>JASDDO010000008.1:27979419-30379419 GCA_030015575.1 Agapanthus africanus
TTATACACGGAGACTAATTTATGTTGTCGCCCATAGGGCATGGATTAGTCCAAATCCGTATATTCTTAGATTTGGGTTTGGGTTGATTTAAGGATCGTTAATTTAGTTTGAGATTAAGATCGACTTAAATTTTTGTTAAGGATACGTTAGTCTAATTTTAGGCTAAGATCTACTCAACAAGATTTTGGGATCATTCAGACACAACAAGAGAGCGTTTGTGCTTCGTTGTTTTAGTTTAAAGATGTTATGGTCCGTCTATCACCATTTTTTTGTTGGGGTGAGGGTTTAGTTTAAGGACGTTATGGTCCATAGTTAGTTTAAGGACATTGTGGTCCATAGCTAGTTTAAGAACGTTGCGGTCTGTTATAGTTTAAAGATGTTACGATCCGTTATAGTTGTTGGTTGTCGGGACCCGACAACTCTCTGAAGACGTTGAAGAATTACAACGACGTATATCAGAGGTGTGGGGAGATATACCCTCGAACCAATGAATATTCGTCAGAAGCTTGGTAGTCTTGTTTGGGACTAGGACCACTCTGGAAAATAAAGAGCACATGGGCTCGGTTGATTAGGAGTTTGGCCAAACATAGGCTCAACCCAGTCATTTCATTTTTAAATAAAGTGTTAAACACTTGCTTGGGCCCATTCCTCCTTCTGTGCAAACAATGCTGAGCATTTATGTGGGTTCAGATACTAAGACTTTACTTGTCTTTTCACCCTTTCTTTTTGTTTTTATGAGATGTTAAGCACTCTTTATGGTGCCCACGTGTGGAGCACTTGAGGAGCTTAGCGCTAGGCATTGGACACTGGTTGATGAGTGCAGAGCACTCTTTGTTAAGAACCGCCCACGTGAGGGGAACATGGGGCGCATGGCGCTAAGCGCCAACCACTAGGTGCTAAGCACTTTTTATTAAGCAGCGCCCACATGAGGCGTTTGGCGCTGAGCGCCAATCACTGAGTGCTAAACACTCTTTATTAAGCAGCGCCCACGTGAGGGGCACGTGAGGCGCTTGGCGCTGAGCGCCAACCAATGAGTGCTAAGCACTCTTTATTTGAGCAGTGCCCATGTGAATGGCACATGAGGTGCTTGGCGCTGAGCGCCAACCACTGAGTGCTAAGCATTCTTTATTTGAGCAGCGCCCACATGAGGAGCACGTAAGGCGTTAGGTGCTGTCTCTTTCTTTGTGTATTTTTCTAAAGAGTTCAATTCCTTGTTCTCCCCTGGAATTTCGATTCCCAAGAACAAATTCATCCACACGAGAATTAAATTCTCATTTGTGGGAGACTTGTCTCATGGATCTCAGATTCAGGGGAAAGAACTATGTTCTTTATGAGGGTTAAACCCTTGGATATGCAGATGAGATACTATGATCTCTATCATCTCTTTTTTTACCTCGAAGAAGGTTTCTTCTTCTTTCTTCTTTCTTAAAGCTTTCTTTTTGCTTGCTCTTCTTTTTTTTTGAACTTGAAGTTTATGGGGGTGTTCTTCTTTTCTAGACTTGAAGTCTTTGGTCCTTTATATAGTAGAGGCAGATTTGTTGATTTAGTTAAAGAAATCTCTCGTTGAGAGATCTTTAATTGATTTGGGGATTTTATCCACTGTTGGATTTTTGATCCAAGGACTTCTATTTTATAGAAGATATCTTTCTTGTTTTTAACAAGATTGGGAAATATTTTCCCATACAGAGCTTATTCTATAACTTGGTGACCATTGGATTTTTAATCTAACGGTGCTCTGTTTTACAGAGAGTAATCTTTCTCGTTAGAAAGATTTGATAAATATTTCCTCAACAGAATTTAATTCTATATTTTGATGATTTATCATCCCCGTTGGATATTTGATCCAATGGCAGAGAACTCTTAGTTCTGGCGCCGGCGCCCTCGTGGAAGGCATGTGAGGCGCTGCCTCAGAGTTTTTAACTCCTGACGCTGGCGCCCTCATGCAAGGCATGTGAGGCGCTGCCGCAGAGTTTTTAACTCCTAGCACTGGCGCCCTCGTGCAAGGCACGTGTGGCGCTTACTCAGAGTTTTTAACTCTCGGCGCTGGCGCCCTCATGCAAGGAACGTGAGGCGCTAGCTCAGAATTTTTAACTCTCGGCTCTGGCGCCCTCGTGCAAGGCACGTGAGGCGCTTTCTCTTTTTCGAATTTTGAACAGAGCCATGCTCTTTTATTATTGAGGGAAACAACTATGCTCTCCTCGTCCACATGGAGTCCGAGGAGATAGCTCTGGCAATGAAGAAGGTGGGCGAATCCTCTTCACGGGAGGAAGAGCTTCTCCTTCAATTGCAACAAGCGGAGGAGAAGGCGGCCATTCTTGACTCAAGATTGGTCGCCGAGGGGCTGACGAACTCCAAGCTGAAGGAGTCCCATCGTCTTCTAACCGAATCTAACCGGGCGATTCAAGACAAGATGGAGGAGAAGAACGGACTTTACAACTCCGTGAAAAGGCCGAGGGACGCCTTCAAGAAGGATGCTCGGGCGGCTTTGGATACGGCGATGCTTGCCGAGAGCCGGGTGGCGAAGGCCATGGAGGATTACAAGGCATCCGATCAGTTTTACCTTGATCTCGCTGAATCCGCGGCCGTCGGGTGGCACAAAGCCCTCGATGCCGTCAAGGAGTCTATGCCGGTGTTTGTCGACGGCGAGCTCCGTGCTAATTTCCCTCTCGTCAAGGAAGAGCTGTAGGGGGGAGGCGCCGAGCTGGCTGTAAGAGGCGAGGTTGTTGGCGGAAGCGCTGAGTCCGAGGTCACCGTTTTATCCCTTGATGGTAGCGTCGAGCAGGGAGAGATCCCGGCCGAGCGGGCGGTCTGAGCTATCCCCCCTCCGCGATTTTCTTGTATCTATTTTTGTTTTAGATTTTTGTATGCCTCCGGGCATTTTTGTAAGGTTGAGGAGCCTACAATACCTTTGTACATAATTTCGATCATGAATAAAGTGTACTTTTTCTTCGCTCAGCTGTTTGATCAATCTGCAAGTACTTTAGCTCATATACTTTTCATTATTCGAATCTTTATTCTGCAAGTATTTTTATCTCATAAGTCTCTTTATCTTGCTAACGTAAGGTCGGTGTCCTCCCTTTCCCCGGAGTCGAGGTGGCGATCGCGCATCGAGTATGAATAGATTGATAGCCAAGTGTAGGAAGGTCGGTATCCTCCCTTTCTCCGGAGTCGAGGTGGCGATCGCGCATCGAGTATGAATCGATTGATAGTCAAGTGTAGGAAGGTCGGTATCCTTCCTTTTCCCGGAGTCGAGGTGGCGATCGCGCATTGAGTATGAATCGATTGATATCCAAGCATAGGAAGATCGACGCCACTCGATTCTACCCGGCCACCTCGTGGTGAGGGTTTTGGATCCTCGGTGTTTGTTTGGGTAGGAAGCTACCCTTTTGTGGATGAGCTGAGCAGGAAGCTACTCGGCCGCCTCATGATGATGGCTTTTGATCCACAGCGTTTGTTGGGCAGGAAGCTACCCACTGCAGATGGGCCGAGCAGGAATCTGCTCGGCGGCCTCATGATGAAAGCTTTAGATCTACATCGTTTGTTGGGCAGGAAGCTACCCGTTGTGGATGTGCCGAGCAGGAATTTGCTCGGCGGCCTCGTGATGAGGGTTTTAGATCCACAGCATTTGTTGGGCAGGAAGCTCCCCGCTGCGGATGGGCTGAGCAGGAATTTGCTCGGTGGCCTCATGATGAGGGCTTTAGATCCACGACATTTGTTGGGCAGGAATCTACCCGCTACAGATGGGCCGAGCTGGAAGCTGCACGGCGGCCTCATGATGAGGGCTTAGATTCACAGCGTTTGTTGGGCAGGAAGCTACCCGTTGTTGATGGGCCAAGCTGGAATTTGCTTGGCGGCCTCATGGTGAGGGCTTTAGATCCACAGCGGTTGTTGGGCAAGAATCTACCCGCTGCGGATGGGCCGAGTAGAAAGCTGCACGCCGGCCTCGTGATGAGGGCTTTAGATCTACAGCGTTTGTTAGGCAGGAAGCTACCCGCTGCGGATGGGCCGAGCAGGAATTTGCTGGGCGGCCTCGTGATGAGGGCTTTGTTAACTCTCTAGTATCTTCTTGGGGCGTCGTTCAACCTCCCTTGACCCATAAAGCAGGGGAAGGGTGACCGTCATGGGTGACACGCGGCCGATCATCTTCAGAGGATGAAAGACTAGGAAGAAACCAACATGCCTTCGGTATTTATAGCCTCAACAAGAATCTTCCAACGACCGAGATTTACTCGCAAATGATGATGTATACTTTTACAGTCTTGATCATTCCGAGGAGACGTACGAGGCGGTGATAGGTCGTCTTGAAGGCCATTGTGGGCGCCTGCTTCCCCGGCAATCTCCTCTCCTTCAGGTGCTAATTTATGCGATATGGAGGACTTCCCCAGGTCTGTACAACATGCTATCTCCTTAGTTAATGGACGAGGCGTTTGACAAAATGCACACTTTCCACGGGCTTGGTCTGATCTCAAAAAGTAGGCGGGATGCTCGGTGGACCTCTTTCTTGAGAGTTTCCAGCAAAGGTTGGTCGTCACATCTTGCTCGGCTGACGGGGATCCCGGGGAGTCCGTGGCTTCTAGGGTCCGAGAGTACCGTTGGAAGGAGCGGGTCGAGGCTGCTTGGGGTCGGCTGGAGGAGCTTTCTTCGGTGTACCATCGACAATGTTTCCTTAATCCTCGCCCTCCTTTGTTATAATTGTTGTAAGGCTTGGGAGCCCATAATAACCCTTAATAAATAAATTTCTCTTTTGTTGAGGCGCATTGTCTCTTTTTACCCCTTCGGTATATTTTATACTCTTTCTTTAAAAAAAACTAGGTGTCTCGGAACCGTGAAAAGGAACAAAAGAGGTTTTTTCTGCGATAGGGCCTGGCTTAGGAGACTTAATTAAATGCCAATAGGAATTACATTATTTCAAAAGAGAGTACATGTTTATTTATACAACTTAAGTTTCTCGGTGTTATAAGGCCGAAGAAAATTACGCCACCCGGTGTCCTGCAAGCGGTACACTCCACTGGACAAAGCCTCTGTTACGAGGAATGGTTTGTCTCACTTTGGGGAGAACTTATGTAGTCTTCTTTGTTCCACGAACTCGTTTCTTCGTAAGACCAGATCTTTCGTCTTGAAGGCTCGATGTTTAACTCGGGAATCGTAGTAGCGGGCGCTTTACTGTTGATAGGCGGCTGCCCTGATTTGCTCTCGATTCCGCTTTTCCAGTAGGACGTCCAAGTTGCTTTAGAGTGCCGAGGTGTTGGCTTCGTCGTCAAAATGTTCTACCCTGTAACTGGGCAGTCCAATCTCCGCGGGGACCATCGCCTCGGTGCCGTAGTAGAGGCTGAATGGGGTTTCTCCCATGAGTGTTTTTTTTCGATGTTCGGAATGCCCATAGCACTCGTGGCAATTCTTCGACCCGGCCGTCCTGCTTTCCTTCCAAGTGGGCTCTGAGACCACGGATGACGTCTCGATTGGCTACTTCTGCCTGCCTGTTTCATTGAGGATGTGTGACTGCGGCAAACTTCATCAATATTTGGTAATCGCTGCAAAACTCCTTGACTTTATCATTTTCGAAGTTGGTCCCACGGTCGGTAACTATGCACCTCGGGATTCCAAATTGAGAAATTATGTTGTTCTGTAGGAACTTTATCTTAGAGGCGGCGTCCAATTTCCTGATGGGTACGGCCTCTATCCATTTCGTGAAATAGTCCACTACGACGAGGATGTATCTATGCCCGCCCATGCCGGTGAGGAGTTGGCCTACCATATCCATCCCCCATTATGCAAACGGCCAAGGGAAACTGAGTGGCGTTAACTCAGTGGCGGGGAGACGATGTATGTTGCCGAAGAGTTGGCAATTCTTGCATCTTCTGACCAGCTTCTCGGCATCTTGGTGCAATCTCGGCCAATAGTCTTCTTGTAGTAGTGCCTTTTGGACCAAGGTTCGGGCCCCTTGATGTGCTCCACCGACCCTTTCATGTATCTCTTGCAGAACGTAGTCAGCCTCTTGGGGGTCGATACACCAAAGCAGAGGCCGAGTGTATGATTTCTTGTACAGGTTTCTGTTGCTCCAGACGAAATGTCGTGCTTTGGCCCGAAGCCGGCAAGCTTCTTCTCGGTCTTCGGGAAGTACACCGCCCTTTAGGAACTCTACGAGGGGCTTTCTCCAATCCCGGCCTTCTTCCTGAATTGTATAGATCTGGAGTGTTACCTCTCCGTCTTCTACGATGGGCCGTGGTAAGACTTCGAAGAGAATATTTCTATTATGGTTGACCGAATAGGAAGAAGCGATCTTGCTCAAGGTGTCAGCTTAGGTGTTCAAGTCCCTGGGAATCTGCTCCACTTGGACTTCGTCGAAATTTTTTCGAAGTCTTTTGACTTCAGCCAGATAGTTTATCATGAGTGGTTCCCGGGCTTCAAAATGCCCGGTTACTTGGCCAACGACTAGTGTAGAGTCGCTGCGAACTCTGATGGTCTTCAGCCCTACCTCGGAGGCGGTTCGCAGCCCTGCCAACAAAGCCTCGTATTCCGCAGCGTTGTTCGACGCTCTGAACCCGAGCTTTAAGGAGTATTCCATTTCTGCTTCGTCCGGGCTGTAGATGATCAAGCTAACCCCGCTCCCCTCCTCGGTAGAGGATCCGTCCACGTAGAGCACCCAGTCCAGGATGGGGTTGGGTATCTCTTTGACCGAGGGACGTGGTTCGGGGCCTTGTGCTGCCATTCATTCTTTAGCGGGAATAGAGCATTCGACAACGAAATCTTCTAAGACCTGCGCTTTGATGGATTTTCGGGGGCGGTACTTGATATCGAATTGGGAAAATTCTCATCTCCATTTCTCCAGACACCTGAAGACCTAGGGGAGGCGAGAATAGAACCTAAAGGTCGCTCGGTGAGGACGAGGATCGTGTGCGCATGGAAATAGTGTCGAAGTTTTCTGGAGGCGACGAAAAATGCCAAGACTATCTTCTCTATGGTCGGGTATCTTGTTTCCGCATCCTTGATGCCATGGCTCACGTATTAGACCGGCCTCTGTATGCCTTCAAATTCTCTGACAAGCACCGAGCCTGCAGCCTGGTCGGAGATGGCAAGATATAATAATAGCTCGTCTCTCTCGACCTGTCGGGTGAGTAACGGGAGAGTAGCCAAGTGCGCTTTGAGTTGCTCGAAAGAGTTCTGGCATTCCTCAGACCATTCGAACTTAGGAATTTTCCTTAAGGCCTTGAAGAACGGTAGGCACTTCTCTCCGAATCTGGACATAAAGCGACTCAGGGTAGCCACCCTTCCCGTGAGGAATATGATCTCGTGAGGATGGTGCTGATCTTTTCTGGGTTTTCTTCGATTCCTCGATGGGTAACCAGGAACCCGATGAACTTCCTACTGGTGACTCCGAACGCACACTTAGCTGGATTTAGCTTCATTTTGTACATGCGCAGGACGTCGAATGTCTTGCCGAGGTCTTTAGTGTGCCCGGCTGAGGAGACAGATTTTACGAGCATGTCGTCGACGTATATTTCCATATTTTACCCAATCTGAGGTTTGAACAGCTTGTTGACCAAGCGTTGATACGTGGCCCCGGCGTTCTTGAGTCCGAAGGGCATCATTTTGTAGCAGTATACCCCCCGATCCGTGGTGAAAGCGGTAAGCTCTTCGTCGGCTGGGTTCATCCGGATCTGATTGTAACCAGAGAAAGCGCCCATGAATCTCAATATGTAACGACTCTGTTTATAATGTACAAAATTTGTTTAAAGTTAATGTACTAAATGGAGTATTTGCAATCCTGAATAAGCTATAAGTATTTGAATTGTTTTAGAACAGCAAGAAAACACTTGTAGCTCATTGGTAAAGCCTTGCACTACTGTGACATAGCCTCTGTGTTCGAATCCCCTCAGCCACATATTATTTTTGCTGATTTTTCTTTTAAACTTTTTGGAAGTCCAATATTTTACACGTGCAATACATGTAAAAATGACAAGTCACTAAAATCAAACATATGGAAAATGTTGTACACACAGACCCTGACACATGGCATGCATCTAAGACCCACCCTTTTCTTGATGGACGGCGAGATCCCATATAGGGCCGGCGTCTCCAGGCCCCCCGTAGGAAATGCTCAAATTTTTTCACCCTAACACCTCTTGGCCTCACCCACTACTCCTCTACTGTTTGATTTTCCTGCACATCAACAGAGAATTAAAATTAGCTTTAAAAACAAATTTTAATGCATTTTAATTCTCAGTTTGATACCCTAAACCCTAATTCTATCCTATAAATACCACCCCACACCCTATCATTCTCTATCCTGAAATCCATTGTCAAAACTCTCAAAGTTTTCCAAGTCCAAAGAGTTATACAAGTTTAGTTAGCCTAAGGTCAAGTTCCGGCGATGATTCGGGAAAAATCCGGCGACACCGCGACTCCAAGAAGTTCACAACTTGTTCCTATACCTCTCCTCTCCTCTCCTCTCATCTCCAAACCTGTAAATTCCCTCTCCTCTCCTCTCATCTATTCTAAAACAATCTCTTATTAAAACTCGTCAGAAGCGGAGTTATTCGACTTCTGATTCTAATTTCATTAAAACCCAACTTTTCTTAACAATAAATCAACCATTTCTTTATATCTTGTTTAGCAACCATAAAAAAATATTTAGATCAAGTTTCAAATCAAAATAAAATGCTGTACAACTTGTATTCCATTTTTTCTTTTAAATACCACAAATTTACCTACGACATTAATTCATCATATTGCTCATATTACCTTTAGAAAACTCATGAGGTAATGACCTATCCCATCACAAAAATCATCATGACATAGCACGATGGCTTGAAAACAATATTTTTGTGGCTAAGGCAAATTTACAGATAAATACCATAAACTATCAAAACCGTATTTCTTTTAATTTTTTTAATAAAATTCCATACAATTATGTCCTTATAACCCATTTTTGGGAATTCGATATGGTTGGTGTGGGGTTATTGCACATCTATCGGACTAGTAGGGCGAGATGCAGACCTCCTCACGGAGCATACGATCTCGATGGAATTTATTTTACAATTTATAAGAAAACGTGATTTCTATTTAATAAATAAATTTATTTTATGATAATTATATATAATATTATCAACCTATCTATTTTAAATATACATGTTTTCTTAACAAAGGAATCCCAAATTTCATGAAACTGCCACCAGAAATCAATACAAGTCAATTTATATGAAAATACCATATAATATACAATTTAGGTTTATATCCACTAGAATATCCCGTCTTATAAAAATTACATTTATGAAAATCCTAAAGACGATAAATAAATACTTGAGATTTATTTTGAAAATATATCAACATTATTTTTCATAAAACCCCCTTAAGTTATATTAATTTACAATAAGGACCCTAGTAAATATAGGTTTAAGCGGGACCAATTCTCTTGAGTATTAGGGAGCCGGAGAATGTGGGTGCTTGCCTATTTAAGATAGAAAACTAAAAACGGGGTTATCATTACGGAAATTGTCTTGGAAAAAGACACAAATCCTGCCGTCCATGTGCAGCAGTTACCGATAACTCCAAAACTTAATTCAGGACTTCAATTCTGTTTAAGTGTCTGACTCAGACAGAATCTCAGTTTAATCCGAATACAATCCATACTTGATATAATTCCATTACAACATTAATCCATCTATTTCAACATAACTTGATTTGACCGAACCATAGATATACATTGACTTGTCTACACGACTATCCGTTTATATCCTTATCTGTTTACATGAACAATTGATATCATGATTTCGGCAAGTCTTATATCTACAAATCACTACATAATAATACAATAAACATTACGGGGTATAAAAGGGGTAGATTGGTACGGAATGTGTTAAAAGTGGCACGATGATGGTCACTTTAATATGAATATCCGTTACTGTTGTTCCGTGTCTTAACGGTTCCTTGTGCTCCGTATACCTTAGTCCACGGAATAATTAGACTCCTCTCGTATACAATGGTATATTCTATACCAAGCTACAAATAACAGTGATAACATAACAAACATATATTATATCAGTTATACTCTCTATCTGTCTATTCTATTTCTATCTCTTTTTGGGACTTACCGAGCGATTGTTCATTAACGACATTCCTTTTTCTATTCTTTCTTTAGAATGTTGTCAGGAGGACCCGACTCTCTGGAGATCGAGCCCAGCTCAGAAGACTTGGAGCAGTTCATCGAGGACCCCAAGCTTTAGTTCACTTGTATATACTTTACTTTCAATCCATGCCATTGTTTAGGCTTTGCTTTCCATATTGTATTTACTTTTTAGTTGTATTGTAGAGAATGTTTAATAAATAAAAAGTTGTTGTTCATTTACATCTCATGTCATTCTTATGTACATTTTATATTATATTGCTTATTTACGCTTAACGTGTTTACTTCTGAGTAAATACATCACGTGACGCGTCATGTCTCCTTACCGTACTCTGGGAAGCGGGGCGTGACAGGTTTTGTTGGCGGCCCATGCAGATCAGTTCTGCATGGAAACTTAAGCAATATAACATAAGAATTATAAAACTAAGCAACTAAACATTCTTTATATTTCATATTCTTTGACTCTATCCTAACCCTATTTTTCTTTCAAGATTATGGATTCCCCGAATAATACTAGCACCAACGTGATCGACAACACCACACCACCACCTCTTCCACGTACGCCTACCGTTGTAGCTCCGATCAACGAGCAGACAGTACTGCTTGAGGTAATTAAGAGCCTTCTAGAGGGACAGCAGCAATAGATTGCCATACTAATGAACCGCCAAGAAGCGGAAGCATCTGGAGTGAAGCAATTCCGCGCACTGCATCCGAAACAATTTTCTAGAAAAGAGAGCCCTTTGGAAGTTGAAGAATGGGCTCAATAAATTGAGGACGATCTGGCAACAGCATAAGTGCTAGACATTGCTTGGGTAAGGATTGCGAAGCTGCAACTTACTGATAACGCTCGAGTATGGTGGAAGGCAGAAGAAAGCCGTCTTGCCCAGCCGATCGAATGGAAGACATTTCGCGACATGTTCGACGCGAAGTATTTTCCAGAGACTGCCCGATTCGACATGGAGAAGAAATTCATCCACCTACAACAAGGCTCTATGTGGAGCAAATCAGTAGATGGGTATGATACTGAGTTCACTATATTGAGCAGATAAGACATGTCTCAAATATTCGATTTTTCTAATAACACTTATTACATGGCTAACACAAGACCGTAACAGGTTCGCGGCACAACTCATACCGACTGCTGAGATCAGGGCAGATGATTTCAGCAGGGGTTAGACCCGGAGATCCAAGTTGCTCTAGCTACAGGGGATTTTCTAACCCACGATTTGGCTCTGAGCGCTGCCCGTCGATACGAGGCAGTAGTGAAGAAGAATGGTAGACCTTAATCTGCCGGTATGAAGCGCCCTTAGCAGAAGAAGCCTCTTCCAGGCCACTTTTTGTACTCAGGAGAACGGGAGTACCTTTAACCGGCCCGGTCCAGACTTTTGCACCTACTGCAGGAGGGATGGACACCTGGCAAAGGATTGCAGGCATGCTAATCGCCTCTGCTTAGTCTGTGGCTCATCCACACATGATATTAGGTCTTGTCCTCATCGACTCAATTCGAACTCTGCACTCAGACCAGCAATCACCTATCCGTAGCAGCCAGCTATCCAGGCACCTGCACCACATCTTGCTCTCCCTACTCCACCTCCTTGTGGACCTACTGCACCTCCTCCTCGTCAGCTCCATCAAGCACAAAAGAACTTATCTCAATTACAGAGGAACGGACAGAGGAATGCGCCTCTAGCAAGGAGGAATGTACCGAGGCGACAGGCTTTCATAATGACTGTGGAAGAAGCTGAAGCCACTGGCCAAGTCATCACTGGTAACTTTCCATCTTTCAAATCTATTCAATACTTGTTTATATCCATATATCTTTTCCTATACCTAAACCTATCCCACATAACTTAGGTACGATCTTAGTAGCCTCACTTCCTTCACTAGAACTCTTCGATACTGGAGCATCTCATTGCTTTATGTCACAACGGTTCATACGAACTCATGCGATTCCAGTCAAACCGCTTGTATCCAACTGGAATGTCAATTCAGGGAATGGCGTTCTAAGGGCAACAATGGGATACGACCTGTGTCCAGTAGTCGTCTGCAGCAGAGAATTCTATGTTGACTTTAAGGTGCTGGACATACCGAACTTCGATGTAGTTTTGGGTATGGATTGGCTAGGAACTTTTTATGCTGCTATCGACTATCGTCAAAGGAGGGTAGTGTTCGAGATTCCAGAGCATCCGGTTTTTTATTTCAAAAGTGGAGACCGTACCCTGGAGCCTAGCACATACGAAGCAAAACCGAAAAAGCCAGTGATTGCAACTCTACAGGCGGGAGAAGTTAAGCCAAAGGTAGTTCGAGAGTTCGACGATATATTTCCTGAAAATATATCAGGTTTGCCTCCCGATCGAGCTCTTGAATTCAGAATTGATTTAGTACTTGGTGCACAACCGGTGATCAAAGCACCGTATCGATTATGCCCTGAAGGTTTGAAGGAGGTCCGTACTTAGCTGGACGAACTTCTGCAGAAAGGATGTATTTGTCCCAGTACTTCAAGTTGGGAATCTCCAGTTTTTCTTATGAAGAAGAAGTAATGTTCATACAGAATGTGCATTGATTATAGAGCTTTGAACGAAGTCACGATAAAGAACAAGTATCCACTACCGCGAATCGACAATCTGTTCGATCAGCTAAGTGGGTCTTGCATTTTCTCAAAGTTAGATTTTCATTCGGATTATCATCAGGTGAAGGTCAAAAATTCTGATATGCCGAAGACGACATTCATGACTCGCTATGGACATTATGAGTTTCTCGTGATACCATTTGGAGTGACCAATGCACCAGCCATATTCATGAATATGATGAATCAAGTTTTCCGAGAGTATCTAGACAGCTTCGTTGGCATATTCATCGACGACGTCCGGGTATATTCAAAGAATCGGAAAGAGCATGCTGAACATTTACAAATTGTCCTGGAGACTTTGCGACAGTATCAAGTCTATGCCAAGTACAGCAAGTGCGAGTTTGGCTAGAACAAGTCTGATTTCTCGGACATATCGTTTCAGGTGAAGGAATTTCCGTAGATCCAGCTAAACTAGTAGCAGTAAGCGAATGGCCGACACCAAAGACAGTGAAGGATATTCGAAGTTTCTTGGGATTAGCAGGATACTACCGAAAATTTATTGAAGGATTTTCGAAGATTGCAACACCCCTGACCAAGCTCACACGCAAAGATGAAGAATTCGTGTGGTCAGAAGCATGCAAACAAGCTTTCGTAGAACTCAAGTCAAAATTGACATCAACATCTATACTCGAAATACTGGACCAATCTGGAGGTTTCGTAGTACATTGCGATGCATCCGGTAAGGGATTAGGATGTGTTCTACATCAACACGGTAAAGTTGTAGCTTATGCATCAAGACAGCTGAAGGTTCATGAGCGCAATTATCCGACGCAAGATTTGGAGTTGGAAGCCGTTATCTTTGCTCTTAAGATTTGGCGTCATTATTTTCTTAGAGAACGGGTAGATATCTACACAGAGCACAAAAGTCTGAAGTATGTGTTTACTCAGAAAGAGTTGAATATGGGCAGAGAAGATGGTTAGAACTCATGGCGGACTTTGACATCATCTACAATATCATTCAGGGAAGGTGAATATAGTACCTGAAGCACTTAGTCGTCAACCACTATCAATGAATCTCATCGTATAGTAAAAGCAACAACAAGATTTGTATCAGATGGAGATAGAAGTGGTCATGCCAGGTAACGTTTCAAGTTTGATGAACTTACAAGTTCAGTCTACAATTGTCAATCAGATCAAAGCAGCTCAAGCAAGTGATGCCAAGTTGCAAAAGATCAGAGAACAAGTAGAAAGTGGACTTCGAACAGACTTCATCATCCACGAAGACAGATCTTTGAGATACGGAAGCAGATTGTGTGTACCACAAGGTCCTGTTTGGGAAGAGTTGATGAAAGAAGCTCACAGCTCCCTATACTCGGTACATCCTGGTGGTATAAAGATGTACAAAGATCTGCGGCAACATTACTGGTGGCATGAAATGAAGCGTGAAGTTGGCAGAAGCGTCACTAAATGTTTGGTGTGTCAGCAAGTGAAACCTGAACATCACAGGACTGCTGGTTTACTTCAACCGTTACCTATCCCAGAATAAAAGTGGCAACACATTACCATGGATTTTATGACTGCTCTTCCTCGCAGTACAAAAGGTAACGATGTTGTATGGGTTATTATAGATCGACTCATAAAATCGGCTCATTTTATTCCCTTTCGAGTTAGCTAATCTACCGAGACACTAGCAAAGAAGTACATGGAGGTAAATTTGAATCTAAGTAAGATTTAACTCTTCATAGTAAACTATTTCTGATACCCATGAACTCATGCAGGAGATCGTGAGATTACATGGAGTACCGGTTTGCATTGTCTCCGATCGTGACACCAGATTCCGATCGCAATTTTGGCAGAGTCTGCAAGGTAGCTTGGGAACGAGTCTGAACTTTAGCACGGCTTATCATCCGCAAACAGATGGACAGTCTGAGCGAACGATTTAGATACTTGAAGATATGATAAGAGCCTATATGTTAGACTTCAGATGATCGTGGGAAGATCACCTACTTCTTGTGGAGTTTTCATACAACAACAGCTACTAAGCAAGTATTGGAATAACACCCTTTGCAGCTCTATATGAAAGTAAGTGTCGTTCACCATTAAATTAGAAAGATATCGGAGATAGAGAACTCCTTAGACCTGAGATGATAGTGCGGGCTTCGCGCTAGCTACAAGGTTGACACGAAGGTTGGCGTCAGGGAATCATGACACATTACACGCGACTATAGATGTAGTTCACACTATCAGGGAACGAATGCGCATAACCTAAGACCGACAGAAGCACTGGGCTGATGCAAAGCGTCGTTACTTGGAGTTCCAACCGGGAGATCATGTATTTCTAAAGATTTCTCCAAACCGTGGAGTGATTCGCTTCGGAAAGACAGGTAAGCTAAGTCTGAGATACGTTGCACTATTCGACATACTCGAACGAGTCGGAGAAGTGGTATACCGCTTGGCACTTACACCCTCATTGGAAGGAGTGAACAATGTGTCCCACATATCCCAACTCAGAAGGTATGTGAGTGATCCCGGTCATATTCTTGATTACTCCGAGCTCACAGTACAGACATACCTATCTTGTGAGCAACAACCCGTTGAAATTCTGGACAGAAAGATAAAGTCACTTAGGAACAAGGAAGTAAATTTAGTTCGAATGATGTGGAGGAAAGACTCACCAGGAGAATCAACATGGGAAAAAGAAGACGACGTGCGTGCAAGATACCCTTTCTTATTTGTAAATTAGTCCTTAAATAATTGTAAATTTCGAGGACGAAATTTTTGTAAGGATGGTAGAATGTAACGACTCTGTTTATAAGTACAAAATTTGTGTAAAGTTAATGTACTAAATGGAGTATTTGCAATTCTGAATATACTATAAGTATTTGAATTGTTTTAGAATAGCAAGAAAACACTTGTAGCTCATTGGTAAAGCCTTTCACTGCTGTGACATAGTCTCTGTGTTCGAATCCCCTCAGCCACATATTATTTTTGCTGATTTTTCTTTTAAACATTTTGGAAGCCCAAAATTTTACACGTGCGATACATGTAAAAATGAAAAGTCACTAAAATCAAACATGTAGAAAATGTTGTACACACAGACCCTGACACGTGGCATGCATCAAAGCTCTACCCTTTTCTTGATGGCCGGTGAGATCCCATATAGGGCCGACGCCGCCGGGCCCCCATAGGAAATGCTCAAATTTTTTCACCCTAACACCCCTTGGCTTCCCCCACTACTCCTCTTCTGTTTGATTTTCCTGCACATTAACAGAGAATTAAAATGAGCTTTAAAAACAAATTTTAATGCACCCTAATTCTATCCTATAAATACCACCCCACACCCTATCCCTCTTTATTCTGAAATCTATTATCAAAACTCTCAAAGTTTTCCAAGACCAAAAAGTTATACAAGTTTAGTTTGCCCAAGATCAAGTTTCGGTGATGATTCAGGACAAATTTGTTGGATATGTATGCCCTAGTGGCCATTATTGTATATGTATACATATGGATGCTTGGACATATATATATATATATATGCAGGACAATCTTGCTCGATATGATAGTATGCTATCTGGTTTGTCTTTATCTTAACATGTGCATGTTTTACTTGCTATTACATATCTTTTATACATGTTGATAAAGCCCGTAGGATCATTGTTAGACTACCTGCGTTGTAATGGCGATCATACTAGTGGGAGCTGGGTAGTCGGTACACACATTCTTAAATGGTCCATAGTCATAGGAGTACCAAGACAGGGCATCGATATTCCAGAGTAGACCAGTGTATACGTTTCTAGACCCTGACGAGGAACGATGGTTTGGTCCCACAACCATTGGTCTTTAGACCTAAAATCGTATACAGGTGCTCACTGGAGGTGAGTACACCAGACGGACTCGCCGAGGAGTTCCAGATGGTACTATACCTATCGTCGGATGGAAGTTCTCAGGTGACATGAGTACAGGTTAGTCTTTAGACCTGAGATCGTCATTTGTCTCGTGTGAGTTCCCACTGTGCTTTGATCACTACCCTACCACGGCTCTACTGAGTCATGCAAACAGGTTTTGGTTGGGTACAGTCCCGAGCCATATGGAGGCAGTGAGCGATTGTCGGGGATCCGTCTCTCCCGGCATTGGGAGTCGATATCACACTGTGTTTGATTGGTTATGACCATAAGAACTTGGCCAAGGTAGTTGGGATTTACTGATAGGTTGATCAGTAGTTTCCCGGATTGGTCCTGAGCCGCATCAGCACGAATTACCAGGTTATCAGGGTCCGGGGTTTACCACCCCCTAGACCCGGTATGCGATACTCTCAGACGAAGAGACGGGACTGTACGGAGATTGCCACAAATAGGATCAGTAGGGATCCGGATGAGTTTGCTCGTCGGCCTTCCTTTTCGACAGGTACCCGGGTAGCCGTTACGTACAGCTTGTGCCGCTGACATACTTGTGGTTATGTAATTATCCAGTAACTCACTGCCGGCGTACTGTCGAGCCTTTAGAGTCCCATACAGAAGGTTTCCCTGGTTCAGACGAAATGATGTAGTAGTACGTGCAGGGTCTCGATCAATTGATGTACTTTGTACTCAAACTTTCGATCAGACAGTTGGTAATACTAGCCGGCTCGGGTTTGAGCCAATCAGGTATTGATTTAATTGTTTACATATATGTATTTCGATATGTATATTCTAGTATTACGTTCTTCTTATTATTCTATCTCTTTGGGCATTCGTGTTTTTATCCGAATGCATGTATGTATATACAGAAGACTGTAATCCATATTTTATTACAGATTACCTTCTAGAAGATGGACACCTCATCATGGACTTTTCCATTTATTGATAAATGGAAATGAGGTGGAAATTAAAGGAGAGAGAGGCATGGTGAGTGGCATGGCTTCAATAGTTCACAAATGAATTCTTTATTCATTTGTGGTTACTATTGAAGCATAGCTACACTTGTTTATTCATGAAAATTCATACACAAAACCTTGGTGTTGATTTTCTCTCAGATGCATGCTTCATTATTCTTGAGCTCCTATTTTTTTCTTCACCTCCTCCCTCCTCTTGAGTTTCCTCCACCTTCATCATCTTCCTCTTCACTACCCTTCTCATAAGTTGAGAAACAAGTGAAGAGGCAAGAAAGAGATAGTAAACATTTAGATCTTCACACTACATCCTAAACTACTTGGTTTAGCAACCCAAGTTCTCTAGTTGCTCCACTTGACATAATGTGTGGAGTTAGAGCCATGGATCACATCCCTCAGGTGGATCATCTACGACAAAGGAGGACCGGAGAATAAGCTCGATCCCGGAGAACCGATGGAGCGGAAAAAGAAGATCAAGTATGTTCAAGGTGGTCACTTAGAGTTAATGACGAGGAATGAAGACCGAAGGACTTGGATCGTTTGGTGAGACTTCTTTCATAGTAGTTAGCTCATCTCATTTAGTTTTGCTAGATAGGTTTATGGAAAGATCCGGGTTTTTCATTGGGTTAACTTAGCGTCGTTTTTAAACTAGTAAGAAAATTTTTGTTCCGCAGACTGCCACGTTCGATGGCTCCGGCATTGAAGTAACCCAACATGGTATCAGAGCCAGCCCATAAACCCTACACTAGAAAGTTTAAACAATGTTAAAACAACGAAACCGAAACAACTCCATAACATTGAAACCTAACTCCAAGTTTCTGTCGATTTTTCAGAGGCTTCAAAAAAAAATTTTAAGCAAGTGCAGAGTGATCCTTAGACCGTGAGATGAACCCTGAACAAAAATGAATCAATTCTACCAAGTTTTGGCCGGCCAAACCTTTAAAAAATTCAGCCTCACCGGTTTTTCTGTAGTGGATTGCCTCGTGTTTTGGTCTGTGTTCTTATCTCGTGGAATTTGGGTTTCAGGTGTTGTTTGTTTTTGCCTAAGTTTGATGTTCTGTTGTTTTTTAGTTTGGGGCAATTCGAAGTGTTTCAAAGTCGTTATATTTTAACAATTGTTTAATTGTTATCAGTACTTAGATTAGCATCTGCGACCGTGAATGTCATTTGATCGGTAAACCCGTCTATCTGCTATATGTCCTTTTAGACGAGTTTGCGAACATGACATTCGCGTTGATGTTTTGTGCTTGTGCTGTGATTATGATTGGATAGTCATGGTGGATAGCATGTGGTGCAATGTTAGTGGTACAGTTTAAGATTCATTTGTATATTCATTTGCGGGGCGAGCGTCCGATATGTGGACTGCCGTCTTTGCCGGATTGTATATTATTTATTTTGGGGCACAACCGAGTTGAGGTCGATGTCACCATTTGTACATATTATTATCATTTTCTGTACTAGGATTACCCTACGGAGGAGTGCACGAATAGCCGAGTTTTAGAAGGCAACAAGCTTGCATCTCATGGCGTTGAGACGGAAGGGGCTTCATTCTAAAATTGGCGGGCTATTCACCGTACTCGTAGGGGGTATAGGATGACCCACAGAGGGGCGCCCAAGTTACCGAATTCCGTGAAGTGTTGGGTGGCCCATTCACTTTGTTGAAGGGGGTTGCCTCACTTCTGGGATTGACGGGTAACTTACCGCTCTTGTATGGGTCCAAGTTTTCGTTGCACAAGCTATCCACACGACCGAGAACGTCAGGTTTTATTTGCGGCTCAAATGAAACCCGGAGCTCCAAGATTATCCACCTTTCTGTATTGTTGGCTGAGATTCTGTGATGTTGCTTATTATCATGCCTGCGACGAATGTTATATATGCTTATATATATACTAGTAGATGTTGTATATGTTTTGCACCCGCGCTAGTTCAGCCCCCGCTCTGTCGTTAGTTATGTAACCTAACGGGTGATGACGGGGCCCCGTGGCGAATGCGGATGGAATATACATACATCATATTTTCGTTTTTTTCTGGTGTGATAGGTTAAATGATGGGACCGCATTAATTTTGATTAATACAATAAAAGAAACCTAAAAAGATGTTGTTGGAACAAATTTCGAAAAACTACAGTTATATTCTTTCGCTTTGCATAGTGGTATTCAGCTGTGAATATCCAGCACTTCATTCCACGAGGCAAGAGCCGAGATCCCTTCGCAGGGAGTGACCTCTTGAGCAAAAGTCTGTAATGTAGATTACTCGGTTTTCTTCAAAACCACTAGTTTTCAAAAGCGGAGCTTAAACCACTCCTTTTCAAAACTTCTAAGGTTCCTTCAACGATATCAAGTTCATTACGTTAACGAGTTTTTCGCCAAAAACTCAGCCGTAGCCCTTTGTCATTTCTTATAAGTAATACTTAGTATTCGTGTTGCGTTTGTTGACTGTGTCAAGGCGTAGTGAACGGTAGCTGAGTACTACTTATTTGTAGCATTTAATGCGATTGGTTAGGACAGTCATATAACCTTGTTGACCGTGTCAAGGGTTATGCAAGTGGGTTTAATGCAATTCAGATAATGACGGGTTGAACTTGACTAGGACCTTTTGATTTGTTGACTGTGTCAAGGTCACTAAAGTCCTAGGGGCAAAAACCACATCGGGAGTTTCAAATATACAGGAAACTTGCAGATTTGGCATACCTTATTGAGTGTGGTGACTAGAATGGATTCCATCTAGTGCATCACACAATGATAGTTGGATCCCGATCCCACTGATAAGTAGGATTACTCTCGGGAAATTATTTCACTTAACAATCAATGCTATAAACCAAGTAGGTGTCTAGAACGGTGTTAGAGGGGCTGCGCCTCCAGGGAAAAGAGGTTATGTAATTAAGGAACTTCGCGAAAGCGTTGGAAAACCTCTCTCGATGTACCGATACTAGCCTGGCTAAAAGGTTAAGCGAGTATTGTGACATGCGATTAATCCTGACTAGTAAATCTTTTAAGGTTTGAAGAAGAATTTGAGGAAACAGTGGGAGCCATCCTGGTTAGATAAATCAATAACCAATCTAATTTTGCAAGAGCACACGATGAGTGTTTCTTTTCTCTCTCCAGGTAGCAACCATTTCATGCCCTAATCAAGATAATAAAATGTATCGCTTGACCGATCCGAATTCTTATTCGGGGCTGGGGAACGTGAGTTTGGCTCTAACTTATGATGGTTGTCATGAGTATGAGCTAGGGAAAGAGAATTGCATGAATTCCTTGATGACACCAACGAAGAAGAAGCAAACTATTGCGTCTTCTTCAGGTGTTTTTGTTATTGAGAACTTTTTTTCGGTCAGTCCTACCTCCTGAGTACTAGATACCGGATCTGGATCTCATATCTGTAATTTATTACAGGAACTAAGAAAAAGTGGGATAGTTGGACCTGGTGATATGTCCCTCAGAGTAGGGAATGGAGAACAAGTTGATGCGGCTGTCGTCGGTGAATATCACCTAGTATTGCCAAGAGGCAACACTGTGATTTTGAACAATTGCTACTATGTACCTTCCATGGTTTGCAACATCATATCAATTTCTTTATTTGATAAAAATGGATATAAGTTTATTCTTGATAGAAATATCATGAACATCTACCTTAATCAGGTATTGGTTGCAGAAGGTACACTGTCTAATGGTATCTATGTTCTACATCAAAACGCAGTTTTCAATGTACAAAACACACGCAAGAGGAAGAGTTCAGATACGAACGAATCTTACTTGTGGTATTGTAGACTTGGTCATATCGGAGAGAAAAGACTAAGTTTCATAAAAATGGATATTTAAATACGTTCGAATTCTCATCTTATGAAACTTGTCAGTCTTGTCTCAAAAGAAAAATGACCAAATCTCCGTTCACCGGGCACGGAGAAAAGAGCAGCACAACTCTTGGGACTCATACACAGCGATGTATGTGGTCCAATGTCTATACATGCACGGGATGGGTTCTCGTACTTCATCACATTCACTGCCGATCTCTCTAGATTCGGGTATGTTTATCTTATGAAACAAAAATATGAAGCTTTTTAGAAATTCAAAGAATACAAGAACGAAGTGGAGAACCAGATTGGAAAAAGTATCAAGATCCTCCGATCTGATAGAGGAGGGGTGTACTTGAGTATGGAATTCCGGGACTTTCTAAAAGAGAATGGTATTCTCTCTCAGCTTACTCCTCCGTATACACCACAGCACAACGGTGTATCGGAGCGGAGGAATCGTACCCTATTGGATATGGTTCGCTCCATGACGAGTAGTGCTGAGTTGCATCTTTCATTCTGGGGATATGCGCTTCAAACAACAGCTCATCTTTTGAATCAAGTTCCATCTAACTCCGTGCCTAAAACTCTATATAAAATATGGAATGGTAAGAGTTTGTATCTTAAACGTGTTAAGATTTGGGGTTGCCTTGCTTATGTCAAAAAGCAGAACCCAAACAAACTCGAGGCACGGTCAGTTTTATGTAAGTTTGTGGGATACCCAAAGGATTCTAGTAGGTATCTTTTCTACCACGCAGAGGAACAAAGGATTATTGTTTCTAGGAATGCCACATTTTTGGAAAAAAGAATTTCTTATAAAAAATAATAGTGGCGGCGCTGTAGAACTGGATGAAGTTCCAGAAGCACAAACTATGACTGAAGATTTAGTGGAACCGCTAGATTCAGTAATACCCGACGAACCTCAGCCACTCTGCAGAACTAGTAGGATTTCTCATCCGCCCGAGAGATACTACGGTTTTCTCATAGACGGGGATCGAGAGGATTGCATCTTGGAAGAAGAAGATCCTACTAGTTTCAGGCAGGCCATTATCAGTAGGGACTCTAATAAGTGGTTGGATGCTATGCAATCCGAAATGGAGTCCATGTACACCAATAAAGTGTGGACCTTGGATATTGCTCCACCTGGGGTAAAACCTGTTGGATGCAAATGGATCTACAAAAAGGAATTTGGTGTAGATGGGCAGGTGTAAACCTATAAGGCTAGACTTGTTGCAAAAGGTTTTCGTCAAAGACCAGGTGTGGACTACGACAAAACCTTTTCTCTAGTGGCTATGCTCAAATCCATTCGGATCCTACTTGCCATTGTTGCCTTCCATGACTATGAGATCTGACAGATGGACATGATAACGGATTTTCTGAACGGAAGTTTAGAAGAGTGCATTTATATGGATCGGCCGGAAGGTTTCATAGACAGTGGGAGCAGCGGGAAAGTGTGCAAATTGCTTAAATCATTTATGAATTAAAGCAGGCATCGCAGAGCTGGAACAACTATTTTGATGAAACAGTCAAGGGATTTGACTTCATCAAGAATGAGGATGAGCCTTGATATATAAGAAGATTGTAGGTCGAACTATCGTGTTCCTAGTCTTGTACATGGACGACATTCTTTTGATATGAAATAACATTCCTATGCTATAATCGGTCAAGCTGTTCTTGTCACAAAAGTTCTCCATGAAGGACTTGGGTGATGCCTCGTACAATCTGGGGATCAGGATCTATAGAGATAGATCCAAGAGATTACTCGGACTCTCATAGTCCAGGTACATAGAGACCAGACTAAAGAGATTTAGTATGGAAGATTCCAAGCGTGGTAACATACCCGTATTGCACGGAATCACCCTCTCTAAGGAGATGTCACCCAAGAATGACGAGGAGAGGGTTCGCATGAGCACTATACCCTACGCTTCGGCGGTAGGATATATAATATATGCGATGTTATGTACAAAGCCAGATGTAGGTTATGCGCTAAGCGTGGTGAGCCGGTATTAGTTGAACCCAGGTGAGGACCACTGAACAGCAGTAAAGAACATTCTCAAATACCTGAGAAGGACTAAGGAGATGTTCTTGGTTTACGGTAATGGAGACCTAAAGGTCGAGTCCTTTACCGATTCAAGCTTTCAGAGTGACAAGGATGACAGCAAGTCTGTCTTGGGTTTTGTGTTTACCCTCAACGGAGGGGCGGTGTGTTGGAAGAGCTCCAAACAGGATACCGTTGCAGACTCGACGATAGAGGCTGAATACATTGCTGCGAGCGATGCCGCAAAAGAGATGGTCCGAATGAAGAAGTTCATTAGTGAACTTCTGGCAGTTCCGTCCATTGTTGATCCAATACTTTTGTATTGCGATAATAATGGGGCTATAGCTTTAGCGAAGGAACCACGGTCCCATCAAAAATCCAGGCACATCTTAAGGCGGTATCACATGATCAGGGAGATCGTAGATCGCCAGGAGATCGAGGTCCGGAGAGTGTATACAAAAGACAACACTGCGGATTCATTCACCAAGGCCCTTCCTCAAGCACAGTTCGAGAGACTTTTTGAGATGTTGGGTATGCGGTACGCCAACAGCTGGCCCTAGAGCAGACGTTGGATACTCGGTACACCAAAATATGGCCTTAGTGCAAGAGGGAGATTGTTGGATATGTATACCCTAAAGGCCATTATTGTATATGTATACATATGGATGCTTGGACATATATATGTACATGACAATCTTGCTCGATATGATAGTATGCTATCTGGTTTATCTTTATCTTAACATGTGCATTTTTACTTGCTATTACATATCTTTTATACATGTTGATAAAGCCCGTCGGATCATTTCTAGACTACCTGCGTTGTGATGGCGATCATACTTGTGGGAGCTGGGTAGTCGGTACGCACATCCTTAAATGGTCCCTAGTCGTGGGAGTATCGAGATTGGGCATTGATATTCCGGAGTAGACTAGTGTATACATTTCTAGACCCCGACGAGGGACGATGGTTTGGTCCCACAACTATTGGTATTTAGACCTAAGATCGTATACAGGTGCTCACTGGAGGTGAGTATACCGAACGGATTCGCCGAGAACTTCCAGATGGTACTATACTTATCGTCGGATGGAAGTTCTCAAGTGACATGAGTACAGCTTAGTCTTTAGACCTGAGATCGTCATTTTTCTCATGTGATTTTCCACTGTGCTTTGATCACTACCCTACCATGGCTCTACTGAGTCGTGCAAACAGGTTTTGGTTGGGTATAGTCCCGAGCCAAATGGAGGCAGTGAGCAATTGTCGGGGATTCGTCTCTCATGGTATTGGAAGTCAATATCGCATTGTGTTTGGTTGGTCAGGACCATAAGACCTTGTCCAAGGCAGTTGGGATTTACTGATAGGCTGATCAGTAGTTTTCCGGATTGGTCCTGAGCCGCATCAGCACAAATTACCAGGTTATCAGGGTCTGGCATTTACCACCCCTAGACCCGGTATGCGGTACTCTCAGATTAAAAGACCGGACTATACGGAGATTGTCACAGATAGGATCAGTAGGGATCCGAGTGAGTTTGCTCGTCGGCCTTCCTTTTCGACAGGTACCCGGGTAGCCATTACGTACAGCTAGTGTCGCTGACGTGCTTGTGGTTATGGATTTATCCAGTAACTCATTGTGTTCGTACTGTCGAGTCTTTAGAGTCCCACACAGAGGGTTTCCCTGGTTCAGGCGAAATGATGTGGTAGCCGTATTGGATACGTGCAGGGTCTCGATCGATTGATGTACTTTATACTCGAACTTTCGATAGGACGGTTGGTAATATAGCCGGCTCGGGTTTGAGCCGGATTATTAAATCAGATATTGATTTAATAGTTTACTGTTGGGGTAAAAATTTACGCCTCGGTTGACCAAGTCAAAATCAAAGCCAACCCCAAGCCAAGTGGGCCCAAGCCCAGGTCAAGTAGGCCAATGCCCGGGTCGAGCCCGAACATGAAGCGGTCGGCCTCCCCCCATGCCAAAATAAAAGTTTTGTAATAAATAATTTTGGTGTATTTATTTTATTTTATTTTATTTAAATGTAAGAAAATAGGCATAAAGCCAAATTTTTGTAAATCCCATGGCTTATGTGCAAAAAAAATAGCACATGAGGCATGGGATGGGCAAAATGCCATTTTTGTAAAGCCCAAAGGGCCATATGTAAAGTGTATAGCCTATAAAGGCAAAGATAATGAAAATACCTCAACAACTTTTTCTCTCACCCAAAAAGAATCAAGATCTGTGATCTTCCCCTTCCTCAAGGTTCTAAAACCTTCTTCTTTCTTTTGAATTAAATCAAGAGTTTTACTCTTCCTTTTCCAAAACTAAATAGTTTTTCACCACAAAACCCACAAAAGGAAGCTTGGATCTTCCATCAGATCTTAAAAAGGAGATATTTTTAAAATCACCCCCTTTTCATCCAAGATCCGGCCAACCGAGGGGAAGAAGAAGGAGACCTATCTCCGAAAAATCCCACTTTGGGAAGATCCAGAGCTCAAGGGAGAAGCCCCTTTCAACATCTCCAAAAACATCTTAGGAGTTTAACTCCACTCTAAATCTTCTTTCGGGAGTTTAAATCCTATTTCTGGGGCTAAAAGCCTCTTTTTCTCGCCGGCACCCAAGCGCTCAAGCGCTCAGTGCCCACGTGCCGGGCATATGAAGCGCTAGTGCTCGAGCGCCTTGCGTTCAAGCGCCCAACGCCCACGTGCTGGGCACATGATTCGCCCAGTGTTCAAGCGCCCAGCGTTCAAGCGCCCGAGCGCCCAGCGTTCAAGTGCTCAAGCGCCCAGTGCCCACGTGCCGGGCACGTGATGCGCTGGCCCGACATGTCCTTTGGGCGCTTTTCTCCTTTTTATACACACACACACACACACACACACACACTCCACAACACTGTCCCTCCCTTAAAAAAAATTTCACCGGGGCGCTGCCCCGCACCCCGCAAGGGGGCTGCTATCCCCCTTGACCCTCAACCCGCTATCCGGGTAGCGGGACCCCCGTAAAAACTCTACGGGGCCCCCGATATATCCAAAACCCCTTCAAAATACAACACTGCACATTAAGTTCGCATGACCAGTTTAACCCGTCAATCGGAGGTTCTCCTGTTCCAAATGCGAGGGGTAATTAACGGCAGCTTAGTCCGCGGCTGCCGGAAATACGGATCCCCACAATTAATAAACCCCAGCCTACCCTGGGTAGGGGGAATCTGTAATGCGCTTGACCAGCGCACGCGTATTCCCATCTCAATGGGGTGACGAAAAACACCCTACAGATTCTGGCACGCTCGGTGGGACCTTTATCTCCTCCCATATTTCAGGTTAAACGTTCATGTGAACTCAATCAATATACATATCGATTGCCTGTACTGAAATGATGTTTTTTCCGTGCAGCAATCAGCTTTCAACGACAATGTCTCCCAAGATGAATTCAGCTTCCGACGCGACCCCGATCCCGTACGTAGTAAAGGTCAATGTTCGTATGGTTCTCCCCGCAAGCCTCAGTCAACAGTCGGAGGAACTGCCCCGCCAGTTTGGCTCCGTCATCATCTACCCTGCCGGAAGCGCTCATCTGGCAGAAATCCCGGCAAAACAGGTGGCCAAGCCGGTCTCAAGGGGCAAAAGGCCGAATGTTGTGATCGCCAAGGCACCATAACTGAAACTTAAGACGGTGTCCGAACGACTCTCTAATGCTCCAGCTGGGGGCAAGACTTCTGGTACAAAGGGCAACATCAAACGTTGCGAGCGGGCTCAGGCGATGACTCCAACAAATGCCCGATCGGGCGTCTTTTCTGGCCTCTCTATCAATCGGTCTATGGCGTCTTCCCGAAGAGCCGAAGTCTGCCGAGTGCTTAAAACAGAAAAGTTAAGGCAGAAGCGGCTCAGGTATCGAGCCAACAAAAGGTCTAGAGCTCCAGCCGGGTGGAATCATATGAGATTCCAAGAGCAGAGTCATCCTGCAACGATGACTGAATCGGCCGTAAAAATTAGCAATTCCTTCGAACCTCTGAAGTGGGTTCAGAAAAATGCCATGACCGCCAGGATCAAGAAGACAGCGGTCCGAACGTTGCTACAAAGAGACGTGTCCTGGCCCCAACAGAAGAAATATGACACTGTCTCTTCAAGAATCTATTAGGCGTTCTGTGCCGCACGAAAACAGCGGGGCAAAACCAAAAAGGAAGCGTCAGCACCATTCAAGAATCCGGCCAGGCCAGCCGCCATCATTCGACTGCCCGTTACCAAAACAAGAGGGTCAAGACAGCGGTCCGAGAAATCAGTCGCCGATAATAAAAAGACGGCTGGATATGTTATCCATACGGTCTATATGGAAGGCGGGCACCCCAGCGACAACCTTCACAGCAAAAGCAAGGATGGGGCCACGACATCCCAAGCCCAATCTGGCTTGAATGTGGTTGCTGCTTCCCAAGAACAACCGCTTCCGCTGGATGATGAAAACCCTCTCGATGAGGACGATAAGCAGAAGGACCCTTCGGTCCAGGCAGAGTCAAGCTCGAACAGCGAGGAAGAGCCGAATTTCCGCCCCAGGACCGCGGAGCAAGAGCTGCTTCAAGAGCTTCGAAAACAGCTCAAGAGAAAAGATAAAGAGATGGCCATGCTCTATTCGAAAATTGACGACCTAACAAACGTTGTAATGCAGCTTACGGCTCAAATTGCTCGAGCGCCTCCCAATCAAGCACAAGTCGCTACTCATGAGCCGCATGATGAAAATCCGAAGCGGCCGATGCCTGTCCCTTTGGGTCCAAGATTCGTCGAGCCGCACGAAAGTCGGCCACATTCCACTTCTAGGGACGCCTTAGCCCCAGATAACACCATCCCGCTAACACAAGATCGGATAATGGATTTGGTCACCAGCAAGGTTAAAACATTGGTGGCCAAAGCTGAAGCTGAGAAAGAAATTGGCAGTAGTGGGCGGCCATATCCCGTACAGTACGATCTGATTGAGTTCCCGAGCGGCTACGTTATTCCTAAGTTCGGAAGATTTGACGGAATGGGAAATGCAAATCAGCACGTCGCCCACTTCAAAGTATCGTGCGGAAATACATGGGGCAATGATGCGTTCCTTCTTCGTCGGTTTGTCAACAGCCTGACCGGTGTCGCTTTTGACTGGTACGCGAGTATACCAGACGGGTCCGTCATTACCTTTGCCCAAATGGAGTCTCTGTTTCGGCAAAGGTTCATGAGTGTCAGTGATAAAATCTCCATTGCAGACCTTGTAAGGACCAAGCCGGGGAAGAATGAAAGCAACACCAACTTTATCGCCCGATGGCGTAATCTCACAGTCAAGTGCGAACCGCCGCTGGAGCAGGACCAGTCCGCCAGCTTCTCATTGGGAACCTTAGCAATTGGATGGTCCCATTCTTGTGTACAGCAGGCCTCGAGACATTTCAAGAGCTAACCAAGAAAGTCCAAATGCTGGGAAGCTCGAAGCAAGAGTCCACCCCGGACTCTCAGAGAGACAAGACTTGGAAAAGCAAGCGGGACGACAACCGTAGAAGCGGGAGTTCCAGCGGTACCAATGTCTTTAATACGTCCGATAATGAAGACAAGCGAAAGGCGGCTGAATCCAAAACCAACCGGTCTCGAAAGCCAGTGCTGGGAGGAGAAAGGCCTTCCCTAGAGGAGAAAAAGAACAAGGTTTACTCTTTCAGAAGGGACAAGGTCCGGAAGATATTTAAAGATGCCTTGAACAACGGTCTACAATTTCCAGAGTCGAAAAGACCTCAAGAAGCAAAAATGATCGATAATCCCCTGTATTGCCCGTACCACAGAGTAGTGAGCCATGCGATCGAGGATTGCTATATCTTCAAAGACTGGGTCGAGAAGCAGTACAAGGCTGGAGAGATCGAGCTGTCCAAAAGTGTGTTGGTGAACAATCAAGTTGCAACCACCAACTTTATACAGCCAGAAGCTGAAGCCTTCTGGGAGCAGACAGCCGAACCCGTTGCCCTGAGAAATGAAACCGACTCACCGTAGCCACCTTGGAGTAAGCACATATCTAATAAGATGAAGAAGATGCTAAAGCTACTTCGGAAAGAGCCCAGAATGGAATGGGAAGGGCAGAAGAAGCCTACCGTACCAGCTGCCAATTCGGCTCCATCGGGCTCAAAATCCAAAAAGCTCAAGAAGAAGAAAAGTGCAGCTTGACGCGAAAAAGAGTCTGCAGGGAGATCGACCATTCAAAAATATATTGATTCTCTTGAAGACTATGAACAGAAGGAAAGAACTCTAATTCAATTGAAAGAGTTCTTCCCTGTAGAAGCGGCTGAGATTCTGGAGGGGTTAGAAGAAGACTCCAATGAAAAGATCCCTATAGTAACCTGCTACGCCATCCACCTGGGCAACGACTCTGAGGAGGAGCTCTGTTTTCCCGAAGAGGACGAAGAGCTCGCCACTAAGGCCAACCAAATACAGCTCAGAAACGACATGACTCTACCGCCAAATCAGGGAAACGCCCCAAAAAGAAAGGAAAAACAGGTGGCTAATGAGGAAGATGGCAGAGAGCCGGCTAATGAAAACTCAAGTCCTTCTTCAGTGGACTACAATGTCTTGGCTCATCTCCGAAAGCTTCCGTCTCTCCTTAGCATCTACGATGCCTTGGTTCTATCTAAAGAGCTTAGAGATGTTCTCATTCATACTCTACAAAACCTTGAGCGGTATCATGCTCGCTTTGTGGAAATTAAAATGAAAGAAGCCCAATACGCTCTGCATGCCGCCGCAGTCACGTTTAAGGATGAAGACTTGCTACTGGGAACAGCTGAGCATAATCGGCCGCTTCACATGACCGGGTACAGCGACGGAGATCAGATTAATCGCATATTGATTGATCCGGGGTCCTCAGTGAACATCATGAACTTGCAGACTCTGAAGAGTTTGTCAATGGACGTCCGACACCTGTCAAAAGAAAGGATTATCATTCAAGGCTTCCATCAAAACTGCTAGCAATTTTTGGGGTCTATAGCTTTGCCAATCAAATTTGGGGATCTGCAAACCGAAGCTAAGATATACGTGATCGACGCTAACACGTCTTATAAAATTCTCTTGGGACGGCCGTGGCTCCACGATTACAGCTTGATTCCGTCAACTCTACATCAATGCATGAAGTATACTAAAAATGGCGAAGAAAGACGCATTGACGGAGACATCCAGCTGTTCGGTGTGCATGAAGTCCGATATGAAGATTCTCGGTACTTCATGAACCACCAAAATGCTAAGACACAACTGACTGGGGATAGAGCGGCCCCAAGACTCAAAAGCAAATCTGATCCGGCTGTCACTTTCAAAAGCAAAAACGCCCAAGTGCACCCGCGTTTCGGTAGCGACACTGATGAGTTCGACGCTGGAAGTCCGTCCTTCCGTAAAACTCGCCCTCGTTTCGGTAGCGATACGGACGGATCCGATACTGAAAGCCCATCTAGCAGCAAATTCTTCCCTCATCTTGGCAGTGACACTGAAGAGTCGGATGAAGAGGACCTTTCATGCAACAGCTGTGCAGATTGGACCCCCATGCAGCAAGCGAAACTATGAGAGACCTTCAAAATTGCAAAAGGGTCCCTAGCCATCACAAGGGTGCCGGAACGGATGTGCAAAGAGCTTGATGCATTTTCAGTCTCTACCATGGACCAGCTGAAAACTTTCTACTTTCTCGGGAGGAAAAGTGGACAGAAAGGCATCCTGTTTTATGGGTCAAACCCCGTTGTGCACCCGAACGATTTGTCTGTCGTGTGCCTTCCTTATGAGAGAGGTATAAGAGCCTTCCTCAATCCCAGATACTATGCACCCAAGATGCGGGAATATTTCAAAAGGTGCGGATGCCGGTTATATCAAACGGAGTCCGAAGCAAAGTTTTATGAAGGGCTATGGCATTCGCCCCAGGTCCGAGCACTCATCGATGGACGAATTCCAAATAGACAGGGCATAGGCTTCATTCAACCTGATTCCAAAGCATGCTACATTATCCATGTTGGTGAAGCCAGGGAAAGATCAAATGATGATGATGAGATAGCCGAGCCAGAAGAATCTCCTCAAGAGCTCGAAGTTGGCGGACAAGCAACATTTGACGAGCTAACCGAGATTGACTTAGGAACGCCCGATAATCCAAGGCCGACCTACATCAGCTTACGCTTTTCAGAGGAAATGAAAGAGCAGATAATTGCCCTGCTGCATGAGTTCGTTGACTTCTTTGCGTGGACATACAAAGAAATGCCTGGCCTTTCACCTGAAGTGGCCATGCATAAACTGGCTATATCTACTGATGCTAAGCCAGTCAAACAAGCTCCTCGAAGAATGAGAAGGGAACTAGAAGAAAAGGTCATCGAGGAAACCAAGAAGCTCATCGATGCCGACTTCATCAGGGAAGAGAAATATGCGGACTGGATCGCATGCATAGTCCCAGTGAAGAAGAAAAATGGGCAGATCCGAGTTTGTGTCGATTTAAGGGACCTCAACAAGGCATGTCCTAAAGACGACTTCCTGCTACCGGTCATGGAAATGATGGTCGATGACACCTCAAATTACGAGCCGTTCACCTTTATGGATGGCTCGTCTGGGTATAATCAGATCAAGATGTCTCCTGAGGATGAGAAGCACACAGCATTTCGAACCCCGATCGGAATATACTGCTGCAAAGTAATGCCGTTCGGACTGAAGAACGCAAGTGCTACATATCAAAGGGCAATGACCAATATCTTTGATGACCTAATTCATAAGGTCGTCGGATGTTATGTTGATGATCTGGTCGTCAAGATTAAAGCCAAGGCCGATCACATCCAAGATCTTAGGACCGTTCTCACCAGACTGAGGGAGTACGATATGAAAATGAATCCTCTGAAGTGCGCTTTTGGCGTGTCATCGGGAAAATTCCTGGGCTTCATAGTCCGACATCGAGGGATTGAAGTTGAGCTATCCAAGATAAAGGCCATCATGAAGATTCCCCCTTCGAAGAATTTGATACAGCTAAGATCTTTTCAAGGCAAGCTTTCTTATATACGAAGGTTTATCTCAAATTTATCGGGGAGATGTAGGCCCTTCTCAAAGCTCATGAAGAAAGGAGCTCCTTTTGTCTGAGATGCTGAATGTCAAGAAGCGTTCGAAAGCATCAAGCAGTACTTGTTGCACCCTCCAGTGCTGGCCACTCCCATTCCAAATAAACCATTGATTCTCTATACTGCCGCGCTAGATGATTCACTCGGTGCACTCCTTGCCCAGAACAACGAGGAGGGAAAGGAGAATGCCCTCTACTACCTCAGTCGAACTTTAGTCGGGGCGGAACGCAACTATTCCCTGATCGAAAAGCAATGCCTGGCTCTGATATTCGTTGTGAAGAAGCTGAGGCACTATCTGCTTGCTCATCGGGTTATGCTGATCTCCAAGGTCGACCCGCTCAAACACTTAATGACCAAGGCAAGCCTAGCCGGCAGAATGGCAAGATGGGCTGTCATGCTGCTTGAGTTTGACATAGTTTATACTCCTCAGAAAGCAATAAAAGGGCAAGCCCTCGCCGATTTCCTCGCTGCTCATCCTATACCAGAAGGGTAACCGCTAAATTGTGAATTACCTGATGAACAAATATTGCACCTCGAGGAAGATGAGCCATGTTGGGAGCTCTACTTCGATGGAGCCTCATCAATAAGGACCTCCAGCAAATCAAGCTTCCCGGAGATAAAAGCAAGGATAGGATTGGTGTTCATCATGCCATCAATGGGAACCCTATGACATTCTTTTGCTCTCACCGAGCCTCGCACAAACAATGAGGCTGAGTACGAGGCTCTGATAGCTGGTCAGGAGCTCGCCATAGAAATGGATGTCCTTCGGCTACGGGTTTACGGTGACTCTCAGCTTGTCGTCAACCAAGTAAGCGGGGACTATAAGATATAAAAACCCGAGTTAGCTCGGTACAGAGGCCGAGTGGTGGAACTCATGAAACGGTTCACTCACATTGAACTAATGAGAGTCCCTAGAGCATTGAATGGAAATGCTGATGTACTCGCTCGCTTAGCTAAGGAGCTGGTTGATCCTGACATGGAAGAAATTCTGATCACAGTCAGGAGCCGGCAAATTCTACCCCCAGTCTCTCTACGAGAAGAGGAAAGCGCGGAACAGAAGAGCAGTCCTGCCGAAGAAGCTTCGATCATCCAAGACGAGCCCGATTGGAGAGAACCCTTCATAGCGTACCTCCGATACGACAAGCTGCCCGAAGGAAAATCTGCAAGAATTCAGCTGAAGAAGAGAGCTCTACGATACGTGTTTGTAAATGACACGCTATACCGCAGGTCATATGACCAACTCTGGCTCAGATGTCTGTCATCGGCCAAAGCCCAGAAAGTCATGAAAGAAGTTCACTCGGGCGTTTGCGGTGCTCACCAATCTGGCCCCAAGATGCGACTTCAAATTAAATGGCTTGGGTATTACTGGCCCACCATGATACGGGATTACAGAGAGCATGCAAAGAAATGTCATATCTGCAAAATTCACGGTGAATTCATTCACAAGCATCCCAATCCATTGCATCCTACGGTGGCGTCGTGGCCCTTCGAAGTTTGGGGAACCGATATAGTTGGTCCAATTGATCCTCCTTCATCCAAAGGCCACCGGTTCATATTGGCCGCAACTGACTATTTCTCCAGATGGGCTGAAGCTGTCCCGCTAAAAGAAGTCAAGATAGAAAATATTCTGACGTTCTTCCAGCATAATATTCTATACCACTTTGGTCCATTTGATTTGTACGATGTTTTTGTGATCAAAGAATTGTTAACCGCAATCAAGAACGGCGTCGCTTGGTAGCTAGCCGGTGAATACGGGTCGGTCCACAGAGGTTTTGTGTATTCTCAATTTTTTCTAACGAGTTAATTCCGATTGTTGTCGGATTGATTATCGCTAAAAACTGAAATGGGTTTATTAGGATTAAAATCTTGCTAGGGTTATGTTTAGATTAAATTTGGAAAGTCAGTATTCCTCACCGCTTTCTATGCCTTAATTAAGATCTATAAGGTGTTATGGTAATAATTAATAAAGTGGATTAGTACCATCGGGAAGAAACTAGGGTTCTTCCTCTAGGTTCTTGTCCTTCCTTTCTTAATTCTTACCCTAACCTCCATGGAAAACATGCACAACCGGTCTTTTAAACTACGGTATCACCGCTACCTCGTGGGATAGGGTGCCGTAGAGAGCGATGTGTGTATGCATGCATGGAGTCCTATAAAAATATGTGATGGGCAAGAAAGGGGTGAGATTTTCATCTCTCAAATCTCTCCTATTCCTAACCCTAACAAGTGAGGAACTACTCACTCATTAGATAATTGATAAACATGTTCTAAACTGATTAACTATGGCAAATAATAAAAGTTATAATAGGGCAGAAAGAAAATTAACTAGGGCAATAAAAAGAAAACTTACTCTGATTTTTATTTGATACTCTCTTCAAACATTACAGGAATTGAATTCTGAATTTTGATAAATGAAATGAGGCACAAGAAGAGGCATACCTCAAAAAGAGGTTTAGGGTTTCTATTTATAGATCATAGAAACCCTAGGGTTATATTCAATTCACATTCGCATTTACAAATATACCCTAAAAAAGCCTAGTCAACGCACCGCCGCACCGACTCAAAATTGCACTGACACGTGCTCCATATGGCCGCGGAACCGCGGCCAAAATCCAGGTTTGGCCGCTGTTCCGCGGCCTTGTTGTGGTGTCATTGGTTCAATTTTTCTGGTCTTGGTCTGGTTGCATTTGGGTACTTGTTTCTTCACTTGGTTTCTTAGATTGTCTTCTAGTTTTCTTCCAGATTTTCACAGTGCATAATGTCGTGGACTTTTACCATTTGCTTCGTATCAAAGTCTTGAACCTTGAGCTGCCTTTTTGCTTTGTAAAATTGTCCATTGATCTTCGTTTATTCTTCAAACTGTAGGCGTGATCAAGATTCTTCCATTTGTTGGTCGTAGTCTCACTTTTGTATCGTCTTTTCATCATATTCACTGTTTTGTTCCGAGAACCTGTAACCTGCAACTATGTAGCAGATATGGATCAAAAGCACCTGTTTATTTGTAAAATGAATAAGAATGGGGAATATAATAATGCAAAATTATGTTATGAACAAATACCCCCAAACTTATCTTTTGCTCGTCCTCGAGCAAAACTAGTTTTATTCTCGAAAAAGACCTAGCCTCACTTTCGCAGGGAAACGCGATTACATTGAGCTCGTGCAACAAGCCGTTAAACCTCTAGGTGTCCCTGGTAGGAGGAGTGTTGTCTCCTGAGGGTTTTCAGCGGATACTACCCACAAAATCCTATCAATTTGGCATATTAACTTTTATTCTCCAATTAGGTTTTCCAACAAGGAATCTATTATCTTTGACTCAGAAATTATCAACCCGCATTTTTCACGCTTCCTTATCATTTAACTTAAGATTATATATGATTTGTAGATTTACTTACCTTTTAGCATCTTTTGAGTTTTCCTTCTAGTGTTCCATCTCAACTTAGGAGTTTTTATCATCTCTACTAAAAATAAAAGTCCTATTTTTCATTCCTATCTGCTATCTAAACCCCAATCACATACCCCTACGTGTGTGTATATATCACCCCCTACACTTGGAAATTCAAATCAATCTATTATACTCTTGTCCATCGTCCAAAGTACTTTTCAGTTGGTGAATTTTTAGATGAAATTGCTCACACATTCTTCATGCGACCGTTAATACTTCTTGAGGTATCAACGACCGATTACAAAATGTGTCTGCACATTAAGGCGTAATTCCTAGTCTTGTAACACCTAAGGCTTTAGCAGTGACTCCCAAACCAGTTGGTCTAAGGCACTAGGTGATAAAGCACCCTCGCTAAATATTTTTTTTCTATTTATGCAGCCTTAAGTAATTACAAAAACCAGTGTTCATTTTTTTTATCTCTTTATTCACACTTATATTTTTATTTTATTTTCCTTCATACTAAGGACTTTAGACAAGAGCATTTCAAGGTCTCCTCTACTATTCCAAGTTTCAAGGTTCGTATTTGTGCAAGTTGTAGGGTATATATTTTCAGAATTTAGACTTAATCTTAGGGATTATTTTTCAGACTTACACTTTAATAAAAATATCAATACTCTTCCCTTATTTTGACTTAGCCTAAGAAGTGAATTCAAAATTTGCATATTTCTAAGTAAAATACAAAGGCATATATTTTCTACCGTTAAATTTTAAGAAAGGTTATTTTTAGGGTTTTTAATTTACTAAGTCTAGTATCTAGTTTTTCCTAACTAGTCAACTTTCTTTTCAAACTCAAGTCAATTATGCTCAAAATTGAATTTTTCAATTTTTATAAAAAAATTTCAAATTTTTTCAGTTTTTTTTGGGTTTTAAAATAAGTATGCAAATGCAAAAATATACATATGAATGCGAAGGAAGAAAGCTTACCGAGCATATCCCCAAACTTAAACTTGACAGCGTCCTCACTGTCAGGCTATACCAAGAGGGTCAAAATGGCCGGTATTCCCCTGTTTTATTTTTTTTATATTTTGCATTTATTGTTAACAGAAAAAAAACAAAATATATATACAAAAAGGTCCCCCCCAAACTTAAGTGAAACAGTGTTTTCACTATTTAAACGTTAAAGTTTAGAGTTAGGGGGAGAATAACACAGTATCAAACTATACAAGGCCTTACACAGACCGAAGGTTAGCACCAACCATTCAAAATTTTTATCATTATAATGGTGGGATTGGTGAAAGAATGGAGCGTGAAGAAAAGAAATGAGAAACACACGAGACCGTATGGGAAGAAAGGTGGAATATGGTCTCGGTATAGGAGAAGAATGGGGGAAAAGAGAAAGAAGTGTAGTACGAACTTGAGGGTGTAAATTGAGTGAATAAATTAGCACAAATTGTGATGAATGATGTGTTAAAAGCGATTGTGCTAATCTATCAACCCGTCGAAAAATGGGGTCAAATCCCTCAAGATTCGCGAGAAAACATGGGTACGTTGAACTTGGTAAACCATCCATTGAAAATGGAAGCGTGACAGATTCTTACGCGGTCGAAAGGACGAAGGAGAGTGATTTAGGAAGGGTCTCATTCTCACCTAAGTAAGCGTATTTAATATGAGACGGCAACAGCTTGAGTTTGAGTTTTTGAGGTGGTAAAATTGGTGAGAATGTCTCGAACTCGAAAGATTCCATCAATGGTTCGAAATCACTGTAGGCAAACGAGTCGGATGGTTCAACTAACTCATCCGAAAATTCAAAAGACTCAAACTCGGGAAGTGAGTCTTCAAAATCGTCCGAAAAAATGAAACATTCGTAATCGTTATCGGTTGTGCAAATTGTGTCAGATTCAAGGAGGAACGCACTAGTGGCGTCAAAACTGCTGTGATCGAACAGAAATTTTTCAAGCTCACAGTCCTCCTGCGTGATTTCTTGGATGGTCGGAGCGATGAAAAGGATGAAGGGGGTGATTTAGGAAGTATAACATTTAAAGGTTCAGGAGGATGAATTGGAAAATCCGACTCATCAAACAAAACTGGTTCATCCTCGATACTATCCTCAATACTCTCCTCAATACTATCCTCATAATTCTCCTCAAAAGTTATCATATCCATGCAATTATCATCAAAATCAAGACGCATATGAAGCTCGGGAGAAACATTTAATGACTCGGGATGATGAATTGGAGAGAAAAATTCAGTCAAATATGCGGGTTCATCATCCAAAATATTCCCTACGTCAATATCCTCAATCAAGTGAAAATCAATTTTTTCGGACACCTCATCAAAAGCATGGATATTTATCAATTCAGGTTCTATATTGGAGGTGTAGAGGTCAAAAGGATTGGTAATGGTTTCACTCGAAAGGGACCCTTCACAATCTGGCAAATCAAGCACTACAAAGTCACACAACTCATTAAACGTTTTATTTTCAACTGGTGAATCATTTGGAACACTTGATAGACATTCAAAACCGGAGTTGTGGGATTCAATTGGTGATGGGTAGGTTTGATTTGGAAGGGTGTATAGCTCACTCTCTCCACTCAAATTCTCGATCTGTCCAACCGCCTCATCATACATTGGAATTTTTGGAGCTAGTTGAAAACTAGCTACCGGGTCACTAGGTTGCATAAAGGCGGCAACGGACACATCCAAATTCCTCATCTGTTGGTTTGTCGCTACAATATAAGCTTCCAACGACTGTTCCAGACTAGACATGGATTGTGAAGGGGTTTCAGTAAAAGATTCAAAGTTGTTTGGATACGTGAAACTCCCAAATGGTTATGTAGAAGCAATATCTAGGGAAGGTGTGAAAGTCGGGTAGGATTGGTATGAATTGAATGGTTGGACAGGAGTAGGATCAACATTTGGATAAAAAGGTGAATGAACTTGTTGATCCCGCGAACTGGAAGTGTTGAAAGGAATGAAAGATCGGTTACGAGATTGTTCAATATGTTCAGCAATAGACATGGGTTTCGGAGTTACAACAGGACTCGAAAAAGTAGTATCAACATAAGAAGGTGGTGAAGGTTGAAATGGTTGATACAAAGTGGATTGTGGAGTCGAACTGTTTCTCCTAGACGCTTCTATTCGATCTTTCAAAGAAATTTTGGGCATGGATGGGTCGTCCGTAATTCGACCAAAACAATTCGCGTATGAAGCAATGTTTGGATGAGGGTACCAAAGTTCGGCAAGAGTTTTGTGAGGTAGGGTACCCATGATGTAAGAAGGAGAAGAAAAAGAATGTGGGTGCAAGTGGGGTGCACGGAATTCTTAGCGACAAATTGCAAGTTTTTGTAAATTTTTTTTCCTTTTTGTGTTTTTTTATGGAGCTTTTTGCAAAAATATTTTCAATAAAAGGCTTAGACACACGTTCAATCAATCACAAATGCACAATCAAGCCTAGATCTAGGGTCACCTAGGTCAGCTAGACAACTCCTAACTGTTCCAAAGGGCAAGTTGTGAGGACCTCAAACCGCCTCTACACCGTCAATTGTGGTCAGGTAAGCACAAGTAGAGAAAGGAGGGATCCGCTCATGAATCACCGTGAGACGGGCTTTTTAAATTTACCTTTTTCCAATCTGTCTAGCCTAGGCACCACAAAATCAGGTTAGGATCAACGGTCGATGTCTACAACTATTCCTTTGTCCTATTGAGCGCGAAGTCCTTAGGGCTGAGTCTAATCTTTTTTAATTAACTTGATGGTCAATGCAATATGCTTCATGTGATTTTTGGGGTCCTAGGAAGGGTAATGAAATCCCCACCCAATCTGGATTGGTGTTCAAGCCCCTTAAAGTCAATTTAAATATGCAAAGCAGTAAACACAATCACTTGCAAACAAAATTTTTTTTTAGCGCGGCGCAAAGAATCCTGCACAAGATCAAGTTATTTAGAAAGGGGAGAAGTTTTTGCGCAAAGAATTCTACAGGAAATTTTTACAGAGGAGATAATGGGGTTCAGAAAAAGAAGAAAAAGCTTACAGCGAATTTCCACAAGATGACGTCACCAAGGCGCCGCGGATGCGCGGCCAAAAGTGCTTCCTGGCGGCGGTTCCGCGGTGTACTAGTATGTTCTGTTCCCGAGATTTTTTCTGCTCCTCTGGTCTGATTTTTCTCTGTTGTTCAGATCTAGGGTTTTCTGTTTGCTCTCTGGATTTTTCCAGATCCGAACTTGTTCGTCGATCCTGCACAATTCAAACGAAACACACTTCAAAGAATAACAAGACGATAAATTTTTTTTATATTTTTATATTTTTCAGTTTTTATGATTTTTCAATTTTTATATTAACCCGAAATTACAAAAAGAAAATACTTACGCCATCCCCGGCAACGGCGCCATTTGGTTTTGTGCTAAGTTTTACGATCAAAGAATTGTTAACCGCAATCAAGAACGGCGTCGCTTGGTAGCTAGCCGGTGAGTACGGGTCGGTCCACAGAGGTTTTGTGTATTCTCAATTTTTTCTAACGAATTAATTCCGATTGTTGTCGGATTGATTATCGCTAAAAACTGAAATGGGTTTATTAGGATTAAAATCTTGCTAGGGTTAGATTTAGGTTAAATTTGGAAAGTCAATATTCTTCACCGCTTTCTATACCTTAATTAAGATTTATGAGGTGTTATGGTAATAATTAATAAAGTGGATTAGTACCATCGGGAAGAAACTATGGTTCTTCCTCTAGGTTCTTGTCCTTCCTTTCTTAATTCTTACCCTAACCTCCATGGAAAACATGCACAACCGATCTTTTAAACTACGGTATCACCGCTACCTTGTGGGATAGGGTGCCGTAGAGAGCGGTGTGTGTATGCATGCATGGAGTCCTATAAAAATATGTGATGGGCAAGAAAGAGGTTGGAGATTTTCATTTCTCAAATCTCTCTTATTCCTAACCCTAACAAGTGAGGAACTACTCACTCATTAGGTAATTGATAAACATGTTCTAAACTGATTAACTATGGCAGATAATAAAAGTTATACTAGGGCAGAAAGAAAATTAACTAGGGCAATAAAAAGAAAACTTACTCTGATTTTTATTTGATACTCTCTTCAAACATTACAGGAATTGAATTCCGAATTTTGATAAATGAAATGAGGTACAAGAAGAGTCATACCTCAAAAAGAGGTTTAGGGTTCTATTTATAGATCATATAAACCCTAGGGTTATATTCGATTCACATCCGCATTTACAAATATACCCTAAAGAAGCCTAGTCAACGCACCGCCGCACCGACTCAAAATTGCACCGACACGTGCTCCATATGGCCGCAGAACCGCGGCCAAAATCCAGGTTTGGCCGCTGTTCCGTGGCCATGTTGTGGGGTCGTTGGTTCAATTTTTCTGGTCTTGGTCTAGTTGCATTTGGGTACTTGTTTCTTCACTTGGTTTCTCAGATTGTCTTCTAGTTTTCTTCCAGATTTCCACAGTGCATAATGTCGTGGACTTTTACCGTTTGCTTCGTGTCGAAGTCTTGAACCTCGCGCTGCCTTTTTGCTTTGTGAAATTGTCCATTGATCTTCGTTTATTCTTCAAACTGTAGGCGTGATCAAGATTCTTCCATTTGTTGGTCGTAGTCTTATTTTTGTATCGTCTTTTCATCATTTTCACTGTTTTGTTCCGAGAATCTGTAACCTGCAACTATGTAGCAGACATGGATCAAAAGCACCTGTTTATTTGTAAAATGAATAAGAATGGGGAATATAATAATGCAAAATTATGTTATGAACAGTACACCAAGAAGAATCATATCTGACGACGGGCCTTCTTTCAAGAGCTTCAAAGTCGCAAGGTTCGCTACTCAACATAAGTTAGACTGGAGATATTTCTCCATCTATAATCCAAGGGCCAATGGGCTGGCCGAAGCCTTCAATAAAACTCTGTGCAGGCTCCTGAGGAAAAATACTTCAGCCAACAAGAGAGACTGGAATCTCAAGCTTCATGAGGCGTTGTGGGCATATCGTACAACGCACTGTACTCCAACTCAGTCCACTCCATACTCATTGCTCTTCGGAGTGGAGGCGGTTCTCACCCTCGAAGTCGAAGTTCCAAGCTTAAGAACGGTCGTTCAGCATGAATTGACGGAGGAGGAAAACGTGCTCCTTCGGCTAGAAGAGCTTGATGCCCTCGAAGAAAAGAGGCTCGCGGTTCAGCAAAATCTGGAGCTATACCAAGCCCAAATGTCACGGGCCTTTAACAAGATGACCCGTCTCCGCGCTTTCAAGAAAGGTGAATTGGTGTTTGTCCTCAGAAGACCGATCATCCCCAATCGACATGCCAAGGGGAAATTTGAGCCAAACTGGGAAGGACCATACGTCATCGAGAAAGTGTTCGACGGAGGATCCTACCAACTAATAAGTGCTCATCGAGAAAGACCCATCCTACCAACCAAGAAATACTACGCGTGAATGCTCCAAGTCGCAGGCGAATTGAGCACACAAGCCTTACGGTCTAGATCATACATCCTGTAAAACCGTATACAATCCACGGGCGTAAACGACCCCTATCTCTCCCAAGTCTTGCCGGTGAGACTACTTTTAAAGTCCTACCAGCAGCCAAAAAAAAGGGTATGTCCACAAGAAAAACGGGCACGGATGAAAACCCGAAAGGGCTCCGTGAGTAAAAACAGCAGGACTGCCGGCGAGTTTGTGAAAACCCGAAAGGGCGCAAACTCGTGAAAAGAGATAAAATACACTCGCAAAGTCCTCTCGATCTTGTGAGGAGAAAATCCTTGCGTGAGATCTTTACAACTCACAAAGAAGCAACACACTTAGGAATCCTCACGATTCCTAAGGAGAACATACACCTGCGAGATCCTCTCGACTCGTAGGGAGAAAATGCTTTTATGAGACCCTTACGGCTCATAAAATTGAAAAGTCTTAGATGAGAGGGACCTAATCCAGTCTCCTAAGCCATCGCTCCCCAACGGAAAATGGCAAATGATGAGTCACTCCTGGCGTTACGCTTTAGTGTTAGCGGTGCTGATGCCGACCCAATAACCAAATCCCAAGTCCTCCTGGGGAAAATGATGAGTTGCTTCTGGCATTATTCCAGTGCATCAATACTGATGCCAAACAAGATCTAAATTCCAAGTCTCCAAACGGCGAATGATGAGTCGCTCCTGGTACCATATTCCAGAGCAGCGATGCAGACGCCAACCAAACTCTGAATGCCCCGACGGCGAATGATGAGTTGCTCCTGGTACCATATTCCAGTGCATCGATGCAGACGCCAACCAAAATCCAATTTTCCAAAATTCCCCGGCCCTACGGTTAGTCCCCAAATTGACTACCGTATACAATCCACAGGCTCAAATAATTCTCATCATATCCATACCCCACCACAATCACCAGTCCAGCGGCTGGTCTCCGCCCTTGGACTTATGCTCTATTTTGGAAAACCCACTCATGTGTCCTCACGATACATGTAACACCCGAGCCTAATACTACCATTTCTGTTACTGGTTGAGTGTTAGATATTGCTCATTTTATTGATCTTGCTTGTTTGGGTCTTACTGTAAAATTTTAACTGGCTAAGTCATTTATGCAGATAACAAATTTTAGCACCTAAAACAAAATTAAAAATATCTATCTTGGCCTACTCGTTACCCCTAGCCGCGTGGTAGCATCCGTGCGTCGAGTTCTCATTCCGTTCGGTGAAACGGGCGAGTTTGGACGGCTACGCGCGCGTGCAGGTGTCCGACTTGGGGGCATGCTTTTTAATCATAAAACACTTCATTTAAAAATTTGGAACCCGCTTAAAATCCTATTATTTGAATTTTGAGTTTTTGGACCCAACCCGGGCGCGATTTGGAAATGTTTCATTTAGCGCCAAAATCCCAAATTAATAAAATATTTGAAACCATATAAAATTTCGTTTATATTATAATCCTACTGTTACTATATATATTTTATTCATAATCTTTCACTGTTGTGATTATAATCTTTGAAATCTTTTTGATTTCTGTTAAGCTCCCGGCCAATCGCGATGCCTTTATCCCGTAGGCCCCTCTTCAGTTCCCTCCTCTGTCTCTCTCTCTCTAATCTCCTTCTCTCTCTCTCTCTCTCTCTCTCTCTCTCTCTCTCTCCTATATTTATATATCACCTTTCCTCATAGTTTTCTCTCCCTGAACCCACGTGAGAAGCAAACCCATCGCTAACCCTAACCCAAGCCGGCTCGTCACCGTCGCCGCCGCAACTCCAACGCCGGCACCACCGTTGCCCTCGCCTCCGCCTCCTCTTCCCAGCCTCGACTTTCCCTCCTTCTCCCCATGCACACGTCGCTGCCGCAGCAACCCCGGCCTGCCCCGTATCTTCTCTGTTCGGCCGGAGACGTCGCCGGCGACCGTCGTCATTGTCACCCGCGCCACCTTCGGCATCTCCTCATCCCCTGCGCACCAGCCCCCGACCACCTCCTCTTCATCCCCACTTTCTTCTCTGTTTCCAGACCCGCAACCCTAGCCCATCGCCTGCAGCATCCTCGCCGGCGCCCCACCGCCGTCGACCCCATCGCTGTAGCAACCTTTGCAATCCCAGTAAGTTTTCCTTCATCTTCCTACTTCCTTTTCCCCCTCTGGTCTGCCTTTGTCTGTATATAGAGTTTCTAAACTTGTTGTCGCTGTTTTGCATCTCGCCGGAATCCGGCCGTACCGACGACTTGACCCGACATTCCAGCAAGGTACCCCGATCCGCGTGGTCCCATTGTTCGTTGTTTGGGCACAATCCGTGAACCGTGCGTCCGTCGCGTGTTTCTCCGCCGACGTTACGTCCGTTTTTCCCGGTTCGCGAACCGTCGAGGCAAGTATCACTTGCTACATGCTATACTATACAATTATATATGTTTTGACTCGTAAAACCTGCAAAACTTAACTCGGAATAGTTATTTTCTCATTTGGTCGCAATATGACATATATCATATCACGGTTAACCTAAAATTACAGTTTGCTACTTAAACCCTAATAACGAAGTTTACCCGTTAACCACATTTTACTGTTTATGGATGATAGCCTTTACACCGGTAGTTCTATTACAGTCAGATACGGAAGTAACGGTATTGCACTATTGTGATTAAATGAACTGCTTATTGTTGTTTAGTTTATTACTTATTTCCTGCTGTTAATCCATGTTCGATTATACATCTGTTGTGAGCACACCCACGATATTGTTACATCTTGACCTTGCTTCACATGATATATATATACCGATGCACCTGGCATGGTACCTTTTACTATCAACTTGACCTGATGTACCATGACCTGTTACCTGATCTCATGCCTAATGCCAACAAACCTGACATGGAGTCCATCATGGACCATTCCTGTTGTCTATCCAGACAAACCTGACCTGTTACCTGATCATGTGTTGGCATTAGTCCTTGACCACTGAATACCTGACCTGACACATATAACCTGGGGGTATGGGGAAATCAAAAGGGTAATCTAAAGTGTAACTTAAAAGGGTATTACTTGATCCGTGGTCCCGGGGGGTAACGGGACAGAGCCATTCGTGACTCTTACATTTTCCTGATCCGTGGTCCCGGGGGGCAACGGGACAGAACCATTATTGGTTCCCATCTTCCTGATCCGTGGTCCCAGGGGGTAACGGGACATATCCTTTGAGTTACATGGAGGATTACTCGAATTGATTTCAAAGACTTTAGGATAGAAAACCCGATATAACAGTTTAGTTACCCACTGCACACTACCCTGCACTGTTTATTTCATACTATTGCTTCACTCATGTTTATTTCTGCTTTGCCTATTACACTGTGCACATTATATTATTGGTTGACATGACGCGCTGACGTCTGGGTTTTGCATGGCCCAGATTCTTTACCATTGTCGCTGACCGAGCAGGAGTACTTCAGCCAGCAGGCTGATTTGTGAGTTCTGTAGTGATTAGTTTTATTTCCCGCATTTTTATTTCCAGATATGAGCCCGCATTATGGGACATACTTTTCTATTATTGTATTGGATCATTTGCTTCCGCATTTATTTATCATTGACTCTTGTTATTCTGGATTTAGACATGTGTTAGATAGTTTTATCTTGTTCTTGATATCTCTACAGCCGTAATGTGACTGTGGATGGATACTTCCTACCCAAAGGTAGCATGGTTGGCTATGTCACGTGCCCAATCTTACGTACTCTGGAAAGCAGGGCGTGACATGGTTCTTTTGGTATCAGAGCCATAGGATAGTCGGGTTGATTCTTTAGTAGTTGGGTATTGTACCCAATATACGAATCAGAATACCCGTGCTTAGGAAACATGTCCTGCCACCTTGACCGTTTTACCATTCTTGAATCACATTCTTCCTGATTTTATCGACGTGCAAACTTACTTTGCATGTCGACTCGAAAACCTGGTTTCTTGTTATCTCTAGGACTTAGGCGACTTGGGTGGAGTTAAGTAATTGTGGCTATGATACCGCGGCATAGTTACAATGCGGTACTCTATTTAAGTATCTTGGAGTTCTAGCCTTGATCTATATTCAGAATCTATCATCATGCTAATGTTGGGTGTTTTGAGTTCAGGAATATGGCAGATAAGAATTTGAAGACGTACCAAGGCGTGTGGATGAAGCCGCCATGCTTGGAGTGATAAGGGGAATGCTGGAGAATCAAAAGAAATAGACCGAGCTGATCCAGCAGCAAGCGGACTCGTTTCAGGAAGGTTTGCAGATCGTTCAGCAGTCTGTGAACAATGTTGGAGCTAAGCCAGTTGACCGAGTAGGGACAGTAGCAGATTTCAGACGTTTGGGTCCGTATACATTTACTGGATTGGAGGAGCCGTTGCCAACAGAGCAGTGGCTAGTTAACACAGAGAATTTTCTTATTGTGGCACAGATTCCAGATGAGAAAGAGTTGATGTGGTACGCATTCAGTTAGTGGATTACGCCCGAGAATTGTGGCTTGTAGAAGAGAACCGTTTGCCCAAGCCGATCAAGTAGGCGGATTTTTCTAAGAGTTTCCTGGAGAAGTTCTTCCCGCGGACTGCACGGGAGGAAATGGAAGAGAAATTTATTGGGCTGAGGAAAAATGGAGCACCCGTGGACGTGCATGCAGCAGAATGGATGAGACTCAGTAGTTTCGCTGGACCTTTAGTTGCCAACGATGCAGACATGGCACGGAGGTTCATGTGCAGCCTGGACGTGGACATCCAGAGGCAGATTGTCTCCCTGGGTTTGACCACTTTCTCACAAGTACTTGCGGCAGCCGAGAGCAGCAGAGTTTATCTGTGATGAAGGGGAGTTTTTCTGTCGGGCCAGTCGAGTTTAGGGCTAGGCCGACAAATAATATTCTTGCATCAATGGAAGTGATGAAAGTGAAGAGCCGGCTGTTGTTCGTGATTTTATAGATGTGTTTGAAGATATATCGGGATTACCGCCAAAGCGAGACGTGGAGTTCGCAATTGATCTTATTCCTGGTGCAGCGCTAGTATCCAAAGCATATTATCCAATGGCACCAGTAGAGTTAGAAGAAGTTAAGAAACGAGTTGCTGAATTGCTTGAGAAGGGTTGGATCCGCAGCAGTAACTCGCCTTGGGGAGCTCCAGTTCTTCTAGTAAAGAAGAAAGATGGCACAAGAAGAATGTGCATCGACTATCGAGAGTTAAACCGGGTGACTATTAAGAACAAGTACCCGATCCCTCGCATTGGAGAACTTTTTGAGCAGCTTAGTGGCACGGGGGTATTCTCGAAGCTGGATTTGCGATCCGGATATCATCAGGTCCGAGTGAAAACAGAAGATATTTGCAAGACGGCGTTCCGAACTCGGTATGGACATTACGAGTACTTAGTGATGCCCTTCGGAGTAACGAATGCGCCGGCAGTATTCATGGACTTGATGAACCGAATCTTTTCACCGTTCTTGGATCAGTTCATTGTGGTATTCATTGACGATATTCTGGTTTACTCGAAGAGTTTTGAAGAGCATGCTGAGCATTTGAAGATCGCACTGCTGATGTTGAGACAGGAGAAATTGTATGCGAAGATGAGTAAGTGCGAGTTTTGGCTGGAGGAAGTAACGTTTTTGGGGCATGTTGTGTTTGGCGATGGAATTGCCGTCGATCCAGAAAAGGGTGCAGCAGTTCGTGATTGGCCGATTCCAAAGAGTGTTGCGGAGATAAGAAGCTTTCTTGGACTAGCCGGATACTACAGAAGATTTGTGGAGAACTTTGCTCGTCTGGCAGAGCCGTTAACCAAGCTTACGCGCAAGGAGGTACCTTTTGTATGGGCGGATAAGTGTGCGTTAGCTTTTGAGACGTTGAAGCAGAAGTTGATAACCGCCCCTATTCTGACCGTGCCAGACAATTCCGGAGGATTGGTGATTCACAGCGACGCATCTGGGAAAGGATTGGGATGTGTTTTGATGCAGCATGGGAAGGTTGTAGCATACGCATCAAGACAGTTGAATACCCATGAGAAGAATTACCCAACTCATGATTTGGAACTTGCGGCTGTGACTTTCGCTTTGAAGGTTTGGAGACACTACCTTCTGGGCGAAAGGGTCGAAGTTTTTTTTTTACTGATCATAAGAGCTTGAAGTATGTGTTCACACAGGAGGGGCTTAATATAAGGCAGCGTAGATGGTTGGAGCTGATGGCAGACTACGATCTTGATCTTAAGTACCATCCGGGGAAGGTTAACGTCGTGCCGGATGCGCTTAGTCGGTTACCAGCAATTCAGGTGTTAACTACGCAGAAGGAGACCGTTGAAGATTTTCGAAGATTTGACTTGGAGGTTGTGCTATCGCATTCTACGGGACAGTTGATGCAGCGGCAGGTACAGTCATCAGTGATCGAGAATATTAAAGCAGCACAATCGCAGGACCCTAAACTGCAAAAGTTTCGAGGACAGGTTGAAGCCGGACTACGAACAGATTTATTAATCCCCGAAGATGGTTCGTTGAGGTTTGGTACCCGTTTGTGTGTGCCAAAGGGGGATATTCGTGAAGAGCTTATGAAGGAGGCACACAGTTCAGCTTATTCTGTACATCCAGGAGGCACAAAGATGTACCGAGATATTCGACAGCATTTCTGGTGGGAGGGCATGAAGCGGGAGATTGCTCGCTTTGTGGCAAAGTGCTTGGTGTGTCAGCAAGTTAAGGCTGAACATCAAAGGGTTGCTGGTTTATTGCAACCACTTCCGATTCCTTAGTGGAAGTGGGAACATATAACCATGGATTTCATGACGGCTTTACCGTGAAGTCCAAAAGGCAACCATGCTATATGGGTGATTGTTGACCGATTGACCAAGGCAGCTCATTTTATTCCTTTTCGGGTTGGCCAATCAACAGAGACTTTGGCAGAGCGGTACATGCAGGAGATTGTAAGATTGCATGGAGTACCGGTGAGCATCATATCTGATCGGGACACTCGGTTCTTATCACACTTCTGGAGGAGTTTACAGGAAGGCTTGGGGACTCGATTGAAGTTTAGCACAGCTTATCATCCTCACACTGATGGTAAGTCGAGGAGAACGATCCAAACTCTTGAGGATATGTTGAGAGCATGCATGTTGGACTTCAAGGGATCTTGGGAGGATCATCTACTTTTGGTGGAGTTGTGTTACAACAACAGTTTTCAGGCAACTATTCAGATGGCTCCATTTAAAGCTTTGTATGGTCGTAAATGCCGTTCACCTGTTTGTCGGGACGATGTCGGTGAACGAAGATTATTGGGACCAGAATTGGTAGTACAGACCGTTGAGAAGGTTAACGCCATCAGAAAGCATATGAAGGCAGCTCAAGACAGACAGAAAAGTTGGGCTGACACGTCAAGAAGACCTCTAGAGTTTACCGTGGGTGATTTGGTATTCTTGAAGATATTACCGACTAGAGGAGTGATTCGTTTTGGGAGTCGGGGAAAGCTTAGTCCTCGATTCGTTGGACCCTTCGAGATATTGGAGCGTGTTAGAGAGGTAGCGTACCGTTTGGCGTTACCGCAGTCCTTAGCAGGTGTGCACGATGTGTTTCATGTATCTCAACTACGAAGGTATGTTCGAGATGAAGCACACGTCTTGGATCATTCGGAGTTAATTGTACGGGAGGACCTAACTTTTGAGGAGCGACCGGTTGAAATCATGGATCGTAGGGAAAAGGTTCTTAAGAACAAGGTTATCCCCCTTGTGCTAGTTTCTTGGGGTAATCGATCGCATGGAGAATCCACGTGGGAGCGAGAAGACGAGATCCGACAGAAGTTTCCTCACCTTTTCCTGTAGTTTCCTATCTTGTATTCTTGGAATTTCGAGCACGAAATTCTTTTTGTAGTTGGGTATGATGTAACACCCGAGCCCAATACTACCATTTCTGTTACTGGTTGAGTGTTAGATATTGCTCATTTTATTTATCTTGCTTGTTTGGGTCTTACTGTAAAATTTTAACTGGCTAAGTCATTTCTGCAGATAACAAATTTTAGCACCTAAAACAAAATTAAAAATATCTATCTTGGCCTACTCGTTACCCCTAGCCGCGTGGTAGCGTCCGTGCGTCGAGTTCTCATTCCGTTTGGTGAAACGGGCGAGTTTAGACGGCTACGCGCGCGTGCAGGTGTCCGACTTGGGGGCATGCTTTTTAATCATAAAACACTTCATTTAAAAATTTGGAATCCGCTTAAAATCCTATTATTTGAATTTCGAGTTTTTGGACCCAACCCGGGCGCGATTTGGAAATGTTTCATTTAGCGCCAAAATCCCAAATTAATAAAATATTTGAAACCATATAAAATTTCGTTTATATTATAATCCTACTGTTACTATATATATTTTATTCATAATCTTTCACTGTTGTGATTATAATCTTTGAAATCTTTTTGATTTCTATTAAGCTCCTAGCCAATCGCGATGCCTTTATCCCATGGGCCCCTCTTCAGTTCCCTCCTCTGTCTCTCTCTCTCTCTCTAATCTCTTTCTCTCTCTCTCTCCCCTATATTTATATATCACCTTTCCTCATAGTTTTCTCTCCCTGAACCCACGCGAGAAGCAAACCCATCGCTAACCCTAACCCAAGCCGGCTCGTCACCGTCGCCGCCGCAACTCCGACGCCGGCGCCACCGTTGCCCTCGCCTCCGCCTCCTCTTCCCGGCCTCGACTTTCCCTCCTTCTCCCCGTGCACACGTCGCTGCCGCAGCAACCCCGGCCTGCCCCGTGTCTTCTCTGTTCGGCCGGAGACGTCGCCGGCGACCGTCGTCGTCGTCACCCGCGCCACCTTCGGCATCTCCTCATCCCCTGCGCACCAGCCCCCGACCACCTCCTCTTCATCCCCACTTTCCTCTCTGTTTCCATACCCGCAACCCTAGCCCATCGCCTGCAGCATCCTCGCCGGCGCCCCACCGCCGTCGACCCCATCGCTGTAGCAACCTTTGCAATCCCAGTAAGTTTTCCTTCATCTTCCTCCTTCCTTTTCCCCCTCTGGTCTGCCTTTGTCTGTATATAGAGTTTCTAAACTTGTTGTCGCTGTTTTGCATCTCGCCGGAATCCGGCCGTACCGACGACTTGACCCGACATTCCAGCAAGGTACCCCGATCCGCGTGGTCCCATTGTTCGTTGTTTGGGCACAATCCGTGAACCGTGCGTCCGTCGCGTGTTTCTCCGCCGACGTTACGTCCATTTTTCCCGGTTCGCGAACCGTCGAGGCAAGTATCACTTGCTACATGCTATACTATACAATTATATATGTTTTGACTCGTAAAACCTGCAAAACTTAACTCGGAATAGTTATTTTCTCATTTGGTCGCAATATGACATATATCATATCACGGTTAACCTAAAATTACAGTTTGCTACTTAAACCCTAATAACGAAGTTTACCCGTTAACCACATTTTACTGTTTATGGATGATAGCCTTTACACCGGTAGTTCTATTACAGTCAGATATGGAAGTAACGGTATTGCACTATTGTGATTAAATGAACTGCTTATTGTTGTTTAGTTTATTACTTATTTCCTGCTGTTAATCCATGTTCGATTATACATCTGTTGTGAGCACACCCACGATATTGTTACATCTTGACCTTGCTTCACATGATATATATATACCGATGCACCTGGCATGGTACCCTTTACTATCGACTTGACCTGATGTACCATGACCTGTTACCTGATCTCATGCCTAATGCCAACAAACCTGACATGGAGTCCATCATGGACCATTCCTGTTGTCTATCCAGACAAACCTGACCTGTTACCTGATCCTGTGTTGGCATTAGTCTTTGACCACTGAATACCTGACCTGACACATAAAACCTGGGGGTATGGGGAAATCAAAAGGGTAATCTAAAGTGTAACTTAAAAGGGTATTACTTGATCCGTGGTCCTGGGGGGTAACGGGACAGAGCCATTCGTGACTCTTACATTTTCCTGATCCGTGGTCCCGGGGGGCAACGGGACAGAACCATTATTGGTTCCCATCTTCCTGATCCGTGGTCCCGGGGGGTAACGGGACATATCCTTTGAGTTACATGGAGGATTACTCGAATTGATTTCAAAGACTTTAGGATAGAAAACCCGATATAACAGTTTAGTTACCCACTGCACACTACCCTGCACTGTTTATTTCATACTATTGCTTCACTCATGTTTATTTCTGCTTTGCCTATTACACTGTGCATATTATATTATTGGTTGACATGACGCGCTGACGTCTGGGTTTTGCATGGCCCAGATTCTTTACCACTGTCGCTGACCGAGCCGGAGTACTTCAGCCAGCAGGCTGATTTGTGAGTTCTGTAGTGATTAGTTTTATTTCCCGCATTTTTATTTCCAGATATGAGCCCGCATTATAGGACATACTTTTCTATTATTGTATTGGATCATTTGCTTCCGCATTTATTTATCATTGACTCTTTTTATTCTAGATTTGGACATGTGTTCTTGTTCTTGATATCTCTACAGCCGTAATGTGACTGTGGATGGATACTTCCTACCCACAGGTAGCATGGTTGGCTATGTCACGTGCCCAATCTTGCGTACTTTGGAAAGCGGGGGTGACAATACATGAGGAGAACCAACTTACGGGATCCTCACGACTCGTAAGAAAACACCTTCGTGGGATCCTTACGACTCACAAAGGAAAAACACACTTGGGAGTCCCCACGACTCCTAAGGAGAAAGTGCACCTACGAGATCCATTCGACTCGTAGGGAGAAAATGCTTTTATGGGACCCTTACGGCTCATAAAATTGAAAAGCCTTAAGTGATAGGGACCTAAACCTGTCTCCTAAGCCACCGCTTCCCAACTGGAAAAGGCAAATGATGAATTGCTCCTGGCATATGTGCTTCAGTGTTAGCAACGCTGATGCCTACCCTAACCCCAAAATTCCAAACTCCAATCCAATAGACCCCTAGGTCTTTAAATTTAGAACAGATGACCTCTAAGTCGTTAAACTGGGAGCAGATGACCTCTAAGTCGTTAAACTGGGAACGAGGGAAATTCCTTCACAGCAAATGATGATTCGCTCCCGGTACCATATTCCAGTATAGCGATGCTGATGCCAAACCAAAACCAAAACCCCCAAATCCTATCATGACAGATGATGATTCGCTCCTGGTACCATATTCCAGTGTAGCGGTGCTGATGTCAACCCAAATCACATCAAATCAGCAAAATAACCAATGACCTCCCTGGCAGAATCAAACTCCACCTCGGAAACAAGTCAACTTCATCCCTGACACCGCGAGAAGCGGAGGAAGTCAAATCCAGCACCGACCGTCCAAGTCGCTAAAAGGGAAGCACCGATCGTCCAAGTCGAAAAAGGGTAGCACCGACCATCCACGTCGTAAAAAAGGTAGCACCAACTGTCCAAGTCGCAAAAAGGGCAGCACCGACCGTCCAAGTCACTAAAATGGTAGCACCGATCATCCAAATCGCTAAAATGGCAGCACCGACCGTCCAAGTCGCAAAAAGGACAGCATCGACCGTCCAAGTCGCAAAAAGGGCAGCACCGACCGTCTACGTCGCAAAAAGGGCAGCACCGACCGTCTACGTCGCAAAAAGGGCAGCACCGACCGTCCAAGTCGTTAAAATGGCAGCACCGACCGTCCAAATCGCAAAAAGGGCAGAATCGACCGTCCAAGTCGCAAAAAGGCAGCACCGACCGTCCAAGTCGCAAAAAGGGCAGCACCGACCGTCCACGTCGCAAAAAGGGCAGCACCGACCGTCCAAGTCGCAAAAAGGGTAGCACCGACCGTCCAAGTCGCTAAAATGGCAGCATCGACCGTCCAAGTCGCAAAAAGGGAAGCACCGACCGTCCAAGTCGCAAAAAGGGCAGAACCGACCGTCCAAGTCATAAAAAGGGCAACACCGACCGTCCAAGTCGCGAAAAGGCAAAAAGGGCAGAATCGACCGTCCACGTCGCAAAAAGGGCAGAACCGACCGTCCAAGTCGCAAAAAGGGCAGAACCGACCGTCCAAGTCGCAAAAAGGGCAGAATCGACCGTCCAAGTCGCTAAAAGGGCAGCATCGACCGTCCAAGTCGCTAAAAGGGCAACATCGACCATCCACGTCGCTAAAATGGCAGCACCGACCGTCCACGTTGCGAAAAAGGCAGCATCGACCGTCCAAGTCGCTAAAAGGGCAGCATCGACCGTCCAAGTCGTAAAAATAGCAGTGCCAGCTTCCCAAAAAGCGGGAACCGAATCAAGTCGCCTCCACGTAAAAGAAGATCCATCAATTTCATGCACACAACCCATATGTGTGGTGTGCATTTATTGATGTGGGGCAATTTTTTGGGGTAAAAATTTACACCCCGGTTGACCAAGTCAAAATCAGAGTCAACCCCAAGCCAAGTAGGCCCAAGCCCAGGTCAAGTGGGCCAATGCCCGGGTCGAGCCCGAACATGAAGCGGCCGACCTCCCCCCATGCCAAAATAAAAATTTTGTAATAAATAATTTTGGTGTATTTCTTTTATTTTTTTAAATGTAAGAAAATGGGTATAAAGCCAAATTTTTGTAAAGCCCATGGCTTATGTGCAAAAAAAATAGCACATGGGGCATGGGATGGGCAAAATGCCATTTTTGTAAAGCCCAAGGGGCCATATGTAAAGTGTATAGCCTATAAAGGCAAAGATAATGAAAATATCTCAACAACTTTTTCTCTCTCCAAAAAAGAATCAAGATCTGTGATCTTCTTCTTCCTCAAGGTTCTAAGACCTTCTTCTTTCTTTTGAATTAAATCAAGAGTTTACTCTTTCTTTTCCAAAACTAAATAGTTTTTCACCACAAAATCAACAAAGGGGAGCTTGGATCTTCCATCATATCTTAAAAGGAGAGATTTTTAAAATCACCCTCCTTTTCATCCAAGATCCGGCCAACCGAGGGGAAGAAGAAGGAGACCCGTCTCCCAAAAATCACATTTTGGGAAGATTCAGAGCTCAAGGAAGAAGCCCCTTTCATCATCTCCAAAAATATCTTAGGAGTTTAACTCCACTCTAAATCCTCTTTCGGGAGTTTAAATCCTATTTCTGGGGCTAAAAGCCCCCTTTTCTCGCCGGCACCCTAGCGCCTAGCGCTCAAGCGCTCAGCGCCCATGTGCCGGGCACGTGAAGTGCTCGCGCTCGAGCGTCTTGCGCTCAAGCGCCTTGCGCCCACGTGCCGGGAACGTGATGCGCTAGCGCTCGAGAGCCTTACGTTCAAGCACCCAGCGCCCAAGCGCCCAGCGCCCACGTGCCGGGCACGTGATGCGCTAGCGCTTGAGCGCCCAGCGCCCATGTCCCGGCCACGTGATGCGCTGGCGCTCAAGCGCACAGCGCTCGCGTGCTAGGCACGTGAGGCGTTGGCCCCACGCGTCTTTTCGGCGCTTTTCCCCTTTTTATATATGTATGTATGTATGTATTGTTAGTTATATGTATGCCCTAGAGGCCATTACTGTACATACGTTGTATATTATAGTGGATGCTTGGACATATATTGGGAAGACTTTCTTGCTCGACATGATAGTATGTTATCTGGTTACTCTTTATCTTAACATGTACTCTGATTGTCTCTATGTCACATGTTGATAAAGCCCCTAGGATGAGTACTTGACTACCAGGACTATGATGCAGATCATACTAGTGGGGATAGAGTAGTCTCCAAGTACATCCTTCAAATGTTTCTAGTCGTAAGAGTACCGAGACAGAGCATCGATACTCCAGAGTAGACAAGCGTATGCACTTCTTGACCCATATGATAGGCGATGGATGATCTCATATCCATTGGTGTTTGACATCAAAGAAGGTATACGGGTGCTCAGTGGAGACTGGGTACACTGGACGGACTCACCGAGAACTCCCAGATGGTATTATACCCCACGTCAGATGGCAGTTCTCTAGTGACACTGGTACAGGTTAGTCTGTAGACCCGAGATCGTCATAGAGTCTTGTGTGATTCCCACTGTGCTTTGATTTCCATCATACCCCGTCCAAGAGGGCGTGCAAAAAGGTGGCTTTTGGGTACAGTCCCGAATCACATGGAGGCAATGAGCGATAGGAGGGGTTTCGTCTCTCCCGGTATAGGGAGTTGATGTTGCGCTGTGTTCGATTGGCTATAACTGGAAATCCCCGGCAAGGGTTGCTGAGATTTACTGGTAAGTATTATCAGTAGTTTCTCGAACTGTTATGGACCTCATATCGACACGACTTATCAAGCTGCTGGGGTCTGACGTTTACCACCCCTAGGCGAGATATGCGATATATCAGACGAAGAGACCGGACTGTACGGGAGTGTTACTGGTTGGATTCAACGGAGAATTTACAGGCTTGCTTGTTGATCTTCTGATTGCTCAATACCTGTATGGCTGTTACATTTAGCTGACCGCTTGCAGCTTGTGGGTGTTTGATATGATCATCACCTACTGCTGGCGTATTGACGATTCTTTAGCGTCCTACACAGAGGTTTTCTGGCTCAGGCAAAACGGAGTAGGAGCACATATATGATATGTGCGGGACCGAGAACAATACGTGTATGTGATACTGTATTAGATTCTCGCGATATGAGTTATCGGCCGGGTATATGAAATATAGCCGGGTCATCGGATCAAGTGTGGATTCGATAAACTGACAGATTATATTAGTCGGTTATTTGTGAAATAGCCGGATTATCGGATCAAGTGTTGATTCGATAATTTAATGTATAATTATATATTTGATATATTAAATTACATTAACTAATATATGCTCACTAAAAGATTCTTTTTCTCACTCGGGTAATACATTGATATATATGCGATATATGTTAATTGTATTATTTTATTTTGTTACAAAATATATTATATATGTGATATATAATATTGTAACAAGTTAAGGTTACAAATGCAATATGTTTTGTAGAGTTTAAACATGGTTAGGGTTTGGATTAGGGTTAAACCTTCTTGAAGCTTCTAGAAGCTTTGCTTTTGTTTTTAACTAAAGATATTTTCTAAAGATATTTTGGTTGATATTTGTTAACCCAACCCAACCCTTTACCATGGTTAAGTCTCTACATGGGTTAAGTTATCATACTTAACCCATGGTTGCATTTCTAACCTCACTAGATTTCATTATTCATCACAATGGTTTTCATCTTCTTCTTCCTCTTGATAAAGCTTTCTAGCTTTTGGTGATGTGATGAAAATGAGTGAGAAATAGAAAATAAATGAGAGCTAAATTCCTACTTCATCATCCTCATCTATTCTAACCACTTAGATTAAGGTGCTTGCTTTGCTAATACTTGATTAGCAAAGCAAGAGCTTGGGTTTGAGTTTCTTCAAGATAGATCATCTTTGTTATCGAAGATCGGAAGCAAACTTGCATCTTTCTTTTGTGGAGCCTCTCTAGAGTCCGGATACTCGATGATCGCAGCGAAGGGACCTCAACACGGAGCTTTAGAAGTGAAGGAACGGACTACAAAGGTTGTAATCCCTAACTCTTAGATGTAAAGTTGTTTACATGCTTATTTTCGCCTAATCTCTAGTCTAAAATCTTCGTTAGGGTTGTGTTCAGAAGATCACATAATCGAGTGAGGCGTTGGTTTGACCCGTAGAAGGGTTTGGGGCAGTACGGCGTTGCCACATGTGAGGCGTTGGTTTGACCCTTCTACGGCTGGACCATTGGTACTGTGGCATGTGATGAATGCTTTTAAACTCCTCTGAAGTGTTGAGCCATTTGGGAAAACTTGGGTGTTTGATTATTCAATCGGAAAGTTTAACATTGTCTATTTATCTGGAATGTGATACAATATTTGGAATCCACAAGTAGTTATGAGATAACTAATTTGAATGTTATAAATCTAGCAGTTTAGTCTCATTTGATCATTTGCCACGGGATTTTGATGTGATCAAAAGTCCGTCGCAATCACGTAGCGTACGCGGATACTCGCTGGGTAAACTTAATAGATAGCCACGCCCCATAGCCCCGACCAAGTGACTGTAAGAGAACCCCGTCACCAAAAGCATCCGTTCGGGTGCTCGCGGCAGCGGTGTTCCGCCTTAGTGCACTTCGTCGACGGCATCTGGGGGTGCGGCTGTCTAGTAAAGTTTGCGACGATCATTCGATCAGGATGTCGGGAATCTTGTTGAATTGCCCGACTTGATATTGAAAAGAGTTTTCGATATTGAGACTAAAATGCGGGGTTTATAATTGTTAGGCATGCGACGTCTAAGGAATTCATTTGGTTAGGCATGAGATATCTAAGGAGGTTGCGGATTCCAACTGTTGTAGTTTTACACTTTCTTTTCTGCGACCGTAAGTGTAATATGTGGTGTATCGCCGGTTTCGTTGCTATACATCAACGACAATTGGGATACGCATATTTACTTAAGTTGATGATATGAGATATTATGTGTTGCTGTGATATGTTATATTGGATCGTCGCGTTTTGAATAGCCGGGGGGTTTTATGTGAGATGAGGGTTTTTATTTTCATTCATGTAAAATTTATTGTATGCAATATTCTTTTATTGGGGCACTTCCGGGCTGAGGATGATGTCACCATTGTATATTATTTACTTTTCCGCATTAGGTAGACCCAAGGCGGGGAGCACAAGTAACCGGGTTCTAGGGTCCAGTGGGAGACCATCTCGAGGAGTCGAGACCGGGTCTCCTAACCCTAGAATTGGCAGTGGTTCTTGCCGCTCTCGTAGGGGTCTAGAGTTGTGGATTTGGCTATTCATCACGACCGTGGAATCCGCTTTTTATACAGGCTCGCATAAAACACGGAAATCCTAGTATATCCAATATTTCATATGATATCTTCTGCCGCAATGTTCTGTGATGAGATCATATTACTGCCTGAGATGAATGTTTATATTATATATATGAGATATATGTTATATTGCTGATTTCGTTTCAAATGTGATGCTTGTGAAGCATATTAAAATGGGACTTCATTAATGAGATTAATGAAACTAAAAGAAACCTAAAAATGTTGTAAAAACTTGTCTCAAAAACTGGTAGCTCTAGTTCTTGCTTTGCATAGTGGTGTTCCTTGTAGAACATCCAGCACCTTATTCGATAAGGAAAGAGCCGAGATCCCTTCACCGGGAGTGACCTCTTTAGCGAAACTAGCAGATGCTACAAACTCGGTTTGTCTTTTGATTGTTTTTATAGTTATTGCTTTGCATAGTGATATTTGTGAAATATCCTCACCTTATTCGATGAGGAAAGAGCCGATGATCCCTTCACCGGGAGTGACATCTTTAGCGAAACTAGAAAAGGCCTCAAAAGCATTCCATTTAAAATCACTCGATTCTACAATGATATCAAGTTCATTGCGCAAAGGGTTTTCTTAAAAACCTGTCGTAGCCCTCCGTCATTTCAGATAAGTCCTACTTAGCATTCGTGCTACGTTTGTTGACCTCCATCAAGGCGTAGTGTGCGGTAGTTAACTAGTATTTATCTGCTTATGCATATGATGCAGATTGTTTAGGGTAGTCGTGCGGCCTTGTTGACCTCCGTCAAGGGTCGTGTAGGTGGGTTTAATTCAATCAGGAAATAACGGGTAGAACTTGACTAGCAGCCTATGGTTTGTTGACCTCCGTCAAGGTCATAGGACGCTAGGGGTAAAATATTATCGGGAATTTCAAGTGTTGAAATTTTCAATGAGATTGCATACCTTCTATGAGATAGTTGGATCCCGATACCCGCTGCGAGTAAGAGTTACTCCTGAGAGAGTTTTACACATTACAATTAGCCGATCAAGTAGGTATCTAGAAAGGTGTCAACGGGGTTATGCCTCTGGGAGAACGAGGTTTATTTTAATTAGGTCCGTGCGAAAGCACGGGGAACCTCCCTCAAAGTACCGGCACTGGCCTGGCTGAAAGATTGGCGAACTTGCAGGGTGTAATTAATCCCGGCTAGTCTTTCCTTTTAGGGTTTTAAGGAAGATTTGACTAAAACAGTGGGAGCCATCCCGATATATCCAAAACCCCTTCAAAACACAACACTGCACATTGAGTTCGCATGACCAATTTAACCCGTCAATCGGAGGTTCTCCCGTTCCAAATGCGAGGGGTAATTAACGACAGCTTAGTCCGCGGCTGCCGGAGATTCGGATCCCCACAATCATTAAACCCCAGCATACCCTAAGCAGGGGGATCTGTAATGTGCCTGACCAGTGCACGCGTATTCCCATCTCAATGGGGTGACGAAAAACACATTACATTTACATATATGTATTTCGATATGTGTATTCTAGTATTACGTTCTTCTTGTTATTCTATATCTTTGGGCATTCGTGTTTTTATCCGAATGCAGGTATGTATATACAGCAGACTGTAATCCGTATTTTATTACAGATTACCTTCTAGAAGGTGGACACCTCATCATAGACTTTTCCATTTATTGATAAATGGAAATGAGGTGGAAATTAAAGGAGAGAGAGGCATGGTGAGTGGTATGGATTCAATAGTTCACAAATGAATTCTTTATTCATTTGTGGTTACTGTTGAAGCATGGCTACACTTGTTTATTCATGAAAATTCATACACAAAACCTTAGTGTTGATTTTCTCTCACATGCATGCTTCATTATTCTTGAGCTCCCATTTTTTTCTTCACCTCCTCCCTCCTCTTGACTTTCCTCCACCTTCATCATCTTTCTCTTCACTATCCTTCTCATGAGTTGAGAAACAAGTGAAGAGGCAACAAAGAGATAGTAAACACTTATATTTTCACACTACATCCTAGACTACTTGGTTTAGCAGCTCAAGTTCTCTAGTTGCTCCACTTGACATATTGTGTGGAGCTAGAACCATGGATCACATCCCTCAGGTGGATCATCTATGACAAAGGAGGACCGGAGAACAATCTCGATCCCGGAGAACCGATGGAGCGGGAAAAGAAGATCAAGTATGTTCAAGGTGGTCACTTGGAGCTAATGATGAGGAAAGAAGACCGAAAGACTTGGATCGTTTGGTGAGACTTCTTTCATAGAATTAGCTCATCTCATTTAATTTTTCTAGTTAAATTTATGGAATGATCCGGGTTTTTCATTGGGTTAACTTAGCGTCGGTTTTAAACTAGTAAGAAAATTTTTGTTCCGCAAACCGCCACGTTCGATGGCTCCGGCGTTGAAGTAACCAAACAAAATCCGGCGATACCGCGACTCCACGAAGTTCATAACTTGTTCCTATACTTCTTCTCTCTTCTCCAAACCCATAAGTTCCCTCTCTTCTCCTCTCTTCTATTCTAAAACAATCTCTTATTAAAACTCGTCGGAAGCGGAGTTATTCTGACTTTCGAAATTTCATTAAAAACCCAACTTTTCTTAATAATAAAACAACCATTTCTTTATATCTTGTTTAGCAACCATAAAACAATATTTAGAACAAGTTTAAATTCAAAATAAAATGCTGTGCAACTTGTATTACACTTTTTCGTTTAAATACCACAAAATTTACCTACGACATTAATTCATCATATTACTCATATTACCTTTAGAAAACTCACAAGGTAATGACCTACCTCATCACAACACTCATCATGACATAGCACGATGGCTTGAAAACAATATTTTTGTGGCTAAGGCGAATTTACAGTTAAATACCATAAACTATCAAAACCGTATTTCTTTTAATTGTTTTAATCGAATTCCATACAATTATGTCCTTACAACCCATTTTGGATAATCCGATCTAGTTGGCGCGGCTTATCGCACATCTATCGGACTAGTAGGGCGAGATGCAGATCTCCTCACGGAGAATACGATCTCGATGGAATTTATTTTACAATTTTTAAGAAAACATGATTTCTATTTAATAAATAAATTTATTTTCTAATAATTATATATAATATTGTCAACCTATCTATTTTAAATATACATAAAAATATCCATGTTTCTAAACAAACGAATCCCAAATTTCATGAAACTACAATCAGAAATCAATACAAGTCAATTAAATGAAAATACCATATACTATTCAATTTAGGTTTATATCCACTAGAATATCTCATCTTATAAAAATTACATCTATGAAAACCCTAAAGACGATAAATAAATACTTGAGGTTTATTTTGAAAATATATCAATACTATTTTTCATAAAACCCCCTCAAATTATATTAATTTACAATAAGGACCCAAGTAAATATAGATTTAAGCGGGACCAATTCTCTTGAGCCTCAGGGAGCCGGAGAATGTGGGTGTTTGCCTATTTAAGGTAGACAACTAAAAACAGGGTTATCATTACGGTAATTGTCTTGGAAAAAGATACAAGTCCTGTCGTCCATGTGCAGCTGTTACCGATAACTCCAAAAATTAATTCAGGACTTCAATTCTGTTTAAGTGTCTGACTCAGACAGAGTCTCAGTTTAATCCGAATACAATCCATACTTGATATAATTCCATTACAACATGAATCTATCTATATCAACATGACTTGATTTGACCGAACCATGGATATATATATTGACTTGTCTACATAACTATCCGTTTATATCCTTATCCGTTTACATGAACAATTGATATCATGGTTTCGACAAGTCTTATATCTACAAATCACTACATAACAATACAATAAAGATTACGGGATTTAAAAGGGGTAGATTTGTACGGAATGTGTTAAAAGTGGCACGATGATGGTCACTTTAATACACCTAACCTGAATATCCGTTGTTGTTGTTCCATGGCTTAATAGTTCCTTGTGCTCTGTATACCTTAGTCCACGGAATAGTTGGACTCCTCTCGTATACACTGGCATATTCTGTACCAAGCTACAAATAACAACGGTAACATAACAAAAATACATTATATCAGTTATACTCTTTATCCGTCTATTCTATTTTTATCTCTCTTTATGACTTACGGAGCGATTGCTCGCTGACGACATTCCTTCTCTATTCTTTCTTTGGAATGTTGTCAGGAGGACCTGACTCTCTGGAGATCGAGCCGAGCTCAGAAGAATTGGAGCAGGTCATCGAGGACCCCGAGCTTTAGTTCACTTGTATATACTTTACTTTCAGTTCATGTCATTGTTTAGTCATTACTTTCCACATTGTATTTACTTTTCAGTTGTATTGTAAAGAATGTTTAATAAATAAAAAGTTGTTGTTCATTTACATCTCATGTCATTGTGTGCATTTATATTATATTGCTTATTTACGCTTAACGTTTTTACTTCTGAGTAAATACATCGCGTGACCCGTCACGTCTCCTTACCGTACTCTAGGAAGCGTGGCGTGACACAATAGTTCATGGCCGGCCGAACTGTCGACTGGCTGATCTATCCAAGGAAATGGATAGTTGTCTTTAGGGCAAGCTTTGTTTAAGTCCGTGAAATCGATACACATGTGTCATTTCCTGTTTGCCTTCTTGACCATGACCACATTCACCAGCCAATCTGAGTAGTCCAGGTTCTTGATGAAGTTAGCTGCGAGTAATCGCTCTATCTCGTATTTTATCGCCTTTGGTTTAACCGGCGCAAAGTTTCTCTTCTTTTGTTGGACAGGTCGGGCTTGCGGGTCGACCCCAAGCTTGTGGGAGATCACTTTGGGGTCGATCCCGGGCATGTCCGTAGGCGTCCAAGTGAATACGTCTGAGTTTCCCTAGAGGAAACAGATCAAGTCTTCACGGTGGTCCCCAAAGAGAGAACCGATCTGGACTGTGCGACCATCGATTCCTTCAGGGGGACCTTCGTTAATGCTTCTACCGGGGCATCTCGAATTTCTCTTTGGTCGCCGCGTGTATCTAAGGACCCCTGGAAATCATGCGCGTCCTCAAAATTGTCGCCCTGCTCTCCGGTGGTGGACGTCGAGGAGAGGCAAATCTTAGCGGTTTGCTGGTCTCCATAGGCCCGGCCTATCCCCTTGATCCAAAGGGAACTTGATCGCAAGGTGATAAGTTGAGATTTAGGGCCGGAGGGCATTTAAGGTAGGACGTCCCAGGAGAATGTTATAGGATGAAGGGACCTTGGCGACGAGGAAGTCCCTTGGTATGGTTCGCGTATTTCCCGCTTCCCTGACCAATCCCTCGGCCGAGACGGAATGATAGGTGAACCCAAAGAGGACATGGGAGGTAGGTCGAAGGTCGGATGGTCCTAGCCCCATATGCTGGAAACAGTCGTGGAACAGGATATCTGCCGAGCTCCCTGATTCGATTAATATTCTCTGGACTTCGTAACGGTGGACTCTGGCCGTTATCACGAGAGAGTCATTGTGAGGAAGTGATATGCCGTGGAGGTCTTCATCGGTGAAGATGATCGGTTCATCCCTCCTGCACCTCTTGTGTGGTATATCACTTACATCCTCGACTGGGAGGATATGGTGGTTCCCCCCACTTTCCTGAGCTGGATCCGAGGTAACGACCATGATTTTCCCGATCGTTAATTCCCCGGGAGAGGTTTGGTCCTTTTGCTCCCGTTTCGCCTGCCGTTTGTCCTGCAGGTATTTTGCCAGGTGGCCAGAGCGGATCAACTCCTCGATGTAGTCACGGAGTTTTTTTCAGTTCTCAGTTGGGTGACCCTGCGACCTGTGGAAGGCGGGGTATGGGCCATGGAGACACTTGCCCGTTCTTTAGGTGACAGGCGCGAGCTTAAAGAACCTCTAGCCCTTATCTTCCTCTAGCAGCTCGGTCTGGGATACGTTTAGAGGAGTGTACTCCTGAAACCTCAGGGAGTAAGGCTTCGGACGATCGACTTTCTTTTTCTCCTCCTTGTCCCTTTTCTTTATGTCCGTCTGGTCGGCTCGGGGCAGGTTTGAGTTCACCTCTGACTCGAGTTGGATTTCTCGCTCGGTCCAGGCTTTCACTTCGGCCGTGGTCTTAGGTTGTGCTAATGTAAAAGAGCGGAGCCACTCTTTGTGCCTAAGACCCGACCTCAGCATGGTGATAACTGTTTCATCGCGGTGCTCGGAAACCTCTAGGAGGGCATTGTAGAAGCGGGTGACATACTTTTTGAAGGATTCCTTGTCTCCACTCTTGACAGTGAACAGGTAGTCGACTGTCCTTTTCTGTCGTCGGTTCCTGACGAAGTGACCGAGGAATTGGGTAGCCAGCTCGTCGAAGGTCGAGATGGAGCATGGCGTAAGCTCTTGGAACCAGTCCCGACCGGTCCGAATCAGGGTGGTGGGGAAAGCTCGGCATTGAGCTGCGACTGAGTTATCTTGGAAGCTCATACCCGTCGTAAATGCGTCCAAGTGTTCCTTTGGGTTGGACTTCCCATCGAAGAGGGCCACATTTGGCGGCTTGTTCCTGGACGAGACATGCTCGGCCAGCAGCTCTTCTGTAAAGGGCTTTGTTAGTGAACCGGCAGAATACCTGGCCCTTTCGCCGGACACATGGACATCCCGTCGTATGCCTTCGATTTTCTTCTTCAGGGCTTCAAGTCAGGACTGTACGGTATTGTTACTGATTGGATTCGTAGGAGTACGAGCAGGCTTGGTTGTTTATCTTTTGATCGCTCAATACCCGAATGGCCGTTATATTTAGCAGACCGCTTGCGTCTTATGGGTGTTTGATATGGTCATCACCTACTGCCGGCGTATTGACGAGTCTTTAGAGTCCTACACAGAGGTTTCCTGTTTCATGCGAAACGGAGTAGGAGCACATATGTGATATGTGCGGGACCGAGATTAATGCGCATATGTGATACCGCATTCTATTCTCGCGATATATATATCGATTGGTTATATGTGATATAGCCAGGTTATCGGATCAAGTGTTAATTCGATAAAAGGATACATTTGATATTGGTCGGTTATATGTGGTATAGCCGGATTATTAAATCAAGTGTTGATTTAATAATTTAATGTATGATTATATATTTAATATATTACATTACATTAACTAATATTAGCTCACTTAAGTATTACTTTTTCTCACTTGATGATACATTGATATATATGTGATATGTGTTAATTGTATTTTTTTTTTTGCACACAAAATATATATGTGATATATATTGTTGTGTCATGCAAGGTTATACATGCAACATGTATGTATGAGACTTATACCATGCTGGGGTTAAATTAGGGTTTATATTTATTTCAAGCAAATTCAAATTTGTGGAGATATTTGTCATGGTTCAAAGCTTGTAAAATCTTGTAGTCTTCATTGACTTAGTCCACTCCATTATCTTGCTTAAGATATTTTCTAACCTAACCATTAACCTTACACTATGGTTAACTCTCTACATGAGTTAGTGTATGACACTAACTCACCATTGATTGCATTTCTAACCTCAAGAGTTCATTTTCTCTTCTTCACTCTTCATCTTCTTCATGAGCTCAAAAGCTCTCTAGGGTTTTGAGATGTGAAGAAATATTGTGAGAAAAATAAAACTAACGTGAGCCCACTTTCAACTTCATCATCCTCAACTATTAATCATTTAGTTTAGGGTGTTTGCTTCACTAATTTCACACATTAGTGAAGAGATAGAATGTAACAACCCTAATTTTCATATACAAATTTTTTTCAAATATTTTTTTCAAAACCCATAAAGGGGTATTTTAACCTGAGCATAAGTTATAAGTAATTATTTTGCTTTTTAATTACAAGTTAAAAGAATGTAACAACTCCATTTTTAGTGTACAAAATTTGCTTAAAATTAATGTATACTTGGGGTATTTACATTTTTTGTAACTACTTTAAATAATTAAATAGCTCCATAATTTCAAGAAAGAGCTTGTAGCTCATTGGTAATACCTTACACTGCTGAAACAAGCCACCAGAGTTCAAATCGCATGCCCCACATTATTTTTAATATTTATTTGTTTTAAATTTTATAGAAGCCCAACAGTCTACACGAGATAACTCCCAAACTTTCTACTGAACCTGAAAAACTAAATATACCATAGCCTTATTCAGGCGACCCCCCACCTACCTAGCCCCCGACTCGGGCCGGCGCCGCTGGCCGGACTCGGCCGGTCGGCCGAGTCGTCAACTGCAAAATCGTGACTTTTTATCTCCCCACCTCCACTGCATACTTTATTTCTATAGACCACCTCCAGAGAGCCTATTAACACCTAGTTACTCCAATTTTTAATGAATTTACAATATTTTTACATTTTTTATTTAAAAACCCTACACCTATCCAAACCCTAGCTTAACCCTATAAATACATCCATACCCCCTACCCTCTCACCCCAAAATTCTGAGCCAACTCTCTAAAAATTTCCAAGAATCTTGTGCACTTTGAAAACGAGCTCGAGGCGAAGCTCCGACGAATTCCCGGCGGAACTTCCGGCGATTGTTCTAGGAACCCCGGCGACGAAACAACACACCGGGGATTCCTCTACTTCCCTCTCACTCTTCTTGTTTTCTCAAACCCATAAGTCCCATTTTCTATCTCTCTTTTCCATTCAAAAAATACGAATTTACAAAACCCGACGGAATCGGAACAAATCCGATTTCCGATTCGGTTTCCTATAAAATTCCACTTCTCACTAATACAATCATACTTAAACTTTTTCATGTTGAATATTAAACACTAATCAAACAAATTGATCAAGTTTCATTACATAAAATGATAGCTATTTCTATTCATCGTATTTTTCATTTAAATTCCACATTGTTTCAATTCTACATTTAACTCCATTAAACTTGCTATACCTTTAAGTAGATCACGAGGTAACGACCTACCTCCTCACACACTCATATGCATCATAACACGATACCCTCGAGAACTTAGAATACGGGAAAACAAACATTTTCATTTAAATACCATTTACTTAATAAAACCATTTCTAAAAGATTTAGTGTTGATACATCTTTATAAATAAATACCACTTATTATGAAAATAAGATAAGGTTGTGGGCATCAGTCGTTTATCTAAACCTGATTTTGTGGTATCTAGGCTAGACAAGTGAGAAAGGTAACTTTAAAAGGCCCGTCTCACGGTGATTCGTGAGCGGATCCCTCCTTTCTTCACTTGTACTTACCTAGCCACAATCGGCGGTTAAGTGGAGATTTGAGGTATCTCACAACTTGTCGCTTTGGACCAGTTAGGAGCAGTCTAGTTGACTTAGGAGACCCTAGAACATAGAATACGGGAAAACGACACTTTTTCATTTAAATACCATAATTAATAAAACCGTTTTTCCTTAATGATTAGTATTTATACAAATCTTTGCAAAGCGCCGCTACAACCCATTTTGGGGAACCCGTTCGGGATGGTGCGGATTATCGCACATCCTCGGGCTTCGTAGTGCCAGATGCATACCTCCACAAGGAGCATTCGGACTCGAAAGATTTAAAATACGATATCTTAAGAAAACGAGATTTCTAGAATATTATATATGTACTAAAATTATTTTCATATTAATATATCTATATGTAACATAAAAATATCTATTTTAAATTATTAAATATATTCCACTTTTTCTAAAAATGTCACAAGAATCAATCTTACACTAAAATACTATGAATTCCATACAATACCAACATTACAAATAAACACCTTTTATTATGAAATTAGGATATTTCCACTAGAAATATCACAATATAAAATCTACATTCATTACAACTCTAAAGACGATTAATAAATACTTGGGGTGTATTTTAAAAAGTATATAAAAGTATCTTTACATTAACCCCCCTCAAGTTCTATAAAATACCCTAAGGACCCTAGTAAACATAGGATTAAGCAGGACCAATCTCTTGAGCCTCAGGGAGCCGGAGAAGTGGGTGCTAGCCTATCTAAGATAGACAATCAAAAAACGGTGTTATCAACACGGTAATCGTCTTTGAAAAAGACACAAATCCTGTCGTCCATGTGCAGCGGTTACCGATAACATCAAAACAATCAGGACTTTAATTTACTTTTCTAATTGTCCGACTCAGTTTGAGTCTCATTATAATCTGACTTGAATATGGTTCAAGTACAATCTACAATCTACAATCTACAATTTACAATATTACAATTCAACATGAATCCATGACTGCATTATTCAATCTATCAACTTGACTGAACGGAACCATGGATATATATTCCATTTACATGATTATACCGTTACATCCATAATTCTACAGTTACATACATGATTCTCCAGTTACATCCGTTTACTGATATCACGGTTTCGGACAGTCTGCAATTATACAATCTATACAGTTTACAATACAAGACAATACAATACAACAATACAATCAAGATAACACTACGGGGTTTAAGGGGTAGACTGGTACGGAATATGTTAAAGGTGGCACGAGGTGATCACTTAAGACGTAATTACATCCTTGCCGTTGTTCCGTGGTATTATCGACGGAGCCTTGTACTATAGGTTACCAAAGTTCTCGGTGTAAGTGGGACTCCTTTCGTATACACTGGCATTTTCTGTACCAAGTTACAAACAACAGCGTTAATACAACATTACTACAATGTAATACAACTTTAAAAGATACCTTCTTATTCTGTCTATTCTATTTTTCTCTTCTCTTTGGGACTTACCGAGCGACCTGTTCGCTGACGACATTCTATTTCTTTCTTCTTTGAATGTCGTCAGGTGATTTGGACCCGTCAGAGATCGAGCCTACTGCTGAAGACTTGGAACAGTTCGGTGAAGACCCCGGGCTCTAGTCATTATACACTTTCCATTCAGTACTTTCATTTCTGTTATGTCATTGTTTAGGCATTACTTTTGATTTAGTTGTATTTACTTTTCATGCATTGTACAAAAGAATATGAATAAATAAAGTTGCCGTTTTATTATATCTTGTCTCTTGTGCTTTACTTTTATATTACTTAGATACGCTTAGCGTATTTACTTCACGATAAATATGTAGCGGACCAGTCCCGTCCCCTTCGCCGTATACCGGGAAGCGGGGCGTGACAGGTTTTTTTGGTGGCCCATGCAGGTCAGACCTGTATAGAACCATACTATGCAGTTCTGTTCTACGTGAACAACCTATAAGCAATATAACACAAGAACCAGCAACTAAAACATTCTTTACAATCATGTTCCTTGAATCTTATCTTTCATATTCCTTGAATCTTATACTTTCAATCTGTCCTAACCCAAAATTCTCTCACCACTTTTACAATCTTACCAAAACCATCGCATCCTTTCATTCCTTCACACATTTTTCATACACTATCAAGTACTTCTAACACCTTGTAACACCATAGCAGCCATAGAATCCAAGACAGTCGACCAAGGTAACACTAGTATTTCCCTTTCACATTTTTAAAACCCTTGCATCACTTTATTTTTTCATACACTATCAGTACTTCAGTCACCATACTTTTCTTAAATTTGTTACACTTTCCTTTTACAAATTTCGAGGACGAAATTTGTAAAAGGAGGGTAGAATGTAACAACCCTAATTTTCCTATACAAATTTTTTTCAAATATTTTTTTTCAAAACCCATAAAGGGGTATTTTAACCTGAGCACAAGTTATAAGTAATTATTTTGCTTTTTAATTACAAGTTAAAAGAATGTAACAACTCCATTTTTAGTGTACAAAATTTGCTTAAAATTAATGTATACTTAGGGTATTTACATTTTCTGTAACTATTTTAAGTAATTAAATAGCTCCATAATTACAAGAAAGAGTTTGTAGCTCATTGGTAATACCTTGCACTGCTGAACCAAGCCACCAGAGTTCAAATCTCATACCCCACATTATTTTTAATATTTATTTGTTTTAAATTTTATAGAAGCTCAACAGTCCACAGGAGATAAATCCCAAACTTTCTACTGAACCTGAAAAACTAAATATACCAGAGCCTTACTCAGGCGACCCCCCACCTACCTAGCCCCTGACTCGGGCCGGCGCCGCCGGTCGGCCGAGTCGTCAACTGCAAAATCGTGACTTTTTATCTCCCCACCTCCACTGCATACTTTATTTCTGTAGACCACCTCCAGAGAGCCTATTAACACCTAATTACTTCAATTTTTAATGAATTTCCTATATTTTTTACATTTTTATTTAAAAACCCTACACCTACCCTAATCCTAGCTTAACCATATAAATACACCCATACCCCCCACCCTCTCATCCCAAAATTCTGAGCCAGCTCACTAGAAATTTCCAAGAATTTTGTGCACTTTGAAAACGAGCTCGAGGCGAAGCTCTGACGAATTCTCGGCGGAACTTCCAGCGATCGTTCTAGGAACCCCGGCGACGAAGCAACACACCGGCGATTCCTCTACTTCCCTCTCACTCTTCTTGTTTTCTCAAACCCGTAAGTCCCATTTTCTATCTCTCTTTTCCATTAAAAAAATACGAATTTACAAAACCCGACGGAATCGGAACAAATCCGATTTCCGATTCGGTTTCTTATAAAATTCCATTTCTCACTAATACAATCATACTTAAACTTCCACATATTGACTATTAAACACTAATCAAACAAATTGATCAAGTTTCATTACATAAAATGATAGCTATTTCCATTCATCGTATTTTTCACTTAAATACCACATTGTCTCAATTCTACATTTAACTCCATTAAACTTGCTATACCTTTAAGTAGATCACGAGGTAATGACCTACCTCCTCACACACTCATATGCATCATAACACGCTACCCTCGAGAACTTAGAATACGGGAAAACAAACATTTTCATTTAAATATCATTTACTTAATAAAACCATTTATAAAAGATTTAGTATTAATACATCTTTATAAATAAATACCACTTATTATGAAAATAGGATAAGGTTGTGGGCATCAGTCGTTTATCTAAACCCGACTTTGTGGCGCTAGACAAGTGAGAAAGGTAATTTTAAAAGGCCCGTCTTACGGTAATTCTTGAGCGGATCCCTCCTTTCTTCACTTGTACTTACCTGGCCACAATTGGCGGTGAAGTGGCGATTTGAGATATCTCACAACTTGTCTCTTTGGACCAGTTAGGAGCAGTCTAGTTGACTTAGGAGACCCTAGAACATAGAATACGGGAAAACGACACCTTTTCATTTAAATACCATAATTAATAAAACCGTTTTTCCTTAATGATTAGTATTTATACAAATCTTTGCAAAGCGCCGCTACAACCCATTTTGGGGAACCCGTTAGGGATGGTGCGGATTATCGCACATCCTCGGGCTTCGTAGTGCCAGATGCAGACCTCCGCAAGGAGCATTCGGACTCGAAAGATTTAAAATACGATATCTTAAGAAAACGAGATTTCTAGAATACTATATATATACTAAAATTATTTTCATATAAATATATGTATATGTAACATAAAAATATCTATTTTAAATTATTAAAAATATTCCACTTTTTCTAAAAATGTCACAAGAATCAATCTTACACTAAAATACCATGAATTCCATACAATACCAACATTACAAATAAACACCTTTTATTATGAAATTAGGATATTTCCACTAGAAATATCACAATATAAAATTTACATTCATTACAACTCTAAAGACGATTAATAAATACTTGGGGTGTATTTTAAAAAGTATATAAAAGTATCTTTACATTAACCCCCCTCAAGTTCTATAAAATACCCTAAGGACCCTAGTAAACATAGGATTAAGCATGACCAATCTCTTGAGCCTCAGGGAGCCGGAGAAGTGGGTGCTTGCCTATCTAAGATAGACAATCAAAAAACGGTGTTATCAACACGGTAATCGTCTTTGAAAAAGACACAAATCCTGCCGTCCATATGCAGCGGTTACCGATAACAGCAAAACAATCAGGACTTCAATTTACTTTTCTAATTGTCCGACTCAGTTTGAGTCTCATTATAATCTGACTTGAATATGGTTCAAGTACAAGCTACAATCTACAATCTACAATATTACAATTCAACATGAATCCATGAATCCATTATTCAATCTATCAACTTGACTGAACGGAACTATGGATATACATTCCATTTATATGATTATACCGTTACATCCATAATTCTACAGTTACATACATGATTCTCCAGTTACATCCGTTTACTGATATCATGGTTTCGGTCAGTCATCCAATTATACAATCTATATAGTTTACAATACATGACATTACAATACAACAAAACAATCAAGATAACACTACGGGGTTTAAGGGGTAGACTGGTACGGAATATGTTAAAGGTGACACCAGGTGGTCACTTAAGACGTAATTACATCCATGCCGTTGTTTCGTGTTATTATCGACGGAGCCTTGTACTACGGGTTACCAAAGTCCCCGGTGTAAGTGGGACTCCTCTCGTATACACCGGCATTTTCTGTACCAAGTTACAAACAAAAGAGTTAATACAACATTACTACAATGTAATACAACTTTAAAAGATACCTTCTTATTCTATCTATTCTACTTTCCTCTTCTCTTTGGGACTTACCAAGCGACCTATTCGCTGGCGACATTCTATTTCTTTCTTCTTTGAATGTCGTTAGTTGATTTGGACCCGTCAGAGATCGAGCCTACTGCTGAAGACTTGGAACAGTTCAGTGAAGACTCCGAGCTCTAGTTATTGTACACTTTCCATTCGGTACTTTCATTTCTGTTATGTCATTGTTTAGGCATTGCTTTTTATTCAGTTGTATTTATTTTTCATGTATTGTACAAAAGAATGTGAATAAATAAAGTTGTTGTTTTATTATATCTTGTCTCTTGTGCTTTACTTTTATATTGCTTAGATACGCTTAGCGTATTTACTTCATAGTAAATACGTAGCGGACCAGTCCCGTCCCCTTCGCTGTATACCGGGAGCGGGGCGTGACAGGTTTTGTTGGTGGCCCATGCAGGTCAGAGCTGTATAGAACCATACTATGCAGTTCTGTTCTACGTGAACAACCTAAGCAATATAACACAAGAATCAGCAACTAAAACATTCTTTACAGTCATGTTCCTTGAATCTTATCTTTCATATTCTTTGAATCTTATACTTTGAATCTGTCCTAACCCAAAATTCTCTCACCACTTTTCCAATCTTACCAAAACCTTCGCATCTTTTCATTCCTTCACACATTTTTCATACACCATCAAGTATTTCTAACACCTTGTAACACCTTAGCAGCCATAGAACCCAAGACAGTCGACCAAGGTAACACTTGTATTTCCCTTTCACATTATTAAAACCCTTGCATCACTTTATTTTTTCATACACTATCAGTATTTCAGTCACCACACTTTTCTTAAATTTGTTACACTTTCCTTTTACAAATTTCGAGGACGAAATTTGTAAAAGGAGGATAGAATGTAACAACCCTAATTTTCCTATACAAATTTTTTTCAAATATTTTTTTTCAAAACCCATAAAGGGGTATTTTAACCTGAGCACAAGTTATAAGTAATTATTTTGCTTTTTAATTATAAGTTAAAAGAATGTAACAACTCCATTTTTAGTGTACAAAATTTGCTTAAAATTAATGTATATTTGGGGTATTTACATTTTTCTGTAACTATTTTAAGTAATTAAATAGCTCTATAATTACAAGAAAGGGCTTGTAGCTCATTGGTAATATCTTGTACTGCTGAACCAAGCCACCAGAGTTCAAATCCCATGCCCCACATTATTTTTAATATTTATTTGTTTTAAATTTTATAGAAGCTCAACAGTCCACAGGAGAAAACTCCCAAACTTTCTACTGAACCTGAAAAACTTAATATACCAGAGCCTTACTCAGGCAACCCCCCACCTACCTAGCCCCTCACTCGAGCTGGCACCGCCGGCCGGACTAGGCCGGTCTGCCGAGTCGTCAACTGCAAAATCATGACTTTTATCTCCCCACCTCCACTGCATACTTTATTTCTGTAGACCACCTCCAGAGAGCCTATTAACACCTAATTACTTCAATTTTTAATGAATTTCCTATATTTTTTACATTTTTTATTTAAAAACCCTACACCTACCCTAACCCTAGCTTAACCCTATAAATACACCCATACCCCCTACCCTCCCACCCCAAAATTCTGAGCCAACTCTCTAGAAATTTCCAAGAATCTTGTGCACTTTGAAAACGAGCTCGAGGCGAAGCTCCGACGAATTCCCGGCGGAACTTCCGGCGATCGTTCTAGGAACCCCGGCGACGAAGCAACACACCGGCGATTCCTCTACTTCCCTCTCACTCTTCTTCTTTTCTCAAAACCGTAAGTCCCATTTTCTATCTCTCTTTTCCATTCAAAAAAAATACGAATTTACAAAACCCGACGGAATCGGAACAAATCCGATTTCCGATTCGGTTTCTTATAAAATTCCACTTCTCACTAATACAATCATACTTAAACTTTCTCATGTTGACTATTAAACACTAATCAAACAAATTGATCAAGTTTCATTACATAAAATGATAGCTATTTCTATTCATCGTATTTTTCACTTAAATACCACATTGTTTCAATTCTACATTTAACTCCATTAAACTTGCAATACCTTTAAGTAGATCACGAGGTAATGACCTACCTCCTCACACACTCATATGCATCATAACACGCTACCCTCGAGAAATTAGAATACGGGAAAACAAACATTTTCATTTAAATACCATTTACTTAATAAAACCATTTCTAAAAGATTTAGTATTGATACATCTTTATAAATAAATACCACTTATTATGAAAATAGGATAAGGTTGTGGGCATCAGTTGTTTATCTAAACCTGACTTTGTGGTGTCTAGGCTAGACAAGTGAGAAAGGTAACTTTAAAAGGCCCGTCTCACGGTGATTCGTGAGCGGATCTCTCCTTTCTTCACTTGTACTCACCTGGCCACAATTGGCGGTGAAGAGGCGATTTGAGGTATCTCACAACTTGTTGCTTTGGATCAGTTAGGAGCAGTCTAGTTGACTTAGGAGACCCTAAAACATAGAATACGGGAAAACGACACTTTTTCATTTAAATACCATAATTAATAAAACCGTTTTTCCTTAATGATTAGTATTTATACAAATCTTTGCAAAGCGCCGCTACAACCCATTTTGGGGAACCCGTTCGGGATGGTGCGGATTATCGCACATCCTCGGGCTTCGTAGTGCCAGATGCAGACCTCCGTAAGGAGCATTCGGTCTAGAAAGATTTAAAATACGATATCTTAAGAAAACGAGATTTCTAAAATATTATATATATATACTAAAATTATTTTCATATAAATATATGTATATGTAACATAAAAATATCTATTTTAAATTATTAAAAATATTCCACTTTTTCTAAAAATGTCACAAGAATCAATCTTACACTAAAATACCATGAATTCCATACAATACCAACATTACAAATAAACACCTTTTATTATGAAATTAGGATATTTCCACTAGAAATATTACAATATAAAATCTACATTCATTACAACTCTAAAGACGATTAATAAATACTTGGGATGTATTTTGAAAAGTATATAAAACTATCTTTACATAACCCCTCTCAAGTTCTATAAAGTACCCTAGTAAACATAGGATTAAGCGGGACCAATCTCTTGAGCCTCAGGAAGCCGGAGAAGTGGGTGCTTGCCTATCTAAGGTAAACAATCAACAAACGGTGTTATCAACACGGTAATCGTCTTTGAAAAAGACACAAATCCTGCCGTCCATGTGCAGCGGTTACCGATAACATCAAAACAATCAGGACTTCAATTTACTTTTCTAATTGTCCAACTCAGTTTGAGTCTCATTATAATCTGACTGGAATATGATTCAAGTACAATCTACAATTTATAATCTACAATTTACAATATTACAATTCAACATGAATCCATGATTCAATATATCAACTTGACTGAACGGAACCATGGATATACATTCCAGTTACATGATTATACCGTTACATCCATGATTCTACAGTTACATACATGATTCTCCAGTTACATCCGTTTACTGATATCATGGTTTCGGCCAGTCATCCAATTATACAATCTATACAGTTTACAATACAAGACAATACAATACAACAATACAATCAAGATAATACTACGGGCTTTAAGGGGTAGACTGGTACGGAATATGTTAAAGGTGGCACGAGATGGTCACTTAAGACGTAATTACATCCATGCCGTTGTTCCGTGGTATTATCGACAGAGCCTTGTACTACGGGTTACAAAAGTCCCCGGTGTAAGTGGGACTCCTCTCGTATACACTGGTATCTTCTGTACCAAACTACAAACAACGGCGTTAATACAACATTACTACAATGCAATACAACTTTAAAAGATACCTTCTTATTCTGTCTATTCTACTTTTCTCTTCTCTTTGGGACTTACCGAGCGACCTGTTCGCTGACGACATTCTATTTCTTTCTTCTTTGAATGTCGTCAAGTGATTTGGACCCGTCAGAGATCGAGCCCACTGCTGAAGACTTGGAACAGTTCGGTGAAGACCCCGGGCTCTAGTCATTGTACACTTTCCATTCAGTACTTTCATTTCCGTTATGCTATTGTTTAGGTATTTCTTTTTATTCAGTTGTATTTACTTTTCATGCATTGTACAAAAGAATGTGAATAAATAAAGTTGTTGTTTTATTATGTCTTGTCTCTTGTGCTTTACTTTTATATTACTTAGATACGCTTAGCGTATTTACTTCACAGTAAATACGTAACGGACCAGTCCCGTCCCCTTCACCGTATACCAGGAAGCGGGCGTGACATAGCATGAGCTCGAGTCTTCTCGACATAGATCATCTTCGGCTTTGAAGACATTGAGCAAGCTTATTCTTTTCTTCAAGTGAACCCTCTCTAGAGTCCGGGAGTTCACCATTCGCAACGAAGAGACTACAACATGGAGCTATTGAAGTGAAGGACCAGTCTACAAAGGTTGTATTTCTTGTTTACTTCTTTGCAAAGTTGTTTGCATATCGATTCGTCGGATTTTCTAGTTTCGATTCTACGGTTAGGATTAGCTAATACGGTAATTTTTAAATATGGCATGGATGATGCCTCCTGAAACCTTACTGCCGTGATAGACAACCCTGTAGTGGTATCAGAGCTATGCTAGAAAATTAGACGATATTTGCTAGGATTATGAAACCGAAACTACTCTGAAACACCCGATACGAAAACTTGGTTTCTGTCGAATTTTAAAAGTCTTCAAAATTTTTTTTAAACAACTACAGAATGTTGTATGAGATATGACATGAACACCATGAAAATTTGAGGGTGTTTTGTGTAAATATGTCCGGCCACATAGGTAGAAAAACCGGCCTCCTCGGCCCAATTTTGGAGTTTTGACTTCAAATTTTCAGGGTGTTCCAGTCTCTGGGTTTTAGGGTTTCAGGTGTTATTTTTTTTTTGCTAAATTTGCATGTGATTTTAACTTTCTGCAAATGCAATTCGGAATGTTTCGTAATCGTAATTCTAACATGTATTCGGGTTATTTAGACGATATTAAAAAGTTCGAACGGATTCAATAACCTAATTTTTCCCCCGCTGGAAATTTTTCAGGAGTTAGATTTTTTTCCGATTTTAAAATTTTCAGAAAATCTAGCAAGTGGTTCTGTGGACCCTCTAGAAGAACGAAACCTTAACTCGATTCTGTGACTGTCAGAACCGCCATCAAACCCTAGGGTTTGTGGTAGTTCTGCGGTGCCACAGGTGAGGCATTGGTTGACCCTTCTACGGCTGGTTTATAGGAGCTATGGCATATTCTTGGCACTTTTTGAACTCCGCTCAAGTGTTAAGCTTGTTGGGAAATTTTGGGTGCTTGCTTATTCGATCAAAAAGTTTAACTTCGTCTAGCTATCTGTGATTGTGATTCAATATTTGGAATCCAAAATTAGTTATGAAATAACTAGTTTGAATTTTATAAATCTAGCAGTTTAGTCTCATTTGATCGGTTGCCATGGGATTTTGATGTTGATCAAAAGTCCGTCGCAATTACGTAGTGTACGCGGATACCCGACGGGTAACCTTACTAGATAGCCACGTCCCATAGCCCCGACCAAGTGACTGTAGGAGAACCCCGTCGCCAAAAGCATCCGTTCGGGTGCTCGCGGCCGCGGTGCTCCGCCTTAGTGCATTTCGTCGACGGCATAGGGGGTACGGCGGTCTACTAAAGATTCCGACAAGCATTCGATCAGGTTATCGAGAATCTTGTTGAATTACCCGACTGGTTATTGGAAAGTGTTTTCAATATCGAGACTAAAATGCGGGGTTTATAATTGTTAGGCATGTGATGTCTAAGGAATTCATTTGGTTAGACATGAAATCCAATGTATGTGATATATTGGGTTTATAATGTCTAAGGAGGTTGCGGATCCAACTGTTGTAGTTTTTCACTTTCTTTTCTGCGACCGTAAGTGTAATATGTGGTGTATCACTGGTTTCAGTGCTATATGTCAACGACAACTGGGATACGCATATTTCATTGTGTTGATGACATGTGATGTTATGTGTTGCTGTGATATGTTATATTGGATCGTCGTGTTCTGAATAGCCGGGGGTTATTATGTGAGATGAGATTTTTTCATTTTCATTCATGTAAAAGCTTGTATCTAATATTCTTTTATTGGGGCACTTCCGGGTTGAGGATGATGTCACCATTGATGTATATTATTTACTTTTCCGCCTTAGGATAGACCCAAGACGGGGAGCATAAGTAACCGGGTTCTAGGGTCCAGTAGGAGACCATATCGAGGAGTCGAGACCGGATCTCATAACTCTAGAATTGGTAGGGTTGCTTGCTGCTCTCGTAGGGGTCTAGGGATATGGGTTTGGCTATTCATCGCGACCGTGGAATCCGTGTTTTATACTGGCTTAAATAAAACACGGAATTTCTAGTACATCCAATATTTCATAAATGATTCTTCTGCTGCTGATATTCTGTGATGTGATCACTTGATATGTTCTGAAATGAATGCCTATATTATATATATGATGATATATAGTAAATATTGATACTTTCATTTCTTCTATGATACTTAGGAAGCATATTTGATGGGACTTCATTAATGAGATTAATGAAATAAAAGAAACCTAAAGATGTTGTAAAAACTTGTTTTAAAAACTGGTAGCTCTAGTTCTTGCTTTGCATAGCAGTATTCTTTGTAGAATATCCAGCACCTTATTCGATAAGGAAAGAGCCGAGATCCCTTCACCGGGAGTGACCTCTTTAGCGAAACTAGCAGATACTACAACCCACTCGGTTTGTCTTTTGATTGCTTCTATAGATTTTGCTTTGCATAGTGGTATTTGTGAAATACTCTGCACCTTATTCGATAAGGAAAGAGACGAGATCCCTTCACCGGGAGTGATCTCTTTAGCAAAACTAGTAAAAGCCTAAAAAACACTCCTTTTAAAATTCACTCGATTCTACAACGATATCAAGTTCATTACGCAAAAGGTTTTCATAAAAACTTGTCGTAGCCCACCGTCATTTCAGATAAGTACACTTAGTATTCGTGCTACGTTTTTTGGCCTGCGTCAAGGCGTAGTGTGCGGTAGCTAACTAGTGCTTATCTGCTGCATACGATACGATTGGATTAGGGTAGTCGTGCGACTTTGTTGACCTGCGTCAAGGGTCGTGCGCATGGGTTTAATTCAATCATGAAATGTACGGGTTGAACTTGACTAGCGGACTATGGTTTGTTGACCTGCATCAAGGTCATAGGACGCTAGGGGCAGAATATTATCGTGAATTTCAAGTGTTGAAATTTGCAATGAGATTGCATACCTTCTATGAGATAGTTGGATCCCGATACCTGCTGCGAGTAAGAGTTACTCCTGGGAGAATTTTACACATTACAATTAGCCGATCAAGTAGGTGTCTAGAAAGGTGTTAACGGGGTTATGCCCCTTGGAAAACGAGGTTTATTTTAATTAGGTCCGTGCGAAAGCACTGGGAACCTCTCTCAAAGTACTGACACTAGCCTGGCCGAAAGATTGGCGAACTTGTAGGGTGTAATTAATCCCGGTTAATCTTACCTTTTAGGGTTTGAAGGAAGATTTGACTAAAATAGTAGGAGCCATCCTGATTAGATAAAATAATAACCAATCCAAATCTTGTAAGAGCGCACGCGGAGTGTTTTCTTCTCTCTCTCTCCTGGTAGCGACCATGTCACGTCTTAATCAAGATAATAATATGGATGTATTGACCGAACCTACTTATTATACTGAGTTAGGGAACGTTGGTTCCGCTCTATCTTATAACTGTTATAATTCCGAGCAGGAAATAGGGGAATATCCAGATTCCCATACTACCCAATCGAAGAAAGTGCATGTTGATGCATATTTTTCGGGTGTGTTCATTACCGAGAACTGTTTCTCAGTATTCTCTACGTTCTAGGTATGCGATACCGGATCAGGATCCTGCATATGTAATATGTTACATAGGCTATAGAAAGATAGAGAACTGAGATTGGGTGATATGTCTCTAAGTATAGAGAATGGTGCAAGTATTGCAGCCAAATCAGTTGGCAAATATCACCTTCTATTAATACATTGATTCTGAACGAATGTTATTACATACCGAACCTAATATACAATATTACATCGGTTTCTTTAATGAGTTAAAGAAGGATATAATCCTGTATTAGAGGATAATGTTGTGAACATTTTCCTGAATCAAGAGTTGATTGGATCAGGCAGGTTATATAATAGCATATACGTTCTAAATCAAACCACAGTTCAAACTATCTAGAACACAAATAAGAGGAGTAGCTCAGAAATGAATGAATCCTTCTTGTGGTATTGTAGAATAGGTCATATCAATGCGACACGACCAGCTAAGTTACATAAGGATGAATATGAGAATCTATTCAAATTTTCATCTTATGATACTTTCCAGTCTTTTCTCAAAGGTAAAATTACCTATACTCCGTTTACTGGAAACAGAGAAAGAGTTAGTGAACTCTTGGGACGTATACATGATGATGTATACAGTCCGATGTCTACAAATGCCAGGGTTGGTTCTTGTACTTCATTACATTCATCGACTATCTCTCAAGATTCAGACATGTGTTCCTGTTGAAACACGATTCTAAAACTTTTGAGAAATTCAAGAAATATAAGTTTGAAGTTGAGAACCAAACGGGTAGAAGTATTAAGTCCTTCGATGTGATCGAGGAGGAGAATACTTGCGCATGGAATTCCTGGAGTTTCTAAAAGGAGAATGTGATTCTCTCTCAGCTTACTCCTTCGATTACACCACAACACAATGGTGTATCGGGGCGGGGGTATCACACCCTATGAGATATGGCGCGCTCCATGATGAGTATTGCTGAGTTTCCTGTTTCCTTTCTGGTGTTAAGCACTTGAGAAACTGCATACCTATTGAATGGGGTTCCATCCAAATTAATGCCTGCCACTACATATGAAATATGGAATGGGAAGAGACCATGTCTTAAACGAGTTAAGATATGGGGTTGTCCGGCTTATGTTGAAAGGCAGAATCCGGACAAGCTCGAGGCAAGGTCAGTTCTGTATAAGTTTGTTAGGATATCCCAAACATTTGTGAGGGAATATCTTCTACCACTCTGAGGAGCAAAAGTTGTTTTGTTTCTCAGCATGCCACCTTTTTAGAAAAGGAATTTCTTGTGAAGAAATTAGTGGTCATAAGGTAGAACTGGAAGGAGTTCCAGCCAGACAAACTTACAGCTGACGATTTGGTGAAACCAAAGGATTCAATAGTCTCCAACGAACCCCGGCCTTTCCGCGAATCTAGTAGGGTTCCTCATCCACTTGAGAGATACTACGGTCTTCTCGGTGACAGTGGGAGCAAGAATTGCATCATGGTTAATGTGTAGGGTTCCTAGGCACGCTAATGAAGTCTCACAAGGCATCAACCATGCCAATTTCAAATTTTAACGGTGCCGAGAAACCCTAATACGGATCGTTGGCTAGAATTTTTAGGCGACAAAATGAAACTAGTTAACAAATTAACTAAGTGAACGGAAATACAACCTTTGTAGATCCGGTCCTCCACCTCCACGGATTCGTGATGAAGTCCTCTCCGCTGTCCAAATCGAACCATGACTCTTGCATCGGCTTCATCGGAGAAAAAGCGGGCTAGGTCATCGACGACGATGCCGAAGATGATCTACGTTGAGGCATCACTAGATCAAGCTCCACCTTCACCAAGCCATGAAAACTTGTGAAGGAAACACCCTATACTACTTGGCAAGAGGTAGAGGATGAAGAAATAGGAAGTGGGTTCACTTTAGAATTGGATTTCTCACTCAATTTCACAATCCACCATTGTTGGTAGAAAGCTTTCTTCAATGTTGAAGAAGAAGAAGAAGAAAGAATATATTATGATAAGTATATTTCAAATAAGAAATAAAATGATACTTATCATAATAGTAACCAAAGTTAGGTGTAGAGAATAAACCATGGTTAGCGTTAATGGTTAGGTTTAGGAAAAGAACAAGAATGGTCAAGCTTTCAACACTTCAAGAAGTTTCTACAAAACAACAAAATAAGCCACCATCCTTTTTATTTTCCATAATGAATAAATAAATAAATAAATGAATAAGAAATTTAAACAAAACCCTAACCATTTACTTAACCAAGGTTTAAACTAAACATACACCTAAACAAGCATGTATCATCAAACATGATACAATCAAATGCACAAAAGTATATCACATATACAATGTGCACATAAAGTGAGAAAATCCATTTAAAGTGAACCAATACTAGTTAATGCAAAGTAATATATCAAATATATAATTATACAAAATCATTAAATCAACACTTGATTTAACGATCCGGTCATATCGCATATCACCGACTAGTATCCAATGTATCGGCTTATCGAATCAATCCTTGATTCGATAACTAGGTTATATCACATACAACCAATCGATACATTCATCCCGAGAATAGAATACGGTATCACATACACGCATTATTCTCGGTCCCGCACATATCTCATATGCGCTCCTATTTCGTTTTGCTTGAGCCAGGAAACCTCTGTGTAGGACTCTAAAGACTCGTCAATACGCCGGCAGCAGATGATGATCATATCAAACACCCACAAGCCGCAAGCGGTCTGCTAAACGTAACGGCCACCCGGGTATTGAGCGATCAGAAGATCGACGAGCAAGCCCGCTCACACTCCAGTGAATCCAACCAGTAACACTTACCGTACAGTCCGGTCTGTTCGTCTTATATGTCGCATATCTCGCCTAGGGGTGGTAAACGCCAGACCCCAATAGCTCGATAAGTCGTGTCGATATGAGGTCTATAACAGTTCGAGAAACTACTGGTAACACTTACCAGTAAATCTCAGCAACCCTGGCCAGGGATTTCCGGTTATAGCCAATCGAACACAGCGCAACATCAACTCCCTATACCGGGAGAGATGAATCCCCTCCTATCGCTCATTGCCTCCATGTGATTCGGGACTGTACCCAAAAGCCACCGTTTTGCACGCCCTATTGGACGTAGTAAGGTGGAAATTAAAGCACAGTGGGAATCACATAAGACTCTATGACGATCTCGGGTCTACAGACTAACCTGTACCAGTGTCACCAGAGAACTGCCATTTGACGTGAGGTATAATACCATCTAGGAATTCTCGGCGAGTCCGTCCAGTGTACCCAGTCTCTACTGAGCACCCGTATATCATCTCCGATGTCAAACACCAATGGATATGGGATCATCCATCGCCCATATGTATGGGTCGAAAAGGTATACGCTAGTCTACTCAGGTATATCGATACCCGTCTCGATACACCCACGACTAGGGACCTTGAAGGATGTACTTATGGACTACCATGTCCCCACTAGTATGATCCGCATCATAGTCCAGGTAGTCAAGTACGCATCCTAAGGGCTTTACCAACATGTAACAGAGAGACAATCAGTGTACACGTTAAGGTAAAGATCAACCAGATAGCATACTATCATGTCGAGCAAGAAAGTCCTCCCTATATATGTCCAAGCATCCACTACAATATACATCCTATGTACAGTAATGGCCTCTAGGGCATACATATAACTAACAATCTCCCACTTGCACTAGGGCCATCTGTAGCAGTGGTTACAGTATCTCATACTCAACCATCCCATAAAAGTCTCTCTCTGGGAATAGGCCTTCGTGAGTGGATCCGCTGTGTTATCCTCTAAGTCTGCTCTCCTTGCCTCGATCACCCTGGAGATCAACCCTCTCCATGATCAGGTGATACTGCCTTAGAATAAGTCTGGATCACTGATGGGACCGGCATTCCTTGGCTTAAGCCACAACTCCATTGTCTCATAATGGTAGGAACGTAGTTCATCTCATGAACTAATATACACCCAAACATCCTCTTTGGTAGCATCTAAAGTAGCGATGTATCATGCCTTTATCGTCTAGTATGCCACGGTATCTAGCTTGGAACTCTTCCAACATACCGTCCCTTTACTGAGGGTAAAGACAATGCCTGTGACTGACATTCAGTCGTCCTTATCACCCTGGAACCTTTCCAGTGATTCTTCCCAGGATCATCTGATACCATCTCACTACAACTAGTGAGTATCCTAATATCCAATTAGATCTATCTCATAGATCCAAAACCCAGGATTTAGTAGGTATCACTTTGATCCTACATGGAGAATCCTTGTGATAAGCGGAGATTGACCGAGCGTAGCATAGGAAACTCCTTTCGTATCAAGAGTATGTCATCCACGTACTCTACGAGGATCACCACCATACTCCCTACTACCTTTTTGTTTATACAAGGTTCATCTACCATTTTGACGATGTCAAACTCTTTGACTACTACATCAAAACAGACGTTCCAACTCCGCGATGCCTGCTTTATCACATAAAACATCTTGCACGCGTTTCCGCTGCTCCCACTGTCTACGAGGCCCTCTGGCTGTGTACTTATAGACGCACTCTTCTACAACAACATTTAGAAAAGCAGTCATGACACCCAACCACTAGATATCGTAGTCATGGTATGTAGCCGTGGCAAGTAGGATCCGGATGGACTTAAGCATACCTACTCGAAAAGGTTTCATCATTATCCGCACCTGGTCAATGATGCAAACTTTTAACAAGTCTAGCTTTGAAAGTCTCAACTTTTCCATCTACACCAAGTAATCTTCTCAAGATTTACTTGCTCCTGATGGGGATTTAACCCTTCAGATATAGCAACTAAAGTCCATACTTTGTTGGTGTATAAGGATTCCATCTCAGATCGCTAAGCATCCAGCCATTCTTACAGAGTCTCACTCCTGATGGCCAGGTCGAAACTAGTTGGGTCATCATCTCATGATGCAATCCTTGCTCCCACTGTCATAGAGAAACCGAAGTATCTCTCAGGTGGGTGAGGATCCCTACTAGATCGGCGGAGAGGCTGAGGTTCGTTGGTTGCTATTGAATCCTTTGGTTCTACCAAATCATCAGCTGCAGTTTGTATAGCTGGAACCTTTCCAGTTCTACATGACTGACCTTGCCTCGAGCTTGTCCGGATTTTGCTTTTAGACATAAGCCGGACAACCCCAAATCTTAACTAACTTAAGATATGGGCTCTTCCCTTTCCATATCTCATATGGAGTGGTAGGCAACTGATTTGATTTGAACCCTATTCAATAGGTATGCAGCTTCTCAAGTGCATAACTCCCAAAAAGAAATAGGTAACTCAGTAGTACTCATCATAGAGCACACCTTATCACATAGGGTGTGATTGCTCCGCCCCGATATACCAACGTGCTATGGTGTATGCGGAGGAGTAATGCTGAGAGAGAATCTCATTCTCCTTTAGAATAGTCCAGGATTTCCGTGCTCAAGTATTCTCCTCCTCGATCACATCAAAGGACATAATACTTATACCCGTATTTTGGTTCTCTACTTCTAAATCATATTCTGTGAATATCTCAAAAGGTTCGAACTTATGTTTCAACAGGAACATATGTCTGAATCTTGAGAGATCATCAGAGAATGTAATGAAGTATAAAGAACCGGTCTTGGTATGTGTAGACAGGGGACCTTCATACATCAACATGTATCATCCCAAGAGTTCACTAACTCTTTCTCTGTTACCAATAAACAGAGCTGTGGTCATCTTATCTCTGTGACATGACTGGCAAGTTTCATAAGATGTAAATTCAAACTGATTTAAATATGCATCTATGTAACTTCAGCTAGTCGGGTCGCATTGATATGACCTAGTCTACAATACCTCAAGAAGGATCCGTCCATTTCTGAACTCTTCCTCTTGTGTGTGTTCTATATACTAAGAACTGTAGTTTGATTTAGAACATCAATGCTTTTAGATAACGTGCCTGAACCGATCAACTTTTGATATAGGAAATGTTCAAAACATTATCCAACAATACAAAATTATATCATTTCTTTACTAATAAAGAGACTGATATGATTTTGTATATCAGGTTCGGTATCTAATAACATTCGTTCAGAATCAATGTATTTGTAATACAGGGTGACAGTGACCGACAGACTTGGCTGCAACTCTTGCCCCGTTTTCTGCCTCATGAAACTTATCACCCTTTCTCAGTTCTTTACCTATCTGTAGCCCATGTAATAGATTACATATCTGGGATCCTGATCCGGTATCATATACCCAGGACGTAAAGGATATTGAGAAACAGTTTTGTATAATGAACACACCTGAAGATGATGCATCAGCATGCACTCTCTTCGTTTGGGCGGCATGGGAATCTTGGTATTCCCCTATTTCCTGCTCTGTCTTATAACAATTATAAGTTGGAGCGGGACCAACGTTCCCTAGCTCAGTATAACAAGCGGGTTCGGTCAATAATCCGTATTATTATCTTGATTAAGGCGTGATATGGTCGCTACCAGGAGAGAGAGAGAAGAAAACACTCAGCGTGCGCTCTTGCAAGAATAGATTGGTTTTTATTTTCCCTAATCAGGATGGCTCCCACTGCTTTTTATCAAATCTTCCTTCAAACCCTAAGAGGAAAGACTAGCCGGGATTAATTACACACTATAAGTTCGCCAATCTTTCAGTCAGGCCAGTGTCGGTACTTTGAGGGAGGTCCTCCGTGCTTTCGCACAAACCTAATTACTGTAAATCTCGTTTTCCCATAGGCGTAACCCCGTTGACACCTTTCTAGATACCTACTTGATCGGCTAATTGTAATGTGTAAAACTCTCCCAGGAGTAACAATTACTCGCAGCGGGTATCGGGATCCAACTATCTCATAGAAGGTATGCAATCTCATTGCAAATTTCAACACTTGAAATTCCCGATAATATTTTGCCCCTAGCAGCTATATGACCTTAACATAGTCAACAAATCATAAGTGCTAGTGAAGTTCAATCCGTCATTTCCCGATTGAATTAAACCCACCCGCACGACCCTTAACATAGTCAACAAAGTCACACGACTACCCTAATCCAATCGCATCATATGCTTATACAGATAAGCACTAATTAGCTACCGCACACTACGCCTTAACATAGTTAACAAACGTAGCACGAATACTAACTAGTACTTATCTGAAATGAAGGAGGGCTACGACAGGTTTTTCTGAAAACCTATTTCGTAATGAACTTGATATCGTTGTAGGATCGAATGATTTTAAAATGGAGTGTTTTTTAGGCTTTTCTAGTTTTGCTAAAGGGGTCACTCCCGGTAAAGGGATCGTCGGCCCTTTCCTCGTCGAATGAGGTGCGGGATATATCATATATATCACTGTGCAAAGCAAAAACTCTTAAAAGCAATCAAAAGACAAACCGAGTGTGTAGCATCTGCCAGTTATCGCTAAAGGAGTCACTCCCGGTGAAGGGATCTCGGTCCTTTCCTCATCGAATAAGGTGCAGGATATATCACATATACCGCTGTGCAAAGCAAGAACTGTAGCTACCTGTTTTATTTTGAAATTCGATTCTACAACATCTTTAGGTTTCTTTTCTTTTCATTAATCACATTAATGTAGTCCCATCATTTAAGTACCTAAACATCACAGATAAATACGGCGTACACTTATGCCATCCGCATTCGCCTCGATGTCCCCTCATGCACCGTTAGGTTAGGTAACTAACGGCAGAGCGGGGCAGGGCTAGCGCGGGTGTAAAACATAAGTAACGCCTATATAATATATCATATATACTATATATTGTATCTATCACAGAACATCACATGATCACATCACAGAAATCGCAGCAGAAGAATCATATGAAATATTGGATATACTAGGACGTCCGTGTTTTTAATACGAGCCAGTTTAAAACACGGATTCCATGGTCGTGATGAATAGCCAAACCCACACCCCTAGACCCCTACGAGAGCGGCAAGCAACCCTACCAATCCTAGAGTTAGGATACCCGAACTCGACTCCTCGAGTTGGTCTCCCTCTGGACTCCAGAACCCGGTTACTTGTGCTCCCCTCCTTGGGTCTATCCTAGTGCGGAAAAGTAAATAATATACAAAGGGTGACAACTTCCGCGACCTGGAAGTGCCCCAATAAAAGAATATTACATACAAGTTTTTACATGAATGAAAATGAAAAAACACTCATCTCACATAAAAACCCCCGGCTATTCAAACACGACGATCCAATATAACATATCCAGCAACTCATAACATCACATGTCATCAACGTAAGTAAATATGCGCATCCCAATTGTTGTTGACATATAGCAACGAAACCGGCGATATCACATATTACACTTACGGTCACAGAAAAGAAAGTGTAAAACTACAACAGTTGGAATCCGCAACCTCTTTAGACATCGCATGCCTAATCAATGAATTCCTTAGACATCACATGCCTAACAATTATAAACCCCGCATTTTAGTCTCATTATCGAAAACACTTTTCAATATCAAGTCGGGCAATTCAACAAGATTCCCGACATTTTGATCGAATGTTCGTCGCAAACTTTAGTAGGCGGCCGCACCCCAGATACCGTCGATGAAGTGCACCAAGGCGGAACACCGCCACCGCGAGCACCCGAACGGATGCTTTCGGCGACGGGGTTCTCCTACAGTCACTTGGTCGGGGCTATGGGGTGTAGCTGTCTATTAAGTTTACCCGGCGAGTATCCGCGTACGATACGTGATTGCGACGGACTTTTGATTGCATCAAAATTCCGTGGCAACCGATCAAGTGAGACTAAACTGCTATGTTTATAATATTCATTCAGTTATCTCATAACTACCTGTGAATTCCAATTATTGTATCACATTCCGGATAAATAGAAAATGTTAAACTTTCCGATCGAACAATCGAACACCCAAGTTTTCCCGATACAGATCAACACATGAAACAAGTCTAAAAACATTCAGTTCGTGCCTCAATACCAACGGTCCAGCCGTAGAAGGGTCAAGCCAACGCCTCACATGTGGCACGCCGTACTGCCCCAAACTCGAAGGTTCAAAAGGCAGTTCAAGACGGTCACATAATCGAGTTAAGGTTTGTTGTCTTCTAGAGGGTCCATCGAGTTACTTGCACTACTTAGAACGTCTTTAAACCACGGAAAAATCCAACACTTGGAAATTTCCCGACAGGGGAAAAATTGGGTATTTATATCCGGTCGAACTTTTTAACATATTCTAAAATTTATCCGGAAAGCCACATAGACAAAATCTGATACTCCGATCGAAACACAGAATCCCCAAAACAACCCCAGAAAATTCAACTCTTGAATAAATATTAAAAATTCCCAGAAAATCCAGCATAATAAAATAGGAGTTACTGTGCAAACATGGGATGATGATGTCATCCTTTAGCCGCGGAACCGCCGCATAAGGCATGCTTCTGCCGCGGTTCCGCCGCTCTTTATACTATTCATGAGTTAAATTTTGCACGGCAATTCTTATAATTCCCTGCTGAATTTTTTAAGCATTTTTAATGTGGAAAAATCCCAGTTTTTAGAAAAAGTCCAGAGAGCATGGTTTGTGTTAGGGTTTCGGTTCGTTCGGGTTTCAAACTCCGTCAGGACTTCGCCTAAGGCTATAGCTAGGCTCTGATACCACTGTAGGGTTCCTAGGCACGCTAATGAAGTCTCACAAGGCATCAACCATGCCAATTTCAAATTTTAACGGTGCCGAGAAACCCTAATACGGATCGTTGGCTAGAATTTTTAGGCGACAAAATGAAACTAGTTAACAAATTAACTAAGTGAACGAAAATACAACCTTTGTAGATCCGGTCCTCCACCTCCACGGCTCCGTGATGAAGTCCTCTCCGCTGTCCAAATCGAACCATGACTCTTGTATCGGCTTCATCGGAGAAAAAGCGGGCTAGGTCATCGACGACGATGCCGAAGATGATCTACGTCGAGGCATCACTAGATCAAGCTCCACCTTCACCAAGCCATGAAAACTTGTAAAGGAAACACCCTATACTACTTGGCAAGAGGTAGAGGATGAAGAAATAGGAAGTGGGTTCACTTTAGAATTGGATTTCTCACTCAATTTCACAATCCACCATTGTTGGTAGAAAGCTTTCTTCAATGTTGAAGAAGAAGAAGAAAAAAGAATATATTATGATAAGTATATTTCAAATAAGAAATAAAATGATACTTATCATAATAGTAACCAAAGTTAGGTGTAGAGAATAAACCATGGTTAGGGTTAATGGTTAGGTTTAGGAAAAGAACAAGAATGGTCAAGCTTTCAACACTTCAAGAAGTTTCTACAAAACAACAAAATAAGCCACCAACCTTTTTATTTTCCATAATGAATAAATAAATAAATAAATGAATAAGAAATTTAAACAAAACCCTAACCATTTACTTAACCAAGGTTTAAACTAAACATACACCTAAACAAGCATGTATCATCAAACATGATACAATCAAATGCACAAAAGTATATCACATATACAATGTGCACATAAAGTGAGAAAATCCATTTAAAGTGAACCAATACTAGTTAATGCAAAGTAATATATCAAATATATAATTATACAAAATCATTAAATCAACACTTGATTTAACGATCCGGTCATATCGCATATCACCGACTAGTATCCAATGTATCGGCTTATCGAATCAATCCTTGATTCGATAACTAGGTTATATCACATACAACCAATCGATACATTCATCCCGAGAATAGAATACGGTATCACATACATGCATTATTCTCGGTCCCGCACATATCTCATATGCGCTCCTATTTCGTTTTGCTTGAGCCAGGAAACCTCTGTGTAGGACTCTAAAGACTCGTCAATACGCCGGCAGCAGATGATGATCATATCAAACACCCACAAGCCGCAAGCGGTCTGCTAAACGTAACGGCCACCCGGGTATTGAGCGATCAGAAGATCGACGAGCAAGCCCGCTCACACTCCAGTGAATCCAACCAGTAACACTTACCGTACAGTCCGGTCTGTTCGTCTTATATGTCGCATATCTCGCCTAGGGGTGGTAAACGTCAGACCCCAATAGCTCGATAAGTCGTGTCGATATGAGGTCTATAACAGTTCGAGAAACTACTGGTAACACTTACCAGTAAATCTCAGCAACCCTGGCTAGGGATTTCCGGTTATAGCCAATCGAACACAGCGCAACATCAACTCCCTATACCGAGAGAGACGAATCCCCTCCTATCGCTCATTGCCTCCATGTGATTCGGGACTGTACCCAAAATCCACCGTTTTGCATGCCCTATTAGACGTGGTAAGGTGGAAATCAAAGCACAGTGGGAATCACACAAGACTCTATGATGATCTCGGGTCTACAGACTAACCTGTACCAGTGTCACCAGAGAACTGCCATCTGACGTGAGGTATAATACCATCTGGGAGTTCTCGGCGAGTCCGTCCAGTGTACCCAGTCTCTACTGAGCACCCGTATATCATCTCCGATGCCAAACACCAATGGATATAGGATCATCCATCGCCCATATGTATGGGTCGAGAAGGTATACGCTAGTCTACTCTGGTATATCGATACCCCGTCTCGATACACCCACGACTAGGGACCTTGAAGGATGTACTTATGGACTACCATGTCCCCACTAGTATGATCCGCATCATAGTCCAGGTAGTCAAGTACACATCCTAAGGGCTTTACCAACATGTAACAGAGAGACAATCAGTGTACACGTTAAGGTAAAGATCAACCAGATAGCATACTATCATGTCGAGCAAGAAAGTCCTCCCTATATATATCCAAGCATCCACTACAATATACATCCTATGTACAGTAATGGCCTCTAGGGCATACATATAACTAACAATCTCCCACTTGCACTAGGGCCATCTGTAGCAGTGGTTGCAGTATCTCATACTCAACCATCCCATAAAAGTCTCTCTCTGGGAATAGGCCTTCGTGAGTGGATCCGCTGTGTTATCCTCTAAGTCTGCTCTCTTTGCCTCGATCACCCTAGAGATCAACCATCTCCATGATCAGGTGATACTGCCTTAGAATAAGTCTGGATCACTGATGGGACCGGCGTTCCTTGGCTTAAGCCACAACTCCATTGTCTCACAATGGTAGGAACGTAGTTCATCTCATGAACTAATATACACCCAAACATCCTCTTTGGTAGCATCTAAAGTAGCGATGTATCGTGCCTTTATCGTCTAGTATGCCACGGTATCTAGCTTGGAACTCTTCCAACATACCGTCCATTTACTGAGGGTAAAGACAATGCCTGTGACTGACATTCAGTCGTCCTTATCACCCTGGAACCTTTCCAGTGATTCTCCCCAGGATCTTCTGATACCATCTCACTACAACTAGTGAGTATCCTAATATCCAATTAGATCTATCTCATAGATCCAAAACCCAGGATTTAGTAGGTATCACTTTGATCCTACATGGAGAATCCTTGTGATAAGCGGAGATTGACAGAGCGTAGCATAGGAAACTCCTTTCTTATCAAGAGTATGTCATCCACGTACTCTACGAGGATCACCACCATACTCCCTACTATCTTTTTGTTTATACAAGGTTCATCTACCATTTTGACGATGTCAAACTCTTTGACTACTACATCAAAACAGACGTTCCAACTTCGCGATGCCTGCTTTATCACATAAAACATCTTGCACGCGTTTCCGCTGCTCCCACTGTCTACGAGGCCCTCTGGCTGTGTACTTATAGACGCACTCTTCTACAACAACATTTAGAAAAGCAGTCATGACACCCAACCACCAGATATCGTAGTCATGGTATGTAGCCGTGGCAAGTAGGATCCGTATGGACTTAAGCATAGCTACTCGAAAATGTTTCATCATTATCCGCACCTGGTCAATGATGCAAACTTTTAACAAGTTTAGCTTTGAAAGTCTCAACTTTTCCATCTACACCAAGTAATCTTCTCAAGATTTACTTGCTCCTGATGGGGATTTAACCCTTCAGATATAGCAACTAAAGTCCATACTTTGTTGGTGTATAAGGATTCCATCTCAGATCGCTAAGCATCCAGCCATTCTTACAGAGTCTCACTCCTGATGGCCAGGTCGAAACTAGTTGGGTCATCATCTCATTATGCAATCCTTGCTCCCACTGTCATAGAGAAACCGAAGTATCTCTCAGGTGGGTGAGGATCCCTATTAGATCGGCGGAGAGGCTGAGGTTCGTTGGTTGCTATTGAATCCTTTGGTTCTACCAAATCATCAGCTGCAGTTTGTATAGCTGGAACCTTTCCAGTTCTACATGACTGGCCTTGCCTCGAGCTTGTCCGGATTTTGCTTTTAGACATAAGCCGGACAACCCCAAATCTTAACTAACTTAAGATATGGGCTCTTCCCTTTCCATATCTCATATGGAGTGGTAGGCAACTGATTTGATTTGAACCCTATTCAATAGGTATGCAGCTTCTCAAGTGCATAACTCCCAAAAAGAAATAGGTAACTCAGTAGTACTCATCATAGAGCACACCTTATCACATAGGGTGTGATTGCTCCGCCCCGATATACCAACGTGCTATGGTGTATGCGGAGGAGTAATGCTGAGAGAGAATCTCATTCTCCTTTAGAATAGTCCAGGATTTCCGTGCTCAAGTATTCTCCTCCTCGATCACATCAAAGGACATAATACTTATACCCGTATTTTGGTTCTCTACTTCTAAATCATATTCTGTGAATATCTCAAAAGGTTCGGACTTGTGTTTCAACAAGAATATATGTCTGAATCTTGAGAGATCATCAGAGAATGTAATGAAGTATAAAGAATCGGTCTTGGTATGTGTAGACAGGGGACCTTCATACATCAACATGTATCATCCCAAGAGTTCACTAACTCTTTCTCTGTTACCAATAAACAGAGCTGTGGTCATCTTATCTCTGTGACATGACTGGCAAGTTTCATAAGATGTAAATTCAAACTGATTTAAATATGCATCTATATGTAACTTCAGCTAGTCGGGTCGCATTGATATGACCTAGTCTACAATACCTCAAGAAGGATCCGTCCATTTCTGAACTCTTCCTCTTGTGTGTGTTCTATATACTAAGAACTGTAGTTTGATTTAGAACATCAATGCTTTTAGATAACGTGCCTGAACCGATCAACTTTTGATATAGGAAATGTTCAAAACATTATCCAACAATACAAAATTATATCATTTCTTTACTAATAAAGAGACTGATATGATTTTGTATATCAGGTTCGGTATCTAATAACATTCGTTCAGAATCAATGTATTTGTAATACAGGGTGACAGTGACCGACAGACTTGGCTGCAACTCTTGCCCCGTTTTCTGCCTCATGAAACTTATCACCCTTTCTCAGTTCTTTACCTATCTGTAGCCCATGTAATAGATTACATATCTGGGATCCTGATCCGGTATCATATACCCAGGACGTAAAGGATATTGAGAAACAGTTCTGTATAATGAACACACCTGAAGATGATGCATCAGCATGCACTCTCTTCGTTTGGGCGGCATGGGAATCTTGGTATTACCCTATTTCCTGCTCTGTCTTATAACAATTATAAGTTGGAGCAGGACCAACGTTCCCTAGCTCAGTATAACAAGCGGGTTCGGTCAATAATCCGTATTATTATCTTGATTAAGGCGTGATATGGTCGCTACCAGGAGAGAGAGAGAAGAAAACACTCAGCGTGCGCTCTTGCAAGAATAGATTGGTTTTTATTTTCTCTAATCAGGATGGCTCCCACTGCTTTTTATCAAATCTTCCTTCAAACCCTGAAAGGAAAGACTAGCCGGGATTAATTACACACTATAAGTTCGGCAGTAAGCTCTATCATGTATGCGATGTTATGTACCAAACCAGATATAGATGACTCACTAGAAGTAGTGATCAGGAATCAATTGGATCTTGGGAAAATCACTGGACAGCTGTGGATGACATTCTTAAGTACTTGAGAAGCACTAAAAGAATGTTCTTGGTTCGAGCTTCCAGAGTGATAAGGTCGACTGAGATCAGTCACAGGCATTGTCTTTACCCTCAGTGCATGGACGGTATGTTGGAAGAGTTCCAAGCTAGATACCGTGACATACTAGACGATAAAAGCTGAATGCATTGCTTCCAATGATGCTGCCAAAGTGGCTGTCTGGGCATTTCTTGTTCATAAGATAAACAAGGTTCCTACTATTGAGCGTCCAATAACTGTTATTGTGATAACAATGGAGTTGTGGTTTTGTCTTAGGAATGTACGTCCCATCAGCGTTCCAGACATATTCTGAGGACGGTATCACCTGATCAGTGAGATGGTTGATCTCTAAGGGATCAAGGTAAGGAGAGTAGATTTTGAAGTTAACACGGCGGATCCACTCACCAAGGCCTGCTTCCCCAAATACTATTTGAGATATTTTTGGGATGGTTGAGTATGGGATACTACAACCACTGCTAAATTGTTGGGTATTGGATTCTATAACAAATGGCCTTAGTGCAAGTGGGAGATTTTTAGTTATATGTATACCCTAGAGGCCATTACTACACATGTGATGTATATTGTAGTGGATGCTTGGATATATATAGGGAGGACTTTCTTGCTCGACATGATAGTATGCTATCTGGTTGCTCTTTATCTTAACATATACACTTATTATCTCTCTCACATGTTGATAAAGCCCTTAGGATGTGTACTTGACTACCTGGACTATGATGGAGATCATACTAGTGGGGCCAAGGGTAGTCTACAAGTACACCCTGTAACAGTTCCTAGTCGTGGGAGTATCGAGATAGGGCATCGATACTCCAGAGTAGACTAGGGTATACGCTTCTCGACCCATGAGATGGGCGATGGACGATCCCATATCCATTGGTGTTTGACATCAAAGAAGGTATACGGGTGCTCAGTGGAGACTGGGTACACTGGACGGACTTGCCGAGAACTTCTAGATAGTATTATACTTATCGTCGGATAGCAGTTCTCTGGTGATACTGGTACAGGTTAGTCTGTAGATCCGAGATCGTCATAGAGTCTTGTGTGATTCCCACTGTGCTTTGATTTCCACCATAAACGGTCAAGAGATCATGCAAAAAGGTGGTTTTTGGGTACAGTCCCGAGTCACATGGAGGCAATAAGCGATAGGAGGGGTTTCATCTCTCCCGGTATCGGGAGTTGATGTTGCGCTATGTTCTATTGGCAATAACAGGAAATCCCTGGTCAGGGTTGCTGAGATCTACTGGTAAGTGTTATCAGTAGTTTCTCGAACCGTTATAGACCTTGCATCGGCATGACTTATCAGGCTATTGGGGTCTGACGTTATACCACGCCAGGCTGTGATATGCGACATATCTGACGAAGAGACCGGACTGTACGGTAGTGTTACTGATTGGATTCGCAGGAGTACGAGCAAGCTTGCTTGTTGATCTTCTGATCGCTCAATACCCGGGTGGCCGTTACGTTTAGCAGACCGCTTGCGGCTTATGGGTGTTTGATATGGTCATCACCCACTTCTGGTGTATTGACGAGTCTTTAGAGTCCTACACAGAGATTTCCTGGTTCATACGAAACGGAGTAGGAGCACATATGTGATATGTGCGGGACCGAGATTAATGCGCGTATGTGATACCGCATTCTATTCTCGCGATATATGTATCGATTGGTTATATGTGATATAGCCGGGTTATGGGATCAAGTGTTGATTCGATAAAAGGATACATTTGATATTAGTCGGTTATATGTGATATAGCCGGATTATTAAATCAAGTGTTGATTTAATAATTTAATGTATAATTATATATTTGATATATTACATTATATTAACTAATATTAGCTCACTTAAGTATTACTTTTTCTCACTTGATGATACATTGATATATATGTGATATATGTTAATTGTATTATTTTCTTTTTGCACACAATATATATATGTGATATATATTGTTGTGTCATGCTAGGTTACACATGCAACATGTATGTATGAGATTTATACCATGCTAGGGTTAAGTTAGGGTTTATATTTATTTCAAGCAAATTCAAAATTGTGGAGATATCTGTCATGGTTCAAAGCTTGTAGAAGCTTGTAATCTTCATTGACTTAGTCCACTTCTTTGTCTTGCTTAAGATATTTTCTAACTTAACCATTAACCTTACACCATAGTTAACTCTCTACATGAGTTAGTGTATGACACTAACTCACCCTTGGTTGCATTTCTAACCTCAAGAGTTCATTCTCTCTTCTTCACTATCCATCTCTTCATAAGCTCAAAAGCTTTCTATGGTTTTGAGATGTGAAGAAATATTGTGAGAAAAATAAAACTAATGTGAGCCCACTTCCTACTTCATCATCCTCTACTATCAGGTATTTAGTTTAGGGTGTTTGCTTCACTAATTTCACATATTAGTGAAGAGGTAGCATGAGCTCGAGTCTCCTCGACATAGATCGTCTTCGGTTTCGAAGACATTGAGAAAGCTTGTTCGTTTCTTCAAGTGAACCCTCTCTAGAGTCTGGGAGTTTACTATTCGCAGCGAAGGGACTACAACATGGAGCTATTGAAGTGAAGGACCGGTCTATAAAGGTTGTATTCCTTGTTCACTTCTTTGCAAAGTTGTTTGCATATCGATTCGTCGGATTTTCTAGTTTCAATTCTAGTGTTAGGGTTAACTAATACGGCAATTTTTAAATATGGCATGGATGATGCCTCCCGAAACCTTGCTGTCGTGATAGACAACCCTGCAGATTCTGCACAGTCGAAGTGGTGGCTACCCCCGCTCCGGGTCTGAGCGATGGTGCGGCTTTGATTCCGCTCTATCAAGTTTCTCAAATCCTCGGGCGAGGCCCTTCTCGAGTAGTCCCGACGTTCGCTGTTCGCTCGGCCTTGGCAGGAGTGGGGGCGCCGGTCATGCCTGGAAGCAGGCGAACTTACCGACACCTCTTTGGGGGATGAGACCGCGCGGCGGGCATTGGAGTGACGGCCTAGTCTTCTCTGGGATCGGGGTGTGGAGCTGTCCGGCACCCAGCGGGTCATGAAATCATTCGTCGCATGAGGGCCATGGTAGCCGGAGTCGGCACGCCAGCTCCAGGTGACGCAGAGATGAGCGTGAGTGAGATCGAGGGCCTGAGCATGGCCATCTGTCCTTCTACGGACGTCGTTATCCCAGGGAGGGGAACCGCATTCTGGAGGGTAGGGTTCGCTGCTTGGACGCAGACGAGTGCATTCATCATTGATGTAAGCCTGTCGATCCTAGCTGATAAGGCGTTGATGACGTTAAGAGGGGGAGAAGAGTCGTTCCTGCCTCCGTTGTTGGGGGGGTGGCGGCTCGTATTTGGATCGTCGCGGTTGTCGCTCGCCATCGGGTCAAGGGCAGAAGATCAATTTATGGGTGGAGAAGCTTCTGAAAGTTTCCCGCAGACGGCGCCAACTGATGGAGGCTGTGATCTCCCTCAGATGTTGTCCTCTATCGATCTGATAGCGAGCGGTTTTTAGCGGCTGAGATTTGTTTTGGAGGTTGTTGACCATGTGGATCTCAATGGGTTGTTGGAAGTTGCTGAGGCCGAGCTACCTGCAAGGGAAGTCCCGGGGTGGGAGACCACCGTAGGACCCTATGACGATCAAGTTAGTGCCGGGGAATAAGAGCAGCGTAGCGACTAATTAGGTTCAGTTCGAGTTCCCTAAGTCGTCTGAGAAAGGGGTTTATATAGTGGTCACGTGGAGCGAGCAGGAGCAAGATCATTGCTGTCAGTTACGCCCCTGCATTATCCTCTCCTTAATGGCGGGATACACCCATTAATGAGGGGTCGCGCTAGCGTGGGACGCGGAACGTGGGGAGGCGGATATCTCTCCCTGGAGAGCCATTGTGGGGACGCTTGGGTTTCGCGCTCTCGATTGACCGGGGAAGCTGAGGAAGCTCGGTCTGTCAGGAGGCCCGGAGACGAGCATGGAGGTCGAGGAGGCTCGGCCTGTCAGATAGCTCGGAGACGAGCAAGGAGACCGAGGAAGCTCGGCCTGTAAGATGGCTCGGAGACGTGCAGGGAGACCGAGAAAGCTCGCCGGACTGCTCGGAGGCGAGCTATTGACTGTTTGCTAGGTAAATGTGGAAAGTACTCAGGGAGGTCTCCGAAAGGTCGGATGCGTTCTCGGAGACGAGGTCTCGAGGAACGCCCCTAATGCATCTCATTTATTCCACCTCCGTAGCTTTCAAAACGCGTCATCTGCCACGTGTCATAATCTGAAGAGATACCACTTGTGAGCATCGTCACTTTGATAATGAAACATTTCTTACTATGCACCACAACTTATTTAATTAGGGTTTTTACATTCTAACACATCTCTACGGGCCAAAGGCCATCGGGGTCTCATCAACCTAAGTTTTTATGTAGCTGTATTTATGATTTAAATAAAATCTCATTTAATATTTGTCCGGTGAAATTCGATCCTAAGTTGTTTTGATACCATGTGAAATGTCTCTTCTACCATATCAGAACCCAGATTTTATAATGAAGGTTAACGTCTATTATTTTATATTCTAATAGTGCATACTAATTCTGACCAAAAGACAACGGTTGCAAGTAAATTGTGAGAACGCAAGTCATGCGTTATGAAATGTTTATTTTGAGAATCGAAGCCATGCGTTATAAAATGATGGGTTAATCTAGGAGAAGTATGAGGGTCAGCTACTTAGTTGAGGCGGCACAAATGTTTTCTATATTGCCGACGTGTTTGCTATAAGAGAGATTGTTCTAACTGAAACAATCAAGTAAGGAAAATATTTATTCAAGTAATATTTGAAGCACAAAAAATTTCAATGTAAACAGTGCGTTGCAAATGCGAAAATACTAAGCAGGAGGTAACCTCACCGGACTTGGCCGGAACCACACCCAATTTGGGAGAGGCAAAGACGAAGGGAGAGGCAGCGACCTTTAACAGCCGGTCATCGACCCCCTAAAACGACCGGCAGAAGCAGGTAACCATCTAAGAATGGAAAGATGCGGATAAAGTTGGAAGCATTCTGTAGCTTAAAAAGGACGCTGCTTTTTTCTTTATTTTTCTCTATTTTTTATATGACGTCGACATCTACAGCTACGGCTACGGCTTGGGCTTGTTGGCCGTATATGAGATCCGTTCCCGGCGTTTCCATACAGGCGACCGCATAGAATGAAACCGTAGGTGGGGACCGAGACAGCTTTAAACGAGAGGCCCCTGACACGTCATTTTCTGCGCAATTAATTGAGAGGGAGGAATAGGAGTTGGGGAGGTCACGTGAGGGGATGATTTGGTGGCACGTGACCGTGTGATGCCTTAACAGGGGGAGTTGGAATTTGGTGGACCGCGGTGATTGGGATGTTGAATTCATGTCCACTTCATTTTGGAACTTTCTCTATTTTTTATATTTTTATTATTATTCTCCTGTGTGCACATTTTCAGTCTCAAAACTATCTTATTACTGCACAAGAATTTAGGGTGAAAAGCCCAATTTATAGATGCGGTAGAAAATATATAATTAGCTTAGCATCCCATGCAACAAATATGTTACTGGTATGTGGAATTTATGGTGAGATGCTATAAGCAACCAAGCATAGACTAATCACATAAGGAACTTGGAAAATTTTAAATCTTATTAAACCCTTATGAAACATAGAAGAAGGCGTGTAATCTTATTAAAAAGCTTCAGCACGGTTTAAAATAAGGAACTGACAGTGAGAATAGAGCAATATGCCTGATTTCATCTAACTATACATGCTATAATCTATTTTGTGATATGATGGTCAGATTTACCTTTTTTTTTTTTTGTAATCCGTTTTAGTGCTCAAGGAATATTCATTTCTTCAAGCAATATGCGTCATTTACGAGACACAAGATACCGTATGTAAATTCATATTTGGAATGGAAGATGTAATCGCATATGCCGGCATCAAACAATCAAAATATCACGTGCACTTTACCATAGATCAAATTAATAGCCGTCATTTTAGCGGGCTCAATCAAGACCCTTAAATTATATATGTTCAGGGCACATCTTTAACATCTTCATCGATATTTTGTCCGTAAACTAACAATCAGATGCAAAAAGGGTTACATTATATGAAAGTAACACGAACTTTACCATGAGCTACATAGGAATATTCATCTTCATCGATAATTTTCAAGCAAAAAAAAAAATGGATGAAGCCGACAAGGCCTGACCCGATCCTCTGAGTTTCCCTTATCGCTTCAACCCGGAGCAGGGACCAGCTGCATGATAGCCGGTATCCAATCACTGTTGGGCCCCACACCTGTCCTCTCTTTTTCGATCCCCTCCATCCCGCACAACACGAGACAGCTTCTGCAGCGAATGGAAGCTCGAAACATGTCCATTTACAGAGATCTAACATGTTTTGATGTGATATTGGATGGGACCTAACTCGGATTTGTTGTGTCCACAATTTTGGGATGCTAGGGTTTGGTTGAAGTTCAGATGCAACTTTCCCAATTAATTACTACGTCTTCTAATTTTATTTTGTTTTTTTAAATTTTTTTTAGACCAACAAACTACATAGATATTTTATTTCAATGACATTCAAGTCATTCATGGTTCCGGAGCTTATAACTTGAGCAGTCGATAGCGGTTTTACAAAACCTCAAATGTTAGCAAGAAATGGCCATCCTCAAAAGAGCCCATTAATGAGGATGTTGATTTTCTTGTCACATTCAAACACGTAAGATAGCAAACCGATGCATGTGATTTGAATAAATGCACTTGCGAAACATAATCTCAACCGGATTTTGCTATAACAAAGTAGAATAAAATACAAGGGAGTCAACATATCCCTCGTAAGCTTAGCTCTCGCTTCCCTTTTTGTTCTCACCAAATGAAAGAGAGTATATGGTTCCTCATATGAAAATACATCTTGATATTAATCATACTCTTCATCTAGAAGCATACACCGTCTTAAAACGACAGTCCAAATTCTCCATTTTTATTAACAGGTGGGCCGCACCAAAAGACAGTCCGATCTAGTCTAAATAGCCAAAATATCAATCAGACTTTCCATAGTTCACCAAGATGCACCGTCGTTATGAAACACAACCCTAACATCCATGCGTCAGCCAAATTTCAGTAAACGTTCTTATGATATTTTGATTTTTTTCTGACCGGTTTATGATGTGAAACCACAGACGGCCGGTCTATACAGAGTTCAGTTCAGTAGGGTTGAACGGTAGATCTTCAATATTGAAAGGTCCATCCCCTAAAAAAAAGATCCATTTCCACCACTAAAAATCTGAAGGTTTTGGAGGAAAGCCCGCTTTGCTCCTGCATCTCTCAATCACATGTTGTCTGATATCTGAAACCACCTTTCCATTTCCAATCCTAAAACAAAAGGATTGAGATGTGATGGCAGTGGAATCCTTCTTGTTCCCAATGGTGGTCCATAGAAAAAATAAAATAAAAGATTTCAAATAAATAAAATTTAAAAATTGAAATACAACAACCATATCAAAAACAAGGCCTCGACATCACCATAGCTAATTTGTGTTCCCCTTTTGCAATTTTAGGGCAGACCCCATCATCTCCTCTTCTGTCTCTGTGTCCCTTTACCAAACCCATATACCCCCCCCCCCCCTCCCCCTCCCTCAAGGTGTCTAACGGGCCGGCTCGAAAAATGACCCGGTCCGGTCCGGGCCGAGCGACACATGGCTGGCCCGGGCCGGCTTGGCTAAGGCCATGGCTTGGGCCGGCCGTTGGCGGCCCGACTGCCCCGGCCGGAACGAATCCAATTTCATTATACAAAAATTTTCAAATTAATGTACAAAATAAAGTTTCATGTCCGAGCATAAATTATAAATTAAAATTGTTTAAGAATAGTAAGAAAGCACGTGTAGCTCACCAGTAAGTCTTTGCATTGCTGTAATGTAGTCCCTGTGTTTGAATCCCATCAGCCACATATATTTTTTCTGATTTTTCTTTTAAACTTTTTGGGAGCCCAAAATTTTTCAGGTGAAATACACGTAAAAATGAAAATTCGGATTAAATAAACATGTGCAAAAGAGGATTTATACAGACTATGCCACGTGGCATCGATCCAGAGCCCCACCTCCACTTGATAGCCAGCGAGATGATGAATTGGGCCGGCGGCGCCGGGCTAAACCGTGGGTAATGCCCCCATGTTTTTCGCACTAGTCGTTTGGCCTACCCCCACTACTTATCTTCTGTTTGATTTCTCTGTAAATTAACAGAGAGATTAAATTCACCTCTTTAATCTTATTTTAATGCATTTTTAATTCTCTTTTCAATTCTCAAAAACCCTAATTCTATCCTATAAATACAACCCCACACCCTAACCCACTTTATTCTGAAATCTATTGGCAAAAATCCTTAAATTTTCCAAGGCAAAGAAGAGTACAAGTGGAGTTAGCACTAGGTCAAGTTCCGGTGACGATTCGAGACGATTCCAACGACCCCGCGACTCCACGAAGCTCCCAATTATTTCATTAACCTCTTCTCTAAACCCTAAACTTGCAAATTCCCTCTCTTCTCTTCTTTTCACATCTCAAAACTTCTTCTTTTCAATGATGTCGGTAAGTGGAGTTATACCGACATTCATTTCTAAAACTTTTTAAAATAACAACTTTTCTTAAGAACTAATTATCTAAATCATTATACTTTATTTTTTAAATATTAAACAATAATTATATACAAGTTTCATTTCAAAACTCCAAGTAAAACAACTTTTATCACACCTTTACGCTTAAATACCATGAAATTACATATGATATCGTTTAATCATTCTTGCTTATATTACCTCTAGAAAATCTCACGAGATAATTACCTACCTCTCACAACACTCATCATGACATAGCACGATTTTCTTTTAACAATATTTTTGGGACAAATACGACTTTTACATTAAAATACCATAAACTATTAAAAACCGTATTCTTTAAATTGTATTATTTAAATTCCTTGCAATTATGTCTCTACAACCCATTTTGGGGAATCCGATTCAGTTGGTGCGGGTTATCGCACATCCATCGGACTAGTATAGCGAGATGCAGACCTCCTTACGGAGCATACGACCTCGATAGAATTTTTAATGCAATTTAAAAAAAAACGTGATTTTTATTTAATAAATAAATTTTATTTTTAATAATTATATATAAATATTATCAATCTATCTATTTTAAATATATAATAAATTTCATGTTTTTCTAAACAAAAGAAGAAAATTACATTTCCATGAAAATACCATCAAAAATCCGTACAAGTAAAATTTACACAAAAATACCATGAACAATTCAACTAGGTATTTATTCACTAGAATACTTCACTTTTAAAAGTTATATCCATAAAAACCCTAAATACAATAAATAAATACTTGGGGTTTATTTTGAAAGTATACTAAAACTATTTTTCATAAAACCCCTCAAGTTATATTAATTTATATTAAGGACCTTAGTAAATATAGATTTAAGCGGGACCAATTCTCTTGAGTCTCAGGGAGCCGGAGAAAGTGAGTGCTTGCCTATTTAAGGTAGAAAACTAAAACGGGGTTATCAATGGTAATTGGCTTAGAAAAAATCACAAATCCTGCCGTCCATGTGCAGCAGTTACCGATAACTCCTAAACCTAATTCAGGACTCAAATCTGCTTAAAGTGTCTGACTCAATCTGAGTCTTAGTCTAATCTGGATACAATCCAAATATGATTCCAACTATAACTCTATTTCAATATGAATCCAATGTATCAAGCATGAACACTTGAACATGAACATGCAACACAACTCGATTGGACCGAACCATGGATATATTTTGAACTTGACTACATGACTATCCGTTTACATGAACAATTTATACCATGGTTTCGACAAGTCTTATACAACAAATCATTATAATCAATATAATATGCATTACGGGGTTTTAACGGGGTAGATTGATACGGAATGTATTAGAAATGGCACGAGACGGTCACCATAATACGCCAACCTGAATATCCGTGCCATTGTCCCATGGCTTGACGGGTCCTTATGCTCCGTATACCTTACTCCACAAATCTGGTAATTTATCTGTTTTTGTTAACGTAGTTATTTGTAACTTGATCTATTCCTCTTTTGAGACTTACCGAGCGATTGTTCGCTGGTGACATTCCTATCTCTTCTTTCTTTGGAATGTTGTCAGGAGGACCCGACTCTCAGGAGATCGAGCCCAGCCGGGACGATTTGGAGCACTTTACTGAGAATTTGGAGTTTTAGTTCACCTGTACTTATTTTACTTTCAGTTCATTTACAATTGTTTAGGCATCACTTTCTATTATTGTATTTTACTTTCCAGTGTATATAAAGAATAAATATAAATAAAAAAAAGTTGTTGGTTCATTACATCTCTTGTCATTCTTATACTTTACTTTTATATTGCTTATTTACGCTTAACGTGTTTATTTCTGAGTAAATACGCCGATTCCCTGCCGCGTCCTCTTCCCCGTATACTAGGAAGCGGGGCGTGACACCGGCTTGGCCCAAGCCCGGTCAACCGGCCAAATTCAAATTCAAATTTGGTCGGTTAGCCTGGGGGGTTTGGAGTGGGAGCCAGTTAAATTCTTGGAATGAGTTTTTTTTAATGGGGGTGGGTTTTTTAATAAAAGGGGAAAATTTGAATTAAAGTGGGGGTTGCAAAATTATCTAAAACTCTCTCACTCAAACTTATTTATTTTTGTATCCCTAATCCAAAACTCTATAAATACCTATCTACATTTCTCATTTTTCTCACAATTCACAACAACAAAATTTTCAATCTCCTAATCACTCTCTTTAATTTTCGAGAAATTTACTGTTAAAATTGGAATTACGTAGTCTCAATGTACACTTTAGTTTCACTAATTTGATTCTGCTATTTGGAATCAGGTTTTTTTTGGTATTGATTATATATTTTTCTCGTATATTTTTTCTCTCTCTTTCTCTGTTACTAATATTTTTAATTAAGAATGTCAGGTTCATCTTCATAAGTTAACATGGGTGCTTCATTTTCATGGAGACATTCATTTCAAATCGATATGGATTCACAAAAGAGATAGAGATTAACCAATATACTGCAAATTAATTTTGATTCTTATTCTCCTATTTATGAATCTTCTAATAATGAGATCTCTGCTACGTCATAAAGTAATGTCTCTGAAAAAGTTCATGCTCCTACCGTTCCTGAAACAAGAGCTTCTGCTCCTAAGAATAAAAGAGCTAAAACTTCTGATATTTGGAAATATTTTGTAATACAAACAGTTGTAGGTAGATACGAGCGGACAGTTTGCACTCATTGCTAAGCAGATTTTACTTGTGCCAGTTCAGGTGGAACTACCTATCTAAAAAGATATTTAATCAATCACGAAAAAACAGATTCTCGGCAGACGACTTTAAATATGTGTTTAACTCTTTAACTAGTTTTTCTTATTCACAAGATACTAATAGAAGAGAACTTGCAAGATATGTTATACATGCTGAACAACCATTTGGTTTTGCAGAAAACGAAAAATTTAATATATTGGTAAAAAATGCATATAATCCAGTATTTCAAAGAGTACCCAGAACAACACTTAGTAGTGATATTTTAAAAAAATTTCATGATGGTAAAACCAATTTGATTGATGTTTTTGCAAATTTTAAGAGTAAAATTGCATTAATTTCTGATATTTGGACTACAAAATGGGGTATGAGTTATATTTGTGTTACTGCACATTTATTGATAATGATTGGTTTTTATATAAAAGAATTATTGGTTTTTCAAAAATGGAGTATCCGTATAGTGGAAATAATATAAATAATTGTATTTTGACTACTATACGTGAGTATAATATTCAAAATAAAATATTTTCTGTTAGTTTTGATCATACTACTAATAATAATTCTGCTATAACAATTTTAAAAAATAATTTAAATCCTGTTTTGAATGAAGAATTATTTCATCAAAGATGTGCTTGCCATATTTCAAATTTAATTGTGCATGATGGTTTTACTATAATTGATTCTCATTTATCGAAACTTAAAAATGCAATAATATTTATTGAAAACTCTAGACCATGATTTTTTTTCAAAGCAGACTTATACCCAGTTAAATTTAAAATTTAGATCTTTCAAATTCAACATTAGAACTAGGTGGAATTCCACGTAAGATATGTTGAAATGCGTTTTAAAATATCGGGAGCTCATTACTTTATTTTATGAGGAACAAATGCATAATAATAATTTAGAGAATTATGATTGGATTGTTTGTGAATATATTTTGAAATTTTTAGAAATATTTTACAATGCAACTAAATGTTTATCTGGTATTTATTATTCTACTACATGTTTAGCAGTAGAACAGTTATTTTATATTAGTAAAATTATTAATGAGCATGTAATTGATTCTGAAAGTGCATTTGCTGGAATGTTACATCGCATGCTTACGAAATTGAATAAAAATTGGCGAAAAATTCCTGCATAGTTTTGTTTAGTTTCTATTTTTGATCCCACACTTAAAAAAGATAATTTATATTTTTATTAGATGAATACCAAGAAAACTTAGGTACTGATATAGGAGATTATAAAAATGTTTTAGATTCTTATTTGCATGAATTATATGCCATATATGAAACACAGTACGGTCAAAACAGAATCTTTTCTTTATCTTCCTCTTCACAGCAAACTTCTAAAAAAGGAATATTTCAGTTTTTGCAGCGGAATATTTTAGTTTTTGCAGCAGAAAAAACAAAGAACAACTGTTTCTACTTCTACTTATAATGAGCTTATAATGTATTTGCAAACTAATTTCACCAATTTTCTCACCGCGGATCAAATAGATAATCTTGATATTTTGGATTGGTTGAAAACACATGGACACATGTATCCTATGTTTTCTGCCATGATTCGTGATTTACTGATATCTCCGGTGTCCACAGTAGTTTCGGAGTCTGCTTTTAGTGCAGGTAATAGGGTTCTGAGCAATAAGAGAACGAGGCTGTCGGATGACGCATTGGAGATTGCCGTGTGCCAAAAATATTGGTTCGATGCAGTAGCCAGACAATAACACGTTAAGAGCATTGAAAACTTCGTCACCGATGAAGAGTAAAGACCGATAGAATCTAACCAGTTAGTTTTTTTTTTATTGAATTGTATTTTTAATTTTTTTGGCAATTGTATGAGGGGTAAGATTTGCCAACTTATGTCACCCGTTCAAAATATTTTTTAATTAATAAAATATCTAGGTCTATCCTGCGTACACGAAATTTGAGTTAAAAAAATTTCCAATTTTTTTCATAAACATAAAAATTTATTTTAAAAATTATTTTAATTTTTTAAAAAAATATCAAATTTTAAAACGGGTCGGCCCGTTTTGGCCAGCCCGAGCCGAGGCCGACGCCGGGTTGGGTTCGGGTTTTGGGGCTTCGGACCAGGCTAAAGCCCGGCTAAAAGCTCGGTCAACCCGAGCCCAGCCCGGCTCGAAGACCGCCTGGCCCGGTAGACACCATGACCTTCACCCTCATGAGATTCATTTAGCAAGATCCCCCTTTTTGGGTAGAGCATCAATTTACAAAAAAAAAAGGTTTTTTCTTATAAATTTTTTATTGCGGCCGACGCACCAAACCATTTTCTCCAAACATGTCATGGCCTAACTGTTACTGATCAGGCATTAACACACGGTATAACTTTCCTCTCTAAAATAGAGATGGCTGTTTCGATTCCAAGAAGCGTTGAATCCAAAGGAATAAATAAATAAAAATAATATATGTAGTAACCATAGGAAAGGGATTCAAGAAGAATTTACCAAAAAGTTAGGAAAGGTAGCCTATGGATAAACTTCTCTTTCTTTTTCTTTAGTTCCCATCAAATTTCTAGCTAATCTAATCATTCACGCGGATGGATCTATTTTGATTTATTAATAGAAAGTACTCGAAGGAGATTGGCAATATCCAGGGAAGATGCATATTTTTTTGACTTTACTTTTAGCATAATAAAGTAATTGAGGGAACAACTCAATCATCAAGAAAAAACAAACAAATTCATTTTTGCTATGAACTTTAAATAGTAGGTATATAAATTTAAAAAAAATAAAAATACCATACAACACCTAAAATGAAAGGGTCCACAAAACATTATAGCTTGAGGGTCTGTTTGTTTGCGAGAAATAGGGGGCAAGTCATTGTTCATTGGTTTAAGCAGGCACTTGATTGAGGGTGAATATATGTTTTAGATGCAAATTCTTTTGCATTTGGTTATAGCAAAGCGTTAGCTTGTTTGATATCGTTGTGTAGATGTCTATATTCATTCATTCAAGGACCCCAACTTAAGTTTCTGGGTTTTATATGTTTCAATACCATCTAATTTTTATATGTTTGACGTCGTTGTGTGACCAATATGCGATAGCTAAGTCGGTATGACACTTTCCCTCCTAAGGCTCTTCAGGAGGGAAAGTGGCTACAATTTAATGTTTTGGGGGCAAATTCATTTACGTATCAAAGCATTAATCTGTTGGAGGTCATCTTGGAGAACCGCCCTCCATTTCATGTTTAAAATCAACTTCAATAGAAAATGTATATCTAACTCTCATTTTTCTTCAATATATCACTTTTTTTTCCTCAGGGAAAAAAAAAGAGTTTTTAGTTTTAACCTTTAAAACCTTAGCGTATATAGGTAGCAGTTGTGGAGGTTAGTAGCTATATGATGGAGATTCCTAGCAACTACTTTTGCCCTTCTGTAAGTTGGATCTTGAAAATTTGAATAATATTTGAAAAATCATACAATCGTTTGATAATCATTGGAGAACGGGTCAAGGTTGCGGTGGTTCTAAACCTCACCCCTGATCATCTAGAGAGGCACAAGACAATGCAGAACTACACTGCTATGAAGTGCCGTCTATGATCACAAACCTACAACTTGGAGCTCTGAAAGCAACGGGAACCCACAAATATGATAATGCAGCAGCGGCCGCATTTTCGGTTCGCAGGCTGCCATGCCATTAACTCTACAGTGGAGGCATTGCGTCTGTTGCCTCATCGGATGCAAGTTGGTGAGCAGTCTGTCTTTTATCAGTATTAATTGTTTTAATTACACAAGGAAATTATTTAGGTAAATTTATAGATTGCATTTTATTCATCGGGAGACTCTGATACGGATTTCTATGCTGCATTCAACCTGAACTCCTGTGCTCGAATGAACCTGATGGAGGTCGGAATCTCCCTCAGATATTGTCCTCCGTCAATCTGGCTGCAAGCATTTTTGAACGGTTGTGGTTGAGATTAAGAATTGAACGTGTGGATCTCAATGGGTTGTTGGATGCTGTTGATGCCGGGTTACCTGCAAGAGAAATCCTGGGGTGGGAAACCATCGTAGAACCCTCCGACGATCAAGTAAGTACCGAGAAATAATGACAGTGTAGCGGTGTATTGGAATGAATTCGACTTTTCCGAGTCGTCTGGTGGAGGGGGTTTATATAATGGTCGCATAAGGTGAACCAGCACGAGATTCTTGCCGTCCGTTACGTCTCTGCATCAAGTTCGCGTCGATGGCGAGACACGCCTATTAATGACGGGATGCGCTCATTAATGACGAGATACGCTAGCGCGAGATGCGGGTCATGGAGCAGCGGAGATCTTGTCGTGGCGAGATACACGGAGCTGTTATGGGGGCGCTTAGGCTCCGTGCTCTTGGTTGAACAGGGAACCCGAGAAAGCTCAGCTCGGTGGATAGCTCGGAGGCCGAGGAATCTCAGCTGTAGGATTGCTCGGGAGCGAGCGAGGTGGCCAAGGAAGCTCAGCTGTAGGATTGCTCGGAGGCGAGTGTTGGCTCGTTGCTAGGCGAATAGGAAAGGTACTCCGGAGAGGTCTCCAAAAGTTCGGATGCAATCTCGGACACGAGGTACCGAAGAATGTTCCCAATACATCATACTTATTCCAGCTCCGTAGCCCCCAGGAGTCTAGCGGGCTTACGTGGATGACACGCCATCCACTACGTGTCATGATCTGAAGAATACTCGTTTATGAGCCTCATCATTAGCCCCCCAACTCTCGCCCTTACCTATTTATGGGTCAGAGTCGAGAGTGGTAAGCCCGGTTTTTAACGATTCAGCATAACATTCCCCTGCAATGGGTTTTCGGACACAGACACGACATTTGGTGGCTACTCATCTTGAATCCATGGATCCACACGGCGGCTCACGAAGCGCCTTAGTTCCTGCACGTTTCTTTGATGACGTCAACGTATCAGTGAAATGATTATGCCTAAAAAGGGGGACGCCATTTCATTCACTCGGTCGGTTGGCTACGCGTCACGTGTCCTCCACAGGATGGCAGGACGTGAGTGGCTGTCACCCGAATCCTGGTGAGAGGGGACGTGTCCAATGGCCGGTTGCCACGTGGAGTCTCGGTGGCCGCTAGGTGTGACGCTTCGTTTTGGCGGGAACGGATGCGGGTCGTTAGATGCCTTCTTGCTGAGTGTATAAATAGGGGGGTCATCCCATGGTCGCTACTTTACCCTAACCATCTCTTGTCGTCTGAAGATTGCCCGGCGCATATTCTCTTAGGTCGGAACTTCAGCTGACAAAATTTTCCTCGGCCAAACCTTTCTTGAATCATGTTAGATGTCTTCCTCCTAAATATCTATTGACGTAGTAGGGGTTGAGTTGGACGATGAGGCTTCAGTTTGTGGAGCCGAGCCCAGCGGGTCTTCTTCCTCCTCGGCTTCCGATAGCCAAGAGAGTTCTTCTTCTTCTTCATCTTCATTTTTGTCTTCTGCGTCGGGCTTGCCACCCAGGAGGAACGAAACCCTCGTCCCTCTTCGTCGGGGGGCGAAAAGGGCCCCAAAGGCGCGCATCGGGAATACCCGCGATACGCCCTTATTTTTGAACCGTCTATATGAACTTTACGACATCTGGGCCTATTTTCATATACCCTCTGGCTATTCACTCCGTTTGGCCAGGGAGGACGAGCGGGCAGACCAGGTGCAGGGCAAAGAGATTTCTCTGTACTTGGAAGCGTTACGGGTAGGAATCCGTCTGCCCTTCTTGCCTGAGATTTGTGTCGTGCTCCATTGTTTCCGTCTCTCCTTGGGCCAGCTAGCGCCGAATTCGTGGAGAATCCTCCTTGGGTTTCTGGTCCGGTTGAAGATTGATCAGATCCCCTTTGATTTGAGCTTACTCATGTCTTTTCTTTGGTATAAAAATCACCCTGGTACCAGCAAGGACGAACCAAGCTGGGTACACCTTTTATTCAAAAAACACAAGGGTAGGACGGCTGGGTCGGAGGTAGTGGTCGTCCCTTCTTCCATCCACGAATGGAAGGAGAAGTTTGTCTTCGTCGGGCCACCGGAGGGTGAGGATTGGCCGGTGCTCATCAAGTAGCATAGGGCTGACTATCCTAGAGTTAGGCAGTCGAATGCCCCCGAGGCAAAAGTGGTGTCTCAATAGGAACTGATCCAGCGGGCCGATGTCCTGCTTTCCGAGCAGGTTTTGAGCTGGGCGGGACTGAGTCCCGTGCGCTTTGTGGGTAAGTTAGGGCTTGTGCCGATTTATTTATACTTATCTAAATTTAGTTGTTGTTTTTGGTCGCTGATCTTTTTCCTATGGTATCTTGCAGAGCCGATGAATCGCTAGAAGATTATGGCAGCCATGGCCTCCAAGGCCCAGGGGAGGAAGGGCGGTGGTGCAAGCTTGTCTCGGTCTGCTCCGGGCGCGGCTCTTCGGCAAACACCTTCAGCCAAGGCTCCCGCAGCGCCCCCCATTCCGGAGGAACGCCGTGGGGAAGGGTAGAAGCACACGCGAGATCCGGCCTCCCGGGCTAGGACAGAAGCGCCGCCCCCTACTGAATCCCCACTAAAGAGACAGAAGAGGGTGGTTTCTCGGCCCCCAGGCCGGGATTTAGGTGCAGGAGGATGACTTCTACATCGAGGTGCCCTCGGGGCTCTCTGTGGCCGACAGTTTACTGGCGGACATGGAGAAGGCAGCGGGGATCAAGATCCCTCGAGGCACCATGAAGACACAAGTGGCGGCGATAGCTCAGGAGGCAGTTCAGGTCGGTAACTCTCCCAGAATTTCTACGAGTTTTTTTTAGCTCCTAACACGGCTCTCATTTTCTTAGGTCCTCCAGTATTGCGCCCTTCTTGCTGCAATGGAGTCCAAGGAGGTGGCCCCGGAGATGAAGAAGGCGGGCGAATCTTCTTCGCGAGAAAAAGAGCTCCTTGCCTGGTTGCAACAGACGGAAGAGAAGGCGGCCCTCCTCGACTCGAGATTGGTCGCGGAAGGCCTGATGGTCGCTAAATTGAAGGAGTCCCATCGGCTTCTGACGGAATCTAACCGGGCTATGCAGGCCTAGATAAGGGAGGTCAACGGGCTCTTCGATGCCATGAAAAGGAAGAGGGACTAGTTCAAGGGGGATGCTTAGGCGTATTGTGAGGCGGAGAAGCTTGCGGTGGGCAGAGCGAAAAGGGCCATGGAGGAGTATTAGACTTCCGACCAATTCTACCTCAACCTCGTCGACTCCGCGGCCGTCGGGTGGCACAACGTCCTAGGTGCCGTTAAGAAATCCATGCCCGGGTTCGACGATCAGAAGCTTCGTGTTAGGTATCCCGTAGCTAAGGAAGCGCCACAGGGGGCGGTGCCAAGCCGGTCAGGGAAGGCGAGGAGGCGGGTGGAAGCTCCGAGCTGGATGTTGCGATCGTATCCCCAGACGGAGGCGCCGATCACGGGGAAGTGACGGCCGAGAAGGCAGTTTGAGCTCTCCCTGTCTCGGTTACCAAATTTTGTAAGCCTCCAGGCATTTTGTAAGGCTGGGGAGCCAATGGTACCTTGTACAAAATTTTGGATATAAATAAAGTACTTTTAGCTCGCAAGTATTTTAGCTCGCAAGTATTTTTGTCTCGCCTTCGGAGTGCTTCTATTTTCGCAAGTGCAGATAGGTCGGTGTCCAGTGGACGTCCAGCACATGCAAAGTCGAGTGTCGAGTGCTGGGTGAGCACGACGTAAGAGCTAATGAAAGCCAAGCATAGGTAGACCGGCGTCTACCATCACCCAGAGTTGAGATGATGATCGTGCGCTGTGTGTAAATCGGACGAACGCTGAGTATAGGTAGGTCGGCGTCCCCTCACCCTGGAGTCGAGGTGATGATAGTTAGCTACGTCTGAATTGGACCTTGAAAGAGCCGAGCAGGAAGCTCCTCGGTCGCCTCTAGACGAGGGCTTAGGATCCGCAGAGTGGCCAGACAGGAAGCTGCTTTCAGCGGATGAGCCGAGCAGGAAACTACTTGGCGGCCTCTTGACGAGGGCTTGGGATCTGCAGAGTGGCGAGACAGGAAGCTGCTTTCAGTGGATGAGCCGAGTAGGAAACTACTCGGTTGCCTCTTGGCGAGGGCTTTGGATCCGCAGAATGGCCGGGCAGTTATCTTCTTTCAGCGGATGAGCCGAGCAGGAAACTACTCGGTCGACTCTTGGCGAGGGCTTTGGATCCGCAGAGTGGTCAGGCAAGAAGCTGCCTTCAGCGGATGAGCCAAGCAGGAAACTACTCGGCCGCCTCTTGACGAAAGCTTCCCAGATTCAATGTTTTTCCTGGGAAATGTCGATCAACCTTCTTTGAACCGTATGGGGGGCTGTTTACCACCGAAAACAGAGACGAACTGGGATTGATCGTCTTGACTGAATCTGGGGGCAGATGCTATTTGAATTATCCTTCCACCTCTCCGAAGATACCAAGTTGATTTATGACACCATATATCAGAGGTTTGGACGGATGCGGCCGTTGTAGCGGACTTCGTCAGATTCCCCCTTATTTTATAAGGGGTTTTTAATTATGGGGACGCTCTTCCCTACAGGCGCAAACCGCTGCAGTTAATTACGTTACCGCATTGCGATAACCACTTTCTCTTGGTCCGATAGTTCACCTCGTGTCGTTTGTGTTTTTTTTGTTTGTTTAGATTGCCCGTGGATTTTATACGAAGATTAGTTTATGTCGTCGCCCGTAGGGTGCGAATCAGTCCAAATCTGTATATTTTAGATTTGGGTTTGGTTTATTTAAGGATCGTTAATCTGGTTTGAGATTAAGACCGACTTAAATATATGAGCATTTGGGACTCGGTTATTTTAGTTTAAGAATATCACGGTCCATTACCGTCGTGTTTAGGGAAGATATTAGTTTAAGGACATTTCGGTCCAACATTCCCGTTTTGGGGACAAATATTAGTTTAAGGACATTTCGGTCCATTATTGTCGTTTTTGTGGCGAGTGTTAGTTTAAGGACATTCTGGTCTTTTATCGCCGTTTTTGAGGCGACTATTAGTTTAGGGACATTTCGGTCCCTTATCCATCTTGCGCGCACATGTTTCAGAGCTGTGAAGAGATGTACCCTTAAACCAAATCCCGTATTTAAGGGAAAAAATGGGTGATCGTCCAAAGAATCGTTAATCGTATTTGAGACTAACATTATCTTAGAATATGCGGGATGGATATCGTTTTGGATATCATCAATGACGGATCTTTAGTCATGTATAAGACTAAAATCAGTTTGGGAGATCATGAGCAATGTGGTCTCGGTTGATTTTAAAATCAAAGAGATTTACCCTCAGGAAATTTAGCCAATTTGGGCTGAGATTGGGTTTCTATAATACTCAGTAGTGTTAAACATTGATATATGCAGTGCTCACATGTATTTCACGTGGGGGTGTAGGGTGTTTTTCGTCACCCCATTGAGATGGGAATGCACGCGCGCTTGCCAGGCGCATTACAGACTCCCCCTGCCTAGGGTAGGCTGGGATTTATTGATTGCGGGGATCCAAATCTCCAGCAGCCACGGACTAAGCTGTTGTTAATTACCCCTCGCATTTGGAGCGAGAGAACCTCTGATTGATGGGTTAAACTGGTCATGCGAACTCAATGTGCAGTGTTGTGTTTTGAAAGGGTTTGGGATTTATCGGGGGCTCCGCAGAGTTTTTTACGGGGGTCCCGCTGCCCAGATAGTGAGCCGTGGGTCAAGGGGGCTAGCGCGGGGTGTGGGGCAGCGTCCCGTTAGAAATTTTTTTCTAACAGGGACGGTGTTATGGAGTGTGTGTGTATCTATATATACATGTATACATATATATAAAAAGGGGGAAATCGCCCAAAGGACACGTGGGGCCAGCGCCTCTCGTGCCTAGCACGCGAGCGTTGTGCGCTTAAGCGCTAGCGCACCACGTGTCTGACACGTGGGCGCTGTGCGCTTGAGCGCTGTGCGCTTAGGCGCTGTGCGCTTAAGCGCTAGCGCACTACGTGTCCGACACGTGGGCGCTTGGCGCTTGAGCGCTGTGCACTTAAGCGCGAGCGCACCACGTGTCCGACATGTGGGCGCTGGGCGCTCGAGCGCTGTGCGCTTAACGTGCCTGGCACATAGGCGTCGGGCGCTTGAGCGCTTGGGGCATTAGGCGCCGGCGAGAAAAAAAGGGGCTTTTAGTCCTAGAAATTGGATTTAAAATCCCAAAAGAGGATATAGAGTGGAGTTAAACTTCTAAGATGTTTTGGAGTTGATGAAAGGGGTTCTTCTTTGGAGTCCCGGGTCTTCCAAAAAATGGGGTTTTCGAAGATGGGCCTCCTTCTTCCTCCTCTGTTGGCCGGATCTTGAAGATCAAGAGATGTGAGATTTTAAAAATCTCTTTTTTTTGAGATCTGATGGGAGATCTGAGCTCCCCTTTGTGGGTTTTATGGTGAAAAACTATTTAGTTTTGGAAAAGGAAGAGTAAAACTCTTGATTTAATTCAAAAGAAAGAAGAAGGTTTAGAACCTTCAGAAAGGGGAAAGAGGCACAAACCTTAGATTTTGAGGGGAATGGAAAGTATCTTAGATATTTTCATCATGTTGCCTTATATAGGCTTACATATTTACATATAGCCCCTTGGGCTTTACAAAATGGCATTTTGCCCATCTCATGGCTCATGTGCCATTTCTTTTTGCACATAAGCCACGGGCTTTACAAAAATTTGGCTTTATACCCATTTTGTATACATTCATGCATAAAAAATTACATAAAAATTATTTATTACATGATCTATATTTTAGCATGGAGGAGGCTGGCCACGGGCTCGACTTGGGCATGGGCCCGCCTGACCTGGGCTTGGGCCTACCTGGCCTGGGGTTGACCTTGACTTTGACTCGGTCAACCGGGGTGCAAATTTTGACCCTAACAGGGGGCATTGGAATAGTGCTGAGCATCAATCTTTTATGGCGCTCACGTGTTTTTCACGTGAAGCGCTCATATATGGGTGCTGCCCAAACAGGGCTAAGCACTTAATCATTTTGAATGATCATGGAGTGCTAAGCACTTTGCATGGCACTCACATGGGAAGCTCGTGAGTGTTGAGTATTGATTTCAGGTTTTATTTGCGCACCCTCCTTTTTGCCATAAGTATTAAGCACTTGGCTGGGGCTCACGTGTGAAACACGTGAGACGCTAGATTTTGTGTTTCCAAGAGTGTTTCACGTATATTTCACGTGATTGCTTTGTGTTGGGCTGCTTTATTTGGTGGTTGCCTAACCAACATAGAGGGGTTTTCCTCTGCTTTTTGGTCGCTCACGTGGGAAGCACATGTCGGGTTTTTAGTTTTTCTTCTTTTTGTTTTAAACATTCACGTGGGAAACACATGAGGCAAAAGAACAGTGCTAAGCACTAATTTTTACTCGCATGTGTTTGAAGTGAGACGCCAAGTTCGTCTTGTTTTCAGAGATATTAATCTCTGTTAATGACTTTTTAGTCATTGATAATCATCAAGATTTCTATTTTGAAGATCTTGAATCATCTTCATTGTTATTATTGGAGAACTAAATTCTCTTTTACTTTTATGAGAACTAAGTTCTTTATGTAAGGTTAAACCCTAATATTGGGGGAATTAAATTTCCAGAACATATGTTCTTTTTCTTTTTCTTTCTTTTACTTTTTAACCTAGTTCTTATCTCTAAGTTTTGAGTCTGAAGAACAGAATCTTCCCGATAAGAATTAAATTCACAACTTGTGGGGAGATTTGCTCTTGCAAATCTCAAATCAGAGAAAGAACTAAGTTCTTGTATGAAGGGTTAAACCCTTGTATCTGTTATACTAGGCAAGAGGGATACTTTTAATCTCTCCTTTTTTATTTACCTAGAGTATTTTGAAGGAGGAGAGTCTTCTTCCTTTGAGAATTAAATTCTCCGTTCTCTCAAGAGCTCACTATATTTTGCAGAAGCTTATCCGGGGGTTCCTCTCTTTTCTCTGTCTGTGTATTGAGACTTGAAGTCTCGGGTCCTTTATATAGTGGGGGCAGATTGTTAATTGGTTTTAAGAAAATCTCTCATTGAGAGATTCCAATTGATTTAATTGGTCTCAAAATTAATTTAGGGAATTTCACCCGCCTTTGAATCTTTGATCCAAGTGTCTCTATTTTTACATAATATGTTGTTCTTGTTTTAACAAGATGGTGGGAATATTCTCTCATATATGGAATACAATTCTATTGAACGGTGATATTTTCATCACCATTGGATTTTTAATCCAAGGGTGCTCGGTTTTACAGAGAGCGGTCTTTTTTTGTTAAGAAAGATATGGGAAATATTTTCCATCTCACTCGATTTTTGATCCACCAACTTTCTGTTTAACAGAAAATATCTCTCTCAATATAATTTAATTCTATGCTTAACCACCATTGGATCCTTGATCCAACAGTTCATTGAGTTGAATTTAATTCTACGTAAAGAGGTGCCCTCACGTGTTTAACACATGGGGCTTATTCAGCTCTGTTCCCTTATAAAAAATGAATAATAAATAAAAGCAACGGGAAAAAGTCCCCAAATGGAACATCACATGCCCACACGTAATAGGCGTTGTGCTTGACAAACTAAGCTGAAACTGGGCCTCACGTGCAGACACGTGACCTCTATATACGAAGTATATAGGCATCTGAATAAAGCAAACAATTGGCTAGAACAAAAACTCACGTGATAGCACGTGACGCTTTTTGGTAGGCTTAATTTGTTGGGGTCGCGTGCTACACGTGATGGGCTCCTATGCCTTCTGAACCAATAGAATTAAATTCTAATTAAGAGGAATCAAAACCCCTAGTTGGAAAATATTTCCTTAAATATTTCCAAACAAGAAAGATTGTGCTCTGTAAATTAGAGCACCGTTGGATTAAAGATCCAATGGTGATTAAACATCACCAAGATACAGAATAAGTTCTGTATGGGAAAATATTTTCCAATCTTGCTAAAAACAAGAAAGATGTCTTCTGTAAAATAGAAGCCCTTGGATCAAAGATCCAATGGTGGGATAAATTCCCAAATCAATTAGAGATCTCTCAATGAGAGATTTCCTTAACTGATTCAACAAATCAGCTTCCCCTATATAAAAGACCCAAAACTTCAAGTCTTGTACAGAGGAACCCCCCTTATAAACTTCAAGTTCAAGAGAGAGAGAGAAATAGAGAGAAAAAATTCCCTCATAAGAAAAAGAAAAGAGAATTTAATTCTCCAAAGAGAAAAAGACCTCCTCAAGGACAAAAAGAAACCCTAGGTAAGGGAAGAAACAAAACACAGAGCCTTTTACCTCTTCTTCACCTTCACAAGAGTTCAACTCTTCTAAAAAAACTTAGTTCTTCCTCTGGTTGAAGATCTGCAAAAGCAGATCTCCCCATAAGTTGAGAATTTAATTCTCATCGGGGAGATCTGTTATGCAGATTCAAAACCTAGGGGGAATTGAGTTCAAAGAATTTAATTCTTTCAACAGAGCATATAAGAATTTAATTCCTCTAAATAAAACTAGGGTCTAATCCTATAAAAGAATTTAATTCTTATTAAACAAGGGGCTTGAAAGTCTCAAAACTCAATATCTCCATACACGTAAAGAAAAAAGAGATTAGCACCCAACATGATAGATCACGTGCGCCCACGTGAGCATCCTTGTTGAACAAAAGAGAACAATTAGGATCAGGTCACGTGACCCCACGTAACCCCTGAGAAGTGCTCAGCACTTATAAAAGAGAAAAGGGAATAAACCTTATTTTTGGGGCGCCTCACGTGACCCTTGAGAAATGCTCAGCACTTATAAAAGAGAAAAGGGAATAAACCCTATTTTTGGGGCGCCTCACGTGATCCCACGTGACCCCCGAGAAGAGCTTAGCACTTGTAAAAGAATAAGAAAATCAAAGAGGCAGCGCCCAATGCTAAGCGCCTCATGTGATCCCACGTGACTCCCGAGAAGAGCTTAGCACTTGTAAAAGAATAAGAAAATCAAAAAGGCAACGCCCAGTGCTAAGCACCTCACGTGCCACACGTGACCCCCAACTTTTAGTGTTTAACACTATTTCAAGCGCCTCACGTGACCCCACGTGAGCGCCACAAATTTTTAGTGTTTAACACTGCTTCAAGCGCCTTACGTGACCCCACGTGAGCGCCTTAAATCTTAGTGTTTAACACTACTCCAAGCGCCTCACGTGACCCCACGTGAGTGCCTCCAACTTTTAGTGTTTAACACTACTTCAAGTGCCTCACGTGACCCCACGAGAGCGCCTCAACTCTTAGTGTTTAGCACTACTCCAAGCGCCTCATGTGACCCCATGTGAGCGCCTCAAAATTCTTAGTGTTCAACACTACTATAAGGCCTCACGTGGGAGCACGTGAGCGATGAGCATATACTAGTGTTTAACACCATAAGAGGCCAGCTTCAAACCACAGATTGGCTTAGTCTTTCCTGAGATTAAATCTCTAAATAAACCGAGCCTCCATGCTCATGACTGATGACTCCTCAATCTGAAATCTGGTTCAAGGGTACATCTCTTCATACCTCTGATACATGTCGTTGTAATTCTTCAACGTCTTCAGAGAGATGGAGGGTCCCAATAACCAATAATTTTTGGTGCATTCCCAAACGGTTAAACCTTACAGACTATGATGTCTTTAAACCGTACAGACTATGACGTCTTTAAACCAGACTATGATGTCTCTAAACCTTAGGACTATGAGGTCCTTAAACTCATGGACTATGATGTCCTTAAACCCAATGGACCGCAACGTCCTTAAACTAAAAACGATAGAGTCCAAATACTCTTTCATGGGATCTAAATGATCCCAAAATCCTATTGAGTAGATCTTAGTCTAAAATTAGACTAACGTATCCTCAACAAACATTTGAGTTGACCTTAGTCTAAAACAAGACTAACGATCCTTAAACCAACCCAAACCCAAATCTAAGAAAATACGGATTTGGACTAATCCACGCCCTACGGGCGACAACATAAATTAGTCTCATATACGATCCACGGGCAACCAAAAATAAAACAAACACACATGACACGAAGTGACCATCTGGAAAAGGAGAAAGTGGTTACTGCTATGCGGTAGCGTAATTAACTGCAGGGGCTTGCGCCTGCAGGGAAGAGCGTCCCCACAATCAAAAACCCCTCGTACACGAGGGGGAATCTGACAAAGACTGCTACAACGTCCGCATATGTCTAAACCTCTGATATACGGTACCATAAATCAACTTGGCATCTTCGGAGAGGTGGACAGATAAAAACAAATAGCATCTACCCCCAAAATTCAGGCCGGATGTCCCAACGTCCCGGTCGCGTCTTTTCGGCGGAGAACAAGCTCTTGCATATGGGCGCTCGCGTGTCTAACACGTGAGGCCAATTTGGCCAATAGTTGTTTGAATGCAGCGCCTATATGCTTTGCATATAGGCGCCATATAGGCGCTCACGTGTTTAACACGTGAAGCTTATTTAGCCTACCAATTGTTTGATTGTAGCGTCTATATACTTTGCATATAGGCGCTCACGTGTTTAACATGTGAAACTTATTTAGCCTATCAATTTGTTTGATTACAGCACTTATATGCTTTGCATATAGGCGCTCACGTGTTTAACACGTGAGGTTTGAGTTGTGGGGAATTTTCTCCCCCTTTTCTCTTTTTTTATGAGGGAGCAAATGCCCCCAGCGTTGTTCTCACGTGGCTTGCACGTGAGTGCAACACTGTCCATCTTTATCACCGTTGGATTTCCTAAGGGAATGGGAAGCTAAACCGCTTCCCATCACGTCTTATAAATGGAGCCTTTGGCCCTTGATATGAACATTGTTTCTTCATCTTCTTCCTTAACTTTTTCTTGAGAATTTAATTCTCCTTTCAGAGCTTAGTTCTCTGCCCCTAGCATTTCTGAGTTAAACTCTGCAAACAATCCTTTTGGGTAAGGATTATGAACGACATTCTCCTCTTAGGAAACCCTTTTTGTTCTTGCCTTGGATTTTAAATCCATCAACCGAGCTTTGCAATGATCTTTTAGAGATCTAAAAAAACTCTTTTTTTTAAAAAAAAAAGTATACTATAGAGTTTTGAATCAATAAGGATTGTTAGTTCTCCTCTTAGGGTTTACCCTATCACTAATCTTTGAGGATCCTTGGAATTAAATTCCATTTCCTTTGTTTCCCCACCATAGGGTTTCTGGGATTTAATCTCATTATTGAAGGAATTTAATTCCATTTTCTTATAGAGTTTAGCTCTGAGAAATCTAGAGACTTTTGGGAATTTTATTCCCCTTCTGTTCTTGAGAATTTTTCTTTTTAGGATTGTAATACCCTTTTCACAGATTTAAATCTGTTGCCCATTTTAACAGAACTCGCTTTTCGAGGATGTATTAAAAAAAATCCAATGTTTATTAATAAGAATCCTTTTGGATTCTCATAATGATTCTCTTGCCTCATCATTGGTGAGCCGCCATTTGGATTTTGTGGGGCATACTGGCTTTGTAGTCAGTAATCTCATGAGACAAACTCATATATATTTTTTTATTAATGGGTTTTCTTCCTTTTTTTTCTTTAGGCACAATGGCCTCACTTCCCTACTTCCCTTACACAGGCTCGGAGGTCGCTTTCCCACAGTCGCCATCAGACGAGGAAGTTATGGTGATGATTAGGACATATGATAAGGATAATAAGAGCCTTCTCCTATGGGGAGTTTGGTACGGCCACATTATCAGGGTTCGACATAGTTTCACATGCGAAGTACCAACAGAACCCATCCGTTCAATGTCATTCATGGAGCGTCCGCGTACTGCTTATGCGGTGGATACGGCAAATTGGACCCCCGAGGGTCGGCTTGAGCCATGAACACCAGGTATACCTAATCAACCCATGATGGCTATCGATATTTTGGGACGCGGAATATGTCAGGGGTGAAGCTCGACCCTGGGGGAGGTCTATAAGATAGGTGTTACCCCGCTCCATCCAGTAGTCTATCTTCCCTGGGCCCGGTAAATTCTTTCGTCCCAACGCTCACGACTGTAGAAAGTTAGGCTGTATCAAGCGGTGTATACGTCGCTGTTCTACTACCATGCTCCCCATGTCTGGTGGGTCAAGGCTTTTTTGAATCAGTGGAATCTTCCAACAAATGCGTTCCTGCTACGGGACCGTGAAGTCTCTATTTCGCTTGAGGAGTTCCGTGAAATTTCAGGGCTGCCGATCAGGAGAGAGCATTATGAAGAATTATTACCTCCTGACGAATATATATTTGCCACAGTGCCGGCTGTACTTGAAGGTTTAACAACCGAGAACGCTGTTCGACATAAGCACCCGAGTCTAATCAAGGCCTTCGGCATTTTTGAGAGACTACTCATGGCATCGGAAGGACAGGGTGTCACTTTTGACGCTTTTATTGCTTGCTTTCTCCGCAAAGACGCTCTATCCAAGAAATCTCCGAAATTTGCGAAGGTCGAGGATCCCTTCGGATTCGGCTTGGAGAAATTACCGGCTAAAGAAGAAGACTTGCCACAGTTTTATATTCCAAATTCGTCAGCCATGACATTTGACGCAATCGCTGCCCCTGGAATAGACGAAGAAACATTCTTTGTTGACTTCATCAGTCTCTGGCTTAGCTGGTTCGCCATGCCAATGCATCGTCGTTTTATAAGAGCCTATGTCTTCTATCCTGCCCATCGCATGGCTGAAGGAGCGTGATTGGCCATTGGCGTTGCAGGGTTGTCACACCTATACCAGGGTTTAAGTACTGCCGCCAACACTTCAAACCCAGGTGCAGACACCGTGAATTTCTCCCTCTACTACTTCACTTCGTGGATTGAGATGCATATGTTAGGCGCATTTGCCGCATACCGATGTCCTGCTTTCTATGAAACATACACCTTCCCATGGGTCATGAGGCTGGTCGATACTTCCGCTCCTGATCCGATTCAGTTAGGGCTCTGCGTGTATTGCTTAATCCGTATTCAAACGAAGACGGGATGGTTTTCAGTGATCAAGTTCTTTCTTCGCCAGCAGGGCCCATTCAACAGTTATTTGATTTGTCGAAGAACGGGGTTCCAGCTTCAAAACACAAAGAGATCATGCATTTATACTCAATCAGGCCGGGATATTTAGTGTTTCGCTTAAATGACACTGCATTCTTCAAGTGGTATAATCCGCATCGCTTCGCACAGCAGCTAGGTTACAACCAGGGCATCCCCCTAGAAGCCTTTTTAGTTGAGCCTACTCTCTCGCTGGAGGTCACTCGCTACGTTATTCACCACTTCATGCAGTTAAATACGGGTTCCCTCTTCATGATTTCCGAGCCCAACTATCTTCCGAGGCTCGTAGGACCCTTTAAGGTCTGGTATCGTCACCGGGTTAGTCCTATCATTGCAGAAGAGAGAAGGGTGCTCTTTGAATGTAAAGCCCCTGCTTCCGCTCAAGCCGTCAGCGTCCCATTGCGCCCACGGTCGGTTGTTTGCCCTCCTCTGAGGGATAGCGATTCAGTGCTTATTCCTAAAGTTGCTCGGGTGGAATCAGTCACCCGTACTGCTGGTATGCCGGTTCGCACTAGGGTCGGGGCAGAGATTTCTGATAAAGTACCAGCAGCGGCATCACCAAAAGCAGATACCGAAAGCGAGGTTGGGCAGCGCCATGCAAAATTACCGAAAGGGAGGAAGTACCCTTCTTCTAGTGCTAACTTGGGCCCTAAAAGGAGGAAGAAATCGGTTGCCGGTATACTTGATGCCTTGCTTGAGTCTGAGCCCCATTCTTCAAGATCCCTAGCATATCGGTATGTATCTTTTACGTCCTTCTCAGCAGATAATTTATATTAGTTTCGTGTCGTATCGTCTTTAGACATTTTTCCTCCGTGGGTCCTTCTGCAGCGAACACAGTTTCAAGCCTAGATCGCGCCTCAGAGCCTCTGGTGACGGCCTTTATTCTGCCAGCGGAGGTCGCCAGACCGGCCATAGACTCTGTAAATTTTTGCAGTGACGCACCAGAAGATGTAGAAGAGATTGCTGAAGCTGCTATCCTTCCAGTACAGAATGGAAGAAGCATCGAAGGTAATCCACATATATAGTTTTGTTTTTAACGACCTCTCCACATGTCTAACCCTTTCCTTTTCCTCAGTCCACATGTCTAACCCTTTCCTTTTCTTCAGAATTGCGGGAGCTGGCATCTTTTATTGTAGATCTTTCTCCGGAAGAAACCTTCCAGCGTTTACTTAATATGGCGGCCCCGCACGCGATACCCCCAGAGTATCATCCTTTCCTCTGGCCAAGATTGGTATCCTTTTGCCTTTCCGTTTTATATTTTAATGATGACACCGATGTGCCCCTTTATTTTAAACTATAATCCTAGAAGAGGTGGCCCCAGCGATGAAGAAGGCGGGCAATCTTCTTCGTGAGAAAAAGAGCTCCTCGTCCGGTTGCAATAGGCGGAAGAGAAGGCGGCCCTCCTTGACTCGAGATTGGTTGCGGAGGGCCTGACGGTCGCTAAATTGAAGGAGTCCCATCGGCTCCTGACCGAATCTAACCAGGCTATGCAGGCCCAGATAAGGGAGGTCAACGGGCTTTTCGATGCCATGAAGAGGCAGAGAGACTAGTTCAAGGGGGATGCTCAGGAGTCATGCGAGGCGGCGAAGCTTGCGGAGGGCAGAGCGGAAAGAACCGTAAAGAAGTATAAGACTTCCGACCAGTTCTACCTCGACCTCGCCGACTCCACGGCCGTCGGGTGGCACAACGTCCTCGATGCCGTTAAGGAAGCCATGCCCAGGTTCGACGATCAGGAGCTTCGTGTTAGGTATACCCTAGCTGAGGAAGCGCCACAGGGGGGCGGTGCCAAGCCGGCCGGGTAAAGCGAGGCGGTGTGTGGAAGCGCCGAGCCAGATGTTGCGATCTTAGCCCCAGACAGAGGCGCCGATCATGGGGAAGTAGCGGCCGTGAAGGCAGTTTGAGCTCTCCTTGTCTCGGTTACCAAATTTTGTAAGCCTCCCGGCATTTTGTATGGCTGGGGAGCCAACAATACCTTGAACACAATTTTGGATACAAATAAAGTACTTTTAGCTCGCAAGTATTTTTAGCTCGCAAGTATTTTTGTCTCGCCTTCAGAGTTCTTCTATTTTCGCAAGTGCAGATAGGTCGGTGTTTAGCAGACATCCAGCACATGCAAAGTCGAGTGTCGAGTGTTGACCGAGTGCGATGTAAGAGCTAGTGAAAGCCAAGCATAGGTAGACCAGCGTCTACCATCACCCAGAGTTGAGATGATGATCGTGCGCTGCGTGTAAATCAGACGAACGCTAAGTATAGTTAGGCTGGCGTCCCCTCACCCCGGAGTCGAGGTGATGATAGATTGCCGCGTCTAAATTGGACCTTGAAAGAGCCGAGCAAGAAGCTGCTCGGTCGCCTTTAGACGAGGGCTTAGGATCCGCAGAGTGGCCAGGCAAAAAGCTGCCTTCAGCGGATGAGCCGGGCAGGAAACTACCTTGCAGCCTCTTGGCAAGGGCTTGGGATCCATAGAGTGGCAAGGAAGGAAGCTGCTTTCAGCGGATGAGTCGAGCAGGAAACTACTCGGCTGCCTCTTGGAGAGGGCATTGGATCCGCAGAATGGCCGGGCAGGAAGCTGCCTTCAGCGGATGAGCATAGTAGGAAACTACTCGGCCGCCTCTTAGCGAGGGCTTCAGATCCGCAGAGTGGTTGGGCAAGAAGCTGCCTTCAGCGGATGAGCCGAGCAGGAAACTACTCGGCCGCCTCTTGACGAGTGCTTCCCAGATTCTATGTTTTTCCTGGGAAATGTCGTTCAACCTTCTTTAAGCCGTATGGGGGGGCTGTTTACCGCCGAAAACAGAGATGAACCGGGATGGATCGTCTTTCCTGAATCTGGGGCTAGATACTATTTGGATTTATCCGTCCACCTCTCCGAATATACCAAGTTGATTTATGACACCATATATCGGAGGTTTGGACAAATGCGGCCGTTGTAGCGGACTTCGTCAGATTCCCTCTTGTTTTATGAGGGGTTTTGATTGTGGGGACGCTCCTCGCTGCAGGCGCAAACCCCTGCAGTTAATTATGTTACCACATTGCGATAACCACTTTCTCCTACTCCAGTAGTTCACTTCGTGTCATGTTTTTTTTTGTTTGTTTAGGTTGCCCGTGGATTGTATATGGAGACTAGTTTATGTCGTCGCCCGTAGGGCGCGGAACAGTCCAAATCCTTATATTTTAGATTTAGGTTTGGTTTATTTAAGGACCGTTAATCTGGTTTGAGATTAAGATCGACTTAAATATATGAGCATTTGGGGCTTGGTTATTTTAGTTTAAGAATATCGCAGTCCATTACCGCCATGTTTGGGGCAGATATTAGCTTAAGGACATTTCGGTCTAACATTCCCGTTTTGGGGACGATATCAGTTTAAGGAAATTTTGGTCCATTATCGTCGTTTTTGAGGCGACTGTTAATTTAGGGACATTCCGGTCTTATATCGTCGTTTTTAGGCGACTATTAGTTTATGGACATTTCAGTCTCTTATCCATCTTGCGCGCATGTGTATTTGTTACGTGACGAAGTGAACAATGGTGATATGGAATGTGCTCAATTTGTGGCACGATCCGATTTGAGGCCTGCACATCAATTTGGAAGTGTATCAATGTAAAGGAAGTTGTCCGTCGTCGGGACTCGTCGCCTCTCTGAAAACGTTGAGAAATTACAACGACATGTATCAGAGCTGTGAAGAGATGTACCCTTAAACCAAATCTCGTATTTGAGGAAAAAAGGGGGTGATCATCCTAAGAATCGTTAGTCGTATTTGGGACTAAGATTATCTTAAGAGATGTGGGATGGATATCGTTTTGGATATCATCAATGATAGATCTTTAGTCATGTATAAGACTAAAATCAGTTTGGGAGATCATGAGCAATGTGGGCTCGGTTGATTTTAAAATCAAAGAGGTATACCCTTAGGAAATTTAGCCAATTTGGGCTGAGATTGGGTATATATGCTACCCAGTAGTGTTAAACACTGATATATACAATGCTCACGTGTATTTCATGTGGGGGCACTAGAATAGTGCCGAGCGCCAATCTTTTCTGGCGCTCACGTGTTTTTCACGTGAAGCGCTCATATATGGGTGCTGCCCAAACAAGGCTAAGCACTTAGTCATTTTGACAGATCATGGAGTGCTAAGCACTTTGCATGGCACTCACGTGGGAATCACGTGAGTGCTGAGTATTAATTTCAGATTTTATTTGCTCACCCTCCTTTTTGCCATAAGTGCTAAACACTTGGTTGGGGCTCATGTATGAAACACGTGAGACGCAAGATTTTGTGTTTCCAAGAGTGTTTCACGTGTATTTCACGTGATTGCTTTTTGTTGGGCTGCTTTATTTGGTGGTTGCCTAACCAACACAGAGGGGTTTTCCTCTGCTCTTTGGTCGCTCACGTGGGAAGCACGTGACGCGTTTTTAGTTTTTCTTCTTTTTGTTTTAAACATTCACGTGAGAAACACATGAGGCAAAAGAACAGTGCTAAGCACTAATTTTTACTCACGTGTGTTTGACGTGAGACGCCAAGTTCGTCTTGTTTTCAGAGATATCAATCTCTGTTAATGACTTTTTAGTTATTGATGATCATCAAGATTTCTGTTTTGAAGATCTTGAATCATCGTCATTGTTATTATTGGAGAACTAAGTTCTCATTTACTTTTATAAGAATTAAGTTCTTTATGTAGGGTTAAACCCTAATATTGGGGAATTTAAAATCCCAGAACATATGTTTTTTTTCCTTTTTCTTTCTTTTTCTTTTTAACCTAGTTCTTATCTCTAAGTTTTGATTCTGAAGAACAGAATCTTCCCGATGAGAATTAAATTCTCAACTTGTTGGGAGATTTGCTCTTACAAATCTCAAACAAGAGGAAGAATTAAGTTCTTGTTTAAAGGGTTAAACCCTTATATCCGTTATACTAGGCAAGAGTGATACTTTTAATCTCTCCTTTTTTATTTATCTAGAGTGTTTTGAAGGAGGAGAGTCTTCTTCCTTTGAGAATTAAATTCTCTGTTCTCTCAAGAGCTCACTATATTTTGCAGAAGCTTATCCGGGGGTTCCTCTATTTTCTCTGTCTGTGTGTTGAGACTTGAAGTCTCGGGTCCTTTATATAGTGGAGACAGATTGTTAATTGGTTTTAAGAAAATCTCTCATTGAGAGATTCTAATTGATTTAATTGGTCTCAAAATTGATTTAGGGAATTTTACCCGCCGTTGGATCTTTGATCCAAGCGTCTCTATTTTTAGAGAATATGTTGTTCTTGTTTAAACAAGATGGAGGGAATATTCTCTCATATATAGAATAAAATTCTATTGAACGGTGATATTTTCATCACCATTGGACTTTTAATCCAAGGGTGTTTGGTTTTACAGAGAGCAATCTTTTTTTTCTTTAGAAAGATATGGGAAATATTTTCCATCTCACTGGATCTTTGATACACCAACTTTTTGTTTAACAGAAAATATCACTCTCAATAGAATTTAATTCTATGCTTAACCACCATTGGATCCTTGATCCAATGGTTCATTGAGTAGAATTTAATTCTATGTAAAGTGGTGCCCTCACGTGTTTAACACATGGGGCTTATTCAGCTCCTTTAATTTGGCGCCTATATGCCTTGCATATGGGCGCTCGCGTGTTTAACACGTGAGGCCAATTTGGCCAATAGTTGTTTGACAGCAGCGCCTATATGCTTTGCATATAGGCGCTCGCGTGTTTAACACGTGAGGCCAATTTAGCCTACCAATTGTTTGATTGTGGCGCCTATATGCTTTGCATATAGGCGCTCACGTGTTTAACACGTGAGACTTATTTAGCCTACCAATTTGTTTGATTACAACGCCTATATGCTTTGCATATAGGCGCTCATATGTTTAACACGTAAGGTTTGAGTTGTGGGGAATTTTCTCCCCTTTTTCTCTTTTTTTATGAGGGTAAAAATGTCCCCAGCGTTGTTCTCACGTGGCTTGCACGTGAGTGCAACACTGTCCATCTTTATCACTGTTGGATTGTCTAGGGGAATGTGAAGCTGAACCGCTTCCCATCACGTCTTATAAATGGAGCCTTTGGCCCTTGAGATGACCACTGTTTCTTCATCTTCTTCCTTAACTTTTCCTTGAGAATTTAATTCTCCTTCCGGAGCTTAGTTCTCTGCTCCTAGCATTTCAGAGTTAAACTCTGCAAACACTCCTTTTGGGTAAGGATTATGAACGACATTCATCACTTAGGAAACCCTTTTTGTTCTTGCCTTGGATCCATCAACAGAGCTTTGTTCTGATCTTTTGGAGATCTAAAAAACCACTTTAAAATAAAAAAAGAGTAGACTTTGGGGTTTTGAATCAATAAGGATTGTTAGTTCTCCTCTTAGGGTTTACCCTATCACTGATCTTTGAGGATCCTTGGAATTTAATTCAATTTCCTTTGTTTCCCCATCATGGGGTTTCATGGATTTAATCCCATTATTGAAGGAATTTAATTCCATTTTCTTACAGAGCTTAGCTCTGAGATATCTATGGACTTTTGGGAATTTTATTCCTTTTCTGTTCTTGAGAATTTTTCTTTTCTAGGATTTTAATACCCTTTTCACATATTTAAATCTGTTGCCCATTTTAACAAAACTCGCTTTTCGAGGATGTTTTAAAAAAACTCCACTGTTTATTAATAAGAATCCTTTTGGATTCCCACAATGATTATCTTGCCTCATCATTGGTGAGCCGCCATTTGGATTTTGTGGGGCCCACTGGCTTTGTAGTTACTACTCTCATGAGACAAACCCGTATATATTTTTTTATTAATGGGTTTTCTTCCTTTTTTTTAGGTACAATGGCCTCACTTCCCTACATCCCTTATATACGCTCGGAGGTCGCTTTCCCACAGTCGTCATCAGACGAGGAAGTTATGGCGATGATTAGGACATATGATAAGGATAATAAGAGCTTTCTCCTATTGGGAGTTTGGTACGTCCACATTATTAGGGGTCGACGTAGTTTCACATGCAAAGTACCAACAGAACCCATCCGTTCAATTTCATTCACGGAGCGTCCGTGTACTGCTTATGCGGTGGAGGTGGCTAATTAGACCCCTGAGGGTCGGCTTGAGCCATCAATAACAGGTATACCTAATCAACCCATGATGGCTATCGATATTTTGGGACGCCGAATATGTCAGGATGACGCTCGACCCTAGGGGTAGGTCTATAAGATAGGTGTTACCCCGCGCCATCCAGTGGGCTATCTTTCCTGCGCCTGGTATATTCTTTCGTCCCAACGCTCACGGCTGCATAAAGTTGGGTTGTATCAAGCGGTGTATGCGTCGCTTTTCTACTACCATGCTCCCCATGTCTGGCGGATCAAGGATTTTTTGAATCAGTGGAATCTTCCAATAAATACGTTCTTGCTAGGGGACCACGAAGTCTCTATTTCGCTGGTGGAGTTCCGTGAAATTTTAGGGCTACTGACCAGGGGAGAGTATTGCGAAGTATTATTACCTCCTGGCGAATATATATTTGCCACAGTGTCGGCTGTACTTGAAGGTTTAACTACCGAGAACATTGTTCGACACAAGCACCCAAGTCTAATCAAGGCCTTGGGCATTTTTGAGAGACTACTTGTGGCATCGGAAGGACAAGGTGTCACTTTTGACGCTTTTATTGCTTGCTTTCTCCGTAAAGACGCTCTATCCAAGAAATCTCCGAAATTTGCGAAGGTCGAGGATCCCTTTAGATTCGGGTTGGAGAAATTGACGGTTAAAGAAGAAGACTTGCCGCAGTTTTATGTTCCAAATTCGTCAGCCGTGACATTTGGCGCAATCGCTGGCCCTGGAATAGACGAAGAAACATTCTTTGTCGGCTTCATCAGTCTCTGGCTTAGCTGGTTCGCCATGCCGATACATCGTCGTTTTATGAGATCCTCCGTCTTCTATCCTGCCTATCGCATAGCCGAAGGAGTGCGATTGGCCATTGGCGTTGCAGGGTTGTCACACCTATACCAGGGTTTAAGTACTGCCGCCAACACTTCAAACCCAGGTGCAGACACCGTGAATTTCGCACTTTACTACTTCACGTCATGGATTGGGATGCATGTGTTAGGCCCATTTGCTGCACATCGGCGTCCTGCTTTCTATGAAGCATACACCTTCCCACGGGTCATGAGGCTGGTCGATGCTTCCGCTCCTGATCCGACTTAGTTAGGGCTCTGCGCCTATTGCTTAATCCGTATTCAAACGAAGAAGGGATGGTTTTCAGTGATCGAGTTCTCTCTGCGCCAGCGGGGCCTATTCAACAGTTATTCGATTTGTCGAAGAATGGGGCTCCAACTTTAAAACACAAAGAGATCATGCATTTATACTCAATCAGGCCGGGGTATTTAGTGTTCCGCCTAAATGACACTGTACTTTTCATGCGGTATAATCCGCATCGCTTCGCACAGCAGCTAGGTTACAACCAGGGTGTCCTCCTTAAAGCCTTTTTAGTTGAGCCTACTCTCTCACTGGAGGTCACTCGCGACGTTATCCACCACTTCATACGGTTAAATACGGGTTCCTTCTTCATGATTCCTGAGCCCGACTATCTTCCGAGGCCCGTGGGACCCTTCAAGGGCTGGTATCTCTACCGGGTTAGTCCCATCATTGCAGAGGAGAGAAGGGTGCTCTTTGAATATAAAGCCTCTGCTTCCGCTCAAGCCGACAGCGCCCCGTTGCGGCCACGGTCGGTTGTTTTCCCTCCTCTGAGGGATAGCGATTCAGTGCTTATTCCTAAAGTCGCTCGGGCGGAATCGGTCACCCATACTGCTGGTATGCCGGTTCGTACTAGGGTCGGGGCAGAGATTCCTAATAAAGTACCAGCAGCGGCATCACCAAAAGCAGATACCGAAGGCGAGGTTGGGCAGCGCCGTGCAAAATTGCCGAAGGGGAGGAAATGCCCTTCTTCTAGTGCTAGCTTGGGCCCTAAAAGGAGGAAGAAATCGGTCGTCGGTATACTCGATGCCTTGCTTGAGTCTGAGCCCCTTCAGGATGAGCCTATATCTGTACATGAACCAGACGACTGTCTCCTCTTTCCTGGTACATCCGCCGAGGAAGCCGCTCTGTTGGCCGAGGCTTTGAAGCGTTCACAGGATGAAACTGAAAACGTGCGCCCCAAGAAGGGATGCTTTCCCCCTGTTTAATTCCGAGATGTTCATCCGGCCCTGACTATGTTACCGGTGGTTTCTTTGACGCTGAAAGAAGAATGGGCTCTCAAACAGCCAATCTTGGCTGCTTCTGAAGACGAGGTTGCTCTGAAGGCGGGTAGGGATTTACCTTCAATTGAAGCCCGACGAGCTCGACTAAACAGAAAAGTGCAGTGGCTCGAAAAGGCCATTCTTCAAGATCCCTGACGTATCGGTATGTATCTTTTACATCCTTCTCAGCAGATAATTTATATTACTTTCGTATCGTATCGTCTTTACACATGTTTCCTCCATAGGGCCTTCTGCAGTGGGCACAGTTTTGAGCCCAGATCGCGCCTCAGGGCCTCTGGTGACGGCCTTTATTCCTCCAGCGGAGGTCGCCAGACCGGCCATAGACTCTGTAAATATTTCCAGTGACGCACCGGAGGGTGTAGAGGAGATTACCGAAGCTGCTATCCCTCCAGTCCAGAATGGACGAAGCATCGGAGGTAATCCGCGTATATAGTTTTGTTTTTAACGGCCTCTCCACATGTCTAACCCTTTATTTTTCCTCAGTCCATATGACTAAGCCTTTCCTTTTCTTCAGAATTGCGGGAGCTGGCGTCTTTTATTATAGATCTTTCTCCGGAAGAAACCTTACAGCGTTTACTTAATACGGCGGCCCCGCACGCGATACCCCCCCGAGTATCATCCTTTCCTCTGGCCAAGGTTGGTATTCCTTTGCCTTTCCGTTTTATATTTTCATGATGATGCTGATGTGACCCTTTATTTTAAACCACAGTTCTAGAGGCTGATGACGAAGTTGAAGTTCTTGATGAGCCTAGGGATCCCTCAGATTCGCTTTCTGTGGCCGTAGGTAAGTGACGCTTTAGCACTGGCATTCTCTTACTTATTCTCTGTTCGGAAAGGCGTTTTCACAGCTTTGCCAGCCTTGACTCCACTATAGTCCCGGATTTGCATGCCACCAAGCCCTTTTGCCAGACGCGTGTTTGAGATGATGGCAAAACAGAGCATTGACACACTGGCGACTCTTATTGAAGATCTTCGCGCTGGTACTTCCGTAATGGCTGAAGAATTTGTTGTTGAAGCCAATGCTTCCTTGTCCGTTCTTGCCACCTACCATGATGAGGCGCTGGTGCATACTTGGGTCAAATATTGCCATCAAGTGGAGGCTTCCCTACATGGATTTGAATAAGTACGCCTCCTTTCTGATATCCTATCCGTAAAGGCCAGCTTGCGTGGGTGGATCGATCGGTGCGCGGCCAATCTTCAGTCTTACGAGAAAAGGCTCAACCGAAAGTTTTAGCGAGGGGTTGGCTTCAAAGGGTTTGGGGGAACTTCAAGACCAGCTCACCACCAAGACTACTTAGGCCTATGAAATTTGGCGGGTCCTTCATAAGGCCATTACGGAGGTGATGGCTCTTGATAAAGCCATCATTTTTATACACGAGATGGTTGAGACCCTCAAGACTGCCAAGAAAAAGCTAGAGAATCGGTTTTCCTCATACCAAAAACAACAGGAACAAGCAGGGACTTAGCTTGCGGCGTTGCTAGAGCTTGAGGCGGAAGTCCGGCGGAAAAATGACGATCTAGTTGGCTTATTGAACCGCCCACCATCTTAAATACCTTGTCACTGTATATCTTTCTTTCTTCTTTTCTTTTCCTCTTTTTTGTACCTTGTATTTATTTGGATTTATGAATAAAAGAAATATTTTATTTCATGCTTGCTCCTCTCTTCACTTTGATGTCTTGGTTTAGCGTAAAGTAGTTTATATACTCGTTTCGGAGTTTGTAGTTTATGTACTCGTTTCGGAGTTTATAGTTTATTCACTCGTTTCGGAGTCTCTAGTTTATGTACTCATTTTGGAATTTGTATTTTATTCACTCGTTTCGGAATCTCTAGTTTATATACTTATTTCAGAGTGTTTTTAGTTTACCTCCCTTGGGTTTACAGGCAAACTTGTTCTAACGTTATATGTAGATAACCTCCATTCTTTACGATGGAGGTCCGTTAGGCTTGTGGTACTAAGGTTTTAGTCCATGGTACCGTCGCGTTGGTTGATATATTTCTTGATATACGGTCTTTAAGCCGTTATTCAAGTAGCCCCGCGACTGTCGTGTCTCTAATCCTTTTGGGGGCTGGACAAGACGTCTTCAAGTAATCTCCTTAGGTCATATTACCGTCGGGAGAGCAAACATTAGGAATTTTCCATGATGCTTTATACTTGAGTTTAGGCTCAGTTTGGAGCCCCGATGAGTTATAACTACTTCGCACTGGTGTGTGATGATCTCCGATAGTCTTTTAGGTTTTATATGAGTTGCCTTCAAGACCCGAAGCTGGGAATATGCCGTTGCTTCATCTTTTGTTATGACGATGTTGCGCCGATTCTTTGCTGAAGTAGGGTAGACACCTGTAAGACTTCTATGCTGTATATATCGCAATTGAAGTCCGGAGCTAGGAATATTCCATTACTCCAATTTCATTTGATAGCCGCATTCGCATCCTGCTGAAATGAGAGGGAATGTTGGGATGGTCTCTAGGTTGTATATGCGCCATCGAGACCTGGAGTTGGGATTTTGCCGTTACTCCATTTTTTTGGTTTCGACCCTTGGGTCTTTTGTTGGCGTTGCGTCTGCACCGAAAAAGGAACGCCGGGATAGTCTCTGAGTTGCATATGAACCGTCACGAATTAGAGCTAGGATTTTTCTATGGCTCTATTTTGTTTCGACCCTTGGGTCTTTTGTTGACGTTGCGTCTGCATCCCGCTGGAATGAGAAGAACATCGAGCTGGAGCGAGGGTTTTTACCATCACTCCACTTTTATTTGTTGACGTTGCGTCTGCACCGAGAAGGAAAGTCGAGTTGGAGGTGGGATTTTGCCATTGCTCCTTTTTTGTTTGACCCTTGGGTCTTTGATGACGTTGCGTCTACATCTTGCTGGCATGAGAAGCACGTCGGGCTGAAATTAGGATTTTTCCGTCACTACTTTTTGATTTGGCTCCTTGGAGCCTTTGTTGACTGTTCCCTTATAAAAAAAGAGAAAGAAAAAAAAAACACAATGAAAAAAATTCCCCTAATAGAGCATCACATGCCCACACGTGATGCGCCTAAAAACAAAATTCATAGGCATTGCGCTTAACAATTAAGGCTGAAATTAAGCCTTACGTGCAAGCACGTGAGCATCTATATATAAAATATATATGCGCCTTTTAAAACAAATAACAGGCCAGGAAGGCTCACGTGTCAGCACGTGATGCTCTCTTTTGGCTGTTGCACATAAGCAAATGAGTTTAACTCTGTGGGGTCACGTGCTACACGTGAGTGGTCTCAAATGCTTTCTGAGCAGATAGAGTTAAATTCTAAGTAAAGCGATCAAAACCCTATTTGGAAAATATTTCCTTGAATCTTTCTAAACAAGAAAGATTGCTCCCTGTAAAACAGAGCACCGTTGAATTAAAATTCCAATGGTGATTAAAAAATAACCAAGTTACATAATAAGCTCTGTATGAAAAATATTTCCCCAATCTTGTTAAAAACAAGAAAAATATCTTCTATAAAACAGAAGTTCTTGGATCAAAAATCCAACGGTGGATAAAATCCCCAAATCAATTAAGATCTCTCAATGAGAGATTTCTTTAACTAAATCAACAAACTTGCCTCTACTATATAAAGGACCGAAGCCTTCAAGTCTTGTAGACAGACGAGACCCCCCATAAGATTTGAGAAAACAAAAGAAGAAGAAGAAGATGAGTTCTCTTTTAGAAAAAGAAACCCTAGGTAAGAAGAAAAACAGAGAGATTATTTTATCTCTTCTTAGCCATTCTAAGAGTTTAACTCTTCTAAAAGAAACTTAGTTCTTCCTCTGGTTGAGGTCTGCAGAAGCAGATCTCCCCACAAGTTGAGAATTTAATTCTCATCGGGGAGATTCTGTCATGCAGATTCAAAACATAGAGGAAAGAACTAAGTTTCAAATAATTTAATTCTACAAAAATATAGGAATTTAATTTCTCTGATAAAACTAGGGTTTAACCCGGCATAAGAATTTAATTCTTATAAAAATAAGGGACCTGAAATTCTCAAAACTCAAATCAAGATTTCCATGCATATAAAAGAATGATTAGCGTTCAACGCTATCATGACAAATCACGTGTTCCCAAGTGAGCACCTCTGAGGAACAAAAAGGAGCAACTGAGATCGAGTCACGTGATCCCACGTAACCCCATAATAGTGCTTAGCACTTATAAAAGAAAACGGAATAAACCAAAAAACAGTTTCCATTTTTGGGGCGTCTCACGTGACCCCACGTGACCCCTTAATAGTGCTTAGCACTTATAAAAGAAAAGGGAATAAACCCAAAAACAGTTCCCATTTTTAGGGCGCCTCACGTGACCCCACGTGACCCCCTAATAGTGCTTAGCATTTATAAAAGAATAAGGGAATAAACCCAAAGAAGCAGTGCCCAATTCTCAGGCGCCTCACGTGCCACACGTGAGCGTTCCAAATTTCAGTATTTAACACTGCTTTAGAGCCTCACGTGGGAGCACGTGAGCGCGGAGCAGATGTTAGTGTCTAACACTATGATAGGCCAACCCTAACCTAAACTAGGCAAGTCTTCCAAGGCCAAAACTCTTTGATCACTAATTAACCGAGCCTTCCTATGCTCAGACCTCCCCAAATCGATCTCAGTTTCAAAGATGAATAATGATCCCCTAACATATGGTATCTAAGATGGTGTTCATTCCACCATGATCTCTCCCTTCAATCCGGAGTTTGGTTCAAGAGTACATCTCTCCATACCTCTGATACACGTCGTTGTAATTCTTCAATATCTTCAGAGAGGTGAGGGTCCCGACAGCCAAGAGCTCTTGGGTGCACTCTCAAACCCATGAGCATATCCCAATGGACCGCAATGCCCTTAAGCTAGCTGTAGATCGTAACGTCCTTAAACTAAACCCTCACCCTAAAAATGGTGATCTACGGACCGTAACGTCCCTAAACTAAAAAAATAGAGCCCAAATGCTCTTTTGTTGGATCTGAAGAATCCTAAAACCTTGTTAAGTAGATCTTAGTCTAAAATTGGACTAACGTATTCTTAACAAACATTTAAGTTGATCTTAATCTCAAACAAGATTAACGATCCTTAAATCAAACCAAACCCAAATCTAAGAATATACGGATTTGGACTAATCCACGCCCTACGGGTGACAACATAAATTAGTTTCCATATACAATCCACGAGCAACCAAAAAATAAAACAAACACACACGACACAAAGTGACCTTCTAGAGCAGGAGAAAGTGGTTACCACTACGTGGTAACATAATTAACTATAGGGGCTTGCGCCTGCAGGGAAGAGCGTCACCACAATCAAAACCCCCTCGCAAACGAGGTGGAATCTGACGAAGTCTGCTGCAACGGCCGCATCCGTCCAAACCTCCGATACATGGTACCATAAATCAGCTTGGTATCTTCGGAAAGGTGAATGGATAAATCCAAATAGCATCTGCCCCCAAATTCAGGCAAGTCGTTTGTCTTCCCAGTTTTCGGTGGTAAACAGATTCTGGCACGCCCGGTGGGACCTTTTCCTCTTTCTAGTCCACATTTCGTGTGCTGTGTTCACGAATGAATCGCGGTTTAATATGGTTTCCCCTGGATTCGAGGTACTAAGATTTGGTTTCTTGCTCCATGCATAGAAGGAGATATCGATGGCCTCCAGCTGCGCTAACTGCAACAGCAACTCCCACTTTGTCCCCGCCGGAGGAGTGACTTACGGGCCACAAGCGGCCTCCATCTTTGCAATACCAGTAGAGCAGGTGACTCAGGCCACCACTGGATTGTTCTTCGGGACCATGCTCCCTCCAATGAGCTTTAATGCTTCAATACCATCACAGGAGGCTCCAAAGAAGTCGGTCTTCAATCGGCTTGCAATCTCCACGGCCCCTCTCAACGGGTCGTCCAATTCTAACACCTCAGTCTTTAACAGGCTGAGCCACAGCTCGAGTGGGCCCGCTAAGAGGCTCGCGATACCTGAAGGGGTTATCCCGAAGCGGATAGCCATTCCTGTTCCGACAAACGAGGTCGTCAAAAGGGCTTCTCCTGCTAGAGGATCGGTTGTCGAAAGACTGGCCGTTCCAACCCCTGCTGCAGTCGAGGTCATTAAAAATTCTTCCCCTGCCAGAAATTCTACCTTCGACAGATTGACCGTTCTCTCTCAGCGGACGTTAGTCTTTGACAGGCTGATACCGGCATTAACCTCTCATCAAAGAAAGGGGCATGACGAGGTCACTTCCACAAAAGAGGTGGTCCCGTCCGCATGACATGCTCGACGTCGCCACTAGCACCAAGTGAAGAAAGCTGGGGGCAACTCTCCCTCCGGACTTACTCCACCGGCTCCAACGGTGGAAATTGACGCTGCTGTTCCAACTGGGAACAACTTCAAGCTGCTCAGGAGGGTGCCTAAAAACTTTCCAACCGCCATATTGAAGAAGTCTCCTCCGCCTGCTGAAAGCATGACATAGGTGAAGCCGGAACAGCCTCCTCAGCGGTTGTCCTCCAAGACCAACAGAGTCTAGCGGAAAGTCTAAGACTTTGTAATTGACAAAGACCACTCTCGCCGACTGAAGAAAACGAAGGCTCGGTAAGGAGAGGACTATCCTGCCGTCATGCCACGGAAAGTATCGTCTGCACGAGTGCTTGCTGCAACGGCTCTCTTAGGTTTGGCCTCCCATAAAAAGAGAAGACCGGAGAATCAACCACCACCGGTGGCAAATATTAAAGGCAGTGGACCCAAACGCCCCAAGTCTGGGGGCATGGTGGTGCACACGGTGTACATGGCTTCCAGCAAAGAGGAAATCCGTATTTCCGTAGGTCATCGACCGCTTACACGGTCTGTGACAAAGGCTCAGGAGCAATAACAAAATCTCCAGAAGATACTGACAAAGATGGCCGCACTCACGGGGCAGAAAGAAAGCCCGGAAGTATCATCCGGACAGCGCCAAGATCAGGAGACCGATACGGAGTTCCTGCGGAAGGTACTAGAAAGAAAGGATAAAGAAGCCGTGGAGTAAGCTGCTAACATGAAGCAGACGACGCTCCTGTTCCAAGATATGGTTGGGATGATGATCCAGCCGGACCCTCCATCCGAAGACCCTCCAATAATCGTTGAAGACGACAGAGGGGAGACATCAAACCCTCTTCTGGCTCTATCAGCAGCCAGAGAAGAGATGATCTCCAAAGCTACCCTTGATGACTACATAGCTCAACAAATACGAGCTCATCAGGCAAGCGAAGCGGCTGGCCAAGTCGTCGGGACTGGGCGACCTTATCCAAGCTGGTACAATCAAATTAAGTACCCGCCAGGATATACGATCCCCAAATTCCATGTGTATAAGGAGACGGGCAATCCACACCAACACGTTGCTCAATTCAGAGCCTTGTGCGGTAATACTGGAGGCGACGACAAACTGCTACTTCACCAATTCGTCGGCAGCTTGGCGGAGACAACATTTGATTGGTACTCTGAGCTCCCAAATGATTCTATCAAAACATTCACGGAGATGGAATTATTATTCACACAGCGGTTCATGAGCGCAAGCGAGCGTACCCCGATCACGGCATTAATCAATGTCAGAGTGAAGCCAGGAGAGACCTGGGTTCAATACGCAATTCGATAGCGTAACCTATGGTCAAAATGCGAACAACGCATAGAAGAAGCTCCTGCCGTGGGAATGTTCTTGGGAACCCTTGATCCCCAGACAACTATATCCCAGTTTATGATGTTTTTCAAGCCGATCACCTTTCAGGCCTTGATTGAAAAACTGGCCCAAATGGACCAGATGGGCCATAGGCCGTCCTCTTCAAAGACAGATCTTCGGAATGAAAAGGGAATAGGGAAAGCGGCCTTTTTCGCCAATGCTCAACAACAACTGAGTGACCCGAAACCGGTGGCTCGCCCAAACAGCAAACCAAGATCCCTCGAAGAAAAGTTGAGACGTCCTTACTCGTTCCCCCAGGATTAAACGAGGAGACTATTTGAACTGGCGGTGCGCAATAGTCTCACCACTCTGCCGGATCCGAGATGCCCACTGCAACCTGGCGACGTCAACCATCCCAATTACTGCCCTACCACTGAATAGTGGGAGACCCAATCGAAGATTGCTACGTCTTCAAAAACTGGGTTGAAGACTGGTACCAACAGAGCAAGTTCGCGCTGTCCGAAAACTGGAAGGTAAACCCGCCACAGCAGCACGCTCCTAAAAAGGTGGATACACCGGGGGCATCATGCTCATTTATAAAAGAAGCTCCGTGGAAAGTTGTTCTCTCGGCTAAAACTAAAAGAATGCTGAAGGATCTTCAAGCATGTCCGGCCATCAAATGGAAAAGCCCGCTGGAACCCGAGATTATTGACGGGATGCTGAAACCGCGCCCGACACTGAAAGTTGGTAATAATGGGCAAAACCTCCAGGCCGAGCTTTCGAAGTCTTCAAAGAAAAAGAAGAGGACCAAGAAGCCCGTGCAGCTTGATGACAATCGTACGGGTCTTCAAAAATACATCGATGCACTGGAGGAATACAACCAAAAGGCGCGGACCCCGGTTACATTGGAAGACTTTCTTAAGTATATTCTTGAGAATGGAGACAGTGACATTGATGAAGGAGACGGCTCGTTAGAAGAACCCGAGGATTACGGGGTGAGTTGCCACATGATCTCTCACTCGTCGGTAAATGGCAAAGAAGCTCCTGCCGTATAGAAGCTGGGGGTTGAACCAGAGCCAAAATCCCTGGAACCGTCAGACGGCCTGATCGACAGGCTGCCGAGCGAAGCTATTCAAAAGAGCAAAGCTGATCGAGAACGTGAAGCGGCCATATACAAAAAAGCCAAGCGTCGGTGTCAGGTTGAAGAAGCTCCGGTAATGAGAATCCATAAAGTACCTCAATCGGATCGAAGCGTCCCTGCCACCAGCAAGAGCAGAATCAATATAAGGAAGCAGTTCGCCAAAGCTCTGTCAGTAGGAATGAAGCTACCACCTTTCAAAGAAAATACTTCCGGAAGTATGTACCCCGACGAAGCGGATGTACATCCGAACTACTGCTTGTACCATCGGAGGGTCACATACCCTACCGAAGAGTGCAATGCTTTCAAGTGGTGGCAGGGATACGTTTCCCACCGACACCACTTTAAGCGGATGAAGCGCAAAGCTCGTCGGGAATAGAGATGCACGACAGATGAGCGTAAAGGAACAGCCGGTAACTGTCATATGGTTAATTCCATTTTGACAAACAGAAAATCTCAAGTTCATACCTTCGGGAGCGACTCTGACAAAGAAATAGCCCTTGGCCCTCTCAAGGAATCCACCTCCGGAAAAGAAGAAGAGACGAAGAACTGTGATAACATCCAGCTGCGTAACCGTACGTTGCCTGAAAGGAACCTCGAGCCCACAAACAAAGGTTCGATGAAAAGAGAAAAGGGGATAGAAAAATTCCTTAAGAAGATTGCCCTCGATGATAGAGTCGTCGAAGAGCTTACAGCCAAGGACCCGCCTAAGAAAAACAAGGTGGATTACAATGTCATGGCGCACCTGAGGAAGATACCCTCGCAATTGAGCATTTTGGATGCCCTTCTCATGTCTAAAGAGGCACGAGATTCCCTGATCAAGGTGTTACAAGAGCCCGATCAGTTCTAAGCGTTCCTTGCAGAAGAAAAGATGAAAGATGAGCCGGAAGAAGTTCACACAGCTGACATCACATTCGGCGATGAAGATCTCCTCTTCAGAACATGTGAGCACAACCGTCCCCTGTATGTCACTGGGTATTGCCACGACATCAAGATAGGAAAGATCTTGTTGACAACGGGGCCTCCGTCAACTTTCTTAATGTGAGAGTGTTGAAGGAGATTTGCATGAACGTTCAACACCTGGCGCGGGACAAAATTACTATCTCTGAATTCGACTTGCAGTCATCATGGACGCTTGGATCCGTAATATTGACATTACGCTTCGGGATGCTCGTCACTGAAATCAAGTTCCACATCATCGACACTAAGACTTGCTATAATGCTTTGCTCGGTAGGCCATAGTTACATGACTACAAAATCATCCCTTCTACACAACATCGGTGTATGAAGTACTTCAAAGACGGCCTCGAGTACACAGTTGCAGGGGAGCTAAACCTTTTCTCCGTAAATGAAATCCGCAAGTATGAAGACGCTAAGTACTTCCTACCAGATTTCGAAGATACGGAAACATGTCGTAAACCAGAGAATAAAAAAAAAGCCGTCGCCACCATCCCGATCTTTGGGAGCGATACCGAGGAGGATGAAGAGATAGTCTTCTCGGGGAAACCCCAAGATAGCAGGCCCGGACCATCTATTCCTATTTTGGTCTTTGGCAGCGACTCTGAAGATGAAGTCAACATGGTATTCTCTGTTCATCCATCAATGCAAACCTTCACTGGAGCTGATCAGAGTTTATAAATTACCATGGTTCCGCAGCGACATTATAAAGAACTCGATGCGCTTGGTACATACAGCGTGCAAGAGCTGCAGACCTTCTACGTCTTTCCCATGCGAAGAGATGAAAAGGTGGTCCTCTTCTATCAATCCACGGAGACCAAAGTGGAGAAATAAGTCTGGCATGGTGCCGATATTGCGCTTGACAGGCTTCAACCAATCCGGCTATCCAGATACTACGCCGAGGGATTGAATAGGCTATTAAGATGCCAAGGCATACCCTTTAAACAAACCACTTGACAAGTCCAGTTCTACAACAAGATTTGGGACGTTCTCGGGACTCAGCCAAAGACGCCTAACGAGAGGACGGAGACGACCGGGCTGGGATACGTCCAGTCTAAGAAACGAGAGCGATTCCATGGCTGCCACGTCATAAAAAATCCCGGAGGAGAAGGGAATGCTTTTCCAAATAGCGCCGATATCGATCCAAAGCGGGATTCTGCTGTAAAAATGCCAAGCCCGTCATTCGAAGAAAAAATTGACAAGCTAATAAAGGAAGCAGGTCAAAAGGTTTGGGATGACCATAGCCGCGAAATGACCATTTACGAGAAAGCCAGAACGCAACGTTACATTCAGCAGACGATGGAGGATGACGATGCCCTTCACCCCCAGCCCGCTGTGCACTCTCGTGGCAAGAGAAAAGCCCGACATAGAAGCAACAACAAGGTGAAGAACGGTAATGACGTACAAAAACAACGAAGTGGATCTAAGAAGCCGTGCGATCGAGAAAAGGTCCGCTGGAATTCATCGCTGATAAAAAAAAATGGGTCGGGAATATTCTTTCCCCCAAGACAAGACAAGAAAGATATTCAACCTTATCATGAAGCATCAAATGATGACACTCCCGGAGTCTCGGCACCCTGAGCAAATAAACGAAGTCTATCATCCGGCTTATTGCTCCTACCACCGAGCAATAGGACATCCGCTTGAAGATTGCTTCACCTTCAAAGACTGGGTCGAAGACCAATATCAGTAAGGCAGGTTCACTCTGTCTGACAATTGGAAAGTAGCCCCACCACGAAAACATGAGACAAGAGCAACCTACACTGCGAAGGAAAGTCCAGATCAACATCGAGCTTAGAAACGAGCTCGTATCTGCCACATGATAACATTCTCAAAGGAGGGAGAGCATGAGAGCGTAGACGACCTCTCCCAATGCTTTACTAATAAAGATGGGGATGAGGTGATCTCAGAATTTCCACCGGCGCCAAAAGAGCTGGAGGACGGGATATACACCACAACAGACAATATGAAGAAAATCAACTTGGGGACAACAAATGAACCAAGGCCAACGTTCGTTAGCGAGCTGCTGTCCGAAGAGCAGGTGACTACACTAAAAGACGTGCTTATACAGTATAAAGACTGTTTCGCGTGGAACTATTCTGAGATGTAGGGACTAGATCCAGAAATAGCTGTGCATAAATTGGCTATACCGCTGGATGTTAAGCTAGTCAAACATGCGCCCAGAAGAATGCGGCTCGAACTCGAGATGAGCATCAATGCTGAAGTCAAGAAGCTAATTCACTCTGGCTTCATCCAAGAAATTCAATACCCCGACTGGATCGCTAATATCGTCCAAGTGATGAAGAAAAATGGGACAGTACGCATCTGCGTGGACTTCCGGGACCTCAACAAAGCTTGCCCGAAGGTTGACTTCCCAGTACCGGTTACCGAGCTGATGATAGATAACACGTCCACTCATGAAGTCTTCTCCTTCATGTATGGATCTTCAGGATATAATCAAATAAAGATGCATCCCGAAGACCGAAAGCATACTGCCTTCTGGACTCCGCTGGGCATATTTTGCTATAAAGTGATGCCCTTCGGTCTGAAGAACGCTAGCGCTACCTACCAGAGGGCCATGACGAAGATCTTTGATGATCTCATACATGAGATTGTCGAATGTTATATCGACGACCTCATGGTGAAAATCAAATCGTATGAGGAACACTGGGAACATTTGAAAATAGTGTTCCAGCGCCTTCGGAAATACAACTTGAAGATGAATCCTCTGAAATGCGCGTTTGGAGCCTCAGGCAAATTCCTAGGATTCATCATCCGACACCGATGCATCGAAATAGACCCATTGAAAATCAAGGCGATCATGGAAATGCCTACGCCAAGAACTCTCAAACAACTGTGGTCACTCCAAGCAAAGCTCGCGTATATCCAGTGGTTCATAGCTAACCTCTCCGGCAAATGCCGTCCCTATAACTATCTAATGAAGAAGGGGACCCCGTTCGTTTGAGATTGTAAATTCCAAAGTGTACTAGACAAAATCAAGCAATACCTGTAGAACCTGCCGGTACTGACCGCTCCGGTCAAGGGAAAGCCCCTCATCCTGTACACAACAGCCCTTGAAGGTTTTTTAGGCGCGCTATGGGCACAAGAGAATGACCAGGGGAAGGAGAGAGCTCTCTACTATTTGAGTCGAGTCCTTCTAGGGATAGAAAACAACTATTCCCCTATTGAAAAGCATTGCCTAGCACTGATCTTCGCGATAACGAAGCTTCGACATTATGCCTTGGCATATGAGGTCTATCTCATATCAAAGGTGGATCCTCTTAAGTATTTGATGTCAAGAGCCATACTAATGGGAAGGCTTGCCAAATGGTCCCTCCTCTTGATGGAGTTCTCGATACTATATTAACCCCTCAAGGCAATAAAAGGCCAGGCCATCGCCGACTTTCTCGCTGAGCATCCGATACCAGCTGATTCTCCCTTAAATTGCGAATTGCCAGATGAATACGCTTTCGACACAATCGACGGGGAGAAATAAGGGAGTGATACCCGATGGGAACTTTATTTTGATAGAGCATCGTCTATGAAGAAGCGAAAGAAAAATACCCCCATAATCAAAGCCAGGGTGGGCCTTATCCTCGTGACTCCGCAAGGAGGGATAATGTGTTTCGCCCTTTCCTTAACAGAGCCAAGGACGAACAAAGGGGCTGAATACGAGGCTCTAATAGCAGGTCTTAAGATCGCTATTGACATGGGAATCGAGAACCTCCTCATATATGCAGACTCCCAGCTGATCGTTAGCCAAGTAAAGGGTGACTATCAGACATGCAAGCCAGACTTGGTAAAATATGGCGAAAGAGTGCGGCAACTGCTGACTCAAATCCCCTCCTACGTCCTGGAAAGCATGCCACAAACGGAAAATAGTAAGGCATATGCGTTAGCCAACCTCGCTAAAGAACTGGCCGACGAAAACCTCGATGACGTCAGGATCATTGTGCAAAGTCGCCGGATTCTCGCACCAGCAGAAATATCTCCTGAGTCGTCCGTCCGAAGAAGAGGAAGCGACCAAACAAGCGGCCTTCCAAGTAGAGGACGAAGAAAAGGCTAAGGATTGGAGATAAGTCTTCATAGATTACTTCAAATCCCATTGAGTGCCCGAAAATGCATCTTCAAGACATCAGCTCATGAAACGAGCTCTGTCTTTCGCCTTTGTCAATGATACTCTATATAAGAGATCATTCGACTGTCTGTGGTTGAGATGCCTGGGACCAGAAGAGGCAAGGAGAGTCGTCCAAGAAACTCACGACGGACTCTGTGGTTCCCATCAAGCTGGTCTAAAGATGAAGTTAAAGATCAAGAGAATGGGTTACTATTGGCCCACAGTGATTCAGGACTGCCTTGAATAAGCAAAGCAGTGTCACTCGTGCCAGATTCACGGAGACTTCATCCATCAGCATCCGAATCCGTTACACCTAACACTGGAAAGCTGGCCGTTCGAGATGTGGGTAACCGATATAATCGGGCCTATCGAACCAATATCATCCAAGGGTCATCGGTTCATATTGGCGACATCCGATTACTTCATTAAATGGGCCGAAGTAGTACCGCTAATAGAGGTGAAGACGGAAAACATCCTCTATTTCTTCAGGACACATGTCATTTACCGGTTCGACACTCGGCGACGGATCATCTCGGATAATGGGCCGGCCTACAGAAGCCATAAGATTAGCCGCTTCACGCAGCAACATAATATAGACTAGAGATACTCTTCAGTCTATAATCCCCGAGCTAACGGTCTAGCTGAGCCTTTCAACAAGACTTTGACAAAGGTCATAAAGAAGACGGTGTCCAGAAACAGAAAGGACTGGCATGGGAGATTGCATGAAGCTCTCTGGGCTTATCAAACCACGTTCAAAACAGCCACGAATACCACGCCATTTGCGTTGGTATTCGGCACGGAAGCGGTACTTTCCTTGGAGATAGAGCTACCCTCACTATGAGTAGCGGTCCGACATGAGCCGACGGATGAAGAAAATAGCCACCTTCGGCTTGAGGAGCTCGATGCCTTCGATGAAACTCGTCTCATGGCGCAGCAAAACCTAGAAGCTTACAAAGCAAGGATGATGCGCTCATACGAAAGACTAACTAGGCCGAGAGCATTCCGCCAAGGCGAGCTCATTCTAGTTGTCAAAAGACCTATGATCCCCAACCGTGCCAAACGGTAGAAATTCAAGCCGAACTATGAGGGCCCATACATCATAGACAAAGTTTTTCAAGGTGGTGCCTATTTGCTCATGGATATGCATGGCGAAAGATCCTTCCGGCCAATAAACGGCTGCTTCCTTAAGAAATACTACCCCTGACAAGTTACAACTCAGGTTAACGATAGATGACGATGCTATTGTCCGCTCGCTATCTTCCTGAGTCAGCACTTTGTAAGTAGTATTCGGCAAAACTTTGCCTCGAACCCATGGACCAGGATGTCCCTAAACTAACAATGGACCGTGATGTCCTTAAACTAAATATGTCGCCTCAAACACGGCGATAGTGGAATTCAAGTCCACAAGTCCCAGCGGCAAAGACTGCAACTCAAATCCCGCTGCCTACACAACTACCCAGGTGGAGAAGTCCCACCGTGATCGGAAAAAAAATGGTACGTCTACAAGCGAAATAGGCACGAATGAAAACCCGAAAGGACTCCGTGAGTAAAAACAGCAGGACTGATGGCGAGTTTTTGAAAACCCGCAAGGGCGCAGACTGGTAAAAAAATTCATGTACACTTGCAAGGTCCTCTCGACCTTGTAAGGAGAAAATACCTTTGTGAGATTCTTACGACTCATAAAAGGGAGCAACACACTTAGGGATCCCCATGATTCCTAAGGAGAAATTGCACTTACGAGATCCTCACGACTCGTAAAGAGAATCCCCCTTATGAGACCCTTACGACTCATAGGATTCGAAAGCCTTAAGTTACAGGGATCTGAACCTGTTCTTAAGCCATCGCATTCCTCAAGCTGCCCTACACGCGGTCAACATCGATCTCTTGTATACAATCTACGGGCATAAATAAACGTTCCCTCGCCCAGTTCCACCCATGGCACGAAATTTCCCCATTCAGTGAATAACACTTAGAAGTCCTCATGACTTCTAAGGAGAAAATATACCTACGAGATCCTCATGACTCGTAGGGAGAAACACCTTTATGAGACCCTTACGGCTTGTAAATTTGAAAAGCCTTAGTCAACAGGATCCTAACCTTGTTTGCTAAGCCAGTTTTGTTCAAATCTACAAAGGAAAATGATGATTCGCTCCTGGAAATATTCCAGTAGTAGCGATGCTGATGCCTAAATCGGTATCAAATTCCAAGCCCTTTCACGGCAAATGATGATTCTCTCCTGGCAATATTCCAGTCGCAGCGATGCTGATGCTAAGATTGGTATCAGACCTCGGTTTCCATACTCGCAATAAAAATCAGCTAGCAATAATGCATATGAAATAGCTGAAATGATGGGGCAACTCGCAGTAAGAATCAGCGAGCAAAATGTATGCATATAAAATAGCCGAAATGTTCGGGCAACTCACAATAAAAAGCAGCGAGTAAAAAGAAAAACAGCCGAAATGATTGGGCACCGCGAAAAATAGCCGAAAGGATTGGGCAATCACGACTTTCGCGATATAAAAAACTCAAATGATAAAGCATCGCGGAAAGAAACAAAAAAATGAAACTTTTGCCCTGCAGGTGAGTCCACATCGACCCATGTATATAATCCATAGGCACAAACGAAAAAGGGAATCATAATTTCCCACCAGGCTCCATCAAAAGGAGAGCCAAGTCTTGACGGAAACTCAAATGAGACCTGAAAGTAGGATGCAGACGCAACGTCAACAACCGACCCTGGAGTCGAAACAATGGAGCCATAGCAAAATCCCTAGTTCCAAGCCTCGACAGTTCACTGAGAACCTAGAGACAACCTCGACATTCGTCGCAATATTGCAGACACAATGTCAACAGGTGAAACAAAGGAAGATCCATAGCTTCAGGGTCTCGACGGTGACATCTACAGCCTAGAGATCACAAAGGCGTTTCTTCTCCACTCCAGCGAGATGCAGACGCAACGTCAACAACCGACGCCAGGGTCAAAACAACGGAGCCATGGCAAAGTCCCTAGTTCCAAGCCTCGATGGTTCACTGACAACCAAGAGACAACCTCAACAGTCGTCGCAATATTGCAGACACAATGTCAATAAACGAAGCAAAGGAAGATTCCTAGCTTCAGGGTCTTGACGGCAACTCAAATGAGACCTGAAAAACTATCGGAGATCATCCCACACCAGCGTGAAGTGGTCATGACTCATCGGGGCTCCCAAACTGAGCCTAACCTCAAGTAAAAAGCGGCATGGAATATCCCTAAACGCTTGCTCTTTCGACGATAATATCACCGGGAAGATTACTTGAAGATGTCTAGTCCAGCCCCCGAAGGGATCAGAGACACGACAGTCGCGGGGCTACTCTAACAGCAAGATTGCATATCGAGGAATACATCGGCCAATGCGACGGTATGACGGGTAAAAAATCCTAGTACCGCAGACCCTAACGAACTTCTATTAGTAGGAGTTAACTGTGACGTTAGGACATCCTTACGAGAACATCTCGATTCATCTCGACTCGTGGGAAAAATAATGTTCCTGCAAGAACTTCTTGACTCGTAGGGAAAAGCCTTAGGCAACGGGGATAAGGACCTGTTTCCTAAGCTCTGGGGCCCTGCAAGTCAGTCCAAGATGGACTATTGCATACTATCCATGGGCCACACTCTCCGAAGTCGAATATCGACAAGGAGGGAAAAAACCACTTATGAGTCCTCTCGACTTGCAAGAGGGAAAATTCTCTTGTGAGATCCGTATGACTCTCAAAAGAAAACGCACTTAGGAGTCCTCACGGCTCCTAAGGAGAAAATACACCTACGGGATCCTCTCGACTCGTAGAGAGAAAAAGTCTTTATGAGACCCTCACGGTTCATAAAGTTAAAAAGTCTTAGGTAACAGATCCAAACCTGTTTCCTAAGCCATCGCTGCCCTACCAGGAGGTCAAGATAGACTATCCATGGGCTACATTTGCCATAGTTACATGCCACTAAAATAAAGAAGCTATTTAAGGGTCCTCACGATGCGAATGAGATCCTTATGGCTCACGGAGGCGATGAACACTTAGAACTCCTCACGATTTCTGGGGAGAATATGCTTTCCCGACGGTAATATAACCTAGGAGATTATTTGAGGATGTCTTACCCAGCCCCGAAGGGATCAGAGACATGACAGTCACAGGGTTACTCGAACAGCAAGAGTGTGTATCGGGGAAAATCATCGATCACGGACAAGAAGACCATCTGGAGCCGATGGGGATAAGAGATGATCTACGAGTCGAGAGCTCGTGTAGCACCACATCACATTGGTCATCCGTAAGAGTAGGGTTCACCAAGCGGGCAGCAAAATGAGGAATAATTTGCTCAATAGGCACCTCTCATGGCTGCCGACGAGCACGTGGATGATTACAAGCCATAGCTCTTCTCTGTTAAAATGATTCTCTGAAAGTGAGAGAGAAGAGAAGCATTGCTTCAGATTAGAAAGGGAGACATTTAAGTCTAGGCACAGAAAAGGTTGTGCATGATGGACTATTTCCAAGCTCTGTTAAATGAAGGCATTGGGAAAAAGAAGCTTGACTCAGGAAAAGCAGAGAAAGAAGGTGAAAAGACACCTTTAGTAACAAGGCAATGCCTCACGTGCCTCGCATGTATGACACGGGGACCCCAGCATTATATATATATATATATATATATATATATATATATATATATATATATATATATATATATAATGCTGGGGTCCCCGTGTCATACATGCGAGGCACGTGAGGCGCTGCCTTGTTACTATGAGTAACTACTACTTCACATGAGGCACCTATGCGTAGTGGTATAAAAGAAAAGGAAGTTTTGCCATTCATACTTGGGAAAAATTTATACATCGGTGATAACAATAAACAAAATATCATAAAAATGTTTACAATGGCAAGACACTGAATCCCGGACATGGATTTAGGAATTCAGAAGCAAGGCCGAGTAAAATGCTTCTGGCTTCTTTGACCATTTTCTTATGTATTTTCTCACGAATGCAAGCGTCGGGATTCCCGCTGACATCGTCCTCTGGTAGGCAGAGATTATCGTCGTCTGTTGGAAGACCTGATGCAAAATATCGACAAGATCATCTCGCCGCCTATTCGAGATCAAGCCCATCATATATACTGAGTGCACCTTGTCTTCGGTATCATCAAGTGCATCAAGCGGTAAGGCCTCGTTAAATTCAGGAAGTGCCTCCCAAATCGCCCCCACGATAATTTTCAAAAGAGCGGAACGACGGGGGAGTAGTCGGCCGTTGTATTCATCGAAGCGACACATCACCTCAGCGCATTGGGCATTCGTAAACTCCTGGGCTTGACAGCGACCTTGGACACGAATGTCTTCATAGGAGATAATCTCGTCAGGATCATACAGATAAACAGCCATAGAATCTGGAAAGAAAATTCAGTAAAAGAATAGCAATTAAATATCAAGATTCTTAAAATCTAAAATAAAAACAGTGGTGACGTTCCATCATTGATGGGGCAGTCGCCCATTAAGGAGGAAATCCTAAAAGGATTCTCATTTAATGAGAAACCTCATTGGGCTAAGAAGTTATACTCCCTCGAGGGCTGTGCTCTGCAAACAGAATTCACATCTGCCAACTTTATTAAGAGGGGAATGAAATTCCCGAGGATCTTCTGAGCTAAGCTCTTTGGTGAGGAATTAAACTCCTTTTAAGCAGTAGAATTAAATTCCAGGAAACCCCCATGATGAGGAAATGAAAAATAAAATTACAATGCCATAAAGATCAGATGAGGAATGCCCAAGACATTGAGGTTATATTACTCAAAGATCACGTCTTTGGATCTCTAAGAGATGAGTTTCAGAAGAGAGAAAATCTTTTATGGTGGATTTAAAATCCAGGAAATTTTTTAAGAAAAGGGTTTCTTTGTTATTCAAGATCTTTACCAAAAAAAGGTTTCTTTTTTCTGACATAGTTTAACTCTGAAATTTCAATGGGCAGAGAACTAAGTTCTGATGAAGAGAATTCAATTCTTAAAGAAGGCAAGGAAGGAATAAGATGAAAGAACAGAGGCTTCCAAAAGATAGGACACTTGCATTTATATGACGTGACGAGGACGGTTCATCTCCCCGTTCCCCCAGGAAGATCCAACGGCTATAAGGGTGACAGCGTTGCACTCACGTGCAGGCCACATGAGAACAACACTGTGGGGGCATTTGTTCCCTCATAAAAAAAAGAGAAAGAAAAAAACACACAATGAAAAAAATCCCATGATGGAGCATCACGTGCCCACACGTGATGCGCCTATAAACAAAATTCATAGGCATTGCGCTTAACAATTAAGGCTAAAATTAAGCCTCACGTGCAAGTATGTGAGCATCTATATACAAAGTATATAGGCTCCTTTTAAAACAAATGGCAGGCCAGGAAGGCTCACGTGTCAGCACGTGATGCCCTCTTTTGGCTGTTGCACATAAGCAAATGAGTTTAACTCTGTGGGGTCACGTGCTGCACGTGAGTGGTCTTAAATGCCTTCTGAGCCAATAGAGTTAAATTCTAAGTAAAGAGATCAAAACCCTATTTGGAAAATATTTCCTTGAATCTTTCTAAACAAGAAAGATTGCTCTCTGTAAAACAGAGCACCGTTAGATTAAAAATCCATTGGTGATTAAAAAATCACCAAGCTACAGAATAAGCTCTGTATGGGAAAATATTTCACCAATCTTGTTAAAAACAAGAAAAATATCTTCTGTAAAACAGAAGTCCTTGGATCAAAGATCCAACGGTGGATAAAATCCCCAAATCAATTAAGATCTCTTAATGAGAAATTTCTTTAACTAAATCAACAAACTTGCCTCTATTATATAAAAGACCCAAGCCTTCAAGTCTTGTAGACAGAGGAGACTCCCCGTAAGATTTGAGAGAAAAAAAAAAGAAGATGGGTTCTCTTTTAGAAAAAGAAACCCTGGGTAAGAAGAAAGATAGAAAGGTTATTTTATCTCTTCTTCACCATTCTAAGAGTTTAACTCTTCTAAAAGGAACTTAGTTCTTTCTCTGGTTGAGATCTGCAGAAATATATCTCCCCACAAGTTGAGAATTTAATTCTCATCGGGGAGATTCTGTTATGCAGATTCAAAACCTAGAGGAAAGAACTAAGTTTCAAAGAATTTAATTTTTATAAAAATATAGGAATTTAATTCCTCTGATAAAACTAGGGTTTAACCTTGCATAAGAATTTAATTCTTATAAAAATAAGGGACCTGAAATTCTCAAAACTCAGATCAAGATTTTCATGCATATAAAAGAAATGATTAGCGTTCAACGCTATCACGAAAGATCACGTGTTCCCACGTGAGCATCTCTGAGAAATAAAAAGGAGCAACTGAGATCGAGTCACGTGATCCCATGTGACCCCTTGATAGTGCTTAGTACTTATAAAAGAAAAGGGAATAAACCCAAAAACAGTTCCCATTTTTGGGACGCCTCACGTGGCCCCACGTGACCCCCTAATAGTGCTTAGCACTTATAAAAGAAAAGGGAATAAACCCAAAAACAGTTCCCAATTTTGGGCGCCTCACGTGACCTCACGTGATCCCCTAATAGTGCTTAGCACTTATAAAAGAATAAAGGAATAAACCTAAAGAAGCAGTGCCCAATCCTCAGGTGCCTCACGTGCCACACGTGAGCGCTCTAAATTTCTATGTTTAACACTGCTTTAGAGCCTCACGTGGGAGCACGTGAGCGCGGAGCAGATATTAGTGTTTAACACTATGATAGGCCAACCCTAACCTAAACTAGGCAAGTCTTCCAAGGCCAAAACTCTTTGATCACCAATTAACCGCGCCTTCCTATGCTCAGGCCTCCCCAAATCGATCTCAGTTCCAAAGATGACTAAAGATCCCCTAACAGATGGTATCTAAGATGGTGTTCATTCCACCATGATCTTTCCCTTCAATCCGGAGTTTGGTTCAAGGGTATATCTCTCCATACGTCTGATACATGTCGTTGTAATTCTTCAACGTTTTCAGAGAGGTGGAGGGTCCCGACAGCCAACAGCTCTTGGGTGCACTCCAAAACCCATGAGCATATCCTAATGGACATCAATGCCCTTAAGCTAGTTGTGGATCGTAACGTCCATAAACTAAACCCTCACCCCAAAAATGGTGATCTACGGACCGTAACGTCCCTAAACTAAAATAATAGAGCCCAAATGCTCTTTTGTTGGATCTGAAGGATCCTAAAACCTTGTTAAGTAGATCTTAGTCTAAAATTAGACGAACGTATCCTTAAAAAATATTTAAGTTGATCTTAATCTCAAACAAGGATAACGATCCTTAAATCAAACCAAACCCAAATCTAAGAATATACGGATTTAGACTAATCCACGCCCTACGGGGACAACATAAATTGGTTTCCATATACAATCCACGGGAAACCAAAATATAAAACAAAAACACACGACACAAAGTGACCTTCTAGAGCAGGAGAAAGTGGTTACCACTACGCGGTAACATAATTAACAACAGGGGCTTGCACCTGTAGGGAAGAGCGTCCCCACAATCAAAAACCCTTCACAAACGAGAGGGAATCTGACGAAATCTGCTACAATGGCCGCATCTGTCCAAACCTCCGATACACGGTGCCATAAATCAGCTTGGCATCTTCGGAGAGGTGGACGGATAAATCCAAATAGCATCTTCCCCCAAATTCAGGCAAGACGTTTGTCTTCCCGGTTTTCGGCAGTAAACATTGACGTCGCATCTGCACCCTGATATTGCCATCAAGATCTGGCTTTCCCTTTGACAGAGCTTGATAGGAAAGTATGGTTCCTTTTTCTTTCATTTGTGCCCGTGGATCGTATACAAGAGTCAATATGGACATACTTGCAGGGCAGAGGAATTTTTTATTTTTTTTATTTTTTATTGCCGCGATGCTCAATCTTTTCATCTTTTCATATCACAAAAGTTGCGATTACCCAATAATTTCGGCTATTTTTCGCGGTGCTCAATCATTTTGGCTATTTTTTTTTATATTTTTACTCGTTGCTGTTTCCCCCAATCAGAGCAAAGCTCTGTTTTAAAAATGAAGCGACGCTTCTGCTTCTCCCAATCAGAGCAAAGCAATGTTCAAATTCCAAGGTTTGGAATGAAGCGACGCTTCCTTACCCCCAATCAGAGCAAAGCTCTGTTTTATAATTCAAAATTTAAATTGAAGCAACGCTTCAGATGCTGCGCGCTGTGCGCCACGTGTCAAACACAGATGCTCTAGCGCAGTTGCGCTGCGCGCCACGTGTCAAACATGTGTGCGCTAGCGCAGTTGCGTTGCGCGCCACGTGTCAAACACAGGTGCGCTAGCGTAGTTGCGCTGCACTCTGCGCTGCGCACCACGTGTCGAGCGTAGGTGTGCCAGCGCTGGAATTAAAAATTCCCCCACCGTCAGATCAAAAGATCTACTAATAATAAATTATTAATTAATCAGAACTAAAATTCTGTTATGAAAAGATTTTTCAATCTTATTGAAACAAGAAAATTATCTTCTGTAAAACAGAAGCCTTAGGATCAAAGATCCAACGGTGGGGAATATTCCCAAATCAATCAGAGAAAGATCTCTCAAAACTGATTTAACAAATCATTTGGCCCTATATAAAGGACCTTAGACTTCAAGTCTAAAACATACAGAGGATAGAGATATAGAGAATACAGAAGAAGAGAGAGAAAAAAAAAACCTCTGCAAAAAAGAGCAAGCTCTTAAGAAAAGAAGATTTTTCTTCATATTCAAGGTAAAAAAAAAAGAATTATGTTCTTGAAAAACAGAGATGAAATCATCTCATAAAAAGAAGAACCCTCTTCTAAAGAGATCATAGATCTGAAAAAAGATCAAGGTCTTTGATGATAGGAAAAAAGATCAAAAGATCTAATTATAAAAAAAATAAAAGAAGTATTTTTACTTCGTCCACAGATCTTTGATCTATAAAGGCAGAGCCTTTTATCAAAACAAGAACTTTTGTTCTTGGATCTTGAGGCAAAGCCTCCTTAGAAGAACATAAAAGTTGTTCTGTGATCTTAAAATTGATCAGATGCGCTTTGCACTATTGGAAAGTGCCTTGCACTCATGAACTGCGCATTTGCGCTCCTTGCATCGGCGCACAACGCCATAACTTGCCACGTGTCAACCATAGACACCACTTGCGCCTTGCGCTTTTGAAACTGAGCGCTGCGCTCATGAACTGGCGCTCAGCGCTAAGCGCGCCACGTGTCACTCACTGGTGCGCCAACAGACTAGCGAAAAGCGCTCATAAATGGAAAGCGCAAATGCGCTAATGAACTGGCGCTTAGCGCTAAGCGCAACACGTTTCACCTTCAGGTGCGCTGGCGCAATGCGCTCTTCAATTGGCGCAAAGCGCCTGACGTGCCACGTGGCGCACTGTCAGAAAATGCTCTGTTCTGATAAAAACAAAAATGACAGAGCCCAATGCTTAGCATTATTAAAAAGGGCCGAGCCCAAATAAAGGCTTAATAGCCAGAACAAAAATAAATGTTAAAACATTTTAATTGGACTTAGCCCAATCCCGGCCATAAGTCCTCAACTTATTTTGAATTGAGCACATCTGCTCTTTCAACCAACTCACCTCGGTTCAAGGGTACATCTCTTCACTCCTTTGATATTTGTCGTTGTAATTCCTCAACGTCTTCAAAGAGGTGACGGGTCCCGAAAACCATACATTCAACGGACTGTGGGGTCCTTAAACTCACGGACTATGATGTCCTTAACCTCGACCATGAAGTCTTAAAACTAATATCGGACTGTGGGGTCCTTAAACTCACGGACTATGATGTCCTTAACCTCTACCGCGATGTCTTAAAACTAACAATGGACCGCAATGTCCTTAAACTAATTATCGACCGCAACGTCATTAAACTAAACAATAGAGCCCAATTGCTCTTTTGTTGGATCTAAACGATCCCGTTAAGTTGATCTTAGTCTAAAATTAGACTAACGTATCCTTAACAAACGTTTAAGTTGATCTTAGTCTCAAATGAGACTAACGTATCCTTAAACCCAAACCCCCACCCAAATCTAAGAAAGATACGGATTTGGACTAGTCCACGCTCTCCGGGCGACAACATAACTTAGTCTCCATATACAATCCACGGGCAACCACAAACAAAACAAACACCCACGATACGAAGTGACCATCTGGAGAAGGAGAAAGTTGTTACCGCGATGCAGTAGCGTAATTAACTGCAGGGGCTTGCGCCTGCAGGGAAGAGCGTCCCCACAATCAAAAACCCCTCAGATGAGGGGGAATCTGACGAAGTCTGCTACATCGGCCGCATCCGTTTAAACCTTCGATACATGGTGCCATAAATCAACTTGGCATCTTCGGAGAGGTGGACGGATAGCACTAATTAGCATCTGCCTCGAATTTCAGGCAAGAAGGACCTACGCAGTCGCATCTCCGTGTTCGGAGGGGAACAGATTCTGGCATGCCCGGTGGGACCTTTTCCTCTTTCCACTCCACACTTCGTGTGTCGTGTTCGCGAACTAATCGCGGTTTGCTAATGGTTGCCCTTGGGTTTCGAGATACTAAGATTTGGCGTTTTGCTTGGTGCAGAAAGCAAAGGATCAATGGCGTCCACTTGTGCAAAGTGTTCTAACTGCAGTTACAACTCCGCCTCATCTGGAGGCATAGCTTATGGGCCCCAAGCAGCTTCCCTGTTCACAATGCCGGTGGAACAGGTCACTCAAGCCACCACAGGATTGTTTTTGGTGACCATGCTCCCGTCAACGAGCTTCACCGCTCTTGTGCCAACGCCGGAAGCTCCCAAGAAGTCGGTCTTTGATCGGCTTACAGCTACTGCGGCCCCTCTCAACAGGTCGTCCAGCACCGGCGCCTCGGTCTTCTCCAGATTGGGCCAAAATTCCTGTGGGACCACAATGAAGCCTGCAATCCCAGAGAAGGTTATTTCGAAAAGAGTAACTAACCCTGCTCCTGAAGTCATCAAGGCGGCTTCTCCTGCCAAGGGGTTGGTCTTTACAAGACTGACTGTCCCAACTCCCACTCCCGCTCTTGCTACTCAAACGACATCAGTCTTCAACAGGCTGACACCAGCAACAGCCCCTCACCTGAACAAGGGGCAAGACAAAGCCATCCCCGTCACCGAACCAACTCCATCAGCTCGACGCGCTCGACGTTGCCACTGGCGTCGGGTAAGGAAGGCCGGGGGCAACTCCCCCTTTGGGCTAACTCCACCAGCCCCAACGGCGGAAATTAATGCTACTGTTCCAACCGGGAACAGCTTCGAGCTGCTAAATAAGGTGCGTAGGAATTCTCCTACCGCCGTACTGAAATGATCTCCTCCTCCGGTGGAGAATGTTGCGGAAGCAAAGCCAGAACAGTCCCCTCAGCGGCTGTCCTTTAAAATCTACAAGGTCTGGCGACAAGTCCGCGAGTCGGTGGTGGATCAAGACTATCCCCGCTGGCAGAAGAAGCTGAAGGTCCGACAGGAAGAAAACCGTCCTGTTAAGCCACGAAAGGCAGCGGCTACTTGGGTGCCCACTGTAACGGCCCCCTCAACTTCGACCGCTCATAAGAGGAGAAGGCCGGAGAAGATACCCATGCCTACGATAAATGTCAAAGGCACTGAGCCCAAACGCCCTAAGTCTGGGGGCATGGTAGTGCATACTATTTACATGACATCCGGGAAGGAAGATAACCGCGCTTCTACGGGCCACCGAACACTCACCCGATCCATCACAAGAGCTCAGGAACAGCAACAACAGAAGCTTCAGGAGATGCTGACTGCAATGGCCGCACTCATCGGACCAAAAGAAAGCCCGGAGGCGTCATCGGAGCAGCGTTATGAACAAGAAACCGATGCTGACTTCCTTCGCAGAGTCCTCGAAAAGAAGGACAAAGAAACCGCGGAGCAAGCGGCTAACATAAAGAGAACGGCACTTCTCTTCCAAGACATGGTCGGGATGATGATACAGCCGGATCCTCCAGCCGAAGACCCTCCGATCTTTATTGAAGATGACAGAGGAGAAACATCGAATCCTCTGCCGGCTCTTTCAGCAGCCAAGGAGGAAACCATTTCTAAGGCCGTCCTGGATGATTATATTGCTCAACAAATACGAGTTCACCAAGCAAATGAAGCGGCCGGTCAAATCGTCAAAACTGGGCGACCATATCCGGGCTGGTATAACCAGATAAAATACCCACCGGGATACAAAATCCCCAAATTCCATGTGTACAAGGGGACGGGCAATCCCCACCAGCACGTCGCCCAGTTCAGAGCTCTGTGCGGCAACACCGGGGGCGATGATAAGCTTTTGCTCCGCCAATTCGTCGGCAGCTTATCAGAGACGGCGTTTGAATGGTACTCCGAACTTCCAAACGACTCCGTCAAAACTTTCGCAGAAATGGAGTTATTGTTCACCCACCGATTCACAAGCGCAAGTGAACGTACCCCGATAACAGCATTGATCAATGCGAGAGTAAAACCGGGTGAAACTTGGGTTCAATACGCAATCTGATGGCGAAATCTATGGTCAAAGTGCGAACAACGCATCGAAGAAGCACCAGCGGTGGGCATGTTCGTGGGCACCCTAGAACCACATAAAACTATTTCACAGTTCATGATGCTCTTCAAACCGACCATGTTCCAGGCTTTAATCGATAAGCTATCCCAGATGGATCAGATGGGTCACAGACCGTCTCCTCTGAAACCGGAACCGCGGAACGAAAAGGGTAAAGGGAAGGCGACCTTCGTTGCGAACACCCAACAGCAGCCCAGTGCTCCAAGACTAACGGATCAATTGGAGGAGAGACGGCACTATTACTATGAGAAAATGAAGCGCCCCTACTCATTCCCACGGGATAAGACGAAGAGGCTATTCGAACTGGCAATGCGCAACAGGCTTATCAATTTGCCGAATCCGAGGAGACCACCGCAACCCAGCGAAGTGAATAATCCCAATTATTGCCCTTACCATCAAATGGTAAGCCATCCGATCGAAGATTGCTTCGTCTTTAAGGGATGGATCGAGGATCAGTACCTACAAGGCAAGTTCGAGCTGTCTGAGAAGTGGAAAGTAAATCCACCACAACCGCACACTCCTAAGAAGACAGACACACCGGGGGCAACGTGCTCTTTTGTTGAAGAAGCTCCATGGGAGGTGGCTCTTTCAGCCAAAACCAAAAGGATGCTGAATGATCTCCAGACATGATCGGTGATCAGGTGGAAGAACCCGCTGGAACCCCAGATAACAAAAGGATGCTGAAGCCGCACCCAACTCCAAAGATTGGTGGTGATAGCCAAAGTGCTCACACCCAGCCGCCGAAATCTTCGAAAAAGAAGAAGAAATCCAAGAAGCCCATGAAGCCTGGCGACAAGCACACGGACCTACAGAAACAGATTGACGCGCTGGAAGAGTATAACCAGAAGGCGCGAACCCCAATCACGCTTCAAGAGTTCCTCGGCTACGTCCTTGAGGACGAAGATGATGGAGAAGACTCGTCGGATGGATCTGAGGATTACGTAGCAAGCTGCCATGTGATATCTCATTCATCGCTAGACAATGAAGAAGCTCCCTGCACAGAGAGACTGGAGGCAGGTCCTGAGCCGGAACTTCTATGGCCGTCAGACGAAATGATCGACGCCTTCCTGAATGAGATTCATCTAAAAAGTAAAGCCGATCGGGAGCGTGAGATGGCCATACTTGAAAGAGCCAAACGCCAACGACTACATGAAAGATTCGAGACACTCCCACCGAATCAAGGAACATCTGTAGCGGATAAAAACAAGTTCAAGACGAGGAAATGGTTTGCTAAAGCCATATCAATGGGAATGAAGCTACCACCCTCCGAAAGAAACACTCCCGGTAAAGCAGAGATGCATCCTAGCTACTTCTCATATCATCGGAAGATCTCGCACCCCACCGAAGAATGCTATGCTTTTAAAAGATGGTGGCAGGGATATGTTGCTCACCGGCAACATTTTAAGCGGATAAAACGCAAAACTCGTCAGGAGCAAAGAAGTGCGGCCGAGGAGCATAAAAGAACTACCGGTAACTGTCGCATGGTCAACACCGGGGGATCGCAGGTTCTCACCTTCGAAAGCGACTCTGACGAAGAGATGGCTCTTGGCCCTCTCTTTAAAGAATCTACCTTGGGGAAGGAGGAGGAACCGAAGGCCTGTGAAAACATTCAGCTGCTTAATCGCACGCTTCCAGAAAAGAATCTCGGACCCATAAGTAGAAAAGATATGGAAAAGAAAAGGTCTCTGAGGATATCGCCCTGGATGACCAAGCCATGAAAGAGCTGACCTCCAAGGACTCGCCAAAGAAAAGTAAGGTGGACTATAACGTTCTGGAGCACTTGAGGAAGTTACCTTCGCAACTCAGCGTTCTCGACGCCCTTTTACTATCCAAAGAAGTGAGAGATTCATTGATCAAGGCGCTACAAGAACCAGAGCAATTCCAAGCTTTTCTCGCCGAAGAAAAGATGAAGGACGAGCTGGAGGAAGTACACACAGCCGATATCACCTTCGGCGACGAAGACCTCCTCCTTGGGACGTGCAAGCACAACCGTCCCCTCTATGTCTCAGGGTACTGCCACGATATAAAGATAGGAAAAATCCTGGTCGACAATAGGTCTTCCGTTAATCTCCTCAACGTGCGAGTGTTGAAGAAAATCTGCATGAGCGTCCAGCATCTCGCTCGTGATAAAATCACCATCTCTGGTTTTGACTCCCAGTCATCGCGGACTCTTGGGTCTGTGATATTGACATTACGATTCAGGCTACTTGTCACGGATATTAAATTTCATGTCATTGACGTCAAGACATGCTATAACGCTTTGCTTGGCCGGCCTTGGTTACACGAGTACAACATCATCCCTTCTATACAACATCAGTGTATGAAATACTTTAAGGATGGTCTCGAGTATACCGTAACAGGAGAGCTGAACCCATTCTCCGTGAACGAAGTCCGCAAGTACGAAGATGCAAAATACTTCTTGCCAGATTTCGAAGACACAGAGAGATGTCACAAACCGGAAAACAAAGCTATCACCACCATTCCGATCTTCGGGAGTGATACTGAGGAAGAGGAAGTGATAGTTTATTCAGGTCCACCCCAGTACAACAAGACAGGACCGTCCGCTCCTATGTTGATCTTTGGCAGCGACTTGGAAGATGAGTTCTATGCTATATTCTCCACTCGGCCACCAATACAAGCATTCGCCGGTGATAATCAGAATTTGCAAATTACCATGGTTCCGCGGGAGCACTACAAAGATCTCGACGCACTTGAAGCTTATAGAGTGCAAGAGCTACAAACATTTTACGTCCCTCCCAGGCGAAAAGGTGAACAGGAAATCCTATTCTACCGATCCACGGAAACAAAAGTGGAGAAAGAAGTTTGGCGTGGTGCCGATTTACGCTCGACAGGCTCCAGCCTATCCGTCTGCCTAGATGTTACACGGAAGGCTTGAAAAGGCTATTGAAGCGCCAAGGGATACCCTTCAAACAGACCGCTCGAAAAGCTAAGTTCTATGACAGGATCTGGAACGTTCCCGGAACTCAGCGCAAGTTGCCCAATGGGAGAATGGAAACGATCGGGCTTGGATATGGTCGGTCCAAGAAACGGGAGCTACTCCGCGACTGCAACGTCGTACATGACTTTGATTAAGGGGATGCTCGATGGGAGAATGCTAACCCTGAACCAGAAAGAGCCCCCGACGTGAAAATGCCCAGTCTGTCGTTCGAAGAACAAATGGACAAGCTTATAAAGGAAGCTGGTCAAAAAGTTCGAGACGGCCATAATCGCGAAATGGCCATCTACAAGCAAGCCAGGACGCAACGCCTTCTTCAACAGGCTGTGAAAGATGAAAATGCCCCTCCCTGTCAACCTGTTGTGCAAAAGGCCCGACGCAGAGGCAGAAACAAGTCAAAGAGCGGAAAAGGCGTTCGACAACGACAAAGCGGGACCAAGAAGTCACGCAATCATGAATCGAGCGGTCCGGATTTGTCTCTTATGAAGAAGATGAGTCGAGCATACTCTTTTCCTCAAGACAAGACAAAGAAGATACTTGATCTTGCCATAAGACATCAAATGCTTACACTTCCGGAGTCCAAACATCCCGAGCAAACAGGCGAAGTCTCTCACCCAGACTATTGCTCCTATCATAGGGCAATAGGACATCATATTGAAGACTGCTTCACCTTCAAGAACTGGGTTGAAGATCGATATCAGCTCGGCAAGTTCGCTCTATCCAGCAGCTGGAGGGTAACCCCGCCGCAGAAGCATGAACCCAAATCCACGAGGGTAGAACCAGATCCACATCGGTCTTGGAAGCGAGCTCGTACCTGTCACGTGATAATGTTGTCAGAAGAAGAACCCGAGGATATGGATGAACTCCCCTGGTGCTTCGAAAATAATGATGACGAGGCGATCTCAGAATTTCCACCGGCGCCGAAAGAGCTGGAAGACGGAATACACACCACTGCAGATAACCTCAAGAAAATTGACTTGGGGATGGAAAATGACCCGCGACCGACATTCGTTAGTGAGCTGCTATCTGAAGAAAGGGTGGCCGCGCTAAAAGACGTGCTTATGCAGCATAAAGATTGTTTCGCATGGAACTATTCCGAAATGCTAGGATTAGATCCAGAAATTGCTGTTCACAAATTGGCGATATCCTCGGACGTTAAGCCAATCAAACAAGCACCGAGAAGAATGCGGCTCGAGCTTGAGATGAGCATTAATGCCGAGGTCAAGAAACTAATCGAATCCGGCTTCATCCAAGAAGTTCAGTATCCTGATTGGATCGCCAACATCGTCCCAGTGATGAAGAAAAATAGGACAGTGCACATCTGTGTGGACTTCCAGAATCTCAATAAAGCCTGCTCGAAGGACGACTTCCCAGTACCGGTCACCGAGCTGATGATAGACAATACGTCCACTCACGAAGTTTTCTCCTTTATGGACGGCTCATCAGGATATAATCAGATAAAGATGCATCCCGAAGACCAGAAGCACACCGCTTTCCGGACCCCTTTGGGTATATTCTGCTATAAGGTAATGCCCTTCGGTCTAAAGAACGCCGGTGCCACCTATCAGAGGGCCATGACGAAGATCTTCAATGACCTCATACATGAAATCGTCGAATTCTATATCGACGACCTCGTGGTTAAAAGAAAATCATACGAGGAACATCTTGAGCATCTGAAGATCGTATTTCAACGCCTTCGGCAATACAACTTGAAGATGAACCCTCTCAAGTGCGCATTCGGAGTTTCCTCGGGCAAATTCCTAGGATTCATTGTTCGACACCGAGGCATCGAAATAGATCCGTCAAAGATCAAAGCAATTATGGAGATACCCCCGCCAAGGACTCTCAAGCAATTGCGGTCTCTCCAAAAAAAGCTCGTGTATATTCGGCGATTTATAGCCAATCTCTCCGGAAAGTGCCGCCCCTACAGTCACTTGATGAAAAAGGGGACCCCGTTCGTCTGGAATCACAAATGCCAAAGCGCGCCGGACGAAATCAAGCAATACCTGCAGAATCCACCAGTGCTGGCTGCTCCGGTCAAGGGAAAGCCTCTCGTTCTGTACACAACCGCCCTTGAAGGTTCTTTAGGCGCATTATGGGCACAAGAGAATGACCAAGGGAAGGAGAGAGCCCTCTACTATTTGAGTCGAGTTCTACTAGGGGAAGAAAGCAATTATTCTCCATCGAAAAACACTGCCTGGCGTTGATCTTCGCGATAACGAAACTGCGGCACTATGCATTGGCGCATGAATTCCGTCTCATATCGAAGGTGGATCCTCTTAAATATTTGATGTCAAAAGCCATATTGACAGGACGGCTCGCTAAATGGGCATTGCTCCTGATGGAATTCTCAATAACCTATCAGCCTCTTAAGGCAGTGAAAGGCCAGGCTATCGCCGACTTCCTCGCTGAGCATCCGATACCGGCCGATTCCCCTTTGAATTGCGAACTGCCAGACGAACATTCGTTTGATGTGATCGACGGTGGTGATACCCGGTGGGAACTTTACTTCGATGGAGTATCTTCGATGAAGAAGTGCAGACAAAACACGCCCATAATCAAATCAGGGATAGGCTTTATTCCCTTCCGAAAGACGGCGCGACGTGGACGTCTCGCCTGAGATTCGGAGCAGATACTATTTGGTTTTATCCGTCTACCTCTCCGAAGATGCCTAGTTGATTTATGGCACTGTGTATCGGATGTTTAGACGGATGCGGCCGATGTAGCAAACTTCGTCAGATTCCCCCTCAGGGTGAGGGGTTTTTTATTGTGGGGACGCTCTTCCCTGCAGGCGCAAGCCCCTGCAGTTAATTACGCTACCGCGTCACGGTAACAACTTTCTCATTCTCCAGAATTTCACTTCGTGTCGTGGGTGTTTGTTTTGTTTGTGGTTGCCCGTGGATTGTATACGGAGACTGAGTAATGTCGTCTCCCGTAGGACGTGGATTAGTCCAAATCCGTATTTACTTAGATTTGGGTTTGGTGTTTTTAGTTTAAGGATGCATTAGTCGCGTTGCGGCTAAGATCAACTTAAAGGATACGTTAGTCCTGTTTTAGACTAAGATCAACTTAACGCATTGATTAATATATGGCCTTCAGGACTCGTCACCTCTCTGACGTCGTTGATGGATTACAACGACAGGTGTCAGAGGAGTTCAGAGATGTACCCTTGAACCAAAGTTGATTTGGAGTTTTATCATTCATTTAAATGTCTAGGGATACGTTAGCCGTATTTGGGGCTAAGATCAACTTAAACGGGACCGTTTAGATCCGGCAAAAGGGCATTTGGAGGCTCTACTGTTCCAGTTTAGGGACATAGTGGTCCACAGGTAGTTTAAGGATGTTGCGGTCCATTGCCAGTTTAGGGACGTGGTAGTCTATGTTCCAGTTTAAGGACGTGGTGGTCCGTATTCCAGTTTAAAGACGTGGTGGTCCATGTTCCAGTTTAAGGACGTGATGGTCCGACATTAGTTTAAGGACGTTTCGGTCCGATATTAGTTTAAGGACGTCTCGTTCCGATATTAGTTTAAGGACGTCTCAGTCCGATATTAGTTTAAGGACGTCTCGGTCCGATATTAGTTTAAGGACGTCTCGGTCCGATATTAGTTTGTGGTCGTCGGGACCCGTCACCTCTCTGACGTCGTTGAAGGATTACAACGACAGATGTCAGAGCAGTTCGGAGATGTACCCTCGAACCAAAGTAAATTGATTTAAGAGAGTCATCTTGCTCAGTCAATTTAATTTAAGGACTTATGGCCAAAATTGGGCTAAGTCCAGTTTCAACACTTTTTGTCTTTGGCCTGTGCTAGGGCTTTACCCCTTTTAGTAATGCACTGCATTATTCTTGTTTTGATTGGGCTTTGCCCTTTTATAAATGATGCAGAGCATCTATTTTTTTTGTTTGGGCTTTGCCCCCCTTTTTTTAAAATGCATAGCATTTTTTTTATTAGGCATGTTAGGCCTTTTAATTGGGCTCTGTCCTTTTTCTTTAATAATGCAGAGCATTTTTTATTAGGCCTGTTAGGCCTTTTAATTGGGCTCTGTCCCTTTTCTTTAATAATGCAGAGCATTAAATACTCTGACAGTGCCCCACGTGGCTTGTCAGGCGCTTTGCGCTAAGTAATGAGCGCAAACTCATATGGTGGTGACACGTGTCGCGTTGTGGTGAGCGCAAGCGCAATAGCGCAGTGCGCTGCGCTAATGCGTTGCGCTGTTGCGCTGCTGACACGTGGCGCGCTCTGGTGAGTTGCGCCAATTCTAGAGAGCAAAGCTCTATTTCAAGAGCGCGTAGCGCAAGTGGTTCTATGGCTGACACGTGGCGCTCTCTTAAGAGCGTAACAGCGCAGTTTGTAAGTGCAGAGCACTAAGAATGTTTTAGATTCAAGAACAGAAGTGCAAAGCACTATTTAATTTCTTGATCTAAATTAAATCAAAGAAAAATAAATTTTTCTTTTTTGTTTCAAGAACCAGAGGTTCATAAAAGTGCAAAGCACTATTTTTTATTTTATTGTTTTCTTGTTTTAAAGAACCAGAGGTTCATAAAAGTGCAAAGCACTGTTTATTATGTAAAGATCATTGATCTTGTTTTTAGATCAATGATCTATTAGAAGAAATTTCTTCTATTTCATGAAGGTTCTTTACCTTTTTTCTTGAAATTTTCTCAGAGTTCTCTCTATTTGAAGCTCTTGACCCTTTTTTTTAAGAAAATGTTACTTTTTTTTTTGAATTGAGGCCTAGGGTCCTTTTTATAGTGCCCAAAAATTAGTTAAATTTGTTAAAGAGATCCTTCTCTGAGTGATTTGGGGAATTTTCCCCACCGTTGGATCTTTGATCCAAGGGCTTCTGCTTTGCAGAAGAAAATCTTCTTGTTTTAACAAGAACAGAAAAGATTTCTTAGAAATTTAATTCTGTTTGGCGCAGATGCCCTAGCACGTGACACGTGTCGCGCAGCGCATCTGCGCTGGCACGTGTCGCGCAGCGCAACTGTGCTAGCGCATCTGCGCTGACACGTGTCGCACAGCGCAACGAAACTAGCGCATCTGCGCTGACACGTGTCGCGCAGTGCTTGCGCAGCTGAAGCGTTGCTTCATTAAAATAGAGCTTTGCTCTGATTGGGCGCGCCTTCTTGGACGCTGCGCTGACGTATCAGCGCTTGACATGTGGCGCGTTGCGCCCGAGATTTGAAGCGTTGCTTCAAAATTTTGAATTTTGAATTTCAACAGAGCTTTGCTCTGATTGGACGAAACAAATGTCCCCCCACCGTTGCGCTCACGTGGCGCACACGTGAGTGCAGCGGTGGCAAACTCCTGATCGTTGGATCAAGGGGTGAGCTCAAGGGGCGAGCTCAAGGGGCGCAAGCGCCTTATAAATAGGAACTATGGCCCTTTAGAAAACTTCACCATTTTCTAGATTTTGATTCCAGAGCTTTGCTCTTGCTTAGAACTTCAGAGCTTTGCTCTCGTTTCCAGAACTTTAGAGCTTTGCTCTCATTTTCCAAGTTAGAAAACTTTAGGTAAAAATTAATTCAAATCAAATTAATTAATCTTAACCAAAGAGCTTTGCTCTCACAGATCTTTTGATCTATAGAGACCCCCATTGGGGTTTCATAAACAGAGCTTTGCTCTCAAACACTTATAGATCTGCAGGGATCTCGTTCATGGGTTCTAACCCATGAACAGAGCTTTGCTCTTAGATCAAGTGTGGATCTTTTAGATCTGCAAAGTGAAGAACTTATCATAAGTTTTCATGGATTTTTCAAGGTCCAAAAAATTTTAAAATTTTTAAGTGTTAAAATTTTTTGATGGATCTTTTCCATTATTATCACAGAGCTATGATCTTTTAAGGAATTTTATTCCTTTGAGACCAGAATTTGACAAGTGTCATTCTGTGACAGAGCTTTGCTCTGAAAGAGGAGATTTTCTCCTTGTCTCTAGGGATTCTTCCCCCCTTTTTTTATAAATGGGAATGTTTTCCTGGGGACCAACTGACAATCTCATCCAATGATGAGATTGTCTTATTAACTGACGTATTGTCATCTAGATTTTGTGGGTCCCTCTTTGGTCTCCTACTCACTGCACTGTTGTGTGGTGTAATTAATTAATTTTAATTTAATTTAATAAATGCATTTTTTTTATACGCCAAACGTTGGTATTACAACACTAATGGTTAAATTGTTCTTTTGCAGCGATCATGTCTTTAGACACTTCATTCCCGTTCGTCCGTTCAGAGGAAGGATTTCCCGAGGCACCCTCGGACCGTGAAGTCCTGACCATGATTAGAGAATATGACCCGGAGTACAAGAAACTCCACCTTTGGGGGTCTTGGTATAACCAGATTATTATGGGTCGACGCAGCTTCACATGCGCAGTGCCGTCTGAGCCCATCACGGCAATTCACTACGCTACCCCACCTTCAGTGCAGTATGCCGTGGAGATGATAGACTGGACCGCGAACAGCTTTCTTCATCCCGCTATGGATGTGGTTCCGGTTCAGCGTCCTATGGTCTTAGATATCCTAGGACGCCGTATTTGTCAGGGAGAAGCACGGCCCTGGAGGCAATCATATAACCTTGGTTTGATTCCCCGTCACCCGATTGGCTATCTGCCATGGGCCCGGTACATCCTGTCAACGAAGAAGTCGCAGTTGATAAGACTAGGACTGTACACCGCAGTCTACGTCTCTCTCTTCCAATATCCTACGCTCCCCACCTGGTGGTTCAAGACTTTCTTGGAGCAATGGAATATTCCCACCCACACTTTCCTTGCCATGGATCGGGAAGTGTCTATCTCTTTGGAGGAATTCGCGGAGGTATCCGGCCTACCGGTCATGGGAGAACATTATGAGGAGCTGCTCCCGACAGATGTGTACGTCTTTGGCGCCAGGCCAGTGGTAAGGGGGGTCACGCCGGAGAATGCCGTTCAACACCAATTCCCGAGCTTGATTAAGGTGTTGAACATTTATGAATCTCTCTTTATCGAACACGGGAGCCGCGGAGTTAATTTTGAGGATTTCATTGCTCAGTTCCTTCATCCAAACGTCCTCTCGGCAGAAACTGCCAAGTCTGGCACCCTTGAGGACCCTTTCGGTCTAGGTTTGGATAACCTGCCAGCGAGAGACATAGACCAAAAGGACTTTTTTCTTCCTAACTCCCCAACCATGTCCTTTGCAGAAATTGCGGCTTCCGGAATGGATGAAGAGGCCTTTTTCTTAGGATTTCTCGGACTGTGGCTGAGTTGGTTCGCGATCCAATGCACTCTCATCGCATGCGGCCTTCTGTCTTTTACCCAGCCCACTGAATGGTCATAGGGGTAAAGGTGGCTGTGGGGATCGCTGGCTTGGCGCACCTATATCATGGCCTCAGCCGAGCAGCGGATGCCAATGAGCCCGGGGTACTGCATGTGGTCTTCCCGATGCACTACTTTGCATCGTGGCTCGAGCTACACACGGCGGGTGTCTTCGGCATGCATAAAAGGCCTTCATTCTTTGACAAGTGCGGTTTTCCTCGCATTATACAGTTGATTGGCTCATCAATCGTGACCTCTTCACCACGGAATGCCAGGGGTTTACTGCTTCGCCCTCACACCGTTGGAGTTGGGATGTCCTTTATTGATAAGGTATTAACCATCGGAAAAGCGTCCACCACTGTGGTGCGACCATTACAGGACTCCTTCGAGGATGGAGCTTCAGTGTTAACGGCCCGGGAGACCCTCCACTTGTATTCTATTAGACCGGGTTTCCTAGTCTTCAGGCAGGGCGGTGCAGCAATCTTCATGAGATATAACCCGCATCGTTTTGTCCAACAACTGGGTTACGATCAAGGGGTACCCTTGGAAGCTTTCTTACTGGAACCTGCTGCCAATGAAGAAGGGATGGAGAACGCGTTACATCACTTCATGCGCCTGAACACGGGTTCTCGTTTTTTCATCAGCACGCCGGCCTGTGCTCCACGACTCCTTAATGTATATAAAGAGTGGTACAATCATGCGACGGGGGCTGTTATAAAGGAAGAGAGGCGAGTGTTGATCGACCGTAAAGCAGTACCCCCCGGCACCAACCGTAACGCTCCCTTAGTGCCAAGGATCCCGGTGGCTCCTCCTCTAAAAGATGCCGGGGGCAGACCATCACGTGCGCAAATTCCTCCACGTGAGCTGCCGCTCCCTGATATCACAGATGCACCTCCCGCACCCTGTGCTCCAGTGGAGACAGTGGTTGTACCCTCGCCGGAGTCTGGCGTGGGTGCGGACATCGGGACCCGTCGTCCTAAAGTGGCTGCTAAGTGGAAGTCGATCCCCCGTGAGCCTAGGGTCGGAGGGCAAAAGAAAAAGAAGTCGCTCTTCGCTGCGGACGTCGTGTTCGGTCAGGAACCCCATGCTCCCTATGCTGAGGGTCTGCTCGAATATGGGACTAACGCAGGATTAGTGATGCCGCCGCCGGACGATACAGACTTGGAGGCTGCTCTCAAAGCTTCAGCATGGTTGGCGAGGCGTGACGCGTGGTTAGCTAAGCTTGCGCAGTCAGGTAACTACTAGTCGCCTTTCTTTATTGCAATATATCTTCTCCATTGCCTTTGACTGACACTTTTCTTTCCTTTCTTTCAACAGGCATCACTGATGAAGAAGCCATTGCCGCTTCTCTGAAGACTTTCCAGGAGGAGGAACGTCTTAGAGAATCTATGGGCCTTAGTAAGTTTCGATTCATCAATCTTTCATTTTCCTTGTGTTATGGTCGATCTAACCTTCCCCTTTTAATCACAGGAACCTCGATGCCGTTCCCTCCAAGTGACGCAGATGCTCTACCGGCTGCCGATGTTCCTGCTTCCTCTGGGCCACCGCAGGGGGTTCGTCTTGAAGAGCCGATGAGAGATGCCTTAAAGGCTCTGGAGGCATCCCTGAACGAGGACGACGACGCCTTGAAAGAGGCGTCACTAAGATCCATCGCGACAGCCCGGGAGGAAAGGAAGCGGCTGAGGCGTGAGGCGAAGGCACGCAGGGCTGCCTTGGCTATGGGAGCGGGTCCCAGCACTGCCCCTCGTGCTGATACTCCATCTGAAGAGGCCCCTGTCGCCCTATCCACTGCCCGCAGAGAGGTGGCGCGCGCAGTTCGGAGCGCAAACGATAAATCCGCTTCAGGTAATGTTTCTCTCAGATTTTTTTTGTTATAAGGATTTTAATGTCTTTGGTCCTTATATCTCTTATCTTGCAGGGCCAAGTCCGATCGAGGGGGAGGCGGAAACCGTTGATCCTAAAGAAACAGAGGAGGCGGTACCTGCCGAACTCGAGCCGACGGTGGGCAACGTCGTTGTGGCTTTGGAGCCTGAGGTGGAGGTCGAGGGGCCTACCGCCGAGAAGGTCATTGATGTCGAACCTGAAGTGGTGGCAGATGATATGATCATTATAACTGAGTCCAGGGTGGTGGCGGATGAGGCGCTCGAGGCCGGCGATCCCCCGACGATGGTGGACGATACAACCGCGACTACTAAACCTGAGAGAGTAGTGGGTGAGGTGGCCATGATTCCCGAGGACGAGCCAACCGCTCCTTTTATGGAATCTGGCAATACTCCAATCATAGTCCTTCCCGTCTATGGCCCTCCGCCGTCCCCAGGTCTTGCGAGCACGACGACGGTCCCCATCGAGTCGGGTGACGATGCCACGGGCGGTGGTCTCATGTCGATAGAGGAGGGAGTCGCCTCCGTTTCAGCCGGGAGCTCCTCGGGTAAACCCTAAGTGGCTGCTTTTCTTTACTTTACAATCTTTTCTGACAAGTTCACCTTTTCGTAATGCAGGTGCAGCCAGTGCCGATGCCCCACTGCTCGAGGGAGCGCCTTCAACGACTGCCTTGGCGGTGGTCACCTCTCAACCCTCTCTCATACCCTCGAAGATGTTGGAAGGTATGTGTTTACGATTTATTAATCTTATATTCTAGACGTATAATTCGTGTACTAAAGTCATATTGTTGTGTTTCCAGGAGTGCTTTTTGATCATGTATATCGGATGTTGCTCCCACACTTTTCTTTTCCATCCGAGCTTGCTTCTTCCTCTGGTGGCGTTGGTGAGTATGATTTCCGTTGACATCCTTCCTCTCTTTTTTTATTGATGGAATTACCTCTAATCTCTTTTTCTCATCTCAACTGCAGTGCTACAGATTGAAGGAGGGGATAAAAGATCAGCTGCGCCACCAGCCCTTCCGACCTTGCCACCTGTCTCAACTGGTACAATGACCATCACATTGGTAACTTTTCTCTCTTTATTTTCTGTACTGTTATCTGATCGCATCCTGTTTCTTTTCAGCTATCGTTCTGGCTTCGGCGTCCTCCGAACCTCGCATTACAATACCGGCGGGTCTTTATATGAGGAGTCTGTCTTCAAAAGGCGTCGCGAATAGTCTGCGCATGTTGAGTGACTACGTCGAGGAACTCGACGTTGAAACTCCTACATCTGCCGCAGACTTTGCTATGGTGGTTAACCCGATGCGAGAAATACTCGTGAACTTTCATGACGAGGACATCATTGCATCCTGGGTTAACCATTGTAAGGAGATCGAGGTTCGCCTATATCAGTTGGAATCGCTGCGTCCCGCTCCCGAGACCTTGGCTGCCAGTAATCAAAGAACAGCGTGGATTGAGTAGAGCGCTCCTTACTTCCGCCATCTCGAACAAGAAGTCATTTCAAGGCGTAAGGAGCGTGGTGAGACTTCGAGCAAGTCTGCTCAACTGCATGCTCGGGTGGAGGCCAACGTCGCACGGCTGAAGGTCATCTTTGAGGGCCTTCTGCAATGTCTCTCCGAAGGGTTATCATTGAGGCAAAAACTTGACGTTGTCGAGCGAGCTGCACCCAGCCAGGAAGCAGCCCAGAAGGCGGCGGAGGAGCAACTTTCATCCTTCTTGCAGCAGCGGGCCCAGGTGGAGGCGGAGGTGGCCGCGGCTGTCACTCGAGAGGAAGCGCTGAAGGAAGTGCGACAGCAGCTTGTGAACTTACTAAAGACACTTCCTCCTCAGTAGCTATCCATCTTTGTATCGTTCGTGCTTGTAGATAAAAGAATGTATATATATATTTTTTTATTCTTTGACATAATGTATCCTGTATCCAATCAAGTTTATGAATAAAAGATACACCTTTTTTTTGTAATGTGTCATTTTCTCCGTCTTTTCTTTCTTTCATTATCAGCATGCCACCTTAGTAACCATGGTTGACGGATGATTAGAACGAGTATCCTGACTTTCTTAAGAAATAACGATGGCTTAGGCCGCAGGTTCAGATCTGCTGCCTAAGACTTTTCAACTCTATAAGCCGTGAGGGTCTCATAGAGACTTTTCTCCCTACGGATCGAGAGGATCTCGTAGGTGGGTTTTCTCCTTAGGAATCGTGAGGATTCCTAAGTGTGGTTTTCTCTTATAAGTCGTAAGGCACCTATAAGAGAATTTTTTTCTCTTATGAGTCGAGAGGACCCACAAGCGGTTGTTTCCCTCCTCGTCGAAATTCGACTTTGGAGAGTGAGACCCGTGAATAGTATGCAAGAGACCATTTTGGATTGACTTACAGGGTCCCATTGTTCAGGAAGCAAGTTTTTTTTAATCCCTGCTGCCTGAGGCTTCATTTGCATGTTGAGACGAAACGGGAATTTCCCGCGGAGACACTAGTTTCTCTGCGAGCCGACGCGAATCAGGAGGCTCTCGTCAAGGAGTGTTTGTATCCGTGAGTCGAGAAGTTTGCTAGGGATTATTTGTTTCCCAAGCGCCAAGGATTATTTGTTTCCTTGGGGTTTGAAACGAGTCGAGAATTTCCCACGGAGGCACTGGTGGCTCTGCGAGTCGACGCGGATCAGGAGGCTCTCGTCAAGGAGTGTTTGTATCCGTGAGTCGAGGAGTTTGCTAGGGATTATTTGTTTCCCAAGCGCCAAGGATTATTTGTTTCCTTGGGGTTTGAAACGAGTCGAGGATTCCCACGGAGATGCTGGTGGCTCTGCGAGTCGACGTGGATCAGGAGGCTCTCGTTAAGGAGTGTTTGTATCCGTGAGTCGAGGAATTTGCTAGGGATTATTTGTTTCCCAAGCGCCAAGGATTATTTGTTTCTTTGGGGTTTGAAACGAGTCGAGGATTCCCACGGAGACGCTGGTGGCTCTGCGAGTCGACGCGGATCAGGAGGCTCTCGTCAAGGAGTGTTTGTATCCGTGAGTCGAGGAGTTTGCTAGGGATTATTTGTTTCCCAAGCGCCAAGGATTATTTGTTTCCTTGGGGTTTGAAACGAGTCGAGGATTCCCACAGAGACGCTGGTGGCTCTGCGAGTCGACGTGGATCAGGAGGCTCTCGTCAAGGAGTGTTTGTATCCGTGAGTCGAAGAATTTGCTAGGGATTATTTGTTTCCCAAGCGCCAAGGATTATTTGTTTCCTTGGGGTTTGAAACGAGTCGAGGATTCCCACGGAGACGCTGGTGGCTCTGCGAGTCGACGCGGATCAGGAAGCTCTCGTCAAGGAGTGTTTGTATCCGTGAGTTGAGGAGTTTGCTAGGGATTATTTGTTTCCCAAGCGCCAAGGATTATTTGTTTCCTTGGGGTTTGAAACGAGTCGAGGATTCCCACGGAGACGCTGGTGGCTCTGCGAGTCGACGCGGATCAGGAAGCTCTCGTCAAGGAGTGTTTGTATCCGTGAGTTGAGGAGTTTGATGAAGACACTGGTTTCTTCAGAGTTGGAATGAACCGTCGAGATTTAGCTTCGTCTTCTGACGGAGCCTGCTGGGAAAGTATGGTCCCCTCTTTGTTTACGCCCTTGGATTGTATACAGGGATCGATGTGATCTTAACTGTAGGGCCAGAATCTTATCATTTCTTCTTTTTATTTTATTTTATTTCCGCGATGCTCTATCATTTCAGCTTTTATATCGCGAAGGTTGCGACTGCCCAATCATTTCGGCTATTTTTCGCGGTGCCCAATCATTTCGGCTATTTATTTTATTTTCACTCGATGCTTTTTATTGCGAGTTGCCCAATCATTTCGGCTATTTTGCATGCATACATTTTTACTTGCTGCTTTTTATTGCAAGTTGCCCTATCATTTCGGCTATTTCGTATGCATGTGCGGCCTATTGGCTTTTCGCTGTAAACCGATTTCGGCATCAGCACCGTTACAACTGGGATATTACCAGGAGCGAATCATCATCTGCCTCTGTCGATGACGAACAAAGGTGGCTTAGTGACCAGGATTAGGGTCCTGTCGGCTAAAGCTTTTGACTTCATGAGCCGTAAGGGTTTCACGAAGTTATTTCTCCCTACAAGTTGTGAGGATCTCGTAGGTGCATTTTCTCCTTAGGACTCGTGAGGATTCCTAAGTGTTCATTTCCTCTGTAAGTCGTAAGGATCCTACAGGAGGGTTTTCTCCTTATAAGTTGAGAGGACCTACAAGGGTCATGCGAACATATCCCCAGCCATGGACGGGACTTGGTTAGGGAAATGTTTATTCGCGCCCATGGATTGTATACAAGGGTCGGTATTGAGCCGCTTGTAGGGCAATATCAGAAGTTATGGGGGGTTGCTTAAGCACAGGTTTAGGTCTCTGTAACTTAAGACTTTCAACTCTTATGAGCCGTGAGGGTCCCATAAGAGAGTTCTCTTTACGAGTCGTGAGGATCTCACAAGTGTATTTTCTCCTTAGGAATCGTGGGGATCCCTAAGTGTGTTGCTCCCTTGTGAGTCGTAAGGATCTCACGTGGGTGGTTTCTCCTTATAAGGTCGAGAGGACCCTATAAGTGTCCTTTAACGAGGTTGTGCCCTTTCGGGTTTTCACAAACACTCGCCGGCAGTCCTGCTGTTTTTACTCACGGAGCCCTTTCGGGTTTTCATCCGTGCCCTTTTTGCTTATGGACATACCGTTTTTATTTTATTTTATTTTTATATGTTTTTTTTATATCTCGTCAGCCTAAAGATGCTGCGGTAGTATTTTAAAGACGTTTCGGTGTGCTATTAGTTTAAGGACATTTCGGTCCGGCATTAGTTTAAGGACGTTTCGGTCCGAAATTGAGAAGGCTGGCTACTGCTTATAAAGCTTGAGCTTAGGAAGATAGCGAGCGGACATAGTCGTCGTCATCTATCATTGACCTAGGCTGTGACTCATTAAGCGTAGTATTTCTTTAGGAAGCGACTGTTTATTGGCCTGAAAGGCCTTTCCCCATGCATGTCCATGAGTAGATAGGCCCCGCCCTGGTAAACTTTATCTATGATGTACGGGCCTTCATAGTTCGGCTCGAATTTTCCTCACTTGACGCGATTGGGGATCATAGGCCTTTTGACCACTAGCACAAGTTCGCCTTAGCGGAATGTCCTCGGTCGGGTCAATCTTTCATATGAGCGAGTCATCTTTGCTTTATAAGCTTTCAGATTTTGCTGTGCTATGAGCCGGGTTTCATCAAGGGCGTCAAGCTCCCCAAGCCGAAGGTGAGCATTTTCTTCGTCCGTTAGCTCGTATTGGATTGCCACTCGTAGAGAGGGTAACTCTATCTCGAGGGGGAGTACTGCTTCTGTACCGAACACCAACGCGTACGGCGTTGTATTCGTGGCCGTCTTGAACGTAGTTCGATATGCCCAAAGAGCTTCTTGCAGTCTTTCGTGCCAGTCCTTCTTATTTCGGGACACCGTTTTCTTTATGATCTTTGTCAAGGTCTTGTTGAAGGCTTCAGCTAGACCATTAGCTCGCGGATTATAAACCGAGGAATATCTCCAGTCTATATTATGCTGTTGCGCGAAGCGACTGATCTTGTGGCTTCTGTAAGCTGGCCCGTTATCGGAGATGATCCGTCGCAGAGTTCCAAACCGATATATGACATGCGTCTTGAAGAAATGGAGGATATTTTCCGTCTTCACCTCTCTTAACGGTACTGCTTCTGCCCATTTAGAGAAGTAGTCAGACGTCGCCAGGATGAAACGATGTCCCCTAGACGATGCTGGTTCGATAGGGCCAACTATGTCAGTCCCCCACATTTCGAATGGCCAGCTAGCCACCGTTGGATGTAGTGGATTTGGGTGCTGGTGGATGAAGTCCCCATGAATTTGGCATGAGTGGAATTGCTTCGCATATTCGATGCAGTCCTGAATCATCGTGGGCTAGTAGTATCCCATCCGTTTTATCTTCAACTTCATCTTAGGGCCTGCTTGATGAGAACCGCAGAGTCCGTCGTGAACTTCCTGGACGACCCTTTTCTCTTCGTCGGTCCTAAGCATCTCAGCCACAGAGAATCAAATGACCTCTTGTACAGAGTATCGTTGACGAAGGCGAAAGACAGAGCTCGTTTCATGAGCTGATGTCTTATGGACGCTTCTTCAGGCCTTCGGTGGGACTTAAAGTAATCTATGAAGACTTCCCTCCAATCCTCGGCCTTTTCCGGCTCTTTTATTTGCAGAGCCATTCGATCAGTCATTTCCTTTTCTTTGGATGATTCCGGCGATGTTTCTGCTGGGGCGAGCACTCGACAGCTTTGCACCACGATTCTAACGTCATCGAGGTTCTCGTTAGCCAGTTCTTTAGCAAGTTTGGCCAATGCGTCCGCTTTGCTGTTTTCCGCGCGCGGTATGTTCTCCAAAGTATAAGAGGGAATTTGGGTTAACAGTTGTTGCACCTTTTAACCGTATTTCACCAATTCTGGCTTGCACGTTTGGTAGTCGCCGTTTACTTGACTAACGACAAGTTGAGAATCCCCATATATGAGGAGGTTTTCAATTCCCATGTCAACGGCGATCTCAAGGCCTGCTATCAGAGCTTCATATTCGGCTTCGTTATTTGTCCTCGGTTCTGTTAGGGAGAACGCGTAGCGCATTATCCCTCCTTGTGGAGTTATAAAGATGAGTCCTACCTCCGATTTGATTATAGGGGTATTTTTTGCGCTTTTTCATGGAAGATGCTCCATCGAAATAAAGTTCCCATTGGGTATCACCACCGTCGCTCGCGTCAAATGCATGTTCGTCTGGAAGATCGCAGTTTAAAGGAGAGTCGGCCGGTATCGGGTGCTCAGCGAGGAAATCGGGGATGGCCTGGCCTTTCACTGCCTTGAGAGGTTGATACGTTATCGAGAACTCCATCAATAGCAGGGCCCATTTAGCGAGTCGTCCCGTCAATATGGCTTTTGACATCAAGTATTTAAGAGGGTCCACCTTTGAAATGAGACGGACTTCATGCGCCAACGCATAGTGCCTGAGCTTTGTTATCGCAAAGATCAACGCCAGGCAGTGTTTTTCAATGGGGGAGTAGTTACTTTCTGCCCCCAGCAGAACTCGACTTAAGTAGTAGAGTGCTCTTTCTTTCCCTTGATCGTTCTCTTGTGCCCATAATGCGCCTAAAGAGCCTTCGAGGGCGGTTGTATAAAGAATGAGAGGCTTTCCCTTAACCGGAGCAGCCAACACCGGCGGGTTCTGCAGGTATTGCTTGATCTCGTCTAGCGCGCTTTGGCATTTTTGATCCCAGACGAATGGGGTTCCCTTCTTCATCAGGCGACTGTAAGGACGGCACTTTCCTGAAAGGTTGGCTATAGATCGCCGTATGTACGCGAGCTTCCCTTGGAGAGACCGCAGTTGTTTGAGAGTTCTCGGCGGAGGCATTTTCATGATCGCTTTAATCTTTGACGGATCTATTTCAATACCTCGGTGTCGAACAATGAATCCCAGGAATTTGCCTGAGGAAACTCCAAATGCACACTTGAGCGGGTTCATTTTCAAGTTGTATTGTCGAAGGCGTTGAAATACGGTCTTCAGATGCTCGAGATGTTCCTCGTATGATTTGCTTTTAACCACGAGATCGTCGATATAGCATTCGACGATTTCGTGTATAAGGTCGTCGAAGATCTTCGTCATGGCCCTTTGGTAGGTGGCACCGGCGTTCTTTAAACCGAAGGGCATCACCTTGTAACAAAATATTCCTAAAGGGGTCCTGAAGGCTGTGTGCTTCTGGTCTTCTGGATGCATCTTTATCTGGTTATACCCTGACGAGCCGTCCATAAAGGAGAAAACCTCATGAGTGGACGTGTTGTCTATCATCAGTTCGGTGACTGGCACTGGGAAATCATCTTTCGGGCAGGCTTTATTGAGATCCCGGAAGTCCACGCATATGCGCACTGTCCCATTTTTCTTCATCACCTGGACGATGTTGGCGATCCATTCAGGGTATTGAACTTCCTGGATGAAGCCAGAATCGATCAACTTTTTGACTTCAGCATTGATACTCATTTCAAGCTCGAGTCGCATTCTTCTCGGCGCCTGTTTGACTGGCTTGATGCTTGGGGATATTGCCAATTTATGCACAGCGATTTCTGGATCTAGTCCCGGCATTTCGGAATAGTTCCACGCAAAGCAATCTCTATGCTGTAGGAGCACGTCTTTCAACGCGGTCACCCTTTCTTCAGATAGCAGCTCGCTGATGAATGTCGGTCGCGGGTCATCTAGCGTTCCCAATTCAATTTTCTTGAGGTTATCCGCAGTGGTATGGATTCCATCTTCCAGTTCTTTTGGCGCTGGTGGGAATTCTGAGATTATCTCGTCGCTGCTGTTTTCGAAGCACCAAGGGAGCTCATCTATGTCCTCGGGCTCTTCTTTTAATATTGTAATCATATGACAGGTGCGAATTCGCTTCCAATCCCAATGTGGAACTGGTTCCTCTTTCATGGCCTTGGGCTCATGCTTTTGTGGTGGCGTTACCCTCCAGTTGTCGGACAGAGCGAACTTGCCAAGCTGATACTGATCTTCGACCCAATTCTTGAAGGTGAAGCAATCCTCGAGAGGGTGCCCTATTACTCGATGGTAAGAGCAATAGTCCAGGTGTGAGACTTCGCCTGCTCGTTCGGGGTGCTTAGTCTCCGGCAGTGTAAGCATCTGATGTTTTAGAGCAAGGTCAAGTATCTTCTTCGTCTTATCCCGAGGAAACGAGTATGCTCGCCCCATTTTCTTCATAAGGGATAGATCAATAGCGCTCGACTCCCGTTTGCGTGGCTTCTTAGCCCTGCTTTGTTGTTGAGCGCCTTTTTGGCCTTTCGACTTATTTTTGCTTTTGCGCCGAGCCTTCTTTATAACAGGTTGACAGGGAGCAGCCTTTTCATCTTTCACGTCTTGTTGGAGAAGGCGTTGCGTTCTGGATTTCTCGTAGATGACCATTTCGCGGTTATGGTCATCCCGGACTTTTTGACCCGCTTCCCTTATAAGCTTGTCCATTTGTTCTTCGAACGACGGACTGGGCTCCTTTGCATCTGGCACTTTTATTGGCTCAGGATTAGCGTCCTCCCATTGAGCATCCGCTTCTTCATCGAAGTCATATACGACATAGCAGCTGTTTAGTAGCTCCCGTTTCTTTGACCGGCCGTACCCGAGCCCGATCGTCTCCATCCTCCCATTAGGTAGCTTGTGTTGAGTTTCGGGGACGTTCCAAACCCTGTCATAGAATTTGGCCTTCCTAACAGTCTGTTCGAACGGTATCCCTTGGCGCTTTAACAGTCGTTTCAAGCCTTCTGTATAATATCTAGGTAGACGAATGGGTTGAAACCTATCCAGCGTTGGATCTGCTCCATACCAGATTTCTTTCTCCACTTTATTTTCTTCAGAGCGGTAAAGCAGAATTGCTTTCTCTCTCTTTCTCCTGGGAGGGATATAGAATGTCCGCAATTCTTCTACACTGTAGATATTAAGTGCATCCAGTTCTTTATGGTGTCTAAGCGGCACCATGGCTATCTGCAAACTTCGCTCTTCATCAGCAGAAGCTCGTATTGAAAGCCGAGCAGGGAATACAGCATGAACTTCATCTTCCGAATCACTACCGAAGATCAATGAAGGAACGGATGGTCCCGGCTTGGTGTATTGGGGCGGACCCGAATAAGTTATATTCTCTTCCTCCTCGGTATCGCTGCCGAAGACAGGGATGGTGGCGTTAGTTTTGTTCTCAGGCTTGTGACACCTTTCCGTGTCTTCGAAACTCGGCAAGAAGTATTTGGCATCTTCATACTTACAAACTTCATTCACGAAAAACGGATTCAATTCTCCTGCCACAGTGTACTCGAGACCATCCTTGCAATATTTCATACACTGATGCTGTGTAGAAGGGATGATATTGTACTCGTGTAACCATGGTCGACCGAGCAAAGCATTGTAGCATGTCTTGGCATCTATGACATGGAATTTAATATCTGTGACGAGCAACCCGAAGCGTAATGTCAATATCACAGATCCAAGAGTTTTTGACGACTGGGAGTCGAACCCGGAGATGGTGATCTTGTCTCGGGCGAGGTGTTGGACACTCATGCAAACTTCCTTTAACACCCGCACATTGAGTAAATTAATAGACGATCTGTTATCGACCAAGATTTTACTTATCTTTATGTCATGGCAGTATCCTGAGACATAAAGGGGACGATTGTGTTCGCACGTCCCGAGGAGCAGGTCTTCATCGCCAAAAGCAACGTCGGCCGTGTGCACCTCTTCCAACTCATTCTTCATCTTTTCTTCGGCCAGGAAGGCTTGGAACTGGTCCGGATCTTGTAGCGCCTTAATCAAAGAATCCCTCGCCTCTTTTGATAGTAACAGGGCATCAAGAATGCTGAGTTGTGAGGGCAGCTTCCTCAGATGCGCCAAGACATTGCAATCCACCTTATTTCTCTTCGGCGGATTCTTGGCGGTTAGCTCTTCCGCAACTTGGTCATCTAGAGTAATATCCTCAGAGACCTTTTCTTTCCCTTTATTTTTCTTGTTTAAGGGTCCGAGATTCTTTTCAGGTAGCGTCCGATTGCGTAGCTGGATATTTTCGCAAACCTTTGGCTCTTCTTCTTTTCCCGAAGTTGACTCTTTAAAGAGAGGGGCGAGTTCCAGCTCCACCTCAGAATCGCTCCCGAATGTAGGCACTTATGACCCGCCAGTGTTAACCATGCGACAATCACCGGTAATTCTTCCAAGCCCTTCGGTCGTATTTCTTTGCTCTCGACGAGTTTTGCGCTTCTCCCGCTTAAAGCGTTGTCGATGAGCAACATATTCTTGCCACCATCTATCGAAAGCTTTGCACTCTTCAGTGGGGTGTGAAACCTTCTGATGATATAAGCAAAAGGAGGGGTGCATTTCTATTTCACCAGTAATTTTTCCTTCAGAGGATGGTAGCTTCATGCCCATTGATGTGGCCTTAGCAAACCTTTTCTTTATCTTGAATAGGCTTTTGTCGGTAGCGAAGGTATTTTGCTCCAGCGGGATCGTCTCAGCTCTTTCATCAAGTCGCCGGCGCTTGGCCCTTTCAAATATAGCCATCTCGCGTTCTTGATCAGCTTTACTTTTCAGTCGAGCTTCGTTAAGGAACGCGTCAATCATTTCGACTGATAGCTCCGGAATTTTTGATTCGGTATCTGCCCCCAGCGTTTTAGTGCCAGAAGTCTCCTCATCGTTCGTGATCGAATGGGAGATCATATGAAAGCTCGCTACATATTCCTCGGATTCATCCGATGAACTTTTTCCCTCATCTTCTTCTTGAAAGACGTGATTGAGGAACTCTTGGAGCGTGATGGGAGTCCGTGCCTTTTGGTTGTATTCATCCAGCGCGTCAATTTGCTTTTGTAAGTCCATGCGCTTGTCGCCGGGCTTCACGGGCTTCTTAGATTTCTTCTTCTTCTTTTTCGAAGATTTTGACGGCTGGTTGCGAGTGTTTGAGCCACCACCATCGGTCTTTGGAGTTGTACGTGGCTTCAACATCCCTTCAATGACCTGCGGTTCCAACGGGTTCTTCCACTTGATTGCTGGACATGTCTGAAGATCGTTTAGCATCCTCTTTGTCTTGGCTGATAATACAACCTCCCAAGGAGCTTCTTCAATGACGGAGCATGTTGCTCCCGGCGTATTCGTCCCTTTAGAGGTGTGGGGCTGCGGGGGATTCACCTTCCATTTGTCAGATAACACGAACTTGCCCTGTCGGTACTGGTTTTCAAGCCAATTTTTGAAAACGTAGCAATCTTTGATCGGATGGCCTAGTACTCAATGATAAAGACAGTAGTTGGGTTCGTTGACGTCACTTGGTTATAACGGACGTTTTGGATCCGGCAAATTTATGAGTCTGTTGCGCAACGCCAGCTCGAATAACCTCCTCATTTTATCGTGGGGAAAGGAATAAGGACGTCCCATCCTATCCTCAAGGGGTACGTACGGGCACATATTATTTTGACGAGCCACTGGCTTCGGGTCGCTCGGTTGTTGTTGAGCATTAGCGACGACGATCGCTTTTCCCTTCCCTTTGTCATTTCGGGAGTCCGGCCTTGGAAGAGGAGGTTTATGGCCCATCTGATCCATCTGTGCTAGTTTGTCGATTAAGGCTTGGAAGGTAGTCGGCTTGAAAAACATCATAAACTGCGAGATGGTTGCTTGTGGATCGAGGGTTCCCACAAACATACCCACCGCGGGAGCTTCTTCAATGCGCTGCTCGCACTTCGACCATAAATTCCGCCATCGTATAGCGTACTGAACCCACGTCTCGCCGGGTTTTACCCTGGCATTAATCAGGGCCGTCATCGGGGTACGCTCACTGGCACTTGCAAAACGCTGAGTAAACAGTAGCTCCATCTCTGCGAAGGTTTTGATAGAGTCATTCGGGAGTTCAGAGTACCACTCAAACGCCGTATCCGATAAACTTCCAACAAACTGGCGCAGTAGAAGCTTGTCATCACCGCCGGTATTGCCACAGAGTGCCCTGAACTGGGCAACATGCTGATGAGGATTGCCCGTCCCCTTGTAGACATGGAACTTGGGAATTGTGTAACCTGGCGGGTACTTAATTTGATCGTACCAACTTGGATATGGCCGCCCCGTTTTTACGACTTGACCGGCCGCTTCGGTCGCATGATGCACCCGTATTTGCTGGGCGATGTATTCATCCAACTCAGTTTTTGAGATTGTATCCTCTTTAGCCGTCGACAGAGCTGGTGGAGGATTTGATGTCTTTCCCCTATCGTCTCCAAGGACGATCGGGGGCTCTTCAGCCGGAGGATCTTGTTGTATCATCATCCCTATCATGTCTTGGAAGAGGAGGCCCATACGCTGTATGTTGGCTGCTTGTTCAGCAGCCTCTTTGTCCTTCTTCTCCAATATCCGACGAAGGAATTCGGCGTCGGTTTCTTCCTCCTGGTGCTCATCTGAGGACGTTTCAGGGTTCTCTTTTGGCCCGGTAAGTGCAGCCATAGCATTCATCATTTCTTGGAGCTTTTGCTGTTGCTCCTGTGCCTTGGTCACTGATCGGGTGAGCGGTCGATGACCCGTAGATATGCGGCTATCTTCTTTACCAGATGCCACGTAGACGGTATGAACTATCATGCCCCCTGACTTAGGGCGTTTGGGTTCACCATTTTTAACTTTTGCCGCTGACGCGGGAGTTTTCTCTGGCCTCCCTCTTTTGTGGGTCGTTGAGGTTGAAGGAACCGTTGAAGGGGGCACCCTAGCAGCTGCTGTCCCCTGCTGTTTAATGGGACAGTCCTTGTCTTTTTCCACCTTTGCCTTTTTCTGGCGACGAGAGGAGTGACCTGGGTCAATCACGGAGTCTTGAACCCTCCGCCAAACTTTATAAATTTTTTAAGACAGCCGTTGAGGGGGCTGTTCTTGTTTTGTTTGCGGAACTCTCTCCGCAGGCGGAGGAGATCTTTTCAGTGTAGCGGTTGGAGAATTCTTACGTACCCTCCTCAGCAGTTCAAAGCTGTTCCCAGTTGGAACAGCAGCGTTGACTTCCACCACTGGAGCTGGTGGAGTTAGCCCTGAGGGGGAGTTGCCCCCTGCCTTCCTCACTCGTTGCCAATGGCGACGTCGAGCACGACGAGCCGTTGGGACTGGCTCGGAGATAGAGATAGCTTCTTTTTGCCCCCTGTCTGAATGAGGCGCCGCCGGTGTTAACCTCTTAAAGACTGAGGTTGTCTTCTGAGGTGTGATATCCAACCTATCGAAGACAGATCCTCGGGCAGGGACAGGAGCAGGAATCGTCAGTCTTGAAAAGACTGACTCTTTGACAGGGGAAGTCGTCTTGACGGCTTCTGGAGCAGCAGTTATTGCCTTCCTCGGGGCAGCCAATTTAGAGTTCTGATCCAGCCTGGCGAAAACAGAAGCTGTTAGTTTGGCAGTGGGTGACCCGTTGACAGGGGCCGTCGTGGCAGTAAGTCGGTCGAAGACCGACTTCTTGCTCACCTCCGATGCAGGTATCGGCATAGAGAAGCTTATAGGTGGGATCATGGTCCCGAAGAACAGGCCAGTGGTGGCTTGGGTCACCTGGTCTACTGGCAGAGTGAGGAAGGAAGCCGCTTGGGGCCCATATGCTACACCTCCGGGGGAGGTGGAGCGTCTATTGCAGGGGCACTTCGAGCAATTGGTGCAGTTAGAGGCCATTGAATCTTGAGTTCTGCACCAGGCAAAAGACCAAATCTTAGTAACTTGAAATCCGAAGGCAACCATTTAACAAACCGCGATTGGTTCGCGAGGACGACGTACGAAGTGTGGAGTGGAAAGAGGAAAAGGTCCCACCGGGCGTGCCAGAATCTGTTCCCCTCTGAAAGACGGCGCGACGTGGACGTCTCGCCTGAGATTCGGGGCAGATGCTATTTGGTTTTATCCGTCTACCTCTCCGAAGATGCCAAGTTGATTTATGGCACTGTGTATCGGATGTTTAGACGGATGCGGCCGATGTAGCAAACTTCGTCAGATTCCCCCTCAGGGTGAGGGGTTTTTGATTGTGGGGACGCTCTTCCCTGCAGGCGCAAGCCCCTGCAGTTAATTACGCTACCGCGTCACGGTAACAACTTTCTCCTTCTCCAGAATTTCACTTCGTGTCGTGGGTGTTTGCTTTGTTTGTGGTTGCCCGTGGATTGTATACGGAGACTGAGTAATGCCGTCGCCCGTAGGACGTGGATTAGTCCAAATCCGTATTTACTTAGATTTGGGTTTGGTGTTTTTAGTTTAAGGATGCATTAGTCGCGTTGCGGCTAAGATCAACTTAAACGTTCGTTAAGGATACGTTAGTCCTGTTTTAGACTAAGATGAACTTAACGCATTGATTAATATATGGCCTTCAGGACTCGTCACCTCTCTGACGTCGTTGAAGGATTACAACGACGGGTGTCAGAGGAGTTCAGAGATGTACCCTTGAACCAAAGTTGATTTGGAGTTTTATCATTCATTTAAATGTCTGGGGATACGTTAGCCGTATTTGGGGCTAAGATCAACTTAAACGGGACCGTTTAGATCCGGCAAAAGGGCATTTGGAGGCTCTACTGTTCCAGTTTAGGGACATAGTGGTCCATAGGTAGTTTAAGGACGTTGCGGTCCATTGCCAGTTTAGGGACGTGGTAGTCTATGTTCCAGTTTAAGGACGTGGTGGTCCGTATTCCAGTTTAAAGACGTGGTGGTCCATGTTCCAGTTTAAGGACGTTATGGTCCGACATTAGTTTAAGGACGTCTCGGTCCGATATTAGTTTAAGGACGTCTCGGTCCGATATTAGTTTATGGACGTCTCGGTCCGATATTAGTTTGTGGTCGTCGGGACCCGTCACCTCTCTGACGTCGTTGAAGGATTACAACGACAGGTGTCATAGGAGTTCGGAGATGTACCCTCGAACCAAAGTAAATTGATTTAAGAGAGCCATCTTGCTCAGTCAATTTAATTTAAGGACTTATGGCCAAAATTGGGCTAAGTCCAGTTTCAACATTTTTTGTCTTTGGCCTGTGCTAGGGCTTTACCCCTTTTAGTAATGCACTGCATTATTCTTGTTTTGATTGGGCTTTGCCCTTTTATAAATGATGCAGAGCATCTATTTTTTTTGTTTGGGCTTTCCCCCCTCCTTTTTTTTAAAATGCATAGCATTTTTTTTATTAGGCCTGTTAGGCCTTTTAATTGGGCTCTGTCCTTTTTCTTTAATAATGCAGAGCATTTTTTATTAGGCCAGTTAGGCCTTTTAATTGGGCTCTGTCCCTTTTCTTTAATAATGCAGAGCATTAAATACTCTGACAGTGCCCCACGTGGCTTGTCAGGCGCTTTGCGCTAAGTAATGAGCGTAAACTCATATGGTGGTGACACGTGTCGCGTTGTGGTGAGCGCAAGCGCAATAGCGCAGTGCGCTGCGCTAATGCGTTGCGCTGTTGCGCTGCTGACACGTGGCGCGCTCTGGTGAGTTGCGCCAATTCCAGAGAGCAAAGCTCTATTTCAAGAGCGCGTAGCGCAAGTGGTTCTATGGCTGACACGTGGCGCTCTCTTAAGAGCGCAACAGCGCAGTTTGTAAGTGCAGAGCACTAAGAATATTTTAGATTCAAGAACAGAAGTGCAAAGCACTATTTAATTTCTTGATCTAAATTAGATCAAAGAAAAATAAATTTTTCTTTTTTGTTTCAAGAACCAGAGGTTCATAAAAGTGCAAAGCACTATTTTTTATTTTATTGTTTTCTTGTTTTAAAGAACCAGAGGTTCATAAAAGTGCAAAGCACTGTTTATTACGTAAAGATCATTGATCTTGTTTTTAGATCAATGATCTATTAGAAGAAATTTCTTCTATTTCATGAAGGTTCTTTACCTTTTCTCTTGAAATTTTCTCAGAGTTCTCTCTGTTTGAAGCTCTTGACCCTTTTTTTTTTAAGAAAATGTTACTTTTTTTTTTGAATTGAGGCCTAGGGTCCTTTTTATAGTGCCCAAAAATTAGTTAAATTTGTTAAAGAGATCCTTCTCTGAGTGATTTGGGGAATTTTCCCCACCGTTGGATCTTTGATCCAAGGGCTTCTACTTTGCAGAAGAAAATCTTCTTGTTTTAACAAGAACAGAAAAGATTTCTTAGAAATTTAATTCTGTTTGGCGCATATGCCCCAGCGCGTGACACGTGTCGCACAGCGCAACTGCGCTGGCACGTGTCGCGCAGCGCAAAGCGCGGCGCACCTGCACTAGCGCATCTGCGCTGGCACGTGTCGCGCAGATGCGCTGGCACGTGTCGCGCAGCGCAACTGCACTAGCACATCTGCGCTGACACGTGTCGCACAGCGCAGCGCAACTGCGCTAGCGCATCTGCGCTGACACGTGTCGCGCAGCACAGTGCTTGCGCAGCTGAAGCGTTGCTTTATTAAAATAGAGCTTTGCTCTGATTGGGCGCGCCTTCTTGGGCGCTGCGCTGACGTATCAGCGCTTGACATGTGGCGCGTTGCGCCCGAGATTTGAAGCGTTGCTTCAAAATTTTGAATTTTGAATTTCAACAGAGCTTTGCTCTGATTGGACGAAACAGGCCTCATCTTCGTGACCCCACAAGGGGGGATAATGCGCTTTGCTTTCTCCTTAACAGAGCCGAGGACGAACAATGAAGCCGAATACGAAGCTTTGATAGCAGGTCTTGAGATCGCCATCGACATGGGAATCGAAAACTTGCTTATATACGGAGACTCCCAACTGATCGTCAGTCAAGTAAATGGCAACTACCAAACGTGCAAACCAGAGTTGGTGAAGTACGGCGAGAGAGTGCAGCAACTGCTGACCCAAATTCCTTCCTACACCCTCGAAAGCATACCGCGTGCGGAAAATAGTAATGCGGATGCATTAACCAAGCTCGCTAAAGAACTAGCCGACGAGAACCTCGATGACGTGAGGATCGTTGTACAAAGCCGTCGGGTCCTCGCACCGGCAGAAATATCTCCGGAATCATCCGAGGAAAAGGAAGCGACTGAGCAGACGGCCCTGCAAATAAAAGACCAAGAAACGATTGAGGATTGGAGAGAAGTCTTTATAGACTCTTCAAATCCCGTCGAACGCCTGAAGATGCGTCCTCAAAACATCAACTCATGAAGCGAGCCCTATCTTTTGCCTTCGTCAACGATACTCTGTACAAAAGGTCATTTGATTCTCTGTGGTTAAGATGCCTGGGACTTGAAGAGGCGAAAAGAGTCGTCCAAGAAGTTCACAATGGACTTTGCGGTTCTCACCAAGCAGGCCCGAAGATGAAGTTGAAGATTAAACGGATGGGCTACTACTGGCCCACGATGATTCAGGACTGCCTCGAATATGCGAAGCAATGCCACTCATGCCAGATCCATGGAGACTTCATCCACCAGCATCCAAATCCATTACACCCGACAGTGGCTAGCTGGCCGTTCGAAATGTGGGGAACTGACATAATAGGCCCCATCGAACCGGCATCGTCCAGAGGACATCGATTCATTTTGGCAACAACTGATTACTTCTCCAAATAGACAGAAGCAGTACCGCTGAGGAAAGTGAAGACGGAGAATATCCTCCACTTCTTCAAGACGCACGTTATTTATCGGTTTGGAACTCCGTGATGGATCATCTCCGATAACGGGCCAGCCTACAGAAGCCACAAGATCAGCCGCTTCGCACAACAGCACAACATAGACTGGAGATACTCCTTAGTTTATAATCCCCGAGCCAACGGTCTAGCGGAGGCTTTCAACAAGACCTTGACGAAGATCGTGAAGAAGACGGTGTCCCGAAATAAGAAGGACTGGCACGAGAGACTGCATGAAGCTCTTTGGGCATATCGAACTACGTTCAAGACGGCCATGAACACAACGCCGTACGCGTTGGTATTCGGTATAAAAGCGGTACTCCCTCTCGAGATAGAGCTACCCTCCCTACGAGTGGCAGTTCACTACGAGCTAACGGACGAAGAAAACGCTCACCTTCGGCTTGAGGAGCTCGATGCCCTTGATGAAACTCGGCTCATAGCGCAGCAAAATCTGGAAGCTTATAAAGCAAAGAGGACGCGCTCATATGAAAGATTGACCAGGCCGAGGACATTCCGCCAAGGCGAATTCGTGCTAGTGGTCAAAAGACCTATGATCCCCAATCGCGCCAAGCGGGGAAAATTCGAGCCGAACTATGAAGGCCCGTACATCATAGACAAGGTCTACCAGGATGGAGCCTATCTACTCATGGACATGCACGGTGAAAGACCTTTCAGGCCAATAAACGGTCGCTTCCTGAAGAAGTATTACGCTTGACGAGTCACGACCGAGGTCAATGATAGATGACGACGACTATGTCCGCTCGCTATCTTTCTAAGCCCAAACTCTATAAGTAGTAACCGGCTTACTTAACAACGGACCGAAACGTCCTTAAAACTAACAGTAGACCGAAACGTCCTTAAACTAACGGCGGACCGAAAGTCCTTAAACTAACGGCGGACCGAAACGTCCTTAGAACTAACAACGGACCACTATTTCCTAAAACCAGCTGTTAACCGAGATGTCGATGAACTACGGTGGATTGCAGCATCCCAGAGCTGATACAAAAAAAATTTATATATAAAAAAAGAAAACAGTATGTAGATAAGAAAAATAGGCACGGATGAAACCCGAAAGGGCTCCGTTAGTAAAAACAGCAGGGCTACCGGCGAGTCTTGTGAAAACCCGAAAGGGCGCAGCCTCGTTAAAATAAAAAAAAAGAGAAAAGAAAAAGAAAATGGTACGTCCATAAGCAAAATAGGCACGGATGAAAACCCGAAAGGGCTCCGTGAGTAAAAACAGCAGGGCTACCGGCGGGTGTTTGTGAAAACCCGAAAGGGCGCAACCTCGTTAAAAGACACTTGCAAGGATCCTCTCGACCTTGTAAGGAGAAACCACCTGCGTGAGATCCTTACGACTCACAAGGGAGCAACACACTTAGGGATCCCCATGATTCCTAAGGAGAAATTACACTTGCGAGATCCTCATGACTCGTAAAGAGAACCCTTTTATGGGACCCTCACGGCTCATAAGATTTGAAAGTCTTAAGCTACAGGGATCTGAACCTGTTCTTAAGCAGCCCCCACAACCTTCAATACTGCCCTACAAACGGCTCAATACTGACCCTTGTATACAATCCACGGGTACGAATAAACATTTCTCTAACCAAGTCCCACCCGTGACTGGGGATATGTTCGCACGGTGAACAACCCTTGCGAGTCCCCTCGACTTATAAGGAGAAAACTCTCTTGTAAGATCCTTAAGACTTACAAGAAGACATACACTTAGGAGTCCTCACGATTCCTAAGGAGAAAACACACCTACGAGATCCTCACGACCTGTAGGGAGGAATACCTTTGTGAGACCCTTACGGCTCATGAAGTCAAAAGCCTTAGTCGACAGAATCCTAACCCTGTTCGCTAAGCCACTTTTGTTCGATATCGACATAGGCAAATGATGATTCGCTCCTGGCAATATCCCAGTTGTAGCGGTGCTGATGCCGAAATCGGTGTCTAATCCCAAGCTTGCGGCAAAAAAGCTAGCGAGCCACACATGCATACGAAATAGCCAAAATGATGGGGCAACTTGCAACAAAATCAGCAAGTAAAAATGTATGCATGCAAAATAGCCGAAATGATTGGGCAACTCGTAATAAAAAGCAGCGAGTAAAAATAAAACAAATAGCCGAAATGATTGGGCACCACGAAAAATAGCCGAAATGATGGGGCAATCGCGACCTTCGCGATATAAAAGCTGAAATGATAGAGCATCGCGGAAAGAAATAAAAAAATGAATGAATAAAATTTATGCCCTACAGGTGATATCATGTCAATCCCTGTATACAATCCAGGGGTGCAAACAAAAAAGGAATCACACCCTTTCTCCCCAAGCTTCATCAGAAGGAGAGACCAAATCTCAATGGTTCATAGACAGCCTAGAGATCATCTCAACATTCGTCTCATTACAACACACACAACGTCAAGCAAAGCGGAACAGCGGTAACTCCCAGTTCCATGACTCGGCGGTACACAGATAACCGAAAGTCAAACCCTAACTCCATGAAATGCGGATAAAGTCAACCCTTCTTGGCTACGTAGAACGCGGATTATGTCACTTCTGACCCCATGGAAAACGTCCAGAGCGGAGCCTGGTCCTCGCAGAGCACGGCAGTGAACCCATGTGAAGCATTCAGAGCAAAGCCTGGTCCTCTCCAAACACGGTAGTGAACCCGTGGGAAGCATCCAAAGCAAAATTCCTGGCTACGTGGAACGCGGATTATGTCACTTCTGACCCCGTGGAAAACGTCCAGAGCGGATCCTGGTCCTCGCACAGCACGGCAGTGAACCCGTGTGAAGCATCCAGAGCAGAGCCTGGTCCTCGCCGAACACGGCAGTGAACCCGTGGGAAGCATCCAGAGCAAAATTCCTGGCTACGTGGAACGCGGATTATGTCACTTTTGACCTTGTGGAAAACTTCCAGAGCGGATCCTGGTCCTCGCAGAGCACGGCAGTGAACCCGTGTGAAGCATCCAGAGCGGAGCCTGGTCCTCACCGAACACGGCAGTGAACCCATGGGAAGCATCCAGAGCAAAATTCCTGGCTACGTGGAACGCGGATTATGTCACTTCTGACCCCGTGGAAAACGTCCAGAGCGGATCCTGGTCCTCGCAGAGCACGGCAGTGAACCCGTGTGAAGCATCCAGAGCGGAGCCTGGTCCGAGCAGAAAACGGCAGTGAACCCGTGGGAAGCATCCAGAGCAAAATTCCTGGCTACGTGGAATGCGGATTATGTCACTTCTGACCCCATGGAAAACGTCCAGAGCGGATCCTGGTCCTCGCAGAGCACGGCAGTGACCCCGTGTGAAGCATCCAGAGCGGAGCCTGGTCCTCGCCGAACACGGCAGTGAACCCGTGGGAAGCATCCAGAGCAAACATCGGACTGTGGAATCCTTAAATCCACGGACTATGATGTCCTTAACCTCGACCGTGATGTCTTAAAACTAACATCGGACTGTGAGGTCCTTAAACTCATGGACTATGATGTCCTTAACCTCGACCGTGATGTCTTAAAACTAACATTGGACTGTGAGGTCCTTAAACTCATGGACTATAATGTCCTTAATCTCGATCGTGATGTCTTAAAACTAACATTGAACTGTGGAGTCCTTAAATCCACGGACTATGATGTCCTTAACCTCGACCGTGATGTCTTAAAACTAACGTCGAACTATGAGGTCCTTAAACTCATGGACTATGATGTCCTTAACCTCGACCGTAATGTCTTAAAACTAACATTGGATTGTGAGGTCCTTAAACTCATGGACTATGATGTCCTTAACCTCGACCGTAATGTCTTAAAACTAACGACGGACTGTGGAGTCCTTAAATACACGGACTATTATGTTCTTAACTTCGACCGCGACGTCTTTAAACTACAGTATCCTGGAAAACGTCCAGAGCGAAGCCTGGTCCTCACCAAATACGGCAGTGCACCCGTGGGAAGCATCCAGAGCGACCCCTGACTCCGTGAAATGCAGATAAGGACAACTTCACCCATCACTTGCGGGTCCTCACGACTCGTAAGGAAGTAAATTCTCTTGTGAGATCCTTACGACTTTCAAGAGAAAACGCACTTGGGAATCCTCACGATTCTTAAGGAGAAATTACACCTACAAGATCCTCTTGACCGGTAGGGAGAAAATTCTTTATGAGACCCTCACGGCTCATAAAGTTGAAAAGTCTTAGGTGACAGATCCTAACCCTGTTTTCTAAGCCATCACTACCCTACAAAGAGCACACGATTGACAGCTATATACTATTTATAGACCGTACTCTCTAAAGTCACATGGCAACAACACAACACAGAGAAGAAAGCGATAGATAGAACATCCGATTTGCATTTGATTAAGCCTTCGAGACATACCCATTCATGCATGTGCAAAAGATTTAGTACATAAAATAAGACAAGCTGAAATGAGAAATTTGCCATTCATACTTCAAAAAAACAGGGGGGCTCTTACAATTATGAAAGCAACAAACAAAGAAATCATCAAGATGACTACAATGGAAAAATCTCGGATCCAGGGCATGGATTGAGGAATTCGAAAGTAAGGCCGTCTAGAGTCTTTCTGGCCTTTCTGACCCTTCTCGTGCGCATCCTTTCGCGCCCACGCATGTCAAGATCTTCGGCAATGCCCCCCACCCTTTGATAAGAAGCGATTATCGTCGTCTGTTGAAAAATTTGATGCAGAATATCGATGAGGCTGTCTCGCCGTTTCTTCGAGATCAGCCCCGATAGGTACACTGAATGCACCTTGTCTTCGGCATCATCCAGCGCATTAAGCGTCATGGCCTCGTGAAACCCCGAAAGCGCTCTCCAAATTGCTCCCAATACGACTTTCAAGAGAGCAGAACGGCAAGGAAGTAACCAACCAACGCGTGCATACAGACGACCTATAATCTCAGCACACTGAGCATCTGTAAACTCTTGGTTTTGGTGATGGCCCTGTACGCGGATATCTTCATAAGTAATGAACTCGTTTGGGCTGTATAAATGAACAACCATAGTGCCTGAAAGAAACATCATTAGGAGATTAGCAATGAGGAGAAACAGACACGGGGAGTTAAACTCCTCGAGAGCAATGCTATGCAGACAGGAGTGACACCTGTCAAAATCAATTATTAGGGGAATTTAAAAGAAATTCCCCGAGAACGCTCAGAGCCTTGCTCTGAGGAGATGATGTAATCCATCAAAAATAAAATTCCATGAAAAACTCTTAAGAGTTCTTCTACATGATTTGAAGGGAGCAAAGCTCCACTAATGAATTAAGAAATCATAAGTAAAATCCTTTTAGAGAGCAGAGCTCTATTAATGGAACCCTAATAGGGTTCTCTTTAGATCTCTTTAGACCTATAGAGCAAAGCTCTGCTAGTGAAGCCCTAAATGGGCTATCTAAAGATCAAAGATCTATGAAGAGCAAAGCTCTGTTAATAGGTAAAACTCTAATCTAATGAAAGTTTTATACTTGGCCAAAATTTAAACAGAGTTCTGACTCTTAAAAGATTTTTTTTGACAGGAAAGTAATGCTCTGACAAAGAGATAATTCTCAAGGAGGAGATGGAAAATCATCTAAGGGACCAAAGGTCCTATTTATAGGCATTGAGAGCCTTTTCAACTTCCAAAAGTTGATCCAACGACTGAGATGTTGCCACCGTTGCGCTCACGTTTAGGCCACATAAATGCAATGGTGGGGGGCATTTGTTTCCCCCAATCAGAGTAAATCTCTGTTTTAAAAATGAAGCGACGCTTCTGCTTCTCCCAATCAGAGCAAAGTTCTGTTCAAATTCCAAGATTTGGAATGAAGCGACGCTTCCTTACCCCCAATCAGAGCAAAGCTCTGTTTTAAAATTCAAAATTTAAATTGAAGCAACGCTTCAGATGCTGCGCGCTGTACGCCACGTGTCAAACACAGGTGCGTTAGTGCAGTTGCGCTGCGCGCCACGTGTCAAACACAGGTGCGCTAGCGCAGTTGCGCTGCGCTCTGCGCTGCACGCCACGTGTCAAACACGTGTGCGCTAGCGCAGTTGCGCTGCGCACCACGTGTCAAGCGTAGGTGCGCTAGCGCAAGGTGCGCCAGCGCTGGAATTAAAAATTCCCCCACCGTCAAATCAAAAGATTTACTAATAATAAATTATTAATTAATCAGAACTAAAATTCTGTTATGAAAAGATTTTTCAATCTTATCGAAACAAGAAGATTATCTTCTGTAAAACAGAAGCCTTAGGATCAAAAATCCAACGGTGGGGAATATTCCCAAATCAATCAGAGAAAGATCTCTCAAAACTGATTTAACAAATCATTTGGCCCTATATAAAGGACCCTAGACTTCAAGTCTAAAACATACAGAGGATAGAGATATAGAGAATACAGAAGAAGAGAGAGAGAGAAAAACCCTCTGCAAAAAAGAGCAAGCTCTTAAGAAAAGAAGATTTTTCTTCATATTCAAGGTAAAAAAAAAAGAATTATGTTCTTGAAAAACAGAGATGAAATCATCTCATAAAAAGAAGAATCCTCTTCTAAAGAGATCATAGATCTGAAAAAAGACCAAGGTCTTTGATGATAAGAAAAAAGATCAAAAGATCTAATTATAAAAAAATAAAAGAAGTATTTTTACTTCGTCCACAGATCTTTGATCTATAAAGGCAGAGCCTTTTATCAAAACAAGAACTTTTGTTCTTGGATCTTGAGGCAAAGCCTCCTTAGAAGAACATAAAAGTTGTTCTGTGATCTTAAAATTGATCAGATGCGCTTTGCGCTATTGAAAAGTGTTTTGCACTCATGAACTGCGCCTTTGCGCGCCTTGCATCGGCACACAGCGCCATAACTTGCCACGTGTCAACCATAGACACCACTTGCGCCTTGCGCTTTTGAAACTGAGCGCTGCGCTCATGGACTGGCGCTCAGCGCTAAGCGCGCCACGTGTCACTCACTGGTGCGCCAACAGACTAGCGCAAAGCGCTCATAAATGGAAAGCGCAAATGCGCTAATGAACTGGCGCTTAGCACTAAGCGCGACACGTGTCACATTCAGGTGCGCTAGAGCAATGCGCTCTTCAATTAGCACAAAGCGCCTGACGTGCCACGTGGCGCACTGTCAGAACATGTTCTGTTCTGATAAAACAAAAATGACAGAGCCCAATGATTAGCATTATTAAAAAGGGCCGAGCCCAAATAAAGGCTTAATAGCCAGAACAAAAATAAAATGTTAAAACATTTTAATTGGACTTAGCCCAATCCTGGCCATAAGTCCTCAACTTATTTTGAATTGAGCACATCTGCTCTTTCAACCAACTCACTTCGGTTCAAGGGTACATCTCTTCACTCCTTTGATATTTGTCGTTGTAATTCCTCAACGTTTTCAAAGAGGTGACGAGTACCGACAACCATACATTCAACGGACTGTGGGGTCCTTAAACTCACGGACTATGATGTCCTTAACCTCGACAGTGATGTCTTAAAACTAACATCGGACTGTGGGGTCCTTAAACTCACGGACTATGATGTCCTTAACCTTGACCGCGATGTCTTAAAACTAACGATGGACCGCAATGTCCTTAAACTAATTATCGACCGCAACGTCATTAAACTAAACAATAAAGCCCAATTGCTCTTTTGTTGGATCTAAACAATCCCGTTAAGTTGATCTTAGTATAAAATTAGACTAACGTATCCTTAACAAACGTTTAAGATGATCTTAGTCTCAAATGAGACTAACGTATCCTTAAACCCAAACCCCCCAAACCCAAATATAAGAAAGATACGGATTTGGACTAGTCCACGCCCTACGGTTGACAACATAATTTAGTCTCCGTATACAATCCACGAGCAACCACAAAAAAAACAAACACCCACGATATGAAGTGACCATCTGGAGAAGGAGAAAGTTGTTACCGCGATGCGGTAGCGTAATTAACTGCAGGGGCTTGCGCCTGCAGAGAAGAGCGTCCCCAAAATCAAAAACCCCTCAGATGAGGGGGAATCTGACGAAGTCTGTTACATCGGCCGCATCCGTTTAAACCTTCGATACATGGTGCCATAAATCAATTTGGCATCTTCGGAGAGGTGGACGGATAGCACCAATTAGCATCTGTCCCGAATTTCAGGCAAGATGGACCTACGCGGTCGCATCTCCGTGTTCGGAGGGGAACAGATGCTTTTTATTGCGAGTTGTCTAAACATTTCGGCTGTTTTTATATGCATATATTTTTTTACTCGCTATTTTTATTGCGAGTTGCCCCATCATTTCGGCTGTTTTTATTTGCATTTTTTTGCTACTCGCTGCTATTTCTATTGCGAGTTTAGAATCTAATACCAATCTTGGCATCAGTATCGCTACAATTGGGATATTGCTAAGAGAGAATCATCATTTGCCTTGAGAAGACTTGAAGTTTGATACCTTTTTTAGGCATCAGTATCACTGCAGCTGAGATATTGCCAGGAGCGAATCATCATTTGCCTTGTTGATTTGAACAAAGATGACTTAGCAAACGGGGTTAGGATCCTATCGACTAAGGCTTTTTAACTTTATGAGCTGTAAGGGTCTCATAAAGGTATTTCTCCCTACGAGTCGTGAGGATCTCGTAGGTGTATTTTCTCCTTAGGAATCGTGGGGATTCCCAAGTGATATTTTCTCTCGTAAGTTGTAAGAATCTTCCAAGAGTGTTTTCTCCTTATAAGTCGAGAGGACTTACAAGTGTCGTTCACCATATGGGGACATTTCTCGCCATTGGTGGAACTTGGTGGGGGAAATGTTTATTTATGTCCGTGGATTGTATACAAGGATCAATATTGGACCGCCTGTAGGGCAACTTTAGGGAATGTGACGGCTTAAGAATAGATTCAGATCCCTATAGCTTAAGGCTTTTGAATCTTATGAGCCGTGAGAGTCTTATAAGGGGAATTCTCCTTACGAGTCGCGAGGATCCTGTAAGTGCAATTTCTCAGTAGGAATTGTGAGGACTCCTAATTGCGTTCTTCCTTTGTGAGTCATAAGGATCTCACGCGGGTGTTTTATCCTCACAAGGTCGAGAGGACCTTGCGAGTGCACATGAATTTTTTATTTTACGAGTTTGTGCCCTTTTCATGTTTTCACATACTCGCTGACAGTCCTGCTGTTTTTACTCACGACGCCCTTTCGGGTTTTCATCCGTGCCCATTTTACTTGTGGACATACCTTATTTTTAACAAGATCGCACCTTTCCGGGTTTTCATAAACTCACCGGTAGCCTTGCTGTTTTTACTCACGGCGCCCTTTCGGGTTTTTATCCGTGCCATTTCGCTTGTGGACATACCCTTTTTTCGAACGATGGAATTCTCGAAAGTAGTTTCACCACAGGTGACCATCTGTGTGCTGGTGGGGCTTGGGGATTGCTTCATCACTGGAGCAGCTGTGTTGCCAGTGGGACTTGAGTTGCAACCCTTGCCATTGAGACTTCGATTGCAATATAGATCTCAAGGGGGTGTATCGCCGTATTTGGGGCTACACGCTAGTTTAGGGACTTTCCGGTCCATTATCGCCATATTTGAGGCGACGCACTAGTTTAGGGACTTTTCGATCCAATATCGCCATGTTTGAGGCGATTAATTAGTTTAAGGACTTTTCGGTCCAGTATCGCCGTTTTTGAGATGAATTTTTAGTTTATGGACATCCCGATCAGTTGTTAGTTTAAGGAATTCTCGGTCTATACTGCCATGTTTGAGCCAGATAATTAGTTTAAGGATTTCTTGGTCCTATATATCCATATTAGAGGCGGGGTTCTAGTTTAGGGACATCCCGGTCCGTTATCGCCATGTTTGAGGCGAATTTCTAGTTTAAGGACATCTCGGTCCATTATCGCCAAGTTTGAGGCGAATTTTTAGTTTAAGGACATCTTGGTCCAGTGTGGCCATGTTTGAGGCAAATTTTTAGTTTAAGGACATCTCAGTCCGGTATGGCCATGTTTGAGGCAAATTTTTAGTTTAAGGACATCTCGGTCCGGTGTTGCCATGTTTGAGGCAAATTTTTTGTTTAAGGACATTTCGGTCCGTTGTCGCCATGTTTGAGTCAACGGAGTTTCTTTGTATACTACCTCAGAGTTTTTGACTCGGGAAGATAGCGAGCGGACACGAGCATCGTCATCTATCATTGACCTAGATCATGACTCGTTAGGCATAGTATATTTTGAGGAATCGGTCGTTTATTGGCCAGAAGGGTCTTTCGCCATGCATATCCATGAGCAGGTAGGCTCCACCTTGGTAGACTTTGTTTATGATGTACGGGCCTTCATAGCTTGGCTCGAATTTCCCCCGTTTTGCACGATTGGGGATCATCGGTCTTTTGACGACTAGCACGAGCTCGCCTTGGCGGAATATTCTCGGCCTAGTCAGTCTTTCGTATGACCGTGTCATTCTTGTCTTATAAGCCTCCAAATTTTGCTGTGTTATAAGGCGAGTTTCGTCAAGGGCACTTTCCTCAGGGATTTTTTTCTTTCCCTTTGTTTTTTTTGCTCGAACCTTTTTTTGTAGGTCCGAGATTCTTTACAGGCAGCGTGCGGTTACGAAGCTGAATGTTCTCACAGGTCTTCTCCTCATCTTTTTCGGAGGTGGAGTCTTTGAAGACAGGGCTGAGGGGTAATTCATCCTCAGAATCACTCCTAAAAGTAATAACTTGGGGCTTTTCTCTTCCGGACTGGTATCAACCATATGACAGTTTCCAGTCATTTTTTCACGCGCGTTTGTCGCACTCTTTTGCTGTCGATGAGCTTCGCGCTTCATCCTCTTGAAGTATTTTGGATGAGCAACGTATCATTGCCACCACTTCTCGAAGGTACTGCACTCTTCGGTGGGGTAGGTAACCCTCCGATGATATAGGCAATAATTTGGATGTGAATCCTCTCCGTCGAGGCATATGACCCCGGGAGTGTTTCCTATGAGAGGTTGCAGCTTCATTCCCATGGACAGGGCTTTGACGAACCACTTCTCTTCTTTGATCCTACTCTTATTTGTGGCAGGTGTGTTTCGGTTTGGTTGGAGTACTTTACGACTCATCCTTGCCGTGGCTTCTTCATCCTGACACTGACGCTTAGCCTTTTCATATATGGCTATTTCGTGTTCTCGGTCAGCTTTGCTTTTTCGAAAGGCTCAATTTAACAGCCTATCGATCGGGTCTTCTCGCAGTTCCGAGGATTTTAGCACCGATTCTTCTCCCAGTCCCTCCGTGTTGTTTTCTGACGCTGAGGGGGTTTCTTTGTCATTTAACAATGTATGGGAGACCATGTGGCAACTTGCTACATAGTCTTCAGTTTCTTCTGATGAGTTCCTCATCGTTGTCACTATCTTTGTTCTCAAGAATATGCTTGAGGAACTCTTCGAGGGCGACTGGTGTCCGTGCCTTCTGGTTGTACTCCTCCAACGCGTTGATGTACTTTTGTAGGTTTATGCGCTTGTCGTCATACTCGGCAGGCTGCACAGGCTTCTTGGTCTTCTTCTTTTTCTTTGAAGACTTTGAAGGCTTGACTTGGGGATTTTGCCCTTTGTCAACAACTTTCGGTATGGAACGCAGTTTCAATATCCCTTTGATAATTTCAGGTTCAAGTGGGCTTTTCCACCAGACTACCGAACATGCCTGTAGAACCTTCAGAATTCTTTTGGTTTTTGCTGAAAGAAGGACTTCCCATGGAGTTTCTTTCATGAGCGAGCATGATGCCCCCGGCGCATCCACCTTTTTGGGAGTGTGCTTATGTGGTGGGTTCACCCTCCATTTCTCAGACATCGCGAACTTCCCCTATTGATACTGATCCTCGACCCAAAATCTTGAAGACGTAGTAATCTTCAATTGGGTGGCTCACCATTCTTTGATAGGAGCAGTAGTTGGGGTTGTTGAAGTCGCCGGGCTGTGGTGGACGCCGTGGGTCTGGCAATGTGATGAGTTTGTTACGTATTGCCAACTCAAATAGTTTTCTCGTCTTATCGTGGGGAAATGAGTAAGTGCATTCTAGCCTTCCAAGGATAGACGTGGACGTGCATTATTTTGGCAAACCGCCGGTTTTAGGTCACTCGGTTGTTGTTGAGTGTTGGCAACGAAGGCTGCTTTCCCTTTACCCTTGGCGTTTTGAGGGTCCTTATTTGAGGAGGAAGGCCCGTGGCCCATCTAGGCCAGTTTATCGATCAGAGCCTGGAAAGTCGTCGACTTGAAGAACGTCATGAACTGGGACATAGTCATTTGCGGATCTAGGGTCTCGATGAACATGCCCATGGCGGGGGATTCTTCGATGCGTTTTTCGCACTTTGACCACAGGTTCTGCCACCGGATCGCATATTGGACCCAGGTTTCTCCCAGCCTTATCCTGGCATTGATTAAAGCCGTGATCGGGGTGCGCTCGTTTGCGCTGGCGAACCGCTGTGTGAATAGTAGCTCCATCTCTGTGAATGTCTTTACGGAGTCATTTGGGAGCTCCGAGTACCATTTCAAAGATCGACTTTCTGGTAGGGGAAGCACCTTTGACGACTTCGCCCGTAGCAGGAGTTGGGAGGGTTATCCGTTTTGGGGTAGCCCGTTCAGGAATCACGGACTTCTTTGTGGGCCCGTTTGGGTGTTAGCTCATCCTGTTGAATACCGAGACACCAGATTTAGACGGCCCGTTGAGAGGGGCCGTTGTGGTCGCCAGTCGATCGAAGACCGATCTCTTGGGAGGTTCTTCCTGTGGCGCTGAGACACCGACACCCACTGGTGGGAGCATAGTCCTAAAGAACAATCCCTTAGTGGCTTGCGTAACTTGCCACACCGGCATTGAAAAGATAGAGGCCACGTTGGGCCCGTAAGTCACCTATCCAATAGGGGCGGAGCGGGAGTTGCTGTTGCAAGTTGTGCAGTTGGAAGACATTGATTTTTCTTTTTCTGCACAGGAACAAGACACCAAATCTTAGTACCTCGAATTCAAGGCAACTATAGCGAACCGTGATTTTGTTCGCGAAACACGATACACGAAGTGTGGAGTGGAATGAGAAAAAGGTCCCACCGGGCGTACCAGAATCTATTTACCGCCGGAAACAGAGACGAACTGGGATAGATCATCTTGCCTGAATCTGAGGGCAGATGCTATTTGGATTTATCCGTCCACCACTCCGAAAATACCAAGTTGATTTATGGCACCATATATCGAAGGTTTGTACGGATGCGGCCGTTGTAGCGGACTTCTTCAGATTCCCCCTCGTTTTATGAGGGGTTTTTGATTGTGAGGACGCTCTTCCCTGCAGGTGCAAACCCCTGCAGTTAATTACGTTACCGTATTGCGATAACCACTTTCTCCTGCTCCGGCAGTTCACTTCATGTCGTGTATGTTTTTTTGTTTGTTTCGGTTGCCCGTGGATTGTATACGGAGACTAGTTTATGTCGTCGTCCGTAGGGCGCGGATCAGTCCAAATCCGTATATTTTAGATTTGGGTTTGGTTTATTTAAGGACTGTTAATCTGGTTTGAGATTATGATCGACTTAAACATATGAGCAATTTGGGCTCAGTTATTTTAGTTTAAGGACATCGCGGTCCATTACTGCCGTGTTTGGGGCAGGTATTAGTTTAAGGATATTTCGGTCCAACATTCCCGTTTGGGAATGAATATTAGTTTAAGGACATTTCGGTCCATTATCGCCGTTTTTAGGCGACTATTAGTTTAGAGACATTCTGGTCTTTTATCGCCGTTTTTTAGGCGACTATTAGTTTAGGGACATTTCGGTCCCTTATCCATCTTGCGCGCATGTATATTTATTACGTGACGAAGTGAAAAATGGTGATATGGAATGTGCTCAATTTGGGGCACCATCTGATTTGAGACATGCACATCAATTTGGAAGTGCATCAATGTAAAAGAACTTGTTGGTCGTCGGGACCCGCCACCTCTCTGAAGACGTTGAGGAATTACAACATGTATCAGAGATGTGAAGAGATGTACCCTTAAACCAAATCCCGTATTTGAGGAAAAAAAGGGTGATCGTCCTAATAATCGTTAGTCGTATTTGAGACTAAGATTATCTTAGAAGATGTGGGATGGATATCGTTTTGGATATTATCAATGACAGATCTTTAGTCATGTATAAGACTAAAATCAGTTTGGGAGATCATGAGCAATGTGGGCTCGGTTGATTTTAAAATCAAAGAGGTTTACCCTTATGAAATTTAGCCAATTTGGGCTGAGATTGGGTTTCTATGCTACCAAGTAGTGTTAAACACTGATATATGCAGTGCTCACGTGTATATCATATGGGGGCACTGGAATAGTGCTGAGCACCAATCTTTTCTGGCGCTCACGTGTTTTTCACGTGAAGTGCTCATATATAGGTGCTGCCCAAACAGGGCTAAGCACTTAGTCATTTTGACTGATCATGGAGTGCTAAGCACTTTGCATGGCACTCACGTGGGAAGCACGTGAGTGCTGAGCATTGATTTCAGGTTTTATTTGCTCACCCTCCTTTTTTCCATAAGTGCTAAGCACTTGGCTGGGTCTCATGTGTGAAACACGTGCGACGCAAGATTTTGTGTTTCTAAGAGTGTTTCACGTGTATTTCACGTGATTGCTTTGTATTGGGCTGCTTTATTTGGTGGTTGCTTAACCAACACAGAGGGATTTTTCTCTGCTCTTTGGTCGCTCATGTGGGAAGCATGTGACTTGTTTTTAGTTTTTCTTATTTTTATTTTAAACATTCACGTGGGAAACACATGAGGCAAAATAATAGTGCTAAGCATTAATTTTTACTTACGTGTGTTTGACGTGAGACGCCATGTTCGTCTTGTTTTCAGAGATATTAATCTATGTTAATGACTTTTTAGTTATTGATGATCATCAAGATTTCTGTTTTGAAGATCTTGAATCATCATCATTGTTATTATTGGAGAACTAAGTTCTCTTTTACTTTTATAAGAACTAAGTTCTTTATGTAGGTTTAAACCCTAATATTGGAGGAATTAAATTCTTAGAATATATGTTCTTTTTCTTTCATTTCCTTTTTAACCTAGTTCTTATCTCTAAGTTTTGAGTATGAAGAACAGAATCTCCCCGATGAGAATTAAATTCTCAACTTGTGGGGAGATTTGCTCTTGCAAATCTCAAACCAGAGAAAGAACTAAGTTCTTGTATGAAGGGTTAAACCCTTATATCCGTTATACTAGGCAAGAGAGATACTTTTAATCTCTCCTTTTTTATTTACCTAGAGTGTTTTGAAGGAGGAGAGTCTTCTTCCTTTGAGAATTAAATTCTTTGTTCTCTCAAGAGATCACTATATTTTGCAGAGGCTTATCCGGGGGTTCCTCTCTTTTCTCTGTCTGTGTATTGTGACTTGAAGCCTCGGGTCTTTTATATAGTGGAGGAAGATTGTTAATTGGTTTTGAGAAAATCTCTCATTGAGAGATTCCAATTGATTTAATTGGTCTCAAAATTGATTTAGGGAATTTTACCCGTCGTTGGATCTTTGATCTAAGTGTCTCTGTTTTTATAGAATATGTTGTTTTTGTTTTACCAAGATGGAGGGAATATTCTCTCATATATAGAATAAAATTCTATTGAACGGTGATATTTTCATCACCATTAGATTTTTAATCCAAGGGTGCTCGGTTTTATAGAGAGCAATCTTTTTTTTGTTTAGAAAGATATGGGAAATATTTTCCATCTCACTGAATTTTTGATCCACCAACTTTCTGTTTAACAGAAAATATCCTTCTCAATAGAATTTAATTCTATGCTTAACCACTATTGGATCCTTGATCCAACAGTTCATTGAGTACAATTTAATTCTACGTAAAGAGGTGTCCTCACGTGTTTAACATGTAGGGCTTATTCAGCTCCTCTAATTTGGCGCTCATATGCCTTGCATATGGGCGCTCGCGTGTTTAACACGTGAGGCCAATTTGGCCAATAGTTGTTTGACCAGCTCCTCTTTTTCTCTTTTTTTATGAGGGAACAGCGGCGACCGGCAATAGGGTTCCACGTGGCCGTGCCTCATCGGGAAAGTGCGACATCGCGCGAGAAGATCTCGGCCGTTGGAAGATTTTTCTTGAGGCTATAAATATCAAAGGTGCGGTCTCACCTTCGAGTTCCCACGTTGAATTCTTCCTAGATGCTACGTTTCTTGAAGATGACGGGCCGTGTATACACCATCCGGGAGATCGTGTCCCGAGACGACGTGTATTTCTATGATCTTGACCGTTCCAAAGCGACGTATGAAGCTGTGATAGGTTTGGAGGGGCACTGCGGACGTCTACTTCCCCGATGATCTCCTTTCCTGCAAGTGCTAATCTACACGATATTGAGGCCATCCCATGGTCTTTATAATTTTCTGTCTCCGCAGGTGATGGACGAGGCGTTTGATAAGATGCATACAACCCATGAGTTTGGCCTTATCTCGAAGAGCCGGCGGGATCGCTCAGTGGACATTCTTCTCGAATGTTTCCAGCAGAGGTTGGTTGTAGCATCGTGCTCGGTGGTTGGAGACCCTGACGAATCCGTAGCTTCTAGGGTCCATGGGCACCGTCAGAGGGAGCGGGCGGAGGTTGCCTGCGCTTGACTAGAGGATCTCTCTTCCGATTACCATCGTCAATATTTTCTTAATTCTCTTCCTCCTTTACTATAATGGCTGTAAGGCTGTGGAGCCAAGAATACCTCTGAATAAAGTATAAATAAATTTTCTTTTGGTCAAGATTACGGTGTATTGTCTCTCCCCCCCTTTTTTGGCACACTGGCCGACCTGTGCCCCCTCCATACCCCCTAACACGGAGCCGAGGAAAAGAAGGAAAGGTGGGGTTACGAGTCAATGTTGAAGTCTATCTTGCATGAGGACTTAGTTCGGAAAATTTAGTCGATGTGGAAAGAAATTACATTATTCGAAAAAAGGAAAAGGGGGTACATGTTTATCTGTACAACTTAAGCTTTTCGGCTTTATATGGCCGATGGAAATTACGCCCTTTAGAGTTCTGGAGGCAGTAGGCTCCACCGGGCAATGTCTCTGTCACGAGGAAGGGCCCGTCCCATTTTAGGGAGAACTTATGTAGTTTCGCTTGGTCTACGAACTCGTTTCATCGTAAGACCAGGTCTCCTGTCTTGAAGGCTCGGTGTCTGACTCGGGCGTTGTAGTAGCGGGCGGTTTGCTGCTAATAGGCGGGTATCTTGATTTTCGCCCGATCTCGTTTTCTAATAAGATGTCCAAGTTGCTTTGTCGTGCCAAGGTGTTAGCTTCGTCGTCAAAGTGCTCGACCCAATAACTGGGCAGTCCAATTTCTGTGGGGACCATCGCCTCGGTACCGTAGCATAGGCTAAACGGGGTTTCTCCCGTGGGTGTTTTTCTCGACGTCCGCAGTGCCCATAGTACCCGAGGCAGTTCCTCAACCCAGTCGTCTTGCCTTCCTTCTAGGAGAGCTCAGAGCCCTCAAATGTTGCTTCGGTTCGCTATTTCAGCTCGCCCGTTGCATTGGGGATGGAAGACCGCGGCAAACTTCATTAATATGTGATAGTCGTTGCAAATTTTTTTGACTTTGTCATTCTCGAAGTTGGTTCCATAGTCTGTGACGATGCACCTTGGGATCCCGAATTGGGAGATCATATTGTTCCGAAGAAATTTTATCGTAGAGACAGCGTCCGGTTTCCTGATAGGCACGGCTTCAATCCACATTATGAAGTAGTCTACGGCGACAAGGATGTACCTGTGTCCACCCATGTCGGCAGGGAGCTGGCCCACCATATCCATCCCGCACTGCGGAAACAGCCAAGAGGAACTCAATGGCGTTAGTTCGATGGTGGGGAGACGAGGGATGCTGCCGAAGAGTTGACAGCTCTTGCATCTTCTGACCATTTTCTCGGCATCTTGATGTATTCCTGGCCAATAGTACTCCTGGAGCAGCGTCTTTTGGACCAGGCCGCGGGCCCCTTGATGCGCCCCTCCGACCCCTTCGTGTATTTCTCGTAAGACATAGTCTGCTTCGTGGGGGTCGACACATCGGAGCAGAGGTTGAGTGTACGACTTTTTGTATATGTTTTCTTTGCTCCATACGAAATGGCGAGCTTTTGCTCGAAGTCGACGAGCCTCGGCCCGGTCTTCCGGAAGAACCCCATTTTTCAGAAATTCTACAATGGGCTTTCTCCAATCCAGGGCATCTTCTTGGGTCGTGTAGATTTGGAGCATTGCCTCTCCATCTTCTACGCTAGATCGTAGCAGGACTTCAAAGAGGATGTTTCTCTTATGATTGGCCGAATAGGAAGATGCAAGTTTGCTCAGGGCATCAGCCTCGACGTTCAGATTTCCGGGAATCTGCTCTACTTGGACATCATCAAATTTTCTCCGAAGCCTTCTTACGTCCGCCAGGTATTTTATTATGATTGGTTCTTGGTCTTTGAAACGCCCGGTTACTTGGCCGACGACCAGTGCGGAGTCACTGCGTATCCGGATGGTCTTCAGCCCTACTCCGGAGGCGATTCGTAGCCCGGCTAACAAGGCCTCGTATTCTGCCGCGTTGTTTAATGCTTTAAAACCAAGTGTTAGAGAGTACTCCATTTCTGCTTCATTCGGGCCGCAGATGATCAGGCCGGCACCACACCCCTCTTCTGTGGAGGATTCGCCACATAGAGTACCCAGTCTGGGATCGGGCCGGGCACCTCCTCGACTGAGGGCCGTGGGTCGGGGCCTTAAGTCGTTGTCCTTTCCTTAATGGAAATGGTACACTCGACAATGAAATCGGCTAAGGCTTGTACCTTAGTTACCCGTCTGAGTCGGTATTTGATGCCAAACTGGGATGGCTCCCACCTCCATTTCTCTAAGCGGCATGATGATTCGGGGGAAGCGAGGATAATCCCTAAAGGTCATTCAGTGAGGACGAGGATTGTGTGTGCCTGGAAATAGTTTCGTAGTTTCCTGGACGTGATGACAAGTGTGAGGACTATTTTTTCTATGGTCGGGTATCTGGTTTCCACGTCCTTGAAGACATAGCCCACATAATAGACCGTTTTCTGCGTTTCTTCAAACTCTTTGACGAGCACTGAGCCTGCGTCTTGGTTGGAGACGGCCAGATATAGTAACAGCTCGTTGCCTTCGAATGGTCTGGTGAGAAGTGGTGGGGTCACGAGGTGTGCCTTGAGTTGTTCTAAAATGTCTTGGCATTCCTCGAACCATTCAAACCTGGGGATTTTCCTTAGGGTTCTGAAGAAAAGGAGGCATTTCTCTGGATCTGGACATAAAGCGACTTAAGGAAGCCACCCTCCTGGTGAGTTGCATGATATCGACATTTCTTTTGGGCGTCGCTATGTTGATGATGGCGCTGATCTTCTCTGGGTTCGCCTCGATTCCATGGTGGGTAACCATGAATCCAAGGAATTTTCTGCTTATGACGCCGAACGCGCATTTGGCTGGATTCAGCTTCATTTTGTATTTTCGCAGGATGTCGAATGTTTCGGCGAGGTCTGTTGTGTGTCCGGCCGATGGGACGGATTTCATAAGCATGTCATCGATGTAGACTTCTATATTTTTCCCAATTTGTGGTCTGAATAGTTTGTTGACCAGTCGCTGGTACGTAGCTCCGGCGTTCTTGAGTCCGAAGGACATTACCTTGTAGAAGTATACTCCCCGATCCGTGGTAAAGGTTGTCATCTCTTCGTCGGCCGGGTTCATTCAGATCTGATTATAACCGGAGAAGACGTCTATGAAGCTTAGTAATTCATGACCGACTGAGCTTTCTACTAGCTGATCTATTCGAGGAAGCGGGTAGTTGTCTTTGGGGCAAGCCTTGTTCAAGTCCGTGAAATCGACTCACATATGCCATTTCTCATTCGCTTTCTTGACCATAACCACGTTTGCCAGCCAATCCGAGTTGTCCAGGTTTCTGATGAAGTCAGCAGCGAGCAATCGGTCCACTCCCTCCTCTATCGCCCTTTGTTTTATTAGTGTGAAACTTTTCTTCTTTTGTCGGATTGGCTTGGCTTTCAGGTCGACCTCGAGCTTGTGAGAGATCACCTTGGGATCGATTCCGGGCATGTTCGCTGGCCTCCAGGCGAACACATCCGAGTTGTTCCGGAGGAACCGGGTCAGGTCTTCGCGGATGCTCCCTATAAAGAAAGAGCCGATCTGGACAATCTGGCCGTTGACCCCTTCTATGAGGGGAACATCCGTTAACGCTTCCACCGGTGCACCGCGGATTTCCTTTCGGTCGCCGCGTGTGTCCAAGGTGCCCTGGGGATCATGCGTATCCTCGAAATCGTCACCCTGCTCCCCGGTTGAGGCGAAATAGATCCTGGCAGTTTGCTGGTCTCCATAGGTGCGGCCTATTCCCCTGTTATGTAAAGGGAATTTAAGCGCGAGGTGGTAAGTTGAGATCTGAGGCCAAAGGGCGTTTAAGGTGGGGCATCCCAGGAGGATGTTATAGGACAACGAAATCTTGGCAACGAGGAAGTTCACCGATATGGTTGCGTTTTGCCAGCATCCCCAATGTTGAGGAGGAGGGTGACTATTTATATCATAATTTTTCATTATTATATTCCCCATTCTTATTCATTTTGCAAATAAATAGGTACTTTTGATCCATGTCTGCTAAATAGTTGCAGGTTACAGGTTCTCGGAACAATACAGTGTAAATGGTGAAAAAACGCTACAAAAGTGAGACTACGACCAACAAATAGAAGAATCTTTATGATGCCGTCTACAGTTTAAGGAACAAGTGAAGATCAATGAACAGTTCAATTGCACAAAGGCAACACAAAGACTTCAACACGAAGCGAACGATAAAAGTCCACAACATTCTGCACTGTGGAAATCTGGAAGAAACTAGAAGACATTCTGAAGAACCAAGTGAGGAAAATAGATGGAAAATGCAACTTGAAGCTACACTGAGGATTTCAGCCCAAGAACCAACAATATAGCCGCGGAACCGCGGCCAAACATGCCTTCTGGTCGTGGATCCGTGGCCATATAGAACACGTGTCGGTGCATTTTTTACGGTGGGTGGCGGTGCGTTGACCAGGCTTCTCAGGGTAGTTTTGTAAATGTAGATAGGGATCGGATGTAAACCCTATGGTTTCTATAATTTATAAATAGGAACCCTACAGCTCTTTTTGGAGTATGCCTCTTCTTATGCCTCTTTTTAATTCCTAATTTTAGAATTTTTATTCGCTGTAAATGTTTGAAGAGTGCATCAAATAAAAAGTAAGTTTTTCTTTTCTATGCCTTAGTTTAATTTCTTTTCTGCCCTAGTATAAATTTTATTTATCTGCCCTAGTTATAAATTTTATTTATTTGCCGTAATTTAGATAATTAGGTTATTAAAAACAAACAAAAAATGAATTCGTTTAACAATTCCCTAATGAGTGAGTAGTTTCTCACTTGTTAGGGTTAGGTTTGGGGAAGGTTTGAGAGATGAAAATCTCTCACCCCTTTCTTGCTCGTTATACATTTTAAATAGGACTCTATGCATACATACACACACCGCTCACTACGGCACCCTATCCCACGAGGTAGCGGTGATACCATAGTTAAAGACTAGGGACACTAGCGCCCGTTTAGTCCGTGTCTCGTTAGTGCCGACTGACGACGCTTTCGACTCCGAAGTCGAAATTCCATTCACTTCTTTACCTTCACCTTCATATTCATCATCTTCTAAGGAGATGTCGGGATTCAACCCTAACAACCCCTTACCTGCGGGACTGATTCCACCTCCACTAGGTGCGAATAATCCACCACACCCACCTGTTGAAGCGCCGCAACGAATAGCGCTCCAGGATCTTTTCTATCCTATCCGCACCGCACTTTCCACTTGTCTTTCACTTCCACCGGCTAATGGAGATAACTTTGAGATTAAACCCCACTTCATTAATATGCTGCCCAAATTTCACGGGCTGGAATTCGAAGATGCCTATATCTCCATAAACAAATTCCAGAATGTTTGCGCAATGATGAAAACCCCACAACTTTCTGATGATGCTATAAGGCTACGTGTCATTCCATTCACTTTATGTGACCTAGCCGAAAAATGGTTATATAGCACAGCATCACACTTGATAAAAAATTGGGAAGAGTTTGTTAAGGCTTTTCTAAAAAAGTTTTACCCACACCACAAGACCGCGAGAATTCGCAATGAAATTATTCAATTTTCCCAGCTTCCTTCCGAACCTTTTTGGAAGTGTTTTGAAAGATTTAAAGACCTCCTTGTTCAGTGCCCTCACCACGGTATTGAGAATTGGCAACTTTGCCAAACTTTATACGAAGGACTGAACCCAGCAACTAAGCAGTTGTTGGAAACCATTTTTCAAGGTCACTTTCTTACAAAATTTAGCGAGGAAGCTTGGCAGTTTCTCGACGATCTTGCTGAACAAACACTTCAGTGGGAAAGTACTAAGACCACCTCATCTATTTCATCAGGTCAGTCTAGGGCAGGCATACATCAACTTGATATGTCGATTGCAATGAAGGCCGAAATGGCTGCACTTACGAAAAAGCTAGAAGCAATTGAGAGAAAATTCTCATCGCCCTCTCATTCCCCTGCTTTACCCCCACGCACTGTTTGCGCTTGTTGTTCGGATCCATCCCATCTTACTGAAGAGTGTCCTTACAACCCACCTATTTAAGGACAAGATCAAGTCAATGCTGCCTTTCAGCAAAGACAAAGAAATGATCCATACTCTTCGACTTACAATCCTGGTTGGAGGAGCCACCCAAATTTTGCTTGGAATCAAAATCAACAATTCCAAGGCAATAACAACTTTCAAAGGCCTCCTCCTCCACAACAACAAGCACCTCAACAAACTCAATATCTGCAACCTTTCCAACCCCAACCTTACCCAAACCAAATGAACAATTTTGTGCCCAACTCTTATCCTCAAAACAATTTTGTTCAGCCAAATAACGATAAGGTTTTCTTGCTAGAATGAAGTTTGGATGTGTTTTTAAAACAATCTACACAATCCGCAGTAAAGTTGGAGACTTCCATTCAGTCATTAGTACAAAACAGTGCTTCACATGATCAAAGCATCAAATCAATTGAGGCCCAAATTGCACAACTAAATGCTGCGTTAAGCGAGCGAGAAAAGGAAAATCTTTCGTCTCAACCATTGCCAAATCCCGGTCACACACACAACGCATATGTTGCTTATGAACAACAAAATCATAATGTATATGTTGTGACCACGTTGAGATGTGGAAGAGTGTTGCACAATAATGTGGGTATTAATAATGACACCCCTGCCGGTGCTTCTTCTTCATCTTCTTCTTCAGAGCCTGTTCTTCATTCTTCATAAGGCTCTACTTTTTCTAATTCGAACGGACCCACATCTCACTTCACGAAAACACCAACACTGGGATCCGTTCCAACTCCGCAATCTACTCCACAAATATTGGACTCAACAAATTTTCAAAATGTTCCATTTCCAAACAGGTTGAGATCCAATAAACCAACTCCACAAATGGAGAAGATTGTGGAGTTATTCAAACAGGTTAGCATAAACATACCTTTCTTGGATGCAATCCAACAAGTCCCTTCTTACGCTAAAATCTTAAAGGACTTATGCACCAAGAAGAGGAAATCACAAGTACCAAAGAAAGTTTTCGTGGCTAGTACTGTAAGTGATGCTCTTATTCAACCTTTACCCCAAAACATAAGGACCCCGACTGTCCTACAATTTCAATAACAATTGGGGATAAGATATCAATCGAGCACTTTTAGATCTTGGTGCTAGTGTTAATTTGCTACCCTATTCAGTATATGAACAATTAGGCGTTGGAGAGCTTAAACCCACATATTGTACTCTCCAAATGGCCGACCGATCCATCACCCATCCTAGGGGTGAGTTAGAGGATGTGTTAATTAAAGTAGGGGATTTCATTTTCCCCGTTGATTTCATTGTTATGGACACACAGCCTGTAGCTAACCCCCGGAGTCAAATTCCGGTGATACTCGGTCGACCATTCCTTGCGACTTCTAATGCGGTGATCAATTGTCGAAATGGTTCGATGAACCTATCCTTTGGAAATATGACAATTGAACTCAACATTTTTAAGTTAGGGAATCAGCCCTCCAAGCCTAATACTAGTATACTTGATGTTTGCTCGATCCACGATATCACGCAGGAGGACTGTGAGCTCGAAAAATTTCTGTTCGATCACAGCAGTTTTGACGCCACTAGTGTGTTCCTCTTTGAATCTGACACAGTTTTCGCAACCCATAATGATTACGAGTGTTTCACTTTTTCGGACGATTTTAAAGACTCACCACCCGAGTTTGAGTCCTTTGATTTTTCGGATGAGTTAGCTGAACCATCCGACTCGGTTGCCTACACTTGCTTTGAACCATTGTTAGAATCCTTCGAGTTCGAGACAGTTTCACCAATTTTACCTTCAATTGTTTCACCTCCAATACTCGAACTCGAGCTGTTGCCGTTTCACCTTAAATACGCTTACTTAGGTGAGAATGAGACCCTTCCTGTTATCATATCGGCTTTTCTAGCCCTCGATCAAGAGAAAGCCCTTTTAATGGTCTTACAAAACAATCGGCAAGTTTTTGGCTGTACTATGGCGGACATCAAGGGGATTAGTCCTCTCATAGTTTAACATCATATACATATGATGGATGATGCCAAGCCAGTAAAGGATCCACAGAGACACCTCGAGGATTTTGTGGTTAATCAATCTCCACCTATAGAAGTTGAACCACCACCTTTTCTTCTAATAAAATACGAGAATGCCAATATTCCACTCATTTCTGATCATTCACATTCTCGTTTTTATTTATCATCACCTCTTATCTCCTCACATTAACGTTCAAGCAAACCATTTCCATACCACCACTTATCTCTTCCCCACTTCTTCATGATTCTAGACAATATACTCTTCCACCAACCGCTGTGTTTCACTGATAAATTCTTCGAATGGTTGGTATTGACTTTTGGCCTTTGTAAAGCTTGGCATTGACTTATAATTTTGTTTAATTCAAGTTTGGGGGAGATTATGTTGGTTTTAGAAAGAAAATGATTTTTAGCCAACCGTATGATTGGGGGTACGTTTACCACTCGTAAATAAATATTAAAAACATTTTATTTTGGGGTATTTTTGTAAATTTTCAGTTTTAAAAAGAATAAAAATAAAAAATAAACAGGGGAGTGCCGACAATTTTGACCTTTTTGGTGTAGCCTGACAGTGAGGACACTGTCAAGTTTAAGTTTGGGGGTGTGCTCGGTAAGCTTTCTTCCTTCGCATTCATGTGTATATTTTTGCATTTGCATACTTATTTTTAAAACCCATAAAAACTGAAAATTTTGAAAAATTATGAAAATTGAAAAATTCAATTTTGGCCATAATTGACTTATGTTTGACAAGACGGTTAACTAGCTAGGAAAAACTAAATCCTAAACTTAGTAAATTAAAAACCCTAAAAATAACCTTTCTTAAAATTTAACGGAAGAAAATATATGTCTTTGTAGTTTACTTAGAAATAGGCAAATGTTGAGTTCGTTTCTTGGGCTAAGTCAAAATAAGAGAAGAGTATTGATATTTTTATTAAAGTATAAGTCTGAAAAATAATTCCTAACCTTAAGTCTAAATTCTGAAAATATATACCCTACAACTTGCACAAACATGAACCTTGAAACTTGGAATAGTAGATGAGACCTTGAAATGCTCTTGTCTAAAATCCTTAGTATGAAGGAAAATAAAATTATAAGTGTGAATAAAGAGATATAAAAAATGAACACTGGTTTTGTAATTACTTAAGGCTGCGTAAAATAAAAAAATATATAGCGAGGGTGCTTTATCACCTAGTGCCTTAAACCAACTGGTTTGGGAGTCACTGCTAAAACCTTAGGTATTACAAGACTAGGAATTACGCCTTAATGTGCAAACACATTTTGTAATCGGTCATTAGTACCTCAAGAAATATTAACGGTCGCATGAAGGACGTGTGAGCAATTTCATCTAAAAAAGTCACCAACTAAAAGTACTTTGGACGATGGACAAGAGTATAAGAGCTTGAATTGAATTTCCAAGTATAGGGGTGATACATATACACACGTAGGGGTATATGATTGGGGTTTGGATGAGAGATAGGAATGAAAAATAGGACTTATATCTTTAGTAGAGATGATAAAAATTCCTAAGTTGAGATGGAACCTTAGAAGGGAAATTCAAAAGATGCTAAATGCTAAGTAAATTTACAGAACATATACATTCTTAAGTTAAATGATAAGGAAGCGTGAAAAATGCGGGTTGATAATTTCTGAGTTGAGAATAATAGAATTTCTTGCTAGAAAACCGAATTGGAGAATAAAAGTCAATAGGCCGAATTGATAGGATTTTGTGGGTAGTATCCGCTGAAAACCCTCAGGAGACAACACTCCTACTAGGGACACCTAGAGGTTTAACGGTTTGTTGCACGAGCTCAGTGCAATCGCGTTTCCCTGCGAAAGTGAGGTTAAGTTTTTTCGAGAATAAACTAGTTTTGCTCGAGGACGAGCAAAAGATAAGTTTGGGGGTATTTGTTCATATCATAATTTTGCATTATTATATTCCCCATTCTTATTCATTTTGCAAATAAATAGGTGCTTTTGATCCATATCTGCTAAATAGTTGCAGGTTACAGCTTCTCGGAACAATATAGTGTAAATGGTGAAAAAAATGCTACAAAAGTGAGACTACGACCAACAAATAGAAGAATCTTTATGATGCCGCCTACAGTTTAAGGAGCAAGTGGAAGATCAATGAACAGTTCAATTGCACAAAGGCAGCACAAAGACTTCAACACGAAGCGAACGGTAAAAGTCCACAACATTCTGCACTGTGGAAATTTAGAAGAAACTAGAAGACATTCTGAAGAACCAAGTGAGGAAAATAGAAGGAAAATGCAACTTGAAGCTACACTGAAAATTTCAGCCCAAGAACCCACAATATGGCCGCGGAACCGCGGCCAAACATGCCTTCTGGCCGTGGATCCGCGGCCATATAAAACACGTGTCGGTGCATTTTTTACGGTGGGTGGCGGTGCGTTGACCAGGCTTCTCAGGGTAGTTTTGTAAATGTAGATAGGGATCGGATGTAAGCCGTAGGATTTCTATAATCTATAAATAGGAACCCTACAACTCTTTTTGGAGTATGCATCTTCTTATGCCTCTTTTTAATTCCTAATTTCAGAATTTTTATTCGCTGTAAATGATTGAAGAGTGCATCAAATAAAAAGTAAGTTTTTATTTTCTATGCCTTAGTTTAATTTCTTTTTTGCTCTAGTATAAATTTTATTTATCTGCCCTAGTTATAAATTTTATTTATTTGCCGTAGTTTAGATAATTAGGTTATTAAAAACAAACAAAAAAATGAATTCGTTTAACAATTCCCTAATGAGTGAGTAGTTTCTCACTTGTTAGGGTTAGGTTTGGGGAAGGTTTGAGAGATGAAAATCTCTCACTCCTTTCTTGCCCGTTATACATTTTAAATAGGACTCTATGCATACATACACACACCGCTCACTATGGCACCCTATCCCACGAGGTAGCGGTGATACCATAGTTAAAGACTGGTTGTGTATGTTTTCCATAGAGGTTAGGGTAAGAGTTAAGAAAGGACGGACAATGACCTAGAGGGAGAGACCTAGTTTTTTCCCGATCGTGCTAATCCCCTTTGTTAATTATTACCTTAACACCTAAATAGTTCTTAATTAGGGCATAGAAAGTGGTGAGACATATTGACTTTCCAAACTTAACCTAAACCTAACCCTAGCAAGGTTTTAAACCTAATCAAACTCATTTCAGTTTTTATTGAAAATCAAACCTACCACCATTGGAATTAACTCGTTAGAACAACTAGAAAATACACAAAATCCCTGTGGAACAACCCGTACTCAACCGGCTGGCTACCAAGCGACACCTTTCTTGATTGCGGTTAACTATTCTTTGATTTATCTTTTAAAAGCGCATAAGCACACATAAAAATCTACAACAATCAGTGACCGAACCCTCGGCCGGGATGGAATGGTTGGTGAACTCGGAGAGGATATGAGAGGTCGGTTGGAGATCGGAGGGACCTAATCCCATACGCTGGAAACAGTCGTAGAACAGGATATCCGCTGAGCTCCCTGAATCGACCAATATTCTCCAGACCGCGTAACGGTGAACTCGGGGTTCTATCACAAGGGGGTCATTGTGTGGGAGTAATATGCCGTAAAGGACTTCATCGGTGAAGGTGATCGGGTCATCCTTCCTGTGCTTCTTATGGGGCGGATCATTTATGGCCATGACTGGTATGAGGCGGCGGTCCCCCTCACTGTCCAGAGTCGGATGCGTTGAAATGACCACGGTCTATCTGATTGTTAACTCCCCGGGAGGGGTTGGTCTTTTTGCTCTTGTTCCGCCTGCCACTTCTCTTATAGGTCTTTCGCCAGGTGGTCAAAGTAGATCAGTTTCTCAATATAGTCACGGAGTTGCTTACAACTCTCGGTCGGGTGCCCCTGCGACCTGTGGTAAGCGCAATACGGGCCACGGAGCCGCTTGCCCGCCCTTTGGGTTGCCGGCGGGAGACTGAAAAAGCTCTCGCTTTAGCCTCCTCTAGCAGTTCTGTCTGGGAGATGTTCAGAGGAGTGTACTCATGGAATCTCGGAGAATAGGGTTTTGGACGGTTGGCTTTCTTTTTGTCCTCTCTGTCCCTATTTTTTCGGTCTGCTTGATCACCACACGGCAGGTTGTTGTTCACCTCCGACTCGAGTTGAATCACTCGCTCGGTCCATGCTTTTACTTCGGCCATAGTTCTAGGTTGCGCTAATGCAAAAGAGCGGAGCCACTCTTTGTTCCTAAGACCTGACCTCGGGGCGGTGATAACCGTTTCGTCGCGATGCTCGGAAAGCTCTAGAAGGGCGTTGTAGAAGCGGGTGACATACCTCTTAAAAGATTCCTTGTCTCCACTCTTGATGGTAAACAGATAGACGACAGTCTTTTTTTGTCGACGGTTACCGATGAAATGACCGAGGAATTGGGTCACCAGCTTGTCAAAGGTCAAGATCGAGTGCGGCGCGAGCCCTCGGAACCAATATCGGCCAATCCGGATGAGGGTGGTGGGGAAGGCTCGGCATTGAGCCTCGTCTGAGTTGTCTTGGAAACTTATGCCTTCTGTAAACGCGTCCAAGTGGTCCTTCGGGTCGGACTTCCCCTTGAAGAGGGCCACTTTGGACGGTTTGTTCCTAGACGAGACACGCTTAGCTAATAGCTATTTGGTAAAGGGCCTTGTGAGTGTGTCAGCGGAGTACTTCATGCCTTCGCCAGCCGTACGGTCATCCTGTCGTATGTCTTCGATTTTCCTTTCGAGGGCCTCTATTCGTTGTTGGTACCCCGAAGAATTTTCACAGTTGGAGCGCCTGCTACCTCTGCTTCTGGCTTGCGTGATGGAGCAGCTTCGGCTCCGCTCTATCACGTTCCTTAAATCTTCGTGGCGGACCCTTCGTGGATAGCCCCGGTGCTCGCCGTACGCGTGACCTTGATGGAAGTGGCGGCGCGGGTCTAGGCTGGAATCAGGCGATTTGACCAACACTTCCTCAGGAGGAGAGAAAGCGCGGTGTGCGTTGAAGTGATAGTTCGATCTCCCCTGAGATCGGGGTGTCGAGCTATCCAGCGCTCAACGGGTCATGGAATCATTTCTCGCATGCGGACCATGACTGCCATAACTGGCACGCCGGTGTTCGGCCACATCAAGATGAGCGCGAGTGAGGTTAAGAGCATGAGTGTGTCCTTTCGTTTCCCTATGCATGTCGTCAACCCGGGGAGGGGATGCTGCGGTTTGGCGAGCATGGTCGGCCACTTGGACGCTGGCGAGTGCATCCACCATTGCCGTAAGCCTGTCGGTTCGAGCGGATAAGGCGTTGATGACGTTAGGAGGGGGAGTAGGACCGTTTCCGCCCCCGTTGTGGAGGACGGGACGGCTCGTGCTGGGATCGTCACGGTTGTCGCTTGTCATTGAATCGGAGGTGGAAGATCAACTTTTTGGGTGGAGAAGAAAGGCTTCCTACAAACGGCGCTAACTGATGGAGGTCGGAACCTCCCTCAGATGTTGTTCTCCGTCGATTTTGCAGCAAGCGGTTCTGAACGGTTGTGATTGAGAGTGAGAATTGAACGTGTGGATATCAATGGGTTGTTGGATGCTGTTGACGCCGGGCTACCTACAAGAGAAGTCCCGGGGTAGGAAACTACTGTAGGACACTCCGACGATCAAGTAAGTACCGAGAAATAGTGGCAGCGTAGCGGTGTATTGGAATGAATTCGACTTACCCGAGTTGTCTGGTGGAGAGGGTTTATATAGTGGTCGCATGAGGTGAACCAACATGAGATTCTCGCTGTCCGTTACGCCTCTGCGTCACGTTCGAGTCGATGGCGGGACACGCCTATTAATGGCGGGATGCGCTCATTAATGACGCGATACGCTAGCGGGAGATGCAGGTCGTGGATCGGTGGAGATCTTGTCGTGACGAGATATACGAAGTCGTTACGGGGACGCTTGGGTTTCGTGCTCTCGGTTGAACAGGGAAGCGGAGGAAGCTCAGCTCGGTGGATAGCTCAGAGCCCGAGGAAGCTCAGCTGTAGGATTGCTCGGGAGTGAGTGAGGTGGCCGAGAAAGCTCAGCTATAGGATTGCTCGGAGGCGAGCTGTCGGCCGGTTGCCCGGTGAATAGGGAAGATACTCCGGAGAGGTCTCCAAAAGGTCGGATGCAACCTCGGAGACGAGGTGCCGAAAAATGTCCCCAATGCATCATATTTATTTCAGCTCTGTAGCCCCTGGGAGTCTAGCAGGCTTACATGGATCCCTAAGAGTCTAGCAGGTTTACATGGATGACACGTCATGTACTACGTGTCGTGATCTAAGCAATACTCGTTTATGAGCCTCATCTGAAGCAAATAGAAATCAAGCATGATGTCTCATAAATATAAAGAAATATAAATATCCCCTGTGCAGGCCCAGATTTCTTCATGCAGTATTAATAATTAGTGTCGATTTGCACAATATCCCCCATGTAGCACTTAAAACACTTCAAATGATTTATTAGTGCAAGCACTCACTCTCTGCTCATCGAAGACAAAACCCATCGAAAACGTTCAAATTCAACTCTGAAGAACTAATTTTTTGTCTAACATAACCTAGAACTTTTCTCTCGTGTTGATTAAGGTAGAACAAATGTCTTCCAAGGGTAGGTTCTAGTCGATGAGTAGAATAGTGTTTTGTCTTGGTGGAGATTAATAATGCTAAATCGCTAATCTAGTATATTTTTCTACTATTGCATGTCAGGGGGTCTATTGGGACGGGCTGGGCCCGAGTTGACCGGGCTTCAGGTCGGATTTAGGCCCGGCCCGAACCCCCAAACCCGAACCCAGTCTGGCCTGAGGCCCGGCTTGGGTCGGGCCGGGCTGGCCTGGTTTTAAAAAATTGATTTTTTTATAAAAAATTTTTTAAATATTTTTTAAGGAAAATTTTTACCCTTATGAATTATTTTTTGGAATTTTTTTAACTTGAACTTCGTGTAGGTCCCGAAGCAGACCTAGATATTTTATTGATTAAATTTTTTTTAGGGAAACATAAGTTGGCAAACCTCATCTCTCGTACAATTGCCAAATAAATTAAAAATACAACTCATAAAGAAAACTAACTGGTGAACACATATCGGTTTTTACTCTTCATCGGCGTTGGAGTATTCAATACTCTTAACGTGTTGTTATCTAGTATCTGTATCGCACCAATATTTTTGGCACACTGCGAACTCCAATGTGCCATCCGACAGTCTCGCTCTCTTCTATCTTGTTTCTCGGAACCCTGTTATCCGCACTAAAAGCAGAGTCCGAAACTACTACGGATATGGAGTTGTTAGTAAATCACGAGCCATGGCAGAAAGCACATGACACATGTGTCCATGTGTTTTCCACCAATCCAAAATATCAAGATAATCTATTTGATCCGCGGTGAGAAAATTATTGAAATCTGTTTGCAAATACATTATAAGTTCATTCTAAGAGGAAGAAATAGAAAGTGTTGTTCTTTATTTTTTCTGCTGTAAAAACTGAAATATTCTTTTTTTGGAAGTTTGTTGTGAAGAGAAAGATAAAAAAAAGTTCTGTTTTGACTGTACTGAGCATCATATATGTCATACAAATCATGCGAATAAGAATTTAAAATATTTTTATAATCTCCTATATCACTATCTAAATTTTCATGATATCAATCTAATAAAAATATAAATTATCTTTTTTAAGTCTAAGATAAAAAAAAACAGAAGCTAAACAAAACATGCAGAAACTTTTCGCCTATATTTATTCAATTTCGTAACTATGCGAGGTAACATTTCAGCAAATGCACTTTCAGGATCAATTACATACTTATTAATAATCTTACTAATATAAAATAATTGTTCTACTACTAAACATGTAGTTAGATAATAAACACCAGATAAACATTTAGCTGCATTGTAAAATATTTTTACAATCTCAAAACAAATTCACAAACAAACCAATCATAATCCTTTAAATTATTATTGGGTATTTGTTCCTTATAAAATAAAGTAATAGACTTCCGATATTTTAAGACACATTTCAATATCTCAAAAGTGGCATTCCACTTACTTGGAATGTTGAATTTGAAAGATCTAAATTTTAAATTTATCTGGGTACAAGTTTACTTAAAAATTTGTTTTCGGGGTGCAGAGGTTTCAATAAATATTATTGTATTTTTAAGTTTCGCTAAGTGAGGATCAATTATACTAAGACCATCATGCACAATTAAATTTAAAACATGGCATGCACATCTTTGATGAAATGATTCTCCATTCAAAACATGATTTAAATTATTTTTTAAAATTGTTACAGCAGAATTATTATTAATATAGCATTATCAAAACTAACTAAAAATATTTTATTTTGAATATTATATTCACGTACGGTAGTGAAAATACAATTACTTATATTATTTCCACAATGTGGATGCTCCATTTTTGAAAAACCGATAATTCTTTTATGTAAAAACCAATCATTATCAATAAAATGTGCAGTAACACAAATAAAATCCATCCCTTATTTTGTAGTCTAAAGATCAGAAATTAATACAATTTTACTTTTAAGATTTGCAAAAATATCAATCAAATTGGTTTTGCTATCAAGAATTTTTTTTAAAACATCATTTCTAAGTGTTTTTATGGGTACTCTTTGAAATGCTGGATTATATGCATTTTTTACCAATATATCAAATTTTTTGTTTTCTACAAAACCATATGGTTGGTTAGCATGTATGATATATTTTGTAAGTTCTCTTCTATTAGTAACTTTCGAATAAGAAAAACCAGTTAAAGAGTTAGATCACATACTTAAAGTTGTCTGCCAAGAATCTATTTTTTCGTGTTTGATTAAATATTTTTTTAGATGGGTTGTTCCATCTGTAGCGACACAAGTAAAATCTGCTTGGTAATGAGTACAAACTGCCCACTTGCCTTTACTTCCAACTATTTGTACTACAAAATATTTCCAAATATCAAAAGTTTTAGCTCTTTTATCTTTAGGGGCAGAAGCTCTTACTTCAGGAACGGTAGGAGCAGGAACTTTTTCAACGATATGACTTTGTGACGTAGGCGGTATCTCATAATTAGAAGATTCATAATTAGAAAAATAAGAATCAAAATTAGTTTGCAGCATATTACTTAATCTATGTCCCTCATGTGAATCCATATCAATTTGAAAAGAACGTCTCCATGAAAATGAAGTACTCATATTACCTTATGAAGATGAACCTGATATTTTTAATTAAAAATATTACTAAGAGATAAAGAGAGATAATTAAAAAAATATGAGAAAAATATATAATCCATACAAAAAACTCATGATTCCAAATAGCAGAAATGATTCACAAGACGTTACACGATGGGGTCTCAGCGTTCCATGCATCAATGAGACAAATCTTGAAGAGGCTGTGAACATTGCGAGGACCATGGCAACAACTGGTTTGACTTCTTGCTACACAATCGAATGCGATTATATTTGATTATCTGCCAGAAGTTCCTCTTCATCGATTAAACCGTACTAGCATTTGCACGTGCATGCACATATACATATATATCAGGCATCATGGAATAAATCCTAAAATGAAATTGATTATACTAGACCACCATTTTGCATGTGTCTTGCAGGTTAGACTACCATTTGAGAATATTACAATCAAATTGAAATTTCAAATCCGACACCCTCCCCTTTTGAGTTAGATTAGCAGATATGTTAAGAAATATGAGAGCATCCTTCTTTCATATATGATACATCAATTATGTTGTACAAAGATGAATTTCGGATATGTAAGTCTATCTTATATTTTCTTTCTCCCTTCACAGGTGATATGATTCTTCGAAGCCCCGTCTGTGCTAGCTTCGACGAGCTCAGAAACTTTGAGCATCGAGGGAAGTTGTTACAAGAATTAGCTCTTTCAGCATAAAAATGGTCTATTCAGGCAATTTTGGAAATTGTCACTGCTCCAGTTGGGCTCTATGTGCTGTAAATCTCTTCTTATATTATGATTCTCTGCAAACACAGTTAGGATTTCTTAAATTGCAACTCACAATGAGAGCATTGCATTGTGATAATAACAGGGATCGCCTTCAAAAAAAAATTACAATCATGTATTGAAATTGAGTTATAGGTGTTAATACAATTTAAATCTCAAAACAAGTACATTGAAGTGCATGAACTTGACTACAATCTGTACATTTGCTCCACAATCAACAACAAACTGATAACACCCTCAGATCGATATACATACTCGATAAATCCTGCCCAAAACTTGAAATCTCAACTATAATAGAAACTTCACTTTCCCATGCTACTGTCACTAAAAATACTTGCATGATAATTCTTTTTCGTGGTTATCCGACCAAAATTGTAGAGCTTATTCCTCAGTAGTACTTGAATTGCACTTCATAATTCCTCAGTAGTACTTGAATTGCACCTCATATCGTGAACAAATTATTGTATAGTTGAACGATATTAAAGATGCCAGCACTCAGAGCTTGTCGGCCTTCAGCACAAGTTCCACATAGTAGTATAGCCTCCACAACTTGACATTATCCTACAAGAATCATTATGACGTTACATACAAAAAGTAAGCGGACTTGATAAATGCGATGAAAAAGAAGGGGGTAAAGATAAGATATACCTGGTTTTCCAAATTAACAGAAATATTTTCAGGAACATCTTTTGCAGAAAATTTGCTAGGCTCGAGGAATTCTGCCACACGCTCTAGTGCTTTCTCTGGAAGCTCCCGAATCCGTTTACCAAGTCGATGCTTCTCGATCCGGGTCATTTGTCTGCAGGTTATGCATTATTTGTCGAGAAGAGTATTTAGATCTGAGATAGGAAATCATTTGAAATAATATAAATAAATGCTTTCTAGGAGAAAACCAAAGTCCGGCTCCTTCCATTTAACACAGGCAATGTTATGGTGTTTTATAGACAAAAATGTATATTTTTTTATTAAGCTGTGCTAAAGTTATCAGCTCTAGTTAATTAAATATCCATTTTAACCGTCATAAATCCATGTTTGCTTAGATCATCCTAGTCCTTGCTCTTAATGGCTGAAAACTACAAACCATCTCGATCAATTCCCCAGCCATTCTATTCTATCTTCAATTATTGGTTGTGGGCCATGTCTCTAAGATGGCGTTCTAATCATATTAGCTCAATCATGGTGTCTGCCACGGCACGATATTTAGCCTTGGTGCTATCCAAATAGCAACAAACCCAACGTTCCACAAACGTACAAAACACATTGATATAGACTAACACATAGCACATAATCAATTTACAGAGCGTACAAAACACATTGAGGTAGACTATCATATAGTCATAATCAATATACAGAGAAGATGATTTCCTTGTCGTACATTGCCTCTAAGCACCAACTGGCCGATCTTTTCACTAAAGCAGGTTAAGAATATAATTGGTTATTATATAATAGTTATGCGTATATTTAGTTTGTAAATATTAATTATGAATATATTTTGTTATTTGATTGAGAGGTGAGTAATAACTCTCTCTATAGATTTGTATGGACTCTTGTTTAATTAAGCCAATAAAGATTTTTCTCTTGATTATTTTCATGGTATCAGAGCTCTAAAAATAATTGAGAAAAAAACCTAATTTTCCTAACCCTAATCCTCTCCTAGCCACCACTGCCCTCTCTCTCGATCTCTCCCCACCCTCGCCCCCTCTGCAGACCTTACAACTCATCCCTTCACCATCAACGACCCCTCACCACTCCTCAATAGCATCGCGACAGCCCTCACAACCCATCGACGACCCCTCAATAGCACCTCGGCAGCCTTCGAATTGAAAACCCTTCAGCCCCCCTCGCCCTTGACGACCTCCAGTGACCCCCTGCACCCTTTGAAGACACTCCAACAACCCTCTGCAACCCATTGCATCCTTCTGGCCACCCCTCCAGCCCCTAAAACACCTTCGATAACCCTCTGCCCCTTACAACACCTTCAAAAACCTTCATGCCCCTTTTCAGACCCATTGCCACTCTTAAAAACCTAGCCGTCAACATGTTCTACTAGATTGGCTTGCCTTTTGTACTTGTTGTGGGTTAGACAACCTTTTTCCCCATCTCTCGGGGTCTACTTTTGCGCCATTCATCATGGATTCCGGTGATGACAAAATTAACTCGGCTTCTGTCTCGTCCGTTGATTTCAAGACTGATTTTTGCTTGACAGCGATTTCTCTCTCCGGCGCAAAGAACTAACTATTCTCGCTGCTATACGTCTATTATGTCTCTGAAAACTGCTAAGCGAGTTTGGACACATCTTCGTTCAATGTACTCATCCGAGGATAACTTACAGAAGCTCTATGATATCTTCTATACCTTTACTACGGCTACTCTAGGAGAAATTCAGGATTTTGATGCCCTCTTCAGTGGACTTTTTGATCAGTAGAATGTCTATCAGTCTATCTCCACTGACCCTGCTATTACTCGCAAACAACGCGAGTCTCTTGTTGGCGCGGTACTCTTGGCTCGACTACCATCCAGCTTTGAGCGCGTCCACTCTCTCATTCTTTTTCAAAAGGGTGCTCCTTTATTGACAAGTATCCTGTTAAATATTTATCGTATGCCCACAGTAATTTCCCCATCTATTGAGCTTATCTCGACCGCCCTTATTACTTGAGGCCGTGGACGTGGGACCTATACTTAGTCTGAACGTGATTCCTCTGATTTTATCTCTGGTGACCGTGGGGCATCGCGTGGTCGCCCCTCTTTGATTGCTCATGGCCATGGTTCCCATGGACGCGGTCGTGACCGATACAGTCTTTACTGTGCTCATTGCAGCGACACTAATCATCGAGAAGACTGATGTTGAAACAAACATGACTACCCTTACGATACACGTAACGCTCGCCAGACATCCACATCCACAATTACTGATCAATCTTGCTCTTATGCCGGACAACTACCGTTATCCAGTAATGAGTGGGACCGGCTGCGTCATCTCCTCTCTTTTATAACTCCTACCAATATTTTCACTTCGTCAGGTATATCTTTACTTTCTCATTCTGATCCGTGGGTAGCCGATTCCGACGCCTCAAATCACATGTCTCGTGATGGACCACCTGATTTTGCTTCTAGTCCTCATAAATTTATTTTCACGGCTGATGGTAATACCACACATGTTTCTGGCTCTGCTAATTTATCACTTCATCTTTACACTTTAAAAATACTTTAATTGTGCCATTTATAAAACAAAATTTTCTTTCTATTCGTCAGCTTACAAATGATTCCAACCACTCTGTAACTTTTTATCTATCTTACTTTGTGATACATGATCTTTTGACGAAGCAACGGATTGGTAGGGGGCATGAGCAGAGTGGGTTGTATTATATGTTGATTATCTTCCCAGTACATTTACAGCTGCTTCTACTATCCAGCGGCACCGAAGACTTGGTCACTCTTCCCTTTCATCTTTACATACTATATTACTTTCTATTAGTTTATCAAAATTTAGTTATGAGTCTTGTATTCTTGGGAAGCATTATCGCTCCTCCTTTTCTTCAGTTAATAAGAGACATGATTCATCTTTTGCTTTGGTTCACTCTGATATTTGGGGCCCCTTTAAATTTCCTAGTGTTTGGTTATAAATATTTTGTTATATTTATTGATGATCATTCACGCATGAATTGAATGAATCTTCTGCATAATAGGAATGAAATTTTATCTACTTTTTAAACATTTGTTGCTGAGATGATCACTAATCAATTTGGTGTTTCGGTTAAGATTCTTTATTCAGATAATGTTAAGAAGTATATCAACACGGAGTTTATTGCATTTTGCAAGACATATGGAATATTGCATCAAACTTCGTGTTCTTATACTGCTCAGCAGAATGAGATTGTTGAACGAAAAAACATGTATTTACTTGAGATAACTCGTTCTCTTCTTTTACATATGCATGTCCCTAAACGTTTGTGGAATTTTGCTGTTTTAGCTGTCTGTTTTTATATCAATCGCATGTATTCTCCTATCATAGGCAACCAGTCTCCTTTCCTTATTTTGTTTCCACATGGCAAGTCTTTTCCTGCTGCTAAGGTATTTGGTTGCCCATGCTATCGCCATGTTCTAGACCCTCATATTAACAAGTTTGATCCTAGAGCTATCCATATGGTGTTTATAGGTTACTCATGAACTCAAAAAGGGTATGTTTGCCTTGACCCTGCATCATCTAAAATTTGCACTTCATGTGATGTGTGACCTTAAAAGATCAAGCCTATTTTTCACCAACTGTTAAGCCCCCCACTCCTACTCTACCCGTTCCTTACTTACCTCCATCGGACCTTGATTCGTCTTTCCAACCTGTGCTCCTTAGTTTTCATCATGTAACCCCTTATCCACGAGTATATCACTGTCGTAAGAAAGTTCTCCCAACTCCTCCTACCAATGATTCTTTAATGATTCTTCTGCAGGTCCTACTATACGGTCCAATGTTCCTGATTCTCCACCGCCGCTGTCTTCAAATGATCTCTTCTAATTGCCTTACGTAAGGGTAACCGTTCTTATACTACTGCACATCTAATTTCTAACTTTGTTTCCTATCATAGACTGACACCATCTGCTAGTCAGTTTGTTTCTTTCTTGTCTGCCATCACCTTTCTTTCCACCATTCAGGAAGCTCTTCAGCACTCATATTAGCATGCAGCTATATTAGAAGAGATTGCTACACTGGGCTTTAATCAAACCTGAAAATTGGTAACTCCGCCTTTAGATAAGGCTGTTGGCTGTATATGGGGTTTTGTTGCCAAACATAATCCAGATGGGACGATTGACCGTCTTAAATCTCGATTAGTGGTCAAAGGTTTTACTCAGCAATATGGTTTAGATTATGTTGAAACTTTTTCACCAGTTACCAAATTGACCTCGGTTCGTGTTCTTATATCCTTGGCTGTTTCTAAGGCTTAGCCTCTTCATCAGCTTGATTTGAAAAATATCTTTCTTAATGGTGATCTTTCAGAGACAGTTATATGCAGCAACCTTCTGGTTTTGAGAGACCAGGGGAGTCTATGGTTTGTCTTTTATATAAATCGTTATATGGATTAAAGCAGTCACCGCATGCCTAGTTTGAAAAGTTTAATACAGTTCTATGACAGATTGGCTTCAAACGTAGTCGCGCCGACATATCTCTCTTTACATATAATCGTCCTCAGGATAAGGTAATCGTGCTGGTGTATATTGATATTATCATTACTGGAGATGATTCTGCTGGCATCTCCAAGGTGAAAAAACATTTGGCTTCACTTCCATACCAAGGACTTTGGGGCACTTAGATATTTACTTGGAATTGAAGTATCACGGAATTTTGGTAGATTACAGCTCTCTCAGCGCAAGTATGCACTTGATATTCTATCTGAGACAGGATTTTTGGGATGTAAACCAGCAAGCATCCATATGGATTCCTCAGTCAAGCTATCTCGATTGAGCTCTTCCTTAGATTCTCCACTACCTGACCCAGGACGATATCGACGTCTAGTTGGGAAGCTTATTTACCTCACTGTCATTCGTCCTAACATTGCTTTTGCCGTTAGCACAACGAGTCGGTATATGCAGAATCCTTTGCCCTCACCTTAAGGCGGTTGAGCATATTCTCAGATATATCAAAAGTTCTCCGAGACAGGGTCTTCTTTACAAACCATCTATGTTATCGCTTACAGCCTTTGTGGATGCTAACTTTGCTGGATCCATTGATGATCGTCGTTCCACAAGTGGCTATTGTATATTTTTGGAAGAAAACTTGGTTACATAGAGGAGTAGGAAACAAAACATAGTCGCTCATTTTTCTGCAGAGGTATAGATCTATGACGCATACAGTTGCTGAGTTGGTATGTCTTACCTTTCTTCTGACAGATCTTGTGGTTCCTTCTTCTCTTCCGACTACACTCTTATGTGATAACAAGGCAACAATCCACATTACTGAGAATCCAGTTTTTCATGAGCGGACCAAGTATATTGAAATAGATTGTCATTTCATTCGTAACAAGGTGAGAGATAAAGTGGTTGCACTCCGAAATGTTTCTTCTTCGATTCAACTAGTAGATATCCTTACCAAAGCTCTTTCTCGACCGATTTTTGCTCGTCTTTTGTCCAAACTTGGCATAATTAACATTTATGCTCCAGCTTGCGGGGAAGTGTTAAGAATATAATTAGTTATTATATATTAGTTATGAGTATACTTAGATAAATATTCGTTATGAATATATTTTGTTATTAGATTGAGAGGTGATTTGTAACTCTCTATATATAGATTTGTATGGACTCTTATTTAATTAAGCCGATAAAGATTTTTCTCTTGATTATTTTCAAAGCACAAAAAATTTACCAGTTCCGGTATTTCCTTTCCAAGCTCTCGGTTTTAGATCCATCGTGAGTTCGGAGAGGGATGTCAAATGAGGATGTAAGCCAGCTACATACGGTAGGGTAACATGATGATATTATATATGATTGGATGCCTTCTATGCGCTTATTTGAATCTGGAATTGAGATTATTAGTTTACATGTTTGCACGGATCTCCTTCCTTGTATAATAGTCAATTTTGACTTAATTCAACTTTTCTACCATTTGACAGAAGATGCAACTAAAATAAGTTATTCACTACTGGTCATTTTGAAAGGCCTCATTCTTCTTATTTATTCGGTTATTCCAAGAGCCAAAGAAACAGTCCCAGAAGATATGCAGCTCTACTACACTCCCAGTTCAAGTATGATGATACATAACACAAAAGTGAGAAAAAAATAAAAATAGGCATGTAAAGTTAAAATAAGCGCATACCTGGATTTGCAAAAGCTTAAAGCATTTACAGTTGATGAGAACTGATAGCATACCTGGATTTAGACATCACAATGTTCAGGTAGTCTTCAAGGTTCTCTTCCATCTTTTCTAGCTGAACAACAGAACAAGTAAATTTAGCTCAAACAGCCACCGTTGACACTTGTAATCCTGGAGCAATGGGTACCCCTACTTCAAAACTCAAAAAACATCGACTCCTTTGCAACCGTCAGTGAATATCTATAACTTAGTTACCTTTGCATGTAACTGGGATGTATACTTCTTGACATCCTCATGGTTTATTTCATCTTTTCCTCGCAGAGATTGAATATGATTATACACCTAAAGTTCATCAGCATCTGTAAGAACCTCCTAAAGCAATCTATTCACTACGACTAACTTTATACTTAATAAAGTCTAATCATACCAAAAGCAGATAACCTACAGTCAGACAATAATACTGAACAGAGATGTACAACTTTTAGCTACGATCGAGACCTATGATGTGCAGCATGTATAGCACCGAAGGAAAAATCTAATTCATGTATTTGTTATCTCCATGCTTATGCACCATGATATGAACCTGTTTGTTTGTATATGCACCTGTTTGTTATCTCCATGCTTATGCACCATGACATGAACCTGTTTGTTTGTATATATAACATGTGCGGATAATTGGATATAAAACTGATAGTTTACTTCACAAACGACTTGAAGTAATGACAGAAGCAAAACAAACCTAACAGAATTCCAGAAAATGTGGCAAAACAATGAAGATAATAATAATCATCAAAAGCCTTCAGTTTCTGCAGTGACAGCACGGTGACTGCATGATACTGTAAATTGCAAGAATTGAGGGCAATTTGGCAAAGTGACATTGTGAGGATGCCTGGTCCATCACCAACTCAAGCTTGAGGTTAATTGGACTCTTATATTCAGACTGGAAAAACTAATATTTTAGGTTAAATAAGTAACTGTTTAAAATCCGAAATAATCATCTGGATCGAAACATCTGAAAAGACCAGCATTTCCACTTAAGCATGTTCAAACAAGCTCTTTCCGCAACAGACAGACCACCAGTACCTTTATTACCTTCAACAGATAAATATCATTATTTAGACTCGAATACTACTAGCAATTATTAAGTTGCAATGATCACATAACCGATTATGCTAGGAGTACTAGATGTATAAAGAGCAAACACATACCTGTTTAACAGAAGTGGAATCGCTGCTGGAAGAAGTTGATTTAGAGGAACGTGCTTTTCTTTTTTTATTGTTTAGCGGCATTCTAAGGTCTTTATCTGATACAGCATTCAAATAGCTCGGCAATTGCTCCTTCTCCCTTAGATTTGAATCAATCTTGAATGTTGCTAAAATATGATCAAGCATCTGCATTAGCATTTTGATTTACATTATTATAGCATCCAAGAAAAACAATCCTACCGTAAGCATCAAAGGGAGAAAAAAGAAGGATAAACAATCATGAGTGCAAAGCTGTTGTTCATATGAGAGCAAAAAAGGTTATTCCCGATATGATTTCATCAAATATGCTTACAACACATATGTATGAAAATTAGTATAGGAATTACAGATAAACAATAAAAGAACACAAAACAAGGGTATAAGGTATACAAAATGTTTATCAATAAGTACCTCATCAGCTTCTCGATTAAAACATACAGCGCTCTCATTAAGAGTTGCCAATAACCTCTCTTTCTTAAAATCTGAAAGCCCTTCACCAACAGAATCGGTAAAATATGGACCGGAACAAAAGTAATTACTTCTACTATTCTTATTAGTATGGACTCCTTCAGCTTTTCCAGATACTGCAGAATCAACTTCCATAAAAGGTATGGAACCGTTCCCATTTCGAGAGACTAGATTGAGAATTAGATGCTTGTAGTATGCAAAATAATTTGGACCGGACTCATTTTGCTTCAAGGAAGCTGCACTGTTCCTTGGGACTTCAGACATCATAAGAGGAAGGTTGGAAGACTGCTCCTGGGCAAGTGAAATTCCTACAAATAATCACAAAATTGTGCTTAAAAACATGAAGCGGGAGCATGAAAATTTCTATATAAACAAAAACAAACTCATACATGTATACACACACATACACAAACAAAATTTCTATATTAAAAATATGAAGTGGGTTTATGTGGCTAAAAATCCACCACCCTAAGGAGTTTGGGTTCGTTTATGGTTCAAAACCTGCCCAGCCCGACCCATGCACAACCTTAGTTCTCTTCGTACTACAGAATAAAAGTTCTCCAAAAGTTCTTACAATCTTAAGCATCTGGTTCCAAGGGAAATTACATTAATATAAGTTTTTTTAGTGAAATAGGTGGATAATTAAGCCACCCAAAATATCATCAAAAAGATATTAATGAATACACCCATAATAGTCACAGATAAGCAGAGCAAAGAAAGTTTCAAAGATACCTAATAATAGAGCAATACAGTACAGCAAACAGCCCCTACTAGAGTGCACAATGCACACAACCATACTAAGCAAAATATATCCAAGGACCAAGAGGCAGATTCCTCAAATGTCCCCGGCCCCACAACGCCAATCATGGGCACTCCTAGCTCGACATGTCCTCGTCGCCGTCGCCATCGCTTCCATCATCCGGCGGCTCCCTCGCATCATCCTCGTCATCCTGTTCGACCCGTGGAATCAGTCTCCTCATCTTCAAGCGGCAGGCATATGAGAGCAAATAGGACCCCATATTGTAGAAGATATACAATATATAAGGCACTCAATATTTTTATTTTTTCCCCTAAAATTTCTGTCGTTTCTCTCTCCAAATCCCCCACGTGATTCCCATCGCGGTTAGGTCCCAATGTTTTCTAAGGCCATTACTAACTGTATTCTTTCTCCAACCCCCCCCCCCCCCCCCCACATGTCACAAGGTGAATTAGGTAAAGTATGTATGTTTGTAAGATGCGGCATAGAATGCCCAGACATATTTTGATAACGTGCACTCGAACAATAAGTGATTTACTGTTTCATCCACTAGACCACATAGAGTACATTCCATTGGTCCAACCCATTCCTTTTTGCTAAATTGTCGCGTGTCAGGATAGCCCCATTCAAAACCAACCAATTGAAGATCTTGACCTTCAATGATAGTCTCGCCTTCCAGATATCCATTGTACATCCACCCGTTTTGCCTCCCCCATTGATTACTTTATACAGCGAGCGAATAGTGAACTTTCTATGTTTCTCCCATCGCCATTTGGTCTCATCCTTTTTCGTTGCATCCGGTTTCCAAACCATAAGTGAATCTTTCATACTTGCAAGCTCTCTTTTTTCCACCGTGCTCAACGTACGTTTGAATGCAATCCTCCATTGTTCTCGTATCCATGTACGTGCCACCGTTATATTCTTGTTTCTTGCTACGATGTACAGCCTTGGGAACCTGTATCTTAGTGCTTCATCCCCACACCACACATCCTTCCAAAAATTAATTCTGTTTCCATTTTCTATAGTAAAGGTTGTTCCAGCAAATAATAACCTTTTAACCTTTGAGACCCCCTTCCAAAAGCCTGACATCGTTGTGGCATTCTTCATCCCTCCGCGGCTTCCATCCGTCTTCTCATATGAATTACGTACTAAAGTCTTCCACATCCCTTCTTTATCCTCATAATATTTCTACCACCATTTTGCGAGTAGGGTCTTGTTCATGTCTCGTATGTTAGTTACCGCTAGCCCTCCCAGTTCTTTAGACGTACATATAAGCCTCCAACGGATTAGGGCATAGCCTTTTTGGTCCCTCCCTTCCATAAGAAATTTCTTCTAATTTTATCAATTCTTTTTATACCGGCAATTCATAAAACGCTATGAAATACGTCGGTATGGTTGAAAGGACTACATTAATCAGTGTAACTCGCCCGCCAATAGAAAGCAACTACCCTTTCCATCCTTTCATCCTCTTCTCCATTCTATCAATGATGGGTTGCCAATCAGATAGCTTAATATTGCCTCAGTAGTAAACCGAGATATTGCCTCAGATAGCTTAATATTGCCTCAGTAGTAAACCGAGATATTTAATCGGGAAACTTTCCAAAGCACACCCGAAAAATTTGGTGTAAATCGGTGCATCATGCTCATCGTCTCCCATCATTACAACCGAACTCTTAAAATAGTTTATCTTGAGTCCCAACCACGAATCAAATAGGTATAGCATCCATTTCATCCTTGTGGCTTGTTCGATGTCCCGCCCTGCAAAAAGAAGGGTACCATCCGCATATTGCAAATTCAACACGGACGTTCTATTATCCCCCAACCCCTTCATCAATTTTTCCTTCACCAGTCTTTTAATCATCTTATTTAGCCCATCAGCCACCAAAGTAAACATAATTGGGGACAACAGATCACCCTGCCTTAGACCTCTCCGACACTTGAAGTGTACAGTTTGTATATCGTTCACAATAACTGTAATCTTTGATGAGCTCAGCCATTCCTTTATCCAGCCCTTCCATTTTTCCCCGAAGCCTCAGCCATTCCTTTAATATAAGTCGATTCTTCTAAAAAAATATAATAAGCACTAATATGGTGATAACGGATGCTCCAATACTGGCAACAACGACAATGGTAGTTGTAACAGTGGCGGGAGGATGGTGGCATCAGTGCGGCAACAACAGTGGCGATGGAGGCAGCAATGGCGATAGCAGTAGGCCGGGAAGCAATGGGGCAGTTACAACAGTGGTGGTGCCTAAGGGGTTTGTAAGAGGAGCCTGTCAGGGAAAAGGGAGTGGTGGCGGTCAAAGATGGCAACGACAATAAGGGCAACGACAATGGTGGCGAAGATGGTGACAGAACTATAGCGACAAAATTAGAGGCAGAGGTGGCAATGACAACGGTGACAAGAATGAGGTGGTAGTGACAACGACCGTCATGGTAGCAGCAGGCATGTTCATGGTACAAGATTTTCCATTAGGGAAAATGTTAGATATCAGCATGTTTGATGGGAATTTGATTCCTGGGTATAGTGCATGTGATGCTTCAGAGTATCACATTCGCGAAAGCCTAATTGAAGCATACTAAGTATTGGAATATTTTAGATAAATTTCAGATATCCCTTTGGATTTCGAGGAATCTCAGTAATAAGGCCTACTAATGGATCCAAACATGACTAATATATAAGTAGGTCTAGAACCATTTAAGATAAACAGGTCTAGATCTGGAACATGATGAACTATAAAGTACGAACACGGATACAGACATGGACACGCCAAATTTGTAAAAAAGATACGAGGACCCATCTATAGACACACACATATAAGCAACATGACATACAATATTAATGAAGGATTTCATACAGTGGCATGACACATGACAACATACCATTCGTTGAATTTTTTCCGGCTTCTCCATTTTAATGTAATTAATGCTTGTAGTACCAAAATAAACATGCGGATCAATGAATGGTGTGGTGTTATGTGTCTCGCCAATGTAGAAAATTCCTATGGTGGTACTGTTTATTCTGTTTACTTGTACACGCATACAACTACATAAATACATACCATATACACATAAACATACTTGTATACAAAACAAAATTTAAATCAACTCGGATCAATGGATGATGTATTGCCATGTGTCGTGCTAATGTATGAAAGTCATAGCACTGGATATTCCATTTCCATACATACATACATGCATGCATATACACACGCATACCTACATACATTCACATACATATAAAAATACGTACACACACGCACATATGAGAATAATGGGGAAAGAGGCCATAGCAGGGAATTTCCTCCGATAACGTCCATAAAAATCAATCATCCATCATTTTATTCGACGATTGGCACCCATCATCTTCATCTTTATCATCTAAGATGTTGATGCACCAACTTTCATGTGATTGCATCATTTTTCTTCGTTGATTAGCAATGTAAAAAGTTCAATTATCGATAAACCGTTAATTTTGCACCCACTAAATCAACAGGGAAATAGTGGTAGAATCACATGAAATTTGGTGTATCCACATGTTAGATGGTAAAGATGAAAATGATGGATTTTGATCGTTGGAAAAAATGATGTAGAGTGTTTTTTCGACGCCATAGGAGGAAATTCAATCATATTGCATGTTTTCTCCATTTTTCTCCACACACATATAAAACATACAAAAATATACATATATAATAGAATATAATATTAGTGCCAAAAAATAGAATATAATAAACTACAGAGAACAATGAAGGAAAGAGTCCAAAGGAGGGAATTTCCTCCTATGACGTCGAAACCCTCCACGATTTTTTCCGACGATCGGCACCAATTATCTTCATCTTTATCATCTATGATGTGGCTACACCAAATCTCAAGTGATTCTACCACTTTTTCACTGTCGAATTTGCAATGTAAAAAGTTCTATTGTCGGTAAACCGTTAATTTTTCACCCACTAAATTGTAACGCCTATGATTTTCCTATACATAAATAAAAGCCTTTTATAATTTTACTTGTGTTAAAATATTTTTCTCAAGGCTTCATTTAGTAGAGAATGCTTTCAAATAATTGTTTTATATTTAAAATTAATTAATATGACTTTTAGGAATTTTTAAGCAATTAATTTGATTTTTAGAAAAAGAAAAAGGAACAAAAAATTTCCAACAATGAAACATAATTGTTTTTAACCCAAATTTTTTTTATAATGAGGACGACATCAAAATAGATTTTTCTAAAAATTTTCCTCATTTTTCAAATATTTTAATATATTTTTCCTAACTAAAAACAATTTTAAACTAAAAAAATAAAAAAATAATAGGTTTTCGAATCCGACTCGACCCGCTTCGCACTCGCCAGCAGGCCCCACAAGCAAGCACGTGGGGGAGCGTGGGCAAGCCACACCCACGTGGGGGATTCCCCCATGTTCAATCCACGATCGAACGCCGCGAGCGCCCACGTGGGGACAATGGCGTGTGATTGGAGGCCGGGGGCGTGATTCGGGCGTGGTCAGCTCGGGTTTAGGGATTCAAAACCCAATAAATACCTCCATTCTTCACACTTCTCTCATTCTACTCAGGTAAAAATTCCCAGAAAAATACCAGCTTCTTCGTTTTCTCGACGCCGATGTAGTGGTGCTGCCCGTTTCTCCAGCAAAAATCCGAGAGAGGGACTCACGTTACCGTACTACATGACGATTCTCGATCCGTCTCGTTCAAAAGTAGGATCCGTCTCCCTTGCTCTCGATCTCGTTGTTTCTTCTGCATGCTCCATCTGTCATAATAACTTTATCAATTTCTAAATCTTAATACATACATATTGGTTGTGATTTGTTTAGTTTATAATCGATAAACACGACAAACCCCGTTTTGTTACAATTAATGTATAACTCACCCCCTAGTGAAACTATTACACACTTCAGACATGGAGTAATGTCTTACCCCTTATTACCTATTTTCTGTGAAGCCCATCTATGCCGTTGTGCTGCCCAAATTGAGACTAATAAAGCACCGTTTTATAAGCCGTTATGCTGCCCAAATTGAGACAAATAAAACACCTTTTTGTAAGCCGTTATGTTGTCCAAAGTGAAACTAAGAAAACACCGTTTTACAAGCTGAAGTGTTGCCTGAACTGAGAATGAACTTTTAATTATACTAAAATAACCTAAACTATTTTATTTCGCAAAAAAAAATTCTAAACTACTTTGTTACACTAAAATACCCCAAGTTTACCAAAATCTGTATTTTCAAATAAATATCTCGACATTATCTAAAGTCGTATTTTCGAATAAATACCATGACTTTATATAGTCATATTTTCGAATAAATAAGTCGACTTTACCTAAAGTTGCATTTTCGAATAAATACCATAAACTTCCCTAAGATATTTTCACTAAAATACCATGAACTATTATGGAAACCTAATCACATGAGTATTACCCTATACTTAACCCAGCTCATGATATACCATATGCTATGTCACCTGGTGCAGTTAGGGTTAGACGCGAGCACCTAAGCACGAGGTTCATGTAGATTCCGTCTTTACGGATGACCGATTTCGTCTTTACGGATGACCAAAAGGGAACCCCTCTTTGTGACACCGCCTAGTAGTGCTACGTGCTAATATCGACATCGACATGTACTTCTATATCAGTATATAAGACCGAGGCGGGGTAGGTTGATTAGGCAAGATTGTATTAAGGGTCCCAGTTTCCCCTATTGATTAACTATGGTTCAAGGAGTGAAACGAGTACTATTCACTCTCAATTGTTGTTGTTCCGTGGCCTCAACGGAATAATCGCGAGAGCCCGGTACCCTTACTTACCAAACTAATACGTGCATAGTACTTAATAAATACCTGATATTCTTTACCATTACACATATGACATCAAGTATCGCACACACATGTTATCTTACTATATAGTTATCCTTATGAGACATCCTATCAGAGTATAACTCGTTGACAAACTTCCTTTCCTCCTATCTCTCCCCGAAACATCTGTTAGATAAGGACAAAGCTCACGATGGAGATGCGGGAGTGGAACCCACTGAAGAAGACTACGCGGATTTGTCAACCTACTATTAGAAATAGTATTTTTTCCTTTTTCGATTGCACACATGTTTAGGGCTTGTTTTCTTTCTTTGGATGTAATAAACACAATGTTTTATTTTGGTGCCCCTGCGATGTAATAAATGCTTACTTAATGAGAATAAATGGTATTGCCTTTATTTGTAGTTTTGATACATTGCATGCATGTATTTTATGCCTAACGTAGCTGTATCGAGTCTAGACCACTCTCGATATAGTTAGGTTGCAGACCGAGCCACGTCATCGTTTTCATCCTTTGAGAAGCGGGGCGTGACAAAATCAACGGTGAAAAATGATAGAATCATATAAAATTTGATGTATTCACATCTTAGATAATAAAAATGATGATGGGTGTCGATCATCGGAAAATATGTTGGAGGGTGTATTTTTTCTACGCTATAGGAGGAACTCTCCTATGGCACATATCCTCCATTATTCTCTAAACTACAAGGAAAATCATGAAATAGTATAATTTTACAAAATTAATAAAGGTAAAACCAACAAGATTCCATAACCACAAGTTCTTAAACAAACACATAAAACTAAAGAAAAAAGCTAAATTGCATGTAAATATCCAAGGTTTCATCGATTTCATGGATAAATACCTAAGTTTCTACGAGTTGCACATAAATACTCATCTTTGACTCGAGCATTTTTTAAAAAAAACGAAAATAACTGCAATGGAAAAATAACCGTTGTACCACCTCCATGTATCACATGTAGGTAGTTAAATGCAAACAAAGTAAAATGTTGGGTATTTATTTGCTGCTCACATAAACTTAGGTATTTATCTGTCAAAATGATGAAACCTTGAGTATTTACGTGTAATTTGGCCAAAGATAAACCACAAGAATACAATCCATAAGGGTTAAAACGAAGAAAAATATCAACCATTTTTTAATGAGTAATAATTTTCCTATCCATGTGGTAGAACCCATATAGGATTCCAAAGCTCTCATTGGATATAAGATGGGGTATAGGATGCAAGTACCTAGGTAGTGGATGACACGATCCACTTTGTATCCAATGAAATACTTGATTGCCTATACGGGAAACCACCGGGTCGGTAGGAAAATCATTTTCCTTTTTTTATTGAACCCATTCGAGGATACAAGAATATTAAATACATTTGAAATCTCTTTCATAACGAACTAGAACTAGAAAGAATAAATATCCAAACTGATTCAAATGATGAAGCCTGAGCTATGACAAAACTCAAACCCGACTTTATCATTTGAATCAGTTTGGATCTTTATTCCTTCTAGCTCTAGTTCGCCATGAAAAGATTTCAAATATTTCCTGTATCCTCAAAGTTATAATTGTTCATGATTATATTCCGCATTCTCATTTCTCAACCCGACGCTATATAATAATGTAAAAAAGTTTAACACGTCTGGTTTGGTCTAAGCATATCATAATAGTGTCGGCCGAAGTGTCCGAGTGCCTAAAAGTCAATACATATTGTACACGGTCATCATGACGAACTAAAAGTGCTTGTGCTTCCTAAATGATGATCAATTGGTCCAAATTATTGCTAAAGAGAACAATAAACAAGACGATGCTTGCTATGATTACAAAAAGCTAGTCATTAGACTAAAGGTCTCCATCACCATCAAAGATCTCCATAACTATGAAAATGTCTAAATGATGTAAGATATACGAGGAGTATTCTTTTTATAAAAAAATGGACTTATATTATTTTAGAACCATAAAAAGGTTAGACCCATGCAAGACAAACCTTCCATTATAATAGATAAAGATGATTTTTAATTTCCTTATCTAAGATTAGTGTCTTTCATCTCACGGATGAGATATATGGTTAGGGTATGAGACTTGTGACAATGTCGCATCTGCGAGGCATGCCCCCGATATAAGGGGAGAAAATACTAACCTTATTTATAAGGTAGGAGAAGGGTCCCATATGGGGCAAGCCTTATAGCTAAGGTTACCTAGGTCAAGTCTCTAGACCGCTCCTAGACTTCCAAAGGACAAGCCGCAGGATCAATTCTCTACCACCTCTTTACTACTCTTGTGGTAAGTTTATAAGGTAGGAGAAGGGTCCCATATGGGGCAAGCCTTATAGCTAAGATTACCTAGGTCAAGTCTCTAGACCGCTCCTAGACTTCCAAAGGACAAGCCGCGGGATCAATTCTCTACCACCTCTTTACTACTCTTGTGGTAAGTGGGAGGTATCCGCTATACGAATCACCAAAAATAGCGGGCCTAATTAAGTAACCACTTGCCTTCGACACATTTGTCTTTCCATTCCACCAGCCAATGGGGATAATTTTGAAATTAAACCTCATTTCATCAAACTTTTAACCAAATTTCACGGGCTCGAGTCTGAAGACGCATACGTTTTTATCACCAAATTCGAAAACGTATGTGCTTTGATGGGTACTTCACAGCTTTCTGTGGATGCTATGCATTTACGTATTCTCCCGTTCACTTTGTGCGATTTAACCGAGAAGTGGCTTTATAACACACCCGCACATTCTATTTAAATATGGGACAAATTCGTTATAGCATTCCTGAAGAAATTTTATCCCAATCATAAGATCGCCCATGTTCGGAGCGAAATCTTCCAATTTACCCAACTTCCCAATGAACCATTTTGGAAATGCTTTGAACGGTTCAAGAATCTTCTTTTACAATGTCCTCATCACGGAATCCCTAGATGGGATCTGTGCCGAATTATCTATGAGGGTATTGATCTCACAACAAAACAGATGCTTGAAACCATGTGTCAATATCAATTCATGTCTAAAGATGATGGTGAAGCTTGGAAATACCTAGAAGATCTTGCTCAAAATACTTTACAATGGGAAACTGTTAGTCAACCATTGTCTAGAGAAGGTATCAATCAGCTCGATGTTTCCGTCACAATGAAAGCCGAAATGGCCGCAATACAAAGGAAACTCGACGCTATAGAAAACAGAATTTCTTCAGCCTCCCTAACCCAATACACACTTCCCAAAACCGTGTGTGGTTGCTGTTCCAACCCATCACATTTGACGGAAGAATGTCCTTTGAATGTATCGTTTCAAGGTCAAAAGCACACTAATGCTGCTTTTCAGCAGCAAAGACCTGGAAACGATCCTTCTTCTTCCACTTATAATCAAGGTTGGAGGAATCACCCTAATGTTGCTTGGAACCAACACCAAACTCAAAATACGGTTCCAAACCCAAATGACTTTCAAAGGGTCCCTCCACAGCAACAGCAACCACCACAACTGAGTCAGCACCCCTTTCAACCGCAACCTTTACAAAACCCGGTCAACAACTTTGATCTTTCTTCTACCGGTACCGATAAACCCTCTGCACTCGACATGTTCATTGAACGGTCCATGCGAACGAATGACATTTTAATGTCTTCTATCCATACATTAGTGCAAAACACTGTCTCCCACGGTGAGAGTATCAAATTGATAAAAGCACAAATTGCACAACTGACTGCAGCAATGAGTGCTAGTGAGAGGGAATCTTCTAGCTCAACCCCTACCTGATCCTGGGTGCTTACGGTATAATGTGAATGCACTTACCACGTTGAGATCTGGAAGAGTGCTGGATAACCATGTGGTGAACAGATTGAAACTAATATTGAGGAACAAATTGAACCCCCGGCTTCCACTTCCACTTCTTACCCTATTTCGTCTAGTTTACCTTCTTCTTCCGAGCCTATTCTCCGTTTTCCCCAAGGCTCGAACCTTCCACCCACTTCATCCTTTCCACCCCCACAAACTTCTCCATATACGTTGGACCCAACACTTATTGATAAAGCTCCATTTCCAGATAGATTGAGGTTCAACAAACCGAATGCACAAATGAAGGTTGTGGAAATGTTTAAGCAAGTTAACGTAAATATTCCTCTCCTAGATACTATACAACAAGTTCCAGCTTATGCGAAAATACTTAAGAACTTGTGCACTAGGAAAAGAAAAACTCAAGTGCCGAAAAAAGTTTTCATGTCGAGTAATGTTAGCACAGCTTTTACACAGCAATTACCCAAGAAACGTAAGAACCCTGGCTGTCCTACAATCTCTATTTCTATTGGGGGTAAAAATATCAATCGTGCTTTACTCGATTTAGACGCTAGTGTTAACTTGCTTCCTTATTCTATATATGAGCAATTGGGTATTGGAGAATTAAAACCATCGCAATGCACTTTACAGATGACTGATCGATCTATCACCAAACTAAGGGGTATGTTAGAGGATATGTTGATAAAAGTCGGGGAATTTATCTTTCCTGTGGACTTTATTGTTCTAGATACACAACCTGTAGCAAACCCACGAAACCAAATTCCGGTGATTCTAGGTCGACCTTTTCTTGCGACTTCCAACTCTGTAATCAATTGTCGAAACGGTTCTATGACTCTATCCTTCGGGAATAGGTCAATTGAACTTAACATTTACAAGTTGGGAAGTGAAGCCTCCGAACCTCATGCTCGAGTATGTTCTGTCGAATTAATGGATGTCGACAGCAACGAATTTGAACAGCTTCACGATACTGATCTAGACTCTTTTCATACATTGTTGTTTGACCCAGATATGTATTATACACATACGGACCCTTCTTTCGAGTTGTCCGGGTCAAACATCTAACGCTTGTTCTGAACTTTTCATGGAGTCTGAGTATCATCTCGTTCTTTCCAATGACATTATCCTTTGGGATATCGATGAAAGTTTCGCTGATGAACTCGTATTTTTAGAAAACACGGGTGTTGAGATGAATCAACTCCAAAATAAAGAAATTGAACCTCCACCTCTTCTTCTTGACAATCACAAGAATGCGAGTAATCCATCATTATCACTGTGTCATCTCTCCAAATTGAGACGTAAAGCCTTTCCATCACACCGACGAGATCACGAAGTCCACGACGGCTCAAGAATCCTGGTCGATCATCAACGGTTCATCTACCTCCTTAGAAGAGATCGAGAAGCAAACCAGCATTTTGTAATCATTTTCTAAGGAAACAAAATGTACTTGATTTTGTTGATTAATAAAGATAGTTTTATTTTATTGCATTTTATTTTCTTCATGATTTCTATCTTTTCTTTTCCCAACATGTGCGAGTAATTCTCTGCTTGTTCGGGTTCGTAGGATTAGGGTAGATTAATAGATGATGAAGATCCTTAAACTCTTTTTACGTCCTATAAAGTATATAAACTTTATCAAAAGAATAGTTAACATCCTAATCGGGCGCGCTATCAATTCATTGATAGTCACGACCACAATTAGATATTAGATTAATAATTATTTTGGTAAAGGCTAGACACGAACGGAGATCCATGTCAAGAAACGGGTTAAGAGTGGGAACATTTTTCCCTCCAGAAACCCTAATCTACATGCATCACCGTCGATCTAGTTTTAAATCTATTAAAAGATAAAAAGAGTAAGTTTTAATTAATCATCCATGACTACTAAATCTTAACGAACCCTACAAGCCCCTTCTACTATAAAATTTACATCCGTAGTTAATTTAGATTTATATCCTGCATCCATGTTTTACGTAGATTTAGAACCTACAACCATTCTTTATTCTTTCTCCTTCTTTTTTCTCAACACGTCTAAAGTAAGATTAAAAGATTCAACGTTTCCCTGAGGACGACCCGTACTCATCTCGGTCTAGCTACACGCGACACCGTTATTGATTGTGGTTATTCTACAAACACAACTTATTTAAAACAGATCAATCAAATGGCGCCGTTGCCGGGGATGTCGTAGTTATTTTCTTTTTATAGTTTCGGGTTAATTAAAAATTGAAAAATCATAAAAACTGAAAAATATAAAATAAATAAAAAATTATCTTGTTATTTTTTGAAGGGGTTTCATGTGAATTGTGTAGGATCGGAAAGATGGACTGATTCAGATCTGGAGCAAGCTCGGTGAACAAATCCAGAAACAGAAGATCTGAACAGACAGAGAAAAATCAAAACAGAACAGAACAAATTTTTTTGGATCTGAACCGACGATTCCACCGCGGAACCGCGGCACAAAGAGGCAGTTGGCGGCGGATCCGCGGCTTGTTGTTGACGTCAGCAACTGAAAACATCTCTGTAATATTTCTTTTCCTTCCCTCTGTCCTCTGTAGTCCTCTGAAAAATTTTCCTGCAGGGTTCTTTGCGCAAATTCTCCCCTTCTCCAATAACTTGATCTTGTGCAGGATTCATTGCGCCGCAATAAAAAAAAAAATTGGCAAATGTTTTGTGTTTACTGCTTTGCATTTTTAAAACTGACTTTTAAAGGGCTATAACACCAATCCAGATTGGGTAGGGATTTCATTACCCTTCCTAAGACCCAAAAATCACAAAAAAATATTCGCATCAACCATCGAGTTAATTAAAAAAGATTAGACTCAGCCTATAAGGACTGTCGCATCAACCATCGACAATTAGGCATAGCTCATACGATATAACTTTCCTCTTTAAAATGAAAGCATGTCAGTTTGATTCTTGAAGGGATCGCATTCCAAGAAAATATTTCACTCTTATAGATGATTGATCTAACATAATTTACCAAACATATAAAAACAAGGCAATATGTTTTATAAAGGTGAAAGCATATGAAAAACGGAACATCTACAACCAATAAAATACAAAAAGCACAAACAAATTTATGAAAGTTTTTTTTAAGAAAATCTTTGTAACCAAAAAGAATATTTGTATGAGGGAGAATAAAATAGTGGAGAATTGGTAATTATAATCATCATTCATCAACAACATAAGATTTTCAATCAAAATGAGAGATCAACAATTCGATTTATATAAGATTGCATCCAAACAAGAAGAAGAAGCATTTAAAGATTTACAAAAAAATGGATTCAAAATAGAAACCCTTGATCCAAAACAAAATTGGAAAAAAAGAGACAATAGAGATGAATAATCAAAAAGAATTAAGAGACACACCCTACCTTGAGATCCAAGCGCCCCCAAAATCCAAGATGAAGAAAAAATGGAAATTATTTGCCATATTTATAGGAGAAAAGTTAGGGTTTTAATTTTCGAATTTACGAATCTGCCCTTTGGTGGTTGCCCCCCAAACACTTAGGTGGCAGGCATCGGCTTCACAGTTAACTGATCAAACGGCTTAGATTGGACCGCTTGCTCCTTAAACACAAATCGCAGATCTGCAGCGGCTGTTGCTGCATATCGTGCTCAGCGCTCTAAATAGAACCGAGCCGGCTGAGGAAGCGGATCGGCCATTGGCGGTTCATTGGCGACAAGGCAAAACGAAAGGGTAGAAGATGGTGGAAATTGGTTATTTTGATTCCAAAGGTTTTCCTAATCTTATCTTGGTCTAGGGCTAGATGTTCTTTTCTCATGCTTCTCTCTCCACCTTTTTTGTCTGGTTAAATTGTAAGAAAGTCCGCCCGCCTCCCAAATGGTTGTCAAAAACCTTTTGAAAAGGTTTTCAGTTGTCATAAACCCTTTTGATATGTATGAGCTAATTAGATATGACAGATAATTATACAGATAATGGAGAAAACTTTTCCAATATGTTTTTAACAACCTCTTCGGGACCAAGATTTTTTGTCGGCGGTGAAACCTGCCAGCAGATTTTGACCATTTGCTTTTTTTATGCAATACCTAATAAAGAAGTAACCCTTTCAGTCATTGAAAGTGTCGTCTTATCAAACCCGACAACATCATCCAGAGTTCTAATAACCCGACAATCCCTTTTTACTATATTAAAATACTAAAAAATAATCTATATATGGCAGAGAAGACCAAATTCATGTGATGGAAGAAGCTCTTGAATTTCATTGCTCTTTGTAGATTCTTTTTATTATTCTCAACTCTCTCAATTACAAACTCAAAGCATATGACTTTTATATAGCATTTATTTAGTAGACCAAACCTTTTCAAACCAAGATTTTAATTTATCTCAGCATACTCATGACTAACATGCCCTGTATCTAAAACTTAAATTAAAACTCTTTAAACATTATTCAAATCTTGAACTTGATTTGCCTAAAATCTAAAATAAAAATGATTCTAATTCTAATTGAATTATTATTATTTCCTACTAAAGTGATTCGAGTGATAATGTTGTTCCTCAGCTTGACAGTTTGACTTAGGGCAGAGATCATGCTATTCCAAATTTTGAGTTCTCATGTTGGGATTGTTTTTGATCAGGTATTTTTCATTCAGATTCTTGGTGTGTTGCCGTGGTGGTTTATATGTATCATTTGAATACTAACATCTAGCATGTGCGGCATACTTCCATAAACGAGAGATTTCGTTTTGTTAAAGTGGAAAAAAGTGGTGTATCTGCATATAGAAATAGAATATTCAAGCTTGATTCCCTAAAACTACAAGAACTTTTGATCATTTAAAGTAGCTACAAAAAAGGTTTCAGAATTAAAGAGGCGATCATAGTCGACAATCTCATGTCAACACCGCCGTTTAAGTTGTCATGTAACTTCAAAACAGTTTAAAAATCTTCAAAATTGTCCTTCTTTGCTTCCTCTCCTCGGCAAGCCCTCTCCACTTCCGTCTTCCGCCCTCGACCTTTTGCTCACATCATCTTCACCCTCAAAAGCTCGATTTCCCAAATTGCCAACTTTAATCAACCATGGCAGCAACAATCAATAATAAAGCTTTCTTCATCATCTTCTTCTTCCACCGTTCCACACATCCTCTTTCTACCCGTGTCCACCGCCTCCTCCGATCATCTACCTTCATGTCTTCCACCTCCACCCTCAAACCTCCTCAATTCTTAATTCCCCATCTAATGCATCATGGACACCTTTCCCAACAAGATAACTTATTTTTTCCCTTGGTCTTCTTCATCCTTAGCCTTCTTATCTGTCTCAGCATCCTCCTTGCCCATCCTCATCCATCCTCCACCCGTAAATTTTAATTTCCCTAACCACCAACCCAAATACAATAATTATGATCGAAGGCAAAATAGTCATTTAGGTGTTAAATCAAAGCCGCTAAATTTAAATCTTTTAAGTATGGAAGATTTACTTATGAGAGAAAGTTAATAAAAATTATTATACATTTTCCCTTATATGTTAGCATGATATGTAATAAAATATCAAAATATTTCATTCTAAAAAATGATGCTTTTACTACCCTCTTTTTGTTTTTGTTGAGATGTGTCGATTAAAATAGTCCATGTAGGCGTCCCTTCCACCAAACCAAAACTTCGAAGTTATAATGAGAGTTGAAGGCTGGTTTTTTATATTCTAATATGTCCCCGCAGGTCGACCTAGGCTTTTACGCAGCGGTATTTTCTTTTTAATTAATTCGCTTTTTAAATGCGCACTCGGCAAGGTTTGAACCTGTGTTGCTAGAACTTATCTTAATTTTTCTTCCACTGCACCACAACTTCGAAGTTGTGGTGAGGGTTGAGAGAATATATTTTATATTCTAACACGCCGCCGTAGATCGAAGGCACTTTGAGCCGGAACCCGGGCTTCTACACCAAAACTTCGAAGTTATAATTGATGAAGTCCCTTGTGCCTTTGCCGCTAACCCGCGGCCGATGCGGAATCCAAAACAAAAATTTTCTTAAAGGCACTAAGAACATAAACCCTCGAATCTTAACTAAACATTAAACCAGTAATAAGAAAGGAGTTTTAACTACTCGGTTATGGTTTACAACCTTTGTAGTCGTGTTCTTTGTCTTCTTTTCCACTTCTTTAGCTTCTCGGAACTCTGGGATCAAGCTTGTAGGCTGGTATTCCTTTTTCGAAGATGATCCACCCGAGAGATGCAGTTCAAGCTCTAGTTTCACCTAGTAAAGCAACTAAACACTACAACTTGCTAGGAAGTAGTGCTTAGGGATGCAGTGAAGTGTTCTAATATTTAATTTATCTCAATTCCCTTTGATTGTCAACTCATGAGAGGGCAAGGGAAATGAAAGGAGGAGGAAGGAGCTAACTAGGAGAGAGAAGCTTTTTGTGAGAATGGAAAAATCAAGTGAGAGAAATTAGCTAGTTTTGGTTTTGATCAATCATTTTGCAAATAAAGAAATACTAGCCATACATGAATAATTTAGACAAATGAATTAATAATTCATTTGTCCATACCATAACCCATTCCTCTCACCATTCTCATTGCCACATATCCCCTTCACCTCAGTTCCATTTTATAGAAAATGGAAAATTCCAATATGAGACGTCCTCCTTTTAGAAGTATCCTTATATAAACACAAGAACACAATCCCGTATATGCATACCCGTATTCGTATAAATACGAATACCAAAGAGATAAGAAAAATACAATGAACATAATACTAGAATATACACATCGAAATATACATGTAAATTATTAAATCAATACTCGATTTAATAATCCGGTTTAATCCTAAACCGGCTAGTATTACAATTTGTCTGATTAAAGTCCGCGTAGCTAGTACACGTATTTAATTGGAACCCTGCACATATCAATATACAACCACCATATCATTTCGCATGAACCGGGAATACCCTGTGTGTGTAGGACTCTAAAGACTCGACAATACGCTGGCAGTGAGTTACTTGATAAATCCATAACCATAAGCACGTCAACGGCACTAGCTGTACGTAACGGCTATCCAGATATGTGTCGAAAGGAAGGCCGACGAGAAAGCTCGTCCGAACTCCTACTGAGCCTGTAAGTGACAATCTCTATACAATCTGGTCTCTTCGTTTGAGAGAGTCGCATACCTGGTCTAGGGGGTGGTAAACGTCAGACCCCTAATAACCAGATAAGTTATGAAATAATTTCTAAGAGGGGGGCGAATAGGAATATACAACCGATATGCTCAAATTAAAATATCTAAACACTTGCTAATCGATATATCACAATTACAAAGCTTAACAAGTGATATACCAATAGAGAATAGTGGCTATGCAAACAACAATTGTGAAACAAGAAATATGTATAGCAAGAGCAATATTAAGAGCAAGTAAAGAGCATATAAGAAACAAGTATGCAATTGAGCAATTTCTAAGATATGAAACTAAAATTAGAGAGTGAGAAATTACAAACACAATCAATTAAAAACACGCAAGGTTTAGAGAGGTTTGGGAGATCCCCTAGTCCTCTTTCTTTAGGCGTACAAGCCCGTTCCACTAAAACACATCTCCATCTAGAAAACACGTTGCTCGACACATGAGCAACACTTCTCTCTACAAGTCTTGCACTCCTTTCTTACCAAGCCATTCTTGCACTCAAGAATCCTCGCACGAAGAAAAAAAATACAATTTTAACTCTTCTCTCTTACAAAGGCACCCTTGCACTCAAGGATCCCCACACAAAAACAAGAAGATGGTTTACAATGAAGCACAATACTTTCAAAGGAGATTCTATCTAAGCTCACAACTAATACTCAATGGGTATGGAATAATCATATTAAGCTCTTTGATGTTTTTGAGTGTGTGAGAGAAAAGATAATCAAAATCAAGTTTCTGCTCTCACAAGAGATGAGGAAAAGCTTTGGAATCTTTTAGAATAATTTTGCAAGTCTTGGCTGTTCAAAAACCAAAGTAAATCCCAATAAATACCACTCAAGAAAAACTAGCCGTTACAAGTCAAATCAGTCAAAAAGAGCCGTTATCAGACGTCTGAAGAAGAATCAACAACAACTATAATATAGCTTCAGACGTTTGTATAAATAAGTTTCAGACGTTTGCCGATATTTCTTGAAAGAAGGCAAGAAAACATAGAAAGTAAACAGACATCTGAAGAGAGAGACACTAACGTCTAAAGAAGAAAAGTTTTCAAATAATTTTGAACTTCAGACATTTTTCTTAAATAGTTTCAGACGTATGCCGTGGTTTTCAAAATATGGCTAATGAAAGTACAAAAAACAAATAGACGTCTGAAGAACAAATGACACACGTCTGAAAAAGAAAAGATTTTCAAAGATTTTTACCTTCATACCTTTGTGCTAAATAGGTTCGGACGCTTGTTCCAACAAAAAGTTTTAAGGCAATGAAAACACAGAAAACAACCAGACCTATGAAGAAGTATTGACAGACATTTGTTCTATGAAAAAATTTAAGGCAATGAAAACTTAGAGAACAAACATATATCTGAAGAAGTGTTGACAGACGTTTGTTCTGTCAAAAGTTTTAAGACAATGAAAACCCAGAGAACAACTAGATGTTTGTTATGGTAAGTTTCAGACGTTTGTTCTGAAGTAAGAAACTGATATTTCAAAACTTGTGCATGTTTTGCAATAGTATACAGACGTCTGAAAAAGAAATGCACAGAAAATTTTGAACTTGGTTTTGAAAATAATTTTAAACGAAAACTAACGCAAGTTTTTCACCAAGAGTTTCACAAATAATATGAAGAGTGTGTGAAAGAGCTTAATGTGATGTTTTTCATAGTTATGAGTACTTACATGGTTTCCTATGTCGATATCGTTCTTTTGTCAATTCTTGAATCTTCTGATATCTCGACACGAGCTCTTGAATCTTCGATTTTTTGAATTCTTTTAAACTTGGACTTTTTGCTCCTTAGCTTCTTGAGCTTGAATTTGTTTATTGAGGAGCTCTATTCCATTATCCTCCGACCTCCAATAGATCTGCCGTTTTAGCTCAATTTCCTCCATTGTAGGCTTGTGTCGGTTAATATCCTGAAATTTTTCTTAAACACGACCAAGCTCATATACAGTATTATAAAATATGTAATATGAAATGCATGTATCTATATATTAATATGGTTAATATCATCAAAACTAAATGGTAGGATTATGAAAATCCATAAGTTATCGGTCTCACTCTTTTTGATGATATCAAAATATTAATAGAAGATATCGATATATTGAAAGTTAAACGTTTGAATAATTTCAATAAAAAGACCAATATATTAAAATTAAATGCTTGAATAACTTCAATATATTGATAAGACCTATTACTCTCGCCCTTTTTGACATAATCAGAAAGGGTGTCATAAGAAGTTAAACATTTGAATAGCCCCCCTTAAATGCATGTGTACATCCAAAAGTAAGTTAACGTTTGAGTAACTCCCACTAAATGTATGCATGGAAGACTAATAGGAGTTGATGTAAGTAAGAGTAAAGTTAAACGTTTGAATAACCTTTAAGAAAAGTATATGGCTCATATCAATAAGCATGTATATAAGATAAGCAAAAGCAATTAATACATGCAACATAACCATATGCAATATATACACACAAGTTCTAATATCATATAGCTGCAAAGATAAGATAAAAGAATATGCAAAATTGGGTTTTCGTATCTTTAGTGTCGTCAAACCTATGAGGACCCTAAACACATTCCGCTAGATCTTAGGATATGTTATAAAAGCAAATCCATAATTGGGTTTCCCTAACGAGGATTGCGGATGTCATTTTAGCAAGATGATACTTAGTAAAACATATGCCAAATAAAAATATACCTTTGGTTTTCTTATGCATGTTTCAAATTGTGCACACTATTCGTGAATCTTGTATGTGGCTCTATAAGATTCATGTAATCATACTATTAAGCGTAATAGCATGAGAGATATGATCACAATTGAGCACAAGTTATAATGGATGCAAACTTGCACACAAATACCTTCAATATATACCAATAATCTCAAAGAGCACAATTTTGTGCAAGCAAGTTAATGACAAACATCCATAAGTAAAAGTTAACTTAGTTTTGAGCAAAAACATGGCATATATAAGTGTAACTCATACCAAGAGAGCAAATTGCAACTAAGATTCATAAAGATAAAACCATAAAAAGAAACTAAGTAGTTCGATACTGTTGGGGTTAAAATTTACACCCCATTGACCAAAAGTCAAAGTCAAACCGCGAACAAGTACGCTCAAGACAAAGCAAACGGATCCTACTGTCGAATTTAAGCCGGGCCCATGCCCGAACACAAGCCGGGCTCATGCCCGAATCCAAGTCCAAGCAGGTGGGCTCAAACCTACACCGGTCCCCCATGCCAAAGGAATAATCATCAAGCAATAAATATGTTTATGTAATTTTCAAGAATAAATGTAAAATAAACGGGCAAAAAACCAAATTTTGTAAAACTCACATCTCATGTGCAAAAAGAAATAAGCATATGGGTATGGGATGGGCAAAATGCTAATTTTGTACAAGTCATGGGGCTAAATGAAAAGATGTAAGCCTATAAAAGACCCCCATGATGATTTGATAAAATAATCTGAAACTAATCTTGATTCCCCAAAAAAAATCTTGAGTTTTAAGCCACTATTTATTGCTCAAGTCTTTTTCTTTTTCCTTCAGGAGGCCTCAAAAAAAGGAAAAAGAGCCCATTTTGATCTTCAAAAGTCAAAATACTGGTATTTTTGGACTTTTGTTTCATTGGGTTTCAACTCTACTTGCACCGTGCTAGGTGCACACCCTGTTGGGTGCATATCGAGCCAAGTGTGCACCAGCCCAGGTGCGCACCTCGCTAGGTGCACACTTTCCTAAGTGCGTACTTTACTGGACCTTTTGGCCCATTCGGGACCCTTTGGCCTCCTTCACTCCTTTGCACCTTGTCAAGTGTACGCCTTGCTAGGTGCGCGTCTCGGCAGGTGCACACTTGTCATGTGCGCCCCTTACAAGGCGCGCACCTTACTCGGTGCATGTCTTGGCAGGTGCTCACTTGTCAGGTGTTCCCCTTGCTAGGTGCGCGTTTTGGCAGGTGCGCACTTTGTCATACGTGCACTTGACATATATACACTCATCACCTTTCCCGTTAGAAAAAAATTCTGCGGGACCTCCATAAAAACTCTGCGAGGCCCCCGATACGTCCAAAACACAACATATGCACGCCGCACATTGAGTTCACATGACTAGTTTGACCTGTCAATTGGAGGTTCTCTCGCTTCAAAGGCGAGGGGTAATTAAAGGCAAATTAGTCCACGGCTGCCAGAGATTTAGATCCACACAATCAATAAACCCCAGCCTACCCTAGGTAGGGGAATCTGTATATGCCTGACAAGCGCGTTCATTCCTATTTCATAGAATAACGAAAAACACTCTACACATACACTACCTACAAAATTATCGGTTCATAATCAATGTGATTCTAGAACCAACATCTTTTAAAAATATGAGGAAGCTAAAAACAAACCAAAATAAGTTCATCTTTTCAACCAAACCAACACTAAAAAACTTAACAAAGTAAAAGGAAACAACAAAAAAAGTCTAATCTCTCATCTCCTCACCAATCTTCATCACCATCATCATCATCACTCCCCACGGTAACCCAACTGACATTATCACCATTGCCACCCTTAGAACTCTTTCCTTTTGAACTCCCGCCTGTGCCGCTTTGGAAATCCTCAAATCTAGCATTGATGTTCCCAAATTGTTCACCAAAATATGTCATCATATACTCGTGGGACTCACGGTTTTCTCTTTTCAAAGCATCCACGTTTTCAGCCAAAGTGTCTTGATGATCCCTCATATACCTCACCTCTCGCTCCAAAGTATCGAAACGATCAAACATACTTGTAACATTAGGATCATGCATGGGTTGATCGGGAGCATCTTCCTCTTCCTCATCCTCTTCCACACCACCCTGTCTCATCGCATGTTCGACCACGAATTTCATCAGATTTATGGTGTGCATAAAGAGTGGTGCATCCACGGTGCCTAACTGTTGTCCTTCCAATAGAACATTGAAATGCCCGAAGATTCTTATGAAGATCATTCTAAAAGACATGTTCTTTGAAGGTCCAAAGTTGCCCACCGACGAGATTACTTCCAAAATGAGGTTACGGAGATTGATTTTGACCCGGTGCAAAAAAAAAGTTAAGAGCTTGTGACAACCCCTAAAATCGCTCCTATCTCCCGGCTTGTAAAGAACCACAGAGCATTACCAACGACTTTGACTTCAAATTTCAACTCAGCGATGGCGGCGTAGAAAGGGTGAATCGGCCTAAATGGAAATTTGGACGAGTGCGTCTATATGGACCAGCCAGAAGGTTTCATTCAGAGTGGGAGCAGCGGGAAAGTGTGCAAATTGCTTAAGTCCATTTATGGACTAAAGCAGGCATCACGGAGTTGGAACATCTGTTTTGATGAGACGGTCAAAGAATTTGACCTTATCAAAAATCCAGATGAACCATGCATCTATAGTAAGATTGTAGCAAGAACTGCTGTATTCACCGTCTTGTACGTGGATGCCATTCTCTTAATAGGAAATGACATTCCTATGCTACAATCTGTCAAAGGATTCTTGTTACAAAGGTTCTCCATGAAAGACCTGGGTGATGCCTCTTACATTCTGGGGATCCAGATCTATCGTGATAGATCTAAGAGGATGTTGAGACTTTTACAGTCCAAGTACATCGACACCGTACTGAAGAGATTCAGTATGGAATATTCAAAGCGCGGTAATTTACCGGCTTGTCAAGGAATCACCCTCTCCAAAGAGATGTCTCCCAAGACTGATTTGGAAAGGGATCGCATGTCTATTATACCCTACGCTTTTGCAGTAGGCTCTATAATATATGCGATATTGTGTACCAGACCAGATGTTGCTTACGCACTAAGCGTGGTAAGCCGGTATCAGTCAAACCCTGGGAAGAAGCACTGGATAGCAGTAAAGAACATTCTCAAGTACCTAAGAAGGACTAAGGAAAAGTTCTTGGTGTACGGCGGAAAAGACCTTCAGATCGAGGCCTTTGCTAACTCCAGCTTCCAAAGTGACAAGGATGACTCCAAGTCCATGTCGGGTTATGTCTTTACCCTCAATGGAGGGGCGGTATGTTGGAAAAGTTCCAAGCAGGACACCGTTGCTGAATCGACGATGGAAGCGGAGTATATCGCAGCTTGTGATGCCGCAAAAGAAGCAGTCTGGATAAGGAAGTTCTTAACAGAACTTCAGGTGGTTTCGTCCATTATTGATCTAATACCTCTGTATTGTGACAACAACGGGGCTATAGCTTTAGCAAAGGAACCCAGGTCCCATCAGAAGTCCAGACACATCTTGAGGCGGTATCACCTGATCAGGGAGATCGTGGATCGTCGGGAGATCAAGGTGTGGAGAGTTGCTACTGAGGACAATACTGCAGATCCATTCACAAAGGCCATCTATCAAACGCAGTTTGAGAGGCTATTCGAGATGATAGGTCTGCGATATGCCAGCACATGGCCTTAGTGCAAGTGGGAGATTGTTAGTGTAATATGCCCTAGAGGCCATTATTGTATAGTACTAGTTTGTATACTACATTTTGAAAGCTTGGGATATATACACGGATTTATGACAGTCTTGCTCAATATGGTAGTATACTACTTGGTTTATTTCTATCTTAATATGTGTATATGTTTTTTTGACGTATCGCTAATACATATTGCTAGAGCCCTTAGGATCTTTGCTTGATTACCAGCGTTGTGATGGCAGTCACACTAGTGGGAGCTGGGTAGTCTACAAGCACATCCTTCTAAAGGTCCCTAGTCATAGAATTATCGAGACAAGGCATCGATACTCCGGAGTAGAATAGTGTATACGCTTCTTATCCCAACAGGGGAGATGGTCTGTCCCACAACCATCAGTACGTCGTACTAGAGATAGTATGCAGGTGCTCATCGGGTCATGAGTTACATTGGACGGACTCATGGGGAACTGCTGGTTGGTACTATACCTATCATCAGGTAGCAGTTCTCAGGTGACATGAGTACAGCATAGTCCGTTGACTTGACACTACTATTTCGCCTCAAGTGTGTTCCCACTGTTCTTAGATTACTACCCTACCACGGCTCTATTGAGTCGTGCAAACAGATAGTAGTTTGGTGCAGTCCCGAAGCACTTGGAGGCAATGGCGGTTAGATAGGATTCGTCTCTCCCAGTATTGGGGGTTGATATCGCGTTGTGTTCGGAAAGCCATTACATAAAGTCCTTGGCCAGAGCAAGCGAGATTTACTGGTAGGTACTCCAGTAGTTTCTCAGAGTGTTTTGGGCTGCACTCCGACACGACTTATTGCGCTATTAGGGGTCTGACGTTTATCGCCACCCTAGGCCCGATATGCGATACTCTTTGACGAACAGACCGGACTGTACGGAGATTGCCACAGACAAACTCAGTAGGAGTTTGGATGAGTTTGCTCGTTGGCCTTCTTATTGACAGATACCTGGGTAGGCGTTACGTGCAGCTAGTACCGCTGACGTGCTTATGGTTAAACCCATTGCCAGCGTACTGCCGAGTCTTTAGAGTCTCACACAGAGGGTTTTCTTGCTTCGGGCGAAACGATGTAGAGGTCGTATGGTTTTACGACAGAGTTCGATCACATACGTGTACTTGTGCGCATATGATGTTTGGGCAGACAATACTAGTGAGCTTTGGTTTAAGCCGGATCCTAGTATTTGATTATTAGATTAGTTTTATCTCATTGTATTCGTGTTTCTCGGAATACGGATGCGGGTATGTATATACAGATGAAAGGGGCATTCTTGTAATTTTATCAAGATTACTTCTAGAAGCGAGACACCTCAATTAGGGCTTTTCTTTTTGGATTAAATCTTTAGTGAGGTGGAGGAAATAAGGTGGGATACTTTGTGGTATTTTAGTGAAATATGAACATGGCTTCATGTTGACTTTTTTGGACTTATATGAGATATGAAGACTTAGATATTTTGAGATATTTGTGATATTTGTGTGAGATATTTTCATTTTCTTTAAAGTCTAAAAAATGAGCCATTTTCATTTATCATTATTACAGATACTCTTCTCTCTCTCATTCTCCTCAAGCTCTCTTCTAACCTCTCAAACTCTAATTGTCTCATGAGTTGAGAATCCTAGTGTTTATGAGACAACTAGATCCCTAATCACTCTCTACACACTCTAGGCTACTTAGTTTAGCACACCAAGTGACTTAGTTACCTAATTTTGGAGGTGGAAGCTCAAGGTAGACACTCTCGGGTGGATCTTCTTCGAATTGGAGAAACCGACGAGGGGGCGCGATCCATTCTCACTTCGAGGAGCTCACGACGAGGAGAAGGACAGCAAGGAGAAGAAGGACTTGTAACTTGAGGTATAACATTCTCACATAATAGTTAAACCTCCGAGTCAGTTTGTTAGTTAGGGTTTATTATCGATCCTGAAGTTTAGTCGATGTTACGAAGCACTTAAAAATTGTTTTTTGCAAACTCCGCCTCCCTGCTAACATGTGGGGTGCGTGGCATCGACTTACAGTGGTATCAAAGCCAACGAAACCATAACTAACAGATTAAACGACAAGTAAAACTATGAAACCGAAATAACCCCAAAACATCAAAGCGTAGATCCTGTTTCTGTTGATTTTTCACGAGGCTCTAATTTTTTTTTAAACAATTGCAAAGTTCTCCTCCACTTGTAAAATGAACACATACCAAAAACGAGACATTTCCCTCGGAATTGGACTGGCCACATAGCCATAAAATCCGGCCTCACCGGTTTTGTAGTAGGGAAATGCTTCGTCTTTTATTCTGTGGTCTTGTTACTTGGATCTAGGGTTTCAGGAGTTGTTTGATTTTGCCAATTTTGAATATGCTGTCAATTCTTTACTGTGGCAATACGGAGTGTTTCGAAGTTTCTGTTTTAACGTCGTTTAATGTTTCAAGTTGTGATATATGTGTTCGTAAACTTCCGCTAATTGCTATATGTCGGTTAGTTGGGGGTTGCACATATCTGTGATACTTTTGTGGTTTGTGTATATGAATTTATTAGATCGTCGTGGATGAATAGCCGGGGTTGTGAGATGAGATTTTTCATTCTTTCAATCAAATGTAAATTGTAATTTGATATAATATTTTTCCGCGGGGCACATCCGGGTTGAGGTTGTAGCCATTGTATTATTTCATTTACTGTTTATTGCTCCTAGGATAGACCTAAGGTGGGGTGCACAAACTACCGGGTAATTTGAAGTGCCGAGTGGCCTACTCATTTTACTGAGGGAGGTTGCTTCATTTTGGGTATTTGGCGGGTAGTTTACCGCACCCGTAGGGGTCCAGGGTGGGGTTTTGGCTATTCATCACGACCGTGGAATCCGTTTTTCGTTACAGGCTTAAACGAAACGCGGAATTCGTAGTATATCCAATATGTTCATCTGTGATCTGGAATGCTTATTATTGCGTCTGACGAATGGATATTATATATATATATATATATATTATATAATAGATGTTGCTTATGTTTTGCATCCGCGCTAGTCCAGCCCCAAGCTCTGGAGTTAGTTATCTAACCTAACGGTGTAAAATGGGGCCCAGTGGCGAATACGGATGGTATAAGCGTACGTTGTATTTTCGTCATTTTCTCTACAATGGTAGGTTAATTGATGGGACTGCATTGCATTAATGCAAAGCAAATAAACCAAAGCTGAATTGTTGGAACAATTTTTAAACCACTCGGTTTTTTCAAAACAGCAAAACTTTTAAAAAGCGAAGCTTAAATCACTCCTTTTAAAAGCTATCAGGTTCCTTCGATTATATCAAGTTCACTACGTTCACGGTTTCGCCAAAACCATTTGTAACCCTCTGTCATTTCAGTTGGGTATTCAGTAGTATTCAAGCTATGTATTTTGACCTTCGCCAAGGCATAGTGATTGGTAGCTACTGAATATTCATCTGTAGTATAGATAGATGTGTTGGTTTGTGACAGTCGTACTACTATTTTGGCCTTCGTCAAGAGTATGTACGTGTGGGTTCAAATTAACCTGGACAATGACGGGTAGAACTTGACATGTGACTTATGATATGTTGGCATTCGTCAAGGTCATAAGAGCATGGGGCAAAAATCCACATCGGGAGTTTCTAAAGAAACTGAAACTTGCTAGTGTTGCATACCATTTGGAGTGTGATAATTTTGGTAGGATTCCTTCGACTTTATCACACGATGATATTTGGATCCCGATCCTACTGTGAGTATATGCTACTCCTCGGGAGATTTTTTTCACTTAACGATCAATGCTATAAACCAAGTAGGTGTCTTGAAAGGTGTTAGCGGGGCTACGCCTCCAGGGAAAAGAGGTTATTTAATTAAGGAACTTCGCAAAAGCGTCGTAAAACCTCCATCGAAGTACCGACACTGGCCTGACTGAAAGGTTAAGTATTGTACGGTGAGATTAATCCTGACTAATTCTTCTTTTATGGTTTGAGGAAGGATTCGAGAAACAGTGGGAGCCATCCTATTTAGATAAACTAAAAACCAATCTAAACTTGCAAGAGCATCATTCTAAAGTGTTTCTTCTCTCTCTCCTAATTGCAGCGACCAAGATGACTGGCCTTAAGTTACTATTAGATAAAAACATATTGACAGAGCCAAACTATAAAGATTGGCTCAGGAATGTTAAGATGGCAATCACATATGACAAATTAGGCTATATTCTTTCTAATAAAGCCCCCGCTGTCTCAGATCCAGATTCCAGTGTCGTGGATAAGGAAATCCGTAAGACCTGGGAAATTGATAGCGCGAAAGCCAAGTGCCTCGTGCTGGCCTCTATGGACAATGAACACCAGAGGCGGCACGAGAATATGGATCTTGAATCCATATTCCTCCATACTAAGGAATTATATGGAGAGCAATCTCGTATTGCAAGATACGAGACCTCGAATAAGCTATTTCAGATGAGGTTAGCCATCGGGTCATCTGTAGGGGAACACATCCTTAAGATGATCGGCTACATTGAGGAGCTCACGGACCTAGGGACCACGTTGGAGAACGAGCTGTATACATACTTGATTCTGCAGTCCCTCCCTTCCACCTACACCTAGTTTATCTTGAATTTTAATATTCAAGGTAAAGAATTTGAACTTTCAGAACTCCTCAACATGTTAAGGAGTGCTGAGGGCATCCTGCAGAAATTCAGGGAAACACCCGGTCTACTTGTTGGTGGAGCTTTCTCCTCTAGATCCAATGCGAAAGCCAAGGGAAAGAAGAAGAAGGCCCCCACCAACCCAAGAGGCGGTGTTAGTAAGGTGGAAGCGAAGGGCAAGGCAAAAGTGGCGGGGCCGACAGTAGGGAAGGAAGAATGCTTCTACTGTCATAAGAAGGGCCATTGGAAGAAAGATTGCAGGGCCTGGAGAGCCAAGAACCAGGACTCGAAGAAGGTTGTGGCTTCGGCTTCAGGTGTGTTTGTAATTGAAAAATGTCTGTCAATCAACTCTACTTCCTGAGTATTGGATACTGGATCAGGATCTCATATCTGTAATTCTTTACAGGCACTGAGAAGCCGTAAAGTTATGAAGGCCGGTGATATGACCCTCAGGGTAGCTAACGGAGCAAGCGTGGATGCTATGTCCGTAGGGGAATATCACTTAGGGTTGACAAGTGGACATATTTTGGTTTTGCGCAACTGTTTTTGTGTACCTAGTTTGACATGTAATGTCATTTATGTATCTTTGTTATCTAAAGAAGGTTATGATTTTACATTTGTAAGCGATGTCATAAACATCCACCTTAATCATGGTCTGATTGGTTCTTGTACTCTAAACAATGGTATATACGTATTAAACCAACTACAAGTTTTCAATGTTCAGAACACACATAAAAGAAAGACTCCGGAATTAAATCAAGCTTTCTTATGTCATTGTAGACTGGGTCACATCAACGAAACACGGTCGACCAAGTTACATAAAGAAGGATATTTGGATCCGTTCGAATATCAATCTTATGCAACTTGTCAATCATGTCTCAAAGGAAAGATGACAAAGACTCCGTTCACTGGACACGGAGTAAGAGCAAGTGAGCTCTTAGGACTCATACACAGCGACGGGTGTGGTCCAATGTCTATACATGCAAGAAGTGGTTGTTCCTATTTCATTACTTTAACGGATGATTTCTCTAGGTATGGACATGTCTTCTTGATGAAACATAAATCCGAGGCCTTTGAGAAATTCCGAGAATATAAGAATGAAGTGGAAAAACAAATAGGCAAAATTATCAAGACACTGAGATCTGATCGAGGTGGTGAATACTTGAGTACCGAGTTCCTGGATTGCCTAAAAGAGAATGGAATTCTCTCTCAGCTTACTCTTCCATACACGCCACAACACAATGGTGTATCGGAGAGACAGAACCGAACTTTATTGGATATGGTACGTTCCATGATGAGTAATGCCGAGTTACCGCGATCATTCTGGGGCTATGCAATCAGCTGCATATCTTTTGAACAAGGTTCCTACCAAAACTGTACCTATCGCACCATATCAGATGTGGAGTGGGAAGAAACCTTGTCTTCAGTATCTGAAGATATGGGGATGTCCAGCTTTTGTCAAAAAGCAGCATGCAGATAAGCTCGAGGCATGCTCAGTACTGTGTAAGTTTGTGGGATACCCAAAAAACTCCAGGTGGTATCTTTTCTATTATGCAGAGGAACAAAGGTTTTTGTTTCTCGTCATGCCCACTTTTTGGAAAATCAATTTTTAGAAAAGGAAACTAGTGGGAGCGCAATAGAACTGGAAGAAATTCCAGAACCACAATCTATTACTGAAATCATGATGGAACCAGAAGTTTCAAAAGAACAGGACATTCCCGCGCCACTCCGCAGGAGTAGTAGGCTGTCTCATCCGCCCGAGAGATACTGCGGTTTTCTCATAGACGGGGATAGAGAGGATTGCATCATTGATAATGATGAGCCAACTAACTTCCAGCAAGCCATTAAGAGCACATACTCGGTAAAATGGCTTGATGCAATGCGGACCGAGATGGAGTCCATGTACACCAACAAAGTATGGACTTTGGACATTGCTCCAGAAGGGATAAAATCCATAGGCTGCAAATGGATCTTCAGAAAGAAAATTGGTGTAGATGGACAGGTTGAAACCTATAAGGCTAGACTTGTTGCAAAAAAAGATTTCGTCAAAGACCTGGTTTGGACTATGATGAAACTTTTTCACCAGTGGCTATGCTCAAATCCATCTGGATCCTTCTTGCCATTGCTGCCTTCCACGATTATGAGATCTGGCAGATGGACGTAAAGACCACTTTTCTAAATGGAAATTTGGAAGAGTGCGTCTATATGAACCAGCCAGAAGGTTTCATTCAGAGTGGGAGCAGCGAGAAAGTGTGCAAGTTGCTTAAGTCTATTTATGGACTAAAGCAGGCATCGTGGAGTTGGAACATCTGTTTTGATGAGACGGTCAAAGAATTTGACTTTATCAAAAATCCAGATGAACAATGCATCTAAAGTAAGATTGTAGTAAGAACTGTTGTATTCCTCTTCTTGTACATGAATGACATTCTCTTGATAGGAAATGACATTCCTATGCTACAATCTGTCAAAGGATTCTTGTCACAAAGGTTTTCCATGAAAGACCTGGGTGATGCTTCTTACATTCTGGGGATCCAGATCTATCGTGATAAATCTAAGAGGATGTTGGGACTTTCACAGTCCAGGTACATCGACACCATACTGAAGAGATTCGGTATGGAAGATTCAAAGCGGGGTAATTTACCGGCTTGTCAAGGAATCACCCTCTCCAAAGATATGTCTCCCAAGACTGATTTGGAAAGGGATCGCATGTCTATTATACCCTATACTTTTGCAGTAGGCTCTATAATGTATGCGATGTTGTTTACCAGACCAGATGTTGCTTACGCACTAAGCGTGGTAAGCCGGTATCAGTCAAACCCTGGGGAGAAGCACTGGATAGCAGTAAAGAAAATTCTTAAGTACCTGAGAAGGACTAAGGAAATGTTTTTGGTGTACGGTGGAAAAGACCTCCAGATCGAGGCCTTTGTCGACTCCAGCTTCCAGAGTGACAAGGATGACTCCAATTCCATGTCGGGTTATGTCTTTACTCTCAATGGAGGGGCGGTATGTTGGAAAAGTTCCAAGCAGAACACCGTTGCTGACTCGACGATGTAAGTGGAGTATATCGCAGCTTGTGATGCCACAAAAGAAGCAGTCTGGATGAGAAAGTTCTTAACAGAACTTCAGGTGGTTCCGTCCATTGTTGATCCAATACCTTTGTATTGTGACAACAACGGGGCTATAGCTTTAGCAAAGGAACCCAGGTCCCATCAGAAGTCCAGACATATCTTGAGGCGGTATCACCTGATCAGGGAGATCGTGGATCGCCGGGAGATCGAGGTGCGGAGAGTTTCTACTGAGGACAATACTGCAGATCCATTCACAAAGGCCATCTCTCAGATGCAGTTCGAGAAAATATTCGAGATGATAGGTCTGCGATATGCCAACACATGGCCTTAGTGCAAGTGGGAGATTGTTAGTGTAATATGCCGTAGAGGCCATTACTGTATAGTACTAGTTTGTATATTACATTTTGAAAGCTTGGGATATATACACGGATTTATGACGGTCTTGCTTAATATGGTAGTATGCTACTTGGTTTGTATCTATCTTAATATGTGTATATGTTTCTTTTGACGTATCGCTAATACATATTGGTAGAGCCCTCAGGATCTTTGCTTGACTACTAGCGTTGTGATGGAAGTCACACTAGTGGGGGCTGGGTAGTCTACAAGCACATCCTTATAAAGATCCCTAGTCGTAGGATTATCGAGATAGGGCATCGATACTCCAGAGCAGACTAGTGTATATGCTTCTTATCCCAGCAGGGGAGATGGTTTGTCTCACAACCATCAGTATGCCGTACTAGAGATAGTATGCAGGTGCTCATCAGGTCATGAGTTACAATGGACGGGCTCATAGGGAACTGCTGATTGGTACTATACCTATAGTCAGGTAGCAGTTCTCAGGTGACATGAGTACAGTATAGTCCGTTGACTTGATACTACCACTTCATCTCAAGTGTGTTCCCACCGTTCTTAGATTACTACCCTACCACGGCTCTATTGAGTCTTGCAAACAGGTAGTAGTTGGGTGCAGTACCGAAGCCCTTACAGGCAGTGGCGGTTAGATAGGATTCGTCTCTCCCGGTATTGAGGGTTGATATCGTGCTGTGTTCGGCAAGCCATTACACAAAGTCCCTGGCCAGGGCAAGCGAGATTTACTGGTAGGTACTCTAGTAGTTTCTCAGGGTGTTTTGGGCTGCACTCCGACATGACTTATTGCTCTATTAGGGGTCTGACGTTTACCGCCACCCTAGGACTGATATGCGACACTCTTTGACGAACAGACTAGACTGTATGGAGATTGCCACAGACAGACTCAGTAGGAGTTCGGATGATTTTGCTCATCGACCTTCTTATCGACAGATACTTGGGTAGGCGTTACGTGCAGCTAGTACCGCTGACGTGCTTATGGTTAAACCCATTGCCAGTGTACTGTCGAGTCTTTAGAGCCCCACACCGAGGGTTTCCCTGCTTCGGGCGAAACGATGTAGAGGTCGTATGGTTTTACGACAGGGTTCGATCACATACGTGTACTTGTGCGCATATGATGTTCGAGCGGACAATACTAGTGGGCTTTGGTTTAAGCCGGATCCTAGTATTTGATTATTGGATTAGTTTTATCTCATTGTATTCGTGTTTCTCGGAATACGGATGTGGGTATGTATATACAGATAAGAGGGGCATTCTTGTAATTTGATCAAGATTACTTCTAGAAGCGAGACACCTCAATTAGGGTTTTTCTTTTTGGATTAAATCTTTAGCGAGGTGGAGGAAATGAGGTTGGATACTTTGTGGTTTTTAGTGAAATATGAACATGGCTTCATGTTGACTTTCTTGGACTCATATGAGATATGAAGACTTAGATATTTTGAGATATTTGTGTGAGATATTTTTATTTTCTTTAAAGTCTAAAAAATGAGCCATTTTCATTTATCATTATCATTATTACAGATACTCTACTCTCTCTCATTCTCCTCAAGCTCTCTTCTAACCTCTCAAACCCTAATTGTCTCATGAGTTAAGAATCCTAGGGTTTGTGAGACAACTAGATCCCTAATCACTCTCTACACACTCTAGCTACTTAGTTTAGCACACCAAGTGACCTAGTTACCTCATCTTGGAGGTGAAAGCTCAAGGTAGACACTCTCGGGTGGATCTTCTTCGACTTAGAGAAACCGACGAGGGGGCACGATCCATTCTCACTTCGATGAGCTCACGATGAGGAGAAGGACAACAAGGAGAAGAAGGACTTGTAACTTGAGGTATAACATTCTCACATAGTAGTTAAACCTCCGAGTTAGTTTGTTAGTTAGGGTTTAGTATCGATTCTGGAGTTTAGTCGATGTTACGAAGCACTTAAAAATCATTTTTTGCAAACTCCGCCTCCCTGCTAACACGTGTGGTGTGTGGCATCGACTTACAAGGAGGTGGCCTTTCTTTTCTTCTCCTCTCTTCTTGATTGTGTAGGAATGTTGTGGGCTTGTGACTCATCATAGTGAGTCACAACCCCACTCATTTAAAACACAAAAAGAAAAGAGAGAAAGAAATAGAATATGATGAAGGATTATTCTTTAGTTGCCATGCTTCCTTACTTTCTCAACACCCTTGTTCTTCTTACTCCTCTCTTGAGTTTTAGATTTATGAGAAAGGAAAAAGGAAATGAGAGAATAACCAGAGATCAGCCTCTACTAAATCCTAGCGATCAATTCTTAGCAAGTTTTGATAACTAATTTCTTCACTAGGTTTTTGTTGTGAAGCTAGAGCTCAAGCTAGGTTTCTTTCGAGGTGGATCATCTTCGGCAAGAAAGGCTGACTCCCAAGCTCGTTCCCGACGACCTAGAAGCTTAATAAGTGGTATAAAAGACAAAGAACACGACTACAAAGGTTGCTGTCACTAACTGAGTAGTTAACTCCTTCTAGTATGTTTTCTAGTTTAGTGTTTGGATTCGATTCTAGGTTGTCGTGTTCGTGCTTTTGTTTCGAAAATTTTCGTTTTGTATTCTGCATGACCGCTAGTTTACTGCACGAGCATGAGCGACTACCTACATGTGAGAGGTAGAGTTTTCTTTAGTATAGCAGTTGGGGAGTTGCGCTTCACCATTTTCAGCACCTCGAAGCTGTTTTCGGTTGGAACAGTAGCCTGGATCATTGGAGCTGGTAGGGGCAGCCCAGATGGAGAACTACCCCCAGCTTGCTTTATTTGGCGCTGTTTACCGCCGAAAAAAGAGACGAACTGGGGTGGATCGTCTTTCCTGAATTTGGGGGCAGATACTATTTGGACATATCCATCCACCTCTCTGAAAATACCAAGTTGATTTATTGCACCATATATCGGAGGTTTGGATAGATGCGACCGATGTAGCGGAATTTATCAGATTCCCCATCATTTGTGAGGGGTTTTTGTTTATGGAGACGCTTTTCCCTGCAGTTAATTACGTTATCGCGTTGCAATAACCACTTTCTCCTTCTCCAGTAGTTCACTTCGCGTCGTGTATTATTTTGTTTGTTTAGCTTGCCCGTGGATTGTATACGGAGACTAGTTTATGTTGTCACTCATAGGGCGCGAATCAGTCCAAATCCGTATATATTTATGAATTTGGGTTTTGAACTTAGGTTATATATCCCTTTAGTTGAAAAATATTTTTTTTTATTTAAGGACCGTTAATCTAATTTGAGATTAAGATCAACTTAAATATATGAGCATTTGAGCTCAATTTATTTTAACTAAGGATACATTAGTCTTATTTTAGACTAAGATTGTAACACCTTAGCATGGTTATACTATATATATTTAGGGTATTTCAAATCTTGCAGCAAAATTTCTGACTATTGTTGTTTTGGGTTGCGGATAATGCAATGAGTGACTATAGTTATTATCTGACCCGACCCGCATGGTTGAAACCCAACATGGTTCCAGATTATATCAAATATTTGCTAGTACAGAGTATCCATGCAAATCTAGATTGTATAAACATATATAATATATTTTAGAATCCACATATCTTTTTATAATACAATATAAAGTCAAATAATATATTTCCTTATCTAGCCTTACATGCCATAATACCCCATGTGGTTGCACCCATATATCATGTTCATATCCTAAGTGTTACACATACTAGTATTTGGATCGCTACATATATTTACGTAGACTTTTATTGGGGGTATATGTTTTTGTTTACTGGATATTATATTATGGTTTAAACCCTTACGTATATTCTTCATATTTAAAAACTAGATTTTTGAAGGGATACGGGTAATATTCAGAGTAATATGGTATTATCTGTAATATCCCACAATATATATATATATATATATATATATAGAGAGAGAGAGAGAGAGAGAGAGAGAGAGAATAATGGAGAAAAGAGGCCATAGGAGGGGATTTCCTCCTCTGGCGTCGAAAAAAATGCAATCTCTACCATTTTTTCTGATGATCGGCATCCAGCATCATCATTGTTATCATCTAAGATGTGAATACACCAAATTTCTTGCGATTCCACCACTTTTTCACCGTTGAATTAGCAATGTAAAAAGTTCTATTATCAGTAAACCATTAATTTTGTACCAACTATATCAACGGTGAAAAAATGGTATAATCACATGAAATTTGGTATATCCACATCTTAGTTGATAAAGATAGCCGTGATGTATGCCGATCGTCGAAAAAGATGATGGAGGATGCATTTTTCCGACGCCATAGGAGGAAATTCCCTCCTATGGCACCTTTCCTCCATTAACCTCATATATATATATATATATAATATGTTGTCTATAGTGTTCTCAAGTCAATTATTATAATCGCAGGCACGTGATTGTGATGATTGAGGGAGAACCTATACGGGTAGAACAATTTTACTCAAAATGATAGTATGCTATCTGGTTTACCTTTATCATCATGTACATGCATTATGTGGTATTACAAATCACTATTACATGTTGATAGAGCCCATAGGATTCTTTTTTGACTACCAGCATTATGATGGCGATCATATACGTGGGAGATGGGTGGTCTATAAGTACATCCTTAAATGTCCCTAGTCGACGGAGTGTCGAGATCGGGCATCGATACTCCGGAGTAGACTAGCGTAAACTTTTCGAGACCCCGACGAGGGGCGGTGGCCGGTCTCACAAGCCATTGGTGTCAGTTAGTCACCTAAGATAGTATACAGGTGCTTATTGGGCTATGAGTTACACTGGACAGACTCGCCGGGAACATGCTAGATGGTATTATACCTATTGTCAGATAGCAGTTCTAAGGTGACATGAGTACATATTAGTCTGTGGACCCGAGATCGTCATTTGTCTCGTGTGAGTTCCTACCGTGCTTTGATTACTACCCTACCACGGCTCAAAGAAGTCGTGCAAACAGGTTTTAGTTGGGTACAGTCCCGAGCCTGTTAGTGTATATGCCCTAGGGGCCATTATTGTATCATACTAGTTTGTATATTACTTAATGGAAGCTTGGGATATTCACATGTATATAACAGTCTTGCTAAACATGGTAGTATGCTACTTGGTTTTTCTATCTTAATATGTGAGTATACATATTGATAGAGCTCTTAGGATCTTGCTTGACTACCAGCGTTGTGATGGTAGTCACACTAGTGGGGGCTGGGTAGTCTACAAGCACATCCTTATTCAGGTCCCTAGTCATTGGATTATCGAGACAGGGTATCGATACTCCGGAGTAGACTAGTGTGTACGCTTCTCATCCTAGTTGGGGAGATGGTCTGTCCTACAGCCGTCAGTACGTCGTACTGGAGATAGTATGCAGGTGCTCGTTGGGTTACGGGTACACCGGACAGGACTCACAGGGAACTGTTGGTTGGTTTTATACCAGTCGTCAGTGAACAGTTCCCAGGTGACATGAGTACAGCATAGTCCGCAGACTTGACACTGCTACTTCGCTTTGAGTGTGTCCCACTGTTCTTAGATTGCTACCCTACCACGGCTCAAAGGAGTCGTGCAAACAGGTAGCAGTTGGGTGCAGTCCCGAGCACTTGGAGGCAGTAGCGGTTAGACAGGATTCGTCTCTCCCGGTATTGGGAGTTGATATCGCGCTGTGTCAGAGAGCCATTACGCAAAGTCCCTGGCCAGGGCAAGCGAGATTTGCTGGTAGGTTCCAGTAGTTTCTCAGGGTGTAATGGGCTTCCCTCCGACACGACTTATACCGCCATTAGGGGACTGACGCTTGCCGCCCCCTAGGCCCGATATGCGATAGTCTTGGACGAACGGACCGGACTGTATGGAGATTGTCACATCAGACTCAGTAGGAGTTCGGATGGGTTCCCTCATCGGCCTTCTTATCGACATCTACCTGGGGACCGTTACGTACAGCTAGTGCCGCTTGCAATCTGTGGTTAAAACCACTACCAGCGTAGTAGTCGAGTCTCTAGAGTCCCATACAGAGAGTTTTCCTACTCCGGGCGAAACGATATAGAGGTCGTATGGTTTTACGACAAGGGTTCGGACGCATACGTGTGTTTACGCATGTACGACTTTCGGACAGTTTTTACCAGTCGGCTTTGGTTTAAGCCAGTTACTGGTATCCGGTTATTGGATTTATACAGTCTAAAGTTTTTCCGTATTTTTGCGGAAAGGAGGGGCGTTCTCGTAATTGCGCGAGAAGCTTCTAGAAGGTGGTGACTAAGGAGGTTTAGGTGGCATATACAATGAATGTGATTAGTGAGTCATATGGATGATTCATCCATGTCATTAATGCTTCATAATTGCTTAATGACTCATGGATGTGAATCATCACTAGATATTATCAAGCATGGTTGTTAAATGATTTTATTTTCTTTTCTTGATAAAAAGAAATGCTTGATATATATTATGATAACTCATTATTCTCACTTGATTATTATTCTCATCTTCTCTCTCCTCAAGCTCTCCCTCTTCAAACCCTAATCCTCCCCTCTCATGTGTTGAATACAAGGATTAGCTAGACTAATTAAACCATAACTCTTACTCTTTATCACCTAGCTTCTTTGATTAGCACTTAAAGAAGTTTAGTTGCCTCAAGTTTAGAGGCTAAGCTTGGAGTAAAGCTCTCGGGTGGATCGTCTACTACTTCGAGAAGGCCGAAGGAGGAGGAGGAGTTCGTAAAGATGAAGGACACGATTCGTTAGGTATAATCCCTAAACATAGTAGTATAGAACTTCTATGTTTGTTGTTAGTTATCGTTTAGCTTCGATTCATGCGGTTAGTCGATGTTTAAGCAAAGAACAAGATCGTTTTTCAAATTTCCGCCTCCCCGCAAGTCGTGGGGTGTAGTACATCGACTTACAGTGGTATCAGAGCCTCGCTAAACAATAAATAACTTACTTGCAAATTTGTATGAATTTCGAACGGATAAAACGAAACCGGAAAAGCCCGAAATCACAAGTTTCTGTCGATTTTTAAATCAAGTCCAAATTTTTTTCAGGGATGTTCAGAAAGCTTGAAAAGACAGTAGAAGAACACACAAGAAATTTAGGCCCCTGAATCGCCTAAAGCGCTGCGGAACCGCGGCGGATCCCACCGATCCGCCGCGATTCCGCCGCCGAGTTGGCGATTCAGGAACCCAATTTTCCTGTGTTGGTTCTCTGGGATATTTGGTATTTTCTGGAATTTTTTAATTTTTGCTCAGGTTTCAGATTTACAGAAAAGTATTGGAGCAAAATTAAAAGTGTTTAATCGATCGAAATTATACAGTATTTGCTTGTTGGATTATATCTGTGTTTGTATAATGTGTTCGTAAACCTCCCCTAACTGCTAGTATGTCGGTTGGCAGGGGGTTGCACATTTCTGTAATGGATTTTATCTATTTGTGCATATGAACTGTGTTGGACTATTGTGATGTATAGCCGGGGTTATGTGATGGGTTTTTATTTAATTCATTTGATGTAAATGTAATTTGTTATAATATTATTTTGCCGGGCACATCCAGGTTGCGGTTGTAGCCACCGATGTATTATTTCATTTTACTGTTTTTGCTCCTAGGACAGACCCAAGGTGGGGTGCACAAACTGCCAGGTGGGTAGTTTGCCGTACCCGTTGGGGTCTTGGGTAGGGTAATGGCTATTCATTACAACTGTGTAATCCGTTTTTTTTACAGGCTCAAAACAAACACGGATTGCTTGCAAATCCAATTAAGTTCATCTGTGATCTGGAATGAATATCATTGCGTCAGACGAATGTAAAATATCTATATTTATGATAGCTATTTTAGACGTCACTTATGTTTTACACCCGCGCTAGCCCAGTCCCCGCTCTGTCGTTAGTTAAGTAACCTAACGAGTAATGACGGGACCCAGTGGCGAATGCGGATGGCATAAGAGGACGTCATATTTTCGTTGTTCTCTGCAATGATAGGTTAATGATGGGACGCATTATCTATAATACAAAGAAAATAAACCAAAGTTTTAATCGTTGGAACAATTTAAAGGAAACTACTCGGTTAATTTTAAAACAGATATTTTTAAATGCGGAGCTTTAACCACTTCTTTTTAAAAGCTATCAGGTTCCTTCGGTTATATCAAGTTCATTACGTTCACGGTTTCGCCAAAACCAGTCGTAGCCCTCCGTCATTTCTTATGGATAGTCAGTAGTATTCAAGCTATGTTTGTTGGCTTTCGTCAAGGCATAGTGTTTGGTAGCTACTGGGTATTCATTTGTTGCATAGATAGATGTGTTGGTTTGGGACAGTCGCATTACCTTGTTGGCTTTCGTCAAGGGTATATACGGGTGGGTTCAAATTAACAAGATAATGATGGGAAGAACTTGACATGTGACTTATGATTTGTTGGCTTACGTCAAGGTCATAAGAGCATGGGGCAAAAACAAATATCGGGAATTTCTAAAGAAACTGAAATTTGCAAAGAGATGCATACCATTTTGAGTTTGATGAATGTTGGTAGGATTCCTTCAACATTATCATACGATGATATTTGGATCCCGATCCTACTGTGAGTATATGCTACTTATCAGGATATTCGTCACTTAACGATCAATGCTATAAACCAAGTAGGTGTCAAGAAAAGTGTCAGCGGGGTTACACCCCCAGAGAAAAGAGGTTCTTTAATTAAGGAACTTCGCGAAAGCGTTGGAAAACCTCCCTCGAAGTATCGACACTAGCCTGGCTGAACCGTTAAGCAAGAATTGTACGGTAAGAATAGTCCTGGCTAATTCTTCTTTTATGGTTTGAGGAAGGATTCGAGAAATAGTGGGAGCCATCCAGTTTAGATAAACTAAAAACCACTCTAAACTTGCAAGAGCATCATGCTAAAGAGTTTTTCTTCTCTCTCTCCTAATTGCAGCGACCCTGAAAATGACTGGACTTACGTTACTTTTAGAGAAAAATATACTGACAGGGCCAAACTATAAAGATTGGCTGCGGAATGTCAAAATGGCTTTGACCTATGACAAATTGGGATACGTCCTCACCGCTACGGCACCTGCTGTCCCTGGTCCCAAATCCAGCAATGCGGATAAGGAAATCCACAAAACCTGGGATTTAGATTGCGCGAAAGCCAAGTGCATCGTGCTTGCCTCGATGAACAATGAACATCAGAGGAGGCACGAGGATATGGAACTAGATGCCATATTTCTCCATATAAAGGAACTTTATGGAGAGCAATCTCGTATAGCAAGATACGAGACTTCAAAGAACTTGTTTCGAGCGAGGTTGGCTGTCGGGTCATCGGTAGGAGAACATGTTCTAAAGATGATCGGCTATATAGAAGAGCTCGCAGACCTTGGGACGACTTTCGATAATGAGCTCTATACAGACCTTATTCTCCAGTCCCTTCCTTCCACCTACGCCCAGTTTATCCTGAACTTCAACATTCAAAGAAAAGAAGTTGAACTTCCGGAACTCCTGAACATATTAAGGAGTGCAGAGGGCACCTTGCAGAAGGCAAGGGAAACACCCGCTATGTTTGTTGGCAGGTGCATCTTCTTCCGGGTCCAAGGCAAGGGACAAAGGAAGGAAGAAGAAGGCCGTCCCCAGACCTAGAGGAGGTGTTAGTAAGGTGGGAGGAAAGGGAAAGAAAAAGTTTGCGGTACTGGTAGTTGGCTAGGATGAGTGCTTCCATTGTCACAGAAAAGGGCACTGGAAGAAAGATTGCAGGGCGTGGAACGCCAAGAACCAGGAACCGAAGCAAGCTTTGGCTTCGACTTCAGGTGTGCTTGTAATTGAGAATTGTCTGTCGATCAACTCTACTTCCTGGGTATTGGATACCGGATCAGGATCTCATATTTGCAATTCATTGCAGGCACTGAGAAACCGTAGAGTGGTGAAGGAAGGTGATATGACCCTAAAGGTTGCTAACGGAGCTAGCGTGGGAGCTGCGTCCGTCGGGGATTATCACCTAGGATTGATAAGTGGACACATTTTGGTTTTACATAACTGTTTTTTTGTACCAAGCTTAACGTGTAATATCATATCAGTTTCCTTGTTATCAAATAAAGGTTATGATTTCACGTTTGTAAGAGATGTTGTTAACATCCACCTTAATCATGGTTTGATTGGGTCCGGTACACTAAACAACGGTATATATGTTTTAAACCAACTCCAAATTTTCAATGTCCAGAACACACTAAAAAGAAAGTCTCCAAATTTAAATAAAGCTTTCTTATGGCATTGTAGACTAGGTCACATCAATGAGAGAAGGTTGACTAAGTTGCATAGAGAAGGATATTTGGACTCGTTCGAATATCAAACTTATGACACTTGTCAATCCTGTCTCAAAGGAAAGATGACAAAGACTCCATTCACTGGACAAGAAGTAAGAGCGAGCGAGCTCTTAGGACTCATACACAGCGATGTATGTGGTCCAATATCTACACATGCGAGAGGTGGTTATTCCTACTTCATTACTTTTACAGATGATTTCTCTAGGTATGGACATATCTTCTTAATGAAGCATAAATCCGAGGCCTTTGAGAAATTCCAGGAATACAAGAGTGAAGTGGAAAACCAAACAGGCAAAAGTATTAAAACACTGAGATCTGATCGAGGTGGAGAATACTTAAGTGCCGAGTTCCTAGGTTACCTAAAAGAGAAAGGAATTCTCTCTCAGCTTACTCCTCCATACACTCCACAGCACAACGGTGTATCGGAGAGACGGAATCGAACCCTATTGGATATGGTACGATCCATGATGAGTAATGATGAGTTGCCGCGATCTTTCTGGGGTTATGCGCTAGAATCAGCGGCATATCTTTTGAACAGAGTTCCAACCAAAACTGTGCCTACCACACCATATCAGATGTGGAGTGGGAAGAGACCCTATCTTCAGTACCTGAAGACATGGGGATGTCCAGCTTTTGTAAAAAAATAGCATCCGGACAAGCTCGAGGCACGCTCAGTTGAGTGTAAGTTTATGGGATATCCAAAGAACTCTATGGGATATTGTTTCTATTACGCAGAGGAACAAAAGGTTTTTGTTTCTCGTCATGCCCGCTTCTTAGAAACTGAATTTTTAGAAAATCAGAAGAGTGGGAGCGTAGTAGAACTGGAAGAAATTCCAGAACCACAAGCTGTTACTGAAAGTTTGGTAGAACCAGAAGTTCAAGAAGAACAAGACATTCCCGCACCCCTCCGCAGGAGTAGTAGGCCGTCTCATCCGCCTGAGAGATACTACGGTTTTCTCATAGATGGGGATAGAGAGGATTGCATCATAGATGATGATGAACCTACTGACTTCCAGCAGGCCATCTAGAGCGGCGACTCGGTACGATGGCTGGATGCAATGCGGACCGAAATGGAGTCCATGTACACCAACAAAGTATGGACTTTGGACTTTGCTCCAGATGGGGTAAGATCCATAGGATGCAAATGGATCTTCAAGAAAAAGATTGGTGTAGATAGATATGTGGAAACCTATAAGGCTAGACTTGTTGCAAAGGGTTTTCGTCAAAGACCTGGTTTGGACTATGACGAAACTTTTTCTCCAGTAGCTATGCTCAAATCCATTCGGGTCCTTCTTGCTATTGCTGCCTTCCATGATTATGAAATCTGGCAGATGGACGTAAAGACGGCTTTTCTGAATGGAAATTTAGAAGAGTGCGTCTATATGGATCAGCCAGAAGGTTTCAATCAGAGTGGGAGCAGCGGGAAAGTATGCAAGCTGCTTAAGTCCATTTATGGACTAAAGCAGGCATCGCGGAGTTGGAACATCTGTTTTGATGAGACAGTCAAAGAATATGACTTTATCAAAAATCCAGATGAACCGTGCATATATAGTAAAGTTGTAGCCAGAAGTGTTGTATTCCTCGTCTTGTACGAGGATGACATTCTATTGATAGGAAATGACATTCGTATGCTATAATCTGTCAAAGGATTCTTGTCACACAGGTTCTCCGTGAAAGACCTGGGTGATGCCTCTTACATTCTGGGGATCTGGATCTATCGTGATAGATCCAAGAGGATGTTGGGACTTTCGCAGTCCAGGTATATCGACACTGTACTGAAAAGATTCAGTATGGAAGATTCTAAGCGCGGTAATCTACCGGCTTGTCACGGAATCACCCTCTCCAAAGAGATGTCTCCCAAGACTGATTTGGAAAGGGAACGCATGTCTATTATACCCTACGCTTCTGCGGTAGGCTCTATAATGTATGCGATGTTGTGCACCAGACCAGATGTAGCTTACGCACTGAGCGTGGTAAGCCGGTATCAGTCAAACCCAGGGGAGAAGCACTGGATAGCAGTAAAGAACATTCTCAAGTACCTGAGAAGGACTAAGGAGTGTTCTTGGTTTACGGCGGAAAAGACCTCAGGTTGGAGGCCTTTGCTGATTCCGGCTTCCAGAGTGATAAGGACGATTCCAAGTCTATGTCGGGTTATGTCTTTACCCTCAATGGAGGGGCAGTGTGCTGGAAGAGCTCCAAGCAGGACACCGTTGCTGACTCGACGATGGAAGCGGAGTATATAGCTGCTTGCGATGCCGCAAAAGAAGCAGTCTGGATGAAGAAGTTCCTAACAGAACTTCAGGTGGTTCCTACCATAGTTGATCCAATACCTCTGTATTGCGACAACAACGGAGCTATAGCTTTAGCGAAGGAACCAAGGTCCCATCAGAAATCTAGACACATCTTAAGGCGGTATCACCTGATCAGGGAGATCATTGATCGTCAGGAGATCGAGGTTCGGAGAGTTGCTTCTGAAGAGAACATTGTTGATCCATTCACGAAGGCCCTACCTCAGATTCAGTTCGAGAGGCTACTCGAGATCATCGATCTTCGATATGCCAGTACATGGCCCTAGTGCAAGTGGGAGATTGTTAGTGTATATGCCCTAGGGGCCATTATTGTATCATACTAGTTTGTATATTACTTAATGGAAGCTTGGGATATTCACATGTATATAACAGTCTTGCTAAACATGGTAGTATGCTACTTAGTTTTTCTATCTTAATATGTGAGTATACGTATTGATAGAGCTCTTAGGATCTTGCTTGACTACCAGCGTTGTGATGGCAGTCACACTAATGGGGGCTGGGTAGTCTACAAGCACATCCTTATTCTGGTCCCTAGTCGTTGGATTATCGAGACAGGGCATCGATACTCTGGAGTAGACTAGTGTGTACGCTTCTCATCCCAGTTGGGGAGATGGTCTGTCCCACAGCCGTCAGTACGTCGTACTGGAGATAGTATGCAGGTGCTCGTTGGATTACGGGTACACCGGACAGGACTCACAGGGAACTGTTGGTTGGTTTTATACCAGTCATCAGTGAACAGTTCTCAGGTGACATGAGTACAGCATAGTCCGCAGACTTGACACTGCTACTTCGCCTCGAGTGTGTCCCACTGTTCTTAGATTGCTACCCTACCACGGATCAAAGGAGTCGTGCAAACAGGTAGCAGTTGGGTGCAGTCCCGAGCACTTGGAGGCAGTAGCGGTTAGACTGGATTCGTCTCTCCCGGTATTGGGAGTTGATATCGCGCTGTGTCAGAGAGCCATTACGCAAAGTCCCTGGCCAGGGCAAGCGAGATTTGCTGGTAGGTTCCAGTAGTTTCTCAGGGTGTAATGGGCTTCCCTCCGACACGACTTATACCGCCATTAGGGGACTGACGCTTGCCACCCCCTAGCCCCCTTGTGCGATAGTCTTGGATGAACGGATCGGACTGTATGGAGATTGTCACATCAGACTCAGTAGGAGTTCGGATGGGTTCCCTCATCGGCCTTCTTATCGACATCTACCTGGGGACCGTTACGTACAGCTAGTGCCGCTTGCGGTCTGTGGTTAAAACCACTGCCAGCGTAGTAGTCGAGTCTCTAGAGTCCCATACAGAGAGTTTCCCTACTCCGGGCGAAACGATATAGAGGTCGTATGGTTTTACGACAAGGGTTCGGACGCATACGTGTGTTTACGCACGTATGACTTTCGGACAGTTTTTACCAGTCGGCTTTGGTTTAAGCCAGTTACTAGTATCCGGTTATTGGATTTATACAGTCTAAAGTTTTTCCGTATTTTTGCGGAAAGGAGGGGCGTTCTTGTAATTGCGCGAGAAGCTTCTAGAAGGTGGTGACTAAGGAGGTTTAGGTGGCATATACAATGAATGTGATTAGTGAGTCATATGGATGATTCATCCATGTCATTAATGCTTCATAATTTCTTAATGACTCATGGATGTGAATCATCACTAGATATTATCAAGCATGGTTGTTAAATGATTTTATTTTCTTTTCTTGATAAAAAGAAATGCTTGATATATATTATGATAACTCATTATTCTCACTTGATTATTATTCTCATCTTCTCTCTCCTCAAGCTCTCCCTCTTCAAACCCTAATCCTCCCCTCTCATGTGTTGAGTACAAGGATTAGCTAGACTAATTAAACCATAACCCTTACTTTTTATCACCTAGCTTCTTTGATTAGCACTTAAAGAAGTTTAGTTGCCTCAAGTTTAGAGGCTAAGCTTGGAGTAAAGCTCTCGGGTGGATCGTCTACTACTTCGAGAAGGCCGAAGGAGGAGGAGGAGTTCGCAAAGACGAAGGACACGATTCGTTAGGTATAATCCCTAAACATAGTAGTATAGAACTTCTATGTTTGTTGTTAGTTATCGTTTAGCTTCGATTCATGCGGTTAGTCGATGTTTAAGCAAAGAACAAGATCGTTTTTCAAATTTCCGCCTCCCCGCAAGTCGTGGGGTGTAGTACATCGACTTACAGAGCCACATAGAGGCAGTGAGCAAATCATGGAGGATTCGTCTCTCCTGGTACTGGGGGTTAATGTCGTGCAGTGCACGGGTGACCATCATCAGAAATCCTTGGCCAAGGTAGATGAGAATTATTAATTTGAATCAGTAGTTTCTCAGTGGGTGATGGGTTTCATACCGACATGAAATATCGCGTTATTAGGGGTCTGACTTTATCCACCCCCAAGACCCGATATGCGATACTCTTAGACGAACAGAACGGACTGTATGGAGATTGTCACAGACAGGCTCAGTAGGGGTTCGGATGAATTTGCTCGTCGGCTTTCCTTTCGCTCAATACCTGGGTGGCCGTTACGTACAACTAGTGCCGCTGGCGTGCTTGTGGTTAAACCCACTGCTAGCATATTGACAAGTCTTTAGAGTCTCACACATAGGGTTTCTCTGGTTTAGGCGAAATAATGTAGTAGCCGTATTTTGATACGTGCAGGGTTCTGATCGAATGATTGTACTAGTTACCCGGACTTTCGATCGGACGGTTGATAATACTAGCCGGCTCGGGTTTGAGCGTATTATTAAATCAGGTATTGATTTAATAATTTACGTATATATATTTCGTTATGTATATTCTAGTATTATGTTCTTTGTGTTATTTTATCTCTTTGGGTATTCGTATTTTGGTACGAATACAGGTATGTACATACAGATGAGTGCAATCCGTATTTATACGGAAAACATTCTAGAAGGTGGACATCTCATTTTGGATTATCCATTTATTTATTTAAATGGAAATGGGGTGTAAAGGTGACGAAGAGAGAATGGTGAGAACCATGCTTGAATAGTAATGACAAATGAATTGTTAATTCATTTGTGCTAACTATTCAAGCATGGTTGATATATTATATTTTGGAATTTGATTTACAAAACAATGCTTCATGGTTTGCTCTCATTTTGGATGATTCATTATTTTTTTGAGATGAGAACTCACCCTTACCATTTTTGCTTGCTCTCTTCACTACCTTTCTTGACCTCCTCCTTCTTCATCTTCTACCCTACCACCTCATATGTTGAGAAATAAGGGTAGAAGAGAGATAGATAAACACTTAGAACCACTCACTACATCCCAGACACTCTAAATTAGCAACCTAGAGTCCCTAGTTACTTCACTAGATTCTTAGTGTGAAGCTAGAGCCATGAGCTACATCCCTCGGGTGGATCATCTTCGACGGAGGAAGACAGGCGGCCAAGCTCGTTCAAGGAGTGTTACGCCCCGCTTCCCAAAAATATGGGAAACGAGGGATGACTAGGCCAGCCATGCTCCTACGGTCAGGGAATAATCCCGCCGTAGTCACACTTCGGCTTCTAGCATTACATGGTAATCAGTAAACAAAACACAGCAGTAAAGGAAATGCATCACTAAAATATTACATCAAATTTTCATTGTTCACAATTCACAAATAAACAGGAAAGAACTACTAACCGAGTTCGAATACAAGATATCTAGTGAAAACAGAAATGAAGAAAAGGTACTCCAGGTTAGATCTCCGTCAGCTCGAAAGGTAAATCTGACTCCTGCGCTGGTCCTTCCTCGAGGTCTGAGCATGCACACTCAGGTCATCAGAGCGACGTAATAGCAATTTTTATATTAATGACATGAAACATGCAAATACGATAATAACAGTGAAAGTAAAATGCTGATAATCGCTATGTCACTAAATGATGCAAAGTATGATCTGTGTCCAGTCTCTAGGTCATGTTTGAAATCGTATAGTGGAAAGGAGGATCATGTTTAACATGAGTCTTGTACATACCCGAGACAACGGCCCACACGCCCGGGACATAACCTGTCAGCCGGATCGCTAGATCCTACCTAATATATTTATCACTGCTCGAATGATCATCCTCTAAAACACGGTCCCGCTAAATACGATACTCTTTCCACTTAGATTTTCCCTTTTTTCCCAGGTCTACACTATTGATGATTATGATTTAGTCGTGTACAAGTATGCACCAATAGCACGGTTTTATCACTGTTCACTATATTAATCACTGTCACGAATCATTCACTTTTCCATTGGCGTACTTGACACTCCTAAACCAATATCATTCACCCGTGATAATGCAATGTCCACTGAATACTAACGCGCACTAACACTATGTATATGGCAATTGGGTAAGGTATGTATATTTATGCGGTTAACAAGTCATGTGTAATATGAACCAATATGCACGTCATGAGCTTACAAAAATTGCAGTAATTCATATGTTTAGAATTCAGCGAAGTGATACAAATACTATAACAAGTACACTCTATCGGAAGTTCAGGAAAATTTGTTTTAGTACAATCGGGTTTCTGGTATTCAAGTTACAGCCGTTTCAATTTAAGTGCTCACTGCAGGAAATTCAGTTTCTGAACCGAATGTACGCTTCGCGACACGATTTTCACCCAGTTGGGATCAGAATTTAGCGATACTACAGTTGAATGAAATCTAGAGTTTCCAATAAGGTTTTCAACGCAATAGACGGATTCTCAATCGCGTCAGTACGTCAAAAGTTATACACTGTTCAACACTAGTATGTCAATTCTGTTTCTGTTTGGGACTGCTAGACATTCCGTTCTTTTAAATTACAGATTAAATAGAAAACGACTATAAAACGGGATGAAATCACTTGTGTTATTTATCTAACAGATTGATATTCAGTAAAATTTAGGGTTCCACAACATACAAGTTCAGGAAACAAGGTAGTAAACATTACGGGGCAGAAAACAATAACCAGAGTTGCTCTGGACTGCAGTCCAGAGCCGCTCTCCGAACCGATTCTCGTCATGATTTTAGTACAGAAACAATTAAGAACTTGCATAGGGTTACAGGTCGTCGAGTCGGCTTCGACTCGAGACCTCGAACGCAACATTTCAATATGTACACAATTAATTGTGATTTTAACAATTTTCAGGTGTGGGAATTTCCCAGTTTTTACGGGTGTAATTGGGGGTGTTCGTTTAAGTTGTTAACAGTCATATTTTTCAGTGAAATTTCTACACAAGGTTCATTGCCTGACGGGCCAGAGTATACAATCAAGTTCCGTCAAATTAAATGAAGGTTTTCATTAGGATCTTGCATCGAACAGTTATGTCGTATAAGTTATCGTGAATTGTAATCATGGAATTTATACGATTTTAGTTTGTAACGGGAATAAATTAGCATGTAGCAAGTAGGGTACTTGTCTGGAGACGTTTTAGCGATGCACGGCAGTGGCAGCGGCACGAACACGCGACGAACGGCGTGGTTTGGATTCACGGCCTTGGCTCGCGATTCGGGTTCGACGTCGGAGTTGCCCGGAGATGTCTCGCGACTACCGGAGGCGGAGTGGGGTGCTGCGGATCTCTAGGGATGTGCTGGGGTCGATGACTGTCGGCAGCGTCGCTCCGGCGATGTACACAGTGGGCGTCGGAGCTGTGGGTTTTGGAGGGAGAGAGAGAGAGATAGTGGGGCTCGGGTTTGGAGTGATGATGATGATGTTGAGGATGTAGAGGGTCGACGAGGTGTTTCAGATGCAGTGGGGGCTCGTCGGCGTCGGGTGCAGGCGGTGGACGTGGTTGGGTGCGAGTGGGTTGGGAGTGCAGGGGGTTCTGCGGTGGCTGTTAAATATGGTGGAGTAGTGTGGGGGCTCTGTTGGTGGAGAGGAGTGAGCGAGGGAGGATGACTGAGGAGGTCGCAGAAGGTTCGTCGTCGTCGTCGGAGGGAGTTGAGCGAGGTGAGGGATCTCGAGACAGTGGGTTTTCTGGAGAGTGAGAGGGAGTGAGGAGTAAGGGGAGGCGAGGGTTTGAGGTTGAGGGACTCGGGGAAGTTGTGGTCGAGGTCGCAGGTCGTGGGGCAACGGCACGGCGACGTGGCCGCGTGGGTCGGTGCAAAATGTGAGCGGGAAAAAGTTTCCGTTGGGGAAGAGGAGGTTAAAGAGCGGATCGGGTCGGGTGAAGCGGGCGCGGCTGGGTTTGATGGGTTTGGAGAGGAGTTAATTAAATTATTATGGGGGAAAAATGAGTGGGCTGGGGATTACTGTTAGTAAAAGTTTATTTGTGTTGGGCTGAGAATGGGATTATTTGATGATTTAATGTTTTAATTTATTTAAAATTCTCTTTAGGCTGAGGAATATTATGGGCTGGGGGTTTAAATGAGGGAAATTATTATATTTGATTTTAACTTTTAATTGGTTTTAGAAAAATAAATACTACAACTTACGCACTAATCTTCACACAAAATAATGATAAGGGGAAAATGGGATAACATTCGGGGACCTGGGAAAAATACGGAAAGATTCTCATTGAAGGAAACGGGGATTTACATTATACCCCCCTTACAAAAATTTCATCCTCGAAATTTAACAAAGATACAATGAAACAAAAGTACTAAACAAAGAGATGTGGAAAACGTGCACGGATATCTTCCTCCCGCTCCCAGGTAGATTCTTCTGGGGAACGACCGCCCCAAGACACTCGGACTAATGGAATGACCTTATTCTTCAGCACTTTCTCTCTGCGGTCGAGGATGGTGGTGGGCTACTCCTCGTATGATAGATCAGTACCCAAAACTAGCTCCGAATAGTCCAGAACGTGGCTCTCATCCCGAACATAACGCTGCAACTGTGACACGTGGAAGGTATTGTGCACACCATCTAGCGATGCGGGCAAGGCAAGTCGGTAGGCCACCTCTCCTACTCGCTCTAGCACCCCAAAAGGCCCAATGAAACGGGGACTGAGCTTTCCCCGACCTCCGAACCTGATAACTCCACGGGTAGGGGAAATCTTCAGGAACACGTGATCTCCGACTTCAAATTCTAGTGCCCTCCTGCTGGTATCTGCCCAACTCTTCTGTCGATCCTGAGCCGTCTTAATACGCTGCCTGATCGTTTGGACCTTGTCGACTGTCTGAACAATGAGCTCGGGACCCAGTAACCTTCGCTCTCCCACATCATCCCAACACACTGGGGATCGACACTTCCGCCCGTAAAGCGCTTCGAAAGGAGCCATCTGGATGCTAGCCTGGTAACTGTTGTTATAGGAAAACTCGACTAGATGCAGATGGTCTTCCCAGGAACCCTGAAAGTCCAACATGCAGGCTCTCAACATATCCTCCAGCGTCTGAATCGTACGCTCGGATTGTCCATCCGTCTGTGGGTGATAAGCTGTGCTGAACTTGAGGCGGGTACCCAAACTCTCCTGTAGGCTCCTCCAGAAGTGCGACACGAATCCGGTGTCTCGATCTGACACAATGCTGACCGGAACACCATGAAGTCGCACTATCTCCTGCATGTATCTCTCTGCCAGTGACTCTATCGACTGTCCCACTCGGAATGGTAAGAAGTGTGCAGCTTTGGTGAGGCGGTCGACGATAACCCAAATGGCGTTATTGCCTCTAGGGCTCCGTGGTAAGGCCGTCACGATATCTATGGTAATGTGCTCCCACTTCCATTCTGGTATCGGAAGCGGTTGCAACAATCCCGCTATCCTCTGATGCTCCGCCTTCACCTGCTGACATACCAAGCACCTGGATACGAACCTCGCAATTTCCCGCTTCATTCCGTTCCACAAAAAATGCTGCTTTAGATCCCGATACATCTTTGTACCTCCCGGATGCACAGAATAAGCTGAACCATGCGCTTCAGTCAGTACCTCTTCTCGAACATCTCCCTTGGATACGCAGAGTCTGCTACTGAATCTCAAAGAACCATCTTCATGTATGATTAAGTCCGATCTCAGCCCGGCTTCTACTTGCGCTCTGAACTTTTGCAATCAAGGATCATCCGCTTATGCAGCCTTGATGCGATCCATAAGGGAAGACTGCACCTGTAGTTGCCAAAATTGACTGAGTGCGCACGGTGTGACGACTTCAAGTTCGAGTTTCTGAAAGTCCTCAATAATGCTCCTCTGACTGGTCAACTTCATGACCGCTGGCTTGCGACTGAGAGCATCTGGCACAACATTTACTTTCCCCGGGTGGTATTGAAGGTCCAAGTCATAATCTGCCATCAGCTCTAACTAACGGCGCTGCCTCATGTTTAGTTCCTTCTGAGTGAAGACGTACTTTAGACTTTTATGATCTGTGTACACCTCCACCTTCTCGCCCAATAAATAGTGCCTCCAAATTGTCAACGCAAACACCACTTCAGCTAACTCCAAGTCATGCGTAGGACAGTTCTTCTTGTGATTTCTCAGCTGTTGAGAGGCGTAAGCAACCACTCGGCCGTGCTGCATCAGAACGCAGCCTAATCCCTTCCTTGAGGAATCACTATGTATCACCAAACCACCGGAATCATCTGGTACTGTAAGGATGGGCGCTGTGGTTAACTTCTGCTTCAGTGTGTCAAATGCCTGTGTACACTCCTCTGTCCACGCAAACGGTACATCCTTCCGAGTCAGCCTCGTCAACGGTTCAGCGATTCTTGAAAAGTCTTGGACGAACCTCCGATAATAACCTGCCAATCCCAGAAAGCTTCTGATCTCGGTCACTGACTTCGGCGTTGGCCAATCCCTGACAGATCCTATCTTTGCCGGGTCCACCAAGATGCCTTCGCCCGAAACGATGTGTCCCAAGAACTGAACCTTGTCGAGCCAGAATTTACACTTGCTTAATTTCGCATACAGCTTCTCTTCCCGAAAAATTTGTAGAACCGTGCGCAAATGCTCAACATGCTCCTCCCGGGTCTTCGAGTAGACAAGTATGTCGTCGATAAATACAACGACAAACGTGTCCAAGTACTTTGCAAACACCCTGTTCATCAAATCCATGAATATCGCTGGAGCATTGGTAATACCGAACGACATCACAAGGAACTCATAATGTCCGTATCGGGTCCTGAAAGCTGTCTTGCATACATCCTCGGCTGCTACTCTGATTTGATGATATCCAGAACGGAGATCCAACTTCGAAAATACCTTGGCCCCACTTAGCTGATCGAATAAGTCGTCGATGCGCGGGATTGGGTACTTGTTCTTTATTGTGACCTTGTTCAGCTCCCGATAATCTATACACATCCGCAGTGATCCATCCTTCTTCTTCACTAACAGAACTGGCGCACCCCACGGCGAAGCGCTCGGCCGGATAAATCTCTTCTCTAATAGTTCTTCAATTTGCTTCTTCAACTCCGCCAACTCAACCGGTGCCATTCTGTATGGGGCCTTGGATACTAGTGCCGTACCTGGAGTCAAATCGATAGAGAACTCCAAGAAGCGTGGAGGTGGTAGACCTGGTAAATCTTCAGGAAATACGTCCAGAAAATCCCGAACAATCTCTTGGGCTGCGTTCTCATCAATCTCCATAGCTGTCAGCTCCTTTGTCTTGGCTCTATACTTGGATGGCTCCAAAGATTCACTTCCGCCCTCGAAAATAAACTCCGGGTGATTGGGAATGCGGAAGATCGCATTCCTCGCACGACAATCAATAACTGCATGGAAGGTACTCATCTAATCCATCCCGAGAATTGCGTCATAACTGCCTGTTCCGATCAAGAGGAAATTCGCATAGAATTCCCTGCCACACACTACAACCGGACATGATCTACATTCTCGACTAGATATTATAATGCCATTACCCGTATGTATCTCCCAGCCCTTGGTTAGTGGTTCATGTGGTATGTAGTGTGTATCAATGAAATGCTCAGATATGAAACATTGCGATGCTCCAGAATCAAATAATACTCTAGTTGGCAAGGAATGTACGAGTAGAGTACCTGTAACAACTTCTCCTGACGCCTCTGCCTGCTCGGCGGTCAAGGTGAAAGCCCGTCCCTGACCGCGACCTGTAAAGGGTTGCCTCTGCTCCTGTGGCCTCTGCTGCTGCGGTCCAGAACCTCCCTGTATCTCTGCTCGCTCGGGGCAACTGCTAATCCTGTGCTAACTGGATCCGCAAATCAAGCACTGTCCCTTGGCGCGGCGACAATCCTTCTGGGTATACCCATCTCTATTGCAGTAGCCGCAAACTATGTTTCGTCTCTGGGGGCGATGTTGTGGCACGAACGGACGCTTCATTTATGCCATTCCAGGCCTCTGAACCGGTGTGGCTCCTTGAGAAGGTGCATGGGTACGTGCTGGAACAACTGGGGGCTTCCTGAACTTGTTGATCAATTGCTCCTGAATTCTCGCCGCGTTGAGTACCTATGCAAAAGTCTGCAACTCCAGTGATGCGATCAACTGCTGCAGCTCGAAATCGAGTCCCTGTAAGAAGCGTCTGGCCCTGGTAGCCTCTGAAGCGACCATTTGTGGAGCAAATCGGCTCAGACGGTTGAACTCTGCCGCATATACGTCCATGGGGCGGCCATTCTGCTTCAGTAGAATGAATCTTTCCTCCATCTCTGCCTTGGCGGTAGAAGGGAAATAATGGTCCAGAAAGCACTCCTTGAATTTGCCCCATTCAATTGGTTTGTCTAGTCTGCTTTCTTCCACTGACCACCATGTACGGGCTTCATCTTCCAATTGGATCTTTATCACGTTCACCCTATCTTCATCTGGTACCCTGGCGGCCGTCAGTAAGTTCTCCATGTTCACTAGCCATTGCTCGGCCTCGAGGGGTTCGGCTAGCCCTGTGAATGCAGCTGGATGCAACCTCCGGAAATCTGATACGGTGCCAGCCCTAGCAGAGTAAGCTGGGGGAGTAGTGCCTTCGGAGGTGGTAATGATTGCGGAGGGTCCCCCTGCAGCGGTAATAGCCCTGAGTCCCTCGGCGAGTAAGTCCGTCTTCCTCTCCTGAGCTTCTGCGAGAGAGGTCAGTGCACTAAGTATTCTTTCCGTGCGATCCTGAGAACTTGAGTCCGAGGAGTGGTCGTTCGGGGACGTCATAACGCTGGAAGATTCAAAGGATATGATTAGATTCAAGGATGAAAATCAGGAATAGTGAAACGAAAATAATGTAATACAGTGTAGTTAATGTTATCCCTTGTTACTAAACACGGCTCTGATACCAACAAAACCATGTCATGCCCCGCTTCCCAAAAATACGGGAAACGAGGGATGACTAGGCCAGCCATGGTCCTACGGTCAGGGAATAATCCCGCCGTAGTCACACTTCGGCTTCTAGCATTACATGGTAATCAGTAAACAAAGCACAGCAGTAAATGAAATGCATCACTAAAATATTACATCAAATTTTCATTGTTCACAATTCACAAATAAACAGGAAAGAACTACTAACCGAGTTCGAATACAAGATATCTAGGGAAAACAGAAACGAAGAAAAGGTACTCCAGGCTAGATCTCCGTCAGCTCGAAAGGTAAATCTGACTCCTGCGCTGGTCCTTCCTCGAGGTCTGAGCATGCACACTCAGGTCGTCAGAGCGACGTAATAGCAATTTTTATATTAATGACATGAAACATGCAAATACGATAATAACAGTGAAAGTAAAATGCTGATAATCGCTATGTCACTAAATGATGCAAAGTATGATCTGTGTCCCTATCAGTCTCTAGGTCATGTTTAAAATCGTATAGTGGAAAGGAGGATCATGTTTAACAGGAGTCTCGTACATACTCGAGACAACGACCCACACGCCCGGGACATAAGCCTGTCAGCCGAATCGCTAGATCCTACCTAATATATATATCACTGCTCGAATGATCATACTCTAAAACACGGTCCCGCTAAATGCGATGCTCTTTCCACTTCGATTTCTCCTTTTTCCCCAGGTCTACACTATTGATGATTATGATTTAGTCGTGTACAAGTATGCACCAATAGCACGGTTTTATCATTGTTCACTATATTAATCACTGTCACGAATCATTCATTTTTCCATTGGCGTACTTGACACTTCTAAACCAATATCATTCATGCGCGATAATGCAATGTCCACTGAATACTAACGCGCACTAACACTATGTATATGGCAATTGGGTAAGGTACGTATATTTATGCGGTTAACAAGTCATGTGTAATATGAACCAATATGCACGTCATGAGCTTACAAAAATTGCAGTAATTCATATGTTCAGAATTCAGCGAAATGATACAAATACTATAACAAGTACACTCTGTCGGAAGTTCAGGAAAATTTGTTTCAGTACAATCGGGTTTCTGGTATTTAAGTTACAGCAGTTTCAATTTAAGTGCTCGCTGCAGGAAATTCAGTTTCTGAACTGAATGTCCGCTTCGCAACACGATTTTCACCCAGTTGGGATCCGAATTTGGCGACACTACAGTTGAATGAAATCTAGGGTTTCCAATAGGGTTTTCAACGCAATAGACGGATTCTCAATCGCATCTATACGTCAAAAGTTATACACTGTTCAACACTAGTATGTCAATTCTGTTTCTGTTTGGGACTGCTAGACGTTCCGTTCTTTTAAATTACAGATTAAATAGCAAACGACGATAAAACGGGATGAAATCACTTGTGTTATTTATCTAACAGATTGATCTTCAGTAAAATGCAGGGTTCCACAACATACAAGTTCAGGAAACAAGGTAGTAAACATTACGGGGCAGAAAACAATAACCAGAGTTGCTCTGGACTGCAGTCCAGAGCCGCTCTCCGAACCGATTCTCGTCATGATTTTAGTACAGAAACAATTAAAAACTTGCATAGGGTTACAGGTCGTCGAGTCGGCTTCGACTCGAGCCCTCGAACGTATCATTTCAATATGTACACAATTAATTGTGATTTTAACAATTTTCAGGTGCGGGAATTTCCCAGTTTTTACGGGTGTAATTGGGGGTGTTCGTTTAAGTCGTTAACAGTCATATTTTTCAGTGAAATTTCTACACAAGGTTCATTGCCTGACGGGCCAGAGTATGCAATCGAGTTCCGTCAAATTAAATGAAGGTTTTCATTAGGATCTTGCATTGAACAGTTATGTCGTATAAGTTATCGTGAATTGTAATCATGGAATTTATACGATTTTAGTTTGTAACGGGAATAAATTAGCATGTAGCAAGTAGGGTACTTTGCCTGGAGACATTTTGGCGATGCATGGCAGCGCCAGCGGCACGAACGCGCGACGAATGGCTTGGTTTGGATTCACGGCCTCGGCTCGTGATTCGGGTTCGACGTCGGAGTTGCCCGGAGATGTCTCGCGACCACCGGAGGCGGAGTGGGGTGCTGTGGATCTCCAGGGATGTGCTGGGGTCGACGACTGTCGGCGGCGTCGCTCCGACGATGTGCACAGTGGGCGTCGGAGCTGTGGGTTTTGGAGGGAGAGAGAGAGAGAGATAGTGGGGCTCGGGTTTGGTGTGATGATGATGATGCTGAGGATGTAGAGGGTCGACGAGGTGTTTCAGATGCAGTGGGGGCTCGTCGGCATCGGGTGCAGGCGGTGGCCGTGGTCGGTTGGGAGTGGGTTGGGAGTGCAGGGGGTTCTGCGGTGGCGGTTGAAGATGGTGGAGTAGTGTGGGGGCTCTGTTGGTGGAGAGGAGTGAGCGAGGGAGGATGATGAGGGAGTCGCAGGAGGTTCGTCGTCGTCGTCGGAGGGAGTTGAGCGAGGTGAGGGATCTCGAGACAGTGGGTTTTCTGGAGAGTGAGAGGGAGTGAGGAGTAAGGGGAGGCGAGGGTTTGAGGTTGAGGGACTCGGGGGAGTTGTGGTCGAGGTCGCGGGTCATGGGGCAACGGCACGGCGACGTGGCCGCGTGGGTCGGCGCAAAATGTGAGCGGGAAAAAGTTTACGTTAGGGAAGAGGATGTTAAAGAGCGGGTCGGGTCGGGTGAAGCGGGCGCGGCTGGGTTTGATGGGCTTGGAGAGGAGTTAATTAAATTATTATGGGGGAAAAAGGAGTGGGCTGGGGATTACTGTTAGTAAAAGTTTATTTGTGTTGGGCTGAGAATGGGATTATTTGATGATTTAATGTTTTAATTTATTTAAAATTCCCTTTGGGTTGAGGAATATTATGGGCTGGGGGTTTAAATGAGGGAAATTATTATATTTGGTTTTAACTTTGGGTTTTGATTTTTAATTGGTTTTAGAAAAACAAATACTACAACGTACGCTCTAATCTTCACACAAAATAATGATACGGGAAAAATGGGATAACATTCGGGGACCTGGGAAAAATACGGAAAGATTCTCATTGAAGGAAATGGGGATTTACAAGGAGACCTCAAGGAGCTAAGGAAGATGGTAGAAGACCGAAGGACACGGTTCATTCGATATACATCTTCTATCACAGTAGCTAGAACATGTTTGTAGCTTGCTAGTTTCATATTTGGTTTTGATTCTAGGTAATTGTTTCTAGCGCCAAGTTTTTTAAACACCAAAATTTTTCATTCTTCAACGGCCGTGGTCGACGGCCAGGGCACTAGGAATCCCAACATGATATCAGAAACACCCAAACATTAGAAACTAGTAGTAGACGATGCATTAGTTTCAAAACCGAAAAATTCCGATTTCAAAACCCACTCTCTGTTCTGAAAATATTTTAATCTCTGAAATTTTTTTAAACAAGTGCAGAGACTTAGTATTGACATGTATATGACACACAATGAAAACGAGGCAATTCCATGCAAGTTTGGCCAGCCAAACTTCCAGAAAAACCGATATGGTCGGTTCACTGTTCACATCTGGGCCCTAGTTTCATTTTGTGTTTTGGGTTTTGTAAATTGGTATTTTTGGTCTTGTTTGATTTGTCCCAGATTTCACTTAGTGTTATCTTTGCTTGGGGGCAACTTGGAAAGTTTTAGAAGTTGAAATTTTGCATCGTTAATATCTGTGATGTGGTGTATGTGTTTTTCAAACGTCGTCTATTTTCTATATGTCGTTTAGACAGGGTTGCACATACTTACTTATACTGCTTTGATGTTGATATCTGTGATGACTATGTTCGGATTGTCATGTGGGATAGTCTCTAGTGCAATGGTAGTTGTACAGTTTAGATTCATTTGTATATTCATTATTTCGGGACGAGATTCCGACTCGTGGACAGCCCTTTCTGCCAGATTGTATATTATTTTATTAGGGCACGACCGGATTGAGGTCGATGTTTCCATTGTATATATAATTTTATTTTCTGTACTAGGATTACCCCGCAGTGGAGTGCTCGAATATCTGGGTTCTACAGGGAAACGAGCCCGCATCTCATGGCGTTGAGACGGAGGGGGCCTTACTCTAGAATTGGCAGGCTATTCGCCGCACTCGTAGGGGGTATAGGATGACCCACGGTGGAGTGCTCAAGTTACCGAATTCCGTGAAGTACTGGGTGGCCCATTCACTTTGTTGATTGGGGTTGCCTCACTTCTGGGATTGGCGGCTAACTTTTTGCGCTCATAGGGTTCTTGGTTATTCATTGCACAGGCTATCCGCACGACCAGGAAACGTCGGGTTTCACTTGCGGCTCATGTGAAACCCGGGGATCCTAGATTATCCATTATTCTGTGATGCTTATCGCTCTTCTATGATGTTACTTATATCATGCCTGAGACGAATGTTATATATATATTTATATATACTAATAGATGTTGTATATGTTTTCCATCCGCGCTAGTCCAGCTCCCGCTCTGCCGTTAGTTAAGTAACATAACGGTGCATGACGGGGCCCATGGTGAATGCGGATGACATATACGTACATTGTTTTTTCGTTCTTTTCTGGTGTGATATGGATTAATTGACGGGACTGTGTTAATTTTGATTAATGCAAGGAAAACAAACCTAAATGATGTTGTCGGAACCAATTTTTGAAAACTGTTATTACAGACGTTACTTTTTGCTTTGTATAGCGGTATTCAGGTATGAATATCCAGCACCTCATTTGACTTGGAAAGAGCCGAGATCCCTTCATGGGGAGTGACCTCTTAGGAAAAAGTTCGCGTCTTTGTAATAACTTCACTATAATCGATTCATTTGGTTTGCATAGTTGTATTCGGTTATGAATAACCAGCACCTCATTTGATGAGGAAAGAGCCGAGATCCCTTCACAGTGAGAGACCTCTTTAGTAAAAGTTTACGCCACTATATATTTATAATACCACTCGGTTCCTTCAACGATATCAAGTTCATTACGTTAAGGGTTTTTCGCCAAAAACTAGCCGTAGCCCTCCGTCATTTCCTACGAGTAGTACAAAGTATTCATCCTGCGTTTGTTGACCTTGTCAAGCCGTACTGTACGGTAGCTGAGTGGTGTTTGTTTGTAGCATATGATGCGATTAACTAGGACAGTCACATAGCTTTGTTGACCTTGTCAAGGGCTTATGTGGGTAGGTCTAGGGTAATCAAGATAATGATGCGTTGAACTTAACTAGCGACTTATGATTCGTTGACCTTGTCAAGGTCATAGGTTGTTAAGGGTACAAGCCGCACCGGGAGTTTTAAACATACAGGAAACTTGCCTGGCATGCGCATACCTTCTGGAGTGTGGTGATTTGAGTGGCTTCCATCAAGTTATCATGCAATGATAGTTAGGTTTCGATTCCCACTGATGAGTAGGTGTTACTCCTCGAATGATTTTCAGATGATCCCAACTAATTCTCCTTTTAGGGTTTGAAGGAGAATTCAAGGAAACAATGGGAGCCATCCTAATTAGATAAAATGATTAACCAATCTAATTTAGATTAGAGTTCACGCTGAGTATTTCTTTTCTCTCTCTCTTTGGCAGCAACCATGACCCGCCCCTAAACTAAAACTCATGAACCAAGTTAACCGAACCTTCTTAAACACTTTGGCTTTTGGATTGTCATTTACTCGCATATATCCCTGCCGCTCCTATTTTCCCCTTGCATTTTTTCAGAACACTCCGTATCACTATAAAGATCCATATTGCTTGGATATTCTATCGTATAGTTACATACAAACTCGAAGAAACTTATTTTTGTTCGGGGATGGATTCCGGTTATGGAAAAATTGAATAGGATTATTCAATTGTCTTTTCTCTTTACCTTCTCTCAGGTTGCAAGAGGTCCTGGTATTAGGAGAGTACACCTATTATGCTTATTGGATAGTCTTCTTCCAAATCTTAGGCAGGTGCTAAAAGGTAGGGAAGGAAGAAAACCAATTAGCCTAAGTGTGGTGTACAGAAGGTAAAAAGTAAAGACATATAAAGGGATTAGAGTGAGGGTAAAAGAAATTGCGACTGCTATCATTCACGACGAAACCGCGTATACCTCTGACACTCCTACTCCCCCTTTGCATTTTTATAGAATACTCCGTATCATTACGAAGATCCATATTGCTTGGATATGCCATCGTATAATTACATAAGATCTCGAAGGAACTTGTTTCAGTTCGAGGATGGTTTCCGGCTCGGGAGAAATTGAATAGGATTATTCGGTTGTCTTTTCTCTTTACCTTCTCTCAGGTTGCGAGGGCTCCTATTATTAGGAGAGTACACCTATTACGCTTATTGTATAGTCTTCTTCCAAACCTTAGGCTGGTGACGAAGGGTAGGGAAGGAAGAAAATTAATTAGCCTAAGTATGGTGTACAAAAAGTAAGAAGTAAACACATATGCAGGGATTGGAGTGAGGGCAAGGAAATATACGGTTACTTTCATGAATCTAGATAGTGGAAGAGACATTACGAGGAATACCCGGCTACCCCTTCGAAACATTTTCATGTTTTAGTTTTACTGTACGGTGTTAATTGAAAACTGTTTTTCTAATTAGATTCTGACTCCAGGGTATGTATTTACCAGACTTGATTCTCACATCTGTATGGCGTTACAGATGCTGAGTGGGAGTAAGATATTGGGAATTAGGTGATTAGATCCTCAATATATCAGAATTCTTTGTAATTGGTGATATTTAAGGAAATCACATGGGTTTTGCCTAACGACAAATATTTGGTTTTGAATATCCGTTGTTATGCACCAATTTCAAACTGATATATCTGTACGTTTATTTATAAAGTGAGATATAAATTTTGAAATTATGTCTATGACATTTACCTATATCAGTTGATGGTCAGGTAAGGAGAATTCAACAACGGTGTAATTCTTCTTAACTATAGCACAGTTTTCAACCTACGACGCACATGATTTGAGTTATTAAACCCAGAGGACTTATACAAAGTATTGTATGTTGTCCGATGTCCATTAGGACAAAGGGGTTGGTACCCGTGCTATATTCTGTTTACTCATGACTTCTTTAGTTTAAGACAAGTATTTCGTTGGAGTACAAGGTACAAATTTTGAGAAGTTATAGGTATAAGAATAAAGTAGAGAACCATATGTTGCAAGTCTCAGGATTCTTCGAGGTGATCGAAAATGTAGATACTTATGCTAGGTATTCAATTGTAAGTAATATATTTGAGAACTTGCTTCTCTCTCATCTCTCAGGTTACTCATCCATGAGTACGCTCTTTGATGAGTAATGCTGCTTGGCCTTCTTCCATTTAGATGATATGCACTGGAAACAGTTGCTTGATTTTTGAATTTGGTTCCAATTAAATTAGTGCCTTTGTTTCTATATTGGATATAGAATGGATTCATATCTTAATGATGTTAAGGTATATGGAGTTGTCCGGCTTATACTTAATACCAGAATCCGGATAAACTCTAGGCACATTTCAGTAATGACAGTTTGTAGGTTTTCCCGGACTTAGACGAGGGTTAACATTCTGCCATTTAGAAGATCAATAGTTATATTGTTCTTGACTCGCCACATTTTTAGTAAAATGAATTCTTTTCAGAAAACATTAGTGGGAGTATGGTAGAACTGGAAGTGATTCCAGAACCATAAACGATTACTGAAAATTTAGTAGAACCTAAGAATTCAATTGAATTTGAAAATTCATTAGCCACTCTACAGATTTGGTGGGTAACCTCGACCACCTGAGAGGTACTTCGGTCTCCTCAAAGACGGTGACAGGGAGGTTTTTGATTACCCAAACTTGCCAATACTGCTTCTAGACTATAAGATCTGGCAGGAGGATGAGTATAACGTCGTTCGAAATTAGCTTTAGAAGTGCATGTGTATATGACTCTGCCAGAGGGTTGTTGTAGTCAGTGGGAGCAGCGGAAACATAGTGGGTAAGTAGCTTATGTCTATTTATAGACTAAAGCAGTTATAGTAGAGATAGATCAACTATTTTTGATAAAACAGTCATAGAGTTTGACTTCATCAGAATAATAGATGGACCTGGCAAGAAGGTAGTAGGGAGTGATGTCCTGGTATTTAGATGACATGCTCTTGATATGAAGTGATATTTCTATACTACGATCGGTTATACTGTGGTTGTCATAAGTTATTTCTCCACATAGGATCTAGATAAAATATTAGGGATTCTGGTCACTAGATCTATGGTTTTAGATCTAGATTTAGGGAGTGTCCCAATTTGGGTACTTTGACACTATTCTAAAGTGTTTTAGAATGGACGACTCCTGGCGTGGTGGTGTACCCGCAGGTGATGAAGTCATCATCTCTAAAGAGATGTCTTCTAGACTAATGAGGAGAGGGATTTGCATGATTGGCATATCACTTGATTAGGAAATTGAGTTAATAATGAAATATCAAGTACCACACCCGATATTGCTTTTCCACTGGCTGCAATAAGCGTAAATATTAATCCAATCCTGGAGAAACATTGGGAAGCAGTTATGATCATAAGTGGATGTTCTTGGTATATGGTAACGGCAGCCTCCTTATGGGGGCGGTTATCATTTCAGGCTTCCAAGGTGACCTGGTTGACAGAGTGGCTGTCAGAGTTATAGTTTTCCCTCTTTTTGAGGGGCAATATGTTGGATAGGTGGTCTAAGCAGATACCGAGGAAGGCATGGCGCAGGATTCTGATTAAATTCAGTGGAAGATACGGTCTAAGAAGTTGTTGGATTTAGAGTTCATTTGTGAACTAGGTCCAATCAGATATCCAGACAAATTCTAAGACAGGTATCGCTCATTTTCGGGAGATAGTCCTTCTCCGCGAAGTTGAGATATAGAGAGATAAAGATAGAAACATTGGAGCGGATTCACTCACTGAGGCTATTTATCGAACGCAATAGTTTCACAAACGGGCTTTGCGAGACCGATTAGTAGAGAAGTTGGGTGTTCGGTATCACACGGGCTGTGAGTATGCAACACCGCAATAATTAACGTTAAGTGCAAGTGGGAGATTGTTGGCCATAGTGCCCTCAAGTCAATTATTGTAATCGCAGGCATGCGATTGTGATGATTGAGGAAAGACCTATACGGGTAGAACAGTCTTACTCAAAATGATAGTATGCTATCTGGTTTGCCTTTATCATCAGATATATGCCCATGTGGTATTACAGATCACTATTACATGTTGATAGAGCCTATAGGATTCTTGCTTGACTACCAATGTTATGATGGTGATCATATACGTAGGAGCTGGATGGTCTATAAGCACATCCTTAAATGTCCCTATTCGAGGGATTGTCGAGACTGGGCATCGATACTCTGGAGTAGACTAGCGTATACTTTTTGAGACCCCGACGAGGGGCGGTGGCCGGTCTCACAAGCCATTGGTGTCAGTTAGTCATCTAAGATAGTATACAGGTGCTCATTGGGTTATGAGTTACACTGGACGGACTCGCCGGGAACATGCTAGATGGTATTATACATATTGTCAGATAGCAGTTCCCACCATGCTTTGATTACTACCCTACCACGGCTCAAAGGAGTCTTGCAAACAGGTTTTAGTTGGGTACAGTCCCGAGCCACATGGAGGCAGTGAGCGGATCGTCGGTGATTCGTCTCTCTCGGTATTGGGGGTTGATGTCACGCAGTGCATGAGTGACCATCACCAGAAATCCTTGGCCAAGATAGTCGAGAATTACTGATCTAGGATCAGTTGTTTCTCAGGTGGTGATGGGTTTCATACCGACACGAATTATCGCGTTATTAGGGGTCTGACTTCATCCACCCCCTAGACTCGATATGCGATACTCTTAGACTAACAGACCGGAATGTACGGAGATTGTCACTGTCAGGCTTAGTAGGGGTATGGATGAGTTTGCTTATCGGCCTTCCTTTCGCTCAATACCTGGGTAGCCATTACGTACAACTAGTGCTGTTGACGTGCTTGTGGTTAAACCCACTGCCAGCGTATTGACGAGTATTTAGAGTCCCACACAAAGGGTTTTCACGGTTCAGGCGATATGGTATAGATGACGTATGTTGGTATATACAGGTGTCCGATCAAATATGTGTACAAGCTACACAGACTTTAATCGGACGGTTGATAATACTAGCGGCTTAGGATTAAGCCGGATTATTAAATCAGGTTTTGATTTAATAATTTATATATGTATATATATTGTTGGGTTTTTGCCGGCACCCCGGCCATCAAATCGTGGCCAAATGCAGAACAAAAATTTTCAAAACTTTGGTACAAACAAAACCCGCACAAGATCGAACCAAAAACCATATACTAGAAAACATATAAAGAGGAGTTAGATGGTTATACCGATTGAACCAAGTCCTTCGGGTCTTCAACCATCATCCCAAGCTCCTAGTGGTCGCGAATTGAATTTGGTTGCCGGTCTTCCTCCATCTACGATGATCCACCCGAGGGAAACGGCGCAAGCTTCAGCCTCGTCAAGCGGGGATTCGTCTCTCCTAGTATTGGGGGTTGATGTCGCGCAGTGCACGGGTGGCCATCACCAGAAATCCTTGGTCAAGGTAGATGAGAATTACTGATTTGAATCAGTAGTTTCTCAGTGGGTGATGGGCTTCATACCGACATGAAATATCGCGTTATTAGGGGTTTGACTTTATCCACCCGTAGACCCGATATGCGATACTCTTAGACGAACAGACCGGACTGTATGGAGATTATCACAGACAGGCTCAGCAGGGATTCAGATGAGTTTACTCGTCGGCCTTCCTTTCTCTCAATACCTGGGTGGCCGTTACGTACAGCTATTGCCGCTGACATGCTTGTGGTTAAACCCACTGCCAGCGTATTGACGAGTCTTTAGAGTCCCACACAGAGGGTTTTCCTGGTTCAGGCGAAATGATGTAGTAGCTGTATTTTGATACGTGCAGGGTTTCGATAGAATGATTGTACTAGTTACCTGGACTTTCGATCGGACGGTTGATAATACTAGCTGGCTCAGGTTTGAGCCGGATTATTAAATCAGGTATTGATTTAATAATTTACGTATATGTATTTCGATATGTATATTCTATTATTATGTTCTTTATGTTATTCTATCTCTTTGGGTATTCGTATTTTGGTACGAATACAGTTATATATATATACAGATGAGTGTAATCTGTATTTATACGAAAAACATTCTAGATGGTGGACACCTCATTTTGGATTATCCATTTATTTATTTAAATGGAAATGAGGTGTAAAGGTGATGAAGAGAGAATGGTGAGAACCATGCTTGAATAGTAATGACAAATGAATTGTTAATTCATTTGTGCTAACTATTCAAGCATGGTTGATATATTATATTTTGGAAATTGGTTTAACAAAACAATGCTTCATGGTTTGCTCTCATTTTGGATGGTTCATTATTTTTTTGAGATGAGAACTCACCCTCACCATTTTTGCTTGCTCTCTTCACTACCTTTCTTGACCTCCTCCTCCTTCTTCATCTTCTACCTTACCATCTCATGTGTTGAGAAACAAGGGTAGAAGAGAGATAGATAAACACTTAGAATCACTCACTACATCCTTAGGCACTCTAGATTAGCAACCTAGAGTCCCTAGTTGCTTCACTAGATTCTTAGTGTGAAGTTAGAGCCATGAGCTACATCTCTCGGGTGGATCATCTTCGACGTAGGAAGACTGGTGGCCAAGCTCGTTCAAGAAGACCTCAAAGAGCTAAGGAAGATGGTAGAAGACCAAAGGACACGGTTCATTCGGTATACATCTTCTATCACAGTAGCTAGAACATCTTTGTAGCTTGCTAGTTTCATGTTTGGTTTCGATTCTAGGTAGTTGTTTCTAGCGCCAAGTATTTTAAACACCAAAATTTTTCGTTCCGCAACGGCCGCGGTCGACGGCCAGGACGCTAGGAACCCCAACATAATATATTTTATAACTATACATACATATATATATACACTGTTATATATAATATATTAATTATCTTAAATAATAAAATCTCTCTATCTTTCCCGTCTCTCTCTCCTAAATTCCCCGTCCCTACCTCCTCTCTCTCTAATATATATATATACATATATTGTAATATATAATAAAATTATAATACCCTCTCTCTCCCTCGTTTCTTCTTCTTCCCCACCGTGAACCCTAACCCACGCCCTCGTCACCCCTCGTTGTTGCCGCCCTAGCATCGCCGTCGACCCCATTTCCTCACCTCCCCTGCCTTACCTCCATCATCCCCTCTCTTCCTTCCTTTCCTTGATGATCCCAAGCCACAAGCCCGACCTCCACAGCAAGAACCCATCACCCCCATTTCCGGCAACCCCTAGTCGTCGGAAACCCATCAACACCGACCACCTCTATCATCTCCTCGTTTCCCCAGCAACCCCAGAACACCACCACCACCGACCCCCTTCTCCTTCCCCGATCACTCTTAAAACCTCACGGCTGCCTTCGTCCATACGACCTCGCCGCCGACGACTTCGCCTCTTCATCATCACCTTGTTGCCACCATCTCTCCTCTGTCCTCACCAACCCTATAACCCAGCAACAACAACCTCCTCTTCTTCTGTTCTTCTTTCTTTTCTTTTCCGGCCATCTCCCCGAAGTTGCGCACGTCATCGACAATCCAGACAACCCAGCCACTGTTGTTATCTAACCCAGTCACCACGTCACACAGCTGCTCAGCCAGGTCCAATCTTGCGCGCATAAGTTTTGCATCGTGACTTTATTTCGATGTCGGAACGTGACATCCGTATCTCGACGTGGGATTCGATCAGGCAAGTTCTAAACTTGCAACATGCTATTTTATTATATCAATATTTATTTGATAAATTATAGTGCATATGTTTTACTATTCAGCAGAGATTACCGATTTACAGTTTTATAGCATTCGTATGTATCCGTACTGATAATAGTTTATCTAGTTGCATGTCGGAACATCACGATATTATCATACTACTATAACTGTTCAATATATTATCTAGATTGCATATACATGGTAATGGACGTATAGCGGTTATTACATATAGATACATATGCATCCTGGCATTAGTTGTGTTTCGATATTGATTACAGTTTTACAGTGGTATCTGTTTTGGTTAATATACAGTACATGGCATGTTCACGACACACTACCAGACTTATTACTTGGATCTTATTGCTAATGCCAAAAATCCTGATTGTTGTCCTGATAGACATAACTTGTTGTCTACATAGACAAGGCCTGTACCTGCTTGATCCTTTGTTGGTATTAGATTTATATCGTCAATACCCGACTTGAACACAGAACCTTGGGCGAAAGGGGAAATCAAGAATGTAACTGAAACGTGACTCAAGAGGATGCTATTATTGTTTGCCGTGATTCCGAACATGAACGGAATAATCATTGTTTATTATACCATGGTCCCATGGGGAATGAACAGGATATATTGTACCATGGTCCCGTGGGGAATGAACGAGATATATTGTACCGTGGTCCCATGGGGAATGAACGGGATATATACTGTTGAGTTATGATGGGGATTACATTAATTGATTTTAAAGACTTCCAGAATAGATAACATAGAAGCACAGAGTTTAGTATACACATCACGTACATATGGCTCACTATTTATATATGTGTTTATTATTTATATTTATATTTAATCACAGCATCATATTCTGGTTATTACTATTATTTTGATATTATGACGCCCTGACGTCTGGGTTTTTCATGGCTCGGTTCCTCTGATTTTATCGCAGGTAGATCAAGAGTATTTTAGCAATTAAGCTGAGCAATGAGGAGATAGTTATTGAGTTTAGAGATGCTTAGTTTATTTATTTCCGTAGTTTTATTTCTATTGATGTGAGCCCATATTGGGATGTGATTTAGATATTGTTTTATTGGATCTTGATTCATTTTCGCTACACCTATTTCTTGATTCTATTTATTATGGCAGATGGACATGTGTTAGCTAGATTATATATATTTTACTATTCTTGATATCCAATTGACAGCCGTAATGTGACTGTGGAGGGATGATTCCTAGCCACAGGTAGCATGGTTGGCTCTGTTACGTACCGTGTTTACGTATTTTGGAAAGCGGGGTGTGACAAGGTTTGTTTGGTCTCAGAGACATAGGATTTAGGGTTAGTCGGGTTTGGTTCTTTTGTAGTTGGGTATTGAACCCAATACACTAATCTGTAAACCCGAAATTAGGAACATGTTCTGCCACATTACTATCTTGCCAGTCTTGAATCTATAGCTATCTTGTTTATTGAATCCTGTTTACCATTACTAATCCTCTTCAGTGTCTTGGCTTCAGAATTATGGCGGATAGAGATTTGCGGTCATACCAGAGGAGTGTAGATAACGCCACATTGCTTGGAGTTGTACGTGGTATGCTTGAAAACCAGAAACGACAAACTTAGCTGAATCAGCGGCAGGCCGAGGCTTTTTAGGAGGGTCTGCGGATAGTCCAGCTGTCCATAGTTATAGCAGCACCCAGGCCAACACAGCATGAGGGCACCGTAGCTCGGACCGTCCACATTTACAGGACTGGAGAAGCCATTACCAGCAGAGCAGTGTCTAGTTGATACAGAGAACCTGCTCGTTGCCGCGTAGATTCCAGAGGAGAAAAGGGTGGATGTAGTATGAATCCATCAGTAGATTACGCTCGAGTGATGGCTCATAGAGGAGACCCATCTGACCAAGCCGATCAGTTGGGCAACGTTTTCGCAAATTTTCTTAGAGAAGTTCTTTCCGCCGTCTGCTTGGGAGGAAATGGAAGAGGCGTTTAAGCCAAACAGAGCTCCTGTACGTAGAGGCATTCCGATAAATAAACATGGGATACTACCTATGAAAAGGACCTCCGTTTCAACGCATAAGAAGGATGTGATTTGTGATTACTGCTAACGACCGGGTCATTCTGGAAGGAGTGCCGGACAAGGCTTTGGCAGTGTTTGATTTGCGGAGCTGCTGATCATCGAATTCATACTTGTCCATCGAGAGTTCAGTTGAAGGGTGATGCTTCGAGAGCACCGCAGAAGTAGATTACTCACGGGCCTAACCAAGTACGGGCCTTCACCTTGACGGCCGAAGAGGCCAAAGCTTCAGACGATGTTGTTTCAGGTATCTTACTTGTCTATAATTTATCTGCATTGGCATTATTCGATTCAGGTGCATCCCATTGCTTCATTCTGTCTAAATTTATTAGTGCACACTCTATTCCACACACGGTCCTGTCTTGTTGCTGGGACATACACACTGGGAATGGGAGAATTATATTTAGCAGTGAGTGCAAGGGTTGCTCGATTGTTTTTTGCGGATGGGAGTTATTCACGGATTTCTTGGTGATTGACACTGGCAGGTATGATGTTGTCTTGGGAATGGAATTTCTTGGCACTTTCCACGCTCACATTGATTGTAGGGCAAAGAAAGCGATTTTCCAGATTCCCGGACATCCGGAGTTCATATTTTTGGGAGGTAGCAGATCTGTCGGGCCAGTCAAATTTAAGGCTAGGCCGACTAATGCCGTTCTTTCGTCGATGGAAGTAAACAAGGAAGAAGCACCAGCAGTAGTTTGGGATTTTACGGATGTGTTCGAGGATATCTCGGGTTTACTGCCAAAACGAGATATGGAGTTCGCGATTGATTTTATTCCTGGAGCAGCGCCGGTGGAGCTAGAAGTGGTAAAGAAACAAGTTGTCAAATTGCTAAAGAAGGGTTAGATTCGCAGCAGCGGTTCACCATGGGGAGCTCCAGTTCTTCTAGTCAAGAAGAAGGATGGCACGCAGAGGATGTGCATTGGCTATCGAGAATTAAATCGGATGACTATTAAGAATAAGTACCCAATCCCTTGCATCAGCGAATTATTCGATCAACTCAGTGGCGCGAGAGTATTCTTGAAATTGGATTTGCGATCCGGATATCATTAAGTTCGGGTGAAATCAGAAGATATTTGCAAGATAGCGTTCCGAACTCGATATGGGCATTATGAGTACTTAGTGATGCCGTTTGGAGTTACTAACACATCGGAAATATTTATGGACTTGATGAACCGAATCTTTTCACCATATCTGGACCAGTTCGTAGTGGTGTTTATTGATGATATTTTGGTCTATTCGAGGAGCGAAGAAGAGCATGCAGAACACTTGAGGATCGCACTGCAAACGTTGAGACAAGAAAAGTTATATGCTAAAATGAGCAAGTGCAAGTTTTGGCTCGAAGAAGTGAAGTTCTTGGGTTATGTTGTATCCGACGATGGAATTGCTGTTGACCCTGAAAAGATTGCATCTGTTCATAATTGGCCAATTCCAAAGAATGTAGGGGGGATCAGAAGTTTTCTTGGGCTTATCAGATACTATAGAAGGTTCGTAGAGAACTTCGCTCGAATAGCAGAGCCATTGACCAAGCTAACACGAAAGAAGATACCGTTCATATGGACCAAGAAGTGTGGCGTCAGCTTTTGAAGTATTGAAGCAAGGATTGACCACCGCTCCTATTTTGACAGTGCCAGATGGTTCCGGAGGGTTAGTTATTCACAGCGACGCATCTGGGATAGGCTTGGGATGTGTTCTAATATAGCATAGGAAGGTCATAGCTTATGTGTCAAGACAATTGAAGACTCATGAGAAGAACTATCCAACTCATGATTTGGAGCTAGCAGCATTGATTTTTGCTCTGAAGATTTGAAGACGCTACTTATTGGGCGAAAGGGTAGAAGTATTTACCGATCAAAAAAGCCTAAAGTATGTGTTCACACAGAAAGATCTCAACATGAGGCAGCGTAGATGGTTAGAGCAGATGGCTGACTATGATCTTGATCTAAAATACCATCTGGGAAAAGTTAATGTAGTGCCGGATGCTCTAAGTCGGTTGCCAGCGATAGGGATGTTGACTGCATAGAAGGAGATTATAGCCGATCTTCAGAGATTCGAATTGGAGATTGTATTGCCAAATTCTTCGGGACAGTTGATGCAGTTGCAAGTACATTCATCCATGGTCGATAACATTAAAGCAGCACAGTCGTACGATCCAAGATTGTAGAGGTTCCGAGAATAAGTAGAAGAGGGACTTCGAACAGACTTGTTAATTCATGAAGATGGTTCGTTACAATATGGTTGTCGTTTATGTGTGCCTAAAAGAGATGTTCGTGAAGAAGTCGTGAAGGAGGCTCATAGTTTCGCGTATTCCGTACATCCGGAGGCACAAAAATGTACAGAGATCTGCGACAACATTTCTGGTAGGAAGGCATGAAAAGGGAGATTACTTGTTACGATCAAAGTGCTTGGTGTGTCAGCAAGTCAAGGCTGAACATCAGAGGGTAGCTGGTTTGTTGCAACCACTTCTGATTCCTCAATGGATGTGGGAACATATAACCATGGATTTCATGACAGCTTTACCACGGAGTCCAAAGGGCAATAATGCAGTTTGGGTAATTGTCGATCGATTGACCAAGGTAGCTCATTTTATACTGTTTCGAGTTAGTCAGTCGACGGAGGCTTTGGCAGAGCGGTACATGCAGGAGATTGTGAGATTGCATGGGGGTACCCGTGAGCATCGTTTCGGATCGTGATACTCGATTTCTATCACAATTTTGGAGGAGTCTACAGGAAAGTTTGGGAACTCGCTTAAAATTTAGCACAGCCTATCATCCTCAGACAGATGGCCAGTCTGAAAGAACGATCCAAACTCTTGAAAATATGTTGAGAGCATCCATATTAGACTTCAAGGGTTCATGGGAGGATCATTTGAACTTGGTGGAGTTTTCATACAATAACAGTTTTCAGGAGACTATACAGATGGCTCCATTCGAAGTATTATACGTTCGTAAGTGTCGCTCGCCGGTCTGTTGGGAAAATATTGGAGAAAGAATATTATTGGGACCGGATATTATTGTGCAAACGGTGGAGAAAGTTAGCGTGATCCGAAATCATATGAAGGTGGCACAAGATCGACAGAAAAGTTGGGATGATACTGGACGAAGACCTCTGGAGTTCGCAGTTGGTGATTTTGTATTCTTAATGATATCACTGATTAGAGGAGTAATCCGATTTGGTAGTCGAGGCAAGCTTAGTTCTCGATTCGTGGGGCCTTTCGGTATTATCGAGCGTGTTGGAGAGGTAGCTTATCGATTGGCTTTACCACCATCCTTGGCAGGTGTTCATGACGTGTTTCATGTATCTCAACTCCGTAAGTATGTTCGAGATGAGACGCACGTCTGAGATCACTCGGAACTGACAGTAAGGGAAGATTTAACATATGAAGAGAGACCAATGGCGATTGTGGATCATCGAGAAAAGGTCCTCAAGAATAAAGTTATCCCTCTAGTAGTCGTTTCATGGGGGAATCATTCGCACGGAGAATCTACTTGGAACGTGAAGACGAGATTCAGCAGAAGTTTCCACACCTCTTTTCTTAGATCCGTATCTTATTGTCTGTTTTTCTTGTTCCATGAATTTCGAGGACGAAATTCTTTTGTAGTTGGGTATAATGTAACACCCTAGCATGGTTATACAATATATATTTAGGGTATTTCAAATCTTGAGGCAAAGTTCTTGACTATTGTTGTTTTGGGTTGCGGATAATGCAATGAGTGGCTATGGTTATTATCCGACCCGACCCGCATGGTTGAAACCCAACATGGTTCGAGATTACATCAAATATTTGTTAGTACAAAGTATCCATGCAAATCTAGATTTTATAAACATATATAATATATTTTAGAATCCACATATCTTTTTATAATACAATATAAATTCAAATAATATATTTCCTTATCTAGCTTTGCATGCCATAGTACCCTATATCATGTGATTGCGCCCATATATCATGTTCATATCATAAGTGTTACACAGACTAGTATTTGGATCATTACGTATATTTACGTAGACTTTTATTGGGGGTATGCATTTTTATTTATTGGATATCACAGTATGGTTTAAACCCTTACGTATACTCTTCATATTTAAAAACCAGATTTTTGAAAGGATACGGATAATATTCGGAATAATCTTTTATTATCTGTAATATCCCATAATATATATATATATATATATATATATAATATTTTATAACTATAGATATATATACTGTTATATATAATATATATAATATATTAATTATCTTAAATAATAAAATCTCTCTATCTCTCTCGTCTCTCTCTCTTTGTCCCTCTGTCTCCTAAATTCTCGGTCCCCATCTCCCCTCTCTCTCTAATAATCTATATATATATATATTATATAATATATAATAAAATTATAATACTCTCTCTCTCTCTCCCTTGTTTCTTCTTCCCCACCGCGAACCCTAACCCACGCCCTCGTCACCCCTCGTCGTCGCCTCCCTAGCATCACCGTCGACCCCATCTCCTTGCCTCCCCTGCCTCACCTCCATCACCCCCTCTCCTCCTTCTTTTCCCCGACGACCCCAAGACACAAGCCCGACCTCTACAGCAAGAACCCATCACCCCCATCACCGGAAACCTATCAACATCGACCACCTCCATCATCTCCTCGTCTCCCCAGCAACCCCAGAACACCATCACCACCGACCCCTGCTCCTTCCCCGATCACTCTCAAAACCTCACGGCCCCACTCGTCCAGACGACCTTGCCGCTGACGACTTCACCTCGTTGCCGTCATCTTGTCCCCACCATCTCTCTTCTGTCCTCACCAACCTCATAACCCAGCGACAACAACCTCTTCTTCTTCTGTTCTTCTTTTCTTTTCTTTTCCGGCCATCTCGCCGTAGTTATGCACGTCGCTGACGATCCAGACGACCCAGCCACCGTCATCGTCTAACCCAGTCACCATGTCACGCAGCTGCTCAGCCACGTCCAGTCCTGCGTGCGTAAGTTTTGCGTCATGACTTTATTTCAATGTCGGAACGTGACATCCGTATCTCAACGTGAGATTTGATCAGGAAAGTTCTAAACTTGCAGCATGATATTTTATTGTATCAATATTTATTTGATAAATTATAGTGCATGTGTTTTACTATTCAGCAAAGATTACCGATTTACAGTTTTATAACATCCGTCTGTATCCGTACTGATAATAATTTATTTAGTTGCATACTGGAACATCACGATATTATCATACTACTATAACAGTTCAATATATTATCTAGATTGCTTATACATGGTAATGGACGTATAACAGTTATTACAGATAGATACATATGCATTCTGGCATTAGTTGTGTTTCGATATTGATTACAGTTTTACAGTGGTATTTGTTTTGGTTAATATACAGTACATGGCATGTTCACGACACACTACCAGACTTATTACTTGGATCTTATTGCTAATACCAAAAATCCTGATTGTTGTCCTGATAGACATAACTTGTTGTCTACACAGATAAGGCCTGTACCTGCTTGATCCTTTGTTGGCATTAGATTTATATCGTCAATACCTGACTTGAACACAGAACCTTAGGGGAAAGGGGAAATCAAGAATGTAACTGAAACGTAACTCAAGAGGATGCTATTATTGTTTGTCGTGATTCCGAGCATGAACGGAATAATCATTGTTTATTGTCCTGTGGTCCCGTGGTGTCATGCCCCGCTTCCCAGTGTACGAGTAGAGGGCGCGACGAGGCCGCTACGTATTTACCGTGAAGTAAATACGCTAAGCGTATCTAAGCAATATAAATAAATGCACAAGAGTCAAGATTTAATAAAACAATAACTTTGTTTATTCGCATTCTTTTTACAATACATGGAAAAATAAATACATTTGAATGAAAGCAATGACTAAATAATGGCATAACAGGAATGGAAAGTACTGAAATGAAATGTGTACAAGTGTAACTACAGCTCAGGGTCTTCAGTAAACTGGCCCAAGTCTTCAGTGCTAGGCTCGATCTCTAGAAGGTCCGAAACACCTGACGACATTCAAAGAAGAAGAGAGAGAATGTCGTCAGCGAACAAATCGCTCGGTAAGTCCCAAAGATAAGTGAGAAATAGAATAGACAGAGAGAGAAAATAGCTTTTAAAGTTGTATTTAGAGTTAACGCTGTTATTTGTAGCTTGGTACAGAAGGATGCCAGTGTATACGAGAGGAGTCTCTATATGCCAGAGACTAGAGGCAAATGGAAATACAAGGCTCCGTTAGAAAGCCCGGAACAACGGCGTGGTATTCAGGTTAGGTGTCTTAAATCTTGCAGTCTCGTGCCACTTCTAACACCTTCCGTATCAATCTACCCCTTAAACCCCGCGATGTCTTGTTCGTATTGTTTGTATTGTATTGAAACTCGTATTGTCTTGTATAGATAGATGACTTGGCGAAACCATGATATTAGTAAATGGATGTAACTGGAGAATCATGTAAATGGAATTATATCCATGGTTCGGTTCAGTCAATATAGATTGAATATATAGAATATATGGATTCATGGATTCATGTTGAATTGTAATATTGTAGATTGTACTTGAATCATATTCAACTCGGATTATTATATTGAGACTCAGTCTGAGTCTCAACAATTAGAAAAGAAATTGAAGTCCTGAATTAGGTTTTGATGTTATCGGTAACCGCTGCACATGGGCGGCAGGATTTGTGTCTTTTTCAAAGACGATTACCGTGTTGATAACACCGTTTGTTAAGTTATCTACCTTAAATAGGCAAGCACCCACTTCTCCGGCTCCCTGAGGCTCAAGAGATTGGTCCCGCTTAAACCTATGTTTACTAGGGTCCTTATTGTAATTTATAAAACTTGAGGGGTTTTATGTAAAAATACTTTTGTATAATTTTCAAAATACATCCCAAGTATTTAATTATCGTCTTTGGAGTTTTCATAGTTGTAGATTTTATATTTGTGACATTTCTAGTGAAAATAACCTAATTTTCATAATACATGGTATTTAATTGTAAGTGTTGGACTTGTATGGAATTTCATGGTATTTTTATGTAAAGTGATTCTTATGATTTAGAAAAGTTGGAATATTTATAATATATCAAAAATAGATATTTTTATGATACATATATATATATATTTATTTATAGAAATAATTTTAATATATTATTTTCTAGAAATCTCATATTCTTAAGATATTTGTATTTTAAATCTCTCGAGACAGAATGCTCCTTGCGGAGGTTTGCATCTCGCACTAATGAGCCCGAGGATGTGCGATAATCCGCACTATCCCGAACGGGTTCCCCAAAATAGGTTGCAGCGGTGCTTTGCAAAGATTTGTAAAAAATAAGTAATCTTGTAGAAAACGGTTTTAATAGTAAATGGTATTTAGATGTAAAGTTTCGTTTTCCCGTATTCTATATTCCCGAAAGGTATTGTACTATGTTGCATATGAGTGTTATGAGGAGGTAGGTCATTATCTCGTGATCTAATTAAATGTATAACTAGATTAATGATGTTTTAAGGTAGAAAGTAAACTACATGGTATTTTACTGAAAAAGAGCGGTAAAAGTTACAAAATAAAATATTTTGCTGTGAAACTTATTCAAAATGTTTTGTTAATGATTAATAGTCGAGACGTAAGAGTTTAACATGGTTGTGTTAATGAAAATTGAACTTTATAAAGAAAACCGAATCGGAAGTCGGATTTAACTCCGCTTCCGCCGGGTTTTAGTTATTTGTGTTTTAAGAATAGAAAGGAGGAGAGGGAGGTGGGACTTACGGGTTTAGATGTTAGAGAATAGGGAGAGGAAGACGTAGGATTTGCCGGTGCGTCGTTTCGTCGCCGGGAGCTCCTAGGGTCGTCGTCGGAAGGTTGCCGGAGTTTCGCCCTTCACTAATTCCACTTGTACACAAAAGTTCTATAGAGTTTTCTTGAGAGTTTGGACAGAATTTGTGAGTGAGGGATGTGTGTTTAGGTTTGATATTTATAGAGTAAGGTAAGGGTTAGGGGAGGTGAAAGGGTGAATTGAAAATGTAATAAAAATTGTATTAAAAATATGGTTTAATAGGATTTTAAAGAGCTCTGTTAAATTGCAGGAAATTTAAAGTGTACAGGGGTAATGGGGAGGCCAAAAGACACACTTTTCCTGCTTACAACTAGGCGATCCAGCTCAACTCGGCTGGCGGCGGCGGTCCGAATCGACTGAGTCTCCGGCCCGAGTCGGGCCGGAGCTCACTGCTACGTGTCCTATGTCTTATGGTGTAGCTCTTGGGTCAGTTTGTTTTATATGTGTAGTGGGTTTTTTACGAGTTATGCACGTGTACACCCTTGGACTTCTAAAAGTTTAAAATAAAACAATATTAAAAATAATGTGGGTGATGGGATTTGAACTCTGGTGCTTTGGTTCAGCAGTGCAAGATCTTACTAATGAGCTACAAGCTCCTTCTTACTATTAAAAAGCAAAACAAACTTATAACTTGTGCTCAGGCAAAAATACCCCTTTCTGTATTTTTGAAGAAATAGTACAGAAAGTTGTACAGAAAGTTTAGGGTTGTTACATTCTACCCTCTTTATAAAAATTTCGTTCTCGAAATTTGTAAAAGGAAAATGTAATAGATTCAAGGAAAGTTTGGTGATAAATATTGGTAGTGTATGAAAAATATGTGAAAGAACGAAAGAATGCGAAGGTTTTGGTAAGATTGTAAAAGAGGTGAGGGAATTTTGGGTTAGGAAAGATTCAAAGGATATGAAATGATAAGATTCAAGGAATATGAATTCTAAAGAATGTTTTCAGTTGCTGGTTCTTGTGTTATATTGTTTAGGTTGTTCACGCAGAACAGAACTGCATGGTAGTGTTCCATACAGCTCTGACCTGCATGGGCCGCCAACAAAACCTGTCATGCCCAGCTTCCCAGTGTACGGGCAGAGGGCTCGACGAGGCCGCTACGTATTTACTGTGAAGTAAATACGCTAAGCGTATCTAAGCAATATAAATATAAATGCACAAGAGACAAGATTTAATAAAACAACAACTTTATTTATTCACATTCTTTTTACAATACATGGAAAAGTAAATACATCTGAATAAAAGCAATGCCTAAACAATGACATAACAGAAATGGAAAGTACTGAAATGAAATGTGTACAAGTGTAACTACAGCTCGGGGTCTTCAGTAAACTGGTCCAAGTCTTCAGTGCTAGGCTCGATCTCTAGAAGGTCCAAAACACCTGACGACATTCAAAGAAGAAGAGAGAGAATGTCGTCAGCGAACAAATCGCTCAGTAAGTCCTAAAGATAAGTGAGAAATAGAATAGACAGAGAGAGAAAATAGCTTTTAAAGTTGTATTTAGAGTTAACGCTGTTGTTTGTAGCTTGGTACAGAAGGATGCCAGCGTATACGAGAGGAGTCTCTATATGCCAGAAACTAGAGGCAAATTGAAATACAAGGATCCGTTAGAAAGCCCGGAACAACAGCGTGGTATTCAGGTTAGGTGTCTTAAATCTTGCAGTCTCGTGCCACTTTTAACACCTTCTGTACCAATCTACCCCTTAAACCCCGCGATATTTTGTTTGTATTGTTTGTGTTGTATTGAAACTTGTATTGTCTTGTATAGATGGATGACTTGGCGAAACCATGATATCAGTAAATGGATGTAAATGGAGAATCATGTAAATGGAATTATATCCATGGTTCGGTTCAGTCAATATAGATTGAATATATAGAATATATGGATTCATGGATTCATGTTGAATTGTAATATTGTAGATTGTACTTGAATCATATTCAAGTCGGATTATTATATTGAGACTCAGTCTGAGTCAGAATAATTAGAAAAGAAATTGAAGTCCTGAATTAGGTTTTGATGTTATCGGTAACCGCTGCACATGGGCGGCAGGATTTGTGTCTTTTTCAAAGACGATTACCGTGTTGATAACACCGTTTGTTAAGTTATCTATCTTAAATAGGCAAGCACCCACTTCTCCGGCTCCCTGAGGCTCAACAGATTGGTCCCGCTTAAACCTATGTTTACTAGGGTCCTTATTGTAATTTATAAAACTTGAAGGGTTTTATATAAAAATACTTTTGTATAATTTTCAAAATACACCCCATGTATTTAATTATCGTTTTTAGAGTATTTATAGTTGTATATTTTATAATTGTGACATTTCTAGTGAAAATAATCTAATTTTCATAATACATGGTATTTAATTGTGTGTTGGACTTGTATGGAATTACATGGTATTTTTATGTAAAGTGATTCTTATGATTTAGAAAAGTTAGAATATTTATAATATATCAAAAATAGATATTTTGATGATACGTATATATAAATATATATTTATAGAAATAATTTTAATATATTATTTTCTAGAAATCTCATTTTCTTAAGATATTTGTATTTTAAATCTCTAAAGACCGAATGCTCCTTGCGGAGGTCTGCATCTCACACTACTAAGCCCGATGATGTGCAATAATCTGCACCATCCCAAACGGGTACCCCAAAATGGGTTGTAGTGGCGCTTTGCAAAGATTTATAAAAAATACCCAATCTTGTAGAAAACGGTTTTAATAGTAAATGGTATTTATATGTAAAGTTTCGTTTTCCCGTATTCTATATTCTCGAAAGGTATTGTGCTATGTTTCATATGAGTGTTGTGAGGAGGTCGGTTATTACTTCGTGATCTAATTAAAGGTATAACCAGATTAATGGTGTTTTAAGGTAGAAAGTAAACTACATGGTATTTTATTGAAAAAGAGCGGTAAAATTTACAAAATAAAATATTTTGCTATAAAACTTGTTCATCATCTTTTGTTAATGATTAATAGTCAAGATGTAAAAGTTTAACATGGTTGTGTTAAGAAAAATTGAACTTTCTAAAGAAAACCGAATCGCAAGTCGGATTTAACTCCGCTTCTGTCGGGTTTTAGTTATTAGTGTTTTAAGAATAGAAAGGAGGAGAGGGAGGTGGGACTTATGGGTTTAGATGTTAGAGAAGAGGGAGAGGAAGATGTAGGGTTTGCCGGTGCGTCGTTTCGTTGCCGGGAGCTCCCAGGGTCGTCGTTGGAAGATCGTCGGAGTTTCGCCCTTCGCTAACTCCACTTGTACACAAAACTTCTATAGAGTTTTCTTGAGAGTTTGGACAGAATTTATGAGTGAGGGGTGTGTGTTTAGGGTTGATATTTATAAGGTAAGTCTAGGATTAGGGTAGGTGAAAGGGTGAATTGAAAATGTAATAAAAATTGTATTAAAAATATGGTTTAATGGGATTTTAAAGAGCTCTGTTAAATTGCAGGAAATTTAAAGTGTACATGGGTAATGGAGAGGCCAAAATACACACTTTTCCTATTGACAACTCGGCGATCCGGCTTAACTCGGCCGGCGGCGGCGGGCCGAGTCGACCGAGTAGCCGGTCCGAGTCAGGCCGGGGCTCGCTGCCACGTGTCCTATGTCATATGGTGTACCCCCTGGATCAGTTTGTTTTATATGTGTAGTGGGGTTTTTACGAGTTATGCACGTGTAAACCCTTGGACTTCTAAAAGTTTAAAATAAAACAATATTAAAAATAATGTGGGTGATGGGATTTGAACTCTGGTGCTTTGGTTCAGTGCAAGGTCTTACCAATGAGCTACGAGCTCCTTCTTGCTATTAAAAAGCAAAACAAACTTATAACTTGTGCTCAGGCAAAAATACCCCTTTCTGTATTTTTGAAAAAATAGTACAAAAAGTTGTACAGAAAGTTTAGGGTTGTTACACGTGGCGAATGAACGGGATATATTGTACCATGGTCCCGTGGGGAATGAACGGGATATATGCTGTTGAGTTATGATGAGAATTACATTAATTGATTTCAAAGACTTCTAAAATAGATAACCTAGAAGCACAGACTTTAGGATACACATCATATATATATGGCTCATTATTTATAGCTTTGTTTATTATTTATATTTATGTTTAATCATAGCATCATATCCTGGTTATTACTATTATTTTTATATTATGACGCACTGATGTCTGGGTTTTGCATGACCCAGTTTCTCTGATTTTATCACAGGCAGATCAAGAGTATTTTGGCAAGCAAGCCAAGCAATGAGGATCTAGCTATTGAATTTAGAGATTCTTAGTTTATTTATTTCCGTAGTTTTATTTCTATTGATGCGAGCCCATATTGGGACGTGATTCAGATATTGTTTTTATTGGATCTTGATTCGTTTTCGCTACACCTATTTCTTGATTCTATTTATTGTAGAAGATGGATATGTGTTAGCTAGATTATATAGATTTTACTTTTCTTGATATCCGATTGACAGCCGTAAAGTGACTGTGGAGGGATGATTCCAAGCCACAGGTAGCATGGTTGGCTCTGTCACGTGCAGTGTTTATGTATTTTGGAAAGCGGGGCGTGACAAAGATCAACTTAGCAATTTTTTCAGGATCATTAAATTTTATTAAGATCCAACAAAAGAGCATTTGGGCTCGGCTGCAAGAAACTTCCAGAAGGACTTAGCCAATTTGGGCATGGTCAGCTAAGTTATTCCCCCCCTTTTTTTTATTCTAAAGTGCTAAGCACTTATTTGGGTTTTGTTTGCTCAGCCCTTTTTCTTTTATGCAGAAATGCTAAGCACTTGTTTGGGACTCTGGTGCTCACATGTATATCATGTAAGGCGCTCAGACATGGACGCTGCTCAATCAGTGCTAAGCATTTTAGTCATTTTGACTGAATATAGTGTGCTAAGTATTTTGTATGGCGCTCACGTGAGGGGCGAATGAGGCGCTGTCTCATTTACTTCATTGTGCACTCACGTGTGTTTCACATGAGGCGCTGCGATCTGGGCGCTGTCCAATAAGTGCTAAGCACTAACTTTATAGTGTTTCTGCACTTTTATGCAGCGCTCACATGTATTTCACGTGAGGCGCTGGGCCTTTTATTTTGAGCGCACACATGGGAAGCACGTGAGGCGTCGAGTCCTTTGTTTTGGGTGCTCACATAGGAAGCACGTGAGGTGCTGGGTTTCATTTAAGGGAATCTTTTGGACGCTCACGTGGGAAGCACGTGAGACATAAGTCTTTTCTTTTGTTGATATTTTCCGAAGAAGTTTTAACTTCTGTTAATGGCATTTTGACCATTAATGATCCCTATTTTTGAGATCTGAGACCGGTTTCATTGGAAAACTCGGTTCTTCTATTATTTTTTTGTAAGAACAAAGTTCTTTATGTAAGGTTAAACCCTGTTTATGAAGGAATTAAATTCTTAGACAATGCATCTTTATTTTTTTTTTGATCTAGTTCTTTTTCTTAGATTTTGAGTTTGGAGAACAGAATTTCCCCGATGGGAATTAAATTCTCAACTTGTGGAGAGATTTTCTTTTCAAATCTCAGATCAGGGGAAGGACTAAGTTCTTTTTGTGGAGGGTTAAACCTTTGTTTTCTATTTGTTAGGCGAAAGAGATAAATTCTATCTCTGCTTTCCTTTACCTAGAGTTTTGAAGAGCAAGGATCTTTTTTCTTTAGAAGAGAATTGAATTCTCAGTTTTGTTGGGGAAAGAAGCTTGTGGTGTTGATCTTCCTTTTTTTTTCCTCTTGAGACTTGAAGTCTTGGGTCATTTATATAGGAGAGGAAAGTTTGTTGATTAGTTCTAAAAAATCTCTCATTTGAGAGATACTAATTGATTTTACTTGGCCTCAAAAATTATTTGGGGGATTTTATTCACCGTTAGATCTTTGATCCGGTGCATTTCTATTTAACAGAATATGTTTTCTTGTTTTTAACAACATTTTGCACTGACTTCCATTTAGGATTCAGTTCTTTCACTGAGATGAAAGATGGTTCGGTTCTTTTAGTCAGAAGGGGGATTCAGTTCAGGTGGACTCAACCTTCCCGCTATCAGAAAGGAGAAAAGAAGACGACTGGTAAACAAAATTAGGGAAATATTTTCCTATATACAGAAAGTAATTCTGTTAGACGGTGATCTTTAATCACCATTGGATTTTTAATCTAAGGGATCTTTATTTAACATAGCACATCTTTCCTTGTTTAGAAACATATAGGGAAATATTCTCCCATTTCATTGGATCTTTGATCCAACAACTTTCTGTTTAACAGAAAATATTCTTCTCATTTAGAAAGATTAGAGAGATATTTCCCCTAATAGAATTTAATTCTATATTTTGTGATTTTTAATCACCATTGGATTTTTGCTTCAACGATTCTCCATTAACAGAGAATATCTTTCCCTTTTAGAAAGATCAAGAGGAGTATTTTCCCAAGACTAGAATTTAATTCTCTATAGGGAGGCGCTCTCACGTGTTTAACACGTGATCCCGATGTGGGTTTTAATCTATTTATTTAGCGCTCATATGTCTTACATATGGACGCTCACATGTTTAACATGTGAGGTCAGTTTGGCCTTTAGCCACTTACTCTTAGTGCTTATATGTTTTGCATAAAAAAATAGAATTTAATTATATATAGAGAGTTTAATTCTATCTGAAGCTAATGCTTCAAAAGGGTGTTCTCACGTGTTTAACACGTGACCTCAATATGGTATAAGCGCTCACGTGTTTAACACGTGAAGCCTGTTTAGCCTTTAGTTGTTTGCTTTCAGCGTTTATATGCTTTTCATGTTAGTGTAATATGTTCTAGAGGCCATTATTGTATAGTACTAGTTTGTATATTACATTTTGGAAGCTTGGGATATATACACGGATTTATGACAGTCTTTCTCAATATGGTAGTATGCTACTTGTTTTGTATCTATCTTAATATGTGTATATGTTTCTTTTAACGTATCGCTAATACATATTGGTAGAGCCCTTAGAATCTTTGCTTGACTACCAGCGTTGTGATGGCAGTCACACTAGTGGGGACTGGGTAGTCTGCAATCACATCCTTATACAGGTCCCTAATCATAGGATTATCGAGACAGGGCATCGATACTTCAGAGTAGACTAGTGTATATGCTTCTCATCCCAGCAGGGGAGATGGTCTGTCCCACAGCCATTAGTACGTCGTACTGGAGATAGTATGCAGGTGCTCATTGGGTTATGAGTTACACTGGACAGACTCGTGGGGAACTGCTGGTTGGTACTATACCTATCGTCAGGTAGCAATTCCCAGGTAACATGAGTACAGCATAGTCCGTTGACTTACACTACTACTTCGCCTCAAGTGTGTTCCCACTGTTCTTAGATTCCCACCCTACCATGGCTCTGTTGAGTCGTGCAAACAGGTAGTAGTTGGGTGCAGTCCCGAAGCGCTTGGAGGCAGTAGTGGTTAGATAGGATTCGTCTCTCATAGTATTGGGGGTTGATGTCGCGCTGTGATTCGGAAAGCCATTACACAAAGTTCCTGGCCAGGGCAAGCGAGATTTGCTGGTAGGGATTCCAATAGTTTCTCAGGGTGTTTTTGGCTGCACTCTGACATGACTTATTGCGCTATTAGGGGTCTGATGCTTGCCGCCCCTAGGCCCGATATGCGATACTCTTAGAAGAACAGACCGGACTGTACGGAGATTGCCATAGATAGGCTCAGTAGGGGTTCGAATGAGTTTTCTCGTCGACCTTCTTATCGACAGATACCTGGGTAGCCGTTACGTGCAGCTAGTACCGCTGACGTGCTTGTGGTTAAATCTACTGCCAGCATACTGTCGAGTCTTTAGAGTCCCACACAGAGGGTTTCCCTGCTTCGGGCGAAACGATGTAGAGGTCGTATGGTTTTACGACAGGATTCGATCACATACGTGTACTTGTGCGCATATGATGTTCGGGCGGACAATACTAGTGGGCTTTGGTTTAAACCGGATCCTAGTATTTGGTTATTTGATTAGTTATGTCTCATTGTATTCGTGTTTCTCGGAACACGGATACGGGTATATATATACGGATGCGAGGGGCATTCTTGTAATTATTCAAGTTTGCTTTAAGATGATAACAACTCATTACATGTTTAAGCATTTTAGGTTAAATTCTTAATGAGGTGGATATTTGAGAGGAGGAAAACTTCATGGTATTTTAGTGAAATTAAGCATGGTTCATGTTGACTTCCTATGACTCTTGTGAAATATGAAGACTTAGATATTTATGAGAGATATTTTTCTTTGCATTAGAGTTAAAATAGATGCTATGCTCAAGAGTTAAGATCATCTCTCAAGCTCTCTCTTCATCTTCCTCAAAGAAACCCTAATTGTCTCATGAGTCGAGAATCCTAGGGTTTGTGAGATAACTAAATCCTTTAACACTCTCTACTCACTCTAGACTACTTAGTTTAGCACACCAAGTGACCTAGCTACCTCAACTTGTAGGTTAAGCTCAAGATTGGAACTCTCAGGTAGATCTTCTTCGATTTGGAGAAGCCGACAAGGAGGCGCGATCCGTTCTCACTTTGAGGAGCTCACGATGAGGAGAAGGACTGCGAGGCGAAGAAGGACAACAAGAACTTAAGGTATAACATTCTCACATAGTAGTTAAACCTCCGATTAATTTTGTTAGTTAGGATTTAGTATCGATCCTGGAGTTTAGTCAATGTTATGAAGCACTTAAAAATCATTTTTTGCAAACTCCACCTCCCCGCGAACATGTGGGGTGCATGGTATCAACTTATAGTGGTATCAGAGCCAACTAAACCATAACTAACAGATTAAATGACAAGTAAAACTATGAAACCGAAATAACCCCAAAACATCGAAGCGTAGATCCTAGTTTCTGTTGATTTTGTACGAGGCTCTATTTTTTTTATAGCAATTGCAGAGTTCTCCTTTACTTGTAAAGTAAACACACAATAAAAATGAGACATTTTCCTCTGATATAGACCGGCCATATGGCCAATATATCCGGCCTCACCGGTTTTCCTGTAGGGAAATGCGTCGTGTTTTGTTCTGTGGTCTTGTTACTTGGATCTAGTGTTTCAGGAGTTGTTTGTTTTTGCCAATTTTGAATATGCTGTCAATTCTTTATTGTTGCAAACGGGGTGTTTCGAAGTCGCAGTTTTAACGTCGTTTAATGTTTCAAGTTTTTATATATGTGTTCGTAAACTTCCGCTAATTGCTATATGTCGGTTAGTTTGGGGTTGCACATTTCTGTGATGCTGTTGTGGTTTGTGTATATGAATATTATTGGATTGTCGTGAATGAATAGCCGGGGATGTGAGGTGTTATATTATTTCATTCAAATGTAAATGTAAAGTGATGTAATATTATTTTACGGGGCACATCCGGGTTGAGGTTGTAGCCACCGTTGTATTATTTCTTTTACTATTTTCTGCTCCTAGGATAGACCTAAGGTGGGGTGCACAAACTACAGGATACTTTGAAGTGCCGAGTGACCTACTCACTTTGATGAGGGAGGTTGCTTCACTTCGGGTATTTGGCGGGAAGTTTGCCCCACCCATAGGGGTATGGGGTGGGGTTTAGCTATTCATCACGACCGCGGAATCCGTCTTTCGTTACAGGCTTAAACGAAACGCGGAATTGCTAGTATATCCAATATACTCGTCTGTGATCTGGAATGCCTATTATTGCTTCCGACGAATGGATATTATATATATTATTTAATAGACGTTGCTTATGTTTTGCATCCGCGCTAGTCCAGCCCCCAGCTCTGGCATTAGTTATCTAACCTAACGATGTAAAGACGGGGCCCCGTGGAGAATGCGGATGGCGTAAACGTACGTTGTATTTTCGTCTTTTTCTGCAATGGTAGGTTAATTGATGGGACTGCATTACATTAATGAAAAGCAAACAAACCAAAGTTGAATCGTTGGAACAATTTTAAAACCACTCGGTTTTTTCAAAACAGCAAAACTTTTAAAATGCGGAGGTTAAACCACTCCTTTTAAAAGCTATCAGGTTTTGATTATATCAAGTTCACTACGTTCACGGTTTCTCCAAAACCACTCGTAGCCCTCCGTCATTTCAGTTGGATATTTAGTTGTATTCAAGCTATGTATTTTGACCTTCGCCAAGGCATAGTGATTGGTAGATGCTGAATATTCATCTGTAGCATAGTTAGATGCGTTGATTTGGGACAGTCGTACTACTATTTTAGCCTTCGTCATGGATATGTATGGGTGGGTACAAATTAACCTGGATAATGACGGGTAGAACTTGACATGTGACTTATGATATGTTGGCCTTCGTCAAGGTCATAAGAGCATGGGGCAAAAATCCACATCGGGAGTTTCTAAAGAAACTGAAACTTGCTAGTGTTGCATACCATTTGGAGTGTGATAATTTTGGTATTCGACTTTATCATACAATGATATTTGGATCTCGATCGTACTATGAGTATATATTACTCATCGGGAGATTTTTCCACTTAACGATCAATGCTATAAACCAAGTAGGTGTCTAGAACAATGTTAGCGGGGCTACGCCTCTAGGGAAAAGAGGTTATTTAATTAAGGAACTTCACGAAAGTGTCGTAAAACCTCCCTCGAAGTACCGACACTAGCCTGGCTGAAAGGTTAACCAAGTATTGTACGGTGAGATTAATCTTGACTAATTCTTCTTTTATGGTTTGAGGAAGGATTCAAGAAACAGTGGGAGCCATCCTGTTTAGATAAACTAAAAACCAATCTAAACTTGCAAGAGTATCATGCTAAAGTGTTTCTTCTCTTTCTCTCTCTCCTAATTGCAGCAACCAAGATGACAGGCCTTAAGTTACTATTAGATAAAAATATATTGACATGGCCAAATTATAAAGATTGGTTTAGGAATATCAAGATGGCAATCATGTATGAAAAATTGGGCTATGTCCTTACTACTAAAGCCTCCGCCGTCCCAGGTTCAGAGTCCAGCGTCGCGGATAGGGAGATCCGTAAGACCCGGGAGATTGACTGCGCGAACGCCAAGTGCCCCGTGCTGGCCTCTATGGACAATGAGCACCAGAGGCGGCATGAGAATATGGATCTTGAATCCATATTCCTCCATACCAAGAATTTTTGTAAGTCTATGGTAGCGTCCCGGCCGTCAATCTGACGCCAAAATGCAGAACAAAAACTTTTATAACTGGCGCAATCGCATACTTTAACCCGGATCTTCCATTAACGCTAAACTAACAATCTACAAAGAGGGAAGAAAGGTTATACCGAACGATCCGAGTCCTTCGTTCTTTAACCATCATCCCACGCTCCGTTGCGGCTGCTCCGATCTCCTCGTCCAGGTGGCACCACGTCATCGGATCTTTAAACGGGCTCCCGCCTCTGACTCGAGGCAACTCGGTCATCAAGTTTGCCAGAAGAGATGACCAAGATTGATGTAGAGAATGAGTAGAAGACTTTGTCTCTCTTCGTCCAAAGCCATGGACGAACGGTTAATGAAGTTGCCATGGGAATCGGGTGATGGAATGAAATGAGCTGTGAAATTCCATACACCGAAAACTATCATAATCTTTTTAACCAAATGAAGTGAGAGAGTGTGAATTGATCAAGTGGGCACCCAAGAGGGGCCAGCCACTTTATATAGAGGAGGGGGTGATGGTAGGAGCAAGGGGGTGACCACAAGCCAAAGCTTCTCACAAAAATATCAAGAAGAAATATCTAGTGTGAACACAAAGTGTGAACACAATAAATGCACCTAGTATGAACACAATAAATGAAACAACGAGTCACCTTCCAAGTCACCTTCCAAGAAGCTTCCCCTCATGACTCACCTCATGACTCACCCAAAAGAAGAAAAGATAAATCCGCATTTAACCGAATGTTAAATACGGCTGATAGAAAACTGGAAACTGGCAACTTCCAAAAGTGATCCCGAAACGAATTTCGGGATAACCCCGTAACTGTATAAATATACCTGCATTTGTATTACGACCGAATACAAATGCAACTGAGACAAAGATATTATATCTACTCTGTATAATACATGGATCCGATTTAAACCAAAGCCCACCAGTATTATCTGCCCGAAATATGACACGTGCGTAAACGCACGTGTCATATTTCGGGCAGATAATACTGGTGGGCACGTGTATTTTCCGAACCCTACCATAAAACCATACGACCTCTACAACGTTTCGCCCGAACTTGGGAAACTGTCTGTGGGGGATTCTAATGACTCGTCAGTACCCTGGCAATGGGTTTAACCACAAGTCGTCAGCGGCACTAGCTATGCATAACGGCTGCCCATGGACTGACCTCAAGGGAGGCTGATGAGCGAACTCATCCAGAAACCCTACTGAGCCTAACAGTGACAATTTATATACAGTCCGGTCTGTTCGTCTATGAGTATCGCATATCCGGCCTAGGGGGCTAGTAACGTCAGACCCCCAATAGCTGTATAAGTCATGTCGGAGATAAGCCCTGAACACCCTGATATACTACTGGAGTACCTACCAGTAAATCTCTCCTGCCTTGGCCAAGGACTTGGTGTAATGGCTTTCCTAGACACAGCGCGACCTCCACCCCCAATACCGGGAGAGACGAATCCCCTGCCGATCCGCTCACGTGCCTCCATGTAGCTCGGGACTGTACCTAAAAACTATCTGTTTGCACGACTCCTTTGAGCCGTGGTAGGGTAGAAATCAAAGCACAGTAGGAACTCACACGAGACAAATGACGACCTCAGGTCGATGAACTAACCTGTACACATGTCACCAGGGAACTGCTATCTGACGATATGTATAATACCAACTAGCAGGTTCCCGGCGAGTCCTGTCCGGTGTACTCATAACCCAATGAGCACCTGTATACATCTTAGGTGATCCAACTGACACCAGTGGCTTGTAAGACTGGCCACTGCCCCTCGTCGGGGTCTCGACTGTATACACTAGTTTACTCCGGAGTATCGATGCCCTGTCTCGAAACTCCCACGACTAGGGACCACTATTAAGGATATGCTTATAGACCACCCAACTCTCACTTATATGATCGCCCTCATACTGTTGGCAGTCAAGCAAGATCCAAAGGGCTCTATCAAAGTGTAATCGCGATCAGTCACCTGAACCTATACACGACTGATAAAGGCAAACCAGATAGCATACTATCATCACGAGTAAGACTGTCCTACCGGTATAGGTCCTCTTCAATCATTGCAATCACGTACCTGCGATCCAATAATTGACTTTGAGGGCACTATATCCAACAATCTCCCACTTGCACTTAAGGCTAATTATTTCGATGTTGCGTACTCACAGCCCGTGTGAAACCAACACCCAACTCCTCTACTAATCAGTTTCACAAAGCCCGTTTATAAAACTATTGTGTTCGAGAAATAGCCTCTGTGAGTGGATCCGCCCTGATGTTTCTTTCTATGTCTCTCTTAATCTCAAGTTCACGGAGAAAGCCATCTCCCGAATTGAGTAATACCTGTCTTAGAATATGTCTGGATATCTGATGGGACCTAGTTCATAAATGAACTCCAAATCCAAACTTCTTAGACTATATCGATAATTGAACCAAATCAGTATCCTGCACTATGCCTCCCACAGTATCCTCTTGGACCACCTGTCCATAATACCGTCCCTCTTCGTCAGAGGGAAAACTATAACTCTGACAATCACTCTGTCATCCATGTCACCTTTGAAGCCTGGAATGATAACCGTCTCCCGAAAGAGGCTGCCGTTATCAAATCCTTAGAACATCCACTTATGTTCTAAAACTGCTTCCTTATGTTTCTCCAGGATTGGATTAATACAAACTTATCGCATCTAGTGCAAAAACAACATCTGGTGTGGTACTTGACATCTCACGATTGACTCAATTGCCTAAGCAAGTGATATGCCAATCATGCACATCCCTCTCCCCTTTAGTCTGTAAGACACCTTTAGAGAGGGTGACTCCATCACCTGCAGGTACACCACCATGCCAGCAGTCATTTATTCTAAAAACCATTAGAATACTGTCAAAGTACCCAATTGGGAAACTACCCAAATCCAGATCTAAAACCATAGATCTAGAAACCAGAATGTCAAATATTATATCCATATCCTATCTGGAGAAACAACTGTGTGACGACCAAAGTACAACCGATCGTAGTATAGGAATTTTACTTCCTACTCTGTGTATGTCATCCAAATACCAGGACATCACACCCTACTACCTTCTTAACAGATCCATCCCCTATTCTGATGAAGTCAAACCCATGACTGTCACATCAAAATTAGATGATCAATCTCCGCTACAACTGCTCTAGTCTATAAATAGACATAAGCTACTTGTCCACTATGCTTCCGCTGCTCCCACTGACCACAACAACCCTCCTACCGGGTCTCATAGCCCGGAACAACAGTAGTGTCAAGTCTGGGTAGATAAGAACCTCCCTATCACCGTCCTTGAGGCTACCGAAGTACCTCTCGGGTGTCTGAGGTTACCCACCATATCAGCGGAGTGGCTAATGGAATGTCAAACCTAATTGAATCTTTAGGTCCTATTAAATTTTCCGTAATCGTTTGCGGTTTTGGAATCACTTCCAGTTCTACCATACTCCCACTACTGTTTTCTGAAAAAATCTATTTTACTAAAACTGTGGCGAGTTTAGAACAATATCACTATTGATCTTCCAGATGGTAGAAATTCAACACTCATCATAGCCCAGGCCAACGCACAAACTGCCATTACAGAAACGTGCCCTGAGTTATCCAGAGTCTGATTTTAAGCATAAGCCGGACAACTCACCTATATCCAATATAGAAACTTTGGCACTTATTTAATTGGAACCAGATTCTAATCATGCAGCTGTCTCCAGTGCATATCAACTTAATGAAGAGAGGAAAATCAGTATTACTCAACTTAGAAATCCATCCAATTATGAGTAACCCAAAAGAGAAACAAGTTTCTCAAAACTTTTACTATCATCTGAATACCAATCACAAGAATCTATATCTTCGATCTCTTTGAAGAATCCCGATACTTGCGATATCTGGTTTTCTACTTTATTCTTATACCCACAACTTCTCAAAACTTAGACCTTGTATTTCTACGAAACACTTGTCTAAAAACTAGAGAAGTCATAAGTAAACAGAACATAGTACGAGGACCTACCCCTTTGTCCTGATGGACACTGGACAACATACAATACTCTGTATAAGTCCGCTGAGTTGAATAACTCAAAAACCTGTTCGTCGTAGGTTGAAAACTGTACCCAGGCGATTTCCTCAAATATCACCAATTACAACGAATTCCGATATAATGAGGATGATCACCTAATTCCTAATAACTTCCTCCCACTCATCATCTGTAAAACCATACAGATATGAGAATGAAACCTGGTAAATACATACCCTGGAGTAAGTATCTAATCGGGAAAACAGTTTTCCATTAACAATGCACTGAAACATGAAAATGTTTCGTAGGGGTATCCCGGTATACATAGTAACGCCTCTTCCATAATCCAATTCATAACTTTAACCGTATATTTCTTTGCCATCTCTCCAAATCCCTTTATTTGTCTTTAGTCGTTACCTTCTGTACACCATCGTTAGGCTAAATGGTTTTCTTCCTTCCCTACCATTCGGCACCAGCCTATGGTTTGGAAGAAGACTATCCAGTAAGCATAATAGGTGTACCCTCCTAAACCAAGGGGTACTCGTAACCTGAGAGAAGGTGATGATAAAAGTCAACTGAATAATACCTTATTCTTTTAAAGGTGAAATAGGAGTGGCGATGAAGTACGTGGTTTGGTCGTGAATGATAACAGTCGCAACTTACTTTGCCCTCTTTCTAATCCCTTTATTTTGTCTTTACATATTACCTGTACACCCTACTTAGGCTAATTGGTTTTCTTCATTCCCTACCTTTCGGCACCTGCATATGGTTTGGAAGAAGACTATCCAATAAGCGTAATAGGTGTATTCTCCTAAACCAAGGAGCCCGCGCAACCTGAGAGAAGGTGATAATAAAAGACAACTGAATAAACCAATTCTATTTCTCCTAAACCTTGATCCATCCTCGAAGAAGTCCCTTCGAGTTCGTATATAACCATACGATGGATCTATCCAATGGAAGTGGATGTCCGTAGTAATACGGGGTGTTCTGAGAAATGCAAAGGGTAAAAGAAGGAGTGGCAATGCCTTATGCAACTCAGACAATCCAAAAGCCAGTATTTTAAGAAGGTTCGGTCAACTTGGTCATTGAGTCATAGTCTAGGGTCGGTCAAAGGTCGCTGCCAAAGAGAGAGAGAAAAGAAACACTCCGCGTGCACTCTAACCTAGATCAGAATAGTTATCACTTTATCTAATCTGGAAACCTCCCACTGTACTGTCAAATTTTCCTCCAAACCTGAAAGAAGAATCAATCGGGATCACCCGAAGAGTAAACCAACTCATCAGTGGAAATCGGGATCCAACTCTCATCGCATGATAACGTGACGGAATCCACTCACGTTATCACACTCCAGAAGGTATGCGCATGCCTGGCAAGTTTCGGTTTCTGTAGAAACTCCCGATGTGATTTTTACCCCATGTTCTTATGACCTTGACGAAAGCCAACAAATCATAAGTCACATGTCAAGTTCTGCCCGTCATTATCTTGTTAATTCGAACTCACCCGTACATACCCTTGACGAAAGCCAACAAGGTAATACGACTGTCCCAAACCAACTCATCTATCTATGCAACAAATGAATACCCCAGCAACTACCAAACACTATGCCTTGACGAAAGCAAACAAACATAGCTTGAATATTACTGACCATCCATAAGAAATGACGGAGGGCTACGGCTGGTTTTTGGCGAAAACTTTTAACGTAATGAACTTGATCTCGTTGAAGGAACCTGATAGCTTTTTATAAATATAGTGGCGAAAACCTTTTGCTAAAGAGGTCACTCCCGGTGAAGGGATCTCGGCTCTTTCCTCGTGGAATGAGGTGCAGGATATTCCACTGAATACCGCGATGCAAAGCAACATGTAATCGACTATAGTGAAGTTATTACCCTGACGCAAACTTCTGCCCAAGGGGTCAGTCCCGGTGAAGGGATATCGGCCCTTGCCCCGTCGAATGAGGTGCAGGATATTCCAACCGAATACCACTATGCAAAACAAAAGGAAACATCTTTGTAATAACACTTTTTAAATTATTCCAACAACATCCAAACATGTTTGTTTTACTTTGCATTGATCAGAATCAACGCAGTCCCATCAATAATCACACCAGAAAAGAACGAAAATAAAATGTACGTATATGCCATTCGCATTCGTCACTGGGTCCCGTCATCACCCGTTAGGTTACTTAACTAACGACAGAGCGGGGACTGAACTAGCGCGGGTGTAAAACATATACAACATCTAATAGTATATAAACCAATATACAATAATCGCTCCAGGCGTGATAATATGCAACATTACAGAAAAGTAATAAGCATCACAGAACAATACAGATAATCTGGGATCCCCGAGTTTCACAGAGCCGCTGCTGAAACCCGACGTTCCCCTATCGTGTGGATAGCCTGTGCAATGAAACCTAGACCCCTACGGGTGCGGCAAGTTACCCGCCAAAACCTGAAGCGAGGCAGCCCCTTACAGCAAAGTGAATGGACCACCCTACACTTCACGGAATCCGGTAACATGAGCACCCCTCCTTGGGTCAACCTGTACCCCCTACGAGTGCGGCGAATAGTCTGCCAATTCTAGAGTGAGGCCCCTCTGCCTATTAAAGCCATGAGATGCGGACCCGTTGCCCTCCAGAACCCGGCTATCCGTGGACTCCGTCGCGGGGTAAAACCTAGTACAAAAATGAAAAATATGTACAACGGGTACATTGACCTCAACCTGGTCGTGTCCCAAAAGAATATTATACAACAGGCAGTAACGGCAGTCCACATATTGGACGCTCGCCCCGCAATATCAAATATATAAATAAACTCAAACTGCACTACCATTGCACACTGCTATCCACCATGACAAATCCGCAACACCACAGCACAACACAGAACACCAACGCGAATGTCACGTTCGCAAACGCGTCTAAAAGAACTATAGCAATCAGACGCGGTTTACCGATCAAATGACATTCACGGTCGGAGATATAAAGTAAGCACTGTAAACTAACACGTTTAAATTTCGATCGACTAAATTTCACGAAGTGGGCCCCACGCAAATCTGCTGTACAGTAAAAAACCCCGGGCCCAAATGAACAGTACCAGAAACCACAATTTCCCCTGTAGAATCCCCAGAAGAAAAATGACCAAGTGATTGACCAAGACGGCCGCGGTTCCGCGGTCAAAGCCATGCTTTGATCGCGTTTCCGCGGTCGTACGGTCGTTTCACTTTGTCGTTTTTCTCCAGTATTCTTTAAAAAGCCTGCTTTATTTTTAGAGATGCTCAAAATAATTTTTAGACCCCTTTTAAAATCAACAGAAACTTTAGACATGGAATTTGCAGTTTTCGAAAATCCGTTCGATCGATCTTTTAAACGTGTTAGCACAAATTAGTAAATCTTAATGGCGTGTCTCTGATACCATGTAAGTCTACAGTAGCGCCCCGGCCGTCAATCTGACGACAAAATGCAGAACAAAAACTTTTATAACTGGCGCTATCGCATACTTTAACTCGGATCTGCCATTAACGCTAAACTAACAATCTACAAAGAGGGAAGAAAGGTTATACCGAACGATCCGAGTCCTTCGTTCTTTAACCATCATCCCACGCTCCGTTGCGGCTGCTCCGATCTCGTCGATCTCCGATCTCCTCGTCCAGGTGGCACCACGTCATCGGATCTTAAACAGGCTCCCGCCTCTGACTCGAGGCAACTCGGTCATCAAGTTTTCCAGAAGAGATGACCAAGATTGATGTAGAGAGTGAGTAGAAGACTTTGTCTCGCTTCTTCCAAAGCCATGGACGAACGGTTAATAAAGTTGCCATGTGAATCGAGTGATGGAATGAAATGAGCTGTGAAATTCCATACACCGAAAACTATCATAATCTTTTTAACCAAATGAAGTGAGAGAGTGTGAATTGATCAAGTGGGCACCCAAGAGGGGCTGGCCACTTTATATAGAGGAGGGGGTGATGGTAGGAGCAAGGGGGGTGACCACAAGCCAAAGCTTCTCACAAAAATATCAAGAAGAAATATCTAGTGTGAACACTGTAAATCCCCGTTTCCACTTTAATAAAGGTTTCTTTTTCCCTAAATCCCAGTGGCTTCTTCTCTTTTTCCTTCATATTTTGATTTGGTTATTTAAACTTAATATGTATATTTTTCCTTAACCCTAAAATTCAAAACCAAGAATTTAAAACCTAAAACCAAAGCCGAATTAAAACCAAGGCTAAAATAAATTAAAACCATAAACTATACCTTCAGCCCATTCAAATTTTAATAAATTCCAAAATATAAAACCCAAGCCGGCCCCTCTCTATTTTTACCCAGCCCACCAGGATTTAAATAAATCCTTTTATGAATATATAATCCCTCGGCCCACACTTTCCATTCTCGGCCCACATCTCATTTTTATAATTCTTCAATTATTTTGATCCCGGCCCACTCCCATAACCCGTACCCGCTTCCTCTTACCCGACCCGCCACTCCACTATTCATCTCCTTCAAAACATCCCCAACGGTAACCTCCCAAACTTGCGCGCGCGACCCGCCTCCTCCGCCGTCGCTCACGCCCACGCCCACGCACCCGTCGTGCGACGTTACCCCCTCGCACTCCTCTCTCTAACCCGTCGCCCTCATCTCTCTCTTACTCACCAACTCCATCACAGAAAAACTCCCATCCCTCTCAAAATTTCTCCAGGAACCCACTGCTCCCCTCTCTCTCTCCATAACCCACACCCTTTGATCACTAAAAGCTTCGACCCCGCTGCTGTCAATTGCCGGAGCACCGACGCCGACCCCAACACACTCAGGGAGACCCACAGAGCACCACTCTATACTCCCGGCAAGCAGAAGACGACTCCGGACAACCCGATGCGAGATCCGCATCTCGATCCAAGCTCGCGCGAATCGGTTCCACGGCGTATATCACGCGTTCGTGACGACGTTGCTGCCTTGCGACCCCGCGACCCCGAGACGTTTTCCAGGCAAGTATTTACTTGCTTCATGATATAATAATAATGTTACAAACCTAGATCACGTAGTTTACAAACTTACCGATTTCCGATACGTATCGTGACCTAGGTGTTCGATGCTAGATCCCAATGGAAATAATTGTTTAACTTGACGGAAACCGATACTTTCTGTTGGCCCTTATAATGATGAATATCGCATGTGAAACTCGCTGGATAATACGATTGTTAGTGACAAAAATCGATACCCTCAAACATGCCGTTAAAACTAGAATTTTCTTGTACCTGAAAACGAATAAAATCACCATAAATTATATTCAAACTGGAATGCCGCGTTCGAAGGCTTAAATCGAACACAACTCGACGAACTTTAACCCTATGTAGAATTTTAATGTTTTCTGTTCTGAAATCGTGATGATATTTGGATCGGAATGCGACTCTGGACTGCAGTCCAGAGCGTTTCTGATTATTGTGTTCTGTCCCAAGACCTGCGTCACTGTGTTTCCTGAAGTAGTATGTTACGGAACTTTACAGTAGATTAAAGATAATTCTGTTGGCTAAACAAAACAAGTGGTTCCATTCCGATTCATCGCCGTTTGCTATTTTAAACTATATTTAAAAGGGCAGAACGTATAACTGTTCAGAACAGATTCTGAAATGACACCCTGAGGTTAAACTGTGTATAACTTTCAACATACAGATGCAATTGAGGATCCGTCTATTGCGTTGAATACTTTATCAAGAACCCTAAATTTCATTTAACTGTGACATCGCTAGATTCTGAGCCTAACTGGGTGTAATTCGTGTCGCGAAACGGACGTTCAGTTCTGAAGCTGAATTTCCAGCCGCGAGCACTTAAAATGAAATAGCAGTATCTTGAGAACCGGAATCCCGATTGAACTGAAACAAATTGTGATAAATTGCTGACTGAGTGTTCTATTTAATCTACTCGTATCATTTTGCTGGATTCGTATATATTAATTTATGCAATTTATTTTAGTTAAAGACATGTATGTTGGTTCACAATATATATAGTTTATTGGTGGCATACAATACATATATCATTCCCTTGTCATTTGTTCAATGTTAGTGCGTGTGGACATTGCATTATCGTGCGTGATAGATGTTGGTTTAGGAGTGACGAGTACACCAATGGAAAGTGAATATTCGTGACAGTGATTGATACAGTGGACAGTGATGAAACCGTGCCATTGGTATACTTGTACACAACTAGATCAATATCATAAATAGTGTAACCTGAGGAAAAAGGGGAAATCAAAGTGGAAAGAGTATCGTATTTAGCGGGACCGTGTTTAGAGGATGATCATTCGAACCGTGATACTTATACGTGTAGGACAGGATCTAGCGATCCGGCTGACAGGGTTATGTCCCAGGCATGTGGGCCGTTGTCTCGGGTATGTACGAGACTCCTGTTAAACATGATCCTCCTTCCACTATGTGATTTCAAACATGACCTAGAGACCGATAGGGACACATATCATATTCTGCATCATATAGTGACATAGTGATTACTTGCATTATTCTCATACCAGTATTACCTCATTTACCTGTTTCATCTGATTATAATAATATTATTATTGTGTCGCTCTGACGACCTGAGTATGCATGCTCAAATTCCGCGGGAGGACCAGCACAGGAGACCGATCTACCCTTCGAGTTCACAGAGATATAGTCTGGTGTACTCCCTATCTTTATTGCTTTTCTTAGAGTGATCGTGATATTGAACTTGGTTAGTTATTGTTCTTATTATCTGTAATTTGTGAACAATGGAATTTTAATGTAATAAATTAGTGATGTGATTCCTTTAATACTGTGCTTTATTTACTGATTACCATGTAGTGCTAGAAGCCGAAGTGTGACTACGGCGGGATGATTCCTTGACCGTAGGAGCATGGCTGGCCTAGTCATCCCTCGTTTTCCGTATTTTGGGAAGCGGGGCGTGACATGGTTTTGTTGGTATCAGAGCCTGTGTTTAGTATCAAGGAATAACATTAACTATACTGTATTACGTTATTCTTCTTTCACTACTCTTGATTTCTATCCTTGAATCTGATCCTATTCTTTTGAATCTTCCAGTGATATGACGTCCCCGAACGACCCCTCCTCGGACTCCAGCTCTCAGGACCGCACGGAAAGAATACTCAGTGCACTGACCACTCTCGCGGAAGCTCAGGAGAGGAAGACAGATTTGCTTACTGAGGGACTCAGGGCGATTACCGCCGCAGGAGGACCCTCCGCACTCATTACCGCCCCCGAGGGCGCTACTCCACCAGCTTATCAGGCTAGGGCTGGTACCGTATCAGACTTCCGACGGTTACACCCAGCTGCGTTCACAGGGCTAGCTGAACCCCTTGAGGCTGAACAATGGCTGGTGAACATGGAGAATTTATTGACTGCCGCCAGGGTTCCAGAGGAAGACAGAGTGGACGTGATAAAGATACAATTAGAAGACGAGGCCCGTACATGGTGGTCGGTGGAAGAAAGCAGAATTGAAGAGCCGATTGAATGGAGCAAGTTTAAGGAGTGCTTCTTAGATCATTATTTTCCTCCCACAGCCAAGGCAGAAATGGAGGAAAAGTTTATTCTTTTGAAGCAGAATGGACGCCCAGTGGACGTATATGCGGCAGAATTCAACCGTCTGAGCCGCTTTGCTCCATACATGATCAAATCAGAGGCCACCAGGGCCAGACGCTTTCTTCAGGGGTTAGATTTTGAGTTGCAGCAGTTGATTGCATCGTTGGATTTGCAGACTTTTGCACAGGTACTCAACGCGGCGAGAGTTCAGGAGCAATTGATTAACAAGTTCAGAAGACCCCCAGTCGTTCCAGCACGTACCCACGCGCCTTCTCGAGGAGCCATACCGGTTCACAGAGCAGGAACGACACAAATGAAGCGCCTGTTCGTACCACAGCATCGCCCCCAGAGACAGGGCGTAACTTGCGGCTATTGCGGTAGAGGAAGACATACTCAGAAGGACTGTCGCCGTGCCAAGGGACAGTGCTTGATTTGCGGTTCCAGTCAGCACAGGATTAACAGTTGCCCTGAGCGAGCAGAGATACAGGGAGGTTCTGGACCGTCACAGCAAAGGCCGCAGGAGCAGAGACAACCATTTACAGGTCGCGGTCAATGACGGGCTTTCACCTTGACCGCCGAGCAGGCAGAGGCGTCAGGAGACGTGGTTACAGGTACTCTACTTGTACATTCCTTGCCAGCTAGAGTACTATTTGATTCGGGAGCATCACATTGTTTCTTGTCTGAGCATTTCACCAATACACACTCAATACCACATGAACCACTAACCAAGGGATGGGAAATTCATACGGGTAATGGCATTATTATATCTAGTCGAGAATGTAGATTATGCCCAGTTGTAGTGTGTGGCAGGGAATTCTATGCGAATTTCCTTCTGATCGGGACAGGCAGTTACGACGCAATTCTCGGGATGGATTGGATGAGCACTTTCCATGCGGTTATCGATTATCATGCAAGGAAGGTGATCTTCCGCATCCCCAATCACCCGGAGTTTATTTTCGAGGGCGGAAGCGAATCTTTGGAGCCAGCTAAGTATAGAGCAAAGCCTAAGGAGCTGATAGCTATGGAGATTGATAAGAGCCCAGCCCCAGAAATTGTTCGGGACTTTCTGGACGTATTTCCCGAAGATTTACCAGGTCTACCACCTCCTCGAATCTTGGAGTTCTCAATCGATTTGATTCCAGGTACAACCCCAGTATCCAGAGCCCCATACAGGATGGCACCAGTGGAGTTGGCGGAATTGAAGAAGCAGGTTGAAGAATTATTGGTGAAGGGATTTATTCGGCCAAGCGCTTCACCGTGGGATGCACCAGTTCTATTAGTAAAGAAGAAGGATGGATCGCTGCGAATGTGTATAGATTATCGGGAGCTGAACAAGGTCACGATAAAGAACAAGTACCCAATACCGCGCATTGACGACCTATTTGATCAGCTAAGTGGAGCCAAGGTTTTCTCGAAGTTGGACCTCCGTTCTGGGTATCATCAAATCAGAGTAGCAGCCGAGGATGTATGCAAGACGGCTTTCAGGACCCGATACGGACACTACGAATTTCTTGTGATGCCGTTCGGTGTTACCAATGCCCCAGCAATATTCATGGACTTGATGAACAGAGTGTTCGCAAAGTACTTGGACACGTTTGTCGTTGTGTTTATCGACGACAAACTTGTCTATTCGAAGACCCGGGAAGAGCATGCTGAGCATTTGCGCACGGTACTGCAGGTTCTTCGGGAAGAGAAGCTGTACGCGAAGCTAAGCAAGTGTGAATCTGGCTTGACAAGGTTCAGTTTTTGGGACATATCTTTTCGGGCGAAGGCATCTCGGTGGACCCGGCAAAGATAGAATCTGTCAGAGATTGGCCGACGCCGAAATCGGTAGCAGAGATCAGGAGTTTTCTGGGATTGGCAGGTTATTATCGGAGATTCGTCCAAGATTTCTCAAGGATCGTGGAACCATTGACGAGGCTGACACGGAAGGACGTGCCGTTTACATGGACAGAGGAGTGGACTCAGGCATTCGACACACTAAAGCAAAAGTTAACCACGGCGCCTATTCTTACAGTACCAGATGATTCAGGTGGTTTGGTGATACACAGTGATGCCTCAGGGAAGGGTTTAGGCTGTGTTTTGATGCAGCACAGCCGAGTGGTTGCTTACGCATCTCGACAACTGAGAAATCACGAGAAGAACTACCCCACACATGACTTGGAGTTGGCTGCGGTAGTCTTTGCGTTGAAGATTTGGAGGCACTATCTATTGGGTGAGAAAGTGGAGGTTTACACGGATCATAAAAGTTTGAAGTATGTTTTCACTCAGAAAGAACTGAACATGAGGCAGCGCCGATGGCTAGTGCTAATGGCAGATTATGACTTGGACCTTCAGTATCACCCGGGGAAGGTCAATGTTGTACCAGATGCGCTCAGTCGCAAACCAGCGGTCATGATGTTGACCGATCAGAGGAGCATTATTGAGGACTTTCAGAGACTTGAACTTGAGGTCGTTACGCCGAACGCACTCAGTCAATTTTGGCAACTACAGGTGCAATCTTTCCTAGTGGATCGTATCAATATTGCACAAGCGGATGATCCCCGATTGCAAAAGTTCAGAGAGCAAGTGGAAGCTGGGCTGAGAACGGATTTGCTTATACATGAAGATGGCTCTTTGAGATTCGGTAGCAGACTCTGCGTACCTAAAGGAGATGTACGAGAAGAAGTTTTGGCTGAAGCACACAGTTCAGCTTATTCTGTGCATTCAGGAGGTACAAAAATGTATCAGGACCTAAAGCAGCACTTTTGGTGGAACGGAATGAAGCGGGAAATTGCGAGATTCGTATCCAGGTGCTTGGTATGTCAGCAGGTGAAGGCGGAACATCAGAGGACAGCAGGATTGTTACAACCATTGCCGATACCTGAATGGAAATGGGAGCACATCACTATGGATTTTATGACGGCCTTACCACGGAGCCCTAGAGGCAATAACGCCATCTGGGTTATCGTCGATCGCCTCACAAAAGCTGCACATTTTCTACCTTTCCGAGTGGGACAATCGACGGAATCACTGGCAGAAAGATATATGCAGGAGATAGTACGACTTCACGGTGTTCCCGTCAGCATTGTGTCAGACCGGGACACGAGATTCTTGTCGCACTTTTGGAAGAGCTTACAGGAGAGTTTAGGAACCCGCCTTAAATTCAGCACAGCTTATCACCCACAGACGGATGGACAATCCGAGCGTACAATTCAGACGCTCAAGGATATGTTGAGAGCCTGTATGTTGGACTTTCAGGGTTCCTGGGAGGACCATCTGCACCTAGTCGAGTTCTCTTATAACAATAGTTATCAGGCTAGTATTCAGATGGCTCCTTTTGAAGCACTATACGGGCGGAAGTGTCGATCCCCAGTATGTTGGGATGATGTTGGAGAGCGAAGATTACTGGGCCCCGAACTTATTGTTCAGACAGTTGACAAGGTTCAAATGATCAGGCAGCGTATTAAGACGGCTCAGGATCGACAGAAGAGTTGGGCAGATACCAGCAGAAGAACACTTGAGTTCGAAGTCGGAGATCATGTGTTCTTGAAGATTTCCCCTACTCGTGGAGTTATCAGGTTCGGAGGTCGGGGAAAGCTTAGTCCCCGCTTTATCGGACCTTTCGAGGTGCTAGAGCGAGTAGGAGAGGTGGCCTATCGACTTGCCTTGCCTCCATCGCTAGCTGGTGTGCACAATACCTTCCATGTGTCACAGTTGCGGCGTTATGTCCGGGATGAGAGCCATGTCCTAGACCATTCGGAACTAGTTTTGGGAACCGATCTGTCGTACGAGGAGCAGCCTACTACCATCCTCGACCGCCGAGAGAAAGTGCTGAAGAATAAGGTCATTCCGTTAGTCCGAGTGTCTTGGGGAGGTCGTTCCCCAAGGGAATCCACCTGGGAGCGGGAGGAAGATATACGTGATCGTTATCCACATCTCTTTGTTTAGTACATTGTTTCTTGTATCTCTGTTAATTTCGAGGACGAAATTTTTGTTAAGGGGGGTAGGATGTAAATCCTCGTTTCCACTTTAATAAAGGTTTCTTTTTCCCTAAATCCCAGTGGCTTCTTCTCTTTTTCCTTCATATTTTGATTTGGTTATTTAAACTTAATATGTATATTTTCCCTTAACCCTAAAAGTCAAAACCCAGAATTTAAAACCTAAAACCAAAGCCGAATTAAAACCAAGGCTAAAATAAATTAAAACCATAAACTATACCTTCAGCCCATTCAAATTTTAATAAATTCCTAAATATAAAACCCAAGCCGGCCCCTCTCTATTTTTACCCAGCCCACCAGGATTTAAATAAATACTTTTATGAATATATAATCCCTCGGCCCACACTTTCCATTCTCGGCCCACATCTCATTTTTATAATTCTTCAATTATTTTGATCCCGGCCCACTCCCATAACCCGTACCCGCTTCCTCTTACCCGACCCGCCACTCCACTATTCATATCCTTCAAAACATCCCCAACGGTAACCTCCCAAACTTGCGCGCGCGACCCGCCTCCTCCGCCGTCGCTCACGCCCATGCCCACGCACCCGTCGTGCGACGTTACCCCCTCGCACTCCTCTCTCTAACCCGTCGCCCTCATCTCTCTCTTACTCACCAACTCCATCACAGAAAAACTCCCATCCTTCTCAAAATTTCTCCACGAACCTACCGCTCCCCTCTCTCTCTCCATAACCCACACCCTTTGATCACTAAAAGCTTCGACCCCGCTGCTGTCAATTTCCGGAGCACTGACGCCGACCCCAACACACACAGGGAGACCCACAGAGCACCACTCTATACTCCCGGCAAGCACAAGACGACTCCGGACAACCCTACGCGAGATCCGCATCTCGATCCAAGCTCGCGCGAATCGGTTCCACGGCGTATATCACGCGTTCGTGACGACGTTGCTGCCTTGCGACCTCGAGACGTTTTCCAGGCAAGTATTTACTTGCTTCATGCTATAATAATAGTGTTATAAACCTAGATCACGTAGTTTACAAACTTACCGATTTCCGATACGTATCGTGACCTAGGTGTTCGATGCTAGATCCCAATGGAAATAATTGTTTAACTTGACGGAAACCGATACTTTCTGTTGGCCCTTATAATGATGAATATCGCATGTGAAACTCGCTGGATAATACAATTGTTAGTGACAAAAATCGATACCCTCAAACATGCCGTTAAAACTAGAATTTTCTCGTACCTGAAAACGAATAAAATCACCATAAATTATATTCAAACTGGAATGCCACGTTCGAGGGCTTAAATCGAACACAACTCGACGAAATTTAACCCTATGTAGAATTTTAATGTTTTCTGTTCTGAAATCGTGATGATATTTGGATCGGAATGCGACTCTGGACTGCAGTCCAGAGCGTTTCTGATTATTGTGTTCTGCCCCAAGACCTGCGTCACTGTGTTTCCTGAAGTAGTATGTTACGGAACTTTACCGTAGATTAAAGATAATTCTGTTGGCTAAACAAAACAAGTGGTTCCATTCCGATTCATCACCGTTTGCTATTTTAAACTATATTTAAAAGGGCAGAACGTATAACTGTTCAGAACAGATTCTGAAATGACACCCTGAGGTTAAACTGTGTATAACTTTCAACATACAGATGCGATTGAGCATCCGTCTATTGCGTTGAATACTTTATCGAGAACCCTAAATTTCATTTAACTGTGACATCGCTAGATTCTGAGCCTAACTGGGTGTAATTCGTGTCGCGAAACGGACGTTCAGTTCTGAAGCTGAATTTCCAGCCGCGAGCACTTAAAATGAAATAGCTGTATCTTGAGAACCGGAATCCCGATTGAACTGAAACAAATTGTGATAAATTGCTGACTGAGTGTTCTATTTAATCTACTCGTATCATTTTGCTGGATTCGTATATATTAATTTATGCAATTTATTTTAGTTAAAGACATGCATGTTGGTTCACAATATATATAGTTTATTGGTGGCATACAATACATATATCATTCCCTTGCCATTTGTTCAATGTTAGTGCGTGTGGACATTGTATTATCGTGCATGATAGATGTTGGTTTAGGAGTGACGAGTACACCAATGGAAAGTGAATATTCGTGGCAGTGATTGATACAGTGGACAGTGATGAAACCGTGCCATTGGTATACTTGTACACAACTAGATCAATATCATAAATAGTGTAACCTGGGGAAAAAGGGGAAATCAAAGTGGAAAGAGTATCGTATTTAGCGGGACCGTGTTTAGAGGATGATCATTCGAACCGTGATACTTATACGTGTAGGACAGGATCTAGCGATCCGGCTGACAGGGTTATGTCCCGGGCATGTGAGCCATTGTCTCGGGTATGTACGAGACTCCTGTTAAACATGATCCTCCTTCCACTATGTGATTTCAAATATGACCTAGAGACCGATAGGGACACATATCATATTCTGCATCATATAGTGACATAGTGATTACTTGCATTATTCTCATACCAGTATTACCTCATTTACCTGTTTCATATGATTATAATAATATTATTATTGTGTCGCTCTGACGACCTGAGTATGCATGCTCAGATTCCGCGGGAGGACCAGCACAGGAGACGGATCTACCCTTCGAGTTCACAGAGATATAGTCTGGTGTACTCCCTATCTTTATTGCTTTTCTTAGAGTGATCGTGATATTGAACTTGGTTAGTTATTGTTCTTATTATCTGTAATTTATGAACAATGGAATTTTAATGTAATAAATTAGTGATGTGATTCCTTTAATACTGTGCTTTATTTACTGATTACCATGTAGTGCTAGAAGCCGAAGTATGACTACGGCGGGATGATTCCTTGACCGTAGGAGCATGGCTGGCCTAGTCATCCCTCGTTTTCCGTATTTTGGAAAGCGGGGCGTGACAAACACAAAGTGTGAACACAATAAATGCACCTAGTATGAACACAATAAATGAAACAATGAGTCACCTTCCAAGTCACCTTCCAAGAAGCTTCCCCTCATGACTCACCCAAAAGAAGAAAAGATAAATCCGCATTTAACCGAATGTTAAATACAGCTGATAGAAAACTGGAAACTGGCAACTTCCAAAAGTGATCCCGAAACGAATTTCAGGATAACCTCGTAACTGTATAAATATACCCGCATTTGTATTACGACCGAATACAAATGCAACTGAGACAAAGATAATATATCTACTCTGTATAATATATGGATCCGGCTTAAACCAAAGCCCACCAGTATTATCTGCCCGAAATATCACACGTGCGTAAACGCACGTGCATTTTCCGAACCCTGCCATAAAACCATACGGCCTCTACAACGTTTCGCCCGAACTTAGGAAACTGTCTGTGGTGGACTCTAATGACTCGTCAGTACCCTGGCAGTGGGTTTAACCACAAGCCGTCAGTGGCACTAGTTATGCGTAACGGCTGCCCATGGACTGACCTCAAGGGAGGCTGATGAGCGAACTCATCCAGAAACCCTACTGAGCATAACAGTGACAATGTATATACAGTTCGGTCGGTTCGTCTATGAGTATCGCATATCCGGCCTAGGGGGCTAGTAACGTTAGACCCCCAATAGCTGTATAAGTCGTGTTGGAGACAAGCCCTGAACACCCTGAGATACTACTGGAGTACCTACCAGTAAATCTTACCTGCCTTGGCCAAGGACTTGGTGTAATGGCTTTCCTAGACACAGCGCGACCTCCACCCCCAATACCGGGAGAGACGAATCCCCTGCCGATCCGCTCACGTGCCTCCATGTGGCTCGGGACTGTACCCAAAAACTACCTGTTTGCACGACTCCTTTGAGCAGTGGTAGGGTAGAAATCAAAGCACAGTGGGAACTCACACGAGACAAATGACGACCTCAGGTCGATGAACTAACATGTACACATGTCACCAGGGAACTGCTATCTGACGATATGTATAATACCAACTAGCAGGTTCCCGGCGAGTCCTGTCCAGTGTACTCATAACCCAATGAGCACCTGTATACATCTTAGGTGATCCAACTGACACCAGTGGCTTGTGAGACCGGCCACCGCCCCTCGTCGGGGTCTCGACTGTATACACTAGTCTACTCCGGAGTATCGATGCCCTGTCTCGAAACTCCCACGACTAGGGACCACTATTAAGGATATGCTTATAGACCACCCAACTCTCACTTATATGATCGCCCTCATACTGTTGGTAGTCAAGCAAGATCCTAAGGGCTCTATCAAAGTGTAATCGTGATCAGTCACCTTAACCTATACACGACTGATAAAGGCAAACCAGATAGCATACTATCATCACGAGTAAGACCGTCCTACTGGCATAGGTCCTCCTCAATCATTGCAATCACGTACCTGCGATCCAATAATTGACTTTGAGGGCACTATATCCAACAATTATATGGAGAGCAATCTTATATCGCAAGATACGAGACCTCGAAGAAGCTATTTCAGGCGAGGTTGGCCATCGGGTCATCTGTAGGGGAACACATCCTTAAGATGATCGGCTACATTGAGGAGCTCGCGGACTTCGGGACCACGTTGGAGAATGAGCTGTATACAGACTTAATTCTGCAGTCTCTCCTTTCCACTTACGCCCTGTTTATCTTGAATTTTAATATTCAAGGTAATGAAGTTGAACTTCCGGAACTTCTCAACATGTTGAGGAGTGCTGAGGGCACCCTGCAGAAATCTAGGGAAACACCCGCTCTACTTGTTGGTGGATCTTCCTCTTCTAGATCCAAGGCGAAAGCCAAAGGAAAGAAGAAGAAGGCACCCACCAAGCCGAGAGGCGGTGTTAGTAAGGTGGAAGCAATGGGCAAGGAAAAGGTAGCGGGGCCGACAGTAGGAAAGGAATAATGCTTCTACTGTTATAAGAAGGGTCATTGGAAGAAAGATTGCAGAGCTTGGAAGGCCAAGATTTAGGACCCGAAGCAAGTTGTGGCTTCGGCTTCAGCTGTGTTTGTAATTGAAAACTGTCTGTCAATCAACTCTACTTCCTGGGTATTGGATACCGGATCAGGATCTCATATCTGTAATTCTTTGCAGGCATTGAGAAGCCATAGAGTTTTGAAGACCGGTGATATGACCCTCAGAGTTGCTAACGGAGCGAGCGTGGATGCTGTGTCCGTAGGGGAATATCACTTAGGGTTGACAAGTGGATATATTTTGGTTTTGCGCAACTGTTTTTGTGTACCTAGTTTGACTTGTAATATCAATCCTGTATCTTTTTTTTTTATCTAAAGAAGGTTATGATTTTACATTTGTAAGCGATGTCGTAAACATCCACCTTAATCATGGTCTGATTGGGTCGGGTACTCTAAACAACGGTATATACGTATTAAACCAACTAAAAATTTTCAATGTCCAGAACACACATAAAAGAAAGACTCCATAATTAAATCAAACTTTCTTATGGCATTGTAGACTGGGTCATATCAACGAAATAAGGTTGACCAAGTTATATAAAGAAGGATATTTGAATCCGTTCGAATATCAATCTTATGCAACTTGTCAATCATGTCTCAAAGGAAAGATGACAAAGACTCCGTTCACTGGACGCGGAGTAAGAGCGAGCGAGTTCTTGGGATTGATACACAGCGACGTGTGTAGTCCAATGTCTACACCTGCAAGAAGTGGTTATTCCTATTTCATTACTATTACGGATGATTTCTCTTGGTATGGACATGTATTCTTGATGAAACATAAATCCGAGGCCTTTGAGAAATTCCGAGAATATAATAATGAAGTGGAAAAACAAACCGGCAAAAGTATCAAGACACTGAGATCTGATCGAGATGGTGAATACTTGAGTGCCAAGTTCCTGGATTACCTAAAAGGGAATGGAATTCTCTCTCAGCTTACTCCTCCATACACACCACAACACAACGGTGTATCGGAGAGACGGAACCAAACCCTATTGGATATGGTACGTTCCATGATGAGTAATGCTGAGTTACCGCTATCATTCTGGGGCTATGCACTAGAATCAGCTGCATATCTTTTGAACAAGATTCCTACCAAGACTGTGCCTACCACACCATATCAGATGTGGAGTAGGAAGAAACCCTATCTTCAATATCTGAAGATATGTGGATGTCCAGCTTTTGTCAAAAAGCAGCATGCGGACAAACTCGAGGCACGCTCAGTACTTTGTAAGTTTGTGGGATACCCAAAGAACTCTAGGGGTATCTTTTCTATTATGCAGAGGAACAAAAGGTTTTTGTTTCTCGTCATGCCCACTTTTTAGAACATCAATTTTTAGAAAAAGAAACTAGTGGGAGCGCAATAGAACTGGAAGAAATTCCAGAACCACAAGCTATTACTGAAAGCTTGGTGGAGCCAGAAGTTTCGAAAGAACAGGACATTCCCGCGCCACTCCGTAGGAGTAGTAGGCTGTCTCATCTGCCCGAGAGATACTATGGTTTTCTTTTAGACGGGGATAGAGAGGATTGCATCATTGAAAATGATGAGCCAACTAACCTCCAGCAAGCCATTCAGAGCACAAACCTAAAATGGCTGGATGCGATGCGGACCGAGATGGTGTCCATGTACACCAACAAAGTATGGACTTTGGACATTGCTCCAGAAAGGGTAAAACCCATAGACTGTAAATGGATCTTCAGAAAGAAGATTGGTGTAAATGGATAGGTTGAAACCTATAAGGCTAGACTTGTTGCAAAAGAATTTGGTCAAAGACCTGGTTTGGACTATGATGAAACCTTTTCTCCAGTGGCTATGCTCAAATCCATTCAGATCCTTCTTGCCATTGCTGCCTTCCACGATTATGAGATTTGGTAGATAGACGTAAAGACCGCTTTTCTAAATGGAAATTTGGAAGAGTGCGTCTATATGGACCAGCCAGAGGGTTTCATTCAGAGTAGGAGCAGCGGTAAAGTGTGCAAGTTACTTAAGTCCATCTATGGACTAAAGCAGGCATCGCGGAGTTGGAACATCTATTTTGATGAGACGGTCAAAGAATTTGACTTTATCAAAAATCCAGATGAGCCATGCATTTATAATAAGATTGTAGCAGGAACTGTAGTATTCCTCGTCTTGTACGTGGATGCCATTCTTTTGATAGGAAATGACATTCCTATGCTACAATCTGTCAAATAGTTCTTGTCACAAAGGTTCTCCATGAAAGACCTGGATGATGCCTCTTACATTCTGGGGATCTAGATCTATCGTGAAAGATCTAAGAGGATGTTGGGACTTTCACAGTCCAGGTACATCGACACCATACTGAAAAGATTCAGTATGGAAGATTCAAAGCGCGTTAATTTACCGGCTTGTCACGGAATCACCCTCTCCAAAGAGATGTCTCCCAAGACTGATTTGGAAAGGGATCCCATGTTTATTATACCCTACGCTTCTGCGTTAGGCTCTATAATGTATGTGATGCTGTGTACCAAACCAGATGTAGCTTATGCACTAAGCGTGGTAAGCCGGTATCATTCAAACCCTGGGGAGAAGCACTGGATAGCAGTAAAGAACATTCTCAAGTACCGGAGAAGGGCTAAGGAAATGTTCTTGGTGTATGGCGGAAAAGACCTCCAGATCGAGGACTTTGCTGACTCCAGCTTCCAGAGTGACAAGGATGACTCCAAGTCCATGTCGGGTTATGTTTTTACGCTCAATGTAGGGCAGGTCTGTTGGAAGAGTTCCAAGCAAGACATCGTTGCTGACTCGACGATGGAAGCAGAGTATATCGTAGCTTCTGATGCCGCAAAAGAAGCAGTCTGGATGAGGAAGTTCTTAACAGAACTTCAGGTGATTCCGTCCATTGTTGATCCAATACCTCTGTATTATGACAACAACGGGGCTATAGCTTTAGAAAAGGAACCCAGGTCCCATCAGAAGTCCAGACACATCTTGAGGCGGTATCACCTGATCAGGGAGATCGTGGATCGCCGGGAGATCCAGGTGCGGAGAGTTTCTACCGAGGACAACACTGCAGATCCATTCACAAAGGCCATTTCTCAGACTCAGTTCGAGAGGCTATTCGAGATGATAGGTCTGCGATATGCCAGCACATGGCCTTAGTGCAAGTGGGAGATTGTTAGCGTAATATGCCCTAGAGGCCATTATTGTATAGTACTAGTTTGTATATTACATTTTGGAAGCTTGCGATATATACACGGATTTATGACAGTCTAGCTCAATATGGTAGTATGCTACTTGGTTTTTTTCTATCTTAATATGTGTATATGTTTCTTTTGACGTATCGCTAATACATATTGATAGAGCCCTTAGGATCTTTTCTTGACTACCAGCGTTGTGATGGCAATCACACTAGTGGGGGCTGGCTAGTCTGCAAGCACATCCTTATACAGGTCCCTAGTCGTAGGATTATCGAGACAGGGCATCGATACTCCAGAGTAGACCAGTGTATACGCTTCTTATCCCAGCAGGGGACATGGTCTGTCCCACAGCCATTAGTACGTCGTACTGGAGATAGTATGCAGGTGCTCATCGAGTTATGAGTTACACTGGAGGGACTCATGGAGAACTGCTGGTTGGTACTATACCTATCGTCGGGTAGCAGTTCCCAGGTGACATGAGTACAGCATATTCCGTTGACTTGATACCGCTACTTCGCCTCAAGTGTCTTCCCACTGTTCTTAGATTACTACCCTACCACGGCTCTACTAGGTCGTGTAAACATGTAGTAGTTGGGTGCAGTCCCGAAGCGCTTGTAGGCAGTAGCGGTTAGATAGGATTCGTCTCTCCCGGTATTGGGGGTTGATGTCGCGCTGTGATTCGGAAAGCCATTACACAAAGTCCTGGCTATGGCAAGCGAGATTTGCTAGTAGGGATTCCAGTAGTTTCTTAGGGTGTTTTTGGCTGCACTCTGACATGACTTATTGCGCTATTAGGGGTCTGATGCTTGCCGCCCCTAGGCCCGATATGCGATACTCTTAGACGAACAGACCGGACTATACGGAGATTGCCACAGACAGGCTCAGTAGGGGTTCGGATGAGTTAGCTCGTCGGCCTTCTTATCGACAGATACCTGGGTAGCCGTTACATGCAGCTAGTACAGCTGATGTGCTTGTGATTAAACCCACTGCCACCGTACTGTCGAGTCTTTAGAGTCCCACACAGAGGGTTTCCCTGCTTTGGGAGAAACGATGTAGAGGTCGTATGGTTTTACGACAGGGTTTGATCACATATGTGTACTTGTGCGCATATGATGTTCGGGCGGACAATACTAGTGGGCTTTGGCTTAATCCGGATCCTAGTATTTGGTTATTGGATTAGTTATGTCTTATTGTATTCGTGTTTCTCGGAACATGGATACGGGTATATATATACGGATGCGAGGGCATTCTTGTAATTATTCAAGTTTTCTTTAAGATGATAACACCTCATTACTTGTTTAAGCATTTTAGATTAAATGCTTAATGAGGTGGATATTTGAGAGGAGGAAAACTTCATGGTATTTTAGTGAAATTGAGCATGGTTCATGTTGACTTCCTTGGACTCTTATGAAATATGAAGACTTAGATATTTATGAGATATTTGCGAGATATTTTTCTTCGTGTTATAGTTAAAATAGATGCCATGCTCAAGAGTTAAGATCATTATCACAAACATATTCTCTCTCCTCTCAAGCTCTCTTTTCATCTTCCTCAAAGAAACTCTAATTGTCTCATGAGTTGAGAATCCTAGGGTTTGTGAGATAACTAAATCCTTTAACACTCTCTACTCACTCTAGGCTACTTAGTTTAGCATACCAAGTGACCTAGGTACCTCAACTTGGAGGTTAAGCTCAAGGTTGAAACTTTCGGGTGGATCTTCTTCGATTTGGAGAAGCCGATAAGGAGGCGCGATCCGTTCTCACTTCGAGGAGCTCATGAAGAGGAGAAGGACAGTGAGGTGAAGAAGGATAGCGAGAACTTGAGGTATAATATTCTCATATAGTAGTTAAACCTCCGATTAAGTTTGTTAGTTAGGGATTAGTATCGATCCTGGAGTTTAGTCGATATTACGAAGCACTTAAAAATCGTTTTTTGCAAACTCCGCTTTCCCACGAACATGTGGGGGTGCGTGTTATCGAATTAAATTTCATATAAGCTCTCACGTGTTTAACACGTGAGGCTTAAAATGTGGGTAATTCTCCCCTTTCTCTCTCTCTTTTTTATAAGGGAACAAATGCTACCCAGCGTTCTCTCACGTGGCTTGAACGTAAGTGCAACGGTGTCCATCTTTACCACCGTTGGATCGTCTAGGGGAATGGGAAGTTGAACCGATCCTATCAAGTCTTATAAATGGGTCCTTTAGCCTTGGAATGACTACTGTTTTTTCATCTTCCTCCTTGAGTTTTTTCTTCCTCGAGAATTTAACTCTCATTTCAGAGCTTAGATCTCTGCCCTCAGAACTCCTCTGACCAGAGTTAAACTCTGCCAAAATTTTCGTAAGGATTATAGACAGAGCTTAGCTCTTAGAAGACTTCCTTTTTGTATGTCCTTTTTTTATTTTGGATTTTTAATCCATTTAACAAAGCTCCGCTCTTTCTTTGAACCGATCTCTTGGAGATCTAAAAAAACTTCTTTTTTTAGTAAACCGTAGGTCTTGATGTCCATATCAAGGGTGTGAATGGGCATTCTTGAGAATCGCTGATTCCATTCTTAAAGTTTTACTCTATCATTGATCTTGACACTTGAGGGTCTCTGGAATTTAATTCCATTATATTTCCCATCTGTTTCCCAACATGGGGATTTCTGGGATTTAATCCCATTCCATCTTTTTGCAGAGCTTAGCTCTGGTTTGATTCTTAAGAACTTTGGGAATTTTATTCCCTTTACTATTCTTGGATATTTTCCTTTTTAGGATTTTAATATCCTTTTCACAGAATTGAATCCGTTGTTGTTTTTTAAAAGAACCCGTTTTTCGGGGATATTGGGAGTTTTTAACTCCACTGTCCATTTACTGAGAATCCTTTTTGATTCTCATAATTGGAACTTTTCTCATCATTGACGAGCCGCTATTTTGATTTCGTGGGGCCCACTAGCTTTGGAGTGAGTAATCCCATAAAACAAATTCGCATCTTTTGTCGATGTTTTTTTTGTGTGTGTCCCCTTTCTTTTAGGTACAATGGCCTCACTTTCCTACTTTCATTATACCCACTCAAAGGTCGCTTTCCCACAGTCGCCATCAGACGAGGAAGCGATGGCTATGATTACGAAACATGACAAGGACCAAAAGAGCTTTCTCCCATGGGGAATCTGGTACGGTTATATTATCAGCGGCCGCCGTAGTTTTACATATGGAGTACCAACAGAACCCATCCGCTCGATTCAATTTACAGAGCGTCCGCATATCACTTATGCAGTGGAGGAGGCTAATTGGACTCCTGAGGGCTGGCTTGAGCCATAAACGACACGGATACCCAATCAACACTTGGTGGCTATCGACATTCTGGGACGCCTAGTATGCCAAGGTGAAGATCGACCTTGAGGGCAGGTCTATAAGATAGGCGTTACCCCGCGACTTCCAGTGGGCTGCTTTCCTTGGGCCCGGTATATTATTTCCTCCCAATGCTCATGGCTGTAGAAAGTTGGACTATACCAGACGGTGTATGCGCCATTGTTCTACTACCATGCTCCCAACGTTTGGTGGGTTACGGCTTTTTTAAACCAATGAAATCTTCTAACACATACGTTCCTACTAGGGGACTGCGAAGTTTCTATTTCGCTGGAGGAATTCTGAGAAATTTCCGGACTGCCGATCAGGGAAGAATATTACGAGGAATTACTACCACGTGACGAGTATGTTTTTGCCACGGTGCCAGCCATGCGTGAGGACCTGATAGCTGAGAATGTTGTTCAGCACAAGCATCCGAGTTTGATCAAATACTTGGGCATTTATGAGAACTTGTTTGTGCCATTAGAAGGGCAAGGTGTCAGTTTTGACGATTTCATCGCTCGCTTCTTTCGTAATGATGCTATATCCAAGAAGGCTCCGAAATTTGTTGTCAAGCCCCGCTTCCCAGTGTACGGGTAAGCAGACGCGACTGGGCCCGCTACGTATTTACTCAGAAGTAAACACGCTAAGCGTAACTAAGCAATATAATGTAAATATACACAAGAAGACATGAAATGTAAATGAACAGCAACTTTTATTTATTAAACATTTCTTTATAATACAACTGAAAAGTAAATACAATGATGAAAGCAATGTATAAACAATGGCATGAACATGAAAGTAAAGTATATACAAAAGTTTAGAGCTCGAGGTCCTCGCTGAACTAATCCAAGTTCTCTGAACTGGGCTCTATCTCCAGTGAGTCGGATCCACCTGACAACATTCCAAAAAAGAAGAGAGGAGGAATTTCGTCAGCGAACAATCGCTCGGTAAGTCCCAAAGAAAGGTAGAAATAGAATAAACAGAAAGAATATAACTGTATACTATTTAATTGTTATGTTAATGTGGTTGTTTGTAGCTTGGTACAGAATATGCCAGTGTATGCAAGAGGAGTCCAACTATTCCGTGGACTAAACTATACGGAGCACAAGGAACCGTTAAGCCACGGAACAGCAGCAATAGATATTCAGATTAGGTGTATTAAAGTGACCGTCTCGTGCCACTTCTAACACATTCCGTACCAGTCTACCCCTTTAAAATCCCGTAATGTATTTTGTGTTGATTTGTATATGGTTTTGTTTAATAGATGTACGACTTGCCGAAACCATGATATCATATAAACGGAAAGGATATAAATGGATAGTCATGTTATCAGAGTATATCCATGGTTCGGTTTAGTCGAGTCATGTTGATATAAATTGAATTCTGGTATAAATGGATTCATGTTGAAATGGAGTTATACTTGAATCATATTCAAGAATAGATTGATTGATTTCAGATTAGACTGAGACTCTGCCTGAGTCAGACACTTAAACAGAATTGAAGTTCTGAATTAGTTTTGATGTTATCGGTAATTGCTGCACATGAACGGCAGGATTTGTGTTTTTTTCTAAGACAATTACTGTATTGATAACACCGTTTTTAGTTTGTCTACCTTAGATAGGAAAGCACCCATATTCTCCGGCTCCCTGAGGCTCAAGAGAACTGGTCGTGCTTAAACCTATATTTACTAGGATCCTTATTGTAAATTAATATAACTTGAGGGGGTTTTATGAAAAATAGTTTTGATATATTTTCAACATAAACCTCAAGTATTTATTTATCATCTTTAGGGTTTTCATATTTTTAATTTTTATAAAATGATATATTCTAGTGGATAAAAACCTAACTTGGAATAATATATGGTATTTTCTTTTAATTTGACTTGTATTGAAATGAGATGGTATTTTCATGATCTTTTGTGATTATTTTATTTTGATTAGAAAACATGGAATATATATTATATTTAAAATAGATATTTTGATAATATATATATATAATTATAAAAATAGAATTGATTTATTAAATAGAAATCACGTTTTCTTAAAAATTGTAATAAAAATTCCATCGAGATCGAATGCTCCGTGAGGAGGTCTGCATCTCGCTCTACTAGTCCCGAGGACGTGCGATAACCCGCACCATTCCGATCGGGTTCCCCAAAATGGGTTGTAGAGGCTTATTTGCAAGGAATTTATTTAAAACAATTTAAAGAATACGGGTTTTAATAATTTAAGGTATTTTAATGTAAATTATGTTTTGTCCTACAAAAATTATTACAAAAGCCATCATGCTATGTCAAGATAAGTGTTGTGATGAGGTAGGTCATTACCTCGTGGGTTTTCTAAAGGTAATATGAGCAAAATTATAAAGTAATGTCGTATGTAAACTAGATGGTATTTTACCATAAAAGTTAAATAAAAGTTGTTTAACACTATATTTTGAATTGAAACTTGTTCCAAATGTTATTTAATGGTTAATAAACAATATATAAAAAGATGGTAATTTTGTTATTAAGAAATATTGCATTTTTGATGAAATTAGAATCGGAAGTTGGAATAACTCAGCTTCTGACGAGTTTTGAAAATAGGTGCTATTTACTAGAGAGAAGAGGGAAGAGGGGACTTACTGATTGATTAAAGATGGGTGAGGTAGAGGGAGATTTCGAAGGCGTCGTGGAGTCGCGTAGTGTCCGGATTTTTCCCGAAACGTCGCCGGAACTTGACCTTGAGCTAACTCCACTTGTACAACTTCTTGAACTTGGAAAATTTAGAGAGTTTTGGCAATGGATTTCTAAATGAGGAGACTGGGGTGTGATGTTTGTATTTATAGAAGAAATTAGAGTTTCGGGTAATAAAGAAGGAATTAAAAATATGCATTAAAATTTGGATTAATGCCTCATTTTAATTCACTGGAAATGTGCAGGGAAATCAAACAGACTAGGGTTAGTGGGGGGAGTCCAAGGGGTGCAAGGTTAAATTTTGGGAGCATTTGCTACAGGGGGGCCCGGCGGCGCCAGCCCTAAGCATCATCTCGCCGGTCGTCTAGGGGGTAGAGGCTCTGGATTGAAGACACGTGTCCTAGGCTTCTTAATTAACAATTTCCACATTATGAGACTTTTCATTTTTACGTGCAGTGCACGTGTAAACTTTTGAGTTTCTAAAAGTTTTAACGAAAAATCAACAAAAATAATATGTGGATGATGGGATTTGAACACAGTGGCTATGTCAAAGTAGTGCAAGGCTTTACCAATGAGCTACAATTGTTTTCTTGCTGTTCAAAAGCGAATTAAATACTTATAGCATACACAGGATTGCAAATACTCCATTTGTACATTAACTTTTAAACAAATTTTCTATACACTGAAACAGAGTTGTTACATTCTACCCTCCTTAAAAAAATTTCATCCCCTAATTTACAATTATTTTAAGGACTAATTTACAAACAAGTGATGGTATTTTGCACGCATATCGTCTTCTCTTTCCCACATTGATTCTCCTGGTGTGTCTTTTCTCCACATCACCCAGATCAAGTTTACTTCCTTGTTCCGAAGTGACTTCACCTTTCTGTCCAGGATTTCAATGCGTTGTTGCTCACGAGATATATCCGTCTGTACAGTAAGCTCGGAGTGATCAAGAAAGTGAATGGCGTCACTCACATACCTTCTGAGTTAGGATATGTGGAACACATTGTGCACTCCTTCCAATGAGGGTAGAAGTGCCAAGCGATAAGCCACTTCTCCGACTTGTTCGAGTATGTCGAACGGTCCAATGTATCTCGGACTTAGCTTACCCCGCCTTCCAAAGTGAATCACTCTACGGTTTGGTGAGATCTTTAAAAATACATGGTCTCCCTATTAGAACTCCAAGTGACGGCACTTTCCATCAGCCCGGTGCTTCTGTCGATCTTGGGCTATGTGTAATCTTTTCCTGATAGTGCGAACCACATCCACTGTTGCTACTATCATCTCAGGTCCAAGGAGTTCTCTATCTCCGATGTCATCCCAACTTAATGGTGAACGGCACTTTCTTCCATATAGAGCCGCAAAGGGTGCCATTCCAATGCTTGGTAGCTGTTGTTGTATGAAAACTCCACAAGATGTAGGTGATCTTCCCACGATCCTCTGAAGTCTAACATACACGCTCTTAGAATATCTTCTAATATCTGAATCATTTGCTCAGACTGACCATCTGTTTGTGGATAGTAAGCTGTGCTAAAGTTCAGACTTGTTCCCAAGCTAACTTGCATACTCTGCCAAAATTGCGATCAAAATCTGGTGTCACGATCGGAGACAATGCAAACCGGTACTCCATGTAATCTCAAGATCTCCTGGATGAGTTTATGGGTATAAAAGATAGTACATATTAAAGAGTTAAATCTTATTTAGATTCAAACCTACCTCTATGTACTTCTTTGCTAGTGTCTTGCTAGATTGGCCAACTCGAAATGAGATGAAGTGAGCCGACTTTGTGAGTCGATCCACAATAAACCATACCGCATCGTTACCTTTCGTGCTGTGAGGAAGAGAAGTCACGAAGTCCATAGTGATTTGTTGCCACTTCTATCCTGGAATAGATAACGGTTGAAGTAAACCAGCAGTCCTGCGATGTTCAGCATTCACTTGCTGACACACCAAACATTTAGTGACGCTTCTGGCTACTTCACGCTTTATTCCATACCACCAGTAATGTTGTCTCAGATCTTTGTACATTTTTGTATCACCAGGGTGTACTAAATAGGGAGAGCTATGGGCTTGTTTCATCAATTATTCTCGAACAGGACCTTGTAGTACACACAATCTGCTTCCGTATCTCAAAGATCCATCTTCATGAATGATGAAGTCTGTTTTAAGTCTACTTTCTACTTGTTCTCTGATCTTTTGCAACTTGGCATCACTTGCTTGAGCTGCTTTGATCTGATTGACAATTGTAAACTTAACTTGTAATTTCATCAAACTTGAAGCGTTACCTGGCATAGCCACTTCTATCTTCATCTGATGCAAATCTTATTGAAGCTTCCACTATGCAGTGAGATTCATTGATAATGGTTGGCGACTAAGTGCATCAATTACTACATTCACCTTCCCTGGATAATATTGTAGGTTGATGTCGAAGTCCGCCATAAGTTCTAACCATCTTCTCTGCCGCATATTCAACTCTTTCTGAGTAAACACATATTTCAGACTCATGTGGTCTGTGTATATGTCTACTCGTTCTCCAAGAAGATAATAGCACCAAATCTTAAGAGTAAAGATAATGGCTGCCAACTCCAAATCATGCGTCGGATTGTTGCGCTTATGAACTTTCAGCTGTCTTGATGCATAAGCTACAACTTTATCGTGATGATATAGAACACATCCTAATCCCTTACTAGATGCATTGCAATGCACTACGAAACCTCCAGATTGGTCCGGTATTACGAGAATAGGCGCCGATGTCAATCTTGACTTAAGTTCTACGAAAGCTTGTTCGCATGCTTCTGATCACACGAATTCTTCATCTTTATGCGTGAGCTTGGTCAGGGGTGTTGCAATCTTCGAAAATCCTTCAATGAATCTTCTGTAATATCCTGCTAAACCTAGGAAACTTCGAATGTCCTTCATTGATTCGGTGTCGGCTATTCGCTTACTGCTGATATCTTAGTTGGATCTACAGAAATTCCATCGCCTGATACAATATGTCCAAGAAAACCGACTTGATCTAGCCAAAACTCACACTTGCTGTACTTGGCATATAGTTGATGCTGTCTTAAAGTCTCTAGGACAATTCGTAGGTGCTCGGCATGTTCTTTCCGACTCTTAGAATACACCAGGATGTCGTCGATGAAGATGACAAAAAACTTGTCTAGGTATTCTCGGAAAACTTGATTAAGTTCATGAATATAGCTGGTGCGTTGGTCACTCCAAATGGCATCAAAAGAAACTCATAATGACCATAGTGAGTCCTGAATGCCGTCTTCGGAATATCAGACTCTTTGACCTTCACCTGATGATATTCTGAACGAAGATCTAACTTGAAGAAAAGGCAAGACCCACTTAGCCGATCGAACATATCGTCGATGTGCGGAAGTGGATACTTGTTCATTATAGTTACTTCGTTTAGAGCTCTATAATTAATGCACATTTGATATGAACCTTCTTTCTTCTTTACAAGCAGAACTGGCGATCCCCAACTTGAAGTGGTAAGACGAATCCATTCTTTCTTCAATAATTCGTCCAACTGAGTTCAGATCTCTTTCAAACCTTCAGGACTCAAGCGATACGGAGCTTTGATCACCGGTTGTGATCTAGGTACTAAATCAATGCTAAATTCAAGAGCTCGATTGGGAGGCAAATCTGATATGTCTTCAGGAAATATATCGTCGAACTCTCGAACTATTTCTGGCTTGACTTCTTCCGCCTGTAGAGTTTTAATCACTGCCTTCTTCGATTTTGCATTGTATGTGCTTGGCTCCAGTGTACGATCTCCACTTTTGAAATAAAAGACCGGATGTTCTGTAATCTCGAACACTACCCTCCTTTGACGACAGTCAATCGTAGTATAGAATGTTCCTAACCAATCCATACCCAAAACGACATCAAAATTTGGTATGTCCAGCACCTTGAAGTCAGCATAGAATTCTCTGCTGCAGATGACCACTGGACAAATGTCATATCCCATTATTGCCTTTAGAACGCCATTCCCTAAACTACGTTTCAGCTGGATACGAGAGGTTTGACTGGAATCGCATGAGTTCGAATGAACCGTTGCGACATAAAGCAATGAGATGCTTCAGTATCGAAGAGTGCTAGTGCAGAAAGTGAGGCTACTAAGATCGTACCTAAATTATGTGGGATATGTTTTAGGTATAAGAAAAAGATATATGGGTATATATAAAGACTGAAAGAAAGCTTGAAAGGAAAGAGTTACCAGTGATAACTTGGCCAGTGGCTTCAGCTTCTTCCACAGTCATTGTGAAAACTTTTCACCTCGGTACATTCCTTCTTGCTGAAGGATCATTCCTCTGTTCGTTCCTCTGTACTTGAGATAAGTTCCTTTGTGTTTGATGGAACTGACAAGGAGGAGGTGCAGTCGGTCCACGATGAGGTGGAGCTGGGAGAGCGAGACGTGGAGCAGGTGCCTGGATAGCTGGCCGCCGCGGATAGGTAATTGCTGGTCTGGGTGTAGCATTTGGATTGAGTCTATGAGGAAAAGACCCAATATCATGTGTGGCTGAGCCGCAGACTAAGCAAAGGAGATTAGCATGCCTACAATCCTTCGCCAGGTGTCCATCCCTCCGGCAGTAAAAGCAAAAGGCTAGGCTGGGCCGGTTGAATGGTACTCCCGGTCTCCTGGGTACAAAATATGGCCTTGAAGAGGCTCCTCCTGCCATCTGAGTGGCAGGGCGCTTCAATCCGGCAGATTGGGGTATGCTCTTCATCTTCACTACTGCCTCATATCAACGGGTAGCTTTTAGAGCTAGTTCGTGGGTTGGGAAATCCCCTTTGGCTAAGGCAGCTTGGATCTTTGGATCTAACCCTTGCTGAAATCATCTAGACCTGATCTCAATAGTTGGAATGAGATGTGCCGCGAACCTGTTACGGTCTTGTGTTAGCTGTGTAGTATGTGATATAAGAAAATCGAATATTTGAGACATATCTTTACCTGCTCAACATAGTGAACTCGGAATCATACTCATCCACCGATTTGCTCCATATATAGCCTTGTTGTAAGTGAATGAATTGCTGCTCCATGTCAAATCGGGCAATCTCTGGAAAGTACTTCGTGTCGAACATGTCACGAAATTTTTTCCATACGATAGGCTGAGCAAGACGGCTTTCATTCGCCTTCCACCATACTCGGGCGTTGTCGGTGAGTTGCAGCTTCGCAACCCATACTCAAGCGATGTCTGGCACTTGTGCTGCTGCCAGATCGTCCTCAATGCTCTGAGCCCATTCTTCAGCTTCTAAAGGGCTCTCTTTCCCAGAAAATTGCTTCAGGTGCAATGCCCGGAATTGCTTCACTCCGGGTGCTTCCGCTTCTGGGCGGTTCAATAAGATAGCATTCTGCTGCTGCTGTCCTTCCAGAAGGCTTCGGTTTGCCTCAAGCAATACCGTTTGCTCGTTGATCGGAGCTGCAACGGTAGGCGTAAGTGAAAGGTGGTGGTGTGTTGTTAAAGTTTGTGCTGGTATTGTTTGGAGAATCCATAACTTTGAAAGAAAAAATAGGGTCAGGATAGATTCAAAGTATATGAATTTATAAGATTTAAGGAATATGAAATGTAAAGAATGTTTTTAGTTGCCGATTCTTGTGTTATATTTCTTAGGACTTCATGCAGAATTGACCTGCATGTCCATGCAGAACTGACCTGCATGGGCCGCCAAAAAAACCTGTCACACCCCGCTTCCCAGTGTACGGGTAAGCAGACGCGACTTGGCCCGCTACGTATAAACATGCTAAGCTTAACTAAGCAATATAATGTAAATATACACAAGAAGACATGAAATGTAAATGAAAAACAACTTTTATTTATTAAACATTTCTTTACAATACAACTGAAAAGTAACTACAATGATGAAAGCAGTGCCTAAACAATGGCATGAACATTAAAGTATATACATGAGTCTAGAGCTCGAGGTCCTCGTTGAACAGATCCAAGTCCTCTGAACCGGGCTCTATCTCCAGTGAGTCGGATCCACCTGACAACATTCCAAAGAAGAAGAGAGGAGGAATTTCGTCAGCGAACAATCGCTCGGTAAGTCCCAAAGAAAAGTAGAAATAGAATAAAAAGAAAGAATATAACTGTATACTATTTAATTGTTATGTTAACGCAGTTGTTTATAGCATGGTAAAAATATGCCAGTGTATACGAAAGGAGTCCAACTATTCCGTAGACTAAGGTATATGGAGCACAATGAACTGTTAAGCCACGGAACAACAACAATTGATATTCAGGTTAGGTGTATTAAAGTGACCGTCTCGTGCCACTTCTAACACATTTCGTACCAGTCTACCCCTTTAAAACCCCGTAATGTATTTTGTATTGATTTGTATATGGTTTTGTTTAATAGATGTACGACTTGCCAAAACCATGATATCATGTAAACGGAAAGGATATAAATGGATAGTCATGTAATCAGAGTATATCCATGATTCGGTTTAGTCGAGTCATGTTGATATAGATTGAATTCTGGTATAAATGGATTCATGTTGAAATGGAGTTCTACTTGAATCATATTCAAGAATAGATTGATTGATTTCAGATTAGACTGAGACTCGACCTGATTCAGACACTTAAACAGAATTGAAGTTCTGAATTAGTTTTGATGTTATCGGTAACTGCTGCACATGGACGGTAGGATTTGTGTCTTTTTCAAAGAAAATTACTGTATTGATAACACCATTTTTACTTTGTCTACCTCAGATAAGAAAGCACCCATATTCTCCGGCTCTCTGAGGCTCAAGAGAACTGGTCCCGCTTAAACCTATATTTACTAGGGTCCTTATTGTAAATTAATATAACTTGAGGGGGTTTTATGAAAAATAGTTTTGATATATTTTCAACATAAACCTCAAATATTTATTTATCATCTTTAGGGTTTTCATAGTTGTAATTTTTATAAAATGAAATATTCTAGTGGATATAAACCTAATTTTGAATAGTATATGGTATTTTCTTATAATTTGACTTGTATTGAAATGAGATGTATTTTCATGATCTTTTATGATTCTTTTCTTTTGATTAGAAAACATGGAATATATATTATATTTAATATATATATTTTTATCATATTTGTATATATATAATTATAAAAATAGAATTTATTTATTAAATAGAAATCACGTTTTCTTAAAAATTATAATAAAAATTCCATCGAGATCGAATGCTCCGTGAGGAGGTCTGCATCTCGCTGTACTAGTCTCGAGGACATGCGATAACCCGCACCATCTCGATCGGTTTCCCCAAAATGGGTTGTAAAGGCTTATTTGCAAGGAATTTATTTAAAACAATTTAAAGAATACAGGTTTTGATAGTTTAAGGTATTTTAATGTAAATTGTGTTTTGTCCCACAAAAATTGTTACAAAAGCTATTGTGCTATATCAAGATGAGTGTTGTGATGAGGTAGGTCATTACCTCGTGAGTTTTCTAAAGTTAATATGAGCAAAATGATAAAGTAATGTCGTATGTAAACTAGATGGTATTTTATCGTAAAAGTTAAATAAAAGTTGTTTAACACTATATTTTGAATTGAAACTTGTTCCAAATATTATTTAATTATTAATAAACAATATGTAAAAAGATGGTAAATTTTTTATTAAGAAAAATTGCGTTTTTGATGAAATTAGAATCAGAAGTCGGAATAACTCCGCTTCCGACGAGTTTTGAAAATATGATTCTATTTACTAGAGAGAGAAGAGGGAAGAGGAGAGTTACTGATTGATTAAAGAGGGGGGAGGTAGAAGGAGATTTCGAAGGCGTCGTGTCGTCGCGTCGTCGCCGGATTTGTCCTGAAACGTCGCCGAAACTTGACCTTGAGCTAACTCCACTTGTAGAACTTCTTGGACTTGGAAAATTTAGAGAGTTTTGGCAATGGATTTCTGAATGAAGAGGTTAGGGTATGATATTTGTATTTATAGGAGAAATTAGGGTTTAGGGTAATGAAAAAGGAATTAAAAATATGCATTAAAATTTGGATTAATGCATCATTTTAATTCTCTGGAAATGTGCAGGGAAATCAAACAGACTAAGGTTAGTGGGGGGAGTCCAAAGGATGTAGGGTTAAATTTTGGGAGCATTTGCCACCGGGGGGGGAGGGAAGGGGGGGCGCCGGCTCCAAGCATCATCTCATCGGTCGTCTAGAGGGTAGAGGGCTCTGTATTGAAGACACGTGCCCTAGGCTGCATAATTAACAATTTTCACATGTTTGTTTTATGAGACTTTTCATTTATACGTGTAGTGCACGTGTAAAATTTTGAGCTTCTAAAAGTTTTAAAGAAAAATCAACAAAAATAATATGTGGCTGAGGGGATTTGAACGCAGGGGCTATGTCACAGCAGTGCAAGGCTTTACCAATGAGCTACAAGTGTTTTCTTGCTGTTCAAAAGCGAATTAAATACTTATAGCATACACAGGATTGCAAATACTCCATTTGTACATTAACTTTTAAACAAATTTTCTGTACACTGAAACAGAGTTGTTGCATTTGCAAAGGTCGAAGATCCCTTCGGATTTGGCCTGGGCAAACTTTCGGCTAACGAGGAAGATCTCCAAAATTTTATATTCCAAGTATGTCGACCGTGGCTTTTGACAAGATCGCTGCTCCTGGTATAGATGAGGAAACATTTTTTGTATGTTTCATCAGGCTTTGGATCAGCTGGTTTGCGATGCCGATGGATCGATGCTTTATGAGAGCCTCCGTCTTCTACTCTACACACCGCATAGCCTAAGGAGCACGACTGGCTGTTGGCGTTGCAGGGTTATCCCACCTGTATCATGGTTTGAGTACCACGGCCAACACTTTAACTCCAGATGCAGACATCGTGAACTTCTCCCTCCATTACTTCACGTCCTGGATTGAGATGCATGTGTTAGGTGCGTTTGTTGTGCACCAGCGGCTTTTTTTCTACGAGTCCTATACTTTCCCACGAGTCATGAGACTAGTTGATGCTTCCGCTCCTGATCCGACTCAGTTGGGGGTTTTGCACGTGCTGCTTAACCCGTATTCAAATGAGGGTGGCATAGTTTTCAATGATCGAGTTCTTTCAGCGTCAGCGGTGCCTGTTCAACAGTTATTTGATTTGTTGAAGAAAGAAACGCTGAATTTGAAACACAAGGAGATCATGCACCTATATGCGATCAGGCCGGGGTTGTCACGCCCCACCCCCAATACAGAGAGTATTGTCCGCTCTGGCCAAAGTCGCACGGTTTTGTCCTTCGGGGCGAATTGGACCTGACCAGGGGCCACTTCCCAGGAGGTCACCCATCCCAGGACTTCCCTGGCCCGAGCACGCTTAACCACAGAGTTCTCAAACTCCTGTAGTACCAGTTCACTTAAAAGGCGCCTCTGTATTGAAGAGCGGTATCATTCCTTTTATAGTTTAGATCTGTCCTCTTTCGGAATGTATTTCGAAGATTCCCCATTGTTTTACAGTGGGTCCCCATGCTTATCTGGTATATATGAGTATACCGGATAATATCTGGGGTATTACATTCTCCCCGACTTAGAACAATGGTTCGTCCTCGAACCACAAACCTACTATTTGAGGAACCAGCTCTGATACCAACTTTGTCACGACCCGAAATTTGGCACGTGACAGCCCTTAAACCACGTAACCTCTACAGGCGTAACACAATTTAAGTAAGCCGAAAACCCAGCAATCTAAACAATCAAAAGTAATAAGTGATAATAACATTGTTTAAAGCTTTTGGGAATCTCAAATAAAAATTCTTTAAAGTCCAAATTTACTTTCTTGAAAATTTCTGCAGCACCTCCTTTGTAAAAACTAGCCCCGAAAACGGGTACAATAATAATATAAGTAAAGCATCTCCAAACGGGAGCAAATCCACTCTCAAAGGCGGAAAACAACCACCACAACAGATATACGACGCCGTAACGAAGAAAAAAGACGATATAAAGTGAAGCAGCATGAAAGACCTCCAAAGTCACAAATAATATACAATATCGTCCTTACAACTCGTCTCTAAGTCAATACATAAAGTAGTAGATGGAGAGTACTAGATAAAACGAATATACAAATGAGTATCATCGGATAACCGTAAACCCACCTATAGCAAAACTGCACACAGTCAGCCGTAGCGATATCCGCTGCAAAAGATGATACGATGTGATGAAGAAGCTCTGCCGCGACTGCTTTGAGGGACACCTACAAACACCGTGGCACAACGGGGGTGAGTTTCCAACTCGTGAATAGTAAATAACATATGCAGGTAATCGCAGGTATGCACGTACTGCGATAATCTATCACATACAACTGATAACAATAATGGCAATATGTATATGCAACTGTCATGAAAGGTATTTTAGCAGGTACTACTAATACATGAAGCAATGCATATCGAATAAATACTGAGTATGGGATCAAATACGTCATCCTCACGGAATCCTCATCATGGCAGGACCAGTGTCCATCAAGACAATCTAAATCCCAATACCAAAGGCACCGCATCCTCAGATCGGCCCTCAAATCCTGTAAGTCTCATGGAACCTGAGTGTCCAACATCGACACCCGAAACATCATGAAAACATATGCCTGTGTGTGTGTGTGTGTATAAGGATATCTATCTCGTGTGTCCATCAACGACATATAAAAATCATGGAACCTGAGTGTCCAACATCGACACTCGAAACATCATGAAATACTCGTGTCCAGCATCGACACGTAAATCCTCATATCTAGGGCTCCGTCAGTCCGGATTGGCCCACGGGCTCTGTCAGTCCGGATCAGCCTGTATCATCATGACTCCGGTCGGTATCCCCACGATAACCGCCGAATCCAAATACTATCACTGGTAGGTACTAGCCCAGCCTGCCAGGCTCATCGCCATCATCTGTGATTTTCTTGCCCCGGGGAACATACCGGGCTCCACCATATACCTGCACACAGCCCACTCCACTCCTCGTATCGGGTATATATCACAAATATCAGAACCGAGGAGTCTCATGGTGGACGCATCGAAATATCATATCAAGAGAAACCGGGTTTTTCAAACAATGCATAATTTTATGAAAATACCACGGTCCTCAAATCCAGAAAACATCAAGTAATGAATAAGAATACTTGCATAGATCATTATGATGATATATATTATATATATGTACATATATAACAGCGTCCCATACCACTGATATATATATATATATATATATATATATATATATATATATATATATATATATATATATATATATATATACACGTATAAATCAGCGTCCCATACCACTGATATATACCCTCAGGAGTAAAACATCCATATCTCAATGCGAAATCCATGAAATATAATATATGCAACATGAAATAGTAATATGAGCATATAAAGGAACAACCGCTATTTAACTGCAACAAGTTATTAAATATATCATGCGGTTCCTAATTTCTCCGAAATCAAATGCAACATAATATACAGGTGAACATGTAGCTATAGCCAGGTATGTGTAAATATGTAGGTATGCGGGTATACTACCCATCATATGCGCAATCGCATAAGAATCAATGACCCCATGTCAATGGCAATACAATACCACATAGGTATATGTAACCCTAGCAAGGTAAGTGGGTATACATGTAAGTATGTATGCATGATGTACATGTAGCTATATCTCATATGTGTATATACCTATCAATAAAGATGTAATACCCTCTAGGTATAGGTGTAGCTATGTCCAAATATGTGTATATACATGTCAATAATGATGCAATACCCTTTAGGTATAGGTGTAACTATGTCCAGGTATGTGTATATACATGTCAATAATGATGCAATACCCTCTAGGTATATGTGTTGCTGTAGCATAGTAAGGAATGTGTATATACATGTCAATAATGATGTAATACCCTCCAGGTATATGTGTAGCTGTATCAAGGTATAACATGGCATATGTGTAAGCATGTAGGTATACAGGTATGCTATATCTCATATGTACAAAGGAAATAAGGATCATGTCTCAATGTCCCTAACCAATACAATATCACGTATGTATAGGTGTTGTGTGTGTCATGGCAGTTATTGACGGTGTGGGTGTAGCATACAATTTGTGCTCGTGCAACATGAACCGTCAATAATAGTGCAGTGTCCAATGGATACAAATCCCAACACAACAAGTAATAAAATGAAATGAAGTTCATGCACAATCTCTATATGTGCAATATTTGTAATTAATAATCAAGTCATATAATCCAGCCCAGACGCATAATGCCATGCGGGAGATTCCCCTGTAGATGTTAAATCTACTCACAGATGATCTCAAGCTAAATAAATCCGACCACCTGCTTCCCTTTCATCGTAGCATCCGAATCCTTGCTCGCGATCCTAAAATTTCACAAACACAACACATAAGACTAAATATCCTGCGCCGACACAAAGACAATGAAACGCAAGGATAACTTCCTCAAGATATACACACTGTGCATTCAGTGCACAAAACGTGCACGATATCGGCACAACCCTAGCTAGAATGACACAACCACCAAGCCTAGACCCCGATCGTACCGATCGCGCATTCACAACACAATATATATCGTGTAATCTAATATATATAACATCACAACGCCAACGGAAACCCACGCCTAATTCATCCGAAAAACTAGTAAACAACTTTTAATCATTTTAGCTCAAATCTAGTAGTTTAACCAAAACTAGCGGTCACAATCATCACATAATAGCTTGATTAAACCACACAAACCCTTACTAGAATTTAATCTCACCCAAATAAGATTTAGAAAAGTTTAGTTTTCACTTAAGCTTAATTAGACAATTAGGAAAATAACAAATAACATTCTCATAACTAGGTTATGTTTTCCTTGTCTAAACAACACACCTAACCATTACAACTAATCAAAACCTTAACTTGATCTTCATAATCTTTTACATGAATTTCTAAACATGAAATTTTAAGCTATATTAAACATCTAATAAGCTAGCTTAATGATTTAAACAACAATTAAAGTTTAGGGTTATGATTTTATACCTCCACTAGATTCACAAAATACCCTCCAAAATGCTATCTTTTCTCATGAATCAAGCTAGGTTAAGCCTAAAGAAATATGGGTATGGATTTGTATTTGAGTTTGTGGGATTATTTGGTGATTTTTGATGATTTTTAGAAGCTTGTAGGAGTGAAAAATGGGGTGGGAAAAAAATGGGCAGCCAAGGGGGGGGGGAAGGGGGGGTCGGCCACAAGAAGGAAAAGATAAAGGTTTGTGGAAATGTGTGGAAATTTCTAGCTAGAAACCTCAATTAATGCCCATTAATGTACCTCCCATCCAAAGCCACCTCTTAATCTTTTATTTTTCTAATTAAAGTTTTCATTAAATCAATAAATATCTAGATATTTGTAGGATGTTTTGCAAGGATGGTTTAGTGCTTAATCTTGTGATTAAGTTAGCATAGATTCCATTTAGCATAATTAACCCAATCAAAATTGTAATTACCACTAATTAAGTGCATAATTAAAAGCTTATAATAATATTTTAATTAAGGAAAAATATTAAAATGAATCAAAATTTTCAAGTGACCACTAAAAACCGCAAACTAGCAATTTCGTAGGTAAAATAGGTGCAATGAATTCTATACTAAAAAATGATCACTTCCGGGTTTTTACGGAAAAACACCACCTATTTTACCTATTAACGGAAAATTCGCATAAAACGTTACAATCTTCCCCCTTAAAGAAATTCGGTCCCCGAATTTAAAATTCTTACTAAGCGTACCTTCAAAAAGATGAGTGCAAATCATCCACATCTCGCTCGTAGCCTCCCAAGTGATCTCCTCAGTAGAAGGCTACACCAAAGAAAACCTCCACAGATGGAAAGACCTTTGACCAAAGTTTCTCCACCTGCCGATCCACTATAACTATCGGCTGCTGGTGAACGAAAAATCGCGTCCCAATTGAATGGTCTGGTGCTGAATCATGTGAGAAAGGTCATGAAGGTATTTGCGAAGTATCGACACAAGGAATACGGGGTGAGTACTCAAAAATCTGGGCGGAAGTGCCAACATATAGGCAACAGAACTAACTCGCTAAAGGATCTCAAAAGGACATACAATCTTGGACTGAGCTTCCCAAAACTCAACACGCCATTACATCGGAAAAATCCGTAGGAATACATGACCTCTCACTGCGAACTCAAGTCTGCGACAACGACGGTCGGCATAAGACTTCTGTCTGCACTGGGCTGCTCTCATCCTAACCTGAACCAACTGGATCTTCTATGAAGTCTCTTGACTAGCTGGGGTCCAAAATCCTGCTCTCGTGGAGTCAGTAACACAAACTGGCGATCGACACAACCTACCAAACAAAGCCTAAAAGTTGCCATCTGAATCGTCTCCTAATAACGTTATCATAGGAGAACCCAATCAATGGCAAGTGACGATCCCAACCGCCAACAACCAATTAGTACGTACGCACAAGCATATCCTCCAGAATCTTTATAGTCCGCTCTGACTGACCATCGTCCTACAGATGGGAAGCGGTGCTAAAACTCAACCAGGTACCCAAGGCTTCCTGAAGCTTCTGCCAAAGATGGCTAGCAAACTGGGTGGCTCTATTGGATACAACGCATGAAGGAACTCCGTGCAAACGCACAACTTATCGAAGAACAACTGAGCAAACTGAGCATACTGAGTATAACCGGACAACAATCACCCAAATGGAGTCACACCCTGTCTAGACCTGGGTAGACACCATAATGAAAACCATGGAGATCTGCTCCCATTCCCAACTCCGGAACGGTTAAAGATTGTAACTCTCCAGCCGGTCTCAAATGCTCAACCTTAGCTCGCTAAGTCAGGCACCTCAAAAACGAAATCTGAAACATCACTCTTCATCCCTGCCCACCCGTAACTATCTCACAAGTCACGTTACATTTTGGTGGAACTTGGGTGAATACTGAAAGCTGGCTGATGTTCCTGCTCTAGGACCTCGCGTCTCTACCCATCAGTATCAGGTACACGCCAATGAGTCCCTAACATAGCACACCCTGGTCATCAATCAAGAACTCCAAATCTCTACCCTGCCGAATATGCTCAAGAATCTCAAACAAACGAGCATCGGTGGGCTGTGCCTCACGAAAACGATTAAGTAAAAGCGGACGGGCACGGACATGAGAAAGCTGTCCCCTCAGTAGAGGCGAACCAAACTGTACTCATCTGTTGCACAAGAATTGTAAGTCTGCAGAAGACTGTATTTGAACTGTGCACAACTGGAACAATCTACCCCCGGCTTACGACTCAAAGTATCAGCTACCACAATCGCCTTACCACGGGTAAATAAAGGATCTCACAACACAATCCTTCACAAGCTCCATCCAACGGCGCTGTCTCAAACTCAGATCCCACTGTAGGAAGATGTACATTAAGCTCTGGTGGTCTGTGAAAATCTGACACGACTGTCCGTACAAGTAGTGTCTCCAAATCTTCAACGCACGACCACTGCGGCCATCTCCAGATCATGAGTGGGATAAATCCTGCTCATACTTCCTCCAACTGTCGGAAAGCATAAGCGATAACTCTATCATGCTACATCATTACACAATCGAGCCCCACTCGCGAAACATCACAGTAATCGACCAAGTCGCCCGATCCAGAAAGCAAAGATAGAACTGGTGTAGTCATCAACAGAATCTTCAACTGCTGAAAACTCAACTCGCATGCCTCAGTCTAAGAAAAGGAACACCCTTCCGGGTCAGTCCGGTTAACGGTGCAGCGATACAGAAGAAATCCTGCATGAAACGGCGGTAAACCGGCTAAGCCCAAAAAGCTGCGGACCTCTGTCACTGATACATGTCTGGGCCAAAGTTGTACGGCCTCGATCTCCCTCAGGTCCATACGAATACCGTCTCCCATAACCACATGACCTAGGAAGTCAACACTATCAAGCCTAAAGGAACACTTCGAGAATTTAGCAAACAGCTAGCGCTCTCCCAATGTCTGCAAAGCAATCCTCAAGTGCTGCTCATATTCCTCTCGACTCTTGGAATAGACCAGAATGTCATCAATAACACAACAATAAAACTGGTTGAGGAACGGCCTGAAAAATCTGTTCCATCACATCCATGAATGATGTTAGGGTATTGGTGAGTCCAACGACACCACCAAAAACTCATAAAACCCACAGCGCACACAAAAATAGTCTTCGGAATGTCATCACTCCAAACCCGCAACTAATGAAGACCTGATCCCAAATCAAACTTAGAAAAATGTCCCGCACCCTGGAGCTAATCAAACAAATCGTCAATGCGAGGTAAAGGATGCCTAATCCGCATCGTAACTCGGTTCAATTGACGATCAATCAATACACAAACTCAAACTGCCATCCTTCTTCTTGATGAACAGAATAGGAGCTTCCCAAAGCGAAACACTTGGACGCACAAGTCCCCCTATCTAGCAACTCTGTAGCCGACCCTAAAGCTCCCTAAGCTCCGCCGGCTCATCTGGAACAACGTCGGAAAAATCTCGCCCAATAGAAACCCGGTCCAACGAATCCACTGTGGCTCCGGTATCATTAATAAAAGCCAAGAATCCTCGACACCCTCTCCTCAAAAGCCGACTAGCGTAACAGGCTGAAATCAAGCTGTGAGGGGCGACACCACAGTCCCCCTGCACAATAAGAGCTGACTCGTCGGGAAAACAAAACCTGATTGTCTTCTCACGATAGTCTACAGACGCATAGCACATAGCTAACCAGTCCGTGCCCAGGAGAACGTCAAAGTCCAACATCTCTAGAAGGATCAAATCGACGGACGAATCTCTATCTCCTATCCGATTGGTACATGACCGAAACACGTGTCGCGCAACCAAAGGATCGCTGACAAGAGTAAACAAAACAAACGGCTGATCTAGCATACAAGACTATCGGTCCAACCTCGGCACGAAGTGTGTAGAACAAACAAGTGCATAGATCCCGAATTAAACAAAACATGCGCATCAGAAGATCATGTGAAAAGATTACCAGAAAAATCTGCATTGGACGCCCGTGCGTCCCGATAAGTAGAAGAAAACACTCGTTCCTACCCTCTACCTACAACTGGCTATACTCCTCCTCTACCATCCTGTTCTCTCCGAACGAACCCTCCGTGACCATTACCTCTATGAACATAAGTCTGACGCGGTGCAACAACAGGCGCAAGGGGCAATGCTCCCTGAGGTGAAGGTGGTAAGGTAACATATGGTACTGCTGCTCTCCTCTGGCGTACTAAGGTACAATCTCTGATGAGGTGATGGAAACTCCCGCACCGGAAACATCCATACGATGACTGCTGACCCTCCTGGGGGTAAGAGCAAAACAACTGTCTTTGTCCCAAGCCACTGCTACTCTCGCGAACCGAACGTAATCTGTCGCGGCGTCTAAGCATCTGTCTCTAGGCTGATACACCTGTACGAGCCCTCCTCGGTCCTGAAACTTCCAAAGTCTTGGGAAGACGTGCCTCATCTAGTAGGGCTGCGTCCACTACTGCTGTGTGCGTAACACAATGCTGTGTGCTGATAGAGAGGAATAACTAGGTAACAGGGGTGGCAACTGTAAGTCCATGTCACGCATCCCACGAGCTTGCGGGGAGGCGGAATATATGAAAAACAATTATCAAAGCTTCGTAACACGGACTTGAGCACACGGATCGTGCCTAAACCATTACAAGCAAACTACGAAAGGTTTAACTACTCGGATTCGAAGTTATACCTCACGTTACTTGTCCTTCGGGTCTTCATCGCTATCCTCCATACCTCATAGGCTCTATGGAACAAGGGAACCTCAACGGCCTCCTCGAGTCAAAGACGATCCACCCGAGAGTCTATAGTCCGAGCTCCTATCTCGAATCTGAGATAACTACGGCCTCTAGATTGCTAATCTAGAAGTCCTAGAGGGTGTAGAGTAATAAGATAGATTACTTAGTCACTTAAACCCTAGGATTCTCAACTCATGAGAGCTATTAGGGTTTGAGGAAGAAGATGAAGACTTGAGGAGAGAGAAAGCTTTTATGATAATGATCATGAATAATGACTTATGAAAGAATATAATGAAGCATACAAATATCTCTTGATAAATATCTAGAAATATCTTGTGAGCTTCATTTGATCCTAAGGGTGAATCATCTCATGAGTCATTAAGCATTTAATGAAAACTTACATCTCATCTCTCCACCTCATTTGTGTTTAATCCAAAAAGAAATAAAAACAAATGAGTCATCTTCTTCTAGAAGATTCCCGACAAATTACGAGACTGCCCCTCCCATCCGTATTTCCGAAAAACACGGATAAACTTTGACTGAATAAATCCATCTGTATAATACTAGAATCTTGCTTAAACCAAAGCCTGCTAGTATTATCTGCCCAATCATAATACGTGCATAAGTGTACGTAAGTGATCGCAGCCCTGCCGTAAAACCATATGGCCTCTACACCTTTTGCCCGGTGCAGGGAAACTCTATATGTGGGACTCTAAAGACTCGACAATACGCTGGCAGTGGGTTTAACCACATGCCGCAAGCGGTACTAGCTGTACGTAACGGTCCCCAGGTAGATGTCGATAAGAAGGAAGATGAGGAAACCCATCCGAACTCCAACTGAGCCTGATGTGACAATCTCCGTACAGTCCGGTCTGTTTGTCTAGGACTATCGCATATCGGGCCTAGGGGGCGGTAAACGTCACACCCCTAATAGCGGTATAAGTCATGTCGGAGTGAAGCCCATTACACCTTGAGAAATTACTGGAACCTACCAGTAAATCTCGCTTGCCCTGGCCAGGGACTTTGCGTAATGGCTCTCCCTACACAGTGCGATATCAACCCCCAATACCGGGAGAGACGAATCCTGTCGAACCGCCATTGCCTCCAAGTGCTTCGGGACTGCACCCAACTACTACCTGTTTGCACGACTCCTTTGAGCCGTGGTAGGGTAGTAATCTAAGTACAGTGGGAACACACCCGAGGCGAAGTAGCAGTGTCAAGTCAACGGACTAAGCTGTACTCATGTCACCTGGGAACTGCTATCTGACGATGGGTATAAAACCAACCTGCAGTTCCCGGCGAGTCCTGTTCGGTGTACTCGTAACCTAACGAGCACTTGCATACTATCTCCAGTACAACGTACTGATGGCTGTAGGACAGACCATCTACCCAACTGGGATGAGAAGCGTATACACTAGTCTACTCCGGAGTATCGATGCCCTGTCTCGATAATCATACGACCAGGGACCTGTATAGGATGTTGCTTATAGAATACCCAGCCCCCACTAGTGTGACTTCCATCACAACGCTGGTAATCAAGCAAAGATCCTAAGGGCTCTACTAATATGTATAAGCGATACGTTACAAGAAACATATACACATATTAAAGTAGACACAAACCAAGTAGCATACTACCATTTTTAGCAAGACTGTCAATACAACTGTGAATATCCCAAGCTTCCATTAAGTAATATACAAAATAGTATGATACAGTAATGGCCTCTAGGTAATAAACACTAACAATCTCCCACTTGCACTTGGGCCATATACTGGCATATCGCAGACCTATCATCTCGAATAGCCTCTCGAACTGCGTTTGAGGAATGGCCTTTGGGAATGGATCAGCAGTGTTATTCTCCGTATCTACTCTCTTTACCTCGATCTCTCGGCGATCTACGATCTCCCTGATAAGGTGATACCGCCTTAAGATATGTCTGGACTTCTGATGGGACCTGGGTTCCTTCGCTAAAGCTATAGCGCCGTTGTTGTCGCAATACAGAGGTATTGGATCAACAATGGTTGGAACCACCTGAAGTTCTGTGGGGAACTTCTTCATCCAGACAGCTTCTTTTGCGGCATCGTAAGCAGCTATGTACTCCGCTTCCATCGTTGAGTCAGCAACGGTGTCCTGCTTGGAACTCTTCCAACAGACCGCCCCTCCATTGAGGGTAAAGACATAACCCGACATGGATTTGGAGTCATCTTTGTCACTCTGGAAGCTGGAGTCGGCAAAGGCCTCGATCTGGAGGTCTTTTCCGCCATACACCAAGAACATCTCCTTAGTCCTTCTCAGGTACTTGAGAATGTTCTTTACTGCTATCCAGTGCTTCTCCTCTGGGTTTGCCTGATACCGGCTTACAACGCTCAATACGTATGCTACATCTGGTCTGGTACATAACATCTCATACATTATAGAGCCTACCGCAGAAGCGTAGGGTATAATCGACATGCGATCCCTTTCCAAATCAGTCTTGCGAGACATCTCTTTGGAGAGGTTGATTCCGTGACAAGCCGGTAGGTTACCGCGCTTAGAATCTTCCATACCGAATCTTTTCAATATGGTGTCTATATACATGGACTGTGAAAGTCCCAACATCCTCTTTGATCTATCATGATAGATCTGGATCCCCAGAATGTAGGTGGCATCACCCAGGTCCTTCATGGAGAACTTCTGTGACAAGAATCCTTTGACTGACTGTAGTATAGGAATATCATTTCCTATTAGGAGAATGCCATCCACGTACAAGACGAGGAATACTACAACTCTCCCTACAATCTTACTGTATATGCATGGTTCATTTAGATTCTTGATAAATTCAAATTCTTTGACAGTATCATCAAAACAGATGTTCCAACTCCGCGATGCCTGCTTTAGTCCATAAATGGACTTAAGCAACTTGCACACTTTACCGCTGCTCCCACTCTGAATGAATCCCTCTGGCTGATCCATATAGACGCACTCTTCCAAATTACCATTTAGAAAGGTCGTCTTTACGTCCATCTGCCAGATCTTATAATCGTGGAAGGCAGCAATGGCAAGAAGGACCCGAATGGATTTGAGCATAGCCACTGGAGAAAAGGTTTCGTCATAGTTCAAACCAGGTCTTTGACGAAAACCCTTTGCAACAAGTCTAGCCTTATAGGTTTCAACCTGTCCATCTACACCAATCTTCTTTCTGAAGATCCATTTGCATCCTACGGGTTTTACCCTATCTGGAGCAATGTCCAAAGTCCAGACTTTGTTAGTGTACATGGACTCCATTTCGGTCCGCATTGCATCCAGCCATTTTACCGAGTCGCCGCTCTCAATGGCTTGATTGAAGCTAGTAGGGTCATCATTATCAATGATGCAATCTTCTCGATCCCCGTCAATGAGAAAACCGCAGTATCTCTCGGGCGGATGAGACTGCCTACTACTTCTGCGGAAAGGCGCTGGTATGTCCCTTTCTTCTGAAACTTCTGGTTCTACCATATTTTCAGTAACAGCTTGTGGTTCTGGAATTTCTTCCAGTTCTATTGCGCTCCCACCCTTCTGATTTTCTAAAAATTCAGCTTCCAAGAAGTGGGCATGACGAGAAACAAAAACCTTTTGTTCCTCTGCGTAATAGAAATAATACCCCTTGGAGTTCTTTGGATATCCCACAAACTTACACTGTACTGAGCGTGCCTCGAGCTTGTCCGGATGCTGCTTTTTTACAAAAGCTGGACATCCCCATGTCCTAAAGTGTTTAAGACAGAGTTTCATCCCACTCCACATAAGATATGGTGTTGTAGGCACAGTCTTGGTCGGAACCTGGTTCAAAAGATATGCAGCTGATTCTAGTGCATAACCCTAGAACGATCGCGGTAACTCAGCCTTACTCATTATGGAACGAACCATATCCAATAGGGTTCGATTCCTCCTTTCCGATACACCGTTGTGTTGTGGTGTGTATGGAGGAGTAAGCTGAGAGAGAATTCCATTCTCTTTTAAGTAACCCAGGAACTCGGCACTTAAGTATTCACCACCTCGATCAGATCTCAGTGTCTTGATAGTTTTGCCTGTTTGGTTTTCCACTTCATTCTTGTATTCTTGGAATTTCTCAAAGGCCTCGGATTTATGCTTCATCAAGAAGATATGTCCATACCTAGAGAAATCATCCGTAAAAGTAATGAAGTAGGAATAACCACCTCGCACATGTGTAGACATTGGACCACACACATCGCTGTGTATGAGTCCTAAGAGCTCGCTCGATCTTACTCCGTGTCCAGTAAACGGAGTCTTTGTCATCTTTTCCATGAGACAAGATTCAAAAGTAGCATAAGATTGATATTCGAACGGATTCAAATATCCTTCTCTATGTAACTTCGTCAACCGTGTTTCATTGATGTGACCTAGTCAACAATGCCATAAGAAAGCCTGATTTATTTCCGGAGACTTTCTTTTAAGTGTGTTCTGGATATTGAAAACCCGAGCTTGATTCAATACGTATATACTGTCATCTAATGTACCAGACCCAATCAGAACTTGATTTAGGTGGATGTGAACTACATCGCTTACGAATGTAAAATCATATCCCTCTCTTGAAATTGAGGACACTGATATGATATTACAAGTCAAACTAGGTACATACAGACAGTTACGTAGAATCAATATCTGCCCACTTATCAGACCTAGGCGATATTCTCCCACGGATTCAGCGTCCACGCTCATTCCGTTTGCAACTCTGAGAGACAAATAGCCTACCCTGATAACTCTACGGTTTCTCAAAGCATGTAATGAATTACAGATATGAGATCCTGCTCCGGTATCTAGTACCCAAGAAGTAGAGTTAATTGACAAACAGTTCTCAATTACATACACACTCGAGGCCGAAGCCACAACATACTTCGTATCCTGGCTACTGGCTTCCAAAGCTCTGCAATCCTTCTGCCAATGTCCGTTCCCATAACAATAGGAACAGCCCTCCTTACCTACACCAAGTCCCGAAACTTTTTCTCTTCCCTTTCCTTGTACTTTACTGATACCGTATATCGGCTTTGTGGAGGTCTTCTTCTTTTCACCCTTTGCTTTCGACCTGGATGCAGAAGAAGAAGGTCCCCCATTAAGCAGAGCGGGTGTCTCCCTGGTTTCTTTCAGGATGTAAGTAGAGGGTAGGGACTATGGAAATAAGTCAGCATATGACCTGTTTCCCAACGTAGTCTCCAGGTTCCTGAGCTCATTAATATAGCTAGTCATTGTAAGGACGTCGTCCCCTACAGATGACCCGACAGCCAACCTCGCTTGAAGCAATTCGTTCGAGGTCTCATATCTTGCGATACAAGATTGCTTTCCATATAAATCTTTGTTATGGAGGAAGATGGAAAATAAGTCCATCTTCTCGTGATGCTTCTGGTATACACCATCAACTTAAGCTAACACGAGGCACTTGGCATTCGTACTATCCTTTCCCTTGTCTGACGGATATCCATATCCGCGACGGTGGAAACTGGACCTGGGACGATAGAGGCTTGAGTAGTAATAGGGTGGTACAGCTTGCCACAGGCAATGGATATATGGACAGACCTTTGCCAATCATAAAAGTTAGATTCAGTCATTTTGTTATCTAGATGTAACCTAGTCATGGTCACAAGGTCGCTGCAATGAGAGAGAGAGAGGGAACACTTTAGCATGATGCTCTTGTAAGTTTAGATTGGTTTTTAGTTTATCTAAACTGGATGGCTCCCACTGTTTTTCGAATCCTTCCTCAAACCATAAAAGAAGAATTAGCCAGGACTAATCTCACCGTACAATACTTGCTTAACCGTTCAGCCAGGCTAGTGTCGGTACTTCGAGGGAGGTTTTACGACGCTTTCGCGAAGTTCCTTAATTAAATAACCTCTTTTCTCTGGAGGCGTAGCCCCGCTGACACTGTTCTAGACACCTACTTGGTTTATAGCATTGATCGTTAAGTGACGAATCTCCTGATGAGTAGCGGATACTCACAGTAGGATCGGGATCCAAATATCATCGTGTGATAATGCTGAACGAATCCTACCAACATTCATCAAACTCCAAATGGTATGCAACACTAGCAAGTTTCAGTTTCTTTAGAAACTCCCGATGTGGATTTTTGCCCCATGCTCTTATGACCTTGACTAAGGGCCAACAAATCATAAGTCACATGTCAAGTTCTATCCTTCATTATCTTGTTAATTTGAACCCACCCGTATATACTCTTGACTAAGGGCCAAACAAAGTAATACGACTGTCCCAAACCAACACATCTATCTATGCTACATGTGAACACCCCAGCAGCTACCAATCACTATGTCTTGACTAAGAGCCAAACAAACATAGCTTGAATACTACTGATCATTCATATGAAATGACGGAGGGCTACGACTGGTTTTGGCGAAACCGTGAACATAGTGAACTTGATATAATCGAAGGAACCTGATAGCTTTTTAAAAGGAGTGGTTAAAGCTCCGCAATTAAAAATTCTGCTTTTTTTAAAATAACCGAGTGGTTTCTTTTAAATTTGTTTCAACGATTCAACTTTGGTTTGTTTTCTTTGCATTAATATAATGCGTCCCATCAATTAACCTATCATTGCAGAAAACAACGAAAATACAACGTCCTCTTATGCCATCCGCATTCGCCACTGGGTCCCGTCATTCACCCGTTAGGTTACTTAACTAACGACAGAGCGGGGGCTGGGCTAGCACGGGTGTAAAACATAAGTAACGCCTAATAGATATCATATCTAGATATTTTACATTCGTCAGACGCAATAATAGGCATTCCAGATCACAGATGAACATTATTGGATATACAAGCAATCCGCGTTTCCTTTGAGCCTGCAACGAAAGACGGATTACACAGTTGTGATGAATAGCCATTACCCCACCCTAGACCCCTACGGGTACGGCAAACTACCCGCCAAGTACTCGAAGTGAAGCGGTATCCCTCAACAACGTGAGTAGGCCACTAAACACTTCAAAGTACCCGGTAGTTTGTGCACCCCACCTTGGGTCTATCCTAGGAGCATAAAACAGTAAATGAAATAATACAACGGTGGCTACAACCTCAGCCCGGATGTGCCCCGCAAAAAAATATTACATCATATTACAATTTACATCAAATGAAACAATATAAAAACTCATCTCAAACCCCGGCTAATCATCACAACGATCCAATCAAGTTCATATACACAAACCAGTAAAAACCATTACAGAAATGTGTAACCCCCTGCTAACCGACATACTAGCAATTAGGGGAGGTTTACGAACACATTAAACAACACAGATAAAACTTGATTAGCAAATAACTTAGAATTTTGATCGACACCCTTTTTCCGTCTCTACCCCATGTGCAAGCCAGCACTGAAATAACCTGGGCAGAAACAGAATATACAGGAAAACAAAACACCACAAAATAAGAGTTACTGTGCAAATATGAGTCAACTCTGAGTTGACTCGGCCACGGATCCATGGCGGATAGCACCAATCCGCCGCGCTTCCGCGGCAGTCTAAACGAGTTGGGACTTCGTATTTCACCAGTATTCTTAGAATTCCATGCTGTGAATTTTCATACCTATCAAATAATTTTTTCGACACGTTTAAAATTGACAAAAACTTGAGGGGTCCGGGGTTAAGTTTTCGACGATCAAAGTTCTAATTAGTTGCTAACAAGCTAGTAAAGGTTTAGTAGGCTTTGATACCACTGTAAGTCCATGTCACGCACCCCACGAGCTTGCGGGAAGGTGGAATATATGAAAAACAATTATCAAAGCTTCGTAACACGGACTTGAGCACACGGATCGTGTCTAAACCATTACTAGCAAACTACAAAAGGTTTAACTACTCGGATTCGAAATTATACCTCACGTTACTTGTCCTTCGGGTCTTCATCGCTATCCTCCACACATCGTAGGCTCTATGGAATAAAGGCACCTCAACGGCCTCCTCGAGTCAAAGACGATCCACCCGAGAGTCTATAGTCCGAGCTCCTATCTCTAATCTGAGATAAATACGGCCTCTAGATTGCTAATCTAGAAGTCCTAAAGGGTGTAGAGTAATAAGATGGATTACTTAGTCACTTAAACCCTAAGATTCTCAACTCATGAGAGCTATTAGGGTTTGAGGAAGAAGATGAAGACTTGAGGAGAGAGAAAGCTTTTGTGATAATGATCATGAATAATGACTTATGAAAGAATATAATGAAAAATTCAAATATCTCTTGATAAATATCTAGAAATATCTTGTGAGCTTCATTTAATCCTAAGGGTGAATCACCTCATGAGTCATTAAGCATTTAATGAAAACTTACAACTCATCTCTCCACCTCATTTTTGTTTAATCCAAAAAGAAATGAAAACAAATGAGTCATCTTCTTCTAGAAGCTTCCCGACAAATTACGAGACTGCCCCTCCCATCCGTATTTCCGAAAAACACGGATAAACTTTGACTGAATAAATCCATCTGTATAATACTAGAATCTGGCTTAAACAAAAGCCCTCTAGTATTATCTGCCCGATCATAATACGTGCACAAGTGTACGTAAGTGATCGCGGCCCTGCCGTAAAACCATACGACCTCTACACCTTTTGCCCGGTGTAGGGAAACTCTCTATGTGGGACTCTAAAGACTCGACACTACGCTGACAGTAGGTTTAACCACAGGCCGCAAGCGGTACTAGCTGTACGTAACGGTCCCCAGGTAGATGTCGATAAGAAGGACGATGAGGAAACCCATCCGAACTCCAACTGAGCCTGATGTGACAATCTCCGTACAGTCCGGTCTGTTCGTCTAGGACTATCGCATATCGGGCCTAGGGGCGGTAAACGTCAGACCCCTAATAGAGGTATAAGTCGTGTCGGAGTGAAGCCCATTACATCTTAAGAAACTACTGGAACCTACCAGTAAATCTCGCTTGCCCTGGCCAGGGACTTTGCGTAATGGCTCTCCCTATACAGCGCGATATCAACCCCCAATACCGGGAGAGACGAATCCTGTCTAACCGCCACTGCCTCCAAGTGCTTCAGGACTGCACCCAACTACTACCTGTTTGCACGACTCCTTTGAGCCGTGGTAGGGTAGTAATCTAAGTACAGTGGGAACACATCCGAGGCGAAGTAGCAGTGTCAAGTCGACGGACTAAGTTGTACTCATGTCACCTGGGAACTGCTATCTGACGATGGGTATAAAACCAACCTGCAGTTCCCAGCGAGTCCTGTCCGGTGTACTCGTAACCTAACGAGCACCTGCATACTATCTCCAGTACAACGTACTGATGGCTGTGGGACAGACCATCTCCCCAACTGGGATGAGAAGCGTACACACTAGTCCACTCCGGAGTATCGATGCCCTGTCTCGATAATCCTACGACCAGGGACCTGTATAGGATGTTGCTTATAGACTACCCAGCCCTCACTAGTGTGACTGCTATCACAACGCTGGTAATCAAGCAAAGATCCTAAGCGCTTTATTAATATGTATAAGCGATACGTTACAAGAAACATATGCACATATTAAAGTAGACACAAACCAAGTAGCATACTACCATTTTTAGCAAGACTGTCAATACAACTGTGAATATCCCAAGCTTCCATTAAGTAATATACAAACTAGTATGATACAATAATGGCCTCTAGGGCATAAACACTAACAGCAATCTCCTGTCGCTGCGCTCGACTGGCCTCAACCTACGATCTCATCATCTGGCGCCAACCTGCATCTCTGCCTCAAGCCTAGCGATACGATCTATCGAAGGCGGATCAATCTGCTCCTGTACAGCGAGCGTACCGTCCTGGTCAATCCTCATCCCAAACGAGTCAACTCTGACCTCGGCTCTCGCTGCCTCTCTCAGAGCCCTCATAGTCATCGGCGGCATAAAAGCTAGAAATGGAAATAGGATTCAATATGAACACGGAAATCGAATCAAAAGGATATGTATCATCATGGAAGGAATTTCAAGAAATTAGTACTTAGGTCACTTAGGCGGAGTACCGTGTCGTAAGTATGCCGTGGACATACACACGCTATGTCACTCTGCTTAAGCTACCTACTCCATCATACCAAGGTCATCCTACACTCCGAAAGGTAAAACCCAGCGCTCTGATACCATTCTGTCACGCCCCACCCCTAATACAGAGAGTATTGTCCATTGTGGACGAAGCCGCACGGTTTTGTCCTTCGGGGCGAACTGGACTCGACCAGGGGCCACTTCCCAGGAGGTCACCCATCACAGGACTTCCCTGGCCCGAGCACGCTTAACTACGGAGTTCTCAAACTCTTGTAGTGCCAGTTCACTTAAAAGCGCCTCTGTATTGAAGAGCGGTATCATTCCATTTATAGTACAGATTTGTCCTCTTTCGGAATGTATTTCGAAGATTCCCTATTGTTTTACAGTGGGTCTCCATGCTTATTTGGTATATATGGGTATACCGGATAATACCTGGGGTATTACAGGGGTACTTGGTGTTCTAATTAAATGATGCCGCTATCTTCATGCGATATAATTTGCATTGTTTTGCCTAACAGTTGAGTTATAATCCGGGTGTGCCCCTCGAAGCTTTCTTGGTCGAGCCTACTCCCTCGGTGGAGACTGCCCGCGATGCTATTCATCACTTTATGCGACTAAACACCAATTCTCTCTTCATGGTCCCCGAGCCTGATTACATTCCTAGGCATGTGAAGCCCTTGAAGGGTACCCTTCAAGGGCTGGTATCGTCACAGGGTCAGTCCCATCATTAAAGAGGAGAGATGGGTGCTTTTCGAGTATAAGGTCTCGGCGCTTGCCCAAGCCGTCAATGTTCTGCTGTGAACATGATCGGTCGTTCGACCCCCTCTGAGAGACAGCGATTCAGTAATTATTACGAAAGCTTCTCGAACAGAATCAACCCCCCGTATTGCCGGTATGTCAGTTTGCACTGGACCCGGCGTAGGGATTCCTGATACTACAAAAGCTGTATCATCATCAAAGTCGGATCTTGAAGATGAAATTAGGCAACGCCGTGCAAAGGCGCCTAGGGGGAGGAAGCTTCCTTCTGCGAGTGCTAGCTCAAGCCCATAAAAGAGGAAGAAGTCGGCTGTGCGTTTAATCGACACCTTGCTCGAGCCTGAGCATCTCGTTTGTGATGAGCCTATGCTTGCACATGAACCAGATGATGGTTTTCTTTTTCCGATTACATCTGCCGAGGAGGCCACTCAGTTGGCCGAAGCCCTTAAGCGATCACAGGATAAGACCGAAAACGTGCGCCCTAAAAAGGGAGGTTTCCCCCTGTCAAGTTCTGTGATGTTGATTCAGCTCTTGATATATCACCGGCAGTTTCTTTAACGCCGACAAAAGAAATGGCTTTTAAACAACCGGTATCGGCCGCTTCTGAAGATGAAGCCGCTCTGAAAGCGGGTAAAACTCTATCTTCGATCGAAGCCTGACGAGCGTGGTTAACAAGAAAAGAGCAGCGGCTCGAAAAGTCTATACTTCATGCTCCTTGGCTTATCGGTATGTACCCTTTACATCCTTTTCAGTAAATGGTTACTGTTACATTCATATTGCATTCGTCTTTACACATTTTTTCTTTCGTAGGGCCTTCCGTGGTGGGCGCAGTTTCGAGCCCAGATCGCGCCTTAGAGACTCCGGTAATGGCTTTTATTCCTTCGGCGGAGGTTCCTAGACCAGCTATAGACTCCGTAGATGTTACCAATGGTACACCAGAGAATGTGTAAGTCTATGTCACTCACCTCGCTAGCTAGCGGGGAGGCGGAATAGGTAAAAATCAAAATTTTCACATAAGGTAACATAGACTTTGCTTAAGGATCTTTGCTAAACCATTGCTAACAAACAAGCTAGAGGTATTATCTACTATGCTAGATGATTATACCTCATGCTACTATTCTTTTGGGTCTTCTCCGCTGTCCTCCTCGTCTACGTAGGCTCCAAGGATCGGTCCGGATCGCAGCCACCTCCACGGCCTTCTTGAGTCGAAGACGATCCACCTGAGAGTCTATAGTCCGAGCTCCACCTCAAGAACTGAGGTAACTAGGGCAACAAGTTTGCTAAGCTTGATGTCCTAGATGATGTAGAGTTTGAAGATGGATTTGTTTGTCTATTTAAACTCTAATTTTCTCAACACATGAGAGCTTAAGAGTTTACTAGTGAGGAAGAAGAAGAAGAGCAAGTATGGGAGCTCTCTTGAGGAAAGAGAAAGCAAATGAGATAATGATCCATGGAAAAAGAAAACTAAAACTTTTATTATGATAATTAGGATGGCTATATTGATTTGATCACAACCTTGTCACAATTAATGCTAAGCATGAACATATCTAGTGCTTAACAAAAATATCTAAGTCAACAGTAGTTAACCTAGTCAAATGGTCAAACCAATTAGCCATGACACAATTATCATTAATAAAAGGATTATTAAACAATATCCTCCACCTCATAATGGTTCTAATTAAGTCAATGGTCAAAACCCTAATGGGGCATCTCCTTCTTTGCTCCTTACATCCGTGCATACACACCCGCATCCGCATTCTGAAAAATACGAATACAAAGAGACAAAACCGATCCATCTATATAATACTAGGATCTGGCTTAAACTAAAGCCCACTAGTATTATCTGCCCGAACATCATACGTGCACAAGTGCATGTAAGGGATCGAAGCCCTGATGTAAAACCATACGGTCTCTACACCTTTTGCCCAGTACAGGGAAACTCTCTGTGTGGGACTCTAAAGACTCGACACTACGCTGGAAGTGGGTTTAACCATAGGCCGCAAGCGGTACTAGCTGTACGTAACGGTCCCCACGTAGATGTCGATAAGAAGGACGATGAGGAAAATCCATCCGAACTCCTACTGAGCCTGAATGTGACAATCTCCGTACAGTCTGGTCTGTTTGTCTAAGAGTATCGCATATCGGGCCTAGGGGGCGGTAAACGTCAGACCCCTAATAGCAGTATAAGTCGTGTCGGAGTGTAGCCCAAAACACCCTAAGAAACTATTGGAACACCTACCAGTAAATCTCGCTTGCCCTGGACAGGGACTTTGTGTAATGGCTCTCCAGACACAGCGTGATATCAACCCCCATACCGGGAGAGACGAATCCTGTCTAACCGCCACTGCCTCCAAATGATTCAGGACTGCACTCAACTACTACCTGTTTGCACGACTCCTTTGAGCCGTGGTAGGGTAGTAATCAAAGTACAGAGGGAACACACTCGAGGCGAAGTGGCAGTGTCAAGTCGACGGACTAAGCTGTACTCATGTCACTTGGGAACTGCTATCTGACGATAGGTATAATACTCACCAGCAGTTCCCTACGAGTCCTGTCCGGTGTACTCTTAACCTAACGAGCACCTGCATACTATCTCCAGTACGATGTACTAATGGCTGTGGACAGACCATCTCCCCTGCTGGGATGAGAAGCATATACACTAGTCTACTCCGGAGTATCGATGCCCCGTCTTTATAATCCTACGACTAGGGACCTGTATAAGGATGTGCTTGTAGATTACCCAGCCCCCACTAGTGTGACTGCCATCATAATGCTGGTAATCAAGCAAAGATCCTAAGGGCTCTACTAATATGTATAAGCGATATGCTAAAAGAAACACATGAACATATTGAAGTAGAAACAAACCAAGTAGCATACTACCATTTTGAGCAAGACTGTTAATACAACTGTGAATATCCCAAGCTTCCATTAAGTAATATATAAGCTAGCATGATACAATAATGGCCTCTAGGGCATATACACTAACAATCTCCCACTTGCACTAGGGCCATGTACTGGCGTATCGAAGACCTATCATCTCGATCAGCCTCTCGAACTGTGTCTAAGGGATGACCTTCGTGAGTGGATCTGTGGTGTTATTCTCCGAATCTACTCTTCTCACCTCGATCTCCCGGCGATCTACGATCTCCCTGATCAGGTGGTAACGCCTCAAGATGTGCCTAGACTTCTGATGGGACCTGGGTTCTTTCGCTAAAGCTATAGCGCCGTTGTTGTCACAATACAGCGGTATTGGATCAACAATGGTTGGAACCACCTGAAGTTCTGTGAGGAACTTCTTCATCCAGACAGCTTCTTTTGCGGCATCGCAAGCAGCTATGTACTCCGCTTCCATCGTCGAGTCAGCAACGGTTTCCTGCTTGAAGCTCTCCCAACAGACCGCCCCTCCATTGAGGGTAAAGACATAACCCGATATGGAATTGGAGTCATCCTTGTCACTCTGGAAGCTGGAGTCAACAAAGGCCTCGATCTGGAGTTCTTTTCCGCCATACACCAAGAACATCTCCTTAGTCCTTCTCAGGTACTTGAGAATATTCTTTACTGCTATCCAGTGCTTCTCCCCTGGGTTCGACTGATACCGGCTTACAACGCTCAATGCGTATGCTACATCTGGTCTGGTACACAATATCACATACATTATAGAGCCTACCGCAGAAGCGTAGGGTATAGATGACATGCGAGCCCTTTCCAAATCAGTCTTGGGAGACATCTCTTTGGAGAGGGTGATTCCGTGACAAGCCGATAGATTACCGCTCTTTGAATCTTCCATACTGAATCTTTTCAGTATGGTGTCGATGTATCTGGACTGTGAAAGTCCTAACATTTTCTTAGATCTATCACGATAGATCTGGATCCCCAGAATGTAGGAGGCATCACCCAGGTCCTTCATGGAGAACCTCTGTGACAAAAATCCTTTGACTGACTGTAGCATAGGAATATCATTTCCTATTAAGAGAATGTCATCCACGTACAAGACAAGGAATACCACAGTTCTCCCTAAAATCTTACTGTAAATGCATGGTTCATCTGGATTTTTGATAAAGGCGAATTCTTTGATAGTATCATCAAAGCAGATGTTGCAACTCCGCGATGCCTGCTTTAGTACATAAATGGACTTAAGCAACTTGCACACTTTACCGCTGCTCCCACTCTGAATAAAACCCTCCGACTGATCCATATAGACGCACTCTTCTAAATTACCATTTAGAAAAGCTGTCTTTACGTCCATTTGCCAGATCTCATAATCGTTGAAGGCAGCAATGGAAAGAAGGATCTGAATGGATTTGAGCATAGCCACTGGGGAAAAGGTTTCGTCATAGTCCAAAGCAGTTCTTTGATGAAAACCCTTTGCAACAAGTCTAGCTTTATAAGTTTCAACCTGCCCATCTACACCAATCTTCTTTCTGAAGATTCATTTGCAGCCTACGGGTTTTACCCCTTCTGGAGCAATGTCCAAAGTCCAAACTTTATTGGTGTACATGGACTCCATTTCGGTCCGCATTGCATCCGGCCATTTTACCGAGTCATCGCTCTGAATGTCTTGCTGGAAGCTAGTAGGCTCATCATTGTCAATGATGCAATCCTCTCGATACCCGTCTATGAGAAAAACGTAGTATCTCTCGGGCGGATAAGACTGCCTACTACTCCTGCGGAGTGGCGCTGGGATGTCCAGTTCTTCTGAAACTTCTGGTTCTACCAAGCTTTCAGTAATAGATTGTGGTTCTGGAATTTCTTCCAGTTCTACTGCGCTCCCACTTTTCTGATTTTCTAAAAATTCAGCTTCCAAGAATTGGGGATGCTGAGAAACAAAAACCTTTTGTTCCTCTGCATAATAGAAAAGATACCCCATGGAGTTCTTAGGGCATCCCACAAACTTACACAGTACTGAGCATGCCTCGAGCTTGTCCGCATGCTGCTTTTTTACAAAAGTCGGACATCCCTATGTCTTAAGGTACTTAAGACAGGGTTTCTTCCCACTCCACATCTGATATGGTGTGGTAGGCACAGTCTTGGTTGGAACCATGTTCAAAAGATATGCAGCTGATTCTAGTGCAAAACCCCAGAAGAATCGCGGTAACTCAGCCTTACTCATTATGGAAAGAACCATATCCAATAGAGTTCGATTCCGCCTTTCTGATACACCGTTGTGTTGTGGTGTGTATGGAGGAGTAAGCTAAGAGAGAATTCCATTCTCTTTTAAGTAGTCCAGAAACTCGGCACTCAAGTATTCACCACCTCGATCAGATCTCAATGTCTTGATACTTTTGCATGTTTGTTTTTCTACTTCATTCTTGTATTCCTGGAATTTCTCAAGGGCCTCGGATTTATACTTCATCAAGAAGACATATCCATACCTAGAGAAATCATCCGTAAAAGTAATGAAATAGGAATAACCACCTCGCGCATGTGTATACATTGGACCACACACATCACTGTGTATGAGTCCCAAGAGCTCGCTCTTACTCCGTGTCCAGTGAACGGAGTCTTTGTCATCTTTCCCATGAGACAAGATTCACAAGTAGCATAAGATTGATATTCGAACGGATCCAAATATCCTTCTCTATGTAACTTCGTCAACCGTATTTCATTGATGTGACCCAGTCTACAATGCCATAAGAAAGACCGATTTAATTCCGGAGACTTTCTTTTAAGTGTGTTCTGGATATTGAAAACCTGAGCTTGATTTAATACGTATATACCGTTATCTAATGTACCTGACCCAATCAGAACTTGATTAAGGTGGATGTGGACCATATCGCTTACAAATGTAAAATCATATCCTTCCTTATAAAGTAAGGATACAGATATGATATTACAAGCCATACTAGGTACATATAAACAGTTACGTAAAATCAATATCTGCCCACTTTTCAATCCTAGATGATATTTCCCTACGGATTCAGCGTCCACGCTCATTCCGTTTGCAACTCTGAGAGTTATATCACCTAACCTGATAACTTTACGGTTTCTCAAAGCCTGTAATGAATTACAGATATGAGATCGTGATCCGGTATCTAGTACCCAAGAAGTAGGGTTAATTGACATACAGTTTTCTATTACAAACACACCCGAAGCCGAAGCCACAACATGCTTCGAATCCTGGCTACTGGCTTTCAAAGCCCTGCAATCCCTCTGCCAATGTCCTTTCCCGTAACAATAGGAACATCCCTCCTTCACCACATCTAGTCCGGAAACTTTTGCCCTTCCCTTTCCTTCTACTTCCTTGACGCCACATATTGGCTTTGTGGAGGTCTTCTTCTTCTCACCCTTTGCTTTCGCCTTAGATGCAGAAGATGAAGATTCCCCAATAAGCAGAGCGGATGTCTCCCTGGTTTCCTTCAGGGTGTAAGTAGAGGGTAGAGACTGTAGAATCAAGTTAGTATGTGACTCGTTCTTCAACGCGGTCCTCAGGTCCGTGGGCTCATCAATATAGCCAGTCACTATAAAGAAGTTGTCCCCTACAGATGACCCGACATCCAACCTCGCTTGAAGCAATTCTTTCGAGGTCTCATATCTTGCGATACGAGATTGCTCTCCATATAAATCTTTGTTATGGAGGAAGACAGAAACTAAGTCCATCTTCTCGTGCTGTCTCTAGTATACACCATCAACTGAGGCCAACACGAGACATTTGGCATTCACACAGTCTTTTTATGATGTCTTACGGATATCATCATCTGTGACGGTGGAAACTGGACCTGAGACGGCAGGGTTTTGAGTAGTGAAGTTGTGTCCCAGCTTGTCATGGGTAATGGACATCTGGACAGACCTTTGCCTGTCATTATAGTCAGATTCAGTCATTTTATTATCTAGATGTAACCTATGTCTGATCGCTGGGTCGCTGCAATTAAGAGAGAGAGAAGAAAACACTTAGCATGATGCTCTTGCAAGTTTAGATTGGTTTTTAGTTTATCTAAACAGGATGACTCCCACTGTTTCTCGAATCCTTCTTCAAACCATAAAAGAAGAATTAGTCAGGATTAATTTCACCGTACAATACTTGCTTAACCGTTCAGCCAGGCTAGTGTTGGTACTTCGAGGGAGGTTTTACGACGCTTTCGTGAAGTTCCTTAATTAAATAGCCTATTTTCCCTGGAGGCATAGCCCCACTAACACTGTTCTAGACACCTACTTGGTTTATAGCATTGATCGTTAAGTGAAAAAATCTCCCGAGGAGTAACGGATACTCACAGTAGGATCGGGATCCAAATATCATTGTGTGATAATGCTGAAGGAATCCTACCAACATTATCAAACTCCCAATGGTATGCAACACTAGCAAGTTTCAGTTTCTTTAGAAACTCCCGATGTGGCTTTTTGCCCCATGCTCTTATGAATTTGACGAAGGTCAACAAATCATAAGTCACATGTCAAGTTCTACCCATCATTGTCCAGGTTAATTTGAACCCACCCGTATATACCCTTGACGAAGGTCAACAAGGTAATACAACTGTCCCAAACCAATGCATCTATGTATGCTACATATGAACATCCAACAGCTACCAATCACTATGTCTTGACGAAGGTCAACAAACATAGCTTGAATACTATAGAATATTCATATGAAATGACGGAGGGCTACGAATGGTTTTGGCGAAACCGTGAACGTAGTGAATTTGATATAATCGAAGGAACCTGATATCTTTTAAAAGGAGTGGTTTAAGCTCCGCATTTAAAATTTTTGCTGTTTTGAAAAAACTGAGTGGTTTTGAAATTGTTCCAACGATTCAGCTTTGGTTTGTTTTCTTTGCATTAATATAATGCGTCCCATCAATTAATCCTACCATTGCAGAAAACAACGAAAATATAACGTAGGCTTATTCCAACCGCATTCGCCACGGGGCCCCGTCATCACCTGTTAGGTTACTTAACTAACGACAGAGCGGGGGCTGGACTAGTGCGGATGCAAAACATAAGCAACGTCTACTAGATATCATATATAGATATATACATTTGTCAGACGCAATGATAGGCATTCCAGATCACAGATGAACACATTGGATATACTAGGAATTCCGCGTTTCGTTTAATCCTGCAACGAAAATCGGATTCCACGATCGTGATGAATAGCCAAACCCCACCCTAGACCCTTACGGGTGCGACAAACTACCCGCAAAATACCCGAAGTGAAGCAACCTCCCTCAACAAAGTGAGTAGGCCACTCGGCACTTCAAAGTATCCGGTAGTTTGTGCACCCCATCTTGGGTCTATCCTAAGAGCAGAATACAGCAAAAGAAATAATATACAATGGTGGCTACAACCTCAACACGGATGTGCGATCATAAAATAATATTACATCAATTTACAATTTACATCGAATGAAAAATGAAAACTCTCATCTCACATCCCCGACTATTCGTCCACGATAATCTAACAAGTTCATATACACAATCCAACATGACAGCTCACAGATAAGTACAACCCCCACTAATCGACGTATAGCGATTAGTAGACGTTCAGTACATATATCACATCACAGAAGATCCGATTAGCTAAAGTATTCAGAATTTTGATCGATTACTAGATTTGAATCTACCCCAAGTGCAACACAGTACACAAAAATTCTGGGTGGAAACAAAGTATCAGAAAAATCACAAAACACCAAGCTAGACAATCTGCAGGAAAAACGAGTTGACTCGGAGTCGACTCGGCCGCGGATCCGCGGCGAAACGCATGGTTTCGCCGCGCTTCCACGGTTGTCTGACCGAGTCATGACCTCATTTTTCTTGTGTGTCCATAAACAAGCCTGCGCGTATTTTTAAAGTCCCTGGAAAAATTTTTGGACCAGTTTTTAAAAACGACAGAAACTGTGCAATTCTTGACGTGTTTTGCAATTTTTCCGGCGATTGAATTTCTAACACTTTGCTAACATGTTAGCAATGGTTTAGCTAGGCTCTGATACCATTGTAAGTCAATGTCACTCACCCCGCTAGCTAGCGGGGAGGCGGAATAGGTAAAAATCAAAATTTTCACACAAAGTAACATAGACTTTGCTTAAGGATCTTTGCTAAACCATTGGTAACAAACAAGCTAGAGGTATTATCTACTATGCTCGATGATTATACCTCATTCTACTAGTCCTTCGGGTCTTCTCCAATATCCTCCTCGTCTACGTAGGCTCTAAGGATCGTTCCGGATCGCAACCACCTCCACGGCCTTCTTGAGTCGAAGACGATCCACCCGAGAGTCTATAGTTCGAGCTCCATCTCAAGAACTGTAATACCCAGCCCAGCCCTTTTAATTTTCTCATTCGTTTATTTTATTTTACCCTGGCCCAGCCCGTGTCACCCAATCCCAAGCCCATTCTTTTTATAACTTAATTTATTTTATTTAAACCCAAAACCTATAACCCTCAGCCCATTCCTTTATTTTTTCATAAACTCAATCCCTTTTTAATCCCCCGGCCTGCTCACTTTTTCCACAATTGATTTATTTTAATCCCCAGCCGAGCCCGGCCCACTCCCTCTTCCTCCTCAATATTCTTAAATTCCTTTTTCCAGGCCCAACGGCCCGCGCCCGCTCAGCCTTCACCCAACCCAACCCTACTCCTCCTTCTCCCCAACGGCTACCCCCTTTTCCCGCCCACCGTTTCCTCGACCCGACTCCTCCGCCCGCGCCCTTGCCCACGACGCGCACGTTTCCCCTGTGACCCGCTCCCCCCAACGTTCACTCCTCCTTACCTCCCTCACACCCTCTTCCTCATCTCGCTCTCTCTCCCCCTCGTTCTCCTTCCTCCTCGAACTCACCTGCACCCACTCGTGCCCCTGCACACCCGGTTCCCGTCGCCAAAGACGACGAGAACGACCACCGTCACTACCCTCGTCTCTTCACACTTCAACTCCTACCCTTCTCCTCATCTCCTTCCTCCTCACCAAAACCCAATCACCAAGGCCAAGACCTCCACTGCCGGCGCCCCTCAACCCAAAATCCTCGACCGCACCCCTCACTTCCCCTGCACACCCAAGCTCGGCCACCCATACCCCGATGCCCTGAACCGCCTCAGTCGACTCCCTTCATCCGCCTCCGCAGCATCATCACCATCGCCATAATTTATCTCACCATCTCTCTCTCTCTCTCCGATCTCCCTCTCTCCCTTTCCTCTGTTCTCTCTCTCTTTGTGCCTCTTTCTCTCACTCTCTCTTGATCTCTGTTCTCTCCCTCTCTCTGTTGTTTCTCTGTTCTCTCCCTGCTTCTCTCTCTCCCCCTGCTTCTCTCTCTCTCTCTCTCTGTTCTCCCTGTTCTCTCTCATCTCTCTCTCTTTCTGATCTCTCTCTTTCACTGATCTCTCTCTCTCTCTCTGAAATCTCTCTCTCTTTCACTGATCTCTCTCTCTCTCTATCTGAAATCTCTCTCTCTCTCTCCCTAACTCTCTCTTCCTCCACAGCCCCTCTCCGTCGCACACGCAAACAACCACTGCACCGAGCCGTCAAGCTAAGCTCGAGCCGAGGCCAATCTTTGTCGTATTTGCGTCGTGATCGCGTCGTGCCATTGCAATAGACCGCGTCGCTGCCGTGCATCTCCGAGACGTTTTCAGGAAAGTTCTCTACTTGCTACATGCTACTTTATGATAATTACAAATTACAATTGTATATATCCCATGTTTTACTTTTCTGTTAAATATTACGACGCAACTGTTTGATACATGTTCTCAAAGGAAATCATCATTTAATTTGGCGGAACTCAATTGTATAATCTGGCCCGTATGGCTGTGAATCTAGTGTGTGAATTTCGTTGGAAAATATGACCGTTAATGACTAAAACGACTACCCCTAAGTTTACTTGTAAAACTGGAAATTTCGTGTACCTGAAAACCGTTAAAATCACCATAAATTATATACATACTGGAATGATGCGTTCGAGGGCTCAAATCGAATCCAACTCGATGAACTATAACCCTATGTAAGTTTCTAATTGTTTCCGTACTTAAACTATGACAATATTTGGATCGGAGTGCGACTCTGGACTGCAGTCCAGAGCGACTCTGTTTACTGTGTGCTGTCCCGTAATGGGTACCACACTATTTCCTTAACTCGTAGGTTGTGTAACTCCACTGTTTATATAAGATGAATCTGTTATCTAGATAAAACAAGTTGTTTCACCCTGTTTCGTCAACATTTGCTATTTAACTTGTAATTTAAAAGATCGAGACGTATAACAGTCCCAACAGAATCAGAATTGACATACTGGTATTGAACAGTATATATCTCCTGACGTACAGACGCGATTGAAGACCCGTCTGTTGCGTTGAAAACCTCACTGAAAACCCTAGATTTCATTTAACTTTAGTGTCGCTAAAATCTTATCCCAATTGGGATTAAAATGCGTTGCAAAACGGACTTCCGATTCTAAAACCGGGTTTCCAGCCGTGAACGCTTAAAAGGAAATGGCCATAACTAATAATCCTGAAACCCGATTGCCGTGAAACCAAATTCGCTGGTTAGATAACCAATCATACTATTTATTCCCTATTTATTGTTTCGCTAAACTGTACACATTTGATTTATGATAAATATTTCAAGTGGGAGATTACTGATTCATGACATCCTAATCATGCTTTACATACTGTTTACGCATCATATCATACATATGTCACTGCATTGATAACTTAGTGATAACGTGCATTACCCAGTGTTAGGTATTAGTGATGATTGTGGCAAGTACGTTAGTGTTCGTGTATCAGTGAATAAGTGAAAGCGATACGTACTTGTACACAATCAGTGAACCTTATGACTCTATTGCATTGTCGACGTCTGTGGGACGCGTGTACGTATGACTATAAGTGGTATGGGACACTTATGGAAGCTCTTGCACGGATGTCACAGATAAGGCACTAGACACTGCCATTTATCTTAGATATTGGTCGGGACGTGCTTTATGGAGGTCCTGACTTCAGTTCTCGCGCAGACTTGTCACAGACCGATTTGTATTTGAGGTTATGGTTAGCGTTTGATGTAGACCACGGGGTGTGGGGTAGTTTGAGTGTGAGTTCAACAGAATCTCGGGAGTCCCATGTCGGCTTATATATATGGAGATATATGGAGATTTACAAGGTACATGATTATTACCGTGAGTTACATGTTGGGCACGTGGTCCCTTGCCCTTGGGTTCTACCCTTGGGTGGAGGACACTCGCGAGTGGTTGACTCTCACACTTGGACTGACGATAGGCTTAGTGACCTGTACAGTGAGACTTAGAGACTAATAGGGATAATGGCATTGATATACATCACTTACTGTGTTGACATACCTGACATATTATTTTACTGCTTTTACTGTTCCACTGCATTGATTACTGCATGTTCATGCCTATACCGTCATTGAGTTACTGTTATATATATTTATTATCACTGTTAGAGTTTTCACTTGGTTTTTTATATTATATTGCTATTGTGTCGCTCTGACGACCTGAGTATGCATGCTCAGCGTGAGGAGAGGATTTAGCCTGGACCGAGACTAGACGTACATCATGGACATCTTGATTAGCTATCCAGGGTTATACCCTTTTGTTTCCCATCAGGTCAGTTCTTTACATTGTTTTGTTCAGTTACTGCATTTCTCATTACCTGCGCATTATTTACTGTTACCATGTAAAACTAGAAGACGAAGTGTGACTACGGCAGTACATTTCCTTGACCGTAGGAGCATGGCTGGCCTTGTCAACCCCTCGTATTCCGTATTTTGGGAAGCGGGGCGTGACAAGAACCGAGTTAACTAGGGCAACAAGTTTGCTAAGCTTGATGTCCTAGATGATGTAAAGTTTGAAGATGGATTTGTTTGTCTATTTAAACTCTAATTTTCTCAACACATGAGAGCTTAAGAGTTTACTAGTGAGGAAGAAGAAGAAGAGCAAGCATGGGAGCTCTCTTGAGGAAAGAGAAAGCAAATAAGATAATGATCCATGGAAAAAGAAAACTAAAACTTTTATTAAAATAATTAGGATGGCTACATTGATTTGACCACAACCTTGTCACAATTAATGCTAAGCATGAAAATATCTAGTGCTTAACAAAAATATCTAAGTCAACAATAGTCAACCTTGTCCAATGTTCAAACTAATTAGCCATGACACAATTATCATTAATAAAAGGATTAGTAAACAATATCCTCCACCTCATAATGGTTCTAATCAAGTCAATGGTCAAAACCCTAGTGAGGCGTCTCCTTCTTTGCTCCTCACATCCGTGCATACACACCCGCATCCGCATTCCGAAAAATACGAATATAGAGAGACAAAACTGATCCATCTATATAATACTAGGATCCGGCTTAAACCAAAGCCCACTAGTAATATCTGCCCGAACATCATACGCACAAGTGATCGAAGCCCTGCCGTAAAACCATACGGCCTCTACACCTTTTGCCCAGTGCCGGGAAACTCTCTGTGTGGGACTCTAAAGACTCGACACTACGCTGGCAGTGGGTTGAACCACATGACTCAAGCGGTACTAGCTGTACGTAACGGTCCCCAGGTAGATGTCGATAAGAAGGCGATGAGGAAAACCCATCCGAACTCCTACTGAGCCTGAATGTGACAATCTCTGAACAGTCCGGTCTGTTCGTCTAAGATTATCGCATATCGGGCCTAGGGGGCAGTAAACGTCAGACCCCTAATAGCGGTATAAGTTATGTCGGAGTGTAGCCCAAAACACCCTGAGAAACTACTGGAACACCTAACAGTAAATCTCGTTTGCCCTGGCCAGGGACTTTGTGATGGCTCTCCACACACAGCATAATATCAAACCCCAATACCGGGAGAGACGAATCATGTCTAACCGCCACTGCTTCTAAATGCTTCGGGACTGCACCCAACTACTACCTGTTTGCATGACTCCTTTGAGCCGTAGGAGGGTAGTAATCAAAGTACAGTGGGAACACACTCGAGGTGAAGTGGTAGTGTCAAGTCGACGGACTAAGCTGTACTCATGTCACCTGGGAACTGCTATGTGATGATAGGTATAATACTCACCAGCAGTTCCCTACGAGTCCTGTCCGGTATACTCGTAACCTAACGAGAACCTGCATACTATCTCCAGTACGACGTATTAATGGCTGTGGGACAGACCATCTCCCCTGCCAGGATGAGAAGCGTATATACTAGTCTACTCCGAAGTATCGATGCCCCATCTCGATAATCCTACGACTAGGGACCTGTATAAGGATGTGCTTGTAGATTACCCAGCCTCCACTAGTGTGACTGCCATCACAACGCTAGTAATCAAGAAAAGATCCTAAGGGCTCTACTAATATGTATAAGCGATATGCTAAAAGAAACACACGCACATATTGAAGTAGAAACAAACCAAGTAGCATACTACCATTTTGAGAAAGACTGTTAATACAACTGTGAATATCCCAAGCTTCCACTAAGTAATATACAAGCTAATATGATACAATAATGGCCTCTAGGGCATATACACTAACAGAATGTAGAGAAAATTCCTGAGGCTGCCCTCCCTTTGGTCCAGAATGGACGAAGTATTGAAGGTAATCTTATATCTCTCTTTCTGTTTTAATGATCTTTTTATATGTCTGACCCTTTCTTGTGTTTCCAGAGTTGCGGGAGTTGGCGTTCTCCATTGTGGATCGTTCTTCGGAGGAAACCTTCTTACGCCTACTTAATATAGCGGCCTCGCATGCGATACCTTCCCAGCGTGTCATCCTTTCTTCCGGCTATGGTTGGTGTAACAACCCTAAAGTTTCTGTACAAATTTTTTCAAAAAATACAGAAAGGGGTATTTTTGCCTGAGCACAAGTTATAAGTTTGTTTGGCTTTTTAATAGCAAGAAGGAGCTTGTAGCTCATTGGTAAGACCTTACACTGCTAAACCAAAATACCAGAGTTCAAATCCCATCACCCACATTATTTTTAATATTGTTTTCTTTTGAATTTTTAGAAGCCCAGGAGCCTACACGTGCATAACTCGTAATAACCCCACTACACATGTAAAACAAACTGACCCAGGGGCTACACCAAGCGATGAGTGACACGTGGCGGCGAGCCCCGGCCCGACTCGGGCCGGCGACTCGGTCGACTCGGCCCGCCGCCGCCGGCCGGACTCGTCCGGACCGCCGAGTCGTCAACACAAACGTCGTGCCTTTTTACCTCCCCATCACTTCTGCATACTTTAATTCCTTGGATCGGTTTCAGAGCTCTTTAAAATCCCATTAAACCTTATTTTTATTACAAATTAATACAATTTTCAATACACCCCTTCACCTACCCTAACCCTAATCTTTCCCTATAAATATCAACCCTAAACACACCCTCCTTACTCCAAATTTCTGTCCAAAACTCTTAAGAAAACCTATAGAACTTTTGTGTACAAGTGGAGTTAGCGAAGGACGAAACTCCGGCGAACTTCCGACGACGACCCTAGGAGCTTCCGATGACGAAACGACGCACCGGCGAATCCTACTTCCTTCTCTACCTCTTCTCTTGATTCTAAGCTAGTAAGTACCACCTCCCTCTTCTATTCTCTTGTCTTAAAACTTCTTTTAATAAAACCCGACGGAAGCGGAGTTAAATCCGACTTCCGATTCGGTTTTTCTTATAAAGTTCAATTTTACTTAACACAACCGTGTTAAACTCTTACATGTTGACTATTAATCATTAACAAATATTTTGAACAAGTTTCATGACAATATATTTCATTTTGTAACTTTTACCACTCTTTTTGTAATTTACTTTCTACTTTAAAACATCATTAAATTTGCTATACCTTTAAGTAGATCATGAGGCAATGACCTACCTCCTCACACACTCATATGAAACATAACACAATACCTTTCGGGAACATAGAATACGGGAAAATGAAACTTTACATATAAATACCACTGACTTTTAAAACCGTTTTCTATAAGAATTCGTATTTTTTTATAAATCTTTGTAAAGCGCCGCTACAACCCATTTTGGGGAACCCGACTGGGATGGTGCGGATTATCGCACATCCCTGGACTTAGTAGTGCGAGATGCAGACCTCCGCAAGGAGCATTCGGTCTTTAAAGATTTAAAATACAAATATCTTAAGAAAACTAGAAATATAATATATATTAAAATTATTTTTATATAAATATGTATATATGTATCATTAAAATATCTATTTTGTGATAATATGAATATTCCAACTTTTTCCTAAAAACACAAGAATCACTTCACATGAAAATACCATGAAATTCCATACAAGTCCAACACTTCACAATTAAATACCATGTATTATAAAAAATAGGTTTATTCACTAGAAATGTCACAAATATAAAATCTACATCTATGACAACTCTAAAGACGATAATTAATACTTGGGGTGTATTTTGAAAATTATACAAAAGTATTTTTACATAAAACCCCCTTAAGGTCTATAAATTACCCTAGGGACCCTAGTAAATATAGGTTTAAGCGGGACCAATCTTGAGCCTCAGGGAGCCGGAGAAGTGTGTGCTTGCATATTTAAGGTATAAAACTTAACAACGGTGTTATCAACACGGTAATCGTCTTTGAAAAAGACACAAATCCTGTCGTCCATGTACAATGGTTACCGATAACATCAAAACAATCAGCACTTCAAATTTCTTTTCTAATTATTCTAATTCAGACTGAGTCTCATTATAAATAATTTGACTTGAATATGATTCAAGTACAATCTATAAACTAGAATTCAACATGAATCCATGAATCCATATATTCAATCTATTCAATCTATATTGACTGAACCGAACCATGGATATACTTCTATTTACATGATTCTCCAGTTACATCCACTTACATGATTCTCCAGTTATATTCATTTACCGATATCATGGTTTCGGCAAGTCATCTATACAATTCAATTTTCAAGACAATATAATACAAATCAATACCATCAGTATAATCATTACTATCAATCCAATAAATACACGGGGTATTGGGGTAGTTCATTCATGAATCCAACAGAATCTCAAGAGTCCTCCTAGATCATGAATCCATATCTACTAACACAAGCAAGCTATCTGAAGGCCCGTGCTTCCATGCTCCTGGATTACATCCTGTTGAGTTTGGAATACTTCGACGACGGTCGAAGTCCCGTTACTAACATTTAATTCGGGCCCGTGGTTCCTTATCCCTGGATTACAGCCTGTTGGGTTTGAGAACACTCTTGAGATTGGTTGACATTCACCCTTGAACTTATGATAACAACAACATTAATAATAAATACAACAGTATAACAAATAATACAACTTTAAAAGTTATACTCTCTCTCTTTGTTTATTCTACTTCTCCCTATTCTTAGGACTTACCGAGCGATTGTTCGCTGACGACATTCCTTCTCTTTCTTCTTGGAATGTTGTCAGGTGGATCGGAAGCACTAGAGCACGAGACCATTCAGGAGCATTCGGAGCAGGCCCTTGAGCAATACATCGAAGACCCCGAGCTGTAGCCACTTGTACCTATTTCATTTCAGTACTTTCCATTTCTGTTATACCACTGTTAGGCATTGCTTTCATTCAGATATATTTACTTTTCCATGCATTGTCTAAAAGAATATTAATAAATAAAGTTGATGTTCTTTACATTTGTCTCTTGTGTACATTTCTTTTATATTGCTTAGATACGCTTAGCGTATTTACTTCAGAGTAAATACGTAGCGGCCTCGTCGCGTCCCCTTCGCCGTAAACCGGGAAGCGAGAAGTGACAGTTAGTATTCTCTTTCCTTCTGTACTATATTTCCGTAATGGCACTGACACACCTTTATTTTGAACCACGGTCCTACAAATCGATGACGAAGTTGAGGTTCTTGATGGGACCAGAGATTTCTCAGATTTGTCTTCTATGGCTATGGGTAAGTGATACTCTAGCCTTGGTATTCTTTTGCTTATTTCCCATTTGGAAAGATGACTAATCTTTTATATATATTCACAGTTCTGCCAACCCTGAATCCATTTGAGTCCCATATTTGCATACCTCCGGCCCCTTATACAAGACGTATGTCTGAAAGGACGGCAAAGCAGAGTATACATTCACTGGCCACTCTTATCGAAGATCTCCGCATCGGCACTTCCGTCATTACAGAGGAATTTGCTGTCGAAGCTAATGCTTCTTTGTCCGTCCTTGCCACCTACCATGACGAGACGCTGGTGCGTATTTGGGTTGAGTATTGCCGTCGAGTGGAGGCTTTTCATCATGGATTTGAATGCATACGCCTTACTTCGGAGATCTTATCTGTAAAGGCCAAATTGCATGAATGGATTGATCGGTGTGCGGACAACCTCCGATCCTATAAGAAAAGGCTCAACCGGAAATGTTTGGAGAGGGAGCTGGCCTCGAAGGCTTTGGGGGAACTCCAAGCCCAGCTCACAACCAAAACTACTCGGGCCTATGAAATTTGGCGAGTTCTTTAAGAGACAATTACGGAGGTGGTGGCTCTCGATAAAACTGTCACTTTTACGCATGAAATGGTTGAGACTCACAAAACTGCTAAGAAGGAGCTTGAGCATCAGTTTTCTTTGTATCAATAACAACAAGAACAGGCAGGGGCTTAGCTTGCGGCACTGATAGAGCTTGAGGCGGTGGTTCGGCGAAAAAATGATGATCTAGCTGGCTTATTGAATCGTCCACCGTCTTAAAAAATTTTGTCGCTGTATTTCCCCCCTTTTTTTAATCTTGTATTCATTTTGGTTTGTGAATAAATGACATTTTATTTCATGCTTGCACCTCTCTATCTTTTGATGTCTTGGTTCGGCGTGGATTTGTTTATTTACTCATTTCATAGTTTGTAGTTTATTTACTCATTTCGGAGTCTCTAATTTATTTACTCATTTCGGAGTCTCTAGTTTATGTACTCATTTCGGAGTGTTTTTTTTAATTTACCTTCCTTGGGTTTACAGAAAAACTTGTCCTAACGTTGTATGTAGATAATCTCCATTCTTTTATGAAAGGGGTCGTTAGGTTTGTGGTACTAGGGTTTTAGTCCATGGTACCGTCGCGTTGGTTGATGAAATTCTCGATATGCAATGCCTTAGATTGCTATTCGAGTAGCCACGCGACTGTCGTCTTTTTGATCCCTTCTGAGGCTGGACAAGACGTCTTCAAGTAATCTTCTTAGGTTGATATATCTGTATTACCGTCGGAAGAACAAGCGTTAGGTATTTGCCGTGGTGCCTTTTACTTGAGATTAGGCTCAATTTGGAGCCCCGATGAGTCATAACCGCACCCTTCTGGGGTAGGATGATCTCCAATGGTCTTTCGGCTTTGTATGTATTGCTGTCAAGACCCGAAGTTAGGAATATGCCATCACTTCATTTTTTCTTTGATGATGTCACGCCGATTCTTTGCTGATGTAGGGTAGACATCCGTATGACCACTATACTGTATATATTACAATTGAGATCAGGAGTTAGGATTTTGCCATCACTCCGTTCTTGTTTGATTGTTGTGTCCACATTATGCTGGAATGAGAAGGAACGTCGAGATGATCTCTATGCTGTAGATGTTTCCATCGAGATTTGGGGTTAGGATTTTTCCGTCGCTATACTTTTATTTGACCCTTGGGTCCTTGTTGACGTCGCACCTGCACTGAGAAGGAGCATCGAGTTGATCTCCAGGCTGTAGATTTTGCCGTCGAGATCTGGCACCCCTTCGGACGATGCGTGGTGGGAAAATATGCTTCTCTTTCTTTTATTTATGCCAATGGATCATATACAAGAGTCAATTCGGACCTACTTGCAGGGCAGAAAAGTTTTATATTTTTTTTATTTCCGCGATGCTCTATCTTTTCAGCTTTTCCTATTGCGAAAGTCGCGATTGCTAAATATTTCGGCTATTTATCGCGGTGCCCAATCATTTCAGCTATTTTATATGCATTTTTTTGTGACTCACTGTTCATATCATAATATTGCATTTTATATTCCCCATTCTTATTCGTTTTATAAATAAACAGGTGCTTTTGATGCATGTCTGCTACATATTACAGGTTACAGGTTCTTGAAGCGAAAACAGTGAAAAAGACAAAAGATGATACAAAAAGGGACTTTTGACCAACAACTAGAAGGATCTTAATCAAGCCTACATCAAAGATAAAATTCACAAAGTACAAGGCAATGCAAGGTCCAAGATTTCGAAGCCACGGTTAAAAGTCCACCACAATTATTCACTGGAAAATCTGAAAGAGAACAAAAGCTATTTTAAAGAAAGAATTAAAGAGTTACGTAGCCCAGGAGGCCCAAAGACAGAAGAGCCCACAAAGGAAAGGCCCAATACTTCCTTTTTAAGAAGACAAAAGAAAGATTTTATTTTACCAAAATTCATTTGCGGCTTTGATTAGTTGACCTAGGGCTATTTTTGTAATTGTAGACATGCGGATCAAAATGTAACCTAGGGTTTCTATTTCCTATAAATAGAACTCTAAAGCTTGTAATTTCTTATGCCTCCCTTTAATGAATAAAATTTAGAAATCTTTTGGAGAGCATCGGTGTTTCTTCTCCATTCAGAAATTCAGATCTGACAACCCTGCATGGATGATTGGAGGGATGCATCTATAAGTAATTTAATTTCTTGCCTTAGTGTAGATTTAAATTCCTTGCCTTAGGTAGATTTAATTTCATGCCTTAAGAACTTGTTTAGAGTTAGTTTTGGGAAAGGATTTTGAGAGATGAGATCTCTCATCCCTTTCTTACCCACCAAATATTTACAATAGGACTCCATGCATACATGCACATACCGCTCCCTACGGCACTCTATCTCTCGAGATAGCGGTGATACCGTAGTATAAAGACCCGGGTGTGATGTTTTTCATGGAGGTTAGGGTAAGGATCTCTAAAGGAAGGACAAGAACCTAGAGGAAGGAACACCTTCCCGAATGGATCTAATCCCCTTATTGATAATTACCATAACTCCTCATAGATCTTCATTCGGGTATTGAAAGCGGTGAGATTTAATTACATTTCCAAACCATCCCTAAACCTAGCCCTAGCAAGAGTAGATCTAGATAATTGCCCTAGGTTAATTAGGTTTTTAGATTTAATAATTAATCCGAACACCCTTCGGAATTAACTCATTAGAACGAATCGGAAATTCACAACATCCCTGTGGACCGACCCGTACTCACCAGCTAGCTTCAAGCGACGCCGTTCTTGATTGCGGTTACAAATATTTTTGATCTATCTTTTAGAAAGCGCAAGCACGTTAAATCTCACCAATCAAATGGCGCCGTTGCCGGGGATGACGTAGAATTTTCTTTTCGCGATTTCGGGTTAATCATAAAATTTAAAAATATCATAAAAATCTGAAAAATCAAAAAAAATATAAAAATATATAATCTGTTATTTTTGGAAGGGATACTTTTTTTGTTTGAATTTTGCAGGATATACGAAAATCGGATCTGGAAATCTATAGAGATCAAAACAGGAAAAAACTGATCGGAACAACAGAAGATCACAACAACCGGAGGAACAGAAGAAATTTTTTGGAGAGCAAAAAAAAAAAAAAATTGCCGAACCGACCAAAGCGCGGTGGAACCGCCGCGCCAGCCCCCTTTTGGCCGCGGAACCGCCGCGGCCTGGTCGATTTAGGGCTTGGAAAAAAGGCAGAAGCGCGAAAAAAAAAAAAAGTTCTGCCACTGGAAATTTCTGTGAGTTTTCTCTCTCCTCCTCTGTAAATCCTTATATATCTTCTGTAAATTTGCCTGCAGGATTTCTTTGCGCTCAAAAATATATTCTCTTCCATATAACAGTCTTGTGGAGGATTTTTGGGCCCCGCTTGAACTAAATTGATTGCAAGTAATATTTTGCTGTTACATATCTTTTCTATAAAATATTTTGCTGTTGCATATCTTTTATATAAAATATTTTGCTGTTGCATATGTTTTCTCTAAAATCTTTTTACAACAAAATTTTTCCAAATAAAGAGAAGGAAAGAAAAAAATCAATGAAAAATGAAAATAAAAAGGACAAATATTTTATAGAACTTGCAAATTTTTTTAGCCCCAAATAAATCCTTGCACCACCGAACCTTCCTTCTTGTCACCTTTCTTCTTCTAACATGGGTACCCCACACAATAAATCATTAGCCGAACTTTGGTATCCCGAACCTAATTTTGCGTCGTACGTTAATTTGTTCGGTCAATTTAAAAACGATCCCTCCTTGCCAAAAATATCTTTGAAAGATCAAATAGAGGCGTCTAGGAGAAATAGTTTGACTTTTCAACCCACTTTGTGTCAACCGAGTCAACCTTTGCCACCTACATATGTTGATACCACTTTTTCAAGTCCTTCTGTCACTCTTAGGCCGATGTCCATTGCTGAGCACATTACTCAATCTCGCAGCCAATCTTTCACCCCTCTCTACACATCTAGTTCTAGGGATCCACAAGATTATTCACATTTTTATCCACATGTAGACCCTACCCCTGTCCTACCACCCACTTCCTACCAGTCCTACCCGACCTTACTACCCTCACTAGACACTATTTCTACACAGCCATTAGGGAGTTTTGCATATCCACACCATTTTGAATCTTTTACTGAAACCCCCTCACCACCTAAGTCTAGTTTGGAAGAGTCGTTGGAGGCATATATTGCTGCAACAAATAAAATGATGAGGAATGTGGAAGCGTCCATGGCCGCCCTTAAGCAACCTAGTGAACCGGTAGCTAGTGTCCCGCTAGCTCCAAATTTTTCAATGTATGAGGCGGCAGTTGGACAGAGTGAGAATGAGATAGGATTTTCAAATCAAACCCACCCTTACCCAATTGAAGCCCACAACTCCTGTTTTCCATCGATTTCCCTAAATAGTTCACCTGTTGAAAATAAAAATGAGTTGTGTGATTTTGTAGTGTTTGATTTGCCAGATTGTGAGGAATCCCTTTCGAGTGAAACCGCACCTAATCCTTTCGATCTTTACACCTCCACTCTAGAACCTAAATCGATAGATATCCATGCTTTTGATGAGGTGTCTAAAGAAATTGATTTTCACTTGATTGAGGATATAGACGCCGGGAATATTTCGGATGATGAACCTGTCGATTTAATTGAAATTTTATGTTCAAATCATCATCCTGAGTTATTAAATGTTTCTCCCGAATCTCATATGCGTCTAGATTTTGATGATAATGGCATGGATGAGTTAAATATTGAGGATAGTATTGAGGAGAATCTTGAGGATAATATTGAGGTTGAATCATTTTTGTTTGATGTGTCTGATTTTCCAATTCATCCTCCTGAACCTTTGACTGTTATATCACCCTCCCTCTTTCCCATAGTTTCGACCGAACAAATGACCGTTACGCTTTCATCTCCTATACCAAGTTCGGCGTATCCATGTTTTCTTGCGAATCTTGAGGGATTTGACCCCATTTCCCGACGGGTTGATAGGTTAGCGCAATCGCTTATAACATATCGGTCATCACATATTGCGCTAATTTATTCACTCAATTTACACCCTCAAGATCGTACTCCACTTCCGTCTTCTTTTCGCCATTCTTCTCCCCCACCGAGACCATATTCTACCATTCTTCTTTCCACACGGTCTCGCGTGCTTCTCATTTTCTTGCACCAACTATACCATTTCCACGATAAGATTTTTGAATGGTTGGTGCTAACTTTTGGCTTGTGCAAGGCCAAGCTTAAGTTTGGGGGAATCTTTGTATATATGTATATATTTTTTGTTTTCTTTTCTATAAAAAAATAAAAAAATTTCAAAACATTAAAAATATAAAAATTATAAATAAATAAACAGGGGAGTGCCGGTATTTTGACCCTCTTGGTTTAGCATGACAGTGAGGACACTGTCAAGTTCAAGTTTGGGGGTATGCTCGGTACGTCTTCTTCCTTCATATTCATTTGTATATATTTTTGCATTTGCATATTTATTTGAAAACCCCATAAAAATTGAAAAATTTCAAAAATTATAAAAATTAATGTATTCAATTTTGGCTAATTGACTTGAGTTTGACAAATAGGTTAACTGGCTAGGAACAACTAGATCTTAGACTTAGTGAATTAAAAACCCTAAAGATAACCGTCCTTAAAGTTTAACGGTAGAAAGTATATGTTTTTGTTGTTTATTTAGAAATAGGCAAATTTTGAGTTCACTTCTTGGGCTAAGTCGAAACAAGGGAAGAGTATTGATGCTCTTATTAGAGTAAAGTTTGAAAAATAGTTCCTAGCTTAAGTCTAGATTCTGAAAATGTATACCCTACAATTTGCACATCACGCACCTTCAAACGTGGAATAGTAGAAGAGACCTTGAAATGCTCTTGTCTAAAGTCCTTAGTACAATAAAAAAAAGGTGAATAAAGAAAAAAATGGACACTGGTTTTTGTGATTACTTGAGGCTGTTAAAAATAGAAAAATATTTAGCAAGGGTGCCTTATCACCTAGTGCCTTAGACCAACTGGTTTGGGAGTCACTGCTAAATCCTTGGGTGTTGCAAGACTAGGAAGTACGCTTTAAATTGCAAACGCATCTTGTAATCGGTTGTTGGTACCTCAAGAAGTATTAACAGTCGCATGAAGGATGTGTAAGCAATATTCAATTAAAAATTCACCTATTAAGAAGTGCTTTGGACAATGGACGAGAGTACGATTGCTTGATTTGAATTTCCAAGTGTAGGGGTGATATTTACACACACGTAGGGATATGTGATTGGAGTTTAGATAAGAGAAAGGAATGAATAATAGAACTTGTATCTTTAATAGAGTTGATAGAAATTCCTAAGTGGAGATGGAACCCTAGAAGGAAAACTTAGGAGATGCCGAAAGCTAAATAAGTCTACATATCATATATAATCTTAAGTTAGATGATGAGGAAGTGTGAAGAATATGGGTGGATAATTTACAGGTCAAAGATAATAGAGTTCCTTGTTAGAAAACCTAAATGGAGAACTAAAGTTAATGGGCCGAATTGATAGGATTTTGTGGGTGTAATCCGCTGAAAACCCTCAGGAGACAACACTCCTCCTACTAGGGACACCTAGAGGTTTAACGGCTTGTTGCACGTGCTCAGTGCAATCGCGTTTCCCTGCGAAAGTGCGGTTAGGTTTTTTGTAGTGAATAAAAATAAGTTTGCTCGAGGACGAGCAAAAGATAAGTTTGGGGGTATTTGTTCATATCATAATATTGCATTTTATATTCCCCATTCTTATTCGTTTTATAAATAAACAGGTGCTTTTGATGCATGTCTGCTACATATTACAGGTTACAGGTTCTTGAAGCGAAAACAGTGAAAAAGACAAAAGATGATACAAAAAGGGACTTTTGACCAACAAATAGAAGGATCTTAATCAAGCCTACATCAAAGATAAAATTCACAAAGTACAAGGCAATGCAAGGTCCAAGATTTCGAAGCCACGGTTAAAAGTCCACCACAATTATTCACTGGAAAATCTGAAAGAGAACAAAAGCTATTTTAAAGAAAGAATTAAAGAGTTACGTAGCCCAGGAGGCCCAAAGACAGAAGAGCCCACAAAGGAAAGGCCCAATACTTCCTTTTTAAGAAGACAAAAGGAAGATTTTATTTTACCAAAATTCATTTGCAGCTTTGACTAGTTGACCTAGGGCTATTTTTGTAATTGTAGACATGCGGATCAAAATGTAACCTAGGGTTTCTATTTCCTATAAATAGAACTCTAAAGCTTGTAATTTCTTATGCCTCCCTTTAATGAATAAAATTTAAAAATCTTTTGGAGAGCATCGGTGTTTCTTCTCCATTCAGAAATTCAGATCTGACAACCCTGCATGGATGATTGGAGGGATGCATCTATAAGTAATTTAATTTCTTGCCTTAGTGTAGATTTAAATTCCTTGCCCTAAGTAGATTTAATTTCATGCCCTAAGAACTTGTTTAGAGTTAGCTTTGGGGAAGGATTTTGAGAGATGAGATCTCTCATCCCTTTCTTACCCACCAAATATTTACAATAGGACTCCATGCATACATGCACATACCGCTCCCTACGGCACTCTATCCCTCGAGGTAGCGGTGATACCGTAGTATAAAGGCCCGGGTGTGATGTTTTTCATGGAGGTTAGGGTAAGGATCTCTAAAGGAAGGACAAGAACCTAGAGGAAGGAACACCTTCCCGAATGGATCTAATCCCCTTATTGATAATTACCATAACTCCTCATAGATCTTCATTCGGGTATTGAAAGCGGTGAGATTTAATTACATTTCCAAACCATCCCTAAACCTAGCCCTAGCAAGAGTAGATCTAGATAATTGCCCTAGGTTAATTAGGTTTTTAGATTTAATAATTAATCCGAACACCCTTCGGAATTAACTCGTTAGAACGAATCGGAAATTCACAACATCCCTGTGGACCGACCCGTACTCACCAGCTAGCTTCAAGCGATGCCGTTCTTGATTGCGGTTACAAATATTTTTGATCTATCTTTTAGAAAGCGCAAGCACGCTAAATCATTCAATCACTCACTGAGTTTTATTATGAGTTAGGATCTTGAGATCTGATTCCGAGCTCGGCATCAGTATCGCTGCAATTGGGATATTACCAGGAGCGAATCATCATTTTCCATTGTCGATTTGAACAAAGGTGGCTTAGCAAATAGGGTTAGGATACTGTCGATTAATGGTTTTAACTTTATGAGCCGTAAGGATCTCATAAAGGTATTTCTTCCTATGTGTCGTGATGATCTCATAGGTGTGTTTTCTCCTTAGAAATCGTGAGGATTCATAAGCGTGTTTGCTCTTATAAGTCGTAAGGATTTTACAAGAGTATTTTCTCCTTGTATGTCGAGAGGACTTACAAGTGTTGTTTACTATATAGAGAAGTTTCTCGCCATTGGTGGAACTTGGTGGGAGATATATTTATTTATGCCCGTGGATTGTATACAAGCGTCAATACTGGACCACTTATAGGGCATAAAAGTTTTGTAAGGTTTCGATGGCTTAAGAACAGGTTCAGATTCCTGTATATTAAAGCTTTTGAATTCTATAAACCGTGATGGTCTTATAGAGAGTATATTCTTCTTACGATTCGTGATGTCACACCCCGCTTCCCAGTAGACGGAAACGGTGATATGGCAAGCTTGCGACATATTTATCCAGAGAAGGTCATTTCCTAAATAAATATACTAAGCGTATTGAAACAATAATACACAATGCAAGAATAAATGGAGAATGTTAAATTTTTCAACAAACACTTTTATTTACATTCAACTTCCAATATTTACAAGAACATGAGTTTCAGATGGAAAGTAAATACAATAAAAGAAACTGCCTGAACATATGGCATACATAAACCGAAGGAAAGTGAAGCTGAGCTAGTCCTGAGTAGCGATCCGGTTGTATTCCTGTTCTGTGGTTTCCACCTCCTCCGTCTCGACTGTATCTTACGAACATTCCAAGAGAAGAAAAGTGGGTGGAATGCCCGTCAGCGAACTAGCACTCGGTAAGTTCTAAGGATAAAGTAAGAGTAAAAAATGACAAGTGTAGAATACATATATATATATATATATATATTTATATATGAAGAGTAAAAGTATATGTTCATGAATAAGTATGTACTATAGGTCTCTATATGGTCACTATATTGGTTGATTATGACATGTCTTGTTCGAAATCATAGATTGTAAAAGGCGTAAAATGAAGTCGAGTGAATCGAGTAATATGCGAGTCATGGCAATTGAAATCTTGGTTCGAGTCAAGTTTGTTCCTATAGATTGGATTTGAGTTCATGTTCTAGTTCAAGTTTAAATTCGGGTTGGGCTAGAGTTTGAGTTTAGATTCGAATTTGGATTCGAGTTCAGGTCTTTTTCATATGGATTGTTTTAAACTGTTAAAAATCTTATGTTCGGGAGAAATCAACAACTGATGCACATGAACGGCAGGATTTGTGTCTTTTTCCAAGAAAATTTCCATTATATAACTCTGTTAAGTTGTCTAACCTGAATAGGCATGCAGACACTTTCTCCGGCTCCCCGAGGCTCAAGAGAAATGATACCGTTTAAACCTATATTAATCTAGATTCCTTAATATTGTTTGTTTACATTGTTTTATTTCTTGAGGGGGTTTTATGAAAAATATATTAATATAGTTTAAAAATAATCTCGAGGGTGATTTATAATGTTTAGGGTTTTCATGAACATGTATTTTAATTGTTGTGGTATTTTGGTGATAAAACTTAGCTTTTAAAAGTTTATGATATTTTTATGAAAACTAGCTCTTTTGGAAACTTGATAGTATTTTATTAAAAATTGTAGTCTTTCATTTTAAAAATATAGTTTCATAATATTTTTTATGGAAAATACGAATTCATAGTTTTATATAATTTTCCCAAAAATTTAGTTTTTATTTAGAAATTCATATTTCTTAAAAACCGTATTTTTATTTCCTTTCGAGACCGAATACTCCGTGAGGAGTTTTGCATCTCGCTCTACTGTCCCAAGGATATGCGATAATCTGCACCATCTATTAATGGGTCTCCTAACGAGGGTTGTAGAGGCGTAATTGCCAAGGATTTTAAAAATACCGATTTAAAAGAAACCCGTTTTGAAAATTTGTGGTATTTTAATGAAAAAGTTTTTTTTTTGAAATGAATCATAGATCTAGAATACTGTGCTATGAAACAATAGTGTGCGTCTGGGGTAGGTCGTTACCCCGTGAAAGTTTTTCTAACGGTAGATAAACTATTTATCGAGAAAGGTTATACTAAAGTTCATGGTATTTTAATGAAAAGTTCATTATATGTTTGTTTCACATGAAATTTTTTGTTAAACTAAAAACTAAATGATGTGAATAAGGTTAAGATTAGTATAGGATGTTAGTTTGATCTAATTTTCTTATCACGTGGATTACAAATATCAAAAAGAAGATTATATCAGAGATAACTCCACTTTTGTCGATTTGTTTAAAACATTGTTTTGAGATGGAAAGGGAGAGAGATGAAGGGACTTACTTGTTGTGTAGTATTGTGAAGAGATTAAAGAAGAGAGAGGGGGTTCTGTGGCGTCACGGAAACTTCGGAAACAACTTCGATCTTTGACGGAAAGAGCTTGATTGCTAACTCCACTTGCACTTAGAAACTTTTGGGATAATTTTGATAGAAATTTTCAGAATAGAAGGGAGCTAAGGAATGGGGTGGTATTTATAGTGAATAATTTAAGGTTTGAGAATTAAAAATTTGGATTAAAAGAATTAAAATGGTGTTAAATGATAAATTTAAAGGCCACTGTTTAATTGCAGGGAAATCAAACAGTGCAGGGGAGTTGAGGGGAGCTGAAAGGACAAGTGTGCAAAGCACGGAGGAGATTGGAGGCAATCCAACTGTCGGCGCCGGCCTAAAGGAAGAAACGGGCGGTCGGATCTTGAGGGTTTGCCTCGAGATTTGTGACACATGTCAAGTTGGGTGTTTACTCTTCTTTGCGCATGTTTGATTTTTCTAAAACTTTTCATTTCTCCATGAATTGCACGTGCAACTCTTGGGCTTCTGAAAAGTTAAGGAGAAAAATCTTTAAAAATAATTGGGTCTGATGGGATTCGAACACACAAGCTATGTCGCAGCAGTGTAGAGGTTTTACCGGTGAGCTACAAGTTATTTCTTGTTTTTATTTAACAAAAATAACCTATAACTCTTACACAGGTTGTAATACCCTTTTCTGTACAATTACAAGAAATTTTTGTACAGGAATTTCAGAGTCATTACATTCTACCCTCCTTATAAAAATTCCGTCCTCGAAATTTATATTTATATAGAGACTAATTTTCAAAGAGGTAAGGGTATCGTGTACGCATATCTTCTTTTCTTTCCTAAGTTGATTCTCCAGGCGAATCCTTTCTCCACATCACTCGGATCAAGTTTACCTCTTTGTTCCGTAATGTCTTCACTTTTCGGTCCAGGATCTCAACCGGTTGTTGCTTGAAGGTTAGATCAGTCGGTACCGTGAGCTCTGAGTAATCAAGTATATGGCTGGGGTCGTTCACATATCATCGTAGCTGGGATATGTTGAACACATTGTGCACTACTTCTAATAAGGGTGGTAGTGCTAAACGGTACGCCACTTCTCTAACTCGTTCGAGTATGTCGAACGGTCCTATGTATCTTGGACTTAATTTACCCCTCTTACCAAAATGTATCACTCCTTTGTTTGGAGAGATCTTCAGGAATACATGCTTTCCTGGTTGGAACTCCTGGTGTCGACGCTTTGCATCTGCCCAATACTTCTGTCGGTCTTGGGCTATATGCATCTTTTCCCTGATCGTACGAACCACATCTACAGTTGCCACGATCATCTATGGTCCAAGGAGTTCACGATCTCCAATGTCGTCCTAACTCAACGGGGATTGACATTTCCCTCCATAGAGTGTTGCGAATGGTATCATCCTAATGCTTGCCTGCTAGCTGTTGTTGTATGAAAACTCCACAAGGTGTAGGTGATCTTCCTACGAACCTCTGAAGTCTAACATACAGGCTCTCAACATGTCTTCGAATATCTGAATTGTTCGCTCGGACTATCCATCCGTTTGTGGATGGTACGCCGTGCTGAAATTCAAGCTCGTTCCCAGGCTAACTTGCAGACTCTGCCAAAACTGTGATCGGAATCTTGTATCACGATCGGAGATGAAGAACATGACTACAAAGGTTGCTGTCACTAACTGAGTAGTAAACTCCTTCTAGTATGTTTTCTAGTTTAATGTTTGGATTCGATTCTAGGTTGTAGTGTCCGTGCTCTCATTTCGAAAATTTTCGTTTTGTATTCTGCATGGCCGCTAGTTTGTGGCATCATCACGAGCGTCTACCTACAGGTGAGAGGTAGATTTTTCTTTAGTATAGCAGTTGGGGAGTTGCGCTTCACCATTTTCAACACCTCGAAGCTGTTTTCGGTTGGAACAACAGCCTGGATCATTGGAGCTGGTGGGGTCAGTCCATATGGAGAACTACCCCCAGCTTGCTTTATTCAGGGTTGTTTACCGTCGAAAACAGAGACGAACTGGGGTTGATCTTCTTGCCTGAATTTGGGGGCAGATACTATTTGGACATATCCATCCACCTCTCTGAAGATACCAAGTTGATTTATGGCACCATATATCAAAGGTTTGGATAGATGCGACTGATGTAGCAGAATTTATCAGATTCCCCATCATTTGTGAGGGTTTTTTGATTGTGGGGAAGCTTTTCCCTGCAGGCGCAAGCCCCTGCAGTTAATTACGTTATCGCGTTGCGATAACCCCTTTCTCCTTCTCCAGTAGTTCACTTCGCGTCGTGTGTTATTTTATTTGTTTAGGTTGCCCATGGATTGTATACGGAGACTAGTTTATGTTGTCGTCCGTAAGGCGCAGATAAGTCCAAATCCGTATATATTTATGAATTTGGGTTTTGAACTTAGGTTATATATTCTTTTAGTTCAAAAATATTTTGTTTTATTTAAGGACTGCTAATCTAATTTGAGATTAAGATCAACTTAAATATATGAGCATTTGGGCTCAATTTATTTTAACTAAGGATACCTTAGTCTTATTTTAGACTAAGATCAACTTAGCAATATTTTCAAGATCATTAAATTTTATTAAGATTCAACAACAAAGCATTTGGGCTCAGCTGCAAGAAACTTTTAGAGGGACTTAGCCAATTTGGGCTTGGTCTGCTCGGTTTTTCCTTTTTTTATTCAAAAGTTCTAAGCACTTATTTGGGTTCTGTTTGTTTAGCCCTTTTCTTTTTATGCAGAACTGCTAAGTACTTGTTTGGAGCTCTAGCGCTCACATGTATATTATGTGAGGCGCTCAGACATGGACGCTGCCCAATCAGTGCTAAGCACTTTAGTCATTTTGACTGAATATAAAGTGCTAAGTACTTTGTATGGCGTTCACGTGAGGGGCGCGTGGGGTGCTGTCTCATTTATTTCATTAGGCGCTCACGTATGTTTCACGTGAGGCGCTGGGACCTGGGCGCTGCCCAATCAGTGCTAAGCACTAACTTTATAGTGTTTCTGCACTTTTATACAGCGCTCATGTGGGAAGCACGTAAGGCGCTGGGCGTTCTATTTTGAGCGCCCACATGGGAAGCACGTAAGGCGCTGAGTCCTTTGTTTTGGACACTTACGTGGGAAGCACATGAGGCGCTGGGTTTCATTTAAGGAAATCTTTTGGACGTTCACGTGGGAAGCACGTGAGGCGCCAAGTCTTTTCATTTGTTGATATTTTCCGAAGAAGTTTTAATTTCTGTTAATGGCATTTTGACCATTAATGATTTCTGTTTTGGAGATCTGAGACCGGTTTCACTGGAAAACTAAGTTTTTCTATTATTTTTTTAAGAACAAAGTTCTGTATGTAGGGTTAAACACCGTTTATAATGGAATTAAATTCCTAGACAATCTATCTTTATATCTTTTTTATCTAGTTCTTTTTCCTAAATTTTGAGTTTGGAGAACATAATCTTCCCGATGAGAATTAAATTCTCAATTTGTGGAAAGATTTATTTTTCAAATCTCAAATCAGGGGAAGAACTGAGCTCTTTTTGTGGAGGTTTAAACCCTTGTTTTCTATTTGTCAGGCGAAAGAGATATGTTTTATCTCTACTTTTCTTTACCTAGGGTTTTGAAGAGCAAGGATCTTTTTTCTTTAGAAGAGAATTGAATTCTCAGTTTTGATGTGGAAAGAAGCTTGTAGTGTTGATCTTCCTCTTTTTTACTCTTGAGACATGAAGTCTCGGGTCATTTATATAGGAGAGGAAAGTTTGTTGATTAGTTCTAGCAAATCTCTCATTTGAGAGATACTAATTGATTTTACTAGACCTTAAAAATTATTTGGGGGATTTTATTCACCGTTAGATCTTTGATCCGGTGCATTTCTGTTTGACAAAATATGTTTTCTTGTTTTTAAGAAGATTAAGGAAATATTTTCCTTTATACATAATTTAATTCTGTTAGACGGTGATCTTTAACCACCATTGGAATTTTAATCCAATGGCTCTTTATTTAACAGAGCACATCTTTCCTTATTTAGAAAGATATAGGAAAATATTCTCCCATTTCATTGGATTTTTGATCCAGCAATTTTCTGTTTAACAGAAAATATCCTTCTCATTTAGAAAGATTAGAGAGATATTTCCCCCAATAGAATTTAATTCTATATTTGGTGATTTTTAATCATCATTGGATTTTAATCCAACAATTCTCTGTTAACAGAGAATATCTTTCCCTTTTATAAAGATCAAGGGAGGTATTTTCCCAAGACTAGAATTTAATTCTATATAGGGAGGCACTCTCACGTGTTTACACATGACTCCGATATGGGTTTTAATCTGTTTATTTAGCGCCCATATGCCTTGCATATGGGCGCTCACGTGTTTAACACCTGAGGTCAGTTTGGCCTTTATCCACTTACTCTTAGTGCTTATATGCTTTGCATACAAAAAATAGAATTTAATTCTATATATAGATTTTAATTTTATCTGAAGCTAATGCTTCAAAAGGGTGTTCTAACATGTTTAATACGTGACCCCAATGTGGGTTTTACTCTGTTTATTTATGCTTTGCATATAAGCGCTCACGTGTTTAACACGTGAGGCGCGTTTAGCCTTTAGTTGTTTGCTTTCAACGCTTATATGCTTTTCATATAAGCGCTCACGTGTTTAACACGTGAGGCTCAAAACGTGGGGAATTCTCCTCTTTTTTCTCTCCCTTTTTTATAAGGGAATAGGCGCCAATATCGACGTCGGGCATTTCTGAAATTAGGAGCCTCTTCAGCTTTGGGAGCCTCTTGTATCTTCCCCCTGCGTTGGTCTTGTCCTTCGGCAGGTTACAATCGCTTGAAGGCCGATTTTCTGGGTGGAGTAGCTGCAAAGACTTGAGCAGCCAGCTTGTGGAAGACAGACCGCCTCGATGGGGAAGCATTCTTGGGAGCTTGAGGGGTAGCAGTTAATGCTCCAAAAGATAAACGCTTGAAGAAGGCCTTCTTTGGAATCGTGGGCTTTTTAAAGGGTCTCACAGATCTTGCTCCCAATCTTTTGAAAATAGGGCTTTCTGTCTTAGCATCAGAGCTTGGAGCGGTAGCCAGCCGATCAAAGACCGACTTCTTCTGACTTGCAACATTGTATGTAGGGAACGTAGGCATCGTTCCAAACTGAAGGCCGTTAAGTGTCTGTATCACCTTAGCAGTAGGTATGCAGAGCATAGTTGGTCATAGCTTGACCAGCTATGACAATGCCGGAAGGGGTAGTGCTTGAGTAGCAATTGATGGCCCAATCACACTTCTTTCTGGAGGATGCTATTGAAATCTGCACATAGGCGGAGCACTAGTTTTAGTATCCCAAATGTCTAAGGGAAACATAAACTTAATATACCGCAATTGGTTTGCGAAACGCGACACATGAAATATGGAGTGGAAATAGAAAAAGGTCCCAATGGGCGTGGTAGAATCTGTTTGCCGCCGGAAACGGCGTGGAGAGCGCGTCCAGCCTAAATATGAGGGCATATCCATTCATCTCTCTAAAAATACCAAGTTAATTTAAGACACCGTATATCGGAGGTTTGAATAGATGCGACTGTTGTAGCAGACTTATCAGATTCCACCTCATATGTGAGGGTTTTTTATTTATTGTGGGAACGCTTTTCTCTGCAAGCGCATGACCCTACAGTTAATTACATTACCGCAAAGCGATAACAACTTTCTTCTTCTCCATGAATATCACTTCGTGTCGTGTTATATATTGTTTATTTTGGGTTTGCCCTTGGATTGTATACGGAGACTAATATGTTGTGGCCCACAGGGCGCGGATTAGTCCAAATCCATAAATCTCATATTTGGGATTGAACCTAAGTTATATCTGCCATCAGTTCATAGGTTTAAGAATCGTTAATCTTTTTTTAAACTAAGATTGACTTAAAATATGGTTAAGGACCGTTAATCTTGTTTTAGATTAAGGTCGACTCAAAATGTATGAACATATAAGCTCGATTGATTTTTAAAATTAAAGAAATTTAAAACTTCAGAGACTTAGTCATATAGCGTGAGTCGCTAGTTTTTAAAATCAAAGAAACTTTAAAACTTCAGAGACTAAACATCGGACTTCAGTGCTCGCGTGAGTCGCTAGTTTTCTTTGACGCTCACGTGTTATCACGTGAGTAGTACTAAACACTCACTCATATAGCGCTCACGTGGATATCACGTGAGCCGCTGTCTTCATGGACGCTCACATGCCTATCACGTGAGATGTTTCTCTTTAGCGCTCACATGCATGAGACGTTTCTCCTTAGCGCTCACGTGCATATCATGTGAGCCGCTGTCTTTATGGCCGCTCAAGTATGTATCACGTGGGAGCTTCCAAAGTAATGCTAAGCACTCAGCCATCTTATTTTCTGACGCTCATGTGAATGCCACGTAAGGCGTTCAAACTCTGGCACTTACGTAGATATCACGCCGACGCTGCCATATTCATGTAGAGATTAACTCTGGAATTAGAATAGAGTTAAACTCCTCACAGAGATGATCAAAATCTCAACTTTCTTTGCAGATCTTGTTTATACAAGAACAAAGTTCTTTCTCTTTACGTGAAAACTAAGTTCTTAGTAGGATAAAAACCTTATCTTTGGGTAAAATCATATCTTGAGGGAATTAAGTTCCTGAAGTGCAAACCCCATTTTTTTTCCCTTTCTTTCTTCCATGTTCTTTTCTTTTGTTCATCATCGTTTTTCCCTGGATCTTGAGTCTGAAGAACAAGATCTTCCCTATGAGAATTAAATTCTCTTTTTTATGGGAGATTTTTCTTGTGGATCTTATATCCAGAGGAAGAACTAAGTTTTTTTAAAGGGTTAAACCCTTATATATGTATATGATAGGTAAAGGAGATTCTTTTATCTCTATATTTTCTTTACCTAGAATTTGAGCAAGAAGATGATCTTCTTCGAAGAGAACCGAATTCTCTGTTTTTTGTAGAAGCTTATGGGGGTATTTTCTATCTCGCAGTAGCTTATGGGAGGTATTGTTTAAGTGAGACTTGAAGTCTCAGATCCTTTATATAGGAGAGGAAAACTATCAATTAGTTTGAGTAAATTTCTCATTGAGAGATATCAATTGATTTAATTAATCTTAAAGATCATTTAGGGAATTTTATTCACCGTTGGATCTTTGATCCAGCAACTTTCTGTTTAACAGAAAATATTTCTTGTTCGTTTTAACAGGATTAGGAAAATATTTTTTTAACATAGAATTTAATTCTATCGGATGACCTGGTCGGTGATATTATAATCACCGGTGGATTTTAAATCCAAAGGCTCTCTGTTTAATAGAGAAAATATTTCTATATTAGAAAGATTAGAGGAAAATATTTCCCGAATAGAATTTAATTCTATCAAATAGAATTTAATTCTACTGAGGCGATCATGTGTGCCTAGCACGTAGGCGCTGCCATATAATTATGGCCAGGCTACTCACGTGCTTTGCATGTGAGTGCTCACATGTTTAACACGTGGAGTTGCACTTCTATTTTTTTATAAGGGAACGATTGTGGGCTCCACCACTCACGTGCTCTGCACGTAAGTGTTGGTAAATTTGGTGTAAACGTAGCGGAAGGGAGAATTAAAATTTTTACATTTACATGAAAAAAGGGTTTATAAATTATGCTAATTTAATTAATGAAATCAATTAACACTTAATTGATTCAAGAAAAGGCTATACATTTGCGCAAATTCGGATTTGCGTTCCGTTCGCTGTGCTACCGATTCCTCTCCAATCAAGACGACTTGATTACACCTTGATAATCTCCTTGGTTGCCTCCACTCGAATCTCCAAGATCAATGAACTCTGATTAGTTAACTAGCTACTTTAATTAATCAGAGAGAATTATTAATTTAAAGAAAATAAATTAAAACAATTTTAATTTATTTCCACCAAAGGGATTTTGGCCAAGAGAGCATGGTGGGCCCGAAACTTTTTGAAAGGAAGAAAGGAATAATGAGGGTTAGGGTTTGTATCAAATAGAAGCCTATATATAGGGATTTAATTCAAACCATCTCAATTAATTAATTTATTTAATTTCTGAAAAAAACTACTTAGTTATAACTTAATACATGCTTACTCATTTAATATCATATATTATCTTGAGAGTATGTCAAATCACATTTGACGATTTTACCCTTATTTAATTAAATTTCAATAGTATACAAATATACTTATTTAATTAAATCCTTTTGTATATCAAACATATATAATCTCTTCTTTATTCATACCTCTATGTTTGGCAAGTAGGAGTTCACCTATGTGTGACTCCGGAGGCTCGACGTTTACTCAGCAGTGGATAATTAATTCGAACAATTCGAATAAATTCTGTAAGCGGTAAAATCCACAAGTCTATAAGGACAATAGCTATGCGTTTAGACTACCTAGGCAAACCGTCGATGACTGGATTAGAATATGAAAATGCTATCCAAGAAAATCAATACATATCAGTGGCAACTACCGTACGGTCCAGTCTCTTCGTCTCCGTGTGCTCCTTATTTGGTCTAGGGCTTGGTAGTACTGTCAAATCTTAATAACTCAAATAACTATTGTGTTGATATTATCATGTAACCTTGAGATCAAACTGATAACTACTTATCATTTGATTTCTAGTATTCTGGCCAGAGATTTTAGGTCACTGATATATCGCACACTGCAGAACACTGTTTTCCTTATACTGGAGAGACGAATCCTATATTGATTCCTCACAACCTTCACATGTATTCGATCATACCCAACTACTACCGTTATACACAGTATCAATGGATCTGTGGCTGGGTAGTAATTAAAGTAATCTCTAGCACATGCAAGATGCTATGACGAATCTCGGGTCTGGAGACTAAGTCATACCAGTTGTCACTATATAAATTTCCATATGAAAGTTATGTATAATTACCAACTGGAAATTCAAAGTGAGTCGTTCTGTGTACTTATCATTTATAAGCACCTGCATACGATACTTTGATGTCACCACACCAGATGACTATGAGAACAATCATTACTCTCTAATAAGTATAGTATACACTAGTCTTTCGGAGTATCAATGTCTTGTCTCGATACTCCTACGGCTAGGAACATTTAAGAATATACTTATCGAATAGTCGGGTCTCATTATTAAGATCTACATCATAATACTGTAGTCTAGTATTATTCTACGTACTTCATAAGCAATCAATAATAGCTAGAGTATTATAAATAAAAGATATACCAATAAAGAAAAAACCAAATAACATACTATTATCACGAATGAGAAAGTTCTACACATGTAGGTCATAATTACAACTAATTGCCTCTAAGAGCCCTTACATCTAACAATCTCCCACTTGCACTTGGGGCTAATTATTGTGGCATCGCATACCCAACATTTCAACGAGTCTCTCGAACTGTGGTTGAGAAAGAGCCTTAGTGAATAGTGTTAGTTATATGTATGCCCTAGAGGCCATTACTATACATAGGATGTATATTGTAGTGGATGCTTGGACATATATAGGAAGGACTTTCTTGCTCGACATGATAGTATGCTATCTGGTTACTCTTTACCTTAACGTGTATACTGATTGTCTCTCTGTTACATGTTGGTAAAGCCCTTAGGATGTGTACTTGACTACCTGGACTATGATGCGGATCATACTAGTGGGGACAAGGTAGTCCAAAAGTACATCCTTCAAGGTCCCTAGTCATGGGTGTATCGAGACGGGGCATCGATATACCAGAGTAGACTAGCGTATACCTTCTCGACCCATACAGATGGGCGATGGATGATCCCATATCCATTGGTGTTTGACATCAGAGATGATGTACGGGTGCTCAGTGGAGACTGGGTACACTGGACGGACTCGCCGAGAACTCCCAGATGGTATTATACCTCACGTCAGATGGCAGTTCTCTGGTGACACTGGTACAGGTTAGTCTGTAGACCCGAGATCGTCATAGAGTCTTGTGTGATTCCCACTGTGCTTTGATTTCCAACTTACCACGTCCAAGAGGGCGTGCAAAACGGTGGCTTTTGGGTACAGTCCCGAATCACATGGAGGCAATGAGCGATAGGAGGGGATTCGTCTCTCCCGGTATAGGGAGTTGATGTTGCGCTGTGTTCGATTGGCTATAACCGGAAATCCCTGGCCAGGGTTGCTGAGATTTACTGGTAAGAGTTACCAGTAGTTTCTCGAACTGTTATAGACCTCATATCGACACGACTTGTCGAGCTATTGGGGTCTGACGTTTACCACCCCTAGGCAAGATATGCGACATATCAGACGATCAGACCGGACTGTATGGTAAGTGTTACTGGTTGGATTCACAGGAGTGTGAGCGGGCTTGCTCGTCGATCTTCTGATCGCTCAATACCCGGGTGGCCGTTACGTTTAGCAGACCGCTTGCGGCTTGTGGGTGTTTGATATGATCATCACCTGCTGCCGGCGTATTGACGAGTCTTTAGAGTCCTACACAGAGGTTTCCTGGCTCAAGCGAAACGAAATAGGAGCGCATATGAGATATGTGCGGGACCGAGAATAATGCGTGTATGTGATACCGCATTCTATTCTCGCGATGAATGTATCGAATGGTTGTATGCGATATAGCCTAGTTATCGAATTGAGGATTGATTCGATAAGCCGATACATTGGATATTAGTCGGTCATATGCGATATGACCGGATCGTTAAATCAAGCGTTGATTTAATGATTTAATGCATAATTATATATTTGATATATTAGTTTGCATTAACTAGTATTGGTTGATTTTAAAAAGGATTTTCTCACTTGATTGTATCATGTTTGATGATACAAGCATACTTTGTTAAGTGTATGATTAAACCATGGTTGTGTAATGGTTAGGGTTTTGATTTACTTATTCATTTATTTTGTTTATTTATTTTTGCAAAATAAATGAATGATGGCTTTCTTTGTTTGCTAGTTGAAGCTTCATGAAGCTTTGACTAAGTGACCTTTTTTGTTTTCATGCTTAACCCTAACCATTCCACTTAACCCTAGTTCATTCTCTACACTTGACCATGGTTGCTTTATGATAAGTATTCCTTTTATTTTCTATTTTAAAATAACTTATCATATTCTTTCTTCTTCTTCTTCATCTTCAACATGAAGAAAACCTTGCCTCCATCCATGGCAACTTGATGAAAAGAGTGAGAAATCCAATTCTAAAGTGAACCCACTTCCTATTTCTTCATCCTCTATCACTTGCCAAGTAGTATAGGGTGTTTTCTTCACAAGTTTCTTGACTTGGTGAAGTTGGAGCTTGATCTTGTGTTGCCTCGACGTAGATCATCTTCGGCATCGAAGTCGACGACCTGGCCCGCCCATTTCTCCGATGAAGCCGACGCTAGAGCCCGGGATCCGATGATCGCAGCGAGGAGACTTCATCGCGGAGCCATGGAGGTGGAGAACCGGATCTACAAAGGTTGTATTTCCGTTTACCCTTTAGTTAAGTTGTTAACTAGCTTCTTGTTTCGCCTAAAATTCTAGTTAACGATTTAGTCTAGGGTTTCTCGGCACCGTAAAATTTGAAATTGGCATGGTTGATGCCTTTTGAGACCTCCTTTGTGTGCCTAGGAACCCTACAGTGGTATCAGAGCCTAGCTAGAGCCTTAGGCGATGCGTAGACGTAGTTAGAAGTCCGATCGAACCGAAACCCTAACTCCAAACTTGTTCTCTGTACATTTTTGAAAATTGTGGAATTTTGTGAATTAAAAATATGCAGAAAAATGTGCAGGAAATTCTAAGAAAAACTGCAGAAAACGACGGCCTAACTCTACAGTACGGCCGCGGAACCGTGGCGTCGACCCTCATTTTGCGGCGGTTCCGCGGCCGTCTGTGATGATCAGGCCGTGGGTTTTCTTCAGTTGTCTCTGTTGGCGTTTCTTGTGTATTCTGGATACTTTTAATTTATACTATAGATTTGAGTTTTCTGGGTTGTATTGGGGACTCGGTGTTTCGATCGGGAAGTTTAACTTCGTCTGTGTTTTTCCGGATAATTTTTGAATATGTTAAAAAGTTCGACCGGATATAAATACCCAATTTTTCCCCTGTCGGGAAATTTCCAAGTGTTGGATCTTTCCGTAGTTTAATGACGTTCTAAGTAGTGCAAGTAACGCGATGGTCCCTCTAGAAGACAACAAACCTTAACTCGATTATGTGACCGTCTTGAACTGCCCTTCGAACCTTCGGGCGGTACGGCGTGCCACATGTGAGGCGTTGGCTTGACCCTTCTACGGCTGGACTGTTGGTACTGAGGCATGAACTGAATGTTTTTAGACTTATTTCATGTGTTGAGCTGTATCCAGAAAACTTGGGTGTTTGACTGTTCGATTGGAAAGTTTAACATTTTCTGTTTATCTGGAATGGGATACAATAATTGGAATTCACAAGTAATTATGAGATAACTGAATGGATGTTATAAACATAGCACTTTAGTCTCACTTGATCGGTTGCCACGGAATTTTGATGTGATCAAAAGTCCGTCGCAATCACGTAGCGTACGCGGATACTCGCCGGGTAAACTTGATAAACAGCTACACCCCATAGCCCCGACCAAGTGACTGTAGGAGAACCCCATCGTCGAAAGCATCCGTTCGGGTGCTCGCGGCAGCGGTGTTCCGCCTTGGTGCACTTCGTCGACCGCGTCGGGGGTGCGGCCTCCTACTAAATTTTGCGACGAGCATTCGATCAGAATGTCGGAAATCCTGTTGAATTGCCCGACATGATATTGAAAAGAGTTTTCGATAATGAGACTAAAATGCGGGGTTTATAATTGTTAGGCATGCGATGTCTAAGTATTTCATTTGATTAGGCATGCGATGTCTAAAGAGGTTGCGGATTCCAACTGTTGTAGTTTTACACTTTCTTTTCTGTGACCGTAAGTGTAATATGTGATATCGCCGGTTTCGTTGCTATATGTCAACGACAATTGGGATACGCATGTTTACTTACGTTAATGACATGTGATGTTATGTGTTGCTGGATATGTTATATTGGATCGTCGTGTTTGAATAGCCGGGGTTTTTATGTGAGATGAGTGTTTTTTCATTTTCATTCATGTAAAAACTTGTATGTAATATTCTTTTATTGGGGCACTTCCAGGTTGTGGAAGTTGTCATCGTTGATGTATATTATTTACTTTTCCGCACTAGGATAGACCCAAGGAGGAGGGCACAAGTAACCTGGTTCTGGAGTCCAGTGGGAGACCAACTCGAGGAGTCGAGTCCGGGTCTCCTAACTCTAGAACTGGTAGGGTTACTTGCCGCTCTCATAGGGGTCTTGGGGTGTGGGTTTGGCTATTCATCACGACCGTGGAATCCGTGTTTTATACTGGCTCGTATTGAAAACACGAACGTCCTAGTATATCCAATATTTCATATGTTTCTTCTGCTGCGATATCTGTGATGTGATCATTTGATATGTTCTGTGATAGATACAGTATATAGTATATATGATATATTATATAGCCGTTACTTATGTTTTACACCCGCGCTAGCCCTGCCCTGCTCTGCCGTTAGTTACCTAACCTAACGGTGCACGATGGGACATCGAGGCGAATGCGGATGGCATAAGTGTACGTCGTATTTATCTGTGATGTTTAGGTACTTATATGATGGGACTTCATTAATGTGATTAATGAAATAAAAGAAACCTAAGATGTTGTGGAATCGAATTTTCAAAATAAAAACAGGTAGCTACAGTTCTTGCTTTGCACAGCGGTATATATGATATATCCTGCACCTTATTCGATAGGGAAAGGACCGAGATCCCTTCACCGGGAGTGACTCCTTTAGCAATAACTGGCAGATGCTACAACCTTCGGTTTGTCTTTTGATGCTTCTATAGTTTCTGCTTTGTACAGTGATATATATGATATATCTCGCACCTCATTCGACGAGGAAATGACCGATGATCCCTTCACCGGGAGTGACTCCTTTAGCAAAACTAGAAAAGCCTCAAAAACACTCCATTTTAAAATCATTCGATCCTACAACGATATCAAGTTCATTACGCAATAGGTTTTCAAAAAAACCTGTCGTAGCCCTCCGTCATTTCAGATAAGTACTAGTTAGTATTCGTGCTGCGGTTGTTTGGCATGCGTCAAGGCGTAGTGTACGGTAGCTAACTAGTGCTTATCTGCTAGCATACGATGCGATTGGATTAGGGTATTCGTACGGCGTTGTTTGGCATGCGTCAAGGGTCGTGCGGGTGGGTTTAATTCAATCAAGAAATGTACGGGTTGAACTTGACTAGCGGACTATGGGTTGTTTGGCATGCGTCAAGGTCATAGCACGCTAGGGGCAAAATATTATCGGGAATTTCAAGTATTGAAATTTGCAATGAGATTGCATACCTTCTATGAGATAGTTGGATCCCGATACCCACTGCGAGTAAGAGTTACTCCTGGGAGAGTTTTACACATTACAATTAGCCGATCAAGTAGGTGTCTAGAAAGGTGTCAACGCGGTTACGCCTCTGGGAATACGAGGTTTACATTAATTAGGTTCGTGCGAAAGCACGGGGGACCTCCCTCAAAGTACCGACACTGGCCTGGCTGAAAGATTGGCGAACTTGTAGTGTGTAATTAATCCCGGCTAGTCTTTCCTTTTAGGGTTTGAAGGAAGATTTGATAAAAACAGTGGGAGCCATCCTGATTAGATAAAATAATAACCAATCTATTCTTGCAAGAGCGCACGCTGAGTGTTTTCTTCTCTCTCTCTCCAGGTAGCGACCATATCATGCCTTAATCAAGATAATAAAACGAATAATTGACCGAACCCGCTTGTTATACTGAGCTGGGGAACGTTGGTCCCGCTCCAACTTATAATTGTTATAAGACAGAGCAGGAAATTGGGGAATACCAGATTTCCCGTGCCGCCCAAACGAAGAAAGTGCATAGTGATGCATCATCTTCGGGTGTGTTCGTTACACAGAACTGTTTCTCAATATCCTCTACGTCCTGGGTATTTGATACCAGATCAGGATCCCAGATATGTAATCTGTTACATAGGGCTACAGATAAGTAGAGAACTGAGAACGGGTGATAAGTTTCATGAGGCAGAAAACGGGGCAAGTGTTGCAGCCAAGTCGTTTGGTCACTGTCACCCTGTATGACAAATACATTGATTCTGAACGAATGTTATTAGATACCGAACCTGATATACAAAATCATATCAGTCTCTTTATAAGTAAAGAAATGATAAAATTTTGTATTGCTGGATAATGTTTTGAACATTTCCTATATCAAAAGTTGATCGGTTCAGGCACGTTATCTAAAAGCATTGATGTTCTAAATCAAACTACAGTTCTTAGTATACGGAACACACACAAGAGGAAGAGTTCAGAAATGAACGGATCCTTCTTAAGGTATTGTAGACTAGGTCATATCAATGCGACCCGACTGGCTAAAGTTACATTTAGATGCATATTTAAATTAGTTTGAATTTACATCTTGTGAAACTTGCCAGTCATGTCACAAAGATAAGATGACCAAAGCTCTGTTTAAAGGAAACAGAGAAAGAGTTAGTGAACTCTTGGGATGATACATGTTGATGTATGTAGGTCCCCTGTCTACACTTGCCAAGACTGGTTCTTTGTACTTCATTACATTCTCTGATGATCTCTCAAGATTCAGACATATGTTCCTGTTGAAACACAAGTCCGAACCTTTTGAGATATTCATAGAATATAAGTTAGAAGTAGAGAACCAATACGGGTATAAGTATTATATCCTTTGATGAGATCAATGAGGAGAATATTTGAGCACGGAATTCTTGGACTTTTCTAAAGGAGAATGAGATTCTCTCTCAGCATTACTCCTCCGTATACACCATAGCACGATGGTATATCGGGGCGGAGCAATCACACCCTATATGATAAGGTGTGCTCTATGATGAGTACTACTGAGATACCTATTTCCTTTTGGGAGTTATGCACTTATGAAGTTGCATACCTATTGAATAGGGTTCAAATCAAATCAGTTGCCTACCACTTCATATGTGATATGGAAAGGGAAGAGCCCATATCTTAAGTTAGTTAAGATCTGGGGTTGTCCGGCCTATGTCTAAAAGCAAAATCCGGACAAGCTCGAGGCAAGGTCTGTTATGTAGAACTGGAAACGTTCCAACTATACAAACTACAGCAGATGATTTGATAGAACCAAATGATTCAGTAAGATTCCAACGAACTTCAGCCTCTCCGCCGATCTAGTAGGTTTCCTCACCCACCTGAGAGTTACTTCGGTTTCTCTATGACAGTGGGAGCGAGGATTGCATCATGAGATGATGACCTAACTAGTTTCGAGCTGGTCATCAGGAGTGAGACTCTGTAAAAATGGCTGGATGTTTAGCGATCTGAGATGGAATCCTTATACACCAACAAAGTATGGACTTTGGTTGCTATATCTGAAGGGTTAAATCCCCATCAGGAGCAAGTATATTTTGAGAAGATTACTTGGTGTAGATGGAAAAGTTGAGACTTTCAAAGCTAGACTTGTTAAAAGTTTGCATCATTTACCAGGCGTGGATTATGATGAAACCTTTTTCCAAGTAACCAAGCTTAAGTCCATCCAGATCCTACTTGCCACGGCTACATACCATGACTACGATATCTGGCGGTTGGGTGCCATGACTGCTTTTCTAAATCATGATTTAGAAGAGAACGTCTATAAGAACACAGCCAGAGGGCTTCGTATATAGTGGGAGCAGCGGAAACGCGTGCAAGATGTTTTATGTGATAAAGCAGGCATCGCGGAGTTGGAACGTCTGTTTTGATGTAGTAGTCAAAGAGTTTGACTTCATCAAAATGGTAGATGAACCTTATATATACAAAAAGGTAGTAGGGAGTATGGTGGTGATCCTCGTAGAGTACGTGGATGACATACTCTTGATAGGGAAGGAGTTTCCTATGCTACGCTCGGTCAATCTCCGCTTATCACACCGATTCTCCATATAGGATCAAAGTAATACCTACTAAATCCTAGGTTTTGGATCTATGAGATAGATCTAATTGGATGTTAGGAATCTCACTAGTAGTAGTGAGATGGTATCAATCGATCCTGGGGAGAATCACTGGAAGTGTTCCAGGGTGATAAAGACGACTGAATGTCAGTCACAGGAATTGTCTTTACCCTCAGTAAAGGGACGGTATGTTGGAAGAGTTCCAAGCTAAATACCGTGACATACTAGACGATAAAGGCTGGATACATCGCTACTTAAGACGCTACCAAAGAGGAAGTCTGGGTGTATATTTGTTCATGAGATGAACTTCGTTCCTCCCATTGTGTGACAATGGAGTTGTGGCGTATGCCAAGGAATGTCCGTCCCATCAGTGATCCAGACATATTCTAAGGCAGTATCACCTGATCATGGAGATGGTTGATCTCCAGGGTGATCGAGGTTAGGAGAGCAGACTCAGAGGACAACACGGCGGATCCACTCACGAAAGGCCTTTTCCCAGAGAGAGACTATTATGGGATGGTTGAGTATGAGATACTGCAACCACTGCTATCAGATGGCCCTAGTGCAAGTGGGATATTGTTAGTTATATGTATGCCCTAGAGGCCATTACTATACATAGGATGTATATTGTAGTGGATGCTTGGACATATATAGGAAGGACTTTCTTGCTCGACATGATAGTATGCTATCTGGTTACTCTTTACCTTAACGTGTATACTGATTGTCTCTGTGTTACATGTTGGTAAAGCCCTTAGGATGTGTACTTGACTACCTGGACTATGATGCGGATCATACTAGTGGGGACAAGGTATTCCAAAAGTACATCTTTCAAGGTCCCTAGTCGTTGGTGTATCGAGACAGGGCATCGATATACCAGAGTAGACTAGCGTATACCTTCTCGACCCATACAGATGGGCGATGGATGATCCCATATCCATTGGTGTTTGACATCAGAGATGATGTACGGGTGCTCAGTGGAGACTGGGTACACTGGACGGACTCGCCGAGAACTCCCAGATGGTATTATACCTCACGTCAGATGGCAGTTCTCTGGTGACACTGGTACAGGTTAGTCTGTAGACCCGAGATCGTCATAGAGTCTTGCGTGATTCCCACTGTGATTTGATTTCCACCTTACCACGTCCAAGAGGGCGTGCAAAACGGTGGCTTTTGGGTACAGTCCCGAATCACATGGAGGCAATGAGCGATAGGAGGGGATTCGTCTCTCCCGGTATAGGGAGTTGATGTTGCGCTGTGTTCGATTGGCTATAACCGGAAATCCCTGGCCAGGGTTGCTGAGATTTACTGGTAAGAGTTACCAGTAGTTTCTCGAACTGTTATAGACCTCATATCGACACGACTTATCGAGCTATTGGGGTCTGACGTTTACCACCCCTAGGCAAGATATGCGACATATCAGACGATCAGACCGGACTGTATGATAAGTGTTACTGGTTGGATTCACAGGAGTGTGAGCGGGCTTGCTCGTCGATCTTCTGATCGCTCAATACCCGGGTGGCCGTTACGTTTAGCAGACCGCTTGCGGCTTGTGGGTGTTTGATATGATCATCACCTGCTGCCGGCGCATTGACGAGTCTTTAGAGTCCTACATAGAGGTTTCTTGGCTCAAGCGAAACGAAATAGGAGCGCATATGAGATATGTGCGGGACCGAGAATAATGCGTGTATGTGATACCGCATTCTATTCTCGCGATGAATGTATCGAATGGTTGTATGCGATATAACCTAGTTATCGAATCGAGGATTGATTCGATAAGCCGATACATTGGATATTAGTCGGTCATATGCGATATGACCGGATCGTTAAATCAAGCGTTGATTTAATGATTTAATGCATAATTATATATTTGATATATTAGTTTGCATTAACTAGTATTGGTTAATTTTAAAAAGGATTTTCTCACTTGATTGTATCATGTTTGATGATACAAGCATACTTTGTTAAGTGTATGATTAAATCATGGTTGTGTAATGGTTAGGGTTTTGATTTACTTATTCATTTATTTTGTTTGTTTATTTTTGCAAAATAAATGAATGATGGCTTTCTTTGTTTGCTAGTTGAAGCTTCATGAAGCTTTGACTAAGTGACCTTTTTTGTTTTCATGCTTAACCCTAACCATTCCACTTAACCCTAGTTCATTCTCTACACTTGACCATGGTTGCTTTATGATAAGTATTCCTTTTATTTTCTATTTTAAAATAACTTATCATATTCTTTCTTCTTCTTCTTCATCTTCAACATGAAGAAAACCTTGCCTCCAGCAATGGCAACTTGATGAAAAGAGTGAGAAATCCAATTCTAAAGTGAACCCACTTCCTATTTATTCATCCTCTATCACTTGCCAAGTAGTATAGGGTGTTTTCTTCACAAGTTTCTTGACTTGGTGAAGTTGGAGCTTGATCTTGTGTTGCCTCGACGTAGATCATCTTCGGCATCGAAGTCGACGACCTAGCCCGCCCATTTCTCCGATGAAGCCGACGCTAGAGCCCGGGATCCGATGTTCGCAGCGAGGAGACTTCATCGCGGAGCCATGGAGGTGGAGAACCGGATCTACAAAGGTTGTATTTCCGTTTACCCTTTAGTTAAGTTGTTAACTAGCTTCTTGTTTCGCCTAAAATTCTAGTTAACGATCTAGTCTAGGGTTTCTCGGCACCGTAAAATTTGAAATTGGCATGGTTGATGCCTTGTGAGACCTCCTTTGTGTGCCTAAGAACCCTACAAATAGATCCGCTATGTTATCTTTCATATCTACTCGCAATATATCGATATCACTCTGAAAACTGAATCAGTAAACGCCTCAACCTTGAGTTCACATTTACCAAATATAAGGTACATCTCCTTAGTATTTCTCAAATACTTGAGTATAGCCTTACCAGCAATCCACTGTTGTTCTCCAGGATTAGACTGATATCGACTTACTGCACCAAGTGTAATTGCCACATCAGGTCTAGTATATAAAATCGCATATATGATAGACCCAACTGCCGAAACATATGGCGTCTTATTGTCACGACCCGAAAGTATGGAACTTGACCGGCGCTTAGGCTACGAACGTCTCAAGGCGTACGTGCTCTAAGTAAGCCGAGCCCAGAAATCCAAACCATGAAAAGTAGTAGAGTGTAGGAAAACCACTATAAGTCAACCAGCTAGCAATATAATATACAACGCCTAAAGGCGAGGATCACAACAGAGAAGGAAACTCAAACAGCACGAAATCCACAGAAATATAACGCGCGACTCTAAGGTCGAAAGAATAAACATCACTGGTCTCTATCTCAAATAAATACATGTTTGGTTGATGGAACTTCTAGATACAACTGAAATATAATATACAATGTATAATGATGGGTACGATACAAATAAGCCGCCTACTAGCAAGTCACCCGAAAGAAGTGGTGCCCGCAAAGCCGTAATGAAACCTGTACGGCAACAACTGCAAGAAACTGGGGCACAACGGAGGTGAGTTGCCAACTCGTGAGTAGAAAAAGATCTACGAACAGAAATCGCATGTATGACGCAATCGTAGGTCATACGTTTAAAATATATAATCCTCAAATATATAACCAGCAGTCTATAACAATGACTAGGGTAAATATCTAACCCAAGTGCAAATTCCATATGCCCGTGTCAGTGCATCAGGTAGCAATATATCATATGGATGATGTATGAATGCATGAAACAGAATACATGTACTGAAGAAAACTGCTTTCATAAATTTGTGAGATTTCTGTATTTTTAAAATGAGGTATCATAAATGAAATCAGCATAAACAGTGCCTAGCATCGGCACAAAACATAAATCCCAATATCTCTGTGTCATAATCTCTGTACCTCAATATCTCAGAATCTCAATGTCTCAATCACAATATCTAGGGCGCCGTCAGTCCAGACCGGCCCCTACCATCCATCTCATGATCATGACGGTATCCTCCGGATATCCTACGCGTCGGGTAATATCACCGGTTGGTCGTGCTCCCCTGCCAGGCTCAACGCCATCTCCTGCGATCTTCTTGCCCCGGGATACCGCACCGGGCCCACCATGTACCCAAAAAGGTTCATCCGCTTCCTCGAATCGGGTCTCGAAATCCATCAGCAAACTCATGGTGGACGACTTATACATCATGGGAAAACCGCATTTTTATTTAAAAAGAGAGAAAGTAGTTTATATAAGTTTTGCGGTTTTTCCCCCAAATCCAGAAAATATCATGGAGATCCGAATCATCAATAGCATGTAAAATCATGAATGTAAGCATGAGAATCCATGAATGCAGCATATAATGAATAACAGTATGCATGAAGTGACAAGTAATAACTACAATGTCAAGCTGGCATATAAGGCAAGTACACTAATATCATGTCAACTACTAGCTAACAAGCTAAATCAAGCAATAATATTCTCTAAGTGTACGTGAAATGGCAATTACCGATGAAGATGTGTGTGAGCCGGCAAATAAGTGTACGTGGTACATACGCATCATCGGTAATGGTGCTGATGTCCTAACAGCATGATATCAATAATGGAATATGAATCACAACAGTATGCGATGCAGAGCAACACTAATAATGTACGGGAGATGAATACTAAACACAATGGTAGCTAGACTGTATCTAATGTCATAAGATTCATACAGCTACACCGCCTATAAGGCTGATCTAATAGGCTAACTGCAGGTAAGGGAAACCACTTAACCTCTGAGTCGATACATATATATACATTTATAGTCGTTGATCCCGCCTCGATAATATCACATCCGATACCATATCTCTATAATCAGTTATTCCTAAATCAAGAGTGCGGATCAAACATCAAATTATAGCTCGTACGTAAATCCGTCGTACGACATCCCTAAATCTGGGTACGGGTCAATATCACGTTCGTCATATCATTCATCTGGTATTCTTTATATCAAATATCATAATCTGGGTACTGACCTACGTCTAGTACAAGGCTAACATCATCACAATCATCATGATCTGACTACTGATCAACAGTCTCGTATGAATCGATATCATCAGCACATATCATCTCAAGGAGTATACCTCGCCCAAGGCGGCCTATCATACTAATCTTGTCATATCATATCATGTCATATCTCGTAACGTAATCACATGTCGACCATTTTATATATATATCACTATTCCTATGGCATCATCATCCCAAAATCCGCTAAAGCATCAAGACGTATCTCAAATATGAATTTTACCATATCACCGATATCATAATCTCGGATCAAATATCATCGACTCATATCAAACCCAAGTATCATCCTCAAATCCGTATGTGAACACATAGTCCCATACCCACGTGAACACATATCTATATAGAATCCCATAACTACATATGAAATAAGGATGTATGCAAGTATGTATGTGTGTATATGTATGTGTAATGCACCCACTACCCTAGGGTTTCGTAACCTTTCACCAATCTAACACACCAATATCCATCTTAACATTATCATTAATCCCAAATAACATATAATAATTGTTGGTGTGTATACGCATCCGTATACATCACCACAAACTGCGGGGGTGCTATACGCCATCCATCCGACTTCTCCCCGTAGATATAAATCTACCCACCTTGCTTATGTGTGCCGGTGCCGATGTCGCCATTTGCACCTCCAACACTTCGACGCCACGTGGGGTACCTACAAGGATATCATACGCTAAAATACATGAAAACCATGTCGAAAACCAAAATGGTGCACACTACGCCCATAGGTAAAAACCTGTAGCCTCGCGTGCAAACACAGCCAATAACCCTCTGCCGTTGGCGTTCAAACGGCACCCGACAGAAACGAATCATCGAATACCAAAATCCATACGAAAAAAGTCGTAAATCATGCGCCAACTCAAGAAAATCAACCCAGATTCTACCCTGGTTGGAACCAGACAAAACTAGACATACCTAGGGTCAAGTTTACAGGTAAAAGAGCCGTGCACCAAAAATGAGGGGGTTTCACCCTGGTCTGGCCGCAAATTGCGGCCAGAGGGAATTAAATGGTGGCCAGGGAAAGGAGGTGGGGTCTAGGGTTTTGGGTGTTGGTTTCTACCAGCCTGTACATCTCACTGCCAAGTCAATTTTATTTTAGGGTACCTCGGGTTGTAGTTGATCCCAGAAAAGCTTAAAAAGTCGACAAAACGCTAGCCGACACTAAATCGAACAATCTGGTATTTTTGCTGGAATCTCGGGAAATTCTGGGGTGAACTGGTCTCAACAGCACCAAGTCAAGCTATACAAACATTCAAAACCATCCCTTGGTCAAATCTCACTCAAAATCACTAAAACGAGCACTAAACCACCTAGCAAACACTAAATTTCAGCTATATAACCAGAACTTGGCAAGATAAGAGTTAGGTTGCGGAATTATACCTCAAGGGGTCCTAGGATGAAGGACAAAGGAAGAAGGAGGTGAAAAGGAGTGAGTTGCTGCTGCTGTGCTCCTGGTGTTGTTGCTGATGTTGCTGAGGCTGCTGCTGCTGCTGTGAGCTGTTGCCGTTGCTATGTGCTGTTGTTTTATTTCTTTGTTTGAGTTGCTGTTGCAGCAGCAACTGATGAAGGAAGCTGTTGTATTTTTTGGGGTGTTGTGTTGAGCTGAAGTTGTGGTATGATGGGGGTATGGTGTGGTTTTGAATGGAGTTGTTGCTGCTGTGGCTGTTTTCACAGCAGTTGCTGATGCCGCTGATGCTTTTGTTACTGCTGAAGGTGGCTGATGTAGCTGCTGATGTGAGGAAATTGGGGCTGATGTTGTGTATCAGTGGCTGTTTCAGCAGCTGATGTGAGTTTGTAGGTGTTGGGCTACGGTGTTAGAGGCTGGTGTGTGTGTTGTTATGATGGGGCTGCTGCTGATGCAGCAGAGGTTGGTATGTGTGTGTGAGTGTGAGAGAGAGTTGAAAGATGTGAGAGGGGGGAGAAGTGAAAGAACACAAGGGATTATTAAATGAGAGGGATCATGGCATACCCTAGCCACCCCTCTCTCTCAAGTGCTAGCTTATATAAGCCATCATGGCTCACTCTCTCCCTACCCAAGTCAACCCCCATTCTAATCACCATTAACCAAAACAAAAACCCTAATTAACCCAATTAACCTAATCAAATGGTTCAACCCACCATGGTCATCTCAACATGGTAACCCTAGACTTCACCCAAGTTAACATGCACAAGTGTGTGCAGTCCAGATAAAATTCCAATAAAATATTCATAAAACCAGATAAAATATTTAAAAGCCGTTTTGGTAAAATTTTTACCAAAACCCCCACATTAAACACACAATTACCACAAAACACAAACTCAGGTGTTACACTTAGCCATGCGTTTTCTCTCCTTATCTGTCTTGGGAGACATATTTTTATAGAGAGATATACCATGCTTAGCAGGTACGTTACCTCACTTGGTCATCTTGTTATGTTCCATACTGAACCTTTTCATTATGTCATCTATGTACTTGGATTGCGATAACCCAAGCATCCTCTTAAATCTATATTTATAGATCTTTATACCCAGTATGTAGGATGCTTCACCCAAATCCTTCATTAAGAACTTTTGTGATAGCCAGATCTTAACTAAATGCAATGTCGGCACATCATTGCCTATTAGAAGTATATCGTTCACATACAATATGAGGAACACGACATTACTTTCTACAACCTTTTTATAGAGACATGGTTCATCATCATTTTTGATAAAATCAAACCCTTTGATTGATTCATTAAAACAGATGTTCCAACTCCTAAATGCTTGTTTTAGTCCATAAATGGACTTAAGCAACTTTCACACTTTACCGTTGCTCCTACTGACCTCGAAACCTTCTGGTTGTGTCATATAAATGTTCTCTTCTAAAGTACCATTTAGAAAAGCCGTCTTGACATCCATTTTCCATATTTCGTAGTCATGATAAGCAACTATTGCAAATATGATTCTGATTGACTTAAGCATCGCAACCGGAGAAAAGGTTTCATCAAAATCCACACCTGTTTTTTTATGGAAGCCTTTTGCTACCAGTCTAGCTTTGAAGGTCTCCACCTTCCCATCTGCGCCGATCTTCTTTTTGAAGACCCATTTTCTCCCAATGGGTTTTACCCCTTCAGGAGCTTCCTCCAAAATCCATACTTTGTTGGAGTGCATCGAGTCAATTTCAGATTTCATGGCATCTATCCATTTCTGAGAGTCTTTACTCTATATTGCTTGTCGATGACTGATAGGATCGTCATCCTCTATGATACAATTTTCGATGTCACCATCAATAAGATACCCATAATATCTCTCAGGTGCTCTAGATTGCCTACCAAATCGACGGAGTGATTTTGCTGGATCGGGTAATACTGAAGTCTCAGGTTCAATTTGTTATTCTATGATTGCTTGATCTTCTAGAATCTCTTCCAGTTCTACTACGCTCCCACGAATTTCTTTTTTAAGAAATTCCTTCTCTAAGACGGCGGCATGTCTAGAAACAACAATACGTTGTTCTTCTGGGCAATAGAATCTATACCCATGCGAGTGCATTTGGTATCCTATGAACTAGCAAAACACAGATCGTGCCTCTAGCTTGTCAGGATTCTGCTTTATAATAAAAACAGGACAACCCAATATCTTAAAAAATTTAAGATTAGGTTTCTTTCCCTTCCATAACTCATATGGAGGCAAGAACACCGACTTTGATGGAACCTGGTTCAGTATGTATGCAGTTGTTTCCAGTGCATACCCCCAAAATCAAAGAGGTAACTCATATTACTCATCATGGAACATGCCATATACAATAGGATATGATTCCTCCTTTCTAACACGCCATTATGCTGTGGCGTGTAAGGTGGAGTAACCTGATAGAGAATCTCATTCTCTTTTAAGTAACCAAGGAATTCTGTACTCAAATATTCACCTCCTCGATCCGATCGAAGAATCTTAATATCTTTCCCGTTTGGTTTATCACTTCATTCTTATACTCTTTGAACTTCTCAAATGCTTCAGACTTATACTTCATCAAGTATATGTATCCGAAGCGTGAGCAGTCATCTGTAAAAGTAACGAAGTAGGAGTATCTTCCTCTAACTTGAATAGACATTGCACCACATATATCACTATGTACTAGTTCCAAGAGTTCATTAACTCTTTCTCCGCTTCTACTAAATGGAGATTTAGCCATCTTACCTTTAAGATATGACTTGCAATTATCATATGACTCGAAGTCAAACGAATGTAGGCAACCATTCTTATATAATTGCTTAAGTCTTGTCTCATTTATATGGCCAATTTTATGGTGCCATAAAAAAGTTTCGTTCATTTCAGAACTTATTCTTTTACGGGTATTGTGCATATTATAAACATTGACAAGATTTAATATATAATGACCATTAAATAAATTGCCAAAAGCAACTAATTTGTGATTACAATGAATGTTCATAACACCATTGGACGTAACAAAATAATATCCGTCCTTATCTAATATAGAAACCGAAATAATGTTGCATAACATATTAGGAATATAAACACAGTTATTTAAAAGTAAAGTCTTTCCATCTGGCAGCGATAGATGATAGTCTCCTACTGCAACTGCTGCAATACTTCCTCCATTTGCTACTCTGAGAATCATCTCTCTTTGTTCCAGCTTCCTACTTCTTCTCAGCCCCTGTAAACAATTACAGATGTGATAACTAGAATCGGTATCCAATACCCATGAAGTAGGTAATTTGAAAAAAAAATTAAATAACAAAAATACCTGTCACGCCCCGCTTCCCAGAGTACGTTAAGATGAGCACGTGACATAGCCAACCATGCTACCTGTGGATAGGAAATATCCTTCCGCAGTCACATTACAGCTGTAGAGATATTAAGAACAATAATAAACTATCTAACACATGTCCATAAGCCAAATAAAATGAGTCAAGAATAAAAATAATGCGGAAGCAAAAGATCCAATACAAGAATAACTGGAATGTGTGTCCCATAATGCGGGCTCACATCAGGAATGAAAATACTGAAAATAAAAGAACTAACTACTAACGAGTCCTCACTGCTCAGCCTGCTGACTAAAGTACTCCTGCTCGGACTGCAGCAAAGGTAAGGAATCTGGGCCATGCAAAACATAGACGTCAGCGTGTCTTAACATCAAGCAATAATATATAAACAGGGTAGCAAGACATGCAAGTATGATCATGAATGGTAAAGCAGGTGTAACGGCAATATAAATCAGGCCAGTGAAAGGTAGTGTGCAGTGAGTAATCTAAACTGGTCTATTGGGTTAACTACTCTCAAGTCTCTGAAATCAATTTGATGAATCATCGATGTAACTCAATAGTATCCCATGCGTGCCCGGGATCACGCTCTATGACTCTCGGGCTGAATCCGAGACGTGCCGCAAGGCAGTAAAAAGGGTAGTAGGTAATGACGAGTGATGTCAGTAGCATCACTCCGGGGCTGGCCTAGCCTGTAAGACTGATCAGAAAAAATAGAGAACTGTCGAGTTACAAGTCAGGTTTCATCATTGATTTCCCCATACCCCCAAGTTATATGTGTTCAAGTTAGGTATTAAGTAATCTAAAGCTAATGCCAACACAGGATCAGGCAGGTACATGTTTGTCTGGATAGACAACATGAACTGTCCGTAAGGACAACAGGTCAGGTTTGTTGGCATTAGACACAAGATCAGGTAACAGGTAAAGCCATGGTACATCAGGTCAAGCCAGGTAGTATATAGGTATCATGTCATGTCGAGAGGTGCACGGTACCATGTCGTGTCAAGTAGTAGGTGTAACAAGTCATGTCAGTGTGCACAAGATGTCATGTGGGTGCTCATAATCAACTAACATAAGTATAGGTATACAAAACAAGCATGGGATACTAATGGAACAATAAAATGGAACATTGTAATGTGAAATGCAACCAGGTACAGATTAAGGTATATAGATGCACAGTTGTGATTAGGGTTAAGATTAAAGTCCCAATTAAATTGCAATTTATCAAATGTGGAATGTCAATATTATAATATAATATATTCAAGTGATCTATGGATGCAGTAATATATATACTAGACGAGATGGATGCAAAAGGGTGTTTGAACAGTGATAAACTATTTAAAGAGTACCATGGGCTAAGTAAAATAATTATTATGTGATTTAAACATAGACGTGGGAACCACGATATTGTACTCTAACATGCAACAAGGTATAATTCAAAAACCAAATCTAAAATGATATATGGAACATCGAAAAGGAAAATGGAACATGTGGCGCTATATGTAATCTACAGATTTACTATGCAATTTAATAGGTATAAAAAAATATAGATAGCATGTAGCAAGTTTCACTTGCCTTGACAGATCACGAAACGGGTATACGGAACGTCACGCGTCGGCGGAAAAAGTCACGATGCGCGCACGGTACACGGAACGAATCCAAACAACGTACAATAGGATCACACGGGTCAGATCTCCTCACTGGGTCATCGGGATCGTCGCCAGCACGGTCGGATTTTGGCAAACCAAGAAACAACAGTGAACAAATAGAAAGAAGATGCATAAAGAAAGTGAAGAAGAGAAGAAGAAGGAGAAGATCTTACTGTGGTTATGAGTTCTGGGATTCCAGGGGAGTCGGCAAGGGGCGACGACGATGAGGGTTGCCGGCATGGGGGTTTCCCGGCGAGGCTAGGGTTTGGCTGCTAGGGTCAGGTTAGGGTTCGGGTGTTGAGGGTTAGGTTAGGGTTCGTGTGCAGGGGTGTGATGAGAGAGAAGAGAACAGAGGAGAGGGAGAGGAGAATGGTGATGATGACGGCGAGATGAAGGGGGTCGTCGTCGGCGAGTTTCTGTGGTGTGCAGGGGTGCAGGTATAGGCCCGGGAAGGAGGAAGAAGGAGAAGAAGATGACGAGGAGGAGGAGATGGGTGCTCGGTGAGGTGAGGGTGAAAAAGAGATAAAGTTTTAGGTTTGGGGTTGCGATGGAGGTGAGGAGTTTTATGGGTTCCTCGTGCGCTCGGGGATTTTTAAAGAAGAAAAGGAGAAACTAAAGAGGGAGGTGACGGTAGCAGGGGCGGTGACGAGAGCGGCTACAGAAATCGCGAGAGGAGAGAGAGAGAGAATCACGAGAGGAGAGAGATAGAGAGGGGGAGAGAGGAGAGAGAGAGAAGAGGAGAGAGAAATTTGTTCTGTAGTGGGGAGAGAGAAAGTGAAGAGAGAGAAGAGAGAAGCTGCGGTAGGGATAGAGAGATGAGAGAGATAGAGAAAGAGATGTGGGGCCCGGCAAATAAAAGAGAAGTATTTTGATTAGTTGGTGGGGAAAGTAAGGAGAGAGAGAGAATCAGATTTAGTTAACAAAAATTTTAAAGATTTAAAATGGTTTTTAGGAAAATCCTTTGAACTGAAAAAATATTAGAAATTAAATTTAGAATTCAAATAATTGAATTTTAGCGGGATATAAAAATATTTCAAAATGCGCCCGGGTCGGGTCTAAAATTTTAGATTTAAAATACGAAAATTATTTGTAAGTTCCAAAATTTAAAATAAAAGATTATGTAACGAAAAAGCATACCCCTAAGAACGGACGCACGCACGTGCACGTAGCCATCCAAACACGTCCGTTTCACTGAACGGGACGAAAACAAGATGCACGGACGCTACCACAGGGTTAGGGGTATCATGCAAGCCATGTTATGTATTTTTAAATTATTTTAGGAGACTTAAATTGTTATATGCAAAAATACGCGATGCTAAGCGAAAATGTTGATATGCAGTTTATACTAGATGCACGTTTCTATGCAACAAGCTAGGGTAAACTATAACTATGAATCAACAGGTTCAAACAAGCGGGTCGAATGTAAAGTAAACTACCATTCGCATCCAAACATGATAAATGGATAGAACACCACAAACAAACAAATACGGCAACAGAAATTGGTATAACTGAACTCGGTTGTTACATTATACCCAACTACAAAAAGAATTTCGTTCTCGAAATTCCAAGAACAAGAAAGGATAAACAAACAACAAACTACAAGAATAGATGGGGAAACTTCCGTCGGACTTCATCTTCTAGTTCCCAAGTTGACTCTCCATGTGAGCGATTTCCCCAAGAAACAAGTACAAGAGGGATAACTTTGTTCTTAAGAACCTTTTCTCTTCGATCCACAATCGACATCGGTCGCTCCTCAAAAGTCAAATCTTCTCGGACGGCCAGCTCCGAATGATCCAACACATGTGTTTCATCTCGAACATATTTATGGAGTTGAGATACGTGAAACACGTTATGAACATTCGCCAAGGATTGCGGCAACGCCAATCGATACGCTACCTCACCAACATGCTCCAAAATCTCAAAAGGTCTGACGAATCGAGGACTGAGCTTTCCTCGACTTCCGAAACGAATCACCCCTCTAGTCGGTGATATCTTCAAGAATACCAAATCACCCACGGCGAACTCTAGAGGTCTTCTCGACGTATCTGCCCAACTCTTCTGTCGGTCTTGTGCTGCTTTCATATGATTCCGGATAGTACTAACCTTTTCAACAGTTTGCATTACCAAATCTGGTCCCAACAATCTTCGTTCACCAACATCGTCCCAACAAACATGTGAACGACACTTGCGACCATATAACGCTTCAAATGGAGCCATCTGAATAGTCTCCTAGAAACTGTTGTTGTAAGAAAACTCCACTAAATGTAAATGATCCTCCCATGAACCCTTGAAGTCCAACATGCAAGCTCTCAATATATCTTCAAGAGTTTGGATCGTTCTCTCCGATTAGCCATTTGTCTGAGAATGATAAGTTGTGCTAAACTTTAATTGAGTCCCCAAACTTTCCTGTAAGCTCCTGCAAAAGTGTGATAGGAAACGAGTGTCACGGTCGGACACGATGCTCACCGGTACTCCATGCAATCTTAATCTCCTGCATGTACCGTTCTGCCAAAGTTTCTGTTGATTGACCAACCTGAAAGGGAATGAAATAAGCTGCCTTGGTCAAACGATCAACAATCACCCAAACTGCATTGTTGCCCTTTGGACTCCGCGGTAGAGCTGTCATGAAATCCATGGTTATATGTTCCCACTTCCACTGAGGAATCGGAAGTGGTTGCAATAAACCAGCAACCCTTTGATGTTCAGCCTTAACTTGCTAACACACCAAGAATTTTTCCACAAAGTGGGCAATCTCCCGTTTCATGCCTTCCCACAAGAAATGCTGTCATATATCTCGGTACATCTTCGTGCCTCCTGGATGTACGGAATATGCTGTACTGTGCGCCTCCTTCATAAGTTCTTCGCGAATATCTCCCTTTGGCACACACAAACGACTACCATACCTCAACGAACCATCTTCATGGATCAGTAAGTCAGTTCGAAGTCCATCTTCAACCTGTTCTCGAAACTTTTGCAGTCTAGGGTCCTGTGACTGCGCTGCTTTAATATTCTCGATCAACGACGAATGTATCTGCAGCTGCATCAACTGTCCCGAAGAATGCGGTAGCACAACCTCTAAATCAAATCTTCGAAAGTCTTCAATGAGTTCGTTCTGTGCAGTAAACATCTAAATTGCTGGTAACCGACTGAGCGCATCCGGCATGATATTAACTTTCCCCGGATGGTACTTAAGATCAATATTGTAGTCAGCCATCAGCTCCAACCATCTGCGCTGCCTCATATTAAGCTCTTTCTGCATGAACACATACTTCAAACTTTTATGATCGGTAAAAACTTCAACCCATTCGCCCAATAGGTAGTGTCTCCAAATTTTCAAAGCAAAAATCACAGCTGCAAGCTCCAAGTCATGAGTTGGGTAGTTCTTCTCATGGGTCTTCAACTGTCTCGATGCGTACGCTATAACCTTCCCATGCTGCATCAAAACGCATCACAATCCTTTCCCAGATGCGTCGCTGTGAATCACCAATCCCCCGGAACTGTCTGGCACGGTCAGAATAGGACCAGTTATCAATCTCTGCTTCAACACTTCAAAAGCTGACACACACTTAACCGTCCACACAAATGGTACCTCCTTGCGCGTAAGCTTGTTCAACGGCTCTGCCAGACGAGCAAAGTTCTCTACGAACCTTCTGTAATACCCGGCGAGTCCAAGAAAGCTTCTTATCTTCGCAACATTCTTCGGAATCGGCCAATCTCGAACTACTGCAATCTTTTCGGGATCAACGGCGATTCCATCGCCAGACACGACATGCCCTAAAAAATTTACTTCTTCCAACCAAAACTCGCACTTGCTCATCTTTGCATATAATTTTTCTTGTCTCAACGTCTGCAACGCGATCTTCAAATGTTCTGCATGCTCTTCATTACTCTTCGAGTAGACCAGAATATCATCAATGAACACCACAATAAACTGGTCCAAGAATGGTGAAAAGATTCGGTTCATCAAGTCCATGAATATCGCCGGTGCATTCGTTACTCCGAAGGATATCACTAAATACTCGTAATGTCCATACCGAGTCCGGAACGTCGTCTTGCAAATATCTTCTGTTTTAACTCGGACCTGATGATATCCGGATCGCAAATCCAGCTTCGAGAATACCCTCGCGCTACTAAGCTGCTCAAATAATTCGCCAATGCGAGGGATCGGGTACTTGTTCTTAATAGTCACCCGGTTTAATTCTCGATAATCGATGCACATTCTCCTTGTGCCATCTTTCTTCTTGACTAGAAGAACTGGAGCTCCCCAAGGCGAGTTGCTGCTTCGAATCCAACCCTTCTCAAGTAATTCAGTAACCTGCTTCTTAACTTCTTCCAACTCCACTGGTGCCATTGGATAGTACGCTTTAGAAATTGGCGCTGCACCAGGAACAAGATCAATTGCAAACTCCACGTCTCGCTTCGGCGTTAAACCTGATATGTCTTCGAACACGTCCATGAAATCTCGAACAACAGCTGGCGCTTCATCTTAAGCAACCTCCATCGACGAAAGAACATTAGTTGTCGGCCTAGCCCTAAACTCGACTGGCCCGACAGAACTGCTTCCTCCAGTAAAGATAAACTCTGGATGTCCGGGAATATGGAAAATTACTTTCTTTGTCCTACAATCAATGTGAGCATGGAAAGTGCCGAGAAAATCCATTCCCAATACAACCTCATAGCTGCCTGTATCAATCACCAAGAAATCCGCAAACAACTCCCGTCCGCAAACAACAACTGCACAATCCTTACATTCTCTACTAGATATGATCTTCCCATTCCCAGTGTGTATGTCCCAGAAACTAGACAGGGTCGTGCAAGTGATCGGGTGTGTGGCAATAAACTTAGACGACATAAAACAATGGGATGCACCAGAATCAAATAACGCTAATGCGGGAAAACCATGAACAAGTAGAATACCTGAAACAACTTCTCCTGAAGCTTTAGCTTCCTCAGCCGTCAGGGTAAATGCTTGAGCTTGATTGGGTCCCTGAGTCAGCTGCTTCTGTCCCTGAAACTGTTTCTGCGGTGGCTTCAAAACATCATCCTTCGTACGAAGCTTCGACGGACAAGTGCTGATAGTATGATCCGCCGATCCACAAACCAAACAGAATCCATGTTTCCTTCGACATTCCCTTTGCATGTGCTCAGGTAAATGGCAATAGTCACAAATCACGGTCCTCCTCTGATCAACAACAGCATGCTTCTTCATCGGTGTTACACCACGACGGTCCACAGGAATGCCTCTGCGTCCATGTGTTCGGTTCGGTGCAAATGCCGGCTTCCGTACTGTAACTGCTGGCTGCTGTGTACTCCCAGTCTTCATAGATAGGCTCTGCCGCTCTCTAGCCGCTGTAAGCACTTGAGAAAAAGTGGTCAAACCCAGGGAGACAATCTGCCTCTGGATGTCCACATCCAAACTGTTAGTTATATGTATGCCATAGAGGCCATTACTATACATGAGATGTATATTTTAGTGGATGCTGGGACATATATAGATAGGACTTTCTTGCTCGAATGATAGTACGCTATCTGGTTGCTCTTTATCTTAGCATGTATACTTATTGTCTCTCTGTTACATGTTGATAAAGCCCTTAGGATGTGTACTCGACTTCCAGGACTATGATACAGATCATACTAGTGGGGCCTGGGTAGTCCATGAATACATCCTTCAATGTTCCTAGTCGTGGGAATATTGAGACGGGGCATCGATATTCCAGAGTAGACTAGCGTATATCTTCTCGACCCATGTGATGGGCGATGGATGATCCCATATCCATTGGTGTTTGACATCAGAGATGGTATGCGGGTGCTCAGTGGAGATTGGGTACACTGAACGGACTCGCCGAGAACTCCCAGATGGTATTATACCTTACGTCAGATGGCAGTTCTCTGGTGACACTGATACAGCTTAGTCTGTTGACCCGAGATCGTCATAGAGTCTTGTGTGTCTCCCACTGTGCTTTGATTTCCACCCTACCACGGCTCTACTGAGTCGTGCAAACAGGTGGTTTTTGGGTACAGTCCCGACTCACATGGAGGCAATGAGCGATAGGAGGGGATTCGTCTTTCCCGGTATTGGGGGTTGATGTTGCACTATGCTCGACTGGCCATAACTGGAAATCCCTGGCCAGGGTTGCAGTGATTTACTGGTAAGTGTTATCAGTAGTTTCACGCTTGTTGTGGACCTTACATCGGCATGATTTATCAAGCTACTGTGGTCTGACTTTTGCCACTCCTAGGCGAAATATGCGACATATCAGAAGAACAGACCGGACTGTGCGGTAGTGTTACTGATTGGATTCGCAGGAGTACTAGCGGGCTTGCTTGTTGATCTTCTGATCGCTCAATACCCGGGTGGCCGTTACGTTTGGCAGACCGCTTGCGGCTTGTGGGTGATTGATATGATCACCACCTACTGCCGGCGTATTGACGAGTCTTTAGAGTTCTACACAGGGGTTTCCTGGCTCAAGATAAATGGAGTAGGAGCACATATGTGATATGTGCGGGACCGAGATTGATACGATATGAGATACCGTATTCTATTCTCGTGATTTGTAACATTGATCGGTTGTATGCGATATAGCCGGGTTATCGGATCAAGTGTTGATTCGATAAGTTGTTACACATGATATTAGTCGGTTATAGCCGGGTTATTAAATCAAGAGTTGATTTAATAATTTAATGTATAATTATATATTTGATATATTACATTACATTAACTACTATTAGCTCACTTAAGATTTATTTTCTCACTTGATTGTGCATAAGTGTATATGTGATATATATTTGTGTGCATATGATTGTGTCATGCTTGATGATACATCAAAGATGGGTGTATGAGACTTATACCAAGATTAGGGTAAAGATTAGGGTTTTGTTTATATCTTAAGAATAACAAAAGAGAAAGACTTTTTCAAAGTTCTCAAGTTTTCATGAAGCTTGTGGAAACATTGACAAAGTCAACTCTTTTGTCATTCTTAAGGATATTTAGTTAACCCAACCCTTAATCTCATGCTTTGGTTAATTCTCTACATGAGTTAAGCATGATAGCTTAACTCACCCATGGTTACATTATTGAGAGGATAATAATTCATATGATAAGATTATTCTTTCTTCTTCTTCTTCTTCATCAAGCTCCATGAAAAGCTTACTAGCTCCAATGGTGCCATGAGAAAAAGTGTGAGAAAATCAATTCTAAAGTGAGACCACTTCCTACTTCTTCATTCTCTACCACTTGCCATGTAGTAAAGTGTGTTCTCTTCACAAAGTTCATGACCTAGTGAAGGAATAGCTTGAGTTAGTGTCTCCCCGACGTAGATCATGTTCGGCTTCGAAGTCATCGAAGCAAGCACGTTCGTTCTTCTTGTAAAGCTTCTCTAAAGTCCGGAGTTCACGATCGCAGCGATGGGGACATCTACACGGAGCTAATGAAGTGAAGGATCGGATCTACAAAGCTTGTAATCCCTTTCACTTATTGTTAAAGTTGTTTTCTTGCTAGTTTTCGCCTAATCTCTAGTCCACGATCTTGCTTAGGGTTGTTCGGCACTTGAAAAATTTGATTTTGGCATGGTTGATGCCTTGTAGAACATTGTTAGAGTGCCTAGGAACCCTACAGTGGTATCAGAGCCAAGCTATAGCTTTAGGCGAAGTCTAGACGAAGTTAGAAGTCCGATCGAACCCGAAAACCCCGATATTTACCCCTCTCTGGACATTTTCTGAAAATGTAATTTTTTCCAAATTAAAAATACTCAAAAGAATCAGCAAGGAATTCTATGGACATATGTGTAAAACGAGACACTAACTCACTTAAACGGCCACGGAACCGCAGCAATGACATGCCATTAGCGGCGGTTCCGCAGCTCAACTGTAGAGTTAGGGTTTCAGTTTTGTACAGTTACCTCCGTAGGTGTTTCCTGATTCTTATGGAAAATTTTAATTCTTACTCAAGAGTTGAGTTTTCTGGGTTGTTTTGGGGACTCATTGATTCGATCGGATAATTTAACTTCGTTTAAGTTTTTCCGGGTAATTTTAGAAAGTGTTAAAAAGTTCGACTGGATATCAATAACTCACTTTTTCCCGACCCGGAAAATTTCCAAGTGTTGGATTTTTCCATTGTTTAAGAACGTCTAAATCGTGCAAGTAACTTGATGGACCCTCTAGAAGACAACAAACCTTAACTCGATTATGTGACCGTCTTGAACTGCCTTTTGGGTTTGGGGCAATACGGCGTGCCACATGTGAGGCGTTGGCTTGACCCTTCTACAGCTGGACCATTGGTACTGTGGCATGTGATGGATGTTTTTAAACTCCCCTCAAGTGTTGAGAAAGATTTGGGAAAACTTGGGTGTTTGATTATTCGATCGGAAAGTTTAACATTGTCTATTTATCTGGAATGTGATACAATATTTGGAATCCACAGGTAGTTATGAGATAACTAATTTGAATTTTATAAATCTAACACTTTAGTCTCATTTGATCGGTTGCCACGGAATTTTGATGTGATCAAAAGTCCGTCGCAATCACGTAGCGTGCGTGGATACTCGCCGGGTAAACTTAATAGACAGCCACGCCCCATAGCCCCGACCAAGTGACTGTAGGAGAACCCTGTTGCCAAAACCATCCGTTCGGGTGCTCGCCGCAGCTGTGTTCCTCCTTAGTGCACTTCGTCGACGGCATCCGGGGGTGCGGCCGTCTACTAAAGTTTGCGACGGGCATTCGATCAGGATGTCAGGAATCTTGTTGAATTTCCCGACTTGGTGTTGAAAAGTGTTTTCGATTTTGAGACTGAAATGCGGGGTTTATAATTGTTAGGCATGTGATGTCTAAGGAATTCATTTGGTTAGGCATGCGATGTCTAAGGAAATCGCGAATTCCAACTGTTGTAGTTTTACACTTTCTTTTCTGCGACTGTAAGTGTAATATGTAGTGTATCTCCGGTTTCGTTGCTATATGTCAACGACAATTGCGATGGGCATATTTACTTACGTTGATGACATGTGATGTTATGTGTTGCTGGATCTGTTATATTGGATCGTCGTGTTTGAATAGCCGGGTTTTTTATATGAGATAAGTGTTTTTCATTTTCATTCATGTAAAAGCTTGTATGTAATATTCTTTTATTGGGGCACTTCCGGGCTGAGGATGATGTCACCATTGTATATTATTTACTTTTCCGCATTAGGATAGACCCAAGGAGGGGAGCACAAGTAACCGGGTTCTAGGGTCCAGTGGGAGACCATCTCGAGGAGTCGAGTCCGGGTCTCCTAACTCTAGAATTGGTAGGGTTGCTTTCCGCTCTCGTAGGGGTCTAGGGGTGTGGGATTGGCTATTCATCACGACCGTGGAATCCGTGTTTTATACAGGCTCAAAATAAAACACGGACGTCCTAGTATATCCAATATTTCATATGATGTTTTCTGCTGCGTTATCTGTGATGTGATCATGTGATATGTTTAGATAGATATTGTATATAGTATATATGATATATTATATAGACGTTGCTTATGTTTTACACCCGCGCTAGCCCTGCCCCGCTTTGCCGTTAGTTACCTAACCTAACGGTGCAGATGGGACATCGAGACGAATGCGGATGGCATAAGCGTACGTTGTATTTATCTGTGATGTTTAGGTGGACTTAAATGATGGGACATTCATTAATGAGATTAATGAAAGAAAATAAACCTAAAAGATGTTGTGGAATCGAATTTCAAAGAAAAAATTAGGTAGCTCTAGTTGTTGCTTTGCATAGCGGTGTTCCTTGTAGAACATCCAGCACCTTATTTGATAAGGAAAGAGCCGAGATCCCTTCACCGGGAGTGACCTCTTTAGCAATAACTAGCAGATGCTACAACCTTCGGTTTGTCTTTTGATTGCTTTTCTAGTTCTTGCTTTGCATAGTGGTATTGTGAATATCCTGCACCTCATTCGACGAGGAAAGAGCCAAGATCCATTCACCGGGAGTGACCTCTTTAGCGAAACTAACAAAAGCCTCAAAAGCACTCCATTTAAAACCATTCGATTCCGCAACGAGATCAAGTTCAAAGCGTTAAAGGTTTCCTTAAAAACCATCCGCAACCCTCCGTCATTTTAGGAAGTAGAGTACTTAGTATTCGTGCTGTGTTTGTTGACCATAGTCAAGGCACAGTGTACGGTAGCTAAGTGATGTCTTCCTACACCGCATATGATGCGATTAGTTAGGACAGTCGCGTGACTTTGTTGACCTTAGTTAAGGGTCATATGGGTGGGTCTAATTAATCACGAAATGACGGGTAGAACTTGATGCTTATGATTTGTTGACCATAGTTAAGGTCATAAGTGCTAAGGGTAAAAACCTTTATCGGGAGTTTCAAGTGTTGAAATTTGCAATGAGATTGCATACCTTCTATATGATAGTTGGATCCCGATACCCACTGCGAGTAATTGTTACTCCTGGCACTAGTAAAATAGGGGGTTGCCCCTACGGATATTGGAATCCGTAGGGGCAGATTTAACTTGGCCCTACGGATTAATCCGTATGGCTAAAAGGTTGCCCCTACGGGCCCAGACGTCCAAGAATAAAAATATTAATTCTTAATTTGGTGTTTGCCCCTACGGAGCCGCAAACAAAGGATCTACGGGTATATCCGTAGGGGCAAATAAATATCAAATTACTAAAGCACAGATCGATCGCCTATGCTCACAATTTCTTTCTCTCTCGATGTCGATCGCGCGCGAAAACAACTCCTCGTCGCCACCGTCATCCTCCTCGTCGCCACCGTCGTCCTCCTCGTCGCCACCGGCGTTCTCGTCGCCACCGCCGTTCAGGTCGTCTCCAGCGCCGTTCGGGTCGTCGCCACCGCCGGTCAGGTGAGTAAATCTTGAGGTAAATTAAAGAATTTTTTGATTAACATACGTGCTGGGTCTGGGGTCGGGGGGTTGCGCGCGCGCGAGTTGAGGTTCGGCAGGGGTCGCGGTCGGGGTTGGGGTTAGGGTTAGGGTTGGGGTTCGCTGCTGCTGGGGCTGGGGCTGGGGCTGGGGTTAGGGTTTGCCTTAGGGTTGGTGTTGGGGTTTAGCTGGCCGCGCTGGGGTTAGGGTTGGGGCTGGGCTGGGCTGGGGCTGGGGGCTGGGGCTGGGCTGGGCTGGGGCTGGGCGCTGGGGGCTGGAGCTGGGTGGGGCTGGGGCTAGGGTTAGGTTGGGGTTAGGGTTAGGTGGATTGATGACAACAAAATACATGGATGGATCGATGAATTTAGTAATGTTATGTGTCCCGCCAACATAGGAAATTCAAACGTATACTCCGTTTTCTCATCTTAAAACTAGCAACCAAAATGTGACTAAAAAATCTTTCTAAATATATTTGAAACACATTTATTAGTTGGGTTGAATATTTGTGATTCCATTATATTATATTGTAAGATGCATAAATTGTATCCTAAAACTACTTGATCCAATCATCCAACAAATACATTCATAAGATACTTATTAATTTTCCTATATCTTGTATTGAATCGTAAGATTGATTTGCATGTCGTAAGATATTTGACAACACTAGGATGTCTTTCAAAAAACAGAAAGTAAATTGGTGTAGGGAGAAAGCTGCTTGATGGGTGGTGACTGGGTCCATTCTTTCTTCATAATCCCCTTCAACTCTATGCCTTTCAATTATTGTGGGAAAATTGAAAGGTTTGTCTAGCACCCTATGAAGAGTTTTGAAGCATCACATGTCCAAAAGTTTTAAATTTTTATGGTGCTAAACGAACATGCAAAGGAATCGATCCTAGAAAATTAGGGTTTCGAAATATAAAGCGAACTAATCTAGGGTTTCGAGACTACAACCTTTGTAGCTCCCTTTCGCTGGACTCCTTGGTCTCTAGGGTGTTGAATGGAAGTCCTCTTGAAGTCCTCTTGTGTCCACGACGATCCACCACGGAGTTCTCCGTCCAAGCTCGCAACTTCGTAAAACCGAAGAGAACACTCTAAACAAGTTGGCTAAACTTGTGTAGAATGAAGTTGTGGTTAAGATTCTCACTTCAAAAACCTTTCTTTAAGTGTGATTTACTCACTAGAAAAAGCTAGAGAGCAAATGAGAAAGAGGAAGAAGATGGTGGCAATATTTTTCACAAGAGGCAATAAGATAAAGATAACTCTTAGTTGCAAAGAAATGAAATATATCCTTTTATATTTTATTCCTTCTTGCTTTCAACCATGATTAAATGATGGATAGTTAATTTAACTTGGGTTTTAAATGATAAAGAGAAGGATAACCCTAGGTTAGTGGTAGTTGAGCATGGTTAGGTCAAAGGAAGAATGTAGAAGCTAGAATGATTATCCTTTCCTTTTCATTTTCTTTTAAATCCAAAATCAAATAATAATCCATTATTTAATCCATGGTGTGAGTCTTATATTGCCACCATTTCCATATGTTAACAACCATGATAGATGGGTGTATGTATGTGTGTATGTATGCACATCCATATGTGCATGAAACTAGCATGAAAGAAAGAAAGAAAAGCACACATGCATGCACACATCCATCATCCAAGAAAAGGTTTTAAGTGAGAAAACTAATGGTTAAATGATAAATCAACACTTGATTTATCAATCCGGTCATATCTCATATGACCCCACCAAAAGCAGTTCACCCGATCAATGTTCGGTATCATATACGCACATTTTAATCGGGTGCTTGCGCATATCGCATATGCGCACCACAACGTTTCGCCTGGACTGGGTAACTCCTTTGTGGGACTCTAAGACTCGTCAATACGCCGGCAGAGGGTGATGATCATATCAGGTACCCCCAAACCGCAAGCGGTCAGCTAAACGTAACGGCCACCCGGGTATTGAGCGATCAGAAGAAAACAAGCGAACCTGCTACAACTCCCGTCGAGCCATCCGGCAACACTACCGTACAGTCCGGTCTCTTTGTCAAATATGCTGCATATCGAGCCTAAGGATGGTCACGTCGACCCTAATAACTCAATAAGTCGTGCTAGTGAATGGTCTATAACAGATCGAGAAACTACTGATAACACTTATCAGCAAATCTCAGCAGCCCTGGCCAGGGACTTGCTGTTATAACCAGTCGGGCACAGCACAGCATCAACTCCCAATACCGGGAGAGACGAAACCCCTCCTATCGCTCATCGTCTTCGTGTGTCTCGGGACTGTACCCAACGGCCACCTGTTTGCACGACTCAGTAGAGCCGTGGTAGGGTGGCAATCAAAGTACAGTGGGAGAACACACAAGACTCCATGATGATCTCAGGTCTACAGACTAACCTGTACCAGTGTCACCTGAGAACTGCTATCCGACGATAGATATAATTCCATATAGGAGTTCTCGGTGAGTCCGTCCAGTGTACCCAGTCAGCACTGAGCACCCGTATATGATCTTGATGTCAAACATCGACGAATGTGGGAACATCCATCGCCCATCACATGGGTCTAGTATCATATACGCTAGTCTACTCTGGTATATCGATGCCCCGTCTTGATACACCTCCGACTAGGGGCATTTCAGGATACGCTTATAAACTACAGATGTCCCACTAGTATGATCTCTATCATAATCACTGTAGTCAAGCCGATATCCTCAGGGCTTTATCAGCATGTATGAATGAATAAAACCATGATCAAAACAACATGTCAGATAAAGAAGAACCAGATAGCATACTATCATGTCGAGCAAGAATGCATACTGAATATATATATATACATGTATAGATACATCCACTATCACATAATGGCCTCTAGGGCATACATATATCCAACAAAAATTAGATATTACTTGAGTGATCATGATATCATTTTTTTTGAATATTTCTTCCGAGAATTTATGCATGGTCTTGACATTGAACTTTATCATACTCCTTAATATTACTTTAGTGATTGATAATATTCAATAAGCTTATGTTGTTGACCCAAATTAAGTAAGGGGGTTAGTCAATTGGAATTGGTGTTTGGAACTTTGAAGTATATCTTTAATGGGATAGGTTTATTTGGTGTCAGTCAAATAAAATGAGAAGTAGAACCTTTTATTGTTAGTTATGAATGAATCTAATATTGGAAGTTGATGGTTTCAGTTAGAACTTTTTTGGTATATGATAGATTTCCGCCTACCAAAATCGTTCCATCCAAAAAGTGAATACAGTGGAACTTCTGTTCTCCTTGCCCATCCACTTTTTCTCTCTGGAAATTTGTAGTCTATATAACTATCTAAAATGTATTTGCTAATACAATTATTTTAACCTGACATACTAAAACATTATTATATTGTTTATGTTATCAATAAGTTATTAGTAGTATTCTCTTGATTGGTAAAAGGGGCATGGGCGTTCGCTCTATACATTCTTAATGGGATAGAAGCCTACCCCCCACAGCCGGAACACACACATACAATAAGAATACACAACAAACGCATAATTAGAGAGCGATTCAAGAAGTTCGGGTTAAAACCAATATATGATACTCGATGATAATATGAAACCTTCATATCCCCATCGAAACTCATATATGAAACTAAAAGCGCCACTTAGTCCCCGTCTATCGGTTAACATACGTGCGATGCTCGTCGTGACCTAGAACTATACGAAGGTTGTTAAATATCGGACAGTATAGCTCGATACTAACAACCGTCGTATAATCTACGCGACGAGAAAATTCAATCGTATGGTAACCCATAGATTTGTCCCGTGTGGACAAGTTAAGAATGTATAAAGCAAACGCCTTCATTCACTTGTGTTTTCATCTGTTTCGAGATATTTCGTCGGTATCTTTCCGCTGGTTCTCCGTCTACAAAGATAGATTAGATTTTCATTTCAACGTTGTTTCACAGCTTTGAAATGATTATCTATTCTATTACAGTGTACTCGGAGAACAGCGGGGAGGTGCTGCCGAAATTTACTCGAAACGGTTGAAAGCACAAGTGATGGGCGTTCGCTCTATACATTCTTAATGGGATAGAAGCCTACCCCCGACAGCCGGAACACACACATACAAACGCATAACTAGAGAGCGATTCGAGATGTTCGGGTTAAAACCAATATATGATAATATGAAACCTTCATATTCCCTTCGATACTTATATATGAAACTAAAAGCGCCACTTAGTCCCCGTCTATCGGTTAACATACGTGCGATAATTTATTCTTTTCAACGACAAACTCACACACAAAGCATATACACGGATTTTCTCCTTTGTGAGTAACTATCCCGTTCTTATATTTCTCAATATAGTCAGCATAACTTACAATTTATATGTTATTTAGTCTAACATGGCCCATGAGTACGTCAGAGTTAAGGACTGGATGTATGTGGATTGGAAACAACGTATGCAACCTAAGTTTGTCGCAGGAGTTGCTGCTTTCCTTGAATTTTCACGCGCACATAATAAGATCATAATAGAGAAGATTCTCTGTCCGTGCGATAGATGTGGCAATAAGTACTGGCAGAAGGTAGAATTGGCAGAGCTTCATATTGTAAAACATGGGTTTACTAGACTTTATTCAACTTGGAAATATCACGGGGAAGGAGAAGAATGCAGTACTGCGGTAGAAGAAGAAGGAGAACACGATAATGCGGCAGGAGAAGAAGAAGAATTCGGTAATACGGCAGGAGACGGAAATTTATTTCCATCAGAAGAAATGGAGGATATGTTAGAGGCTGCCCTAGGTGAATCTATTCGTACCGAAGATGACATTCCTTCCGGTCAGGGACCGCGTGCGGATAAATATGAAAATTTCATGAATGATGCTAGGAAACCAATTTATGAGAATGCGAAGTATTCCACCCTCTCATGGTTCGTCCAACTTTTCCAGATTAAGTGCCTAAATGGATGGAGCAACAAGTCATTCACAATGCTTCTTTCGTTCTTGAAAGATTCTATGCCTCCGGGAAATAATGTGCCCGAAAGCTGGTACGAAGCCCGGAAGATGATGTCTGATTTGGGTCTAAAGTGCGAGAAGATTCAAGCATGTCCTAAAAATTGCGTGTTGTACCGGAAAGAGAATTCAGATTTGAAAGAGTGTCAAACATGCAGAGAGGCCAGGTATAAGCCGAAAGATTCTGATAAGAAGCCTGATATACCTGTGAAGATAGCACGATACTTTCCCATAACACAGAGGCTACAGAGGCTATTCAGGTGCAAGAAAACAGCCGAGGCAATGATTTGGCATCACCGTGCTCCTCCAAGCGAAATAGAAAAAATGATCCATCCAAGAGATTCACCGGCATGGAAGGATTTCGATAGGAGGCACGCAATATTCAGTAGCGATCCTCGCAATGTCCGGCTCGGACTGGTTACCGATGGCTTCTGCCCATTCAACTATATAGCTGGAAGTCACAGTACATGGCCCGTTGTAATGATAATTTATAATATGTCGCCTTGGTTGGCTATGGACCAATCATACTTTATGATGCCTCTTCTTATCGACGGACCAAACTCACCGGGGAACAATATCGACGTCTATCTCCGACCTCTGATCGAGGAGATGAAAACTTTGTTCATTGATGGTGTAGAGACATATGATTCAAACACAAATACAACCTTCATACTGCGTGCGGCTTTAATGTGGACAATTAATGACTTTCCTGCGTATGGAATGCTATCAGGTTGGTCCGTACATGGTCACAATAGTGGGATTGCGACGATAGGATCGGACGGTGTGATATACTATGGGTACTTAAATTGTATACTCGGCATCCACTATCCCGGACGATCAGAACCCTTTTATATATTCCAGTGTACTTGGTACAATCCGCGAACCGATACGGACAGGTAGAGAAGCAGTCTTGGGACTTGGAAAGATGAATATGGATTGACCAGTGTGAACACACTTCGATTTTACGGTCAGGACGATCCGTTTATCTTTCCGAACCAAGCGTTCCAAGTATACTACTCACAGTATTTGAAGCATCCGGGGTGGAGTGTTGTATGCCGATGGAAACCTAGAGATGTCTACGATGTCCCAGAATACGAGGACAGCGATGAGGACGAAGAAGAGAGAAGGCTTAAAGTGCTCCGACCGTCTGTTTCGAAGGACGGGTTGTCTTCGACCGATCATGAAGTTACGTGGGTTAGAAATGACATCGACGATGAAATCCAAGTAGATATGTATGATGCGCCCACGAAACGAAAAAGGTTATCAGTAATGTTATATTATTACTTCACATTTTACCCTCTAGATCATATATAGTCAATACTTTTAATGATTGTCTAATGCGTCCACGAACCGTTTATCTAGATTTGATGACGATGTCGGGAGCAGCGAGGGGCGGCAGGAGCTCCAGCCGCGGCAGAGGCAGAGCGGTTCTGCCGCCCGGAGAGCTTCAGAGGGCCGGTCTTGCACCCAGATCGGAGACCCCTTCGGATGCCTCCTTCCGTGTTGATTTGGCCACACCTCCAGGTATACTGCACGCATATCCATTTTGAATGTAATATTACAGATATTCATGCATGTTTATGTCAAAATTACTTATATTGTCAATGTTTGATTGTCTAGTTGTTGGTGATGCGTCCACATCTGGGACAGAGGCCACCCCCGCTCCTCCAGGTATGTTTATATATCATATAGTGTATGTATATTGATTTAGAATGCTATATCATAAATACACACATTCCTTTTGCTCTTACTTAGCAATTTTTATTATTGTCTAGCTGTAGGTGGTGACACCACCGCACCTGCGGGTATGTTTATATATCCTATAGTGCATGCATATTGATTTAGAATGTTATATTATTGATCTACACATTCTTTTTGCAATTACTTAGTGAATCTATTTTTAATTGTCTAATTATAGGTGGTGCGTCCACACCTTCCACAGGGGCCACTCCTGCCGCTTCCATACCCTCCGCATCGTCTGCAAGTTAGTATGAATAAATTTAAAATATTTATTCATTTTACATATGCTCTATAGAATAAATATGAACTTCATGGAAATTTAGCGTCGATGTTTATTTTATAGTTGGAGGGGATGCGTCCGGGTCCGGGACCCCGGTTGTTCCTCACCGGAGGAACTATCGTCCCGCTCGTGCTGCTGCTCGGGCCCAGGCTCGTGCGCTAGTCACCGGAGGTATATATCACACTTGAATTTTTGTTTAACCTTGATTTCTTAATACAACATTGTCTTATTATTGATTGTCTTGATATTCGTGCAGACGCAGGGCCTCTCCATCCCCAGAGGGGGACTCGAGGCCCGAATCAGTCCCATAGGCTGAGGCCTGATAGAGCTAGGGGGAGGCAGCATTCCCCCTATTTTTTACCCTTGACTATCGCTATACCGGTCCTCATGCCGAGAGGTTCGGCCGGTATTTGGGGGACGAGAGCCAGATCGTGAAGAATTATCCACTTCACGTTGAATGGGGCGAGCAGCACCAGCGCTCATTCGCCCTCTTCTTTGATCAGGCTCGGGTATGTATTAATATATATTTTCATTTGATCTATCCAATATATTTATTATTAACACTTGCAATCTAATAACAATGTTTTTTTTTGTATTTTCAGTTGGATTACGATTTTCAGCCTGTAGCCGACCCTGATCACCCGGGGAGGGTGCTCGACCTTCATGCTCTGTACAATGGCCTGATGAAGAACATGCAGGCCATGGTCCGATACAACAGGAATGAGCTGAAGGCCGACTGCTACTCCCTGTGGATAGCGACCCCCGAGGCAGAGAGAGCGGCCCTCCTATCTACTCCGGCGTTTGCAAGAGTCGACGTAGAGACATGGCCTCTATTGTGCGCTTATTTCGACTCCGAACGCAAACAGGTATGTATTTTAAATTTAATTCATTATTTATGATATAATTTATTTCTTTGTTTCTTAATTACAAAACTAAATGTTAATGCGTTGTGCAGAAACAGGCCGCTCAGAATACGGAGAACAGGAAGTCGGCGAAGAGGGGTCGCCCCACTTACACAGGTGGCTCGATGAACATTACTCGAGCCATGGAGTTATCGGTAAATTAAGAGTTATTCTCTAATATTCTGCAATATTAAGAGTTATTCTCTAATATTTCTAATATTAAGAGTTACTTTCTAATATTGCAGACATCTCGGACCGTGGCGTCAGGTGGTACACCGAGCGTGCTGTCCGCATATATTGTCGTCCACGGCACCTCGACAGATCCCGCCACGGGCGAGCTTCGATATCCCGACGTCGCTACCCAGGAGTACTGCGTAAGTGTTAATACTTTTTCTACCCAAATTTGAAATTTTAGTTTTGGAAGGTTCAAGTTTAAATTTTATACTTATACTTTATTGCTTAATGTGGGTGTAGGAGCGGGTGGTTGAGCAGGCCCAGGCCTCGGGGATCGATTTTACTGGACAGAACGATCCGAGGCTGCTGACCCCAGTTCTGGACGCCGCACACGGAGGGCACCACGGAGGTTGGGAGAGAGGCCGGGGATTGGGCCCTAGCAGGGCCCATATGAGGTTGGACTCCACCCCGGCGGTTACTTCCTCCGTCTCCAGTGACCGGCATGTCCATCAGGAACTGGATAGCTTGAGGGCCACCGTTCAGGAGTTGAAGGAGATGCTGGTATGTATACTACTTTATAGTAAAATATCATTTCATATTATATACATATCAACATATCCATAATTAGTATGTAGCTTGAGCTTATTTGGTTTTAGACTTAAGTTTGATTAATCATACATACATATGTAATTAAAATAAACAAGGCTTTTCCAAACTAGATATCCAAACAGGGTTTCGAAATAACTTAATAATGATACGAATTCGAATAATACACAGTTCTTACACGCTTCTTACACACGTTATGTCCAGACGCGACATGGTAGATCGGCCGAGCCTCCACATGCATCTCCTTCGGCTGCAGCTCCGCAAGCCACTACATCGGCTGCGGTTCCGCAGATAGCTCCTGTAGCTCCACCGCCCACTCAGACTCCCACAGCCGCGGCTCCGCAAGCGACAACCTCGACGGCGGCTGCGCAGACCACATCGCCAGCTCCACATGCCGCTCAGACTCCCGCTCGCGACGCATTGCAGAGTATATTGACCGAGGAGCAGGCGCGCGTTATTCTAACGTTATTCAGAGGTGGAGCTGGACCGAACTAGGGTAGCTTTTTGGTTCTTATTTTTTGAAACATGTATTTATTTATATCACATTGTACTACATTTTGAAACGATATTGATATTGGTTTGTATTTATATCATATTCAGTTTTTGGGTTTCTTTTGTATATTATATATATGCGTGAGATGTGATAATGAATACTGCAATATATGATTTGATTGATGTATATAGTATTGTGCACAGGGTGGGAAAAAATCTAGCAGCCCATTTTTAAAAAAAAAATACAGACAATATGTACCTACGGATTAAGCCGTAGGTATATATGTTGCCCCTACGGACATATCCGTAGGGGAAAACTATCAGGAAACCTGATATTTTCCCCCCTGTGATCTCAGTGCAGGGTGTTGGGAGTGCCCCTACGGATATGTCCGTAGGGGCCACTGTCTATCCCCTACGGGTTTATCCGTAGGGGCCAAATATCAGGTTTACTGATATTTTGCCCCTACGGCATATTACCTACGGATATATCCGTAGGGGTAGAACAAGGACCTACGGTTCTATCCGTAGGTACATACAATATATTCAGAAAAACATATAAAATATATGATTTGATTGCCCCTACGGAGTAATCCGTAGGGGCAACAACACCTACAGATATATCCGTAGGGGCACGGATTTGCCCGTAGGGGCAAGTTCAGGGCCTCAAGTTGTACCTGCGGCCTTTGCACCTACGGGGTATTTTTTCGCCCCTACGCATATATCCGTAGGGGCAACCCTTATTTGTAGTAGTGTGGGAGAGTTTTGCACTTTACAATTAGCCGATCAAGTAGGCGTCTAGAAAGGTGTCAACGGGGTTACGCCCCTGGGAAAACGAGGTTTATTTTAATTAGGTCCGTGCGAAAGCACGGGGAACCTCCCTCAAAGTACCGGCACTGGCCTGGCTGAAAAATTGGCGAACTTGTAGAGTGTAATTAATCCCGGCTAGTCTTTCCTTTTTTTGGGTTTGAAGGAAGATTTGATAAAAACAGTGGGAGCCATCCTGATTAGATAAAATATATAACCAATCTAATCTTGCAAGAGCGCACGCAGAGTGTTTTCTTCTCTCTCTCTCCAGGTAGCGACCATGTCACGCCTTAATCAAGATAATAATATGGATGTATTGACCGAACCCACTTGTTATACTAAGCTGGGGAACGTTGGTCCCGCTCCAACTTATAATTGTTATAAGACCGAGCAGGAAATTGGGGAATACCAGATTTCCCATTCCGCCCAAACGAAGAAAGTGCATGATGATGCATCTTCTTCGGGTGTGTTCATTATAAAGAACTGTTTCGCAGTATCCTCTACGTCCTGGGTATTAGATACCGGATCAGGATCCCGCATATGTAATCTGTTACATGGGCTAAAGAAAGGTAGAGAACTGAGAACGGGTGATAAGTTTCATGAGACAGAAAACGGTGCAAGTGTTGCAGCCAAGTCTGTTGGTCACTATCACCCTGTAATACCAGAATACATTGATTCTGAACGAATGTTATTAGATACCGAACCTGATATACAACATCATATCAGTCTCTTTACTAGTAAAGAAAGGATATAATTTTGTATTGTTGGATAATTTTTTGAACATTTCCTATATCAAGAGTTGATCGGTTCAGGCACGTTATCTAAAAGCATTGACGTTCTAAATAAAACTACAGTTCTTAGTATATAGAACACACACGAGAGGAAGAGTTCAGAAATGAACGAATTCTTCTTGAAGCATTGTAGACTAGGTCATATCAATGCGACCCGACTAGCTAAGTTACATTTAGATGCATATTTAAATCAGTTTAAATTTACATCTTATGAAACTTGCCAGTCATGTCACAAAGATAAGATGACCATAGCTCTGTTTACTGGAAACAGAGAAAGAGTTAGTGAACTCTTGGGATTGATACATGCTGATGTATGAAGATCCCCAGTCTCCATATGCCAGGACTGATTCTTTGTACTTCCTTACATTCACTGATGAACTCTCAAGATTCAGACACATGTTCCTGTTGAAACACAAGTCCGAAACTTTTGAGATAATCACCGAATATAAGTTAGAAGTAGAGAACCAAAAACGGGTATAAGTATTATGTCCTTTGATGTGATCAGGGAGGAGAATACTTAAGCACGAGATTCCTGGACTATTCTAAAGGAGAATGAGATTCTCTCTCAGCATTACTCCTTCGTATACACCATAGCACGTCAGTGTATCGGGGCGGAGCAATCACACCCTATGAGATATGGTGCGCTCTATGATGAGTACTACTGAGTTTCATATTTCCTTTTGGGAGTTATGCACTTGAGAAGCTGCATACCTATTGAATAGGGTTCCAATCAAATCCATTGCCTACCACTTCATATGTGATATGGAATGGGAAGAGCCCATATCTTAAGTTTGTTAAGATTTGGGGTTGTCCGGCCTATGTCTAAAAGCAAAATCCGGGGAAGCTCGAAGCAACGTTAGTTCTGTAGAAGTTTGTTGGATATCCCAAGCATTCGCAAGGGAATATCTTCTACCTAACAGAGGAACAAAATGTGTTTTGTTTCTCAACATACCACCTTTGTGAAAGGGAATTTCTTATGAAGAAATTAGTGGTCATGAGGTAGAACTTGAAGGAGTTCCAGCTATACAAACTACATCTGATGATTTGGTAGAACTAAAGGGTTCAATAGTTTCCGACGAACCTCAGCCTCTTCGCCGATCTAGCAGGGTTCCTCATCCGCCTGAGAGATACTTCGGTTTCTCGATGACAGTGGGAGCGAGGATTGCATCATGAGATGATGACCCAACTAGTTTTGAGCAGGCCATCAAGAGTGGGACTCTGTAAGAATGGCTGGATGCTTAGCGATCTGAGATGGAATCCATATACACCAACAAAGTATGGACTTTGGTTGCTATATCTGAAGGGTTAAATCCCTATCAGGAGCAAGTATATCTTGAGAAGATTACTTGGTGTATATGGAAAAGTTGTGACTTTCAAAGCTAAACTTGTTAAAGGTTTTCTTCATCGACCAAGTGTGGATAATGATGAAACCTTTTCCAGTGGCTATGCTTAAGTCCATCCGGATCCTACTTGCCATTGCTACATACCATGACTACGATATCTGGTGGTTGGGTGTCATGACTGTTTTTCTAAATATAGATTTAGAAGAGAACGTCTATAAGTACACAGCCAGAGGGCTTCGTAAACAGTGAGAGCAGCAGAAACGTGTGCAAGTTGCTTTACAGGTTAAAGCAAGCATCGCGGAGTTGGAACGTCTGTTTTGATGTGGTAGTCAAAGTGTTTGACTTCATCAAAATGGTAGATGAACCTTGTACATACAAAAAGGTAGTAGAGAGTAAGGTGGCCATCCTCGTATTGTACGTGGAAAACATACTCTTGATAGGAAAAGAGTTTCCTATACTACGCACGGTCAAGCTCCTCTTATCACAAGGATTCTCCATATAGGATCTATGTGATACCTCCTAAATCCTAGGTTTTATATCTATGGGATAGATCTAATTGGATGTTAGGATTCTCTTTAGTTGTAGTGAGATGGTATCAGTTGATCCTGGGGAGAATCACTGGAAAAGTTCTAGGGCGATAAGGACGACTGAATGTCAGTCGCAGGCATTGTCTTTACCCTCAGTGGAAGGACGGTATGTTGGAAGAGTTCCAAGCTAGATACCGTGTCAGACTAGACGATAAAGGCTGGTGACATCGCTATCAAAGATACTACCAAAGAGGCAGTTTTGGTGTATATTAGTTCATGAGATGAACTAGGTTCCTACCATTGTATGACAATGGAGGTGAGGCTTTGGCCAAGGAACCACAGTCCTATCAGTGACCCAAACATATTCCAAGGCAGTATCACCTGATCATGGAGATAGTTGATCTCCAGGGTGATCGAGGTTAGGAGAGTAGACTCAGATGACAACACGGCAGATCCACTCACAGAGGCCTTTTCCCAGAGAGAGACTTTTATGGGATGGTTGAGTATGAGATACTGCAACCACTGCTACAGATGGCCCTAGTGCAAGTGGGAGATTGTTAGGTATATGTATGCCATAGAGGCCATTACTGTACATGAGATGTATATTGTAGTGGATGCTGGGACATATATAGGTAGGACTTTCTTGCTCGACATGATAGTACGCTATCTGGTTGCTCTTTATCTTAACATGTATACTTATTGTCTCTCTGTTACATGTTGATAAAGCCCTTAGGATGTGTACTCGACTTCCAGGACTATGATACAGATCATACTAGTGGGGCCTGGGTAGTCCATGAGTACATCCTTCAATGTTCATAGTCGTAGGAATATCGAGACGGGGCATCGATATTCCAGAGTAGACTAGCGTATATCTTCTCGACCCATGCGATGGGCGATGGATGATCCCATATCCATTGGTGTTTGACATCAGAGATGGTATGCGGGTGCTCAGTGGAGACTGGGTACACTGAACGGACTCGCCGAGAACTCCCAGATGGTATTATACCTTACGTCAGATGGCAGTTCTCTGGTGACACTGGTACAGCTTAGTCTGTTGACCCGAGATCGTCATAGAGTCTTGTGTGTCTCCCACTGTGCTTTGATTTCCATCCTACCACGGCTCTACTGAGTCATGCAAACAGGTGGTTTTTGGGTACAGTCCCGATTCACATGGAGGCAATGAGCGATATGAGGGGATTCGTTTCTCCCGGTATTGGGGGTTGATGTTGCGCTATGCTCGACTGGCCATAACTGGAAATCCCTGGCCAGGGTTGCAGTGATTTACTGGTAAGTGTTATCAGTAGTTTCACGCTTTTTGTGGACCTTACATCGGCATGACTTATCAAGCTACTGTGGTCTGATGTTTACCACCCCTAGGCGAGATATGCGACATATCAGACAAACAGACCGGACTGTGCGATAGTGTTACTGATTGGATTCGTAGGAGTACTAGCGGACTTGCTTGTTGATCTTCTGATCGCTCAACACCCGGGGTGGCCGTTATGTTTGGCAGACCGCTTGCGGCTTGTGGGTGATTGATATGATCACCACCTACTGCCGGCGTATTGACGAGTCTTTAGAGTCCTACATAGGGGTTCCTGGCTCAAGAGAAACGGAGTAGGAGCACATTTGTGATATGTGCGGGACCGAGATTGATACGATATGAGATACTGTATTCTATCCTCGCGATTTGTAACATTGATCGGTTGTATGCGATATAGTCGGGTTATCGGATCAAGTGTTGATTCGATAAGTTGTTACACATGATATTAGTCGGTTATAGCCGGGTTATTAAATCAAGAGTTGATTTAATAATTTAATGTATAATTATATATTTGATATATTATATTACATTAACTAGTATTAGCTCACTTAAGATTTATTTTCTCACTTGATTATGCATAAGTGTATATGTGATATATATTTGTGTACATATGATTGTGTCATGCTTGATGATCCATCAAAGATGAGTGTATGAGACTTATACCAAGATTAGGGTGAAGATTAGGGTTTTGTTTATATCTTAAGAATAACAAAAGAGAAAGACTTTGTCAAAGTTCTCAAGCTTTCATGAAGCTTGTGGAAATATTGACAAAGTCAACTCTTTTGTCATTCTTAAGGATATTTAGTTAACCCAACCCTTAACCTCATGCTTTGGTTAATTCTCTACATGAGTTAAGCATGATAGCTTAACTCACCCATGGTTACATTACTGAGAGGATAATAATTCATATGATAAGATTATTCTTTCTTCTTCTTCTTCTTCTTCTTCATCAAGCTCCATGAAAAGCTTACTAGCTCCAATGGTGGCATGAGAAAAAGTGTGAGAAAATCAATTCTAAAGTGAGCCCACTTCCTACTTCTTCATCCTCTACCACTTGCCATGTAGTAGAGTGTGTTCTTTTCACAAAGTTCATGACTTAGTGAAGGAATAGCTTGAATTAGTGTCTCCCCGACGTAGATCATCTTCGGCCTCGAAGTCATCGAAGAAAGCACGTTCGTTCTTCTTGTAAAGCTTCTCTAGAGTCCAGAGTTCACGATCGCAGTGATGGGGACATCTACACGGAGCTAATGAAGTGAAGGACCGAATCTACAAAGGTTGTAATCCCTTTCACTTATTGTTAAAGTTGTTTGCTTGCTAGTTTTCGCCTAATCTCTAGTCCACGATCTTGCTTAGGGTTGTTTGGCACTTGAAAATTTTGATTTTAGCATGGTTGATGCCTTGTAGAACCTTGTTAGAGTGCCTAGGAACCCTACAGAAACTGCGCATGAACCTCCTTGCCATATCAGCATCGTTGGCAACCAGAGGTCCAGCGAATCTACTGAGCCGCGTCCACTCAGCTGCATGTACATCTACAGGTGCGCCGTTCTGCTTCAAACTGACGAACTTTTCTTCCATTTCCTCCCATGCAGTCCGCGGGAAGAACTTCTCCAGGAAACTTTTTGAAAAATCCACCCACTTGATCGGCTTGGGCAAGCGGGTCTCTTCCACAAGCCACCATTCACGGGCGTAATCCACCAACTGTATGCGTACCACATCCACCCTCTTATCTTCTGGGATCCGTGCTGCAATGAGTAAATTCTCCGTGTCAACCAGCCACTTCTCCGCTGGCAACGGCTCTTCCATGCCAGTAAAGACAGACAGACCCAATCTCCTAAAATCCGCCACGGTACCCACACGATCAACTGGTCTGGCCCCAACATTGTTCACGGACTGTTGAACGGTCCGCAAACCTTCCTGAAAAGATTCAGCTTGCTGCTGGATCAGCTCGGTCTGTCGGTTTTGGTTCTCCAACATCCCACGTATTACTCCAAGCATAGCGGCTTCGTCAACATGCCTTTGGTACGTCTTCATATTCTTGTCAGCCATGTTCCTGAAATCAAAGCACTAAAAGGATTAGCACGATAACAAATTCAAATTATAGATCAAGGATATGAATCAAGGCTAGAACTCCAAGTTACTTAAATAGAGTACAACATTGTAACCATGCCGCGGTATCATAGCTACAATTACATAACTCCACTCAAGTCTCCTAAGTTCTAGAGATAAACAAAGGAAACCAGGTTTTTGAGTCGATATGCAAAGGAGGTTTGCACATCGTAAAAGTAGAATCAGGAGGAGGTTAAGATTCAAGAATGGCAAGACGGTAAGGTGGCAGGACATGTTTCCTAATCACAAGTATTCTGATTCGTGTATTGGGTCCAATACCCAACTACAAAAGAATCAACCCAATTAACCTAGATCCTATGTCTCTGATACCAAAAGAACCATGTCACGCACCGCTTCCCAGAGTACGCTAAGATGAGCACGTGACATAGCCAACCATGCTATCTGTGGATAGGAAATATCCTTCCACAGTCACATTACGGCTGTAAAGATATCAAGAACAATAATAAACTATCTAACACATGTCCATAAGCCAAATAAAATGAGTCAAGAATAAAAATAATGCGGAAGCAAAAGATCCAATACAAGAATAACTGGAATGTGTGTCCCATAATGCAGTCTCACATCAGGAATGAAAATACTGAAAATAAAAGAACTAACTACTAACGAGTCCTCACTGCTCAGCCTGCTGACTGAAGTACTCCTGCTCGGACTGCAGCAAAGGTAAGGAATCTGGGCCATGCAAAACCCAAACGTCAGCGCGTCATAACATCAAGCAATAATATATAAACAGGGTAGCAAGACATGCAAGTATGATCAAGAATGGTAAAGCAGGTGTAACAGCAATATAGATCAGGCCAGTGAAAGGTAGTGTGCAGTGAGTAATCTAAACTGGTCTATTGGGTTAACTACTCTCAAGTCTCTGAAATCAATTTGATGAATCATCGATGTAACTCAATAGTATCCCGTGCATGCCCGGGATCACGGTCTATGACTCTCGGGCTGAATCCGCGACGTGCCACAAGGCAGTAAAAAGGGTAGTAGGTAATGACGAGTGATGTCAGTAGCATCACTCCGGGGCTGGCCTAGCCCATAAGACTGATCAGAAAAGGTAGAGAACTGTCGAGTTACAAGTCAGGCTTCATCATTGATTTTCCCTTACCCCCAAGTTATATGTGTTCAAGTCAGGTATTAAGTAATCTAGAGCTAATGCCAACACAGGATCAGGCAGGTACAGGTTTGTCTGGATAGACAACAGGAAATGTCCGTAAGGACAACAGGTCAGGTTTGTTGGCATTAGACATAAGATCAGATAACAGGTAAAGCCATGGTACATCAGGTCAAGCCAGGTAGTATATAGGTATCATGTCATGTCGAGAGGTGCACGGTACCATGTCTTGTCAAGTAGTAGGTGTAACAAGTCGTGTCAGTGTGCACAAGATATCATGCGGGTGCTCATAATCAACTAACATAAGTATAGGTATACAAAATAAGCATGGGGTACTAATAGAACAATAAAATGGAACATTGTAATGTGAAATGCAATCAGGTACAGATTAAGGTATATAGATGCATAGTTGTGACTAGGGTTAAGATTAAAGTCCCAATTAAATTACAATTTATCAAATGTGGAATGTCAATATTATAATATAATATATTCAAGTGATCTATGGATGCAATAATATGTATACTAGACGAGATGGATGCAAACGGGTGTTTGAACAGTGATAAACTATTTAAAGGGTACTATGAGCTAAGTAAAATAATTATTATGTGATTTAAATATAGACGTGGGTACCATGATATTGTACTCTAACATGCAACAAGGTATAATTCAAAAACCAAATCTAAAATGATATATGGAACATCGAAAAGGAAAATGGAACATGTGGCGCTATATGTAATCTACAGGTTTACTATGCAATTTAATAGGTATAAAAAATATAGATAGCATGTAGCAAGTTTCACTTGCCTAGACAGATCAAGAAACGGGTATACAGAACGTCACGCGTCGGCGGGAAAAGTCACGACGCTCGCACGGTAAACGGAACAAATCCAAACAACGTACAATGGGATCACACGGGTCAGATTTCCTCGCTGGGTCGTCGAGATCGTCGCCGGGACGGTCGGATTCCGGCAAACCAAGAAACAATAGTGAACAAATAGAAAGAAGATGCATAAAGAAAGTGAAGAAGAGAAGAAGAAGGAGAAGATCTTATTGTGGTTATGAGTTCTGGGATTCCAGGGGAGTCGGCAATGGGCGACGACGACGAGGGTTGCCGGCGTCGGGGTTTCCCGGCGAGGCTAGGGTTTGGCTATTAAGGTTAGGTTAGGGTTCGGGTGTTGAGGGTTAGGTTAGGGTTCGTGTGCAGGGGTGTGATGGGAGAGAAGCGAACAGAGGAGAGGGAGAGGAGAATGGTGATGATGACGGCGAGATGAAGGGGGTCGTCGTCGGCGAGTTTCTGTGGTGTGCAGGGGTGCAGGTATAGGCCCGGGAAGGAGGAAGAAGGAAAAGAAGATGACGAGGAGGAGGAGATGGGTGCTCGGTGAGGTGAGGGTGAAAAGGAGATGAAGTTTTAGGGTTGGGGTTGCGAGGGAGATGAGGAGTTTTATGGGTTCCTCGTGCGCTCGGGGATTTTTAAAGAAGAAGAGGAGAAACGAAAGAGGGAGGTGGCGGTAATAGGGGCAGTAACGAGAGCGGCTACAGAAATCGCGAGAGGAGAGAGAGGGGATCGCGAGAGGAGAGAGATAGAGAGGGGGCGAGAGGAGAGAGAAATTTATTCTGTAGTGGGGAGAGAGAAAGTGAAGAGAGAGAAGAGAGAAGCTGCGGTGGGGATAGAGAGATGAGAGAGATAGAGAAAGAGATATGGGGCCCGGCAAATAAAAAAGAAGTATTTTGATTGGTTGGTGGGGAAAGTTAGGAGAGAGAGAGAATCAGATTTAGTTAAAAAAAATTAAAAGATTTAAAATGGTTTTTAGGAAAATCCTTTGAACTGAAAAAATATTAGAAATTAAATTTAGAATTCAAATAATTGAATTTTAGCGGGATATAAAAATATTTCAAAATGCGCCCGGGTCGGGTCTAAAATTTTATATTTAAAATACAAAAATTATTTGTAAGTTCCAAAATTTAAAATGAAAGATTATGTAACAAAAAAGCATACCCCCAAGAACAGACGCACGCACGTGCGCGTAGCCATCCAAACACGTCCGTTTCACTGAACAGGACGAAAACAAGATGCACGAACGCTACCACAGGGTTAGGGGTATCATGCAAGCCATGTTATGTATTTTTAAATTATTTTAGGAGACTTAAATTGTTATATGCCAAAATACGCGATGCTAGGTGAAAATGTTGATATGCAGTTTATACTAGATGCACGCTTCTATGCAACAAGCTAGGGTAAACTATAACTATGAATCAACAGGTTCAAACAAACGAGTCGAATGTAAAGTAAACTACCATTCGCATCCAAACACGATAAATGGATAGAACACCATAAACAAACAAATACGGCAACAGAAATTGGTATAACTGAACTCGGTTGTTACAATACCTGAAGATGAAGCTTCAACATGCTTCTTCTTCTTTACCTCCTCTAGATAGCTGGTGCAATTTCTCTTCTAGTGCCCAGTTTTATGACAGTGATAACATTCTCTTTGTACAGGCTTGGTTTCCTTTACCTTACCTTTACCCTTAACCTTCTTTATACCTCCAGTAGGTTTGTTTGGTTTCTTCTTTCCCTTTCTTTTGGCTTTCGTCTTAGTAGAGGAAGCAGAACTCCTCACAAGAATAACAGAGGACTTCTACTTCTTTAAGGTGGTCTCAGCTTGCTCCAACATATTGAGCAGCTCTGGAAATCCAACTTCCATTTTTTTCATATTGAACTGCATTATGAATGGAGAGAAGACATTCAGTAAAGAGTTAAGGATTTTATCAACATAAAACTCCTTAGGTAAAGGAAAACCCAAACCCTCAAGTCGATTGATCAAATCAATCATTTTTAGGACATGGTCTTGCATGGGTGTACCAGGCTTTATCTTCAGATCAAAAAATTCATTCGATATCTCGAATCTAATTATTCAAGATTTTTCTCCATACAGTCTTGGAGACGAATGAATATAGTCTGAACATCCATTTTCTCACATTGCCTCTGTAAATCATCATTAACAGAGGCCAGAGTGAGGCAATGGGCCCGGTCACAATCGAGTTTCCACTGAGCGTGGATATCTCGATCCACATCTCTGGGATTATCACCTAGAGGGGGAGGTGGTGTGAAAGTGAGAAAGTAAATCACTTTTTCATAAGTCATGGCGATTTTGATCTTGCATAACCAGTTTTTATAGTTGTGTCCCGTCAGTTCATCTTTTTCAGTTATCAGTTTTAAACCAGTCATGATTAATAGCGGTAAATCTGTGAGTAATATAAGAAAAATATTTTAGCGGACGTTCTTAACATCAAAATAGATTGGAAAATAAATTAATTTATCTATTAGATGGCTTCCACTATTTTAGCGCATACCACAACATTTGAAAATCATAAACTTTCTAAAAGTTTAAAGTGAAAATTGAAATCAAACTATCATAATACAATGACCTTGACAACTAGCCAACAAATCACCATACACCATAGAAGGTGGGAAAACTCTTTTATCGATCACATGAATGACTTTCAATTATCAGCTTTACCCCTAGATTTAATTATAAGATTGAAAACAAACCAACCATAACTCATAATAATCTAGTCAAGTCATACACATATATTTTTTGAGCAGATGGATCAATAATTTGACCCTTGACAACTCGCCAACAATAAAGCCTCATTATTGATTCACCTACTTTACATCACATGTATTAGCAATCAAACATCATCAAACACCACACACTATGGTTTGGAAACTCGCCAACAATCATAGCATGAATATTAGATACTCTATTTGATTGAAATAGTGGAGGCTAACGTATAGTATTGAAAAATACTCTAAACATTTTTGACTTAATTTAAATTGAAAACGTTTTTAGAAAAAACTATATTTTTGAGTTATTACTAACTCCCCTATTCATTTTTTTTTTCAATTTTAAGTGGTTTGTTATACTTAATAATCTCATTATTAATCATCTCAATTTTTTCTTATTAAAACTTCTTTTAACTGTTTTATGATCGTTTTAGAAAAACTCATTTTAACAAAATATTGTTTTTGAAAAACGTGTAATGCGAATAAAACAACTTTTAAAGGCATCACAGACGTGCAAATCCACAAGAACAATTTCTAAGGCATTACAGACATGTATATCATAAAAACGGGCTTATACTGGATTGAATTGGACGGGTGTGATTTATCGTGCTTTAATTCGAGCGATAAAATTGAAACGCGATAATTCACTTTGGGGTTTTACATCACATGTATATAAACTAAAAATAAAAGAAAAAGGTTTGAGCCACTTGAACACTCCATTGAACTCCTTCAACCACGCCTAGCTCTTGATTCACTTCTTTGTCGTAATGACTCTGAAATACCTATACCAATGTAACTTGTTCAAATATATAGAAAGGGTATTTCAGTCTGATTAGGAGTTATAAGTTAATTTTGTTCAATAAAAGCAAGAAACAACTTGTAGCTTACTGGTTAAGCCTCTACACCGCTGTGACACAGCCTATGTGTTCGAATCCTATAAGTTCCAATTACTTTTAATATTTTTTTCTTTTCAACTTTGCAGAAGCCCAAGAGTTGCACGAGCAATACATGGAGAATTGAAAAGTTTCAGAAAAATTAAACGGGATAAATAAGGAGTTAAGACAGAATAATACACATGGCACGAATCTCGAGACAGATGGCCCCCATCCGACTGCCCATTTCTCCTTTTGGGCCACTACCGGCGGTTGGATCGACTCCAAATCGATCCGTGTTTCCCCGTGCACCCTTTCAGCTCCCCACTACTTTATTTTCTTACTTAATTTCTCTGCAATTAACCAGAGACTCTTCAATTCTCCATTAATCCTATTTTAAATTCTTTTAAATCAATTCTTCAATTCACACACCTTCATTTCATCCTTATAAATACCACACCATTCCTTAGATCTCTCCTATTCTGAAAATTTCTCAAAAAATTCTCTAAGTTCAAGAAGGGTTAAGGCTAGTCAAGTGGAGTTAGCGATCAAGTCCATTCCGTTGAAGACCGGAGCCTTTTCCCGAAGATACCACGATCCGCGAATGCTTTCCCTCTCTTTTTTTGTCTCCTATCAACGCTCTAAAATCGTAAGTCTCTATTCTTCTCTTTTATTTTGAATCAAATCGCATTCTAAAACTATATCGACAAAGTGGAGTTAACTCGTAGTATTTTCTTTTAAACAAACTTTTGTCACCTTTTCTATGTTAAAATTTCACCCTAAATCTCTAATTTCACCTTAACATATTACTCACATCGTTTACCTTTTCATGTAATTAAATTTCATGTGAAATAACCACATAAATCGAACAATTTCATATAAATACCATGAACTTTAAATACAACCCTTTAATCGATAACTAGCATATATCCCTTTAGAAATTCACAGGGTAACGACCTACCCCACCACATACACTATGGTTTCATAGCACGGTGTTTTATATGTAGGTTTAATTTAAAGAATACGGTTTACAATAAAATAACTTTACTTTTACAAATAAATTTTTTTAATCAATATTTTTAAAATCCTTTGCAATTGCGCCTCTACAATCCGTTTTGGAGAACCTATCTATGGATGGTGTGGGTACGCACGTCTTTGGGATAGTAGAGTGAGATAAAGAACTCCTCACGGAGAATTCGGTCTCGAAAGGAAATAAAAATACGACTTTAAAAAATACGACTTTTTTAAAACAAATTAAACTTTGGAAAATTATATAAAATTATAAATTTGTACTTTCAATAAAAACAAATTGTGAAAGTTATATTTTAAAATTGAAAGATTAAATTTTAATAAAATACTACCAAGTTCCTAAAATAGTAGTTTTCAGAAAAATATCATAAACTTTTAAAAGTTGGGTTTCATCACTAAAATACCAGCTAAACTAAAATACATTTTTATAAAAACTCTTAATATTATAAATCACCCTCAAGGTTTATTTTTAAACAATATTAAAGTATTTTTCATAAAACTCGCTCGAGAAATGCAAATAATGTAAACAAATAAGAATAAATCTTTAAGGATTCTAAATTAATATAGGTTTAAGTGGTATCATTTCTCTTGAGCCCCATGGAGCCGGAGAAAGTGAGTGTTTGCCTACTCAGGTTAGACAACACTGCAAATTAACGGAGTCATCAATGACAATTGTCTTGGAAAAAGACACAAATTCTATCGTTCATGTGCAACAGTTGTCCGATTACTCCCGAACTTAAGAATTTCAACAGTTAAATCTATTCACAAGAAATGACCATAACCTGAATACAAACTTGAACCAGAGTCCAAACTCAAACCAAACTTGAACTTGAATATTCAGACTTGAACCCTTGGACTTGAATACTTGATTTAACTTGACCGAATCATGAATATAACTTGACATGAACCTGATATGAATACATAAATACATTATTACCATGTGTAACATGAATTTGTATATATATATTTTTATATTCATGGATTCGGCCAAGACCCGTAAACTTGAAATATACACTACAATACGCGGGGATAAATGGGTAGATTGGTAATGAACGTATATCGTGGTACGGGAGGTCACTTTAAAGGACACCTACATGAATTCATGTGTCGTTATTCCATGGGTTATGACGGGGCCTTATACTACATGTTATCATAGTCCATGGGGTATGATGGACTCCTTTCGTATACATAAATACAATTTTTATCAAACTACAAATAACCACTTTAGAATAGCAAATCTTATACCTGTAAATGATCATGCTTAGATACTCGCTTATACAATCTTACATGTTCACATTATTTGGTTTTTATTTACTTTATATACCATTCAGTCATCTTCTTTTACTTTTTTTGGGGACTTATCGAGCGCTAGTTCGCTGACAACATTCATCACTGTTTCTTTTCTTTGGAATGTTCGTAAGGAGGACCGGACTCCGAGGAGATAAAACCGAGCCTGAAGGACATAGACCAGTTTGCTGCTCGGCCTGATTACTAGTTCCTTCCTGCACTTATTTTCAGTATGCCATTGTTTAGGCATTTGTTTTTTTATCATTGTATCTTTTTATTCCAGACAGTTGTATTTAAAGTTGAATGTAAATAAAGTTGTTGTTTCAATTTATCACCCTTATTATTCTTGCACCTTGTTATATTGCTTACTTACGCTTAACGTATTTTCCATAGTAAATACGTTGCGGGCTTGCCATATCATCGTTTCCGTCTACTGGGAAGCAGGGCATGACAGGTTTTGTTGGTGGCCCATGCAGGTCAGTTCTGCATGAAGTCTTAAGAAATATACCACAAAAATTATAAGAATCAGCAACTATACATTCCTTGCATTTCAAATTTCTTGAATCTATCATAATCTGTCTTTTCTATCAAGGTGGTGGATTCTCCAAAGAACACCAGCACCAACGTCAATGAAAACACACCACCGCCTACCTTACCACATCCCTCTACCATTGCTGCTCTAATCAATGAACAAATGGTGCTTTTGGAAGACATCAAAAGCCTTCTGGAAGGTCAGCAGCAGCAGACTGCTATCCTTATAAACCGCCCTGAAGCCGAAGCATTTGGAATAAAGTAATTTCGGGCGTTGCATCCAAAGAACTTATCAAGGAAAGAGAGTCCTCTTGAGGCTGAAGAGTGGGCCCAAAGTATCGAGGATGACCTTGCAACCATACAAGTACCAGACATAGCTTGGGTTCGTGCGGCAAAACTTTAGCTCACGGACAATGCAAGAGTCTGGTAGAAGGTCGAGGAGATCCGTTTTGCACAACTAATAGAGTGGAAGGCGTTCCGCAATCTATTTGATGCAAAGTTTTTCCCCGAGACTGCTCGTTTCGATATGGAACAACAGTTCATCCACCTACAATAAGGCTCTATGTAGGTCAAATCAGTGGATAAATATGATGCCGAATTCATCATGCTTAGCAGGCAAAGAATTCATCTCAAATTCTGTTTCATAAAACACGTAATTGTCCTGACATCGATATCATATCAGGTTCGCGGCACACCTAATCCCTACCGATGAGATTCGGGCTAGACAATTCCAACAAGGCTTAGACCCGAAGATTCAGGCGGTAGTAGCCACAAGAGACTATCCGACTCATGAACTTGCTCTGAAGACAGGGCGTCGTTGTGAAGCTGTGGTCAAGAAGAAGGGTAAGCCACAAGCAGCCGGAATCAAACGCCCTACTACCCAGATGACAGGAGGAGCCTCTTCCACGCCGACTTTTGCACCCAAGAGGCCAGGAGGTTCATTTAACTGATCCAGTCCAGATTTCTATTTCTACTGTAAGAGAACTGGACACTTGGCGAAAGACTGCAGGCTTGCAAATAGCCTATGTTTGATTTGTGGCACATCTACTCACGCTATAAGACCATGCCCATATCGATGTAACACATCACCCGCACCTAGACTCACAATGCCAGCTCCGTAGAGGTCAGCTATTCAAGCACCTGCACCCCGCCTAGCTCTTCCTGCACCAGCTCCACATCGACCGCCTGCACAGCCTTACCGTCATTTCCATCAGGCATAGAGAAATGTGTCTCAAGGACAAAGGAATGTGCTTCCAGCGAGAAGGAATGTACCGAGACTTCAGGCTTTTACAATGATGGTCGAAGAGGCCGAAGCCACGGGACAAGTCATCACCGGTAAATTCTTCCTATCCTTTCAACCTTTCAATACTTGTACATCGTTATACTTTCCCTATACCTAAACGCAACCTCACACAACTAAGATACTATACTAGTAGCCACCCTTCCTTCACTTGCACTTTTCGACACTGGAGCTTCACATTGCTTCATGTCACAACGATTCGTGAGAACGCACGCGATTCTTTTCAAGCCACTCATTTCAAGCTGGAACGTCAGTTCCGGGAATGGAGTCTTAAAGCAAACCTTGAAATATGATCAGTGCCCAGTTGTAGTTTGCAGCAGAGAATTCTATGCAAATTTCAAAGTGCTGGACATAGACGTTGTGTCTGGAATGGATTGGCTTGGAGTATTTTATGCTACCATTGAATGCCATCAAAGAAAGGTAGTATTTGAGATATCAGATCACTCAGTCTTCTATTTCAAAAGTGGAGATAGAACCTTGGAGCCAGAAAACTATCGTGCTAAGCCGAAGACCGTTGAAGTGTCCTCCCTACAAGCCGAAGGAGAAAAACCTGAAGTAGTTTGATATTTCGAGGATGTTTTCCCTGAAAACATATCAGGTTTGCCTCTCAATCGAGCTCTTGAATTCAGTATTGATTTACAACCCGATGCACAACCTCTAATCAAAGCTCCATATCGACTAAGTCCGGAAGGATTGAAAGAAATTCGTATCCAGTTAGACGAACTCCTGAAGAAAGGCTGGATCAGGCCCAATACTTCAAGTTGGGGATCACCGGTATTACCAGTGAAGAAGAAGGAAGGTACCTACCGGATGTGCATGGATTATCGAGCACTTAATGAAGTAACGATTAAGAACAAGTATCTGCTATCTCGCATCGATGATCTTTTCGATCAGTTAAGTGGATTTTGTGTCTTCTCAAAGTTAGATCTTCATTCAGGATATCATCAGGTGAAGGGATCAAGGAGTCCGACATTCCAATGACGGCAATTAGGACTCGTTATGGCCATTATGAATATCTCGTAATGGCATTTGGATTGACGAATGCACCGGCCATTTTTATGAACTTGATGAACCAAGTTTTCCGAGAGTACTTGGACAAATTTGTTGTTATCTTCATTGACGACATCCCGGTATATTCAAAGAATCGGAAAGAGCATGCCGAACACTTACGCAATGTCCTGGAGACACTACGATAGTATCAACTCTACACCAAGTACAGCAACTTTGAATTTTGGCTAGACCAGGTCGGATTTCTTGGACACATCATTTCAGGCGAATGAATCTCTGTAGATCCAGCTAAGGTGTCAGCTGTCAGCGAATGGCCTACACCAAAGTCCGTCAAAAATATAAGAAGTTTTCTGGGCTTAGCAGGATACTATAGACGCTTTATCGAAGGATTCTCAAGGATTGCAGCACCCCTGACCAAGTTTATACATAAAGATGAAGCATTCGTGTGGTCAGAAGTATGTGAGAAGGCTTTCATAGAACTCAAGTCAAGGTTAACCTCTGCACCTATCCTAGTAATACCAGATCGATCTGGTGGATTCGATATGCATTGTGATACGTCCGGTAAAGGATGATGATGTGTTCTACATCAGCATGAAAAGGTTATGGCTTTTGCATCAAGACGGTTAAAGGTTCATGAGCACAACTTTCCAACACATGATCTTGAATTGGCAGCCATGGTTTTTGCACTAAATATTTAGCGTCATTATCTTTTGGGAGAGGGAGTAGATATATACACTGACCACAAGAGTCTGAAATATGTATTTACTCAGAAGGAACTCAACATGCGGCATAGAAGATGGCTAGAGCTCATGGAAGACTTCGATATCAACCTATAATATCATCCTGGAAAGGTGAACGTAGTCCCCGATGCACATAGTCGCCAGCTTTTAGCAATGAATCTCACCGCTCAGTGGAGAATACAACAAGAACTGCATGGATTAGAGGTTGAAGTAGTTGTGCCAGGTAACACCTCATCTTTGATGAACTTACAAGTCCAGTCAACTCTTGTCAATCAGATCAAGGCAGTTCAACCAAATGATACCAAGCTGTAAGTCTATATCGCACACCCCGCGAGTTCGCGGGGAGGCGGAATACATCAAAAACAATTTTTCTCACATCAAAAGATCATGTTTGGCTTTGCAACATAGACTTTATCCACTTTAGGATCTTGATTAAACCCCAACTAGCTAAAATAAACTACAAGAAGGCTTTAGATACTCGGATAGAGGGTTATACCTTTGTGTCAAGTCCTTCGGGCTTCTAATGGTTTTTTTCTACTTGGACCGAGCTTCTACTTTGATCTCCATTCTTTGGCTCCAATGTATCTCGAATCGAACTCGGTTGCCGGTCTCCTTTAGGTCGAAGAAGATCCACCCGAGGGTCTATGGTCAAGCTCCAATCTCAAGTAAGGTAACTTAGTGATCTAACTTGCTAGGGAAGACTACTAAGTGATGTAGAGAAGATCTATGGATTATTTAGTCTCAAAGCTCAATGGATCACAACACATGTGAAGGGATGAGCTTGAGGGAGGAGGAGATGAAACCTAGGAGAGAGAGTGAGCAAGTGAGAATGAGCTAGAGAATGGCAGGTGAGAATGGCTAAGTCATTTGTCAAAAATTCAAGCACGGAATAAAGTAGTCTCAAAATAATCAACCATGCTTGAATAGGAACTACAAATGAATAAACAATTAACAAATCCATGCTTTCAACCCATTCCTCAAGTGTCTCGTAATTTCCACCTCATTAATCCTTTAGCAAAAAAAAGGATAAATCAATAATGAGGTGTCTCCTTCTAGAACCTCATTCTTATGAAATTACAAGAATGCCCTCACCGTATATACATACCCGTATCAATATTCCAAAAAAATACGGATACAATGAGACAAGTATAATCCAATAGTATAATACTAGGATCCGGTTTAAACCAAAGCTCACTAGTATTATCCGTCCGAACATCATCCGTGTAGCCAGTACACGTATGCAATCGAAACCCTGCCGTAAGACCATACTGCCTCTACATCGTCTCGTCTGATCCAGGGAAACCCTCTATGTGGGACTCTAAATACTCGATAGTACGATGGCAATGAGTTTAACCACAAGTCCGTCAGTGACACTAGCTGTACGTAAAGGCAACCCAGGTACATGTCAAAAAAGAGGCTGACGAGCGAACTCATCTGAAGCCCCTACCGAGCCTGTCCGTGACAATCTCCGTGCAGTCCGGTCTATTCGTATGAGAGTATCGCATGTAAGGTCTAGGGGGTGGAGAACGTCGGGCCCCTAATAACCAGACAAGTCATGTCGGTGTGGCTCAAGACCATCCGAGAATCTACTGGTCTGACCACCAGTAATTCTCAATCTGCCCTTGCCAGGGACTTATGGTAATGACCAACCGATCACAGCGCGACATCGACTCCCTATACCGGGAGAGACGAATCCCTAACAGTCGCTCACTGCCTCCATGTGGCTCGGAACTGTACCCAACTAAAACCTGTTTGCACGACTCCTTTGAGCCGTGGTAGGGTAGTAATCAAAACACGGTAGGAACTCACACGAGACAAATGACGAACTCAGGTCGACAGACTATCTGCACTCATATCACCAGAGAACTGCTATCTGACGCTAGGTATAATACCATCTAGTCAGTTCTCGGCGAGTCCTGTTCGGTGCACTCACATCCAGTGAGCACCTGTATACAATCTTAAGTGCACCTCACCAGTGGTTGAGGGACCAATCCATCGCCCCTCATCAGGGTCTAGATATGTATACACTAGTCTCCTCTGGAGTAACAATGCCCAGTCTCGATACTCTGACGACTAGGGACGCTTTTAAGGATGTGCCTATAGAATACCCAGCTCCCACTAGTATGATCGCCATCACAACGCAGGTAGTCAGGCAAAAATCCTACGGGCTTTATCAACATGTATACAATGTATGAAATAGAAAGTAAAATACGTCACATGTTAGGATAAATAAAAACCAAATAGCATACTATCATATCAAGAAAGATTGTCCTGTATATATATATATATATATATATAGCATCCTGTACACTGAAGGCCTCTAGGGCATACATATCCAACAATCTCCCACTTGCACTAAGGCCTGTAATTGGTGCAAGGAGTACCCACTGTCTTCATTAGACCCAGTAGCTGGCATACCGCATGCCCACCATCTTGAACAGTCTCTCGATCTGGACTTGAGGGATGGCCTTGGTGAATGGATCTTTTGTGTCATCTTTTGTGTCCACTCTCTGTATCTCGATCTCTTGGCGATCCACGATCTTCCTGATCAGGTGATACCGCCTTAAGATATGTCTGGATTTCTGATGGGACCGTGGTTCCTTTGCCAAAGCCGTGGTTCCTTTGCAAAAACCATGGCTCCATTGTTATTGCAATACAAAGGTATTGGATTAGCAATGGATGGAACCATCTGAAGTTCAGAAACGAACTTCCTGATCCAGACAGCCTCTTTTGCGGCATCGCTCGCAGTGATATACCCATCCTCCATCATTGAGTCTACTACGGTGTCCTGTTTGGAGCTCTTCCAACAGACTGCCCCTCCATTGAGGTTAAACACATAACCCGAGACAGATTTAGAGTCATCCTTGTCACTTTGGAAGCCAGAATCGGCAAAAGCCTCGATCTGGAGGTCCCCATTACCGTATACCACGAACATCTTTTTAGTCCTTCTCAGGTACTTAAGAATGTTCTTAACTGCTATCCAATGTTTCTCACCTGGGTCAGACTGATACCTGTTTACCACTCTAAGTGTGTAAGCTACATATGGACTGGTACATAATATCACACACATTATTGACCCTACCGCCGAAGCGTAGGGTACTATGCTCATGCGAGCCCTCTCCTCGTCAGTCTTGGAAGACATGTCTTTGGAGAGGGTGATTCCGTGACAAGCGGGCAAATTGCCGCGCTTAGAATCTTCTATACTAAACCTCTTTAGTACGGTGTCAATGTATCTCGACCGTGAAAGTTCCAACATTCTTTTAGATCTGTCACGATAGATCTTAATCCCCAAGAATGTACGAGGCATCACCCGGGTCTTTCATTAAAACTTCTGTGACAAGAACAACTTGACCGATTGTAGCACATGAACGTCATTTCTTATTAGGAGAATGTCATCAATGTATAACACGAGGAATATCACAGTTCTCCCTATAATCTTCTTTTAAATACAGGGTTCATCTACATTTTTTATAAAGTCAAATTCTCTGACAGTCTCTTCAAAGCAGATGTTCCAACTCCGCGATGCCTGCTTTAATCCATAAATAGATTTAAGCAGCTTGCACACCATTCCACTACTCTCACTGTCTACGAAGCCCTCTGGTTGATCCATGAAAACACACTCTTCTAAACTTCCATTTAGAAAGGAGGTTTTAACATCCATCTGCCAGATCTCCTAGTCATGGAAGGCAGCAATGGCAAGTAGGATCCGAATGGATTTAAGCATAGCCACTGGTGAAAAAGTTTCATCATAGTCCAATTTTGGTCTTTGACGAAAACCTTTAGCAACAAGGATAGCTTTGTAGGTTTCTACCTAACCATCTACACCAATCTTCTTTTTGAAGATCCACTTGCATCCTACGGATTTTACCCCAGTAGGAGAAAAATCCAAAGTCCAGACTTTGTTTGTGTACATGGATTCCATCTCGGATCGCATAGCATCTAGCCACTTCACCGAGTCTTTACTCGTGATGGCTTGCTGAAAACTAGTCGGCTCATCATCGTCGATGATGCAATCCTCTCGATCCCCATCTACGAGAAAACCGTAGTATCTCTTGGGCGGATGAGATTGCCTACTAGATCTGCGGAGTGGCGTAGGTATATCCTGTTCCATTAAAGTCTCAGGTTCTACTAAGTTTTCAGTAATAGTCTGTGGTTCTGGAATTTATTCCAGCTCCATCGTGCTCTCACTTATCTCTTTTTCGAGAAATTGAGTTTCCATGAAGCGGGCATGATAAGAAACAAAGATCTTTTGTTCCTTAGCGTGATAGAAATAATACCCCATAGAATTCTTAGGGTATCCCACAAAATTACACGGTACTGAACGTGCCTTTAGTTTTTCCGAATGCACCTTTTTGACAAAGGCAAGACAATCCTATATCTTCAAATACTTAAGACAGGGTTTCTTCCCACTCCACATTTTATATGGAGTGGTAGGCACAGACTTAGTTAGAACTTTGTTCAATAGGTATGCAACAGATTCCAATGCATAACCCCAGAAAAATGGTGGCAACTCAGCATTACTCATCATGGAACGCACCATATCTAGTAAGGCGCGATTCCGTCTTTCTGATATACCGTTGTGTTGTGGTGTGTATGGAGGAGTAAGCTGAGAGAGAATTTAATTCTCTTTTAGGTATTCCAGGAACTCAGCACTAAAGTTTTCTCCGTCCCTATCGGAATGGAGCATCATGATAATTTTTCCGGTTTGCTTTTCCGCTTCATTCTTATACTCTTGAAATTTCTCAAAGGCCTCGGATTTATGTTTCATTAAGAATACATGTCCATACCTAGAGAAATCATCTGTGAAAGTAATGAAGTAGGAATAACCACTTCGTGCATGTGTAAACATTGGCCCACACACGTCGATGTGTATGAGTCCTACGAGCTCAGTGTCTCTTTCTCCGTGTCCAGTGAACGGAGTTTTTGCCATCTTTCCTATGATACATGATTGACAATTTGCATATGATTGATACTCAAACGAATCTAAGTATCCTTCTTTATGTAACTTAGTCAGTCGTGTTTCATTGATATGACCGAGTCTACAATGCCATAAAAAAGCTTAGTTTGATTATGGAGCTTTTCTTCTTAGTGTGTTTTGGACATTGAAAACTTGATGTTGATCGAGAATGTATATTCCGCTGTGAAGTGTACTCGACCCAACCATTTCATGATTTAGGTGAATGTTGATAACATTGCTTACAAGCGCAAAATTATATCCTTCATTTGATAATAAAGACACCAATATAATATTACACACCATACTAGTTACACAAAAGCAATTATGCAACAACAAAATATATCCACTCACCAATCCAAGGTGATATTCCCCTACTGCAACTGCATCCACACTGGCTCCGTTGCCAACCCTGGGGATCATATCACCTTTCCTCAAAACCCTACGGCTTCTCAGCGCCTGCAAATAATTACAGATGTGAGATCCTGATCCGGTATCCAATACCCAGGAAGTAGAGTTTATGGAAAAACAGTTTTCAATCACGAACACACCTGAAGCCGAAGCCACAACCTACATCGTGTCCTGATTCTTGGCCTTTAGGGCCCTGCGGTCCTTCCTCCAATGACCCTTCTTTCGACAATAGAAACACTCTTCCTTTGTGGCTGCCCCTCCGATCTTTTCCTTTCCCTTTCCCGCCACCTTCTGCACACCTCCCCTCGTTTTGGTAGGGGTCTTCTTCTTCTTCCCTTTGGCCTTAGCCTTGGATCTAGCAGAATAAGATCCTCCAACAAACAAAGTGGGTGTTTCCTTAACCTTTTGCAAGGTGCCCTATGACATTCTCAACATGTTGAGGAGCTCAGGAAGTGAAACTTCCAAACTGTTCATATTGAAATTCAATACGAACTGGGCATAGGTGGAGGGAAGGGACTGGAGGACCAAGTCGATAAACAACTCATTTTCCAACATGGTTCCCAGGTGCGCGAGATCTTCGATGAGAGAAATCATCTTCAGGACGTGGTCCCCGACAGATGATCCGATGGCCAACCTCGCTTGAAAAAGTTTCTTCGAGGTCCCGTATCTTGCGATACGAGATTTCTCTCCATATAATTCTTTGGTATGGAGGAAGATGGAAGCAAGGTCCATCTTCTCGTGCCGCCTCTGATGTTCATTGTTCATAGAGGACAATACGAGGCACTTGGCCTTCGCACAATCAAGATTCCATGTCTTACGGACCTCAATGTCTGCGACCGATGGTTTTGGACCAGGAACAGGGGAGCTTTCGCCGTGAGGACGTATGCGACCTTATTATATGTAAGGGCCATTTGGACATTCCTCGGCTAGTCTTTATAGTTTGGCCCAACGAGTTTGTTTTTATCTAATATGAGCCTAAGTCCCGTCATGGTCGCCGCAATTACGAGAGGAGAAAAGAAATACTCAGCATATGCTCTTGCAAGTTTAGATTGGTTTTTAGTTTATCTAAACAGGATGGCTCCCACTGTTTCCTCGAATTCTTCTCCAAACCTTAAAAGAAGAATTAGTCAGGATTAATTGCACGTCACAATACTTACTTAACCTTTCAGCCAGGCTAGTATCGGTACTTCGAGGGAGGTTTTCCAACGCTTTCGCGAAGTTCCTTAATTATATAAACTCTTTTCCCTGGAGGCGTAGCCCCACTAAATCTGTTCTAGACACCTACTTGGTTTATAGCATTGATTGTTAAGTGAAATTGTTTCCCGAAGAGTAGCATATACTCATAGTAGGATCAGGACCTAACTATCATTGTGTGATGAATCTGAAGGAAGACTACCAAAAACAACACACTCAAGAAGGTATGCAACACTAGCAAGTTTCCTTTATGTTTGAAACTCCCGATGTGATTTTTTCCCCGTGCGCTTATAACCATGATGAAAGCCAAAACATTATAAGTCGCAAGTCAAGTTCTACCCATCATTATCCAGATTAACCTAAACTCATTCGTATAAGCCCTTGACGAAGGTCAAAACAGCTGTACGCCTATCCTAGATTAATGCATCTATTTATGCCACAGATAAGCACCCACTGGCTACCAAACACTATGCCTTGGCGAAGGTCAAAACATATAGCATGAATACTAGTAGATACCTATCTGAAATGACGGATGGCTACAGCTGGTTTTCTGGAGAAAAAACCGTTAACGTATTGAACTTGATATAGTCGAAGGAACCTGATAGCTTTTGAAAAGGAGTGGTATAAGCTCCGCTTTTAAAAATGCTTTTTGAAGAAAACCGAGTGGTTTTGTAATTGTTCCAACGACATCAAATTTTAGGTTTATGTTCTTGCATTGATTAGAATTAATGCGGTCCCATCAATTAACCTTATCATTGCAGCAAAAGAAACGAAAATAAAACGTACGCTTATACCATCCGTATTCGCCACTGTGCCCCGTCTTACACCGTTAGGTTACTTAACTAACGCCAGAGTGGGGGTGGACTAGCGCGAATGAAAAACATAAGCAACGTTCATTATATATAATAAATATATATAGCCTTTCGTCTCACGCAATAATAAGTATTCCAGATCATAGAATCACAGATGGAAACATTAGATATACTAGAATTTCCGTGCTTTGTTTAAGCCTGTAACGAAATACGGATTCCACGGTCGTGATGAATAGCCAAAACCCTTACCCTAGACCCCTACGGGTGCGGCAAGCTACTCGCCAAATTCCCGAAGTGAAGCAGCCTCCCTCAATAAAATGAGTAGGCCACTCGGCACTTCAAGAACCCGGTAGTTTGTGCACCCCACCTTGGGTCTATCCTAGGAGCAAAAACAGTAAAAAGAAATAATATACAATGGTGGCTACAACCTCAACCCGGATGTGCCCCACAAAAAATAATATTACATCAATTTACAAATTGTACATGAATGAAAGAAAAGAAAAACACTCCTCACATACCCTGGCTATTCATTCACGACGATCCAACAATCCATATACACAAACCATCACAGATCACAATCACAGAAATGTGCAACCCCTACTAATCGACATATAGCAATTAGCGGACGTTTCGAAACACATTTATATAAACACAGAAAACCCGATTAGCCAAATAACATGGAATTTCAATCGAATAACAAATTTTTGTCTAACCTATGAACAATCTAGAACACAAATAACTCTAGGCAGAAAACAAAATATTCCAGAAATCATATTCCCAAAAATTAGATCCACAGAATAAATTTGGCGTGAATCAACCCCGTTTTGTTGCGGTTTCGCGGTGCCCTTGGGCGATCACGTGCTCAAATTTCTTTTGTGTTCTTAAAAGTGCCTGCATGTATTTTTAAGACCTCTGAAAATAATTTTTGAACTCGTTAAAAAATCGACAGAAAACAGGTCCTTGGAATTTGATTTCTGGCACAAAAATTTCGATCGAACTTTTAACTATTTGCTAACAAGCTAGTGTAGGTTTAAATGACTCTGATACCAGTGTAAGTCTATGTCGCACACCCCGCGAGTTCGCGGGGAGGCGGAATATATCAAAAACGATTTTTCTAACATTAAAAGATCATGTTTGGCTTTGCAACATAAACTTTATCCACTTTAGGATCTTGATTAAACTTAACTAGCTAAAATAAACTACAAGAAGGCTTTAACTACTCGGATAGAGGGTTATACCTTTGTGTCAAGTCCTTCGGGATTCTAGTGGTTCTTTGCTCCTTAGATCGAGCTTCTACTTTGATATCCTTTCTTTGGCTCCAAGGTATCTCGAATCGAACTCGGTTGTCGGTCTCCTTTAGGTCGAAGAAGATCCACTCGAGGGCCTATGGTCAAGCTCCAACCTCAAGTGAGGTAAATTAGTGATCTAACTTGTTAGGGAAAACTACTAAGTGGTGTAGATAAGATCTATGGATTATTTAGCCTCAAAGCTCAAAGGATCACAACACATGTGAAGGGATGAGCTAGAGGGAGGAGGAGATGAAACCTAGGAGAGAGAGTGAGCAAGTGAGAATGAGCTAGAGAATGGGATGTGAGGATGGCTAAGTCATTTGTCAATAATTCAAGCAGGGAATAAACTAGTCTCAAAATAATCAACCATGCTTGAATAGGAACTACGAATGAATAAATAATTAACAAAGTCATGCTTTCAACCCATTCCTCAAGTGTCTCCTAATTTCCACCCTATTAACCCTTTAGCAAAAAAAAGGATAAATCAATAATGAGGTGTCTCATTCTAGAAGCTCATTCTTGTGAAATTACAAGAATGCCCTCACCGTATAAACATACCCGTATCCGTATTCCCAAAAAATACGGATACAATGAGACAAGTATAATCCAATAGAATAATACTAGGATCTGGCTTAAACCAAATCCCACTAGTATTATCCGTCCGAACATCATCCGTGTAGCCAGTAAACGTAAGCGATCGAAACCCTTCCGTAAGACCATATGACCTCGATATCGTCTCCCCTGATCTAGGAAAACCCTCTGTGTGATACTCTAAAGACTCGACAGTACGCTGGCAGTGGGTTTAACCACAAGTCCGTCAGTGTCACTAGATGTACGTAACGGCAACCTAGGTACATGTCGAAAAGGAGGCCGACGAGCAAACTCATCCAAAACCCCTACCGAGCCTGTCCGTGAAAATCTCCATGCAGTCCGGTCTGTTCGTCTGAAAGTATCGCATGTAAGGTCTAGGGGGTGGAGAACGTCATACACCTAATAACCAGACAAGTCGTATCGGTGTGGCTTAAGACCATCCGAGAATCTACTGGTCTGACCACCAGTAATTCTCAATCTGTCCTGGCTAAGGACTTATGGTAATGACCAACTGATCACAGCGCGACATCGACTCCCTATACAGGGAGAGACGAATCCCCAACAGTCGCTCACTGCCTCTATATGGCTCGGGACTGTACCCAACTAAAACCTGTTTGCACGACTCTTTTGAGCCGTTGTGGGGTAGTAATCAAAGCACAGTGGGAACTCACATGAGACAAATAACGACCTCTGGTCGACAGACTATCTGCGCTCATGCCACCAAAGAACTGCTATCTGACGCTAGGTATAATACCATCTAGTCATTTCTCGGTGAGTCCTGTCCGGTGTACTCACATCCAGTGAGCACCTGTATACAATCTTAGGTGCACCTCACCAATGATTGTGGGACCAATCCATCGCCCCTCCTCAGGGTCCAGATATGTATACACTAGTCTGCTCTGGAGTAACGATGCCCAGTCTCGATACTCCTACGACTAGGGACGCTTTTAAGGATGTACCTATAGACTACTTAGCCCCCACCAGTATGATCGCCATCATATTGCAGGTAGTCAGGAAAAGATCCTATGGGCTTATCAACATGTATACAAGATATGAAATACAAAGTAAAAAACATCACATGTTAAGATAAAGACAAACCAAATAGTATACTATCATATCAAGCAAGATTGTTCTGTACATATATATCCCTAGCATCCTGTACAATGAAGCCCTCTAGGGTATACATATCAAACACAAGCTACAAAAGATCCGAGAACAAGTAGAAAGTGGTCTTCGAACTGAATTCATCATCCACAAAGATGGATCCTTGCAGTATGGGAGCCGTTTATACATGTCGGTCAGCCCCGTTCGAGAAGAGTTGATGAAAGAAGCTCACAGCTTTCCGTATTTTGTACACCCCGGTAGCACAAAGATGTACAAGGATCTACGGCAACACTACCGGTGGCATGGAATGAAGTGAGAAGTAGTAAGGTGCGTAGAAAAATGCTTAATATGTCAACAAGTGAAGGCTAAATATCAAAAAGCTGCTGGTCTACTTCAGCCATTAAAAATCTCAAAATGGAAATGACAGCACATTTCCACGGACTTCGTGACTGCTCTCCCTCATAGCGTGAAGGGTAACAATGCAGTTTGAGTTATTGTGGATTGACTCACCAAGTCGGCTCACTTTATTCTATTCAGAGTTGGTCAATCAACCGAGACATTGGCAAGAAAGTACATAGAGGTGAGTAAAAATCTAAAGTAATATTTAAACCTTCAAGATGTAATCATACTTGTCTTGATACCCATAAACTCATGCAGGAGATCGTGAGATTACATGGGGTAACTGTTTGCATCGTCTCCGATTGTGATACTAGATTCCGATCTCAGTTTCGGCAGAGTCTTCAAGCCATCCTGGGAATGAGTCTGAATTTCAGCACGACGTATCATCCCCAAACAGACATACAGTCCGAACGGACTATTCGGATCCTGGAAGACATGCTGAGTACCTGTAGGCTAGACTTCGGAGGTTCGTGGGAAGATCATCTACACCTTGTGGAGTTTTCCTTTAATAACAGTTACCGGGAAAGTATTAGGATGGCACCTTTCACAGCACTTTATGGACGTAAGTGTCGTTCCTCGCTGAGTTGGGATGACGTTGGAGATCGTGAACTCCTTGGGCGAGAGATGATCGTGGCAACTATAGATGTAGTTTGTACGATCAAAGAGAAGATGCACATAGCTCAGGACCGACAGAAGTATTGGGCAGATGCAAAACATCGACAACTGGAGTTCCAACTCGGAGAGTACGTATTTCTGAAGATCTCTCCTAACAGAGGAGTGATACGTTTTGGCAAGAGGGGTAAATTCAGTCCAAGGTATATCGGACCGTTCGACATACTCAAACGAGTTGGAGAAGTGGCATACCGTTTGGCACTATCACCCTTATTGGAAGGAGTGCACAATATATTCCACATATCCCAGCTATGACGATATGTGAGCGACCCCAGCCACATACTTGTTCACACAGAGCTCACTATACATACCGATTTAACTTGCGAGCAACAACCAGTTGATGTCATGACCCGGAATTTAGCTCATGACCGGCACTTAAATCACGCAACATCTAAAAGCGTAACGTAATTCAAGTAAGCCGAAGCCCAGAAATCTAAACCTTATTGCGGAAAATAGTGAAGGTGTGGTTTTGAAATAAAGGTATAATGAAATCAAGTTTTTCTTTAAATGCATAATTAAAGATTTATAAGAAAACAAAAGGGATTATATACTAAAGTTGAAAACATTTTCGTCCTTAAAAATTTGGGCAGCACCTCCCTTGTAATTTTTTTATCCAAAACGCCATACAAGCAATATATATAGGCATCCCCAAGCGGGAGCTAGCTCTTCGTCAATTGGCGGAATCACAACCACGCAATAAACATATATACGACGCCCAACAGCGAAGATCAACACAGAAAGAATAAATGAATAAAGCAAAACATCAACAACACAAAAGAAGCGAACATACACCCATTGCTCTAAGTCTCACAATCACACAAGTCTATCTAGGTCTATCAATATACAAAAAAACTAGTTTCTGATTGAAGGTGAGGTGAGGTTGTGTGCATATTTAATGAAGGTGAGGTGATGTTTTGGCCAGGTTTTGGTGATGGTTTATGGGGGTAGAGGAGAGTGAAGCAAATGAAGAAAGATGAAGATGAAGGAGTTGAGGAAATGGTGAAGTGAAGAAATGAGATGAAGAATTGGTCAAGGGTCTCTCTCTCTTTCTCACTCTCACTCTCTCATAGCCCATCATGCCATGCCTCCATGTCATAACTTGTCCCCCCCTCTCTCATCAATCATGTGTTCTCATTTCTTTTCTTTTCCATTTTCTCTTTTTCCTTATCATTAAAACCAAACACAAATGCAAATGAAACCAACATGTAACAAAATGCAACATGTCATGGTGCACTAACCATGGTTAATTAAAAATATGGATTTGACTTAATCGTGATTAGTAGTGCACTAATCAAGTTTAATTTAAACTTGCATATAATAAATTATAAAATCCCCAAATCCAATAAATACCCCTTTTTAATAAATAATACATATTAATCTCCAAATATTTTTCCAAATATTGGTATATAATTATACCATTTTACGAAAACCCCACATTCTGAAATATTACAATATCCCCCCTAAATAAATTCGGTCCCCGAATTTAAATTTAAACCCCTAAATACAAAAACATTCAATAATCAGCTTAATCAATGGGGCTCCGAAATCACGGAATACTCAAAAATGTCACAGCGCATCCAATGCACATGAAAACGAATATGAAACTCAAAATCGAACTCCGTCAAGCGTCACGCAATCACCGGAGTTATAAAGAAAATGCAAATCACGAAATCCACTACTGAAATCCAATATATTATAGTCAAAATCATATTACGTATATAGTACGCATCCTTGTCAAATCCTCTAAAAACTGAATAAAACACATGCAAAATCTTTTCCGAATCGCCGTGCGATGCGTAAATCACGGTAAAAGTGGCGGTCGCTCGTTTATAAAGTAGTAAATATACGTTCATATATGTTTTTTCTCAAATATACGTTCCGTCTTTTTGAAATATCCCAACAGGTTCTCCTTTGTAAAAGTTCGTGTCGCTCACGGACACGTAGGAAATAGCGAGACTGTATCTCCTTTTTGAAAATCTCTTGGTAAACTTTTATACATGCAAAAGTACTCAGGTGCTGTCTTCAGATCAGTCCTGCTCGGCTACTATATAATATAGTACCCATCATGAAAATATGATACTCATGAGTAAAAATCAGTCTCAAAAGGCCTATGTAACATCACGTGCGTCTGGTGCGCATGGAAATCAAAGTCCAGAACAAGTGCCACTAATGTGCACACATTATAAAACTAAGTGCAACGGGTGTGCGAAATCATCTGTCAAGTGCAACGGGTGTGCACGACAACAACATCAAGTGCATCTAGAGTGCACAAAAATCTCAATCAAGCGCAACAATGATGCACGAATAAAATCTCAATCAAGTGCAACCAACATGCATGATAAAAATCTCAATCAAGTGCATTCAACATGCACGAATAAAATCTCAATCAAATACATCCAACATGCACGAATAAAATCTCAATCGAGTGCATCCGGTGTGCACAAAACCGCATCTCATGCGTCCAGTGTGCGCAAAAATCTAAATCAAGTGCGTCAGGTCCGTACAAAACATATAGTGCAGTAGTGTGCACGATAACGAACGTCAAGTGCAGACACGCATGAAAACATAAATCTGGTGCAATAAATGCATGGAGTATAAATCTGGTGCAACAAATGCACGGAAAATATGAATCCGGTGCACTAGGTGCCCGAAAACTCATCAATATCTCAAATGCGCACAAAAACAACACTAAGCGTACCAAGGTGTATAAAATCATAAACGTGTGTAACTGCGTGCACAAAATCCGTACCAATGCACTGCAAACACATGTGAGCTATACCGAGTGCATAAGTCAAGTCAAGTGCATACGAGCACAAAATCAAATCGACAATATCGAAATCCACGGAATTATAAATACGTGCAGCCAAGGCACAAAATCAATATAAAGTGCAACAGATATGCACAAATCATCAATCGATGTAACGGTGTATAAAACATCTCAAGTGCAATAACTGTGCACAAATGAAAATATCTAGTAAGTGCGGCCATGGTGCACGAAAGCAAATATCAGGAAACCCAATCATCGAAACTCAAAATCCAAGCGATAAAAGTATGATACTCGGATCACAAAACGTAAATCGCAATAAATGACATTGAGGTACATCTCTTTCAATGTTGAAAATATGCCGGTACACCAAAACCTGGCAGAACAAGAACATCCGCTTGCCTTCTGCTCACGGTCTGGCGTCCTCTTTCTCTGGGTTCTTATTTTCTCTTGTGGATTACCAATCCCACCATCTTTCTGCTCATCGGCTCGGTTTGGTATAATGACGGAACAGTTTTGCTCCGGCACTCCGCTGATCCTCTCTTGGCCAATTAACATGACCACTAACAAAACGACGCGTTACTGATGGCGGCATCTGGCCCTCTGAATATGTGCGACACAACTATCCTGGATGCAAATCTTTATCGTTGCGGCATCCTGGAAGAACCTGCTTAGGGTCTCTTCCGATCTCACCAATGCCGAACTATACTGAGGTTGGAACTCTTTACTTAAATCTTTCTCTCATAATCGGACAGTTGTGTCCTTAGCATGGCTTTCTTCTGGAATTTGGCCATATCCAGTGCCTCTGCATACATATTAATCCTCTGGCATCAACGTGGAGTAACAACAGCTTGTTAACATCTCGGACGAACCTATTGTCCAATTGTCTTCATTATCATCCACTTCAACGTTATATCTTGTTGGCTACGTACTGCAATTTATTCTCGGCTACAGTCAATCCGGAGTCTCTCTCACGGACTCGAAATTACGAACTCAGGTATCTTCACCACTCTGTGGAAGATATCTAGTCGATCATGTCCTCGGGAACTTTTCCATAACATCGGAGGAATATGTTTCATTCGTCCGTTCTAGATCAACTCACAACGCATCTGGGTGAGGTCCTTCTATCTGAAGCTGGTGAACTTACCGATCTTACATCGGAGCATCCAACGATAATGTCTTCTCTTGCTCGATTTACTCTAGATCTGAGTAAAATCCTCCAAACTGGAATTCATCAACTCAACTGAGCATGCGTCGGCGCGTCCAATTAGACAAATCATCTCAGTAGCTCAACTCAAGATGAACTAGCTATCTTCTGTCACATCTCTGTCTGAAAGCTCTAGCGGTTTCATCTCATAAACTCTGGAGGCGACATCCCATCAATCTCAGCAACAGCTAGGTCATTTGTCTGCACGGTAGACAACATCGTGACCTCTGGGGTAGGCTGTACATCAACAGTCCTCTCAATCTGGCAGCCTCTATCAATGGCCCGATCATCCGGTGCAAATTCAAACACTCTCCTCTAACGAGAGATATCAACACAAACACAATACTGATACGTTCCTTTGTCACCAGAAAAACATCATGGTCAGTCCTCGTCCATGACGAGCTCGCTCTGACCGCATCTCTAGAGCAGCTCTCTCAGCTCGCATAGCCATGGTGACAAGAACTGCAACAGACATCGATGAGGATAGATCACATGAATGAATAGAATCACAGATCTCAAGATATGTACATCCTAAGGTTACTTAAGCGGAGCATCGTGTCGTAAGTATGCCACGGAACATACACACGATACGTCACTCTACTCAAGCTACCTAGTCCATCAACCATGATCAACCTACGTAATGAAAGTTTGGGTCTAGTACCCCCCAGTCAAGTCTAAGTTCCGTAAGGTCAAACCTAGGTTCCGAAATATATTACGCCCTAGACTCCGCATAGTCAAACCTAGACTCGAACCAAGATTAAACCTAACGCTCTGATACCAACATTGTTATGACCCGGAATTTAGGTCGTAATCGGCACTTAAATCATGCAACGCCTAAAGGCGTAACATAATTCAAGTAAGCCGAAGTCCAAAAATCTAAACCTTATTGCGGAAAATAGTGGAGGTGCAGTTTTGAAATAAAGGTATAATGAAATCATTTTTTTCTTTAAATGCATAATTAAATATTTATGAGAAAACAAAAGGGGTTATATACTAAAGTTGAAAACATTTTCGTCTTTAAAAATTTGGGCAGACCCTCCCTTGTAATTTTTGATCCAAAACCCCATACAAGTAATATATATAGGCATCCCCAAGCAGGAACTAGCTCTTCGCCAATTGGCGGATTCATAACTATGCAACAAACATATATACGACGTCCAACGGCGAAGATCAACACAGAAAGAATAAAAGAATAAAACAAGATATCAACAACAAAAAAGAAGCGAACATACACCCATCGCTCTAAGTCTCGTAATCACACAAGTCTGTCTAGGTCTATCAATATACAAAAAAACTAGTTTCTGATTGACGGAGTTTATCTAGATACAATATAAATAATAAGTACAAGAGTGGGCACGATCCAATATGTCCCACCTACCATAGCAAAACACCCTGGATGAAGCTGTGTGCCAGCGATACCGCTACTAATCCAAGCGGTCGAACCTGCAAGAAAATTGTGGCACAACGGAGGTGAGTTGCCAACTCGTGAGTAAAAAACATCAGCAGGTAGAAATCGAATAAACAACGATTCTTGGGTTAAACTGTATCATGAAGGTAATACTATGGTATCTAGGGTGACCATGTATACATATATGTCAACAATAGAGTCAATACCAATGGCATATAGAAATAAACATCTGAAATCATATGCATGTATGCATGTGGATATCATCCATGTGTGTCCATCAACGACACAACAATATCATGGAACCTGAATGTCCAACATTGACACTCGAAACAGCATGAAATCAAATGTCTGTATGCATGTGGATATTAACCAACATGTGTCCATCAACGACATAACAACATCATGGAACCTGAGTGTCCAACATCGACACCCGAAACATCATGAAACACGTGTCCAACATTGACATGTATATCCACATATCTCAGGCGCCGCATCCTCTGATCGGCCTTCAGGCGCCGCATCCTCTGATCGGCCCTCATGTCCATCTCACGACTCCGGTCAGTATCCTTCGGATAACCGCCGGGTCCAAACTATCACCGGTAGGCAGTGCTCCCTCCTGCCAGGCTCATCGTCTACATCTCGAGCTTCTTGCCCTGGGATACCGTACCGGGTCCACATGTACCCGCAGATGGCTCATCCAACTTCTTGAATCGGGTCTCGAAAACAAGCTCAGAACCGAGAAAACTCATGGTGGACATCTCAAAATCACATCACGAGAAACCGCGTTTTTAAAACAATTCATAATTTCCTTTGAAATATATCAGCGGTTCTCAAATCCAGAAATCTCATGAAAATGGTATCTCAATGCATACAACCATAAAGTACGATGTATGCAACATAGAACGGTAATGTGAGCATATCAAGTATATCATGTAAACATGTCATATGATAGTACTGAAGAATTAAGAATAATATCATGATATATCCTGTTCATACCAGAATATTGCATTTAATACTGCCCATTCTTCTGCTCGTTTGTTTATAGGCAGGTGCTTTTAATCCGTGTTTGCTACATATTTACAGGTTACAGGTTCCTAGTCAAAAGTAATGCAAATTATACAAAATCTCCACAGTTACGCCAAAATCCAAAGCATCTGCCACAGACAGATAAAAGTCGGGTTCCGGTCATCCATATCCGTGCAATGCCACTTACCAGTTCAAGAGACAAGACAAATAACAGTGGTCATTCGTGTCTCGGACAAGCACAAAGCATGAGAAGGGCAGCACAAGATTCGATGGGTGTGCGGAGCTCAAACGAGATAAAGGTCAAATGAATTAAAAGTGAATCCATTTTGGACTGTTGCAAATCTGAAGAAATTTTGGAAATATTTTTCAATTTGGGACATGTAGAACAACAGAAGAAAGCAACATGGTGATGCCCTAGAAAAACGACAACCTAAATCGCCTAAAGAGTCGCAGAACCGTGGCCAATGTAGTAAATATGTGGCGGTTCCGCGGCCGATTTGACTCGTCGTCAGACGATATTTTTGGGGTATTTTGGTTATTGCATTTGGTCTCAGTATTTGGCCCTAGAGTTTCAGCTCTCTGTTTATAAATAGCCCAGTTTTGTGCCAAGTAAAGGATGCTTCTTTTTAGTTAGAATTAGTGTAGTTTAGTTTTTATCATCATCTTCTTCATCTATTCTCCATGAAAGTGTAGTGAGAGCTCTTGAGTGGAAGTTAATGAAGATGATGGTTATTTTTCTTAACTTGTATCTTTACTTTTCTTGTCTTGTAATTTTAATTTCTTAGTGTAACTTTATTAATTGTTGTTAAGTAGTTATTGTTTTTCTTTTCTTGTTTTCTTTTGCTTTTCTTCTTATCCGTATTTTCAATCCATGATATTCGATGGAGTCCCTTGCTAAGGTGAGGGCCCAAATAGTTAGCTTGCTACCATTTTATAAAACCGTATTTTTCCTTTCTTTCTTTGCTTCTTTCTTTTTTTGTTTCTATTTTCATTTAAATGTGTGAATAATTTCCACACTTTTTAGGGGCTAAGGAAGGATAGTATGAGGGACGGAAAAATCTCTTGTGCTTCACTTCGCCAAACACCTTGAAACGAACCTAGACCAAACAAACACAACCCCTTCACTTAGGCGTGCTATATGTGACATATAGCTGCGACCTAAGTAGAGAAGTCGTTTGGGCGCACTACAACATGACATGTAGTTGTGACTTAATTGGATACATGGTTGTGGGTGTTTATCCTAAGGTTGGAAATAAGCGCACGTAGCGGAAGGACAAGGGGCACTAGGAATGGATTTACCATTGGAAAGCTTGCTTAAACTCGCAAATCCCATTCCTATGTCCTCCTAATCCCCGCTACATTCGATTATCCCAATATCATTTTAAGAATGGCAAAAGAAAAGTACAAGACTAATCCTAATTCTACTAACTAACCTTAACTCTAACAAGCTTACTTGAACATACATACAAACACTTAGAATAGATTTAGACCAATACATATACATTTTTTTATTGACTCTTCTAACGCAAGAACGAACATACAACAATCTCCCTGTGGATCGACCCGTGCTCAACCGGCTAGCTACAAAGTGGCATCGTCTTGATTGCGGTAAGTAGAGAACGAAAGTAGAACGCATATCGTAAAACGTAGCGCGTCTCCGCTGACAGTCAAATGGCATCGTTGCCGGGGAGACGGTAACATATTTCTTTCTTGTTATTCGGGTTAATATTTTTTTGTATATATATAAAAAAATAATAAAAATATTTTTTTTTTATTTTTGATATTTTTTTGTGTGCAAGTGTGCAGGCTATCTGGAGCAAGTACGGTAATCAAATAAGAAAACATAGCATTTTATTTTGGAGTACAAAACAAGGGGAGTGTTGGAACCAAAGACGGATCCCCAAGTCCAAATTTTGACCGTGGAACCGCGGTCAAAGCTTAGGTTTAGCGGCGGTTCTGCGGTTGTATTGAGGCTTCTGAGCCTCAGTTTTTTTCCACCCCTTCTCTTTACTCTAAAACCCCTCTGTGAACTCACTGAAACTGTATTTTCTGCAGGTTTATTTGCATAGATTGCGCTACTGCCAAATAAATTTTTTGTTGTTTCAATTTTTTTTTGTTTACCGCTTTGCATATTATAATACGGACATTAAGGGGCTTGAACACCAATTAAGATTGGGTGTGGATTCCATCACCCTTCCTAAGACCCCATAAATCACTAAAAGCATACGCATTACCTTGAGTTAATAAAAAATATCTAGACCAGATCAATAAGGACTTGTCGTCCTTATTTAGGACAAGTGAAAGTTGTGGGGAATCAGTCGTTTGGTGCCTAGACTAGACAAGTGAGGAGATAATTTTAAAAGGCCCGTCTCACGGTAATTCGTGAGCGGAACCCTCCTTACCTCACTTGTGCTTACCTGGCCACAATTGGCAGTGAAGAGACGATTCGAGGGTTACCCTGCAACTTGTCGCTTGGAAGTCGAGCGGTCTAGTTAGACTTTGAAGACTCTAGCTCTAGGTGATTATTTGTGCATGTTGTGATTGTACTTGTGCTTATGTAAAGTTTAGTCCCATAATTCCGTATTCTTTCAAAAAACCAAAAAAACAATTTCAAAAACTCCAAAAACAAAAAAAACAATTTATTTATAAAAATTCAACCACCATCCACCCTCCCTACCTTTTCATAACATAGGTACCCCCAAAACGACCAACTCTTGCTGAACTTTGGTATCCGCAACCAGACATTTCTTCATACAGTTCTTGCTTCGGTCGAACTTCGAATGATCCATCCATGCCCAAAATTTCGTTGAGAGATCGGATAGACGCGTTTAGGACAAACAATTGGACTCCGCAATCCACTTCGTATTAACCATTTCAAACAGTCACCCCTTCTCATGTTAATACCTCATCTGAGAGTCATCTTGCGACTCCGAGACCAATGTCCATTTCTGAACATATTGCACAATCCCGTAGCCGATCTTTCATGTCTTTCACCACTTTGAACTCGTTAAGACAACAATTCCAATCACCTTCTTATCATAACGTTGATCCTAATCCTGTCCAACCATTCGATTCCTATCAATCCTCCCCGACTTTTACACCTCTAGACATTTCTTCTGAACAACCATTTGGGAGTTTCACGTATCCAAACAACTTTGAATTTTTTACTGAAACCTCCTCACAACCCATATCTAGTCTTGAGCTAACTTTGGAAGAATTTCAGGTAGCATCGTGCCAAATGGAGGAAGTGAATGCGTCCATGGCCGCCCTCATACAATCTTGTGAACCGGCTGCTAGTTTACAACTAGCTCCACATTTTCCAATTTATGATGAGGCGATAGGACAGGTTGCGGATTTGAGTCGTGTGAGTGAGCATTCCACCCTTCCAAATCAAACCTACCCATTTAAAATCGAATTCCACAACTCCGAAAGTCTATCGAGTGTCCCAAATGAATCACAAATTGAAGATAGAACGGTTGATGAGTTGTGCTACTTTGTAGTGTTTGATTTACCTGATTGTGAAGGGACCCTGTCAAGCGAAACCACATCCAATCCCGTTGATCTCCACAACTCCACGCTAAAACCAGAATTGATTGAAATCCATGCTTTTGATGAGGTGTTTGGGAAATTTGACTTTCACTTGATTGAGGATATCGACACTGGGAATATTTTGGATAATGAACCCACAATTTTTGATGATTTTTTCTCACCAATTCATCATGTCCTTTCACTTCCGTGTGGACATCATCCCGAACCATTAACTATTTTTCCCAAACTCCATATGCGTCTAGATTTTGATGATGATAAATGCATGGATGAGCTGAATTTTGAGGAGAGTATTAAGGATAGAATTGAGGATGAACCAGTTTTACTTGATGATTCGGATTTTCGATTCATCCTATCCCTTTTACTGACTGTGTACACCCTCCTGAACCTTTAGCCGATACCAGTCCTCAATCACTTCCCTCCATCCTTTCCATCGTTCCCACTTTGCAAGACACCGTATCACATTCATTTACTGTGTCTGGTTTACCAAGTTCGGTTGACCTATGTTTTCTTACGGATCTTGAGAGGTTTGACCCTATTTCTCGACAGTTTGATAGATTAGTACATTCCATTCTTTCACTCCGATCATTACAGACTGTACTAATTTATTCAATCAATTTCCACCCTCAAGTTCGTATTCCATTTCTTCCCCCCTCCTCCATTCTTCTCCTCTACCGAGACTGTAAGTCGCTTCCATCCCCATACGGTCTCGCGTATTCTCCATTTCTTTCCTCTCCACATTCTTTCACCAACCTGCACATTATCGCGATAAAATTTTTGAATGGTTGGTGTTAACTTTTGGCATGTATAAGGCTTTGTATAGATTAATACTGTTCTCTTCTCCCCTAACTCTGAACCTTAATGCCTAAATAGTGGAAACACTGTTTCACTTAAGTTTGGGGGAAACCTTTTTGTGTATATATATTTTATTTGTTTTTTCATTTTGTAAAAAAAAAAACAGGGGAGCGCCGATAATTTTGACCCACTTGGTGTAGCATGACAGTTAGGGCACTGTCAAGTTTAAGTTTGGGGGTGTGCTTGGTAAGCTTTCTACCTTCGCATTCATGTGTATATTTTGCATTTGCATACTTATTAAAAACCCACAAAAATCGAAAAATTTCCAAAAATATAAAAACTTTGTCGTCAAGTTAGCTAGTAGGGTAACTTAGATTTTTATTCCGAAAATTTAGTTGATATGTTAGGAATAACTAAATCCTATTCTTAGGAAGTGAGGACCCTAAAAGTAACGCTCTTTCTGTTTAACCTTGGTAATTATATGTCCTTACAGTTTTTTTAGAAGTAGGTAATCTTGAGTTCAGTTCTTGAGTTAAGTTGAGATGAAGAGAAAGTATTGAAAGCTTTATTGAAGGATAAGTCTGAAAAATAGTTCCTATTCTTGAGTCCAAATTCAGAAAGTATATACCCTCCAATCGCACTTACACGCACCTTAAAACTTAGGATAGTAGAAGATACCTAGAAATCTCTTTCCTGAAAACCTAGTATGAAAGAAAAAATGATATTTAAAGCTAACCACCAAAAGAGCATCATTGAAAAATATATACGGTCTTGAAAAAGAAAAAGAAAAAGAAAAAAAAAGAATAAATTACAAGACCTGGAAACTGCTATTTACGCTTTAAGCTCACACATTCAATAATCGGCTGGTTAGTGCCTCAAGAAGCATTAATAGTCGCATGAAAGGTGTGTGAGCAAATCCGTCCATCATTAACGAAAAGAAGTGGTATTAGGTATTAAGGCAAGGGTATTATAACTTAAATTGAATTCTTGAGTATAGGGGTGAAAATTTACACACACGTGGGGGTATACGATCGATGTTTGGAGGAAAGATAGGGATGAAGAATAAGACTTATGTTTTCCATAAAGATGATAAAAATTCCAGATTGGAGACTGCGCTTTAGAAGGAAAACTCAAGAGATACCGAGATTTTTCTAAACTGTAAAAACATATAGGATCTGAGATTGAATTAATAGGAGGTGTGAGAAATAAGGGATGGATATTTCTAATTTAGAATGATAGAGTTTCTAACTTAGATGCTAAACTGTAGGAGTAAAATCGACGTTAATTTACGAACTAGCTTGACGGGATTTTGTGGGCAGTATCCACTGAAAAGCCTCAGGAGACAGCATTCTTCCTACTAGGGACACCTAGAGCTTTAACGGCTTGTTGCACGAGCTCAGTGCAATCGTGTTCTCTGCGAAAGTGAGGTTAGGACTTTTTGTGAATAATTGGTTTTGCTCGGGACAAGCAAAAGTTAAGTTTGGGGGTATATGTTCATACCAGAATATTGCATTTAATACTGCACATTCTTCTGCTCGTTTTTTTATAGGCAGGTACTTTTAATCCGTGTTTGCTATATATTTACAGGTTACATGTTCCTAGTCCAAAATAACGCAAATCATACAAAATCTCCACAGTTACGCCAAAATCCAGAACATCTGCCACAAACAGATAAAAGCCGGGTTCCGGTCATCCGTATCCGTCCAATGTCGCTTACAAGTTCAAGAGACAAGACAAATAACAGTGGTCATTCATGTCTCGGACAAGCACAAAGCACGAAAGGGGCAGCACAAGATTCAATGGGTGTGCGAAGCTCAAGGGAGATAAAGGTCAAATGAATTAAAAGTGAAGCCATTTTGGAAACATTTTGCAATTTGGGACATGTAGAACAAAAGAAGAAAGCAACATGCTGATGCTTTAGAAAAACGACAACCTAAATACCCCAAAGAGCCGTGGAACCGCGACTAATGCGGAAAATTTGCGGCGGTTCCGCGGCCGAGTTGACTCGGCGTCGGACGATATTTTTGTGGTATTTTGGTAATTGCATTTGGGCTCAGTATTTGGCCATAGGGTTTCAGCTCTCTACCTATAAATAGCCCAGTTTTGTGCCAATTAATGGATGCTTCATTTTAGTTAAAATTAGTGTAGTTTAGTTTGTATCTTCTTCTTCATCTATTCTCCATGAAAGTATAGTGAGAGCTCTTGAGTGGAAGTTAATAAAGATGAGGTTTATTTTTCTTAACTTGTATCTTAACTTTTCTTGTCTTGTAATTTTAATTTCTTAGTGTAAATTTATTAAGTTGTTAAATAGTTGTTGTTTTTCTTTTCTTGTTTTCTTTTGCTTTTCTTATTATCCGTATTTTTAAGCCATGATACTCGACGGAGTCCCTTGCTAAGGTGAGGGCCCAAATAGTTAGCTTGCTTCCATTTTGTAAAACTGTATTTTTCCTTTTCTCCTTGTTTCTTCCTTTTAAAGAGGATAACGCCCTTTGACAGCTACCGAGGAAGTCTTTCCAAGCATAACTCACTAGGCCTTCAGAACTTTCATCTTTAAAACGGAAATTCCACGAATCCCTGAGGTGGATAAGTCTAATCAAAAGGTACAACGGCCCGAGCGACCATACTTAACATAAATGTAGCCACTGGAGCCATTCTAAAAAGGGAGAAATTAAAAAAAGATAGCAGAAGCTACCCGACCTACTAGATCCTTTACATAAAAATAAGGGTAAGAAGCAATTTTTTCCATAGGTCCTCTTCTGAGTCCGGAGAAGAAGTAGAGTGAACTATAGAATCACCACCAGCTTCTTGGGGCCAGTCCAAGATCAGTTATTTTCAAAATACAACAACCGCGCCCAATATCTATACTTCTCTCGATCGGAAAATGGCCTTGAATTGAAGGACTTGTAGACAAAACTAACTATTTTCATTTAAATGTGTGAATAATTTCCATACTTGTTAGGGGCTAAGGAAGGTTAGTATGAGGGACAGAAAAATCCCTTGTGCTTCTCTTCTCCAAACACCTTAATACGAACCTAGACCAAACAAACACAACCCCCTCACTTAGGCGCGTTATACGTGACATATATCCGCGACCTAAGTCGAAAAGTCCTTTAGGCGCACTACAACGTGATATGTAGTTGCGACTTAATTGGATACATGGTTGTGGGTGTTTGGCCTAGGGTTGGAAATAAGCGCACGTAGCGGAAGGACAAGGGGCACTAGGAATGGATTTAGCATTGGAAAGCTTTCTTAAACCCGCAAAACCCATTCATATGTCCTCCTAATCCCCGCTACGTTCGATTATCCCAACATCATTTTAAGAATGGCAAAAGAAAAGTACAATACTAATCCTAACTCTACTAACCAATTTTAACCCTAACAAGCTTACTTGAACATATATACAAACACGCAGGATAGATTTGGACCAATACATATACATTCTTTATTGACTCATCTAAGACAAGAACGGACATACAACCATCTTCTTGTGGATTGACCCGTGCTCAACCGGCTAGCTGCAAAGTGACACTATCTTGATTGCGGTAAGTAGAGAACGAAAGTAAAATACATATCGCAAAACGTAGCGCGTTTCCGCTAACAATCATAGCCATTCTACTGTGTAAGTGGCATAGAAATTACTAATGATGAATGTGTGAGCCGGCAAATCTGTGTAAGTGTAACATGTGCATCATCGGTAATAGTGCAGGTGCACTAGCAGGCGAAATCATGAAAACAAAAGGGTATGAAACGTCGTATATATATCGTAATGAAAGAAATGTGAGCGTATACAGAAATACAAAATCGTAACGCGAGCGTACACAGAATAAAGGAATCGTAAGCGCGAACAGTATAAAAATACGCACCTATGTATGATTCATACAGTTATATTTTTAAATAGTACGAATCGTTGCTTTAGAAAATAGGGGACTATGATATTTTTGGAAAAGATACCATTTGAAAAGTTTATAGCGACTTCTTAAAATCATCATTTAAAAGTGCGTAACGATTCGTTAGTTATGAAATAGGTATGAATCCAAACATATCACAAATATCCACTTCGTGATGTACAATAAAATGCTCTTAAGTCGAAATAAATATCGGAGATTCATTCTTATTATATCACGTGCGGAATATCCACCCTACGATATCACCGAATCAATAGTACGGATCTACAGTCATGTACATCCTCTCATCTTATATCATCATAAATCATCTTATGTCATCTTGTATTCATATCATATCACATCGCCTTATATCATTATCTCGTATCATAACGACTCGTATCATCGTAACATAAATTTTCCTTTTCCCATATATGTGTATATATATCTCAAAGGTGAAGAAAATAGAACTAAAGATATATCTTTCTATCATGTCTACTATTATCGCATATAGTATTCTAATAACCCTATAGACTATATATATATATATATATATATCCTTAGCACTACGATTGCGGGGTTGCTATACGCCATCCATCCGACTTTCCCCCATAGATATAAATCTACTCACCTGCTAAACTCCTTGGTTATCCGAAGTCGATGTACTTCATCATCTCCAAAGTCCACATAAAGGTACCTATAATCAAAACACATCGTAATGCTATTAAAACAAAGTCCGGAAAACCGATACGGCACATAATGTGCTCATAGGTTAGAACCTATAGCCTGCGCATGCAAAAACAACTAAATAACCCTCTTCGTTGACGTACAAACGTCCAACGACCAAATCCAAACTCAAATATGAAAACCAAGTTTCAGAAATCGGAAAACACGAATCAACAACTAAGGAAATCACTCCCAGATTCTACCCTCAGTCAAACTAGGAGGTTTTGCATATAGGGTTGCTCTAGATATAAGATAAGCAAGCTATGGTCCAAAAATCACAAGATTCCACCCTGACTTGGCCGTAATTTGCGGCCTTAGGTAATAAATCTGCGGCCATTTATTGGTGTTTGGGTCTTGGGTTTTAGGGGGTGCTTCTAGATTGTCTGCTCGCCTCACTGTCATGGGAACTTATTTTATGGGTCTCTCGGATCATCCCAGATTCCAATATACCATCACAAACTGTCAAAAATAATCGATGTCGGGAAATTCTAAGTTCATGGTTTGGTTTTTAGTCTCTGGTCTTGGCCAGTAAAATCATCACTAAGGGTTTTTAAACACTCACTACACTTCAATTACTACTTCACAAGTCAAATCTCCCACTAAACATCAACTTAGAAATTTCTAAGATCACAATCTACACTAAATCGAAATCTAAACTAAACTAAAAGGTTAGGAAACTAATTACAAGATAGGAAGAGAAGGTTATATCTCTTGGAAGCAACTCAAGAAAAACCCTAAATGCTCTAAGTGCTCAAAATCCAAACTTGTTTCCACCATGGGGTGTAGGATGAGGTTGTGTGCATATTTAATGAAGATGAGGTGATGTTTTAGCAAGGTTTTGATGATAGTTTATGGGGGTAGAGGAGGGTGAAGCAGATGAAGAAAGATGAAGATGAAAGAGTTGAGGAAATGGTGAAGTGAAGAAATGAGATGAAGAATTGGTCAAGGGTCTCTCTCTATCTCACTCTCACTCTCTCTCATAGCCCATCATGCTATGCCTCCATGTCATAACTTGTCCCCCCTCTCTCTCATCAATCATGTGTTCTCATTTCTTTTCTTTTCCTTTTTCTCTTTTTCCCTCTCATTAAAACCAAACACAAATACAAATGAAACCAACATGTAACAAAATGCAGCATGTCATGATGCACCAACCATGTTTAATTAAAAATACGGATTTGGCTTAATCGTGATTAGTAGTGCACTAATCAAATTTAATTTAAACTTGCATATAATAAATTATAAAATGCCCAAATCCAATAAATACCCATTTTTTAATAAATAATACATATTAATCTCCAAATATTGATATATAATTATACCATTTTACGAAACCCCAAATTCGCAAATCGAATAGTTTACGTGAAATATATTATTTTAATATTTAAATTCCAAAATAATATTTTATATTTCTGAAATATTACAGTTGATATTTTGGATCGAAAGGTGAAGACATTACAGAACAAGGAGGTGAACTTAGTCCGAGTAATGTGGAGAAGGGATTCGCCGGGAGAATCAACTTGGGAGAGAGAAGACGATATGCATACACGATACCCCTACCTGTTTGAAACTTAGTATTTATATAAATTTCGAGCACGAAATTTTTATAAGGAGGGTGGAATGTAACGACTCTGAAATCGCTGTACTATGTAATTTGTTCAAATATATAGAAAGGGTATTTCAGCCTGACTAGGAGTTATAAGTTAATTTTGTTCAATAAAAACAAGAAACAACTTGTAACTCACTGGTTAAGCCTTTACACTGCTGTGACATACCCTGCATGTTCGAATCCTATCAGTCCCAATTATTTTTTAAAAAAAAAATTTTTAATTTTTGGAAGCCCAAAAGTTGCACGTTTAATACACGGAGAATTGAAAAGTTTCAGAAAAATCAAACGAGATAAATGAGGAGTTAAGACAGAATAATACACCTGGCACGAATCTCGAGACAGATGACCCCCATCTGACCACCCATTTCTCCCTCTGGGCCACTACCGGAGTTGGATCGACTCCAAATCGATCCGTGTTTCCCCTGTGCACCCTTTCAGCTCCCCTCCACTCTATTTTCTTGTTTGATATCTCTGCAATTAACCAGAGACTCTTCAATTCCCCATTAATCCTATTTTAAATTCTTTTAAATCAATTCTTCAATTCACACACCTTCATTTCATCCCTATAAATATCACACCATTTTCTAGCTTTCCCCTATTCTGAAAATTTCTCAAAAAATTCTCTATTTTCAAGAAGGGTTAAAGCTAGTCAAGTGGAGTTAGCGATCAAGTCCATTCATTGAAGACCGGAGCCTTTTCCCGACGATATCACGATCCGTGAGGGATTCCTCTCTCTCTCTTTTTCTCTCCTATCAACGCTCTAAAACCGTAAGTCCCTATTCTTCTCTTTCATTTTGAATCAAACCACATTCTTAAACAATATCGACAAAGTGGAGTTAACTCGTAGTATTTTCTCTTAAACAAACTTTTGTCATCTTTGCTATGTTAAAATATCACTCTAAATCTCTAATATTACCTTAACATATTACTCACATCGTTTACCTTTTCATGTAATTAAATTTCATGTGAAATAACCACATAAATCGAAAAATTTCATATAAATACCATGAACTTTAAATACAACCCTTTAATCGATAAGTAGCATATATCTCTCTAGAAATTCACGGGGTAATGACATATCCCACCACATACACTATGGTTTCATAGCACGGTGTTTTATATATAGGTTTAATTTAAAGAATACGGTTTACAATAAAATACCTTTATTTTTACAAATAAAATACCTTTATTTTTACAAATAAATGTTTTTAATCGATATTTTTAAAATCCTTTGCAATTGCGCCTCTACAACCCTCTTTGGGAAACCTATCTACGGATGGTGTGGGTTATCACACTTCCTTGGGATAGTAGAGTGAGATATATAACTCCTCACAAAGATTTTGGCCTCGAAAGGAAATGAAATAAAGTTTTTTTGATCGGAATATGAAAAAACCGAAAATATGATTTAAAAGAATACAACTTTTTAAAACAAATTAAAGTTTGGAAAATTATAAAAAATTATAAATCCGTACTTTCAATAAAAACAAATTGTGAAAGTTATATTTAAAATTGAAAGATTAAATTTTAATAAAATACCACCAAGTTCCTAAAATAGTAGTTTTCAGAAAAAATACCATAAACTTTTAAAAGCTAGATTTCATCACTAAAATACCACCTAAATTAAAATACATTTTTATAAAAACTCTTAATATTATAAATCACCCTCGAGATTTATTTTTAAACAATATTAAAGTATTTTTCATAAAACCCTCTCGAGAAATGCAAACAATGTAAACAAACAAGAACAAATCTTTAAGGATTCTAGATTAATATAGGTTTAAACAGTATCATTTCTCTTAAGCCCCAGGGAGCCAAAGAAAGTGAGTGTTTGCCTACTCAGCTTAGACAACACTGTAAATTAACGGGGTCATCAATCACAATTGTCTTGGAAAAAGACACAAATCCTGCCGTCCATATGCAGCAGTTGTCCGATTACTCCCGAACTTAAAAATTTCAACAGTTAAATCCATTTACAAGAAATCACCATAAACTGAATACAAACTCGAACCAGAGTCCAAATTCAAACCAGACTTGAACTTGAATATTCAGACTTGAACCCTTGAACTTGAATACTTGACTTGACTTGACCGAAGTATGAATATAACTTGACATGAACTTGACATGAATATATAAATACATGATTACTATGTGAACATGAACTTTTATATATATTTTTTTATATTCATGGATTCAGCCAAGACCTGTATATTTGAACTATATACTACAATACACGGGGATAAAGAGGTAGATTGGTACGGAACGTATATCGTAACACGAGAAATCACTTTAAAAGGCACCTGTATGAATTCACGTGCCGTTGTCTCGTGGGTTATAACGGGGCCTTGTACTACATGTTATTATAGTCCATGGGGTAAGATGGACTACTCTCGTATACATGAATACTTTCTTTATCAAATTACAAACAACCATATTAGAATAGCAAATCTCATACCTGTAAATGATCATGCTTAGATACTCGCTTATACAATCTTATCTGTTCACATTATTTGGTTTCTATTCACTTTATATACCATTCAGTCATCTCCTTTTACTTCTTTTGGGGACTTATAGAGTGCTAGTTCACTGACGACATTCCTCTCTGTTTTTTTCTTTAGAATATTCGTCAGGAGGACCGATCTCCGAAGAGATAGAGCCGAGCCTGGAGGACTTGGACCAGTTTGCTGCTCGGACTGATTACTAGTTCTTGCATATACTTACTTTCAATATGCTATTGTTTAGGCATTTGTTTTTTATCATTATATCTTTTTATTCCAGACAGTTGTATTTAAACTTGAATGTAAATAAAGTTGTTGTTTCATTTTATCACTCTTATTATTCTTGCACCTTATTATATTGCTTATTTATGCTTAACGTATTTTCATAGTAAATACATTGTGGGTTTAGCACGTCACCGTTTCCGCCTACTGAGAAGTAGGGCATGACATTTGCCCTCATGAAAGTCACAAACTAATGTGTAAATAAATCGAGGCTTGCATTCCCTATTTAATTAAATTATTACCAAGTGATTCGCATGCTACTATAAAAATTTACAACGCAAATCACAGAGGGTTTATCCAAATCCATTCCAATATATTAATCTAACCATTGTATATCACATACACAAAAATAAATAGAACACATTGCAAGTATATGATCACATCACAACCATAACTCATTATATCACATATAATGATTTGCATAAAATAGTTACTATAATTTAGAACTAAAACTATTTAAATATTTTTAACAACAACTTACTACAAAAAATTATCTTGTATGTCAACAACTTAACACACATTCATCTAAATGTCAATATAAAAACAACAAATATTTTAATAACAACTTTAAAAAAATTCCAACAAACTTGGATTTTAAATTTAAATAATTTCCAAAAAAACCAACAAACTCCTACAAACTTGGAATATATTTGAATATAGATTTTCAACAAACTTGGAATATATTTAAAATAGATTTTCAACAAACTCCAACAAACTTGGAATATTTTTGAAACATGATTTTTTATTTAATTAATTTATTTAAAAATTCAGAATATTTTTAATAATAAGAAAAACTTTTTTTAACATATTCCATATTTTTATGCGTAAGCAAATTTTTAAAAAAAGTTGACATTTTTAATCTTATTAAAAATATCTAATGTATCAAATTTAATCATATTAAATTTTATAGAAATATTGACATATGCATTCAATAATATTCTAACGCTTAGAACATATTGATTAATCATAATTATAACAACATTTATGTATGCAATTATCAAGAACAAATAAAGATAAAATAAATTAACTTAATTTATAAACCTTCGCTCTGATACCATGCTAGTAAATTTGGTGTAAACGCGGCGGAAGGGAAAATTAAAATTTTTAAATTGACACCAAAAAGGGTTTATAAATTATGCTAATTTAATTAACGAAATCAATTAATACTTAATTGATTCAAGAAAAGGTTATACCTTTGCGCAAATTTGGATTTGCGTTCCATTCGCTGTGCTAACGATTCATATCCAATTAGGACGACTTGATTACACCTTGATGATCTCCTTACTATCTCCACACAACTCTCCAAGATCAATGAACTCTGATTAATTAATTAGCTAATTTAATTAATCAAAGAGATGTATTAATTTAAAGAAAATAAATTAAAACAATTTTAATTTATTTCCACTAAAGAGATTTCAGCCAAGAGAGCATGAGGGGCCCAAAAATTTTTGAGAGGAAGAGAGGAATAATGAGGGTTAGGGTTTGTATCAAATAGAAGGCTATATCTAGTGATCTAATTCAAATCATCTCAATTAATTAATTTATTTAATTCCTTAAACAAACTAATTAGTTACAACTTAATACATGTTGGCCTACACATATGCATATGAATATAATATTTGATACACATCAAATTCACAACAATATTATTTTATAAATATTTATATATATCAACATATATATTTATAATTACATATATATATATATATATATATATTCATACTATAATTAATACATATTTATATATATGGGCATGTATTATTTACTCATTTAATATCATGTATTATCTTGAGTAGTATACCAAATCACATTTGATGATTTTACCCTTATTTAATTAAATTTCAATAGTATATCAAATATACTTATTTAATTAAATCCTTTTATATATCAAGCGTATACAATCTCTTCTTTATTTATATTCCTATGTTTGGCAAGTAGGAGTTCACCTATGTGTGACTCCGGAGGCTCGACGTTTACTCAGTAGTGGATAATTAATTTGAACAATTCGAATTAATTCTATAAGCAGTAAAATCCACAAGTCTATAAGAACGATAGCTATGCATTTAGACTACCTGGGTAAACCGTCGATGACTGGATTAGAATAGGAAAATGCTATCCAAGCAAATCAATATCTATCAGTGGAAAATACCGTACGGTTCGGTCTCTTCGTCTCCTTGTGCTCCTTATTTGGTCTAAGGCTTGGTAGTATTGTCAAAACCTAATAACTCAAATAACTATTGTATTGGTATTATCATGTAACCGTGAGATCAAACTGATAACTACTTATCATTTGATTTCTAGTATTCTGGCCAGAAATTTTAGGTCACTGATATATCGCACATTGCAGAACACTGTTTTCTTTATACCTGAGAGACGAATCCCATGTTGATTCCTCGTAACCATCACATGTATTCGACCATACCCAACTACTACCGTTATAAACAGTATCAATGGATCTATGGTTGGGTAGTAATTAACGTAATCTCTAGCACATGCAAGATGCAATGGTGAATCTCAGGTCTAGAGATTAAGTCATACCAGTTTTCACTATATGAATTTCCATCTGAAAGTTATGAATAAATACCAACTGGAAATTCAAAGTGAGTCGTTCGGTGTACTTATTATTTATAAGTACCTGCATATGATACTCTGATCTCACAACACCAGATGACTATGAGAACAGTCATTACTCTCTAATGAGTAAGTATAGTATACATTAGTTTTTCGGAGTATCAATGTCCTGTTTCGATACTCCTACGACTAGGAACATTTAAAAATATACTTATCGACTAGTCAGGTCTTATTATTGTGATCTACATCACAATCCTGTAGTCTAGTATTATTCTACGTACTTTATATGTAATCAATAATAAACAGAGTATTATAAATAAAAGATATACCAATAAAGAAAAAACCAAATAGCATACTATTATTACGAACAAGAAAGTTCTACACATGTAGGTCACAATTACAACTAATTGCCTCTAAGGGCACCTACATCTAACAGTGGATGCTCACGTGTTTAACACGTGGGTGTTATTATAGAATTTAATCTTATCTGAAGCCGGTACTCACATGCTTTGCATGTGAGTGCTCACGTGTTTAACATGTGGGAGCTGCCCTTCTATTTTTTATAAGAGAACATGGGCCATGTTAGATTGTATAACACATATATATCGTTAAAATATCCTAAAAGCACATGTGTTTGTATAAGATTATCGCTCTCAAGTATAAGTTGTTCATGTGATTTAAACCCTACTATATGTCACTATATTGTTATACATATTAATCCTTCTTCATTAATAATAAACCAAATAAAGTATGCAATTTGAAGAGATATTAGTTCTTAACAACATCGCATGGTTTAAGATATTACAACGGTTTTCGGAGCTAAGACTTCTATCCCATTAAGAAGGTATAGAGCAGACACACATTCGCTTGTGTTTTCATCCGTTTCAAGAAAATTTCGACAGCGCCTCCCCGCTGTTCTCCGAGTATACTGTAATAGAATAGATAATCATTTTAATGTTGTGAAACAACATTGAAATGAATATCTAATTTATTTTTATACACGGAGAAACAGCGGAAAGGTACCGAAAAAATAACTCGAAACGAATGAAAACACAAGTGAATACATGTGTTTGCTTTATACATTCCTAACTTATCCACACCGGAAAAATTTATCGGTTATCATACGATTGAATCTTCTCATCATATAAACTTTACGATGGTTGTTAGCACCGAACGATACCGTCCGATTTTTAACAACCTTCGTGTAGTTTTATGTCACGATAAACACTGAACGTATGTTAACAGATAGACGGGGTCTACGACACGTAATTTAGTTTGATAAATTATCTAAGTTTGATTTCGCTTAGGTGTAGGGTTGTTAGTGTGTATGTGTGTGTTGTGTGTGCGTGTTGTATGCGTGTGTGTGTTGTGGGGTGTGTGTGTGTGTTTATCATAGGTAAAATATGTAAGTAAAAGATGCTTAATAGAAATAAGAAGAGAAATAAGACGATAAACTTATAGTTGGTCAATATCATAAGAATAAGGCATAATTTAAAACTGTTGATCTTATTGGGAACATCAGCTTAGTTTTAATATTGGATAAAACACTATTTAACTATCTTTTACACACTTACGATACTTGCGGTTAAGTTTCATGATTTTAGTGTGAAAGACATAACAGGTATTGCAAATCAAAGAAAAAGACAAGTATATCTATATCAAAGAGCAAATGAATATGATGATATGGACTTACAAGACGTACAGAGGAAATCAAATAGAACGAGCATTAGCGATATCAAAAGAAGCAAAAAGATATGGCGACAAGGAATTTTCAAGACAGAGATAAAGAAATAAAAAAGGACATGGTTTGAAAGACCCAATTGACTCATAGAACATGTCTCGAATGAGTAAACTATGTATTTTCTCTATTTATTGAGTCATAGGTTATCTTGTATGAGTCACATGATTTTAAAAAAACTCTCAAATATCTCAGTTTTTTAGACATCTCATATATCTATGAGACGTCTCACAGTGTCTTTGATCTCTTCCATTTGTTCTTGACATCTTGAACCGTCTTACCTTTTCTTGAGACGTCTCATATTCATTCCCTGCACAATGAATTTTGTTATGTTGTTATGAGCCAACTCATCCCTTCTTAAGAGGTCTCATATTGACTTCCTGTATCTTGATATTTTTGTCTTGAGCCGTCTCGCCATATTTTGAGCCGTCTCGTATTGGTTTCTTGCATACTGATTTTTTCTTTGTTGGTATGAGACGACTCATAATATTTTGAGACGTCTCAATTTCTAACCGTTTGAAATTCCTGAAATTATTCTCAACCAATTTCTTTCCAGTTTTGTGGGATTCTTTTCCAGTCATTTAAATATGGTCTTGGACGAATTATTTCATAACAATTATACAGATTATTTATCATCTCTCCTACTCTCATTTTGTGATCATCATCTTTCAAGTTTTCGAAACCCTAGTTATCACCAGGTTTGAATTCTATTTGGGTTTTTCGAAAGCTTTTTTGTTTTGAACTTTTTCAAGGATTTTCTAAACTGGTTTTGAATCTCTTGTCTTTGCAAAATCTTGATCTCTTATTTTAAACTCTTTACAAATTCTTTTGAGATCATAAAGGTGAAATAAAGCTAACTTTATGATATACCCCAATTCTTCGGTTTTAAAATTGTGATCGATTCTATCCGAGATTAGGAGTGGGTTTTGGTTATTGTAACTGAAAGTTGTAAAGTTTTGATCTGAGCCAGTATTCATATTAGAATTTTGCATTATTATATCGCCCATTCTTAATTACATTACATATAAATAGGCGCTTTTGATCCATGTCTGCTAAATAGTTGCAGGTTACAGGTTCTCATATCGTTACAGTGAAATTCATGAAAAGACGCTACAAATGTGAGACTACGACCAACAATAGATGAATCCGTATGATGCCGCCTACCAGTTCAAAGAACAAATGAAGATCATTAGATAGTTCAATACACGAAGCACAAGGGTAGCATAAGATTCAAGACTTCAACGCGAAGCTCACGGTAAAAGTCCACATAATTCTGCACTGTTGGAAATCTGAAAGAAAATAGACGAGATTCTGAGGAACCAAGTGAAGAAAACAGAAGGAAAAAAGCAACCCTGAAACCTGAGCCAGAGATCCCACTGATTGGCCGCGGAACCGCGGCCAAACATGCCTTTCTGCCGAGGTTCCGCGGCCATATAGTGCACGTGTCGGTGCACGTGTCGGTGGAGGAAAGCCGAAAGCCTAATTAGGCATGCCTCTTTTTAATTCTTAGATTAAAATTTTAATTCCAGTTGTAATGCACTTGTTGAGAGGTCATCAATAAAAGTATTTTTATTTTTATCTCGCATTTTTTTATTATTTGAATTTAATTCTTGCAATTTTTATCTGTTCTTTTACTATCTGCAATTTAGTTTTCTAATACAAAAATTATAAAAATGAATTTTATTGTTAACTTCCTAATGAGTGAGTAATTCCTCACTTGTTAGGGTTAGGATAGGGAAGGTTTGAGAGAAGGAAATCTCTCTCACTCCTTTTCTTGCCCATATAATTTTAATTAATTAGGACTCTATTTAAATTAACCACACACCGCTCACTACGGCACCCTATCCTACAAGATAGCGGTGATTCCCTAGTTAGATCGGTTGTGGTTAAATTAACTGGAGGTTAGGGATAGGAGTTGAGAACAGACGGACAAGGACCAAAAGGAAGAAACTAAGTTTCTTCCTAGTCATACTAATCCCCGTTGTTAACTATTACCCTAACACCTATATTCTTAACTAGGGCATTGATAGAAGTGAGAAGAATCCTTAATTCGAACTAACCTAATCCTAACCCTAGCAAGACTTTTAAATCGATTTATTCTCATTTTTAGATCGTAAATCAAAACCTACCAAAAATAGAACATAACTAGTTAGAACTTAAAGAAAAGAACACATTTTCACCGTGGATCGACTCGTACTCAACCGGCTAACTGCCAAGCGACACCGTCTTGATTGCGGTATTCTTAAATTTTAAACGCATACAAAAACCTAATCAATCAAATGGCGTCGTTGCCGGGGAGACAGTAGTTTATTTCTTTTTGTAATTTCGGGTTAATTAAATAAAAATTGAAAAATTGAAAAAATAAAAAAAATACATAAAAAATCATCTTGTTATTTTTGATTGATTTTGTGTGAATTGTGCAGGAAAAGAAGACGGACAGATTTAGACCTGGGGAAAGCCCAGTGAACAAATCAAGAAACAGAGGATCTGAACAAACAGAGGAGAACCATAACAGCACACAGAAAAGTTCTGACGGCCTGATCCAACTGAACCACCGCGGAACCGCGGATAAATCAGGAGTTTGACCGCGGAACCGCGGTCAAACAGGTGACGTCACCTGTTTTAAAAGTCTCTGTGAGTATACTTTTTCTCCTCCTACCCTCTGCACTCCACTAAAAAAATTTCCTGCAGGTATTCTTTACGCAAAATTCTTCTCCCTCTCCAATAAATCATTTTATGCAGGATTCTTTACGCCGCAAATTAAAAAAAAAATTAGCAAGTGTTTTAGATTTTGTGTGTTACTGCTTTGCATATTTAAAACGGAATCTAAGGGGCTATAACACCAATTAAGATTGGGTGGGGATTTCATTACCCTTCCTAAGACCCCAGAAATCACAAAAAGCATATGCATTACCCTTGAGCTAATTAAAAAATATCTAGACTCGGCCAATTAAGGACTGTCGCGCTCATTAGGACAGAGGAAGGTTGTGGGCATTCAGTCATTTATCTAAACCTGACTTTGTGGTGCCTAGGCTAGACAAGTGAGAAAGGTAACTTTAAAAGGCCCGTCTCACTGTAATTCGTGAGCGGAACCCTCCTTTCTTCACTTGTGCTTACCTGGCCACAATTGGCGGTGAAGAGGCGATTTGAGAAATATCTCACAACTTATCGCTTTGGACCTGTTAGGAGCAGTCTAGTTGACTTAGGAGACCCTAGCTTTAGGCTTGATTGTGCATGCTTAAATTGTGATTGTCTGAAAGTGTGTCGTAGTTCCGTACAAAATTTTTTTGCAAAACTTTTTATAAAGAAAAACAAAAAAAACACAAAACATAATTTTTACAAAAACTTGCCATTTGTCGCTAGAATTCCATTGCAACCACCCTTCATTCACATTTTCCCATTGACGTTTTCTTACCCTCACATTCTATGTTTTGACTACACTATAACTCGTTTAGTGTATGCCCGGTTGGACTAGGGACACTAGCGCCTGCTTAGTCCATGTCTCGTTAGGCGCTACTGACGACGCGTTCAACTCCAAAGTCAAAACTCCCTCCATTTCTTTTTCATCTTTAACTTCATCTTCACATTCATCAACTTCTAAAGAGATGTCAAGATTCAATCCTAACAACTCTTTACCTACCTCGGGACTGATTCCACCTCAACTGGGTCCGAATAACCTGTAACAAGCTCTTGTTGAAGCGCCACAGCGAATCACGCTCTAGGATCATTTCTATCCTACCCGCTCCGCACATCCTAATTGCCTTTCACTCTCGCCAGCTAATGGGAATAATTTTGAAATTAAGCCCCACTTCATCAATATGTTACCCAAATTTCATGGGCTGGAATCCGTAGATGCCTATATCTTCATTAACAAATTCCAGAATGTTTGTGCAATGATGAAGACCACCCAACTGTCCGATGATTCTATAAGGCTACGAGTCATTCTCTTCACTCTATGTGACCTAGCTGAAAAGTGGCTATATAGTACAGTATCGCATTCTATAAACAGTTGGAAGAGTTTGTTAAGGCATTTCTTAAAAAGTTTTACCCACATCACAAGACCGCGAGAATTCGTAATGAAATTAACCAATTTTCCTAGCTTCCTTCCGAACCTTTTTGGAAGTGTTTCGAACGATTCAATGACCTTCTTGTTCAGTGCCCTCATCACGGTATCGAGAGTTGGCAACTTTGCTAAACTTTATACGAAGGACTGAACCCAGCAACTAAGCAGTTGCTGGAAACCATTTGTCAAGGTCACTTCCTTTCCAAATCTAACGAGGAAGCTTGGCAATTTCTCGACGATCTTGCAGAACAAACACTTCAGTGGGAAAGCACTAGACCGACCACTTCTTCCACTTCATCTATTTCATCTGGTCCGTCTAGAGCAGGCATTCATCAACTCGATATGTCAATTGCAATGAAAGCCGAAATGACAGCAATTACACGAAAACTAGAAGCTAAGAGAGAAAATGAATAGTGAAAAATAATACTAGAATACATACATGTGTGTGTGTGTGTATGCTATAGTGCCCTCAAGTCAATTATTGAATCGCATGCACACGATTGTGATGATTGAAGGAGGACCCATACCGGTAGAACAGTCTTAATCGAGATGATTGTATGCTATCTGGTTTGTCTTTATCATCATGTATAGCATTAGATGGCATTACAGATCACTATTACATGCTGATAAAGCCCATAGGATTCTTGCTTGACTACCAGCATTATGATGGAGATCATATACGTGGGATCTGGGTGGACTATAAGCACATCCTTAAATGTCCTTAGTCGTGGAAGTATCGAGACTGGGTATCGATACTCCGCAGTAGACTAGTGTATACTTATCCAGACCCTGACGAGGGGGGTGGCCGGTCTCACAAGCCATTGGTGTGAGTTAGTCACCTAAGATAGTATACATGTGCTCATTGGGTTATGAGTACACTGGACGGACTCACCTGGAACCTGCTAGATGGTATTATACCTATTTTCAGATTGCACTTCCTAGGTGACATGAGTACAGCTTAGTCTATCGACTTGAGATCGTCATTTGTCTCGTGTGATTTCCCACTGTACTTTGATTACTATCCTGCCACGGCTCAAATGAGTCATATAAACAGGTTTTAGTTGGGTACAGTCCTGAGCCACATGGAGGCAGTGAATGGATCGTCGGGGATTCATCTCTCCCGGTATTGGTGGTTGATGTCGTGCAGTGCACGGGTGGCCATCACCAAAAATCCTTGACCAAGATAGTCGAGAATTACTGATCTAGGATCAGTAGTATCTCATGTGGTGATGGGTTACATACTGACACGAATTATAGCGTTATTAGGGGTCTGACTTTATCCACCCCCTAGACTCGATTGCGATACTCTTAGACGAACAGACCGGACTATACGTAGATTGTCACTGTCAGACTCAGTTGGGGTACGGATGAGTTTGCTCGTCGGCCTTCCTTTCGCTCAATACCTGGGTAGCCGTTACGTACAGCTAGTGCCGCTGACGTGCTTATGGAAGGTGTGAGATGGCATGAACATTGTTAAGCATGTAGAGAGGTATGGCATGGCTTTATTTTATTGTAAAATGAGATGAGATTTTTTGTGGGATGATTGAAAAATAGGGGGTGCCATCATTCTCTACAATGCCTTTCTCATTTCTTTTTCTTGACTTGCTTCATTACTCATTCTCATTTTCTCACTTGGAGAAAAACACTTGTCCATTTCTTGAGTTGCTCATGCCACTTGTTTTCCTTACATCCTCTTCATCTTCTATGGTTGCTCTTGGAGCATTTGTGATGAGAGAAAAAAAATAGTGAGATAATCCTACACCTCCACTCTCCATTGCTAGCAACTTTGGAGCGTCGGTTGCCTCGCTTGGCGAGGCTGAAGCTTGTGCCGTTTCCCTTGGGTGGATCATCATGGAGGAAGACCGGTAACCAAATTCGATCCGCGACAACTAGGAGCTTGGGATGATGGTTGAAGACCCGAAGGACTTGGTTCATTCGGTATAACCATCTAACTCCTCTTTATATGTTTGCTAGTATAGGATTTTTGGTTCGATCTTGTGCGGGTTTTGTTTGCGCCAAAGTTTTGAAAATTTTTGTTCCACATTTGGCTACGGTTTGATGGCCGGGACGCCGGCAAAAACCCAACAATAGATATATATATATATATATGTAAATTATTAAATCAAAACCTGATTTAATAATCCGGCTTAATCCTAAGCCGCTAGTATTATCAACCGCCCGATTAAAGTCAGTGCATCCTGTACACATATTTAATCGGACACCTGTATGAACCAACATACGTCATATACACCATATCGCCTGAACCGTGAAAACCCTCTGTGTGGGACACTAAAGACTCGTCAATACGCTGGCAGTGGGTTTAACCACAAGCACGTCAGCGACACTAGCTGTAAGTAACGGCTACCCAGGTATTGAGCGAAAGGAAGGCCGACGAGCAAACTCTCCGTACCCCTGCTGAGCCTGACAGTGACAATCTCCGTACAGTCCGGTCTGTTCGTCTAAGAGTATCGCATATCGAGTCTAGGGAGTGGATGAAGTCAGACCCCTAATAACGCGATAACTCGTGTCGGTATGAAACCCATCACCACCTGAGAAACTACTGATCCTAGATCGATAATTCTCGACTACCTTGGCCAAGAATTTCTAGTGATGGCCACCCATGCACTGTGCGACATCAACCCCCAATACTGGAAGAGACGAATCCCCGACGATCCGCTCACTGCCTCCATGTGGTTCGGGACTGTACCCAACTAAAACATGTTTGTACGACTCCTTTGAGCCGTGGTAGGTTAGTAATCAAAGTACAGTGGGAACTCATACGAGAAAAATGATGATCTCAGGTTGACAGACTAACCTGTACACATATCACCTGGGAACTGCTATCTGACAATATGTATAATACCAACTAGCATGTTCCCGGCGAGTCCGTCCGGTGTACTCATAACCCAATGAGCGCCTGCATATTATCTTAGGTGTAACACCCGGCCCCTTTTATACCAAAGACCGTATTTTGTTACTTATATTTCTTCTTATTCTTATTTAGGAATTATTTATATTATTTATAAATTAATTATTACATTTTATTTTCAACCCCATTTTCTTCTATTAGAACCCAAGCCCCTTTTAAATAAATTTATTTCCTATTTAAAATTTTAGCCCAGCTCTTTCCCAGCCCGGCCTCCTCATCCAATAATCTAAATGTTTTATTTTTCATGAGCCGGCCCACTCCAATTTCCCATTCCCTTAAAATGTTCTCTGTTTTCTTTAGTCACTCATTCTCTTGGCCCAGCCTCTTTTCTTTAATTCATTTTATTTAAATTCTTGGCCCGGTCCTCATTCTTCGGCCCGACCCACATCCCCAACCATTTTCATTTATTTTTCTCCTCGGCCCGTTTCATTTCTTCCCCAATTAAATATTTTTCCCGGCCCACTCGTTTGCCCCAGCAGCCCAACCCACGCGTCTTCAAACCCGACCCGCCGCCACTGTTCATCTCCCATTTTAAACCTCCAACGGCTCTCTTCTCTCGATCTCGCTCGCGAGCGCGCTTCTCGCGCCGTCTCCTCCGCCTGCGCCCACGTCGCCTGGGCGTTACGCCCACGATGTCAACCCTCGTCCTCCTTTTCATCGCCCTCGTCGTCGCGATCCCCTCAATGTTCTCCTCGCCTCACCTCATCCCTCTCTCTCTTCCATTTTTCTCTTCCCGTTCCTTGCTCGAACCCACGCAACCACCGTGCGCCGAGCTCACCATTGTCACCTCACCGCCAGCGCACCTCACCTGAACCTCCAACCTCCGACGTCGCCTCACCTCACCTCCATCCCGACCACCACCCTCGCACCCATACCCGAGCTTGGCCGCCCCTGTGCCGACGACCAGCGAACCCCTCATCGTCGTCGTAGTCGTCATCCTCTTCACCATTCCTCTCTCTCTCACTCTCTAACTGTCCCTTCTTCTGTCTCTCTCGGTGCCTCTCATTCTCATTTCTCTCTCTCCCTCTTCTTCTCTGTTCTCTCTCTAAAGCTCACTCCCTGGCCCCCTCTCTCTCTGTCTCCCTTCTCTCTCTCTGGATCTCTCTCTCTCACTCACAGCTCTCTCTTTCTCACTCTCTCTTTCTCTCTTTGCATTCTCTAACTCCCTCTCATCTCACTCCCTCACTCTGCCCCTCTCTCTCACCCTCTCTCCCTGTGTCTCTTTTTCCCCTCTAATCCCTTCTCTCTCTCTCTCAATCTAATTCTCCCTCTCTCTGCCTAACTCTCTCTCTCTGTGTCAGTCTCTCCATTTCCTACCAAACTACACCACCACAGGACGTTGCCCGAGCCCGCAACAGCCAACTCCGTCAAGCTCGAGCCAGGATCGAGGTTTTGCCACTTGGAGCCGTAGCCGTCGCGGTGCTTGCCCGTCACGCGTTCGTGCCTTTACCACTGCCGTGCATCGCCAAGACGCCTCCAGGCAAGTATTCTACTTGCTTACATGCTATTTATCTAGGTTACAATTGTTAGATACATGGATTATAATGTTACAAGTTTAAAACTATTATTTGCCATAACTGTTCGACGCTTGTTCCCTTAGGAAAATACTATCAGATTTGACGGAACTCGATGGTGTAGGTTGGCCCGTAGGGCTGTGAGCATAGTGTATGAATTTCGTTGGATAATTTGATAATTTACGACTAAAACAACTGCCCCCAAGTTTAACCGTAAAACTGTAATTCTGTTGCATCTGAAAATCGTTAATTTCACCATAAATCATACACCCATTAGAATGGTGCGCTCGAGGGCTCAAATCGAAGCCAACTCGACGAACTTTAACCCTATGCTAGTTTCCAGACATTTCTGTAACTAAACTGTGATGATATTCGGGTAGGAGTGCGACTCTGGACTGCAGTCCAGAGCGACTCCAGTTATTGGTTGCTGTTCCATAATGTGTACCACAAGACTTGCTTAACACTTAGGTTGCGGAACTCCGCTGTTTATTGTAGATGAGTCTGTTATCTAGACAACACAATTGATTTCATCCTGTTTCGTTACCGTTTGATATTTAATCTGTAATTTAGAAGATCGGGACGCATAACAGTCCCGACAGAATCAGAACTGGCATATTAGGGTTAAACAGATTATAACTCCTAACGTATAGACGCGATGGAAGATCCGTTTGTTGCGTTGAAAACCTTACTGAAAACCCTAGAATTCATTCAACTGTAGCATCGCTAAATTATGATCCCAACTAGGGTTGAAATGCGTTCCGAAATGGATTCCTGATTCTGAAACCAGATTTCCAGCCGCGAGCGCTTAAAATGAAATGGTTATAACTTTTGATTCTGGAACCCGATTGGCTTGAAACAAAATTCTATGGATGGATAATTGAACATATTAATTACTACCTGTTTATCATTTCGCTAAATTATATACATATGTTTCATGATAAATCGTGCAAGGGATAGACTGTTGTTTTTATGATACCTTAGTTGTGCTTCTTATGCTATTCATGCATCATATCATACCTATATCATTGTAGTGATAACCTAGTGACATCGTGCATTTACCCAGTGTTAGATTTTAGTGATGATTGTGGCAAGTACGTCAGTGTTCGTGCATTCGTGATTAAGTGAAAGTGATACGTACTTGTGCACAATCAGTGTCCCTTTTATTCTATTGCATTGTCGACGTTTGTGGGATGCGTGTATGTGTGACTATAAGTGGTATGGGACACTTATGGAAGCGCTTGCACGGGTGTTACAGATAAGGCATCCGACACTGCCATTTATCTTAGGTATTAGTCGGGACGTGCTTGATGGAGGTCCTGCTTCCAGTTCTCGCGCAGACTTGTCACGGATCGATTAGTATTTAGGGTGATGGTTAGCGTTTGATGTAGACCTCGGGGTGTGGGGTAGTTCAAGTGTGAATTCAACAGAATCTCGGGAGTCCCATGCTGGCTTGTATATTTAGGGAGTTATATGGAGATTTACAGGGTATGTGCTATAGACACCGTGATACATTCGTTACATGTTGGGCCCGTGGTCCCTTGCCCTTGGGTTCTACCCTTGGGTGGAGGACACTCGCGAGTGGTTGACTCTCACACTTGGACTGACGATAGGCTTATTGACCTGTGCAGTGAGACTTAGAGACTGATAGGGTTACTGTCATTTACATTCATTCTATACTGTCTTGACATTCGTGACATATTGTTATACTGCTTTATTTTCCGCTGCATTGATCTCTGCTCATTGATTTACTGTTATTCATATCCATTACCACTGTTAGAACTGTTACTTGTTTATATACATTATATTGCTATTGTGTCGCTCTGACGACCTGAGTATGCATGCTCAGTGTGAGAAGACGATTTAGCCTGGACCAGTGCATCACAGACTTCCTGACTAGCCGTTCCTAGTTACATCCGTTTGTTCCACTTCAGGTCAGTTTACATTATTGTATCTTTCAGTTACTGCTTTTCTCTTTACCTGCGCATCGTTTACTGTTTACCATGATAAACTAGAAGCCGAAGTGTGACTACGGCAGGACTTTTCCTTGACCGTAGGAGCATGGCTGGCCTTGTCTACCCCTCGTATTCCATATTTTGGGAAGCGGGGCGTGACATGGTTTAGTTGGTATCAGAGACCAGGTTTTGCATCGATTGGGATTGCAGTTTTCCGTGTATAGTCTGGCAATCTATGACATCCCTCAGTCTAGATTGTGAACTTGATATCCTTGATCCATATTCACATTGTGTGTTCAGCTATCCTTTCACTATGGTTTTGGGTGACTTGACAAGGGTACGTGGTGACAATTGCACTACCGTACTCTATTCAAGTGACTTAAAGTGATACAGTTGATTCCCCACTTGTGATGATATTCACCATCTCCGATATTCTTGAATCCTTGTTCTATTCATATCGTATTTTGATTCATTTAGCGTGTGAATTATACCATTCTCAAATTTGTTGTCCCAGGATCATGTCTTCCAACGACTCTTCGTCTTTATCCGCTCCCCAGAATCAGACTGTTGAGATTCTGAGTGTACTGCAAGGTTTAAGGGAAGCCCAGGAACGGACAAACGACTTATTAGCTGAAGGATTGAGAAGACAAGTGAGTCAGACCCCAGCGGGAGTCTCTTATCATACAGGGATCTCTATTGGACGAGGAAAAGGGAAGAAGATGAAACGCCAATTTGTTTCCCCGCAACAGAAGTACCAGAAGAACCCCTGCTGTGGATATTGTAAGAGGCCAGGACACCTTCAGAGGGATTGTCGCCGTGCTCAATGGAAATGTCTGATATGCGGTTCCGACAAACATCTTATCAACGGATGCCCAGAAAGGAAAGAACTGCAAGGGAGAAACTCGTCCACACTCCCCACTTCTGCTAAGTGAGGATTGCCGCGTAGTTCGGACTTCGACGATATGGCGGATCAAACGCAGGATTCAACTCACGCGACGAGAATGCAACGTTATAGTAGTCGAAGAATAATTTTCATGTTATCTACTTTCAGTAATAATAATGTTGTCATCCTTTATGAATATTTCTTTCTGCTTGAAATCCTGTATCCTTTGAACTTTTAGTTGAATGCAATGAAATTTGAATCATAATATATGTATCATTCTCATGCTTTCTCTATGTCATATTCTATTCATTATCACAGTATTTTAATTCGAATCTTTCAGTTCCTGCAACCGCATATTTTTCCTATATTGCGTACCCCGAGTTTTCCTTGATATATTCCACTGTCTAATCATGACTTCTCTTTCAGGCCATGGCCCACCCTGGAGCAGCGCCGCATCTAGACGAGGATGCACAGTCGTGCGTTTCCTTAGATCACACACTGACGAGTTCCGATGATGAGGTCAACGGTCCCCAAGCCAATCTCGGAAACCACGTTCCAGAGGGCGAAGGAGCAGCCACCCCAGAGTTCGACATGATAGCTGATTCTGATGAAGAGGAAGAAGATCCCGAAGAGAACCCTGTAGAGGAAGACCAGATAGAAGAAGATCCCGATGAGGACCCGGTAGAAGAAAATCCAGTTGAGGAAAATCCCATGGAAGAGAATACAGAAGAAGAAACTAACATGGGATCGGACCTAGATGAAGAAGTTCCGTCTGAGGAAGAAGGACCAAAGGATCAGGACCCTGCTGTGGACGAACTTCCAATAGCAATACCAGCGAGGCGATATGGAAATGGACGCCCCTACCTGAGTGCGCGAGTCTACCGCAACCTGCTGAATCTCCACAACCGCGGCTGACAGAATTTCTTTTGATGTTGTCTTTCTGGCAAAATAAACTGTGTATAGTTTAAGGCCACCTTTCACCTTTGAGAATGTCTTGTTTCAAATTTCTTGAATAAAGTAAATCTTCTGGATTCATAAACCTTTTGATATTTGGTTCGTTTGATACTTGTTATTGCCCCTATCAATTTATCTTTCTGCTGAGATCTCTGACTGTCTACCCCTACTTGTTGTAAAGTTTTTCACCCTCGTTTCAATTCGAAAGTACCGCACCCCGATCCTTGGAATGAGCCGCCATTCATCTTTCGTCTGTGCCTCGATTGAGATCCTTCTGGGAGGAGAAGTTCATAGTGAAACCCTTGAGTTAACCAACCTTTCAAATTCTTGATTCATACGATGTACCGAAAGTTATCCTCCCCATACTGTTTCCCTTGTAGTCCTGTGTGACTCACCCTTACCTTTGTGTTGACCCGATTCCAATTTCCTTGATCTTCAATCTAAAGCCGTCATCCTTCAACCTTTTGTATCAGCCACATCCCATTGTAATCTCTACCCTACCTAAGCTTGGACACACTTATGTTTTCCGTGTTACCCCGAGTATATTTAGGGGCACTATTATTTTAAAAGGTAGTTTTAGTATTTTGCATCTGTCAAAAGCACGTGTTATTGATTACCCCGTTTTACGTATTTTTAAGTGCATTATTATTATTCTTTTTAGTAGCGCAACCTTGAACTGCGTATATTTTGTTACATGTTTCTTATTTTCACTATATGAGTTTCTAAGCTATTTTGAAACTGTTTGACCGATGCATTATCCTAAAATGTTTTAACCTACCGACTAGATTTCCACTACTTTATTCTTGTTATTTTATTTTCAGGTTTTTGAGCCGATGTTTATTACTACCAATGTTTGTGCCTTATACTATTTATTTCTGATGTACTACTTTTGATGTACTTGCATATGCATATATCAGAGTTTCGATCTTATTGAGTACGCCTCGAATGATGTTGTCATATTGTTGTTATTTATATTTCCGTATATTTGTGACTACCCTTATAGTTGTTCCTATTTTATACCTACTTAAATCTATATCTTGGATGATACTCTTACGTATTTTATATTCTCGAAATTTCTTCGTCCACTCATTTCTAGTAGATCTTTATGTGTTAAATTGCAAAATAATATCTTTCGCATATGGTTGTATTACTTATAGTTTATTTTAAATTTCGAGGACGAAATTTTTTGTAAGGGTGGTATGATGTAACACCCGGCCCCTTTTATACCAAAGACCGTATTTTGTTACTTATATTTCTCCTTATTCTTATTTAGGAATTATTTATATTATTTATAAATTAATTATTACATTTTATTTTCAACCCCATTTTCTTCTATTAGAACCCAAGCCCCTTTTAAATAAATTTATTTCCTATTTAAAATTTTAGCCCAGCTCTTTCCCAGCCCGGCCTCCTCATCCAATAATCTAAATGTTTTATTTTTCATGAGTCGGCCCACTCCAATTTCCCATTCCCTTAAAATGTTCTCTGTTTTCTTTAGTCACTCATTCTCTTGGCCCAGCCTCTTTTCTTTAATTCATTTTATTTAAATTCTTGGCCCGGTCCTCATTCTTCGGCCCGACCCACATCCCCAACCATTTTCATTTATTTTTCTCCTCGGCCCGTTTCATTTCTTCCCCAATTAAATATTTTTCCCTGCCGACTCGTTTTCCCCAGCAGCCCAACCCACGCGTCTTCAAACCCGACCCGCCGCCACTGTTCATCTCCCATTTTAAACCTCCAACGGCTCTCTTCCCTCGATCTCGCTCGTGAGCGCGCTTCTCGCGCCGTCTCCTCCGCCTGCGCCCACGTCGCCTGGGCGTTACGCCCACGATGTCAACCCTCGTCCTCCTTTTCATCGCCCTCGTCGTCGCGATCCCCTCAATGTTCTCCTCACCTCACCTCATCCCTCTCTCTCTTCCATTTTTCTCTTCCCGTTCCTTGCTCGAACCCACGCAACCACCGTGCGCCGAGCTCACCATTGTCACCTCACCGCCAGCGCACCTCACCTGAACCTCCAACCTCCGACGTCGCCTCACCTCACCTCCATCCCGACCACCACCCTCGCACCCATACCCGAGCTTGGCCGCCCCTGTGCCGACGACCAGCGAACCCCTCATCGTCGTCGTAGTCGTCATCCTCTTCACCATTCCTCTCTCTCTCACTCTCTAACTGTCCCTTCTTCTGTCTCTCTCGGTGCCTCTCATTCTCATTTCTCTCTCTCCCTCTTCTTCTCTGTTCTCTCTCTAAAGCTCACTCCCTGGCCCCCTCTCTCTCTGTCTCCCTTCTCTCTCTCTGGATCTCTCTCTCTCACTCACAGCTCTCTCTTTCTCACTCTCTCTCTCTCTGCATTCTCTAACTCCCTCTCATCTCACTCCCTCACTCTGCCCCTCTCTCTCACCCTCTCTCCCTGTGTCTCTTTTTCCCCTCTAATCCCTTCTCTCTCTCTCTCAATCTAATTCTCCCTCTCTATGCCTAACTCTCTCTCTCTCTCTGTGTCAGTCTCTCCATTTCCTACCAAACTACACCACCACAGGACGTTGCCCGAGCCCGCAACAGCCAACTCCGTCAAGCTCGAGCCAGGATCGAGGTTTTGCCACTTGGAGCCGTAGCCGTCGCGGTGCTTGCCCGTCACGCGTTCGTGCCTTTACCACTGCCGTGCATCGCCAAGACGCCTCCAGGAAAGTATTCTACTTGCTTACATGCTATTTATCTAGGTTACAATTGTTAGATACATGGATTATAATGTTACAAGTTTAAAACTATTATTTGCCATAACTGTTCGATGCTTGTTCCCTTAGGAAAATACTATCAGATTTGACGGAACTCGATGGTGTAGGTTGGCCCGTAGGGCTGTGAGCATAGTGTATGAATTTCGTTGGATAATTTGATAATTTACGACTAAAACAACTGCCCCCAAGTTTAACCGTAAAACTGTAATTCTGTTGCATCTGAAAATCGTTAATTTCACCATAAATCATACACCCATTAGAATGGTGCGCTCGAGGGCTCAAATCGAAGCCAACTCGACGAACTTTAACCCTATGCTAGTTTCCAGACATTTCTGTAACTAAACTGTGATGATATTCGGGTAGGAGTGCGACTCTGGACTGCAGTCCAGAGCGACTCCAGTTATTGGTTGCTGTTCCATAATGTGTACCACAAGACTTGATTAACACTTAGGTTGCGGAACTCCACTGTTTATTGTAGATGAGTCTGTTATCTAGACAACACAATTGATTTCATCCTGTTTCGTTACCGTTTGATATTTAATCTGTAATTTAGAAGATCGGGACGCATAACAGTCCCGACAGAATCAGAACTGGCATATTAGGGTTAAACAGATTATAACTCCTAACGTATAGACGCGATGGAAGATCCGTTTGTTGCGTTGAAAACCTTACTGAAAACCCTAGAATTCATTCGACTGTAGCGTCGCTAAATTATGATCCCAACTAGGGTTGAAATGCGTTGCGAAATGGATTCCTGATTCTGAAACCAGATTTCCAGCTGCGAGCGCTTAAAATGAAATGGTTATAACTTTTGATTCTGGAACCCGATTGGCTTGAAACAAAATTCTATGGATGGATAACTGAACATATTAATTACTACCTGTTTATCATTTCGCTAAATTATATACATATGTTTCATGATAAATCGTGCAAGGGATAGACTGTTGTTTTTATGATACCTTAGTTGTGCTTCTTATGCTATTCATGCATCATATCATACCTATATCATTGTAGTGATAACCTAGTGACATCGTGCATTTACCCAGTGTTAGATTTTAGTGATGATTGTGGCAAGTATGTCAGTGTTCGTGCATTCGTGATTAAGTGAAAGTGATACGTACTTGTGCACAATCAGTGTCCCTTTTATTCTATTGCATTGTCGACGTCTGTGGGATGCGTGTATGTGTGACTATAAGTGGTATGTGACACTTATGGAAGCGCTTGCACGGGTGTCACAGATAAGGCATCCGACACTGCCATTTATCTTAGGTATTAGTCGGGACGTGCTTGATGGAGGTCCTGCTTCCAGTTCTCGCGCAGACTTGTCACGGATCGATTAGTATTTAGGGTGATGGTTAGCGTTTGATGTAGACCTCGGGGTGTGGGGTAGTTCAAGTGTGAATTCAACAGAATCTCGGGAGTCCCATGCCGGCTTATATATTTAGGGAGTTATATGGAGATTTACAGGGTATGTGCTATAGACACCGTGATACATTCGTTACATGTTGGGCCCGTGGTCCCTTGCCCTTGGGTTCTACCCTTGGGTGGAGGACACTCGCGAGTGGTTGACTCTCACACTTGGACTGACGATAGGCTTATTGACCTGTGCAGTGAGACTTAGAGACTGATAGGGTTACTGTCATTTACATTCATTCTATACTGTCTTGACATTCGTGACATATTGTTATACTGCTTTATTTTCCGCTGCATTGATCTCTGCTCATTGATTTACTGTTATTCATATCCATTACCACTGTTAGAACTGTTACTTGTTTATATACATTATATTGCTATTGTGTCGCTCTGACGACCTGAGTATGCATGCTCAGTGTGAGAAGACGATTTAGCCTGGACCAGTGCATCACAGACTTCCTGACTAGCCGTTCCTAGTTACATCCGTTTGTTCCACTTCAGGTCAGTTTACATTATTGTATCTTTCAGTTACTGCTTTTCTCTTTATCTGCGCATCGTTTACTGTTTACCATGATAAACTAGAAGCCGAAGTGTGACTACGGCAGGACTTTTCCTTGACCGTAGGAGCATGGCTGGCCTTGTCTACCCCTCGTATTCCGTATTTTGGGAAGCGGGGCGTGACATTAGGTGAACAATCCGACACCAATGGCTTGTGAGACCGGCCACCGCTCCTCGTCGGGGTCTCGATCAATATACACTAGTCTACTCTGGAGTACTGATGCCCAATCTCGATACTCCTATGACTAGGGACATTTAAGGATGTGCTTATAGACCACCCAGCTCCCACGTATATGACCTCCATCATAATGCTCGTAGTCAAGCAAGATATCTATGGGTTCTATCAACATGTAATAATGATCTATAATGCCACCTAATGTCGTACATGATGATAAAGTAAAACCAGATAGCATACTATCATCTCGAGTAAGACTGTTCTACTAGTATAGGTCATCCCTCAATCATCACAATCGCGTGCCTGCGATTCAATAATTGACTTGAGGGCACTATAGCCAACAATCTCCCATTTACACTTAAGGATAATTATTGCGGTGTCGCATACTCACAGCCCGTGTGATACCGAACACCCAACTTCTCTACTAATCAGTCTCGCAAAGCCCGTTTGCAAAACTATTGCGTTCGTGAAATAGCCTCAGTGAGTGGATCCGCTCCAGTGTTTCTATCTTTATCTCTCTATATCTCAGTTTCGCGGAGAAAGACTATCTCCCAAAATGAGCAATACCTGTCTTAGAATTTGTTTGGATATCTGATGGGACCCAGTTCACAAATGAACTCCAAATCCAACAAACTTCTTAGATTGTATCATCCACTGAATTTAATCAGTATCATACGCCATGCCTGCCTCAGTATCCCCTTGGACCACCCGTCCAACATACTGCCCCTCAGAAGAGGGGAAACTATAACTCTGATAGTCACTCTGTCATCCAGGTCACCTTGGAAGCCTGAAATGATAACCGCCTCCCGAAGGAAGCTGTCGTTACCATATACCAAGAACATCCACTTATGTTCATAACTGCTTCCTAATGTTTCTCCAGGATTGGATTAATATATATTTATTGCAGCTAGTGCAAAAACAATATTTGTTGTCGTACTTGACATTTCATGATTGACTCAATTGCCTAAGCAAGTGATATGCCAATCATGTAAATCCCTCTCCCCCTTTAGTCTGAAAGAAATCTTTTAGAGAGGGTGAATCCATCACCTGCAGGTACACCACCATGCCAGGAGTCATCTATTCTAAAATACCTTTAGAATATTGTCAAGTACCCTAATTGGGACACTTCCCAAATCTGGATCTAAAACCATAGATCTAGTCATCAGAATCCCTGATATTATATCCATATCCTAAGTGGAGAAACAACTTTGTGACGACTACAGTATAACCGATCGTAGTATAGGAATTTCACTTTCTATCAAGTGCATGTCATCCAAATACCTGGACATCACTCTTTACTACCTTCTTACCAGATCCATCTCCTATTCTGATGAATTCAAGACCTATGACTATCACATCAAAACTAGATGATCAATTTCTGCTATACCTGCTTTAGTCTATAAATAGACATAACCTACTTGCCCACTATGCTTCCGCTGCTCCCACTGATTACAACAACCCTTTGGCAGAGTCATATACACGTGCACTTCTAAAACTAGTTTAGAATGACGTTATACTCATCATCCTGCTGGGTCTTATAGTCTAGAGCAGCAGAAATGGCAAGTCTGGGTAAACAAGAACCTCCCTGTCACCGTCTCTGAGAAAACCGAAGTGCCTCTCGGGTGCCTGAGGTTACCCACCAAATCTGCGGAGTGGCTAATGGAATGTCGAAACCAATTGAATCTTTAGGTTCTATTAAATTTTCAGTAATCGTTTGTGGTTCTGGAATCTCTTCTAGTTCTACCATACTCCCACTAATGTTTTCTGAAAAGAATCCATTTTACTAAAAATGGTGGCGAGTCAAAAACAATATAAATATTGATCTTCCTAATGGTAGAAAATCAACCCTCGTCAAAGCCTGGGATAACCCACAAACTGCTATTACTGAAATGTGTCTTGAGTTTATCCAGAGTCTGGTTGTAAGCATAAGCCTAACAACGTTAAGATATGAACCATTCTATATACAATATAGAAACAGAGGCACAGATTTAATTGGAACCAGATTCAAATCATGCAGCTGTCTCCAGTGCATATCAGCTAAGTGGAATGAGGCCAAGCAACATTACTCATCTAGGAGTGCATCCACATATGAGTAACCTGAAAGAGAAGCAAGTTCTCAAAACCATTACTATCAACGGAATACCAAACACAAGTATCTACATTTTCGATCACCTTGAAAAATCCTGGTACTTGCAACATATGGTTCAATACTTTATTCATATACCTATAACTTCTCAAAATTTGGACCTTGTATTTCAACGAAATACTTGTCTAAAACTGGAAAAGTCACAAGTAAACGGAATATAGTACGAGCACTAACCCCTTTGTCTTAATGGACACTGGACAATATATAATACTCCGTATAAGTCCCCTGAGTTAAATAACTTATACCATTTGCATCGTGGGTTGAAAACTGTACTATAATTAAGAAGAATTACATCGTTGTTGAATACTCCTTACCTAACCATCAACTGATATAGGTAAATGTCATAGACATAATTTCAAAAAGTTATATCTCACTTTATAAAATAAACGTATAGATATATCGGTTTGAAACTGGTGCATAACTACGGATATTCAAAACCAAAAAAATTTGCCGTCAGGCAAAACCTAGGTGATTTCCTCAAATATCACCAATTACAACGAATTCCGATATAATGAGGATATAATCACCTAATTCCCAATATTCTACTCCCACTCATCATCTGTAATACTATACAGATGTGAGAATCAAAACTGGTAAATACATATCTTGGAGTGAGAATCTAATTGGGAAATCAGTTTTTCAATTAACACTGCACAGTAAAACTGAAACATGAAAATGTTTTGAAGGGGTAGCCGGGTATCCCAAGTAATGCCTCTTCCGCTATCCAGATTCATGACAGTAACTATATACTTCCTTGTCTCTCACTCCAATCTCTTTATATGTCTTTACTTATTACCTTCTGTACACCACCTTTAGGCTAATTAGTTTTCTTCCTTCCCTACCCTTCGGCACCAGCCTAAGGTTTGGAAGAAGACTGTCCAATAAACATAATAGGTGTACACTCCTAACCAGGAGCCCTCGCGACTTGAGAGAAGGTAAAGAGAAAAGACAACTGAATAAACATATCCTATTTCTCCTGAACCGGAAACCATCCTCGAACCTGGAACAAGTTCCTTCGAGTTCGGATGTAACTATAAAATGGCATATCCAATAAATGTGGATCTTCGTAATGATACGGAGTGTTCCGGAGAAATGCAAAAGTTGATGTAGGAGTGGCAGGGATATACATGGTTTTGACGTGAATGATAGTAGTCGCAATTTCCTTTGCCCTTATTCTAATCCCTTCATATGTCTTCACTTATTACCTTCTGTACACCACACTCAGGCTAATTGGTTTTCTTCCTTCCCCACCTTTCGGTATCTACCTATGGTTTAGAAGAAGACTATCCAATAAGCATAATAGGTGTACTCTCCTAACATTAGGAGCTCTCACAACCTGAGAGAAGGTAAAGAGAAAAGACAACCGAATATTCGTATTCAATTTCTCCAGAACCAGAATCCATTCTCGAACTGGAATAAGTTCCTTCGAATTCGTATGTAACTATACGATGGAATATCCAAGAAATATGGATCTTCGTAGTGATAGGGAGGGTTCTGGAGAAATGCAAAGGGAAAGAAGGAGCGGCAATGATTTATGCGACTAAATGACAATCCAAAAGCCAAAGTGTTTTAAGAAGGTTCAGTTATCTTGGTTCATGAGTTTTAGTTTAGGGTCAGGTTATGGTCACTGCCAAAGAGAGAGAGAGAAAAGAAACATTCAGCGTGCACTCTAATCTAGATCAGAATGGTTAATCACTTTATCTAATCAGGATGTCTCCCACTGTTTCCTCGAATTCTCCTCCAAACCCAAAAAGAGAATTAGTCGGGATCATCTAAAAATCAACCGAGGAGTAATCCTACTCATCAATAGGAATCGGGATCCAACTACCATCGCACGATAACTTGATGGAATCCACTCAAGTTACCACACTCCAGAAGGTATGCGCAAGCCTGGCAAGTTTCCTGTATGTTTGAAACTCCCGATGTGATTTTTACCCGTAGGACCCAAGTGACCTTGACTGAGCCAACATATCAACGGATCTTAGTCAAGTTCAATCCGTCATTATCTTGATTGCATCAAACCAACTCGCACAAGTCCTTGACTGAGCCAAAATGACCGTGCGACTGTCCTAACCAATCGCATATCCATGCAACAGAAAAGCACTACATAGCTACCGAACACTACGCCTTGGCTAAGCATGACATAGGTAGAACGAATACTAAGCAATACTAATCTGAAATGACGGAGGGCTACGGATGGTTTTTGGTGAAAAACCTTTAACGTAATGAACTTGATCTCGTTGAAAAAATCCAAGTGGTTTTACAAATATATAGTGCTAAAGATGCTACTCCCGGTGAAGGGATCTCGGCTCTTTCCTCATCGAATGAGGTGCAGGATATTCCAAACTGAATACCGTGATGCAAAGCAAAAGGAAACACTATAGTAAAGTTATTACGCTAATGCAAACTTTTGCTCAAGGGGTCACTCCCGATGAAGGGATCTCGGCCCTTGCCTCGTCGAATGAGGTGTAGGATATTCCCAATCGAATACCTCTGTGCAAAGAAAAAGAAAACGTCTGTAATGTCTGTTTTTCAAAACTTGGTTCCAACAACATCATATAGGTTTGTTTTATCCTTGCATTGATAAGAATCAACGCAGTCCCATCAATTAACATATCACACCAGAAAAGAACGAAAAATAAAATGTATGTATATGTCATCCGGCCACTGGGCCCCGTCATCACCCGTTAGGTTACTTAACTAACGACAGAGCGGGGGCTAGACTAGCGCGGGTGAAAAACATATACAACATCTACTAGTATATATATAAATATATATAACAATCGTCCCAGGCATGATATAAAGCAACATCATAGAATAGCGATAAGCATCACAGAACAAACGGATAATCTGGGAGCCCCGAGTTTCCTTTGAGCCGTAACTGAAACCCGACGTTCCCTTGGTCGTTTGGATAGCCGTGCAATGGAAACCTAAACCCCTATGAGTGCGGCAAGTTACCCGCCAATCCCAGAAGTGAGGCAACCCCAATCAACAACATGAATAGGTCACCCAGCACTTCACGAAATCTGGTAACTTGAGCACCCCTCTGTGGGTCAACCTATACCCCCAACGAGTGCGGGGAATAGCCCACCAATTCTAAAGTAAGGTCCCCTCCGTCTCAACGCCATGAGATGCGGACCCGTTGCCCTCTAGAACCCGGCTATTCATGCACTCCACCATGGGGTAATCCTAATATAGAAAAGAAAATATGTACAAGGGTGACATCGACCTCAAATCGGTCGTGCCCCAAACAAATAATATATAAACTGGTAGAGACAGCAGTCCGCATGTCGGACGCTCGCCCCGCAATATCAAATGTACAAATGAAACTAAACCGTACTACCATTGCACCCAAGTTATCCATCACGACGATCCAACCACAACACAGAACATCAACGTGAATGTCACGTTCGCAAACTCGTCTAAAAGAACATATAGCAATTAGACGAGTTGTGCCACTCTAATGACATTCACGGTAGCAGATAGTAATGTATGTACTGCAAACATTTAAACAGTGTCAGAAATATCGACTTTGAATCACTCCGAATTGCCCGTGAATAAAAGATAACACTATATCCAAACTGGGCAAAACAAACAATACTACAGCACCAATATTCCAGAGACCAGTATACCAAAAAATTCTCGAGACCCAGACCCTACACAAAACCGGCCAGGCCGGTTTTCAACCTCATCCCGCCGGTCTTGGTTTGGAATTTAGGGTCGGATTTTGTGGGTATTCTAGTATTCACAAAAATAGCCTTCTGCAATTGTTTAAAAAAATTTTAGAAGACTCTGAAAAATCGACAACAACTGGAATAATCATCGTATTGTTTCGGAGTTGTTTCGGTTTCGACACTTTAACATCATCTAAACTAGCTAGCTAAGGGTTTAAGGGCTGGCTCTGATACCATGTTGGGTTACGGCAGCGCCCCAGCCATCAAACAGTGGCCAAATGTAGAACAAAATTTTTCAAAAACTGGCGCTACCACAACCCGATGCCCGGATCTACCCTTAACCCTATACAAGCAAACATATAAAGAGGAGTTAGATGGTTATACCGAATGAACCAAGTCCTTCGGGTCTTCAACCTTCATCCCAAGCTCCTAGTGGTCACGGATCGAATTTGGTTGCCGGTCTTCCTCCATCTACAATGATCCACCCGAGGGAAACGACGCAAGCTTCAGCCTTGCCTAGCAAGGCAACCGACGCTCCAAGGTTGCTCGCAATGGAGAGTGGAGGTGTAGAATTATCTCACTATAATTTTTCTCTCATCAAAACGCTCCAAAGAGCAACTCAAGAAGAAGAATGAGGGGTGTGTACAACAATGGCATAAGCAACTAAAGAAAATGGCTAATTCTCTCAAGAGAGAAGAGAATCATCAAGTCAAGGAAAAATACTTGGATGGCATGTAAAGAATATGGCTCCAACAATTTAAAACCATGCAATGAAAATATCTTCTCCAATTTTCCAATAAACAAATGAGAGCCATGCCTCTCTACATGTCAAGCCCATGCTCATGCTAACTCACCCTCCACCTCATTTCCCAAATTGATTTTCTAAAATGAAAATCAAATAATGAGGTGGCCATCTTCTAGAAGCTATTCCGTATAAATACAGAATGCAACCCGGTACACGTATCAAAATACATTTACACGTATTCGTACAAAAATACGAATAGCCAAGAGAGAAAATGAATAGTGAACAAGAATACTAGAACACACACACACACACACACATATACATATATAAATTATTAAATCAAAACCTGATTTAATAATCCGACTTAATCCTAAGCCGCTAGTATTATCAACCGTCCGATTAAAGTCTGTGCAGCCTGTACACATATTTAATCGGACACCTGTATGTACCAACTTACGTCATCTACACCATATCTCCTGAACCGTGAAAACCCTCTGTGTGGGACTCTACAGACTCGTCAATACGCCGGTGTTTAACCACAAGCAGGTCAGCGGCACTAGCTGTACGTAACGGCTACCCAGGTTTTGAGCGAAAGGAAGGCCGACGAGCAAACTCATCCGTACCCCTACTGATCCTGACAGTGATAACCTCCGTACAGTCCAGTCTGTTCATCTAAGAGTATCGTATATTGAGTCTAGGGGGTGAATGAAGTCAGACCCCTAATAACACGATAATTCGTGTCGATATGAAACCCATCATTACCTGAGAAACTACTGATTCTAGATCAGTAATTCTCGATTACCTTAGCCAAGGATTTCTGGTGATGGCCATCTATGCACTGCGCGACATCAACCCCAATACCGAGAGAGACGAATCCCCGACGATCCGCTCATTGCCTCCATGTGGCTCAGGACTGTACCCAACTAAAACATGTTTCCACGACTCCTTTGAGTCGTGGTAAGATAGTAATCAAAGCACAGTGAGAACTCACACGAGACAAATAAAGATCTCTAGTCGACAGACTAACCTGTACATATGTCATCTGGGAATTGCTATCTGACAATAGGTATAATACCAACTAGCATATTCCCAGCGAGTCCGTCCGGTGTACTCATAACCCAATGAGCACATGTATACTATCTTAGGTGAATAAACTGACACCAATGGCTTGTGAGACCGGCCACCGCCCCTCGTCGGGGTCTCGATCAGTATACACTAGTCTACTTTGGAGTACTGATGCCCAGTCTCGATACTCTCACGACTAGGGACATTTAAGTATGTGCTTATAGACCATCCAGCTCCGACGTATATGATCGCCATCATAATGCTGGTAGTCAAGCAAGAATCCTATAGGCTCTATCGACATATAATAGTGATCTGTAATGCCACCAAATGCTGTACATGATGATAAAGACAAATCAGATAGCATACTATCATCTCGAGTAAGACTGTTCTACCGGTATAGGTCCTCCCTCACTCATCACAATCGCGTGCCTGCGATTCAATAATTGACTTGAGGGGACAATAGCCAACATCTATATGGTCACTATGTTAACGTTAAGTTTCAAGTGTGAATGTCAACGCAGCCGTAGAAATATTTATGAGCTCAAGAGTAGGACCCCAGGAGCAAGGAAACACGGTCCCATTTCATGTGTTAGCATCGGGGCTCTAGGCCGTGGATGAGTCAACCCGACTGATATTCGAGTAAAATAAAAAAGAGATTAATACGGGACTCCTGAAGCTTCGTTGGATTCACACAAGAAACTATCCCAAGAACTGTAACACCCGAACCCAATACTACTATTTTCTGTTACTGGTTGAGTGTTAGATATTACCCATTTCATTTATCTTGCTTGTTTGGGTCTTACTGTAAAATTTTATCTGGCAAAGTCATTTCTGCATATAACAAATTTTAGCACCTAAAATAAAATTAAAAATATCCACCTTGGCCTACTTGACGCCCCTAGCTGCGTGGTAGCGTCCGTGCATCGAGTTCTCGTCCCGTTCAGTGAAACGGGCGAGTTTGAACGACTACGTGCGCGTACAGGTGTCCGACTTGGGGGTATGCTTTTTAATCATAAAATATTTCATTTTGAAATTTGGAACCCGCTTAAAATCCTATTATTTAAATTTCAAATTTTTGGACCCAACCCGGGTGCGATTTGGAAATGTTTCATTTAGCGCCAAAATCCCAAATTAATAAAATATTCGAAAACTATATTTATAATCTAATCCTACTGTTAAAATAAAATTTGGAAATCTTTTAAATAAATTTTTAACCTCTTAAATCTCTTCTCAGCCAATCAGGCTCTTTCCTTTCTCCGTGGGCCCCCTCGAACGTTTCTCTCTCTCTCTCTCTCTGGCTGTCTCTTTCCCTCTCTCTCTCTAACTTTCTCTCTCCCCCCTATATATATATATTCCTCCTCCCCCTCATAACTTTCCCAGAACCCATCGCGAGAAACCCTACGACCCAGCCTGAGCCGCCTCCGCCGTCGCCACCGCATCCCCGACGTCGTCACCAGCGCCACCGTTGCCCTCCCCTCCGCCTCCTCGTACCAACCTCGACTTCCCCTCCTTCTCCCCGTGTGCTCGGCACCGCAGCAGAGACCCCGGCCAACCCCCCGTGCCTTCTCTGTACGGCCGGAGACATCGCCAGCGACCTTCGTCATCGTCACCCGCGCCACCTTCAGCGCCTCCTCACCACTTGCACACTCCAGACCCGACCAGCCCCTCTCCATCTCCACTTTCTTCCCCTTTTCCATACCCGCAGCCCTAGCCATCGCCTGCAACCTCCTCGCCGGCGCCCCACCACCGTCGACCCCATCGCTGGCACGCCCTCTGCAACACCAGTAAGCCTTCTCTCCCCTTCCTCCTTCCATTTTCCCATCGGTTTATCCCTTGGCCGTGCATTAACTTTTCCGGTTGTTTTGTCGCTGTTCACCGGAATCCGGCCGTGTCGGTGGCGTGTCCTGACGATCCAGCAGAGTGCTCTGACCCGTGAGGTCCCTTGGTTCGTCATTTGGGTTCAATCCGTGAACCGTGCGTCCGTCGCGTGTTTCCCGCCAACGTTACGTTCCGTTTTTTCCGGTTCGCGACCCGTCGAGGCAAGTATCACTTGCTACATTCTATACTATACAATTATATATGTTTGACTCATTAAACCTGCAAAACTTAACTCGGTATAGTTATTTTCTCATTTGGTTGCAATATGACATATATCATTTTACAGTTAACATAGAAATTACAATTTGCCACTTTTAACCTAAGAACCAAGTTTACCTGTTAATCACATTTTACCGTTTAATAGATTGTAGCACTTTCCCATGTAGTTCTATTACATTCGGATATTCGTATTCAAAGGCTTGATATAACTGTATTGCATCATCATTTAAACTGTTGCACCGCTAAGGGTGCTCAAAACCTGTTAATATAATAAAACGGCTGCACTATATTAATGCACTATTGTGATTGAATGAACTGCTTATTGTTGTTTAATTTATTGCTTATTTCCTACTGTTAATCCCCTGTTCGATTATATATCTGTTGTGAGCACACCCACAATATTGTTACATCTTGACTTGACTTTGTTACACATGATATATATTGATACACCTGACATGGTATTGTACCGTTTACTATTGACTTGACCTGATGTACCATGACCTGACCTGTTACCTGATCTCGTGCCTAATGCCAACAAACCTGACATGTAGTCCTCATGGACCATTCCTGTTGTCTATCCAGACAAACCTGCTGTTACCTGATCCTGTGTTGGCATTAGTTCTTGATTACTGAACACCTGACTCGACATACATAGCTTGGGGGTATGGGAAAATCAAAAGTGTAAACTAAAGTGTAACTTAAAAGGGTATTACTTGATCCGTGGTCCCGGGGGGTAACGGGACAGAGCCATTCGTGACTCTTACATTTTCCTGATCCGTGGTCCTGGGGGGTAACGGGACAGAACCACTATTGGTTCACATATTCCTGATCCGTGGTCCCGGGGGGTAACGGGACATATCCTTTGAGTTACATGGAGGATTACTCAAATTGATTTCAAAGACTTTAGAATAGAAAACCTGATAGAACAGTTTAGTTACCCACTGCACACTACCCTGCACTGCTTGATTCACATTATTTGCTACTCTTGTTTTATTCATGTTTATTTTGCATTGCCTGTTACATTGTTCATATTATATTACTTGTTGACACGACGCGCTGACGTCTGGGTTTTGCATGGCCCAGATTCTGTACCTCTGTCGCAGTCCGAGCAGGAGTACTTCAGCCAGCAGGCTGAGCTGTGAGTTCAGTAGTAGTTAGTTTCTTTTCCTGCATTCATTTCCTGATGTGAGCCCGCATTATGGGACATACCTTTCAGTTATTTGTATTGGATCATTTGCTTCCGCATTTATTTATTATTGACTCTTGCTACTCTGGATTATGGACATGTTTTAGATAGTTTGCTCTTGTTCTTGATATCTCTACAGCCGTAATGTGACTGTGGATGGATGCTTCCTACCCACAGGTAGCATGGTTGGCTATGTCACGTGCCCAATCTAGCGTACTCTGGGAAGCGGGGCGTGACAAGAACCCCGAGTATAAATAGTTTATAACTATATAGTATACTTAATTAAATTTGATTGATTGATTATAACATGTCTTGATCGAAACCATAGATTTCAAAAGGTGTAGAATGAAGTCGAATGAGTCGAGTAACATGCGAGTCATGTCAATTGCAATCTTAGATCGAGTCAAGTTTGTTTGAGTAGATTGGGTTCGAGTTCATATTCGAGTTTAGATTCGAGTTTCGAGTTTGGGGTTTGAGTTCAGGTCTTTTTATATGAATTGATTTAAACTGTTAAAAATCTTATGTTCGGGAGAAATCGGCAACTGCTGCATATGGACGGCAGGATTTGTGTCTTTTTGCAAGATAATTACTATTGAAAACTCCGTTAAGTTGTCTAACCTGAATAGGTAAACACTAACATTCTCCGGCTCTCAAGAGAAATGATAGCGCTTAAGCATATATTAATCTAGAGTCCTTAAAGTATTGTTTGCATATCTCGAGGGGTTTTTATGAAAAATGCTTTAATATAGTTTAAAAATAAATCTAGAGGGTGATTTATAATATTTAGGGTTTTCATGAACATATATTTTAATTTTTGTAGTGTTTTGGTGATAAAACCTAGCTTTTAAAAGTTTATGGTATTTTTATGAAAACTAGTTCTTTTGGAAACTTGAGGGTATTTTATTAAAAATTCTTATTTTTCATTTTAAAAGAAAATAAAGTTTCAATATATGTTTTTATTGAAAATACGAATTCATGGTTTTATATAATTTTCCAAAATTTAGTTTTGTTTAAAAAAATCGTATGTCTTAAAAACCGTATTTTTATTTCCTTTCGAGACCGAATACTCCGTGAGGAATTCTGCATCTCCCTCTACTGTCCCAAGAATATACAATAATCCACACCATCCATTAGCAGGTCCCCTAATGAGGGTTGTAGAGGCGTATTTTCTAAGAATTACAAAAATACCGATTAAAAGAAACCCATTTTGAAAAGGTATGGTATTTTAATGAAAAAGTTATCCTTTAAATAAATCATATATCCAGAATACAGTGCTATGAAACCATAGTATGCGTGTGGGGTAGGTCTTTACCTCGTGAAAGTTCTAGAGATGGGTATACTAGTTATCGAAAAGGGGTTATACTAAAGTTCATCGTATTTTAATGAAAAGTTCGTTATTTGATTATTTCTCATGAAAATTTTGGTCAAACTACAAACTAATTAATTGTAAACAAGGTTACGAGTGGTGTGAGAAAGTTAGCTTGCCCTATTTTTTCTTAAAGGGGGAGTTCCAAGATTAAAATAACATGTATCTGAATTAACTCCACTTTACCGATATATTTTTAGAAGATAATTTAAGATGAAAGAAAAAGAGAGAAGGGGGACTTACTCATTGTGTAGCGTTGGGAAGAGATCAAAGAAGAGAGAGGGGTTCCGTGGCGTCGCGGAAACTCCGTAAACGACTTCGATCTTTGACGGAAAGAGCTTGATTGCTAACTCCACTTGACTCCACTTGCACTTAGCACTTTTGGGATAATTTTGATAGAAATTTTCAGAATAGAGGGGAGTTAGGGTATGGGGTGGTATTTATAGTGAAGAAATTGGGGTTTGGAAATTAAAAATTTGGATTAAAAGAATTAAAATGGTGTTAAATGATGAATTTAAAGGTCACTGTTTAATTGTAGGGAAATCAAACTATGCAGAGGAGTTGAAGGGAGCTGAAGGGACTAGTGTGCAAATCATGGAGATAAACGGGGCCATCTCACCCGTCAGCGTCGGCCTAATCTTGAAAACGGGAAGTTGGATCGTGAGCAATAGCCTTAAGATTCATGCCACCAGCATTAATCACTGTTTACTCTTTTTTGCACATGTTTGATTTTTCTGCAACTTTTCGTTTCTCCATGGATGGAACGTGCAACTCTTGGGCTTTCGAAAAAGTTAAAAGAAAAATCTAAAAAAATAATTGGGTCTAATGGAATTCGAACACACAAGCTATGTCACAGCAGTGTATCGGCTTTACCAGTAAGCTACAAGCTGCTTCTTGCTTTTATTTTAAAAAAATAACCTATAACTCTTACACAGGATGTAATACCCTTTTCTGTAAAATAACAAGAAATTTTGTACAAGAATTTCTGAGTCGTTACATTCTACCCTCATAAAAATTTCATCGTCGAAATTTACATTTACATAGAGATTAATTTTCAAAGAGGTAAGGGTATCATGTACGCATATCTTCTTCTCTTTCCCAAGTTGATTCTCCTGGCGAATCCTTTCTCCACATCACTCGGACCAAGTTTCCCTCCTTGTTCCATAATGTCTTTACCTTTTGGTCCAGGATCTCAACTGGTTGTTGCTCGCAGGTTAGGTCAGTCTGTACCGTGAGCTCGGAGTGATCAAGTATATGACTGGGGTCGCTCACATATCGCCATAGCTGGGATATGTGGAATATGTTGTGCACTTCTTCCAATGAGGATGGTAATGCTAAACGGTATGCCACTTCTCCAACTCGTTCGGGTATGTCGAACGGTCCTATGTATCTTGGACTTAATTTACCCCTCTTGCCACAACGTATCACTCCTCTGTTTGGAGAGATCTTTAAGAATAGATGTTTTCCGGGTTGAAACTCTAAGTGTCGACGCTTTGCATCTGCCCAATGTTCCTGTCGGTCTTAGGCTATGCGCATCCTTTCCCTGATCGTGTGAACCACATCTACAGTTTCTACGATCATCTCTAGTCCAAGGAGTTCATCCCAACTCAATGGGGAACGACATTTCCATCCGTAGAGTGTTGCGAATGGTGCCATCCCAATGCTTGCCCGGTAGTTATTGTTATATGAGAACTCCACAAGGTGTAGGTGATCTTCCCACGAACCTCCAAAGTCTAACATACAGGCTTTCAGCATATCTTCTAGAATCTGAATTGTTTGCTCGGATTGTCCGTCCGTTTGTGGATGGTGTGCCGTGCTGAAATTTAGACTCATTCCTAGGCTAGCTTGCAGACTCTCCCAAAACTGTGATTAGAATCTTGTATCACGATCGGAGACGATGCAAACAGGTACTCCATGTAATCTCATGATCTCCTGTATGAGTTTATGGGTGTCGAGACAAGTATGGTACATCTTAAAGGTTTAAATCTTACTTTAGATTTATACTCACCTCCATGTACTTCCTTGCCAACGTCTCAGTTGACTGGCCAACTCGGAATGGAATAAAGTCATCCGACTTGGTGAGTCGATCCACAATAACCCAAATCACGTCATTACCCTTCGTGCTGTGAGGGAGTGCAGTCACGAAGTCTATGGTAATGTGATGCCATTTCCATTCCGAGATTGGTAACGAATGAAGTATACCAGCAGTTCTGTGATGTTCAGCCTTCACTTGCTGACACACCAAACACTTGGCTACGATCCTTGATACTTCGCGATTCATTCTATGCCACCAGTAGTGTTTCCTTAGATCCTTGTATATTTTCGTGCCACCGGGGTGTACAGAATAAGGAGAGTTGTGAGCTTCTTTCATTAACTCTTCTCGAACAGGACCGACTGGCACGCATAAATGGCTTCCATATCGCAAGGATCCATCTTCGTAGATGATGAAGTCAGTTCGAATTTCACTTTCTACTTATTCTAGGATCTTTTGTAGCTTGGCATCATTTGTTTGAGCTGCCTTGATCTAATTTATAAGAGTGGACTGGACTTGTAAGTTCATTAAATATGAAGCGTTACCTGGCTTAACTTCTTCGATCCCCAATCCATGCAGTTCTTCCTGTAGCTTCCACTGAGCGGTGATATTCATTGCTAATGGCTGGCGACTAAGTGCATCAGGAACTATGTTCACCTTACCAGGATGATACTGTAGGTTGATGTCGAAGTCCGCCATTAGTTCTAGCCATTTTCTCTACTGCATATTAAGTTCTTTCTGAGTAAATACATACTTAAAACTTTTATGGTCAGTGTATATATCCACTCGTTCTCCCAAAAGGTAGTGGTACCAAATCTTGAGTGTGAAAACTACTACTTCCAGTTCCAGATCATGTGTTGGATAGTTGCGTTCATGAACTTTTAATTTTCTTGATGCAAAAGCCACAAATTTTCTATGTTGGTGTAGAACACATCCTAATCTTTTACCGGAAGCATCACAATGCACATCGAATCCGCCAGATTGATCCGGTATTACGAGGATAGGGGCAGAGGTTAATCTCGACTTAAGTTCTACAAGAATCTTCTCACATGCTTCTGACCACACGAATACTTCGTCTTTACGTGTGAGCTTGGTCAGGGGTGCTGCGATCTTAGAAAATCCTTCAATGAATTGCCTGTAGTATCCTGCTAAGCCCAAGAAACTTCTTATATCTTTCACCGTCTTTTGTGTCAGCCACTCATTGACAGCTGACACCTTAGCTGGATCCACAGAGATTCCTTCGCCTGAAACGATATGTCCGAGAAATCCGACTTGATCTAGCTAAAATTCACACTTGTTATACTTGGTGTGGAGCTGATGTTGTCATAATGTCTCCAGGAAAATCCGTAAATGCCCGGCATGCGCTTTCCGATTCTTTGAATACACCAAGATGTCGTCGATGAAGATAACAACAAATCTGTCCAAGTATTCTTGGAAAACTTGGTTCATCAAGTTTATAATGATGGCATGCGCATTAGTCATGCCAAATGGCATTATGAGATATTTATAATGACCATAACGAGTCCTAAATGTCGTCTTCGGAATGTCGGACTCCTTGACCTTCACCTTATGATATCCTGAACGAAAATCTAACTTTGAAAAGACACAAGATCCACTTAACTGGTCGAAAAGGTCATCGATGTGAGGTAGTGGATACTTGTTCTTAATTGTCATCTTGTTCAGAGCTCGATAATACATGCATATCCGGTAGGTACCTTCCTTCTTCTTTACAAGCAGCACCGGAGATCCCCAACTTGAAGTACAGGGACAAATCCAACATTTCTTCAGAAATTCGTCCAACTGAATACGGATCTCCTTCAATCCCTCCGGATTTAATCGGCACGGAGATTTTATTATTGGGTTACGCCAGCGCCCCGGCCATCAATCCGTGGCCAAATGCGGAACAAAAACTTTTTTTAAACCGGGGCTAACAAAACCCGATTCCCGGATCGTACCATTAACCCTACACTGTAAGCCCGCGGCGGCGCCCCGGCCGACAATCCGACGCCGGAAACGCGGAAACGAAAATTTTGCAAACTAGCAAACCGGCACCACCGCGCACTTTTCACCCGGATTGGGCCATTAACCTAGTAACTAGCAAAGAAGAAAGGAGTAGAGAAGCTATACCAAGCGATCCGTGTCCTTCGGTCTTCGTCTCCACTCCGATCTCCCGCGGAAACTCCGTCCATCACCTCCTCGTCGGAAAGGGTACCACGTAGACGGAATCTTTTACGGGCTCCCACCTCTTGACCGAGGCAACTTGAGCGCGAAGTTGGCAAGCCGACGCGTCCAAGGGTTGCTGTAGACCAGTGTAGAATCGTTGTCTCTTTTGGGGCATGTGAAGTTGCCTTTGATAGAGGTAAAGAGAGAAAAGGCTATGAAGGAAAAAGGTGCTCTCAATTTTGCAAAGAAGATGAGATGAAGAATAAACCACATAACAAATGAACCTCTCTCTCTCCTCTCAATCAAGTGGCCGGCCATCTCTCCTCCATGGTGGAGATGATGGAATGAATAAATCCCAAAAGAAAAGAAAAGATAAATCCAATATAAAAGGTCACACCAAACACCTTTATCAATCCACTCACAAACCATCACAAGAAAAGCAAATGAATGGACTCAAAAAGCATCTCATGATGAAAGAATAATCATGAAGCCACAATTAGCAAGAAAACCCCTCCACAAATGTTATTTGCAAACTGCAAATAACACCCTCCATCGAAAGGCCGGTAGTGAAGGAACAAAGGAAAACCGGCCGGAACAGAATGTAAACTGGCAACTTCAGAAAACTGATCCCGTAATAAATTACAGGAAAACCCCGCTACTGCAAATACATGCCCGCATTTGTATTCCCACTGAACACAAATGCAAAGAGACATTATCTACACTATCAAATACTAGGATCCGGCTTAAGCCAAAGCCGGCTAGTAAAAACCGTCCGATCATGATCCGTGCAATACCGCACGTATCTGATCGAACCCTGCCATATCTCCATACAGCCTCTACAGCGTTTCGCCCGAAACCTGAGTAACTGTGTGTGGTGGACTCTAAAGACTCGTCAATACTATGGCTGTGGATTTAACCACTAGCACGTCAGAGGTATCAGCCATACGTGACGGGCCACCAGCTACTGACTAAAAGGGACGTCGATGAGCGAACTCATCCTGACACCCTACTGAGCCTGTCAGTGACAATATCCGTACAGTCCGGTCCGTTCGTCTATGAGCATTGCATGGCGGGCCTAGGGGGTTAGTAAAAGTCAGACCCCCAAAAGCGGTACAAGTCGTGTAGGAGTGTAGCCCAGAACACTCTGAGATACTACTGGAATACCTACCAGCAAATCTCCTGCCTTAGCCAAGGACTTTTCATGTTCTGGCTGTCCTAGACACAGCGCGACCTCACCCCCAATACCGGGAGAGACGAACCCCTGCAGATCCGCTCACTGCCTCCATGTGGCTCGGGACTATACCCAACTAAAACCTGTTTGCACGACTCCTTTGAGCCGTGGTAGGGTAGTAATCAAAGCACAGTGGGAACTCACACGAGACAAATAACGATCTCAGGTCGATGAACTAACCTGTACACATGTCACCTGGGAACTGCTATCTGACGTCTGGTATAATCCCAACTAGCAGGTTCCTGGCGAGTCCTGTCCGGTGTACTCATAACCCAATGAGCACCTGTATACATCTTAGGTGAACCAACTGACACCAGTGGCTTGTGAGACCGGCCACCGCCCCTCGTCGGGGTCTCGACTGTATACACTAGTCTACTGTGGAGAATCGATGCCCCGTCTCGAAACTCCCACGACTAGGGACCTTTTAAGGATGTGTTTATGGACTCCAGCTCTCACTTATATGATCGCCCTCATACTGCTGGTAGTCAAGCAAGAATCATAGGGGCTCTATCAACGTGTAATAGCGACTCGTAAGGTCACCTAAAGCAGTACACGACGATAAAGATAAACCAGATAGCATACTATCATCTTGAGTAACACTGTCCTACTGGGACAGGTCCTCGCCTCGATCATTGCAATCACGTGCCTGTGATCCAATAATTGACTCTGAGGGCACTATCTCCAACAATCTCCCACTTGCACTCAAGGCTAATTATTGCGATGTCGCATACTCACAGCCCGTATGATACCGAACACCCAACTCCTCTACTAGTCAGTCTCACAAAGTTCATTTGCGAAACTATTGCGTTCGAAGAATAGCCTCAGTGAGTGGATCCGCTCTAGTGTTTCTTTCTATGTCTCTCTATATCTCAAGTTCGCGGAGAAAGCCATCTCCCGAAATGAGCAATACCTGTCTTAGAATGTGTCTGGATGTCTGATGGGACCTAGCTCATAAATGAACTCCAAATCCAAACTTCTTAGACTGTATCGTCAACTGAACTTAATCAGTATACTGCGCCATGCCTTCCCTCAGTATCCACCTGGACCATCTGTCCAAAATACTGCCCCTCGTCAAAGGGAAAACTATAACTCTGACAGCCACTCTGCCATCCAGGTCACCTTGGAAGCCTGGAATGATAACCGTCTTCCGAAGGAGGCTGCCGTTATCATATCCCTAGAACATCAACTTATGTTCTAAAATAGCTTCCGATTATTTCTCCAGGATTGGATGAATATCAACTTATTGCACCTACTGCAAGAACAACATCTGGTGTGGTACTTGATATTTCATGATTGACTCAGTTGCCTAAGCAAGTGATCTGCCAATCATGCGTATCCCTCTCCCTTTTAGTCTGTAAGACACCTTTAGAGAGGGTGACTCCATCACCTGCAGGTATACTACCGTGCCAAGAGTCTTCCATTCTAAATACTCTTAGAATGCGGTCAAAGTACCCAGATTGGGAAACCACCCAAATCTAGATCTAAAACCATAGATCTAGTAACCAGAATGTACAATATAATATCCAAGTCCTGTGTGGAGAAACCACTGTGTGACGACCAAAGTATAACCGATCGTAGTATAGGAATATCACTTCCAACTTCTGTGTATGTCATCAAATACCAGGACATCACACCCTACTACCTTCTTAACAGATCCATCCCCTATTCTGATGAAGTCAAACCTATGACTGTTACATCAGAAATAGATGATCTATCTCCGCTATATCTGCTTTAGTCTATAAATAGACATAGGCTAACTGTCCACCAATGCTTCCGCTGCTCCCACTGACTACGACAACCCTCTGGCAGAGTCATACAGACGTACACTTCTAAAGCTAGTTTAGAATGACGCTATACTCATCCTCCTGCCGGGTCTCACAGTCTGGAACAACAGTAATGGCAAGTCTGGGTAAACAAGAACCTCCCTGCCACCGTCCTTGAGCATACCGAAGTACCTCTCGAGTGCCTGAGGTTACCCACTTTATCTGCGGAGTGGCCAATGGAATGTCAAACCAGATTGAATCTTTAGGTTCTTATCAAATCTTCAGTAATCGTTTGCGGTTCTGGAATCACTTCCAGTTCTACCATACTCCCACTACTGTTTTCTGAAAAAAATCATTTTTGTTAAAACTGTGGCGAGTCAAGAACAATATCACTATTGATCTTCCAGATGGTAGAAAATCAACCCTCGTCATAGCCCGGGTCAACCCACAAACAGCCATTACAGAAACGTGCCTTGAGTTGTCTAGTGTCTGGTTTTAAGCATAAGCCGGACAACTCCCCGTATCTTAATAATGTCAAGATATGAACTGTTCTATATCTAATATAGAAACAGAGGCACTGATTTAATTGGAACCAGATTCAAATCATGCAGCTGTCTCCAGTGCATGTCAACTAAATGGAAAGAGGCCGATCAACGTTACTCAACTTAGGAGTACTTCCAATTATGAGTAACCTGAAACAGAAGCAAGTTCTTTTAACCATTACTATCAACTGAATACCATATACAAGTATCTACATCTTCGATCACCTTGAAGAATCCCGATACTTGCAATACCTGGTTCTCTACTTTATTCATATACCTATAACTTCTCAAAACTTAGACCATGTGTTTCTACGAAACACCTGTCTAAGAACCAGAGAAGTCATAAGTAAACAGAATATAGTACGAGGACCAACCCCTCTGTCCTAATGGACACTGGACAATATACAATACTCTGTATAAGTCCCTTGAGTCAAATGACTCATTCACTGTGTGTCGTAGGTTGAAAACTGTACTTTTGGTTAAGAAGAATTACACCGCTGTTCAATGCTCCTTGCCTAACCATCCACTGGTATAGGTAAATGTCATAGACATAATTTCAAAAAGGTATGTCTCACTCTATAAAAATAGACGTACAGATATATCAATTTGAAATTGGTGCACAACAACGGATATTCAAAACCAAATATTTGCCGACCGGCAAACAGCCCAGGTGACTTTCTCAAATATCACCAATTACAACGAATCCCGATATAATGAGGATGGTCACCTAATTCCCAATAACTTGCTCCCACTCATCATCTGTAAAACTATACAGATGTGAGAATCCAACCTGGTAAATACATACCCTGGAGCAAGTGTCAAATTGGGAAATCGGTTTTCTTTTAACAGTACACAGTGAAACTGAAACATTGAAATGTTTCGATGGGGCATCCTGGTATTCAGAGTAATGCCTCTTCCATCATCCAGATTCACGACTGTAACCGTATAATTCTTTGCCACCTCTCCAAATCCCTTTATATGTCTTTAGTCATTACCTTCTGCACACCCTTTTAGGCCAAATGATTTTCTTCCTTCCCTACCGTTCGGCACCAGCCTATGGTTTGGAAGAAGACTATCCAATAAGCATAATGGGTGTACTGTCCTAATCCTAGGAGCACTCGCTATGCGAGAAAATGTGAAGATAAAAGACAAACGAATGAACCTTATTCCTATTTCTCCTGAACCAGGATCCATCCCCGAACTGGAACAAGTTCCTTTCGAGTTCGTATATAACCATACGATGGATTATCCAATGAACTGGGATCTTCGTAGTGATACGGAGTGTCCTGGAGAAATGCAAAGGTGATTTAGGATTGGCGAAGAAATACTTGGTTTGGTCGTGAATATCAGTCGCAATTTACTTTGCCCTCTTACTAATCCCTTGCTTTGTCTGAACTTAATACTTTCTGTACACCGTTTAGGCTAATTGGCTTTCTTCATTCCCTACTGGTCGGCACCAGCCTAAGGTCTGGAAGAAGGCTATCCAATTTGCGTAATAGGTGTACTATCTCCTAAACCAAGGAGTACTTGCAACCTGAAAGAAGGTAAAAGGAAAAGACAACTGAATAGTCCTATTCGTTTTCTCTAGAACCGGAAACCATCCTCGAATTCCTTCGAGTTCGTATATAAGCATACGATGGTTTTGTCCAATGGAAGTGGACGTTCGTAATAATACGGGGTATCCTGGAGAAAAGGGTAAAAGTATGAGTGGCAATGAGGTTTGCAACTCTGACAATCCAAAAGCCAGTGTTAAGAAGGTTCGGTCAACTTGGTCACTGAGTCATAGTCTAGGGTCGGGTCAATGGTCGCTGCCAAAGAGAGAGAGAAAAGAAACACTCAGCGTGCACTCTAACCTAGATCAGAATGGTTATCACTTTATCTAATCTGGAAACCTCCCACTGTAACGTCAAATTCTTCCCTAAACCTGAAAGAAGAATTAGCCGGGATCACCCGAGGAGTAAACCAACTCATCAGTGGGAATCGGGATCTAACTATCATCGCATGATAACGTGACGGAATCCGCTCACGCTATCACACTCCAGAAGGTATGCGCATATCTGGCAAGTTTCAGTTCTTTTGAAACTCCCGATGTGGATTTTTACCCCATGCTCTTATGACCTTGACTTTGGCCAACATATCATAAGTCACATATCAAGTTCTACCCGTCATTATCCAGGTTAATTTGAACCCACCCGTACCTACCCTTGACTTTGGCCAAAATGGCAGTACGACTGTCCCAAACCAACGCATCTATCTATGCTGCATATGAATACCCAACAGCTACCAAACACTGTGCCTTGACTTTGGCCAACATACACAGCTTGAATACTATTGACTATCCATATGAAACGACGGAGGGCTACGAATGGTTTCTGGCGAAAACCTTTAACGTAATGAACTTGATATCGTTGAAGGAACTGATAGCTTTTTAAAAAATATAGTGACGAAAACCTTTGCTAAAGAGGTCACTCTCGGTGAAGGGATCTCGGCTCTTTCCCCGTAGAATGAGGTGCAGGATATTCCAACTGAATACCACGATGCAAAGCAAAAGTAATCGGCTATAGTGAAGTTATTGCCCTGACGCAAACTTCTGTCCAAGGGGTCACTCCCGGTGAAGGGATCTCGGCCCTTGCCTCGTCGACTGAGGAGCAGGATATTCCAACTGAATACCACTGTGCAAAACAAAATTGAACGCCCTTGCAATAACAGCTTTTTGAAAAAGTGTTCCAACAACATCAGAATAGGTTTGTTTATCTTGCATTGATCCGAATCAATGCAGTCCCATCAATTGATCACACCACAAAAGAACGAAAATAATGATGTACGTAAATGCCATCCGCATTCGCCACTGGGTCCCGTCATCACCCGTTAGGTTGCTTAACTAACGACAGAGCGGGGACTGGACTAGCGCGGATGCAAAACAAATACAACATCTACTAATATATATATAATATATAATTTTCGCTTAAGGCGTGATAAAATGCAACATCACAGAATAATACAGATATCTGGGATCCCCGGGTTTCATAGAGCCGCTACTGAAACCCGACGTTCCCCTGGTCGTGTGGATAGCCTGTGCAATGAAAATCCTAGACCCCTACGGCCGCGGTAAGTTACCCGCCAAAACCTGAAGCGAGGCAGCCCCCTTCAGCAACGTGAATGGACCACCCAGCACTTCACGGAATCCGGTAACTTGGACACCCCTCCTTGGTCAACCTATACCCCCTACGAGTGCGGCAAATAGCCCGCCAATTCTAGAGTAAAGCCCCCTCCGTCTCAATGCCACGAGATGCGGGCCCGTTACCCTCTAGAACCCGGCTATCCGTGCACCCCTCCGCGGGGTAATCCTAGTACAGAAAGTAAAAATATACATACAACGGGTACACCGACCGCAACATGGTCGTACCCCAAAAGAATAATACAAACAGGCAGTGACGGCAGTCCACATGTCGGACGCTCACCCCGCAATATCAAATGTACATATAAAACAAAACTGTACTAACATTGCATCCGGCTATCCCCCACGACCGATCCGCAACATCACAGCACAACACAGAACATCAACGTGAATGTCACGTTCGCAAATCCGTCTAAAAGGGCTATAGCAAATAGATTGGATTTACCGATCGAGTGACATTCACGGTCGCAGCTATAATGTAAATACTGTGAACTGGCATGTTTAAAACATCCGATCGAACAAATTTATCAAAGTGGGCCCCAAGCAGTACTGTAGCACTCACAGAAAATCTGGGCCGAAAAAGAATATCCCAAAACCCCTATTTTTTAACTCATAAGATATCTGCAAAATTTTGATCAAGTGATCAATCAAAAGCGCGGCGGAACCGCGGCCCAAGCATGGGTTTGGCCGCGGTTCCGCGGCGATTTGGAGAGATCGCGCCACCAAATTTTCACAGATTGCTTCTATATCCATGCACAGTATTCTGAGACAACCTGAAAAATTTTTGGAGCAGAAAAAATTTCGACAGAAAACACATGTGCATACAAAATACGGTTTTTAGGGAATTTTGTTCGATCGAGTACTAAACATACAAGAGCAAGCTAGGTATGGTTAATGGCGTGGCTCTGATACCATTGTAAGCCCGCGGCGGCGCCCCGGCCGTCGATCCGACGCCGGAAACGCGGAAACGAAAATTTTGCAAACTAGCAAACCGGCACCACCGCGCACTTTTCACCCGGATCGGGCCATTAACCTAGCAACTAGCAAAGAAGAAAAGAGTAGAGAAGCTATACCAAGCGATCCATGTCCTTCGGTCTTCGTCTCCACTCCGATCTCGCGCGGAAACTCCGTCCATCACCTCCTCGTCGGAAAGGGCACCACGTAACCGGAATCTTTTACGGCTCCCACCTCTTGACCGAGGCAACTCGAGCGCGAAGTTGGCAAGCCGACGCGTCCAAGGGTTGTTGTAGACCAGTGTAGAATCGTTGTCTCTTTTGGGGTATGTGAAGTTGCCTTTGATAGAGGTAAAGAGAGAAAAGGCTATGAAGGAAAAAGGTGCTCTCAATTTTGCAAGGAAGATGAGATGAAGAATAAACCACATAACAAATGAACCTCTCTCTCTCCTCTCAATCAAGTGGCCGGACATCTCTCCTCCATGGTGGAGATGATGGAATGAATAAATCCCAAAAGAAAAGAAAAGATAAATCCAATATAAAAGGTCACACCAAACACCTTTATCAATCCACTCACAAACCATCACAAGAAAAGCAAATGAATGGACTCAAAAAGCATCTCATGATGAAAGAATAATCATGAAGCCACACTTAGCAAGAAAACCCCTCCACAAATGTTATTTGCAAACTGCAAATAACACCCTCCATCGAAAGGCCGGTAGTGAAGGAACAAAGGAAAACCGGCCGGAACAGAATGCAAACTGGCAACTTCAGAAAACTGATCTCGTAATAAATTACAGGAAAACCGCGCTACTGCAAATACATGCCCGCATTTGTATTCCCACTGAACACAAATGCAAAGAGACAATATCTACACTATCAAATACTAGGATCCGGCTTAAGCCAAAGCCGGCTAGTAAAAACCGTCCGATCATGATTCGTGCAATACCGCACGTATCTAATCGAACCCTGCCATATCTCCATACGGCCTCTACAGCGTTTCGCCCGAAACCTGAGTAACTGTGCGTGGTGGACTCTAAAGACTCGTCAATACTATAGCTGTGGATTTAACCACTAGCACGTCAGAGGTATCAGCCATACGTGACGGGCCACCAGCTACTGACTAAAAGGGACGTCGATAAGCGAACTCATCCTGACACCCTACTGAGCCTGTCAGTGACAATATCCGTACAGTCCGGTCCATTCGTCTATGAGCATCGCATGGCGGGCCTAGGGGGTTGGTAAAAGTTAGACCCCCAAAAGCGGTACAAGTCGTGTCGGAGTGTAGCCCAGAACACTCTGAGATACTATTGGAATACCTACCAGCAAATCTCCTGCCTTGGCCAAGGACTTTTCATGTTCTGGCTGTCCTAGACACAGCGCGACCTCACCCCCAATACCGGGAGAGACGAACCCCTGCAAATCCGCTCACTGCCTCCATGTGGCTCGGGACTGTACCCAACTAAAACCTGTTTGCACGACTCCTTTGAGCCGTGGTAGGGTAGTAATCAAAGCACAGTGGGAACTAACACGCGACAAATGACGATCTCAGGTCGATGAACTAACCTGTACACATGTCACCTGGGAACTGCTATCTGACGTCTGGTATAATCCCAACTAGCAGGTTCCCGGCGAGTCCTGTCCGGTGTACTCATAACCCAATGAGCACCTGTATACATCTTAGGTGAACCAACTGACACCAGTGGCTTGTGAGACCGGCCACCGCCCCTCGTCGGGGTCTCGACTGTATACACTAGTCTACTGTGGAGAATCGATGCCCTGTCTCGAAACTCCCACGACTAGGGACCTTTTAAGGATGTGCTTATGGACTCCAGCTCTCACTTATATGATCGCCCTCATACTGCTGGTAGTCAAGCAAGAATCCTAGGGGCTCTATCAACGTGTAATAACGACTCGTAAGGTCACCTAAAACAGTACACGACGATAAAGATAAACCAGATAGCATACTATCATCTTGAGTAAGATTGTTCTACTGGGACAGGTCCTCCCCTCGATCATTGCAATCACGTGCCTGTGATCCAATAATTGACTCTGAGGGCACTATCTCCAACATACACTAGCTATATGAAAAGGAGTTTAGAGAGGTTATACCGAACAATCCGAGTCCTTCGGTCTTCAACCTCTGTCCCAAGCTCCCCGCAGCTTCCTCGATCAAGTTTGTTCTTCGGTCTCCCCACATCGAAGTAGATCCATGTTGAGGGTATGTAATACACGCTCCCGCCTTAAAACCGAAGCAACTCGGGTATCTAGTTTGCTACCTAGATAGCCAAGATAAAGTAGAGAGTGTGTGTGATTAGTTTGTCTCAATACACCTAAGGATTCTCAACTCATGAGAGGGTTTGGGTGGAGGTTGAAGAAGATGCCATGAGATAAAGAGTGTGAGCTCAAGAAAAAAAAGTGAAGAAGTGAAGTGTTGTGTGATCTTTTTGTGAGCACTTAAAGAAAAACAACCTAAGAAGGAAAAGATCTTCCTCATTTCCTTTGCTCACCACAAATATCTCACAATAAAATATCTAACCCAAAACAAAAACCATCCCATGACCCAATACCATGAGTCACCAAGTACACATGCTACATCAATGCAACAAAGTCAAAACTCACACTCACACTCACACTTTCCACCTCAATAAACATTAACCTAAATGTTTAATGAAAAAGAAAAAGCATCTTCTAAAGTAAACTTGTAACGAATTACAAGAATACCCATCATCTGTACATACATACCCGTATCCGTATTCCGACTGAATACAAATATAACGAGACGAAAATAATCCAACAATATAATACTATGATCCGGCTTAAACCAAATCCCACTAGTATTATCCGTCTGAATCATGACACGTGCACAAGTGCACGTATATGTTCGAACCTTGCCATAAAACCATATGGCTTCTACAACGTTTCGCTCGAACCAAGGAAACCTTCTGTGTGGGACTCTAAAGACTTGTCAATACGCTGGCAGTGGGTTTAACCACAAGAACGTCAGTGGCACTAGCTGTACGTAACGGCTACCCAGGTATTGAGCGAAAGGGAGGCCGGCGAGCAAACTCATCCTGAAACCCCTACTGAGCCTGACAGTGACAATATCCGTACATTCCGGTCCGTCCGTCTATGAGTATCTAGGAGTGGATAAAGTCAGACCCCTAATAACTTGACATTCAGTGTCGGTATGAAGCACATCACCGCCTGAGAAACTACCGATTCTATATCAGTAATTCCCCACTACCTTGGCCAAGGATTCTGGTGATGGCCACCCGTGCACAACCGCGACAACAACCCCCGATACTAGGAGAGACGAATCCCTCAACGATCCGCTCGCTGCCTCCATGTGGCTCGGGACTGTACCCAACTAAAACCTATTTGCACGAATCCTTTGAGTCGTGGTAGGGTAGTAATCAAAGCATGGTGGGAACTCACACGAGACAAATGATGATCTCAGGTCGATAGACTAACCTGTACACATGTCACCAGGGAACTGCTATCTGACAATAGGTATAATACCAACTAGCATGTTCCCGGCAAGTCCGTCCGGTGTACTCATAACCCAATGAGCTCCTGTATACATCTTAGGTGAACCAACGACACCAATGGCTTATGAGACCGGCCACTACCCCTCGTCGGGGTCTTGATCAGTATACACTAGTCTACTCTGGAGTATCGATGCCCAGTCTCGAAACTCCCTTGACTAGGGATATTTTAAGGATGTGCTTATAGACCCCAGCTCCCACGTATATGATCGCCATCATACTGCTGGCAGTCAAGCAAGAATCCTAAAGGCTCTATCAACATGTAATAGTGATCTGTAAAGCCACCTAAAGAATGTACATGATGATAAAGACAAACCAGATAGCATACTATCATCTCGAGTAAGACTATACTACCGGTATAGGTCATCCCTCAATCATTGCAACCGCGTGCCTGCGATCTAATAATTGACTTGAGGGCACTATAGCCAACAATCTCCCACTTGCACTTAAGGCTAATTATTGCGGTGTCGCATACTCACAGCCCGTGTGATACCGAACACCCAACTTCTCTACTAGTCAGTCTCACAAAGCTCTTTTGTGAAACTATTGCGTTCGAGAAATAGCCTCAGTGAGTGGATTCGTTCCAATGTTTATTTCTATGTCTCTCTTTATCTCAAGTTCGCGGAGAAAGCCATCTCCTGAAATGAGCAATTCCTGTTATAGAATATGTCTGGATATCTGATAGGACCCAGTTCACAAATGAACTCCAAATCCAGCAAACTTCTTAGACAGTATCGTCCACTGAACATAATCAGTATCCTGCGCCATAGTCTGTAAGACACCTTTAGAGAGGGTGACTCCATCACCTACCGGTACACCACCATGCCAGGATTCGTCCATTCTAAAACACCTTTAGAATACTGTCTAAGTATCCAGATTAGGAAACTACCCAAATCTAGATCTAAAACCATAGATCTAGTAATCAGAATGCCTGATATTATATCCATATCCTATGTGGAGAAACTACTGTGTGACAACCACAGTATAACCGATCGTAGTATATGAATTTCACATCCTATAAAGTGCATGCCATCCAAATATCAGGACATCACACTTTACTACCTTCTTAACAGATCCATCATCTATTCTGATGAAGTCAAAACCTATGACTCTCACATACGATCTATCTCCACTATACCTACTTTAGTCTATAAATAGACATAAGCTACTTGTCCACTATGCTTCCGCTGCTCCCACTGACCACAACAACCCTCTGGCAGAGTCATATACACGTGCACTTCTAAATCTAGTTTAGAACGACGCTTTACTCATCCTCCTGCCATGTCTCATAGTCTAGAACAGCAGTAATGGCAAGTCTGGATAAACAAGAACCTCCCTGTCACTGACTTTGAGGATACCGAAATACCTCTCGGGCGCCTGAGGTTACCCACCATATCTGCGGAGTGGCTAATTGAATGTCAAACTCGATTGAATCTTTAGGTTCTATTAAACTTTCAGTAATCGTATGTGGTTCTGGAATCACTTCCAGTTCTACCATACTCTCACTACTGTATTCTGAAAAAGTCCATTTTGCTAAAACTGTGGCGAGTCAAGAACAATATCACTATTGATCTTCCAGATGGTAGAAAGTTAACCCTCGTCATAGCCTGGGATAACCCACAAACTGCCAATATAGAAACGTGCCTTGAGTTATCCAGAGTCTGGTTTTAAGCATAGGCCGGACAACTCCATATACCTTAACATCGATAATATATGAACCATTCTATATACAATATAGAAACAGAGACATTGATTTAATTGGAACCAGATTCAAATCATGCAGCTGTCTCCAGTGCATGTCTACTTAATAGAAGAAAGCCGATCAGCATTACTCAACTAGGAGTGCATCCAAATATGAGTAACCTGAAAGAGAAGCAAGTTCTCAAAACCATTACTATCAACTGAATACCAAACGCAAGTATCTACATCTTCAATCATCTTGAAGAATTCTGATACTTGCAACACATGGTTCTCTACTTTATTCTTATACCTATAACTTCTCAAAACTTGGACCTTGTATTTCTACGAAATATTTGTCTAAAACTGAAGAAATCATAAGTAAACAGAATATAGTACGAGGACCAACCCCTCTGTCCTAATAGACACTGGACAACATACAATACTTTGTATAAGTTCCCTGAGTTGATTAACTCAAATCCTGTGCGTCGTGGGTTGGAAACTGTACTTATGGTTAAGAAGAATTACACCGCTGTTAAATGCTCCTTACCCAATCATCAACTGATATAGGTAAATGTCATGGACATAATTTCAAAAAGTTATATCTTACTTTATAAAATAAACGTACAGATATATTAGTTTGAAATTGGTGCATAACAATGGATATTGAAAACCAAATATTTGCCGTCAATCAAAACCCCAGGCGATTTCCTTAAATATCACCAATTACAACGAATTCCGATATAATGAGGATATAATAACCTAATTCTCAATAACTTACTCCCACTCAACATCTGTAAAACCATACAGATGTAAGAATCAAATATGGTAAATACATACCCTGGAGTAAGGATCTAATTGGGAAATCAGTTTTCAATTAACAACGCACAGTGAAACTGAAACATGAAAATGTTTCGAAGGGGTATCTGGGTATTCCTAGTAATGCCTCTTCCATTATCCTGATTCATGACTGTAACCTTATATTTCCTTGCCATCTCTCCAAATCCCTTTATTTGTCTTTACTCATTACCTTCTGTACACCACCCTTAGACTAAATGGTTTTCTTCCTTCCCTATCGTTCGACACCAGCCTATGGTTTGGAAGAAGACTATCCAATAAGCGTAATAGATGTACTCTCCTAATCCTAGGAGCCCTCGCAATCTAAGAGAAGGTAAAGATAAAAGACAACTGAATAATCCTTATTCTATTTCTCCTTAACCGGAATCCATCCTCGAACTGGAACAAGTTCCTTCGAGTACGATACATTATCCAATAACTGTGGATCTTCGTAGTGATACGGGGTGTTCTGGAGAAATTCAAAGGTGAAGTAGGAGTGGCGATGAAATACGCGGTTTGGCCGTGAAGGATAGCAGTCGCCATTTACTTTGCCCTCTTTCTAATCCCTTTATTTGTCTTTACTCATTACCTTCTGTACACCACACTTAGGCTAATTGGTTTTCTTCCTTCCCCACCTTTCGGCACCTGCCTATGGTTTGGAAGAAGACTATCCAATAAGCGCAATAGGTGTACCCTCTTCTAATCCTAGGAGCCCTCGCAACCTGAGAGAAGGTAAAAGGAAAAGACAAATGAATAGTCCTATTCGATTTCTCCAGTACCGGAAACCATCCTCGAATCTGAAACAAGTTTCTTCGAGTTCGTATGTAACTATACGATGGTCATATCTAATAAAAGGGGATCTTCATAGTAATACGGAGTGTTCCGGAGAAATTCAAAGGGTAAAAGTAGGAGTGGCAATGAAGTATGCAACTTTGATAATCCAAAAGGCAGTGTTTTAAGAAGGTCCGGTTAACTTGGTTCCTGAGTTCTAGCCTAGGGTTGGGCCATGGTCGCTGCCAAAGAGAGAGAAAAGAAATACTCAGCGTGCACTGTAACCTAGATTAGAATGGTTAATCACTTTATCTAATCAGGATGTATCCCACTATATCCTCAAATTCTCCTCCAAACATGAAAGAAGAATTAGTCGGGATCATCTAAAATCACCCGAGGAGTAAACCAACTCATCAGTAGGAATCGAGATCCAACTATCATCGCATGATAACTTGATGGAATCCACTCAAGTTATCACACTCCAGAAGGTATGCGCATGCCTGGCAAGTTTTCTGTATGTTTGAAACTCCCGATGTGATTTTTAGCCCATGCTCTTATGACCTTGACTAAGGCCAACAAATCATAAGTCACATGTCAAGTTCTACCCATCATTGTCCAGGTTAATTTGAACCCATCCGTACTCGCCCTTGACTAAGGTCAATGTTCATATCAGGAAACTGCATTCTAATACCGTCCATTCATTATCTATTTGTTGTATTTATCGGTACTATTAACCAGTGTCTGCTCAGTAATACAGATTACAGGTATCCGCGATAAAATACTGGAAATACATTTAAAAGTATGGATATATCAATTGAGAGCCGACACTACAACCAAAACCGCAATCCGACCGATACTTCAGGAGTCCCTTTTTGCAATAAGTTTGTGTATACATTTTTCTATCTAAATGGCCCAACACAACAAATGTGTACACAAGACTTTTAGGCACATGTGGATATGCATTCAAGGTAAAATATTATATGCATTCAAGGATAAACATCATGTATTGATTTTTTCCTTCCAAAACTGAAATCAAATCAAAGTCAATTAAACAAATCAGCATGGGCCATAATGGGGCAGCCATGAATCAAGCCACATGTGGGAATGGAGTAATGAGCATTTAATGCTGAAGATCATGTGTTGAATTGTATTCAAAAATTCCCTCCAATAATAAGTGCAAAATAAAATCAAATGGACAAATCAACAAAACCATAATGGGGGCAGCCATGATTTAGGTACATGTGGGAATGAAGTTATGAGCATTTAATACTAAAAATTTGGTGTTGATTTAGAAATTCGAATTTCCCTCCAAGCATTGGGTGCAAATCAAGTCAAAACAGAGAAAACAAACTGGACCAAAGTGATGGCGGGGACCTAACAAGTCAACACACCAAGTATGAGACCGTTCCAACATGATGTGGCCGGCCACATCACATTATAGACCGGCCCGGCCGGCCCCACAGGCTCCAGTGGACCCCAGTTCTTCACACACCCCTTCTTGCTGCCGTGCAGCCCTATTTTTATTATTTATTTTCTTTTCTTCTTTGCCTATAAATAGCAGGCGGTGGGCAAAGGTTCAAGAGTCATTCTTTAGTCTTGGATTGTCATTCTTTGTCCAAGTTTTCTATTCTCCTTTCATGTAAATAGCTTAGTCCCCTTGAGTTCTTAAACTTCTCTTGATCCTTCAACCTCTTCATTGAGCTTGAAAGTTTAAGGGTTGGTTATTGATCTCAAGGGGTTGTATCATTCTTGAAGTTTAATAAAGTGTTCTTTTGTGCTTCCTTCACCATGAGTTCTTTGCCCTCTCTTGATCTTGCAACCTCTTTATTGAGCTTGCAAGTTTAAGTTTGGGTTAATGAACCCATGTCTTGCAATATGTTCTTTGGTTCCTAATTTTTTACTTACTTGCATTTTATTCTTGCTCTTTTAATTCTCGCACTTAAATTCCATGCACTTTAATTACTTGCTTGTAATCTTTTCTTCTTTTTGTTCTTCTCTTTTTGGTTTGTTTTGTGAATGGTGTGAATATTGTTGTTAGGAAAAGAGAAAGATTTTGTAAGTTAACATTTCGTTCCTCATTTCCTTTTCCTGTCTTTTCCATTTGAAACTCTGCCCAAACCCTAGGCAAGCGCTCCGTAGGCACCCTACCCTACCAAGGTAAAGGTGATTCCTAACCGTGACCGGTTGCATTCGGTTTGACCGGAGGAGAAAGCAAAAAACAAGAACGGACGAACAAGGGTCAATAAGCCGGATTCCATGAATACCGTGCTTAAATACCCTAATCCACGTTGTTGCCGATTGCTCTAGCTTCATTGGTTGAGTTCGGCTCAAAGTACTTGAATACGGAATCCATTAACTTACACTATCCTATCGTTTCCTAACAAGCCTTATACTTGAATATAACACATAGGTTAGATAACGAACAAATCCACCACGTTATTAACTCGTTAAAATAAGAACGTAAAACTTACCATCTCCCTGTGGATCGACCCATGCTCATCGCGACTAGCTGCAAAGCAACACCGTCCTGTTCGCGGTTAAACTTTAGAACACTTAAATATCCGATACGCATTTGGCGTGCGGTCAAATGGCGCCGTTGCCGGGGAGACGGTAACGTTTTTGTTTTGTTATTTCGGGTTAATCTTGTTAATATCCATCTAACCCTATTTTCTAAAACAAACTAAAAAAATTCAAAATTTCAAAACCAAACAAAAAATTAACACAAGCTAACAATTTTGTTCTCTGGATTTTATACCTTCTTGCACTCTGTAACTAAAATAAAAAGATAAACAATACCAGTGTGGCGTTAGTGGAACACTGAGACTACTGTTGAAATTTGGAGCCCTACCTCATCAAGTTGGCTGGCGACATCATCACCAAATCCGGCGACGCCGACCCTTTCACCACCTCTTGCCTCCAATTTCTCCTCTGAGCTCCAGTGTTCTATTTTTGTCCTATTTGTATTGTTTGTTTTTTATAATTTTTAGTGTGCAGGTATTTGGGTATTCGTATCGTTTTTCCGCACTAATATCCATTTTTTTCTGACATTTCAGATTTTGCGGATTTGCGAACAGCGGGCGTGGGGAGCAAAGTGCACATTCAAAATCAAGGTGGTTACGAAGAACAGTGCCAAAGATCCGGGTAGTTTGACCCGCGCAAGCGAACTTTTCAAGCTTACCGGATTCGATTCAACGGGGGTTTCTTAACCCACAACTTAACGGTACGTACTTTACTAACACCTTCTTCTCAAATTCGACGCTTCCAATATAATATCTTTGCAGGATTCTTTGCAAGTTCGCTAGCAAACGCCAAAAAAAATTGACTAACCCGTATTTGTTGCAGTGCCGAGCTTAAACTAAAACACGATTGTTTGATTCTTTGAATAATTTTTTTTTATTGAATTGCGCATTGCATACATTAATACGGATTTAAGGACAAGCAAACCCCACAGCATACGGTAAAGGATTTCATCACCTTTTTCCATGGCCCACAAATCATGAAACTGAGCATAACGCTTACCCGCACAAATTTTAAAAGAAACTAGACTATAAGACTTTAAGGACTTCGTGCACACTAGGAGAGGTTAACTGTGTTTAGAATACCGCTTAACAGTATATTGTTTACGGGGTGTCTAGGAAAGTGTTCACGGCGAAACCGCCAAAAGAGAAAGGGTTATTTAATTGAGGACCTTCGCGAAAGCGTCGGAAAACCTCCCCTTATCTTTGCACTTACCTGGCCTCGTAATCTGTATATTTTGAGCCTGTTTCTCGACACAGTTTTACCTCGACAACCAAGTTCTTGAGCAGGTCTAGTTGACCTAGGTGAACCCTAGAACGATTAGGTGTGTGGTATTTTTGTGTCATGATTGTTTTTGGTCCAGATTCTTTTTGTGTGTATATTTCATTCTTTTGTTAATAACTAACTTTAAAAAAAACCACATTCTTTTCCCCCCCTTTTCTCTTATTCTTCTTCTCTCTTCATATCATGGGTACCCCACCTCAAAAAACTCTTGCCGAACTTTGGTACCCATAACCAGACATAACTTCCTACGGTTCTTGCTTTGGTCGAATTTCGAACGACCCCGCCATGCCCAAAATTTCATTGAAAGATCGCATATACGCGTCTAGGACAAACACTTGCACTCCGCAATCCACTTTGTATCAACCTTTTCAACCTCCCTCACTCTCTTATGTTGATACCCCTTTCGCAATTCGTCCTTTGTCCATCGCTGAATATATTGAACAATCATGTAACCGATCTTTCGCTCCTTTCACCACTACAAATTCTTTGGATCAACAATTCCATTCACCTTCTTATTTGTATGTTGGTCCTACCTCTGTCCAGCCTTTCAATTCCTATCAGTCTTACCCGACTTGTACACATTCCCTGGACATTGCTTCTGAACCGTCCTTTGGGAGTTTCCAGTATCAAAACAACTTTGAATCTTTTACTGAAACCCCTTCACAACCTATGTCTAGTCTAGACCAGTTGTTGGAAGACTTTAGGATAGCGTCATGCCAACAGATGATGTATTTGAATGCGTCCATGGCCGCCCTCATACAACCTAGTGACCCGGTAGCTAGTTTTCAACTAGCTCCACATTTTACAATGTATGATGAGGCGGTAGGACAGGATGAGAATTTGAGTAGTGAAAGTGAACTGTACACCCTTCCTAATCAAACTTGCCCATTGCAAATTGAATCACACAACTCCAGTTTTGAATGTCTATCTAGTGTCCCAAAAGATTTACCGATTAAAGATAGAACGTTTAATGAGTTGTGCGATTTTGTAGTGTTTGATTTACCAGATTGTGAAGGGTCCATTCCAAGTGAAACCAATCCTAAACTTTTTGACCTCTACACTTCCATCTTAGAACCAGAATCGACTGAAATCCATGCTTTTGATGAGGAGTCTGAGAATATTAATTTCCACTTGATTGAGGATATTGACGCGGGGAGTATTTTGGATGATGAACCAGTAGATTTGACTGAAATTTTCTCTTCAATTCATCATCCCGAGTCATTAAATGTTTCTCCTGAACTTCATATGCATCTTGATTTTGATGAGATTTGCATGGATGAGATAATTTTTTAGGAGAATTATGAGGATAGTATTGAGGATAGTATTGAGGATGAACCATTTTTGTTTGATGTGTCGGATTTTCCAATTCATCCTCCTGAACCTTTAACTGTTATACTTCCTAAATCACCCTCCATCCTTTCCATCGTTCCGACCACGCAAAAGATCATGCAGGAGGACTGTGAGTTTGAAAAATTTCTGTTCAATCACAGCACATTTGACGCCACTAATGTGTTCCTCCTTGAATCTGACACTCTTCTCACAGCCGATAATGATTATGAGTGTTTCACTTTTTCGGACGATTTTGAAGACTCGCCACCCGAGTTTGAGTCCTTTGAATTTTCAGATGAGTTAGTTGAACCATCAAACTCGGTTGCTCACAGTCAATTCGAACCATTGATGGAATCTTTTGAGTTTGAGACAGTTTACTTAGGTGAGAATAAGACTATCCCTAAATCACTCCCCTTCGTCCCTTCCATCGTTCCGACCTTGCACGAAACTGTATCACTTTCATTTCTTATGTCTGGTTTACCGAGTTTGGCGTACCCATGTTTTCTGAAGAATCTTAAGGGATTTGACCCAATCTCTCGACGGGTTGATAGATTAGCACAATCGCTTTTTACACATCGGTCATTACATATTGTGCGAATTTATTCACTCCATTTTCACCCTCAAGTTCATACACAAATTCTTTTTCCCTTTCACCATTCTTCCTCTCATATACCGAGACCATATCCCGCTTCTATCTCCATACGATCTCGCGTATTCTCCATTTCTTTTCCCTTCATCTTCTTTCACCAACCCGCATATTATCATGATAGATTTTTGAATGGTTGGTGCTCACTTTTGACCTTTGTAAGGCCTTGTATAGCTTGATACTGTTCTCTTTCCCTCCTATTCCTGAACTCCAACGCTTAACAGTGGAAACACTGTTTTACTTAAGTTGGGGGGGACCTTTTGGTGTACATATTTTTTGTTTTTATTTTTGTATATAATTTTATTTTAGGGAGGCACCGACAATTTTGACCCTCTTGGTGTAGCCTGACAGTGAGAGCACTGTCAAGTTTAAGTTTGGGGGTGTGCTCAGTAAGCTTTCTACCTTAGCATCCATTTGCATATTCTGCATTCGCATACTTACTTAAAAACACATAAAAATCAGAAAATTTTCTAAAAATATAAAAACTTTGTCTTCAAGTTAGCTAGTGGGAGAACTTAGATTCAATATTTCGACGGTTTTGTTTGATAAGATAGGAAAAACTAAATCCTATTTTTAGATTTTGAAAACCTGAAAGATAACTCTCCTTTGAAGTTAACTATAGCTAATATACGTCTTTACATCACACTGCACGTGTCGTGAGTTTTGAAAATTAGATGACAAGTCTATTATGTCTGAAAACCTTTAAATGGATTAATTATTTTTTGAGGATCAAATAGGTTTGTTCTGAAATAAGTAATATCAAGAATAGTTTATGAAGTGAAGCGGATATGAAGGGATATATTGATGCCTTAATTAGAACTAATTCTGAAGAATAACCTATCTAGAACTTGATTGGAATGATTACACAACTAACCCACCAAACACGTCTTTTATCCAAAAAAAATAATTGAACTACCGGTTATATCTCCGTTCGCATAAAATCATCATGATTTTCACGCTAAAAGTGGTCTTTTGTTTTAGGGCCTAGGTAACTTGAGTAATTAAGTCCGCTGGGGTGTCTCTACACCTAATGCCCTAAAACCAACTGGTTTGGGAGCATTGGCCCAAAACTTGCTAAGAAGCCTAGAAAGTCCATATTAAAACAAAGTCAAGCAAGTGTTCTCTCCGAGTTAAAATTCCTAACGGTTCTTTGTGTGAGAATAATCTTGACAAAAGACAGGTTTTTATAAAAAAAAAAGTATTTCTAGCGGAGATATGAAAGTTTTATTCTATGTTAAAGACTATTGCACGTTCACAGAGGTGTGTATGAAATGAAAACAAGAAAAGGTGGAGTGAAAAATAAGACCTAGTTTCCTGTTAAGAAAGATAGAAATTCTGAATTTGAAACCTTACTGGAAAACGAAACTTGAGAAAAACTTAACTCTTTATAAAACTTATGTGATCCTTTTTAAATTTTTATCTGGGGTTTATTTTGTGACATGACGACTTTAATCGATCCTTTTGAAACTTAACGACACTATTTGCACTGCACGTAAAGACATATAAAATCTTAAGTTAAATGAGAAGCGAGGTGTGAAAAATAAAGGTTCGATAGTTCTAAATTTAGGATAATAGAATTGCTATCTTTTAAACAAAACCTTAGGGTTTGAATCATAGTTATTTCGCAAAACTAGCTTGACGGGATTTTGTGGGTAGTATCCGCTGAAAACCCTCAGGAGACAACACTCCTCCTACTAGGGACACCTAGAGGTTTAACGGCTTATTGCACACGCTCAGTGCAATCGCGTTCCCTGCGAAAGTGCGGTTAAGATTTTCTTTTGTGAATAAATGGTTTTGCTCGGGACGAGCAAAAGATAAGTTTGGGGGTATTTGTTCATATCAGAAAACTGCATTCTAATACCGCCCATTCATTATCTATTTGTTGTATTTATCGGTACTATTAACCAGTGTCTGCTCAGTAATACAGATTACAGGTATCCGTGATAAAATACTGAAAATACATTTAAAAGCATGGATATATCAATTGAGAGCCGACACTGCAACCAGAACCGCAATCCGACCGATACTTCAGGAGTCCCTTTTTGCAACAAGTTTGTGTATACATTTTTCTATCTAAATGGTCCAACACAACAAATGTGTACACAAGACTTTTAGGCACATGTGGATATGCATTCAAGGCAAAATATTATATGCATTCAAGGTTAAACATCATGTGTTGATTTTTTCCTTCCAAAACTGAAATCAAATCAAAGTCAATTAAACAAATCAACATGGGCCATAATGGGGCAGCCATGAATCAAGCCACATGTGGGAATGGAGTAATGATCATTTAATGCTGAAGATCATGTGTTGAATTGTATTCAAAAATTCTCTCAATAATAAGTGCAAAATAAAATCAAATGGACAAATCAACAAAACCATAATGGAGGCATCCATGATTTAGGCTCATGTGGGAATGAAGTTATGAGCATTTAATACTAAAAATTTGGTGTTGATTTAGAAATTCAAATTTCCCTTCAAGCATTGGGTGCAAATCAAGTCAAAACAGAGAAAACAAACTGGACCAAAGTGATGCGGGGGACCTAACAAGTCAACACACCAAGTACGAGACCGTTCCAACATGATGTGGCTGGCCACATCACATTATAGACCGGCCTGGCCGGCCCCACAGGCTCCAGTGGGCCCCAGTTCTTCACACACCCCTTCTTGCTGCCACGTAGCCCTATTTTTATTGTTTATTTTCTTTTCTTCTTTGCCTATAAATAGCAGGCGGTGGGCAAAGGTTCAAGAGTCATTCTTTAGTCTTGGATTTTCATTCTTTTTCCAAGTTTTCTATTCTCCTTTCATGTAAATAGCTTAGTCCCCTTTAGTTCTTAACCTTCTCTTGATCCTTCAACCTCTTCATTGAGCTTGAAAGTTTAAGGGTTGGTTATTGATCTCAAGGGGTTGTATCATTCTTGAAGTTTAATAAAGTGTTCTTTTGTGCTTCCTTCACCATGTGTTCTTTGCCCTCTCTTGATTTTGCAACCTCTTTATTGAGCTTGAAAGTTTAAGTTTGGGTTATTGAACCCATATCTTGCAATATGTTCTTTGGTTCCTAATCTTTTACTTACTTGCATTTTATTCTTGCTCTTTTAATTCTCGCACTTAAATTCCATGCACTTTAATTACTTGCTTGTAATCTTTTCTTCTCTTTGTTCTTCTCTTTTTGGTTTGTTTTGTGAATGGTGTGAATATTGTTGTTAGGAAAAGAGAAAGATTTTGTAAGTTAACATTTCGTTCCTCATTTCCTTTTCCCGTCTTTTCCATTTGAAACTCTGCCCAAACCCTACGCAAGCGCTCCGTTAGGCACCCTACCCTTCCAAGGTAAAGGTGATTCCTAACCGTGACCAGTTGCATTCGGTTTGGCCGGAGGAGAAAGCAAGAGACAAGAACGGACAGACAAAGGTAAATAAGCCGGATTCCACGAATACCGTGCTTAAATACCCTAATCCACGTTGTTACCGATTGCTCTAACTTCATTGGTTGAGTTCGGCTCAAAATACTTGAATACGGAATCCAATAACTTACACTATCCTATCGTTTCCTAACAAGCCTTATACTTGAATATAACACATAGGTTAGATAACGAACAAATCCGCCAGGTTGTTAACTCGTTAAAACAAGAACGTAAAACTTACCATCTCTCTGTGGATCGACCCGTGCTCATCGCGGCTAACTGCAAAGCGACACCGTCCTGATCGCGGTTAAACTTTAGAACTCTTAAATATCCGACACGTTTTTGGCGTGCGATCAGCCAACAAGGCTATACGACTTTCCCAAACCAACACATCTATTTATGCAACAGAAAAGTAGCAAATAGCTACCATACACTATGCCTTGACTAAGGCCAACAAACATAGTATGAATACTAAGTGCTACCCGTCTGAAATGACGGAGGGCTACGAATGCTTTTTTGCGAAAAACCTTTAACGTAATGAACTTGATATCGTTGAAGGAACCAGATAACTTTTTAAAAATATATAGTGGCGAAAACCTTTGCTAAAGAGGTCACTCCCGGTGAAGGGATCTCGGCTCTTTCCTCGTAGAATGAGGTTCTGGATATTCTAACCGAATACCTCGATGCAAAGAAAAAAAGTAATCGACTATAGTGAATTTATTATCCTGACGCAAAATTCTGCCCAAGAGGTCACTCCCGGTGAAGGGATCTCGGCTCTTGCCTCGTCGAATGAGGTGCTGAATATTCATAACCGAATACCACTGTGCAAAACAAAAGAAAACGTCCTTGTAATAACAGCTTTTGAAAATTTATTCCAACAACATCATATAGGTCTGTTTTCCTTGCGTTGATCAGAATCAACGCAGTCCCATCAATTAATCACACCAGAAAAGAACGAAAATATGATGTACGTATATGCCATCCGTATTCACCACTGGGCCCCGTCATCACCCGTTAGGTTACTTAACTAACGACAGAGCGGGGGCTGGACTAGCGCAGGTGTAAAACATATACAACATCTACTAGTATATATATAACAATATATAATAATCGCTCTAGGCATGATAAATGCAACATCACAGATAAGCGATAAGCATCATAGAACAATACAGATAATCTGGGAGCCCCGGGTTTCCTTTGAGACGCAAGTGAAACCCGACGTTCCCCTGATCATGTGGATAGCCTGTGCAATGAAAACCTAGACCCATAAGAGCGAGGAAAGTTACCCGCCAAATCAGAAGTGAGGCAACCCCCTTCATCAAAGTAAATGGGACACCCGGCACTTCACGGAATCCGGTAACTTGAGCACCCCTCCTTGGGCCAACCTGTACCCCCTATGAGTGTGGAGAATAGCCCGCCAATTCTAGAGTGAGGCCCCCTCTGTCTCAACGCCATAAGATACGGACCCGTTGCCCTCTAGAACCCGGCTATCCATGCACTCCATCGCGGGGTAATCCTAGTACAGAAAAGAAAATATGTACAATGGTGACATCGACCTCAACCCGGTCGTGCCCCAAATAAATAATATACAAACAAGAAGTGACGGAAGTACACATGTCGGACGCTCGCCCCGCGATATCAAATGCACAAATGAAACTAAACTGTATTAACATTGCATACAAGCTATCCACCACGACGATTCCGCCACAACACAGCACAACACAGAACATCAACGTGAATGTCGCGTTCGCAAACCCGTCTAAAAGGACTATAGCAATTAGACAATTTGTACCGCTCTAATGACATTCACGTTCGTAGATAGTAATGTATGTATTGAAAACTATGACATTAGAATTCCGCACGCAATTAGCAAACTAAACCAATTTCCAAAACTATGAAAAAACAGTGAGCTAAAGTTCTAAAAGCCGACCGTTTAAAGCCAATACAGAAGTCCGAATCAAAACGAAACGCGCCCAAACATTCACGGGGAGTTAGAGCATGAAATAAACTTCGAGTCGGGGGCCTATAGAAGGTACCCCACCCCCAAGGCCACCACGAGGTGGCCAGGGGGTGAGGAAGACCCGAAACTGCCCAAGGTGGGGCAGTTTCGGGTCCCCACCGCGAAGACCACCTTGTGGTGGTCTTGGGGAGTAGGCCCAGCCGTTCGGTCCCCACCAGAGGTTCCCCGGGGTGCCCATGCACCACCCTGCAGCTCCTCAGTTCATACCGTGAGCCCGTGGGGTGTGCAAACATCTCAAACTTTTAATTTTTGGAACTGTTTTTGTCGGTAGTTTTCGCACGACAAAAACGACGGATTTCTAATGTCGCAATGAGTTAACTAAGGCTTATGGAGTGGCTCTGATACTAGGTTGGGTTACGCCAGCACCCCGGCCATCAATCTGTGGCCAAATGCGGAACAAAAACGTTTTTTAAACAGGCGCTAACGGAACCCGATTCCCGGATTGTACCATTAACCCTACACTAGCTATATGAAAAGGAGTTTAGAGAGGTTATACCGAACGATCCAAGTCCTTCGGTATTCAACCTCTGTCCCAAGCTCCTCGCGGCTTCCTCGATCAAGTTTGTTCTCCGGTCTCCCCATATCGAAGTAGATCCACGTCGAGGGTATGTAATACGGGCTCCCGCATCAAAACCGAAGCAACTCGGGTATCTAGTTTGCTAGCCTAGATAGTCAAGATGAAGTAGAGAGTGTGTGTGATTAATTTGTCTCAGTACATCCAATGATTCTCAACTCATGAAGGATTTGGTTGGAGGTTGAAGAAGATGCCATGAGGAAGAGAGTGTGAGCTCAAGAAAAACAAGTGAAGAAGTGAAGTGTTGTGTGATCTTTATTGTGAGCACTTAAAGAAAAACAACCCAAGAAGGAAAAGATCTGCCTCATTTCCTTTGCTCACCACAAATATCTCACAACAAAATATCTAACCCAAAACAAAAACCATCCCATGACCCAATACCATGAGTCACAAAGTGCACATGCTACATCAATGCAACAAAGCCAAAACTCACACTCACACTTTCCACCTCAATAAACATTAACCTAAATGTTTAATGAAAAAGAAAAAGCATCTTATAAAGTAAACTTGTAACAAATTACAAGAATACCCATCATCTGTACATACATACATACATGCATTCGTATTCCGACTGAATACAAATATAACGAGACGAAAATAATCCAACAATATAATACTAGGATCCGGCTTAAACCAAAGCCCACTAGTATTATCCGTCCGAATCATGACACGTGCACAAGTGCACGTATATGTTCGAACCCTGCCATAAAACCATACGGCCTCTACAACGTTTCTCCCGAACCAGGGAAACCCTCTGTGTGGGACTCTAAAGACTCGTCAATACGCTGGCAGTGGGTTTAACCATAAGCATATCAGTGGCACTAGCTGTACGTAACGGCTACCTAGGTATTGAGCGAAAGGGAGGCCGACGAGCAAACTCATCCTGAAACCTCTACTGATCCTGACAGTGACAATATCCGTACAGTCCAGTCCGTCCGTCTATGAGTATCGCATATCGAGTCTAGGGGTGGATAAAGTCAGACCCCTAATAACTTGACATTCAGTATCGGTATGAAGCCATCACCGCCTGAGAAACTACCGATCCTATATCAATAATTCCCGACTACCTTGGCCAAGAATTTCTGGTGATGGCCACCCATGCACAACCGCGACATCAACCCCTAATACCGGGAGAGACGAATCTCTCGACGATCCGCTCACTACCTCCATGTGGCTCGGGACTGTACCCAACTAAAACGTGTTTGCACGACTCCTTTGAGCCGTGGTAGGGTAGTAATCAAAGCACGGTAGGAACTCACACGAGACAAATGACGATCTCAGGTCGATAGATTAACCTATACACATGTCACCAGGGAACTGCTATCTGACAATAGGTATAATACCAACTAGCATGTTCCCGGCAAGTCCGTCCGATGTACTCATAACCCAATGAGCACCTGTATACATCATAGGTGAACCAACTGACACTAATGGATTGTGAGACCATCCACCACCCTTCGTCGGGGTCTCGATCAATATACACTAGTCTACTCTGGAGTATCGATGCCCAGTCTCGAAACTCCCTCGACTAGGGACATTTTAAGGATGTGCTTATAGACCTTAGCTCCCACGTATAAGATCGCCATCATACTGCTGGCAGTCAAGCAAGAATCCTAAGGGCTCTATCAACATGTAATAGTGATCTGTAAAGCCACCTAAAGCATGTACATGATGATAAAGAAAAACCAGATAACATATTATCATCTTAAGCAAGACTGTCCTACCGGTATAGGTCCTCCCTCAATCATCGCAATCGCGTGCCTGCGATCTAATAATTGACTTGAGGGCACTATAGCCAACATTTATTACTGGTTGTGCACCGGGTTGTAAATCGACGCTGAATTCAAGAGCTCAATCGGGAGGTAAACCTTATATATCTTCCAGGAATACATCCTCGGACTACTTCTGGCTTCGATTCTTCCGCTTGCAATACTGCAACCTCTTCCTTCTTTGGTTTTCCTCTATAGACGCTAGGTTCCAAAGTTCGTTCTCCACTTTTGAAGTAGAACACTAGGTGATCTGGTATTTCAAACAGTACCCTCCTTTGGCGACAGTCGATGGTAGCGAAGAAAGTTCCCAGCCAGTCTATTCCCAAGACTACGTTGAAGTTCGGTATGTCCAGCACCTTGAAGTTCGCATAGAATTCTCGACTGCAGACGACCACTGAACACAGATCATATCCCAAAGTTTCTTTTAGAACGTCGTTCTCTAAACTGACATTCCAGCTGGATACGAGCTGTTTAACATCGCATGAGTTCGGACGAACCATTGCAACATAAAGCAATATGATTCTCCAGTGTTGAAGAGCGCGAGTGCAGGTAGGGAGGCTACTATGATTGTACCTAAGTCGTGTGGGATATGTTTAGGTATAACAGTTATAAGATGACCATGAATTGAAAGGACTTGAATGAGAATAGGGAAGAGATTTACCAGTGATAACCCGACCCGTAACTTCGGCCTCTTCGACCGACATAGTGAATGCTTGGCGTCGCGGCATTTTCCTCTGTGCCTAGTTAAACACTCGGTGTTGTGGTTGAGCGGTCTAGGTGCGGGGAGCTGGAGATGGTAGAGCTAACCAGGTAGGAGGAGCTTGGATCGCCGATCTAGCTGGAGGGTTATTAGGTCCTCAGTTCTGGGGGCATGCTCCAATGGCGTGAGTAGAAGAACCACAGATCAGGCATAAGTTGTTCACCCTACGACAGTTCTTCACAAGGTGCCCTATTCTTTTGCAGTAGATGCAAAAGACTGGCCTATTGTTAGCGAACGAACCTACTGGCCTCTGAGATGGTCCGTTAGAAGCTGGCCTGGAAGAGGCCCCTCCTGTGATCAGGTGTACAGGGAGTTTCACACCGGCAGTCTGCAGCCTACCCTTGTTCTTTACAACTGCCTCATAGCATCGAGCGGCCTTCAAAGAAAGATCGTGGGTTGGGAAATCCCCTGTAGTGAGTGCAACTTGGATTTCATGGTCCAACCCTTGCTGAAATCGTCATGCACGGATCTCAGCAGTAGGAATAAGATGTGCGGCAAACCTGCTGAGCATGGTAAACTCAGCATCATATTCATCCACCGACTTGACCCACATCGAGCCTTGCTGTAAAAGGATGAATTGCCGCTCCATGTCAAAGAGGGAAGTCTCTGAGAAGTACTTGGCATCGAAGAGGTCTCGGAATGTTTTCCATTCTATCGGTTTCGCGAGACGACTCTCCTCAACCTTCTACCATACCCTGGTGTTATCGGTCAGTTGTAACTTAGCAGCTCTCACCCAGAAAATATCCGGCACTTGAGATGCTTCCAGATCATCCTCGATCGCTTTAGCCCATTCTTCTGCCTCAAGTAGGCTCTCCTTACCCGAGAAGTTCTTTGGGTGCAGTGCCCGAAACTACTTAACTTCAGGTGCTTCGGCTTCGAGGCGGTGCATAAGGATAGCAATCTGCTGTTGCTGACCCTCCAATAGGCTCTTGATAGCCTCCAGACATACCGTTTGGTCATTAATAGGATTTGCAACGGTAGGTAGTGGTGGTAGTATAGGCGGTGGAGTATTGCCGTTGACGTTTGTGCTGGTATTGTTCGGAGATTCCATCACCTTAAAATTAAAGATAGGTTAGGATAGATTCAGGAAATTTGAAATGAAAGGAATATAAATGTTTGTTGAATTCATTAATTCTTGTGGTATATTGTTTATGACTTCATGCAAAACTAACCTGCATGGGCCACCAACAAAAATATGTCACGCCCTGCTTCCCAATAGACAGAAACGGTGACGTGGCAAGCCCGCGGCATATTTATTCAGAGAAGGTCATTCCCTAAATAAATATACTAAGCGTATTGAAACAATAATACACAATGTAAGAATAAATGGAGACTGTAAAATTTTTCAACAAACACCTTTATTTACAATCAACTTCCAATATTTACAAGTACATGAGTTTCAGCTGGAAAGTAAATACAATAAAAGAAAATTCCTAAACATGTGGCATACATAAACTGAAGGAAAGTGATGCTGAGATAGTCTTGAGTAGCGATCCGGTTGTAGTCCTCCTCTGTGGCTTCCATCTCCTCCGTCTCGACCATATCTGACGAACATTCCAAGAGAAGAAAAGTGGGTGGAATGCCCGTCAGCGAACTAGCGCTCGGTAAGTCCCACGGATAAAGTAAGAGTAAACAAAATGACAAATGTAGACTATATGGATGACGAGTAAGAGTATATATTCATGGGTGAATATGTACTATAGGTCTCTATATGGTCACTATGTTAATGTTAAATTCCAAGTGTAAATGTCAACGCAGCCGTAGAAGTATTCACGAGCTCAAGAGTGAGACTTCAGGAGTAAGGAAACACGGGTCCATTTCATGTGTTAGCATCGGGGCTCTAGGCTGTGGATGAATCAACCCGACTGATATTCGAGTAAAATAAAAAAAAGGTTAATACGGGACTCCTGAATCTCCGTTGGATTCACACAAGAAACTATCCCAAGCACCCCAAGTATAATAGGTTATAATAGTATAATATACTTAATTAAATTTGATTTATTGATTATAACATGTCTTGATCAAAACCATAGATTTCAAAAGGTGTAGAATGAAGTCGAGTGAGTCAAGTAATATGCGAGTCGTGTCAATTGCAATCTTAGTTCGAGTCAAGTTTGTTCGAGTAGATTGGGTTCGAGTTCATGTTCGATTTTAGATTCGAGTTTCGAGTTTGGGGTTTGAGTTCAGGTCTTTTTATATGAATTGATTTAAACAGTTAAAAATCTTATGTTCGGGAGAAATCGGAAACTGTTGCACATGGACGGCAGGATTTGTGTCTTTTTGCAAGACAATTGCCATTAAAAACTCCGTTAAGTTATCTAACCTGAATAGGCAAGCACTCACTTTCTCCGGTTCCCCGGAGCTTAAGAGAAATGATACCGTTTAAGCCTATATTAATCTAGAGTCCTTAAAGTATTGTTTGCATATCTCGAGGGTTTTTTTAATGAAAAATGCTTTAATATAGTTTAAAAGTAAATCTCGAGGGTGTTTATAATATTTAGGGTTTTCATGAACATGTATTTTAATTGTTGTGGTGTTTTGGTGATAAAACCTAGCTTTTAAAAGTTTATGGTATTTTTATGAAAACTAGTTCTTTTGGAAACTTGAAGGTATTTTATTAAAAATTATAATCTTGCATTTTAAAAGAAAATAAAGTTTCATTATATGTTTTTATTGAAAATATGAATTCATATTTTTATATAATTTTCCAAAATTTCGTTTTTTTTAAAAAAATCGTATATCTTGAAAACCGTATTTTTATTTCCTTTCGAGACCGAATACTCCGTGAGGAGTTCTGCATCTCGCTCCACTGTCCCAAGGATTTACAATAATCCACACCATCCATTAGCGGGTCCCCTAATGAGGGTTGTAGAGGTGTATTTTCCAAGAATTACAAAAATACCGATTAAAAGAAACCCATTTTGAAAAGGTATGATATTTTAATGAAAAAGTTATTCTTTAAATAAATCATATATCTATAATACAGTGCTATGAAACCATAATATGCGTGTGGGGTAGGTCTTTACCCCGTGAAAGTTCTAGAGATAGGTATACTAGTTATCGAAAAGGGGTTATACTAAAGTTCATGGTATTTTAATGAAAAGTTCGTTATTTGATTATTTCTCATGAAAATTTTGGTCAAACTAAAAACTAATTGATTGTAAACAAGGTTACGAGTGGTGTGAGAAAGTTAGCTTGCCCTATTTTTGCTTAAAGGGGGGAGTTCCAAGATTAAAATAACATGTATCTGAATTAACTCCACTTTACCGATATATTTTTAGAAGATGATTTGAGATGAAAGAAAAAGAGAGAAGGGGGACTTACTCATTGTGTAGCGTTGGGAAGAGATTAAAGAAGAGAGAGGGGTTCCGTGGTGTCGCGGAAACTCCGTAAACGACTTCGATCTTTGATGGAAAGAGCTTGATTGCTAACTCCACTTGACTCCACTTGCACTTAGCACTTTTGGGATAATTTTGATAGAAATTTTCAGAATAGAGGGGAGCTAGGGTATGGGGTGGTATTTATAGTGAAGAAATTAGGGTTTAAGAATTAAAAATTTGGATTAAAAGAATTAAAATGGTGTTAAATGATGAATTTAAAGGTCACTGTTTAATTGTAGGGAAATCAAACTGTGCAGGGGAGTTGAAGGGAGCTGAAGGGACTAGTGTGCAAATCACGGAGACAAACGGGGCCATCTCACCCGTCGACGCCGGCCTAATCCTGAAAATAGGCGGTCGGATCTTGAGCAATCGCCTTGAGATTCGTGCCACCATCTTTAATCACTGTTTACTCCTTTTTATGCATGTTTGATTTTTCTGCAAATTTTCGTTTCTCCATGAATTACACGTGCAACTCTTGGGCTTTTGAAAAATTAAAAAGAAAAATCTAAAAAAATAATTGGGTCTGATGGGATTCGAACACACAGGCTATGTTGCAGCAGTGTAGAGGCTATACCAGTAAACTACAAGTTGCTTCTTACTTTTATTTAACAAAAATAACCTATAACTCTTACACAGGCTGTAATACCCTTTTCTGTACAATAACAAGAAATTTTTGTTTAGGAATTTCAGAGTCCTTACACCTTGTTGTGTAACTCCTTGGTTTGTATATTCTTCCTAAGACGGGTAATCATACCTAGTATACTGGTTGTCACAAGCTCCTTACTTTTTTTATCTTGAAGAATATTTGTGTGAGTCTCCCTGTGCTTATCTGCAAACACATGAGGACTCTGATTACTGCTCGCAGCGCTTTGGCTTATGGGAAAATCATAACTGAACTTCTTATCACTTTAAAATTCCCATTAGCACTTTCTCCACTCAACAATCCGACGTTCCTTTCTCTATAAAGAACGTTCATCTTATGAAGATCTCTCCCGAAGATGATGTCTCTCCCGAAGATGATGTCTCTCCTAATTCTCTATCTTCTGAATCGGAGCACGATAGGGATCCCTTTCCCACACATGTTTCTACACCTGTTCGTCATCAAAGGACTTCTCTATCTCATCGTTCAGTCATTCTAACCCATGCTTTTAGTCATATCGATGAGGTTGCAAAAGGTATTCATGCTAGGTTGGATACTCTCGCGAATCAAATTGAATCTATTTCCATTCGTCAAATTGAGGCGGAGAATCATATCATAGCTTATTATTAGTTTTTGTACCTTGATTGATTTGAAAATGTATTTTTGTTGTGTTGTAAATTACCGCAATCTATAACGGTGTCACAATAGCTAGCCGCTAGTGAGTACGGGTTGTCCACAGGGAAATAGTAAACTATTTTTCTTGTTTTAGATGAGTTAATAGAAGAAAGGTGGGATTTTTATCTTTTTATATTAGGAAGGTTTGAAAAGTTTATAATAGAAGGGATTGTAGGGTTTATAAGATTTAGTAGTTAATGGATGTAGTTTTAAAAATAATTCTTTTTATCTTTTAATTATTTAATACTAGAGAAATAGCGATGAATGTGGATTAGGGTTCTTGGAGGGAATTAGGATTTTCCTCTACTGACTCTTGTCCTTCCATTGGTTTCTATTTATCTCAATCCCTCAACAAAGTAAGGATTAACGAATCTCAAATCGTGGTCTTAACTATCATGAATTGATAGCATGCCTGAATAAAAGCATTAAGACTCCCTTTACTAAAGTTTATAAAAATCAAAATTTAGAAAGAAGTTAAGGGGGGTTTTCCCATCCATTATACTACTCTATTCTACAAACCCTGACAAGCGAGAATTTACCCGCTCATTGGGATAAACGATGAAAGGTAGAAGAATAAGGAACCCATAAGAAAAACAAAAATAAAGTGCGGAAAGTAATTGCGGAAAGTAAATGCAGAAAGTAAATACGATAAAATTAAAAGAAAGAACTTACCTTTTATTAAATAAACTATTGCATTATAGAAGTTGCTCGTTGAAAAACCAAATTACAAAATCCTAGTTTTCTCTAGATTTCTTGATCGGTAGATCAGTCGCTTTATAGTTCGATAGATCATAGATAGCCAGCTCTCGGTCCTTTTATAGGCTCTGAAACTTGAACTCTACTCATCATGAAGTGTGTGCAAAGACGATCAAGCCCCTGCATTTTTACATCCTACGGCCACAGATTGACCACGGAACCGCCGCTCCTTACCCTCTTTAGCCGCGGATCCACCGCCCTCTGGCAGAGTTGAGTCTCCAGATTCTTCGTGTCTTCTTTTCTCGATATTTGGAGATCCTTCTGATAAAAATATTCTGAAAATATATCTCTTAGTCTCTGCCGTTGCGAGATTCTTCAATTTGCTCCTAACATTCGGCAGATTTAGTTTGGTAAATCGATTTGCTATGGATCACCTACTTATTTTTCAGACCTGAGCCGATTTATTATAATACCTGCACAATATCTCAAATCACATTGTTAGTAGCATTTGTTTTATTTGAGATAATATTCTAACCAATTAATTGATATGATATCTTGATAATATTAGTTAAGATTATTTGATATGATATGCATATTTTAATAATAAATAATCTCATGGATATTTTATTTAAATATGATATGAATATATTCCCTAATTATATTAATTATAAATTAAGAAACATATAACAATAATCTTTTTACAAATAAACCCACATATGTTCTTAATTTACAAATAACACTTTTTAGTAATTAATAATAATAGGGAAAATGACCGTACAAATGTGCAGTAAATATGACTGATCACTGCCCGAAGAGAAATCTGCGAGAGTTCAGTTGAAGAAAAGAGCCCTCTGATATGTGCTTATAAATAATACACTATACTACAGATCATATGACCAACTCTGGCTCAGGTGTCTGTCCTCGACCGAAGCCCAAAAGGTCATGAAAGAAGTTTATTCAGGTGTCTATGGAGCTCACCAATCTAGCCCCAAAATGAGAATTCAAATCAAACGGCTTGGCTATTACTGGCCTACCATGATAAGAGATTGTGATGAGCATGTGAAGAAATATCATCTCTGCCAAATCCACGGTGAATTCATCTACAAAAATTCCATTCCGCTGCATCCTATGGTGGCGTCATGGCCCTTCGAAATTTGGGGAACCGACATAATTGGCCTGGTTGATCCTCTGTCATCCAAAGGCCATCGATTCATATTGGCCGCAACTGACTACTTCTCCAGATGGGCTGAAGCTGTCCCGCTTAAAGAAGTCAAGACAGAAGATATTCAGACATTCTTCTAGCATAATATTCTATACCGCTTCGGTACATGATTGGTAGAAACCCTATCGATATGTTATGCATTCTACTTATTCTACTTATCACAATCAAGTCAGGTTCGCTTGTAGCTAGCCAGTTGAGTATGAGTCTTCCACTGGGAGATGGTTCGTATTTTCGTTCTTATTTTAGACGAGTTAAGTGAAAATGTTAAGTCTGTTCAATTTTATCCTAAGTTTTTATATTTTATGTTTAAAGAGAACTTGTTAGGGTTAGGCTTGGTTAGTAGAGTTAGAAATTAGTGTTGTGATTGTCGTTTGCCGACAATAAAATGATATTGGAATAATTGGAAGTAGCGGGGATTAGGAGGACATAGGAATGAGAATTGCAAGTTTAAGAAAGCTTTCCAATGCTGAATCCATTTCTAGTGCCCTTGTTCGTTCGTTCCTTACTCTTATTTACAACTCTAGACCAAACACACACAACCAACCCTATACTTGTTAATCGGAGGTTGCCTCGCTCCAAAAGCGGAGGGTAATTAACGGCAGTTTAGTCGCGACTTCCGGAGATTTGGATCCCCACAATCATTAAACTCTAGCCTACCCCAGACATGGGAAATCTGTAATATGCCTGACAAATGACGCACATTCTTATCTCAATAGGATGATGAAAAACACTCTACACATAATATTTACAATCGAGAAATTTGGTTCATATATGCTACCAAAAAATGTTTATACACTCTATAATATAATATTTAATTATACACTATATCAATAAGGGGGTGCAAAGTTAATTAACATGTGATGTATTTTAATCCATCCAAATATTATAGACCATCGCATATGTTTATCTGTAATTAAATTAATTTGGGAAGGGCATCCCAAAATAGATATTATGTCTGAATGGTAATCAAATATGTTGAAATTAATTGCAAATTTGAAACCCGAGTGTCACGCCTCGCTTCCCGAAGGACAGAAGCGGTGACATGGTATGGTTCATAACATAACTGAATTGAAAGTGGTCTAACTCAATACAGTTACGTTAAGCGTGTGTGTGTATCATGCATGAAATGTACCAAAAAAATAATAAAAGTGAATCATTTATTTCCATTAACTGATAAATTTATTACATCACTGGTACTGAAATAAAAAGATTGTTTATTACAACAAGGAACAGAATGCAATGCCCTAAACAGATGGGCAACAGGAAGAGTAAAATCGCTAATCCTAATAACCGAGTGTCAGCTCCGCAAAATCATCGTCGGTGGGCTCCACTCCTTCATCGTCTTCTCGAACCTCGTCCTCATGTAACGGGCATTCCACGGGTAGAGAAAACGAAAAGGAAGTCCGTCAGCGAGTTGCACTCGAGTAGGAATGCCCCTTAAGGAAAACATGTAACGAAGATATGTGTTGTAACACCCAAGTACATTTATACTATATATTTTGGTGTTTTAAATCTTGCGGTAAAATTCTTTTATTCTTTTGCGTTTGTGTTGAGAATGATTCAAGTAAAAGTGATCATTATCCGACCTAACCCGCATGATTAAAACCCGACATGATGCAAGGTTTTATCCAATATTTGTTAGTACAGGGTATCCATGTGAATCGAGTACTAAATGTATATATAATATATTGTAAGCCCTACATATCTCTTTATAATATAAGATATAAACAAATAATGTCCTTTTGCTATCTAGCCTTGCATGGAAAATCACCCTATATCGGGTTGTTGCGCCTATATATCATGTTCATATCCTCAGTTATAGACAAACAAATAATTAGAAATTTTTACGTAGATTTTATTGGGAGTATATGTATTTAATTATAAATAGTTGCATTATGGGTAAAATCCTTACATATGTATTTGTATTTAAAAACTATTTTTTGACTAAATTCGGGAAATACTTGGAGTGATCTGGCATTATCTGTAAAATCCTACAATATATATATATATATAAAGAGAGAGAGAGAGAGAGAGAGATTAATGGAGGAAAGAGGCCATAGGAGGGAATTCCCTCCTATGGCGTCGAAAAAATACCCCCTCCACCAATTTTTCCGACGATCGGCCCCCATCATCTTCATCGTCATCATTTAAGATGTGGGTACACCAAATTTCATGTGATTCTACAACTTTTTCACCGTTGATTTAGTGGGTTCAAAATTAACGGTTTACCGACAATAGAACTTTTTACATTGCTAAATCAATGGTGAAAAAGTTGTAGAATCACATGAAATTTGGTGTACCCACATCTTAAATGATGACGATGAAGATGATGGGGGCCGATCGTCGGAAAAATTGGTGGAGGGGGTATTTTTTCGACGCCATAGGAGGGAATTCCCTCCTATGGCATCTTTTCTCCATTATTTTCATATATATATATATATATATATATATATATATATATATATATTCCCTAATATATATTCCTATACTTTTATTATATATAATTGTTATATATATATATATATATATATATATATTATTAATAAATTTATTTATAATATAAACCCTCTCTCTCCTCTCGCTCCCTCTCTCGCGTCGAGCCCTTACCCACGCCTCACCACCTCATCGCCATTCACTTCCTCCTTCTCGTCATCACCACCCCTCATCTTCTCCTCTTCCTCGTCGTTACTTCTTCCTCCTTTCCGAGACCTCACTCGAGCCGACTCCACACCCGAGAACCCACCTTCTCGTCCCCGTCGATGTCGCGGCCTGAACTCGACCACCACCACCATCACCTCCACCACCTTCCTCTTCTCGTCGTCACTAAACCCAGAGCACCTCTTCACTACCATCTTCTTCTTCTCCTTCTCATTTCCCCGATCACCAGCCAACCCATCACCGCCTATGGCAACTCGCTGTCGACCCCGGTTCCCACCACCTTATCGCCTACCAACTCGCTCTTCTTCCCCGTCCACACTAAAAACCCCAGAACCCAACAGCCCGTCCGCTTCTCTTTTCTTTTTCTTTCTTCTTCTTCTTTTTCATTTCCGGCTTCGCCGGAGTTGGTTACCGCCAACGAGCACGACCCCGACGACCCTAGTCACCGCTATTGTCTACTCCAGTCGCCATTTCACGTGGTTGCTCAGTTCAGGCCAAGTTTCACATACGTTGGGTTTTGCATCATGTCGTTATTCGGTGTTCGAAACGTGATATCCGTATTTTCATCGTGAGATCTCGAACAGGCAAGTTCTAAATTTGCAACATGGTACTTTGCTTATATCAATATTTATTTGATTGATTATAGTGCGTGTATTTTACTGTCCAGCAAATATTATCAATCTATAGATTATAGCATCAGTCTGTATTCGTACCAATAATGGTTTTATCTAGTTGCATGCCGGTTCATCACAATATTATTGTAATGTTATAATCTGTTCAGCATTCTTTATCTAGATTGCAATATACCTGGTAGCAGACGTAAAACGGTTATTATAGATAGATATATATACATCCTTGACATTAGTCATGTTTACCGTATTTAGATATTGGTTACGGTTCTCCATCTAGTATCTAGTTTGTTTAATATACATTGCTGACATGTTCACAAGACAATACCAGACCCATTACTTGGATTTATTACTAATGCCGACAATCCTGACTTGTTGTCCTGATGGACGTGACTTGTTGTCTACATAGACAAGACATGTACCTGCTTGATCTTGTGTTGGCATTAAATTGATATTATCAATACCTGACTGAACACAAAACCTGGGGGGTAAGGAGAAATCAATAATGAAACCTGACATGTAACTCAACAGTTCGATACTTTCCAGAGACTGATAAGTCGATACGGGCTTCGGCCCTGGAATGATTATGCTGACATCATTTGTCTGTACATGATATCCTATTTTTACTGTTTAGCAGCACGTCTCGGATTCAACCCCGAAGGTCTTGACCGTGGTCCCGAGCACGCACGAGATACTATTGAGTTACATAGACGATTCTATTAATTGATTTCAAAGACTTGTAGAATAGATAAGCTAGAAGCACAGACTTTATGATACACATCACATACGTATACGTCACTGTTTTATACCTGTATATTATTTACACTCATGTTTAATCATAGTATTCTATCCTGGTTATTACTATTATTTTGATATTTATGACGCACTGACGTCTGGGTTTTGCATGGCCCAGTTTCTTTGACTTTGTCGCAGGAAGATCAGGAGTATTTTAACAAGCAACCCGAGCAATGAAAAGCTTGATGATTAATTTTAAAAATGCTTAGTTTATTATATTTCCGTAGTTTTATTTTATCGATGTGAACCCATAAGGGACGTGATTCAGATATTATTCTTTATTGGATCTTTATTTTTTTCCTCTATATACACTTCTTGACTTTTATTTATTGTGGCAGATGGACATGTGTTAGTTAGATTTTATTTATTGTTCTTGATATCTGATTGACAGCCGTAATGTGACTATGGAGAGATTTTTCCTGGCTACAGGTAGCATGGTTGGCTCTGTTGCGTGCCGTATTCATGTATTTTTGGAAGCGGGGCATGACATGTGTATACTGTACATTATGTCATGTTAGTGAATCTCAATAGGTATCTACTAAGTATTGTATTTATTTCAGTTTGATTAAACAAGGGCACCCAGTTCGTATGATCATTCCATTGTATTCAATAATTACGGATTAGTGTTAGCGCTTAGTTTATCTAAACATGGAATTTCAACAGTTGTGCATGTCACCCGTAATAACGGGATCGTCCAAAACAGGTCACCCATAATAACAGGATCGTCTAAAACAGGTCATCCGTTATAACGGGATTTTCTTTAAGTATTACATACCTAGGTTCGCGCGTCAAACTCAATCCATACTTGATGTCATAAGTTGTGTTCAGTATAGTATCGTTCAAGTGATTAGATTTTTATCATAAACCATGGTAATTTAACGTAAATATCTTCTATTAAAGGTCATGGTATTTTATTGTATTTATATTTTAGAAAAGCACATTCATATTGTATTTATTGTCATATGAGGAATCATGAAGTTTTATTTTAGATTACACAATTTTCATAACAGTTATTCTAATATTATAGAGATCAAGGGTTATTTAAAGTTCTTTATTGATCGGTTTTCCCGTGAGGACGTCTCTATCAACCCTGCTATACTTGCGGTGTGCGATAATCCACACCATCCACAAAGGATTCCTCATAAAGAGTTGCGGGAGATACAATATCCAAAAGAACTTAGTACCATTTTAGATCGAAGGGGTTTAATATTAAAAGTTCTCTTTTCGAATTTAGGGGTAGTTTTAATATAACAATTGTTTAGCAAAGTTCTTGGTAATTATTTGAAATTAATATTTTAGAAAACGTTTCCATGTTGGCAACCAATGCACTTAAGCGATCAGCATTTGTATCATTTTCCAGGATGATTGCCTCATAACCAAGGATCATTTTACGTAAAATATTCAAGTGTGGGGTATTATTATTAAACTTAGGTTTTGATAAGTTCAAGATATTTTTATAAAACTCAATCTTTACAATAAGGGGTATTTTAATGAAAAACTTGACATTCACGTTAAGAGTATATTTTTGACTTTTGATGATTAAAATCATTTTCATAAAGATCTAGAGGAGTAGGTCTATGCCCACTCAGCTGCTGAGGATGAGGAGGAGGAGGAAGGGGTCTACGAAGCTCAGCGGCATCAAAGGAGGAGGCGCCGACGAGAGGAGGATGAGGAAGAGGACGAGGGGGTCTACGGCGAGGAGGAGGAGACGACGAGCTTGGAAATTAGGTTTTTTTTTCGCATGCGACTAGATTGAGGAATTAAGAAATTTCTGTTTTATTTTTTTATAAAAAAGCCTGGCATTTCTCCTACGGTTTCCATAGTAGGGGCTTCTCTGCTGGCACCGGGGGTAACTTAAGTTTACCAAAGAAGTTAATTTTTCTGTAGAAATGCCTCTACGGTGTGCACCGTAAGGGCAAACTGTTCCCCTATAGTTGTAACCATAGAGGCAACCTATATGAGCCGTCTCAAACTTTGACATTTTTTTCCTGTTTGAGGCTCTGTTCGTATGAGCTGGCTCGATATTTTTGACCGTCTCAAACGGATTTTTCCATATTTTTCAATCCTATTTAAGTCGGTCCCACACCTCCTTCTCTCTCATAAGCCGTCTCTTCCTCTCTCAAACCAAATCCCAACTGCTAAAATTCTCTCATCCTCAACTAAAATCCTACGATTTTGATAAATTTCGATCAATTTCTCCTCGGCCGATCATTAATCCCCTCTCAATTCTCTCAACTCCCTGACCTCGACCGTCATTCATGGATCCTAAAGCAACATAATCCAAGACGAAGTGAACATTGATCCAAGACGACTCTGAGTCTGATGATGATGTGATCCTGACAAAGTGTACAAGATCCTCTCCCAATAGCAGTAGAGCAAGAGGAAAGAGAATCATTCCTAAGCCACAAAGAACTCCTCCAACATCCAATATTCCTAGGCAAGGTAATCGACCCTCCTCTTCGTCTATTCCTAGTACTACTGCACCATCGTCGTCTGTTCCTATTTCAATTATACCACCTACACCTTCCACTGAGTTTGATTCATGTTACCACTTGAAAGATCATTTCAAATCTTTTCAGATGAATCTCAAACGAAACATTTTGTCTAGCTCGGTGATCGATCTCAAGGATCTCGACGATTGGAATATTAAACCTTTGTTTGAGTATCAAGTATGGCTTGATTTCTTTTCTCTTGATTGGCCAACACATCCATTTGTTGTTCGATGTGTTTTCTCTAATCTCACTAGAGACATATCTAGACCTAACTCGCTAAAATCCTTTTTCATTCGCAATTTTAGGTTCGATCCTGTACTTTGAGCAAAATCCTGAATATTCCGAATGATGGACTTGACATATATGATTATAATCTCTTTTCATTTCCAGACTATCCTGAGGAAGAATCCCCTGAACCACATCTATTTTGCTTCATAACAATGAGTCTTTAATTCGCTCTGAACATTCCAATGATTTGACTTCCCGTGTTCGCCTTGTTGCGAAACTCCTTGGTTTCTGTATTCTTCCCAAGACGGGTAATCGTACCAAGTATACTGATTGTCACAAGCTCCTTACTTTTTTTATCTTGAAGAATATTTGTGTGAATCTCCCTGTGCTTATCTGCAAACACATGAGGACTCTGATTACTACTCGCAACGCTTTGACTTATGGGAAAATCATAACTAAACTTCTTATCACTTTAAAATTCCCATTAGCATTTTCTCCACTCAACAATCCGACGTTCCTTTCTCTATAAAGAACATTCATCTTATGAACATCTCTCCCGAAGACGATATCTCTCTTGATTCTCTATCTTTTGAATCGGCGCACGATTTGGATCCCTTTCCCACACCTGCTTCTACACCTATTCGTCGTTAAGGGACTTCTCTACCTCAGCGTTCAGTCATTCTGACCCAAGCTTGTAGTCATATCGATGATGTTGCAAAAGGTATTCATGCTAGGTTGGATACTCTCACAGCTCAAATTGAATCTATTTTCATTCATCAAATTGAGTCGGAGAATCGTATCATGTCTTATTTTGCATCTATCTCTGGTGTGGCTCCGCCTTCTCCTGTTCCGATTTCTACTTCGAGTGCACTGCCATCATCTGCTGCTCTTACTCCTCATGTTGATCTTATCCCTACTATTTTCATTCATCAAATTGAGTCGGAGAATCGTATCATGTCTTATTTTGCATCTATCTCTGGTGTGGCTCCGCCTTCTCCTGTTCCGATTTCTACTTCGAGTGCACTGCCATCATCTGCTGCTCTTACTCCTCATGTTGATCTTATCCCTACTATACCTACTCCCTCTCATCAGGATCCTTCCACTTCAACTGTCTTTACTCCGGTTGTTCCCATCGATCCTATTGCACCCTCGACTTTTACCGATCCTGCTACTCCCGCACCATAGTGCTTCAATGATGATGACTTATGGGAGAATAGTATATTTTGGTAGTTTTTTTTATTTTGTGTTTAAAAACAATGGGATTTTTTTTTTGGATGCGGTTTGAGAAACAATGGTTATATTGGTTGTGATGATACTTTGCTGGTGATTATGTTTTGGGTTATGATATTTTGGTGGATATGAATGATGAATTTCTGGATATTATGGATATGAATATTTGGTCTATGGATTTATTTTGGTTTTGTTTTGTTTGGATATGACTTGGATATTATTGTCTGCATTGAACATCGTTTGGATATTTGGATATGGATTGTTTTGGATATGGACATTTGGCTATGTTATTTTTTGTCTCTATCTATTTACATGTATTAATTTTTTTATTTTCGACAAAAAGAGAAAGAAAGATTTATATTTACATGTATTTTATATTATTGCGATATACTTGAATTCTTGCATTTTTTTATGAATATTGAATTCAGTGGGAGTTCTTATAGTATTGTATTCATGTCTTACTTTTGGTAATGTCTCTTTTCCGTATCCTGTAAATAGGTTATGTCAAATATCAAAAAATAGGAGATTGTTGACCTTGCTGGGTAACATCACTTTAGTTTTAATATGGGACAAAACACTATCTAGCTATCTTTTACACATTGACGATGCTTGTGTTAAGTTTCATGATTTCAGTGTGAGAGACATAACAGATATTGTAAATCAAAGAAAAAGACAAGCATAGCGCATAGCGATATCAAAAAGCAAATGAATACGATGATATAGACTCACAAGACATACAGACAAGGAAATCAAATAGAACAAGCATTAGCAATATCAAAGGAAGAAAAAGGACATGGCGACAAGGAATTTTCAAGACAAAAAGATAAAGAAATAAAAAAGAACATGGTTTGATAGATGAAGACCCAAGCGACTAAGAGAACGTGCCTCAAATGAGTAAACTATGTATTTTTTCTATTTATTGAGTCGTGGGTCATCTCGTATGAGGCACATGATTTTAAACATTCAAAAACTCTTAAATATATGAAATATCAGTTTTTGAGACATCTCATATATCCATGAGACGTCTCACAGTGTCTTTGATCTCTTCCATTTATTCTTGACATCTTGAGCCGTCTCACCTTTTCTTGAGACGTCTCATATTCATTCCTTGCACAATGAATTTTGTTCTATTGCTATGAGTCAGCTCATCCCTTCTTAAGACGTCTCATATTGACTTCCTGTATCTTGATATTTCTGTCTTAAGATGTCTCACCATATCATGAACTGTCTCATATCGGTTTCCTGCATACTGATTTTTTCTTTGTTGGTATGAGACGACTCATAATATTTTGAGACGTCTCAACTGCTAACCGTTTGAAATCCCTGAAATTATTCTCAACCAATTTCTTTCCAGTTTTGTGGGATTCTTTCCCAGTTCGTTAAATATGGTCTTGAACGAATTATTTCATAAAAAATCTATAAATTATTCATCATCTCTCTTTCTCTCATTTTGTGATCATCATCTCTCAAGTTTTCAAAACCCTAGTTGTTACCAGGTTTGAAATCTATTTGGGTTTTTCGAAAGATTTTTTGTTTTGAACTTTTGCAAAGCAATTTTCTAAATTTGTTTTGAATCTCTTACCTTTGAAAAATCTTGATCTCTTATTTTAAACTCTTTATAAATTCTTTTGAGATTTAAAATGTGCTACAAACTTAACTTTATCATATGCCCTAATTCTCCGGTTTTAAAATTGTGATCGATTCTATACGAGATTAGGAGTTGGTTTTGGTTATTGTAACTAAAAGTTTTAAAGGTTTGATCTTAGCATATGTAAAAGATTACCCGGTGGAGGTGGTCCGTCGGTGTTGAGTAGTAAAGGTTTGATCTGAGCCTGTTGATAAGATTAGCCGGTGGAGGTGGTCCATCAGTTGTAAGGATTTCTTCACCTTAAGAAGTTTGAATAGTAGATATTCCTAGGAGGAGACTAGATACCGTGGATATCGAACTTCGTTACCAATCGCCAGTGTTGTACTGAGTTTATATTTTCTAATCCTTGTTTATTCTATTGTTTACATAATTTTATTATTTATATCATCTTTCCATGATATTTATTGTATTGAGTAATAAAGTTTTAATTATTAGTCATTTGTCCTATTCATCCCGCTCTAGAACGCTTTTCAAAAACATAGTCCGACTTTTTCAAGGTTTTAATTTACTTCTGAATATTTTTTATTATTATTCATTATAAAGAAAACAACACAGTCCACGGAGAAAATGGCGACCAATCTTTATACACTAGTTTCTTAACTTTTAAATCTGAAGACAGGCACCTAACATCTTCCTCGACAAAAAAAGAAAAAAATGCCAAAAATGGCTAAATTTATTTCTTCGAACATACACCAAAACACACAAAATTGCAACTAAATAAACCTAAGCTTAGAACTGAATTAGGCTTTAGAAATAGATCCTAAGAGACACCATCTCATATTAATAATGTACAGCACAACAATTATAGAATGATATTCTTAATTTAACTCATATGCCCCCTAAAAATAACTATACACATAAACCAAATCCCCAACCACATAGCTTATTTTCTCCATATCGATATCTACTCTAATGAGAAAACCATGCTCAAGCAATTCCATTTACCAAAAACTCGCTAACCCAACATATAGATCAACATTTTTCCAGATTAATAAAAGGCCTAAACCATTCAAGTTAACGCTATAACATATTGGGAATCATTCACAACATAAGAAATTAAACCACTGTCATAAACAAAACATACTAACATTCATAGTAATAACACATCAATCCAATACCAAATTTCTTTAAAAATAACTATGATAACAAAGTCGAAGCGTCACAAACTAAATCTGTAGTGACCGTGTACACTAGATACGTAATAAAAACGTTTTATAATTTTTCCGAAATCAAAACAATAATTTTACTGCATCTATTGGTAGAAAACACTTTAAAAACATTTTTCTATAATTAAATTGAATTAATATGATTTTTAGGATTTTTTAGGAATTTTTAAGAATTTAAATGAAATTTTTATCGAAGGGAAAAGTTTGTAAAACCGACATAGGGAGTTATTTTGGACCAAATTTTGCAAATGGAAGAAAACACCAAAATACATTTTCTATAATTTTCCCAAATTTTAACTATTTTAAAGAATTTTTAAAAAGCAAAAACTAATTTTAAAACATTTTTAAATATTAAAAACGAATATTTATTTATTTTTTCGATTGGGAATGATTCTGGACCGTCGGATCAAACTATCAACGCCCTGATCTCCCTGCCGGTAAAATAAAAAAAGGAAAAGGAAAAAAATATAATATTGGCGCCTTTGATTTGGACCGTTGGATAGAGCTCAATTATTTCATAAATATAAATATAAATATATTTTGTGTCTAGATAAATTAATTAATAATTTGCATGCTAAAATTATGGCCTTTTTTTACATTACGCACAACTTGTTCTATCTAGTGAAGATTCCATATATATACCATTTTTGGTGGAAAAGTTACTAAATATTAATTATAATTTTTCTTTTATTAATTTATGCTGGTGCTTTTTAATTACATTGCTATCGTCATATACGCCATCTCCAACGGCTCCATGATCAAGGACACTGATCATATCAGCAATCCCTCTAGCAACGAAACAAGCCAGATAAGACAACACAAGCACCAAGTAATATGCTCCCTGCAATTATAAAAATGACAACAAAAAAAAAGAAGAGAGTAAATAGATGATGAATAGGTATACAGTCCAATTAAGTGTAATACAAAAAAAAAAATTAACTATATTCTTACAAGAATGCATGCAATGAAAACTTAAATCCCAATAATTTATCACATATATCGAAAAAGGATAAAGAAGTGGATAACATATATCTCACCATGTTTGTTGTTATCCTTTGATTTCTCTAATAACAATTTTCTTTAGTGCCTATAGCCAGGGAGTAAATATGCATGTTATTTATATAGGGAGCCTATATACATATATGTAATGTAATTAAATTAATTTAGGAAGTTAATTAACATGCCATGTATTTTAATCCATCCAAATATTACAGACCGTTGCATATGTTTAGCTGTAATTAAATTAATTTAGGAAGGGCATCACAAAATAGATATTATGTTTATATACTAGTCAAATAGCATTATTTGGAACCATGAGCCTAGATAGATGCATGCATGATATTTAAAATCGAGAAATTTGCTTCATATATGCTTCCAAAAATGTTTATACGCCCAATAATATAATATTTAATTATATACTATATCAGTGAGTGAGGGGGTGCAAAGTTAATTAATAATATTTAATTAACATGTGACGCTATTTTAATCCGTCCAAATATTACAGACCATAGCATATGATTATCTGTAATTAAATTCATTTGGGAAGGGCATCACAAAATAGATATTATGTCTGTACGGTAGTCAAATATGTTGAAATTAATTGCAAGTTCGAAGCCCAAGTGTCATGCCCAGCTTCCCGAAGGACAAAAGCGGTGACGTGGCATGTTCCGCAAGTTAACTGTATTGAGGGTGGTCTAACTCAATACAGTTACGTCTAGCGTGTGTGCGTCATGTAAGTAATATACCAAAACAAATAATAAAATCCAAAAGCATTTATTTCCATTAACTAATAACTTTATTACATCACTCGTACTGAAATAAAAAGATTGTTTATTATCTCAAGGAACGAAATGCAAAGCCCTAAACAGGTGGGCAACATGAAGAGTAAAATCGCTAATCTTAGTAACCGGGCGTCAGCTCCGCAAAATCTTCTTCGGTGGGTTCCACTTCTTCATCTTCTTCTCGAACCTCGTCCTCATCTAACGGAACACCAGTTTCTCACCCCAACGCCACTTCCTTCTCCTTCATGACCCACCGAACTTCTCGAGCAACCCAAGATACCCATTGCACCTAAGCCTTCTACAACACCATAACTTCCCACATCCGAGCCCCTCGACAGCCTCGTCCACCGACAACGAGAATCCTGAGCCACCGCTGCGACCTCCTTCCTCCACTGCGAATTCCTTCATCTCCGACGTGAGGCCCCGACAACCAACTGCAAACCCACCCGAGCTCCTCACACACTCCCTGCAGCCGGCTGCCACCTCCTCTCGACGCAGACGAAGCCGCCAAGATCCCTCATCATCGACCCATACCAACCGAGAACTCCACCTCCGAAGCCCCACACCAAACCCCTAAGCAACTCCAGCCGAGAGTCACCGTCACCGCCGCTAGCCATCTCCATGTCGAACGCCATCGACGAGCTCCCCGCAACACCCCAACAACACCACAACAATCCCACTTCCATCCTTGAGACATCACCCTCTTTACACAAACTGGGCCACCTTACTGCCACCATTGAGCCTCCACCGACCACTGAGCTTGCCAAGCCAACCCCTTTGCCTCCAAGCTCCACCGTGTCAAGACCCCAGCAACCAAGCCGACGCTGCCGAGAACTCGAGCTCGAGCCAAGTCGAGTTGCCGTGCCGCGCACGTATCGCGATCACACCATTTCCGCTGCCGTACCGTCGTCAACACGTCATCAGGCAAGCTTAATACTTGCTTCATGCTAATTATACCTATTCAATTCGATTGCACTTCAATATCATATATACATTTCGATTGCGAATCAATATAATGCAAGTGTTCGATGCAAAACCCGAATGGAAAACCCCCTTTAAATTGACGGAAACTAATCGTGATTGATGGCCCAAGTGATAACGAATGCTGGGTTATGATTTGGCTTGAAAATACGGTCTTTATTGACGTGATAGGCCTTTCCCTTTTAGACCCGTAAAACTGAAATCTTCCCCTACCTGAAACTCGTAAAAATCACAGTTAATTGATTACAAATCGGAATGTTGCGTTCGAGGGCTCATATCGAAGACAACTCGACGACCTAGAACCCCATAAGAGTTTTAATCTATTTCTATGCTATAAAGGTGACGGAAACTGGTTCGAAGTGCGGCTCTGGACTGCAGTCCAGAGCAGCTCTGGCTGTCGAGTCTCGTTTGTAATACTTTTACTCTGCTGTATGAAAATGTTATAATGTGGAATCCTATACCATAGCGAAGATAAATATGTTATCTAACCGTTGAAAGCAGTTTCATTCGTTTTTACTGTCGTATACTATTTAAAGTATATTTTAAATCAACAGAACACATAGCTGTCCTAAACAGGGATAGAACGTATACCCCTTTATTTTCAATGCATAACTTCCGGTATGACATGGATATTATCGATCCGTCTGGTGCTTTGGAAACCTAACTGATAACCCTAAATATTGTTCAACTATAGTGTCGCCTAATGGTGACTCCAACTGAGAGTAAAGTGTGTTACGAAACGGACTTCCAATTCTGAAACCGGATTTCTAGCAGTGAACACTTAAATTGAAATGGCCATAACTATCGAACCTGAAACCCGATTTACGCGAAACCAATTTTGATGGATAGATGATTAAACATACTACTTACCCCTTTTACATTGTTTCGCTTAATTCTTCATGTATAATTTATAGTGAATTATACAAGTAGTAGGACACTCGCTGATGATATTTTATTCATATTCGAAGCCCAAGTGTCATGCCCTGCTTCCCGAAAGACAAAAACGGTGACGTGGCATGTTCCGCAAGTTAACTGTATTGAGGGTGGTCTAACTCAATACAGTTACGTCAAGCGTGTGTGCGTCTCTCTCTCTCTCTCAATCTCTCTCTCAATATATATATATATATATATATATATATATATATAGGAGGAAAGACACCATAGAAAGAAATTTACTCCTATGACGCCGAAAAAGTACACCCTCCTTCGTTTTTTCCGATGATCGGCATCCATCATCTTCATCGTTATCATCTAAGATATGGGTACACCAAATTTCATGTGATTCTACAACTTTTTTACCGTTGATTTAACAAAACAAAAAGTTATGTTGTTGGTAAACCGTTAATCTTGAACCCATTAAATCAATGGTGAAAAAATTATAGAATCACATGAAGATGATAACGATGAAGATGATGGATGCCGATCATCGAAAAAAACGTGGGAGGGCATATATTTCGGGTCAAGAATTCATGCGAACTCATTTAACATATATATCAATGTTTGTACAGAAATAATGTTTTTTCATGCAGCAATCAACTTTCAACGACGATGACTTCCAAGATGAATTCAGCTTCCAAATCAAACATGATCCCGTACGTGGTCAAGATCAATGCTCGTGTGGTCCTCCTCATGAGCCTCAGTTGGCAGTGGGAGGAACCACCCCGCCAATTTGGTTCCATCATCATCTACCCCACCAAAAGCGCTTATCCGGCGGAAATCTCGGTAGACCAGGTGGCCAAGCCGTTCTCAAAAGGAAAAAGACCGAACATTGTGATCGCTAAGACACCACAATCTAAATGTAAGACGGTATCCGAACGACTCTCTGGTGCTCCAGCTGGGGCAAGACTGCCGGATCAAGACTTAGAAGAGTAAGAGAAACGACAACCGTAGAAGCGGGAACTCCAACAATACCAATGTCTTCAATGCGTCTGACAATGAAGACAAGCGAAAGGAAGGAGAATCCAAAACAAACCGGTCTTGAAAGCCAGTGCTGGGAGGAGAAGGGACTTCCCCGGAGGAGAAAAAGAACAAGGTCTACTCTTTCGGGAGAGACAAAGTCCGCAAGATATTCAAACATGCTCGGAACAATGGTCTACAATTTCCCGAATCGAAGAGGCCTCATGAAGCAAAGATGACCGAAAATCCTTTATATTGCCCATACCACCGAGTAGTGAGCCATGAGATCGAGAATTGCTATATTTTCAAATATTAGGTTTAAAAGCAATACAAGACTGGAGAGATCGAACTGTCTAAAAGCGTGTTGGTGAACAATCAAGTTACAACCACCAATTTTATACAGACAGAAGATGAAGCTTTCTGGGATCAAACAGCTGAATCCGCTACCCCGAAAAATGAATCCGACTTGCAGCAGCCTCCATGGAGCATGCATATATCTAAGAAGACGAAGAAAATGTTAAAGCTGCTTCAGCAAGAGCCCAAACCTGAATAGGAGGGACAGAAGGAGCCTACCTTTCCAACTACCAATTCGGCTCGATCAGGTTTAAAGTCCAAAGAGTTTAAGAAGAAGAAAGGGAAAAATGCAGCTCAACGCAAAAAGGAGTCTGCGAGAAAATCGACTATTGAAAAGTATATCGAATCCCTTGAAGACTACGAGCAAAAGGAAAGAACTCTAATTCAATTAAAGGAGTTTTTCCCCATAGCAGCAGCTGAAATTCTTGAAAAGCCAGAAGAAGACTCTGATGATGAGGTCCCTATTGTGACATGTTGTGCCATCCATCTTGGTAGCGACTCTGAGGAAGAGCTCTTTTTTCCCGAAGAGGACAGGGAGTTTGGCACAAAGGCCAACCAAATCCAGCTCAGAAACGGCAGGGCTCTACCGCTAAATCAAGGAACGCCCTAAAAGGGAAGGAAAAATAAGGCGCTAATGAAGAATATGGCGGAGAGCTGGCTCATGAAGACTCGAGTCCTTCTTCGCTGGACTGTAATGTCTTGGCTCATCTCCAGAAACTTTCGTCTCTCTTGAGCATGTACGATACCATGGTCCTATCCAAGGAGCTTAGAGACATTCTCATTCACGCTCTACGAAACCCCGAGTGGTATCAGGTTCGCTTCGCGGAAATTAATATGAAAGAAATCCGGTACACTCTGCATGCATCCGCGGTCACGTTTAAGAACGAAGACCTGCTTCATGATTACGGTATCGTTCCGTCAACACTCCATCAGTGCATGAAGTATACCAAAGATAGCGAAGAAAGACACATTGACGAAGACATACAGCCATTCGATGTACATGAAGTCCGATATAAAGACTCTCGGTACTTTGTGAACCCCCAAAATGCTGAGCCATAACTAACTAAAGACAGAACGGATTTGAAACTCAAAAACAAATCTAAGCCGTCTGTCACTTTCAAAAGAAAAAAACCCCATGTACGTCTGCATTTCAGCAGTGACACTGATGAGTTCGACGCTGGAAGTCCGTCCTTCCGTAAAAACCGTCCTCATCTTAGTAGCAATAAGGACGAGTCTGATACCGAAAGCTCATCCGACAGCAAAATTCACCCTCGTTTAGGCAGTGACACTGACGAGTCAGAGGAAGAGGACTCGCTTTGCAATAGCTATGAAAATTGGACCCTCATGCAAAAAGCGAAGCTAAGAGAAACATTCGATCTTACAGAAGGGTCCCGAGGTATCATTACGATGCCGGAGTAGATATGCAAAGAGCTCGATGCATTGTCAGTCTCCACCGTGGACCAGCTGAAAACTTTCTACGTTCCCGGAAGGAAAAGTAGACAGAAGGGCATCCTGTTTTATAGGTCAAATCCTGTCGTGCATCCAGACGATTTATCTGTCACGCGCCTTCCCTATGAGAGAGGCATAAGAGTCGTCCTTAATCCCAGATATTATGCGCTCGAGATGCGGGAATATTTTAAAATATGCGGATGTCGGTTATATCAAACAGACTCTGAAGCGAAGTTTTATGAGGGGCTGTGGCATTCGCATCAGGTCCGAGCACTTATCGATAGACGAATCCCAGATAGAAGGGGCATAAGTTTCATTCAACCTGGCGTCAAAGCATGCTACATGATCCGTGTTGGTGAAGCCCGCTAAATGTCAAATGATGAAAGCGAGATAGCCGAGCAAGAAGAAGCCTCTCGAGAGCTCGAAGATAAAAGACAAGCAACCTTCGATGAGCTAACCGAGATTGATTTGGAAACGCCCGATAATCCAAGGCTGACCTACATCAGCTCACTCTTGACAAAGAAATGAAAGAGTGGATAATTGCCCTGTTGCATGAATTCGTCGACTGCTTCGCATGATCGTATAAAGAAATGCCTGGTCTCTCCCCTAAAGTAGCCTTGCATAAACTAACTATATCTCCTGACGCCAAACCAGTCAAACTAGCTCTTCCAAGGAGGAGAAGGGAGCTAGAAAAAAAAGTCATTGATCAGTCAAATTTATTACACATTTGTATGGATATTTTCCCTATTATTATTGGTTACTAAAATGTATTATTTGTAAATTAAGAACATATGTGGGTTTATTTGTAAAAAAATTATTATCATATGTTTCTTAATTTATAATTAATATAAATAGGGAATATATGCATATCATATTTAAATGAAATATCCACGAGATTATTTATTAATTAAAATATGCATATCATGCCAAATATTCCTAACCAATATTATTAAGATATCATATCAATTAATTGGTTGGAAGATTTTCTCAAATAAAACAAATACTACTACCAATGTGATTTGAAATATTGTGCAGATATTATAATAAATCAACTCGGGTCTGAACTATAAATAGGAGATCCATAGCAAATCGATTCACCAAATCAAATCTGCCGAATGTTAGGAGCAAATTGAAGAAGCTCGCAACGGCAGAGACTAAGAGATATATTTTCAGAATATTTTTATCAGAAAGATCTCCAAATATCGAGAGAAGAAGGCACGAAGAATCTGAAGACTCAGCTCTACCAGGGGGCGGCGGATCCGCGGTCAATAGGGGAAAATGGTGGCTAAAGCGCGGTCAATCTTTGGCCATTGGATGTGAAAAATCATAGGATTGGTCGTCTTTGCACATACTTTAATATGACATCTAGGGTTTCAAGTTCCAGAGCCTATATAAGGGACCGAGAGCAATTAGGGCTATCATCAATCCATCGAAGAATCGACTGCTCTACCGATCAAACAGTCTAGAGAAAGCTAGGGTTTTGTAATTTGGTTTTTCAGCGAGCAACTTTTGTAATGCAATAGTTATTCAATAAAAGTTAGTTCTTTCTTTAATTTTGTCGCATTTACTTTGCCGGGGAAATAGTTATTCAATCAAACGGCGCCGTTGCCGGAGAAACGGTCGTAATATTTTTCTTGTTATTCGGGTTGATTTCTAATATAAAACCAGAAAAAATAAAAATAAAAAAACCTCATTTTGTATTTTTAACAATTTTTGTGAGAAATCTGGAGCACTTGGAGCGAACCATAAGAGCAGAAGAGCATTGGAGTGTAGTGCCAAAATTTGGAGGGGAGATCTCATTAGAGGGCGGCGGAACCGCGGTCCAAAGAAGCTCCTGGCGGCGGAAGCGCGGCCAAATTGGGGAGTTAGGCCCACAAATTCTTTTGGTATTATCCTATTGTCTTCGTCTCTCCTCTGAAACTCCAATACACTATTTTTACCTGCAGAATTCTTTGCAAACAACGCCGCTAAAATACTTTTTATGTGTTTTAGATTTTGGATTGTTTTGCATATTTATAACGGACATTAAAGGGCATGAAACCCAAATTCAGATTATGTGAGGATTTCATTACCCTTCCTAGGCCTCACAAATCACAAACAAGCATACGTATCAGCTTACATTAATAAAAAAATATCTAGACAAAGTTTCTAAGGACAATCGCGCTCAATTAGGATAAAGGAGGGTCATGGGTATCTATTGTTTATCCGTATTTTTCTTGTGGTGTCTAAGGCATGTGTGACTAAGAAAAATGGTTTACTTAATTAGGCCCGCTATTTCGGTGATTTGGATAGCGGATACCTTCCACTTACCTGGCTGGTTGCAAGATTGATAAGGAGGTGATAGAAGATTTATCCTACGTATTGTCCATTGGAAGTCTAGAAGAGCTCTAGTGATTTGATCTAGGTGACCATACCTCTAGGTATTGTTTGTGCATTTTGTGATTGGTTGAGTCAAGTCCCTCTTTACAAGCAAAAAAATTTCTAAAAATCCAAAAAAAAGCTTAAAAATTTACCATTTCACCCTCTTTTCTTTTCACTCTCTTATGATGGGTAACCCAAACCGACCAACTCTTGGTGAGCTTTGCTACACACAGCAAGATATTTCTTTATATCGTTATTGCTTTGGTAGAACTTCCGACCCCGCCATTTCTTTTAGGGATATGATAGAATGCTATAGAAATAACAGTTGGACACCTCACTCAAATTTCTATCAACCGTGTCAAAATTCAACATCTTCTTATGTTGATAATCATTTTAAGGCTAGTGAGGAAACTTTTAAACCCATGTCCATTGCTGAGTATATTGCGAAGGCCCGTAGCCAAAGTTTCATATCTTTCACTGCTCCAAAACCGTTAGGACAACAATACAATCATTTCCATATGAAAATGTTGATACTCCTTTTGAGGCGAATATGGCAACTTTTACACCCATATTATTGCTGAGAAAATTGCAAAAGCCAGTCGCCAACAATTCAACCAATCTTCATCTTCTTCGTATCACAGCGTTGATCCTAATCCTATCTATTAAAATTGGATCCACTCTTCTAACTTTTATCAACAGTACCAAACTTTCACACCCTCTCATGTCGAAACTTCTCTTGAGGCTAATGTGGCAATTCGTAAACCCATTTCAATTGCGGAACATATTGAACTCTCCCGTAGCAAACAATTAAATGCATTCCAACCATACTCAACTTTTGCACCTTATCTAGACAGTGCTTCTGAAAATCAATTAGGAAGTTCCACGGTTTAAAGAGAATCCTTCATTGAAACTTCTTCACAAACCATATCTAATCTTGAAGTAAAGTTGAAATTGAGTAGTGAGAAAAAACCAGGGATCCCTCTAAGTCAAACCAAAACCAATTCTTTTGAGCTCAACACCTTCCATCCTGAACTCCAATCGAATGTAGTTGATGATCCACCGCTTAATAATCTAAGTGATGAGATGCCTGAGAATAACATGTTTGATTTTTCCAATCATAAGTGTGAAAGAGAGCCTTACACCATTCCAAATCAAACCGATCCTTATCCGACTACACTTGATATTTCAAACCTTTCAATTCTATCAAGTGAACCAAGTGATCCATTGATTGAGAATAATATAATTGATGAGTTTTTAAAGAACTAATCATTTGATTTGATTGACAGTGCTAGTGGGATCGGTGTTGAAAATATCTTTGAAGATGAACTCTCTATGTTGGATGAGTTGGATTCCTCGACCCATCATGTCCCTTCCATCGAATGTGAACATCTTCATGTGCATTTAACCGATCTTATTCTTACCACTGACCTATCCGATATGCAAAACGATATTCAGCCTTCATCTCTTATATCTAATTCAACAATACTCGACACCCAAGTTCGTTTACCCATTTCATTACACACTTTCTATACTTCTTCTCATCTTCTTTCAATTCCATCTAGATTTGATGAACCACACTCCGATATTTCGAGTTCTATGATTCTTGAATGACCACTCGAGTTAGACTCTTATGAAAATAAGGTAGACGGGCTTTTCGAGTCTCCTACCTCCATAATTTCTGACAAATCGAGTGTTGTGAATCCTGGTGTGCAATACATTGACCTTGAAACTTTCAATTTTCCTAGTGAATCTGTCTATTCCACTAACATGGATATCGATTCCTTTTTTTCCGATGAGATCATCATTAAGAACATCGATGAAAGTTTCGAAAATGTAACAACCCTAAACTTTCTGTGCAATTTTTTTTTCAAAAATACAGAAAGGGGTACTTGAGCCCGAGCACAAGTTATAATTTTGTTTTGCTTTAGAACATCAAGAAGGAGCTTGCAGCTCATTGGTAAGACCTTGCACTGCTGAACTAAAGTACCAGAGTTCAAATCCCATCAGCCACACATTATTTTTATTTAAAATTCTTTTAATCTTTTAGAAACCCAAGAGTCCACACGTGCACAACATGTAAAACCAAGAGTCACACATAAAACAAACAAGTCCACTGCAGTAGTCAAAGCGTCGGGGACACGTGGCGTCGAGGGGAGCCCCGACTCGGCCGACTCGAGCCGGCGGGAAGCGCGAATCGGCCGGCGCCGCCGGCCGACTCAGCTCAAAACCCTTTTTTCATTTTTCTGGCAACTCTTAAACTCCCCATAACCCCTGTATTATTTAAATTCCCTGCACATTTACAGAGCAAATTAAAACCCCATTTAATCCATTTTTTTAATACAAATTTTAATACACCCTTTCATTACCATTGTTCCCTGATTAAAAATCAGGAAAGGACTCAGAAGAGGCATCACGTGCTCACACATGACCAGTGGTCACGTGTTGGCACGTGACGTTTAAAGCAGCGGCACAAAGCTCATTCAAGAAAAAGCTCCAGAAAAGGTCACGTGCTCGCACGTGACCAGTGGTCACGTGTTGGCACGTGACGGCTGAGCAGCGGACAGAGAACAGAGCGCAGAAGAAGAGAAGCCCATTCCAGGGGTCACGTGTCCACACGTGACCAGGGGTCACGTGTCCACACGTGACCAGGGGTCACGTGGCCACACGTGACCGGCTTTAAAAGCCTTATTCTTTAACAGAATTAAATCCTAAGAAGAGATCATTCAAATCTTTCCAAAATAGAGAATGGTTATTTGGAACCGTTGGATTAAAAATTTAAAGGTGATTAAATATCACCAATTTATGAAAAAATCTTGAACTTGGAAAGATTTCCCCCCTAAATCTAACCGAGATAACAAAGGGATATATCATTGGATTTAAAATCCAATGGTGAATAAAATTAACTTAACAATCTAAAGGCCCAGATTAATGATAAATATAAATCAAATCTCTCAACATACAAATCAAATCTCTTAATGAGAGATTTACTAAGCAGATTGATTCTCTTCCTTCTCTTATAAATAGGAGCCAAGAAAAGAAGAGAAGAGAGCCCTTTTCGAAGACCTTTTTTCTAAAACCTTTTTCTGAAACCTTGAGACCTTTTGATCTTTTTCTTTTGATATATATATAGAGAGAGAGAGATAGAGCCTTGGATTCTTGGCAAAAGGAAAACTTTAGGTAAGAAAAGAAAAGGGAGGCTTAAAAGGAGAATTTAATTCTCAAAAGAGTTTAACTCTTGTGAAAAAAAGAACTTAGTTCTTTCTCTGGTTAAGGATCTGCAAAGTGCACATCTTCCCATGAATTGAGAATTTAATTCTCATTGGGTTGAGATCCTGCCATGCAGATCTAAAACACAGAGGAGGGACTGAGTTTAGAGAATTTAATTCTCACAAAATGATAGGAATTCAATTCCTTTGAGATAAAGTTAGGGTTTAACCCTATATTATAGGAATTTAATTCCTTCAAAATGAACAGGACTAGGGTTTAACCCTAATTGAGAATATAATTCTCTCAAACTCACAGGAATTTAATTCCCTTAAGAAAAGAAATTAGGGTTTAACCCTATTAAGAGTATAATTCTTCAGAAGAAAACAGAAAATTTAAGTCCTCTAAAGTATAGGGTTTAACCCTATGAACAGAACTCTAAAACATGCAGAGTCACGTGCTACCACGTGACCCCTGCAAAGGCCTACAGAATAAAGCTCTGAAGTAGACACCTCACGTGTTACCATGTGACTCCTGCGAAGATATATAAAAGAGAACTTTGAGGCAATGCCTCACGTGCCCCACGTGATCCCTGAAGCACATAAAGAAACAACAAAATAAAAGAGAACTCTGGGGCGCCCTCACGTGTCACCACGTGACCCCTAATGAGTATTCTAATAAACCAGAGCATGAACCCCCATCACGTGCCCGAACGTGATGGCTTTCAGAACTGAAAGTGTTAAACACTTATATGTAGAACAAAATAAAGAGAAGAAGGGCGCTCTCACGTGTTACCACGTGACCCCTCTTGCCTTAGTGTTTAACACTAAATTGAAACCTCTGTATCCAGTGTTTAACACTGATTCTCCTTAGTGTTTAACACTAATTTGGAAAACTCTATCTGCAGTGTTTAACACTGATTTGCTTAGGGTTTAACACTAATTTGAATACTCTTTTCCCAGTGTTCAACACTGATTATCTTTTAGTGTTTAACACTAACTTGTTAATTTTTCCCAGTGTTCAGCACTGTTGGTCTCTAGTGTTTAACACTAGCTTTAGCCCAATTGGCTAAGTTTCCAGAGGTAAAGTCTCTCCTTCAATGAATCAATAGAGGGTCAATATCCCAAACATAATTGGACTTAGCCCAAGATGGGCATAAGTCCACAATTAAAAATCAACTGGGCCAATGGGCTCATAATATAATAATTGATCCTAGTATCCAAATTGGACTACAGATCACTTAATCTACCTCGGTTTAAGGGTACATCTCTTCACTCATTTGATACTTGTCGTTGTAATTCCTCAACGTCTTCAAAAAGGTGACGGGTCCCGATAACCACATACATTGACACGGACTGTGGGGTCCTTAAACTCATGGACTACGACGTCCTTAACCTTGACCGTAATGTCTTAAAACTAACATCGGACTGTGGAGTCCTTAAATCCATAGACTACGACGTCCTTAACCTTGACCGTAATGTCTTAAAACTAACATCGGACTGTGGAGTCCTTAAATCCACGGACTACGACGTCCTTAACCTTGACCGTAATGTCTTAAAACTAACATCGGACTGTGGAGTCCTTAAATCCACGGATTACGACGTCCTTAACCTTGACCGTAATTTCTTAAAACTAACATCGAACTGTGGAGTCCTTAAATCCACGGACTACGACGTCTTTAACCTTGACCGGAATGTCTTAAAACTAACAACGGACTATGACGTCCTTAACCTTGACCGTGATGTCTTAAAACTAACATCGGACTGTGGAGTCTTTAAATCCATGGACTACGACGTCCTTAACCTTGACCGCAACGTCTTAAAACTAACGATGGACCGCAATGTCCTTAAACTACCTATTGACCGCAACGTCACTAAACTAAACAACAGGGCCCCCCTAATCGCTCTCTTGTCCGATCTAAACGATCCCGTTAAGTTGATCTTAGTCTAAAACTAGACTAACGTATCCTTAACAAACGTTTAAGTTGATCTTAGTCTCAAATGAAGCTAACGTATCTTTAAACACAACCCCCAAACCCAAATCTAAGAAAGATACGGATTTGGACTAGTCCACGCCCTACGGGCATTGACATAACTCAGTCTCCGTATACAATCCACGGGCAACCAAACGCAAAACAAACACCCACGACACGAAGTGACCATCTAGAGAAGGAGAAAGTGGTTACCGTGATGCGGTAGCGTAATTAACTGTAGGGGCTTGCGCCTGCAGGGAAGAGCGTCCCCACAATCAAAAACCCCTCAAGCAAGGGGGAATCTGACGAAGTCTGCTACATTGGACGCATCCGTTTAAACCTTCGATACATGGTGCCATAAATCAACTTGGCATCTTCGGAGAGGTAGACGGATAGCACCAATTAGCATCAGCCCCGAATTTCAGGCAAGACATCTGTCGCACCGTCTTTCGGAGGGGAACAGATTCTGGCACCCCCGGTGGGACCTTTTCCTCTTTCCACTCTACACTTCGCGTGTCGTGATTCGCGAACCAATCGCGGTTTGCTAATGGTTGCCCTTGGGTTTCGAAGTACTAAGATTTGATGTTTCGTTTACCTTAGAAAGCAAAAGGATCAATGGCTAACAACTGCTCGAACTGCTCCAACTGCAAATGCAACCGATGCTCCGCCTCACCTGGAGGTGTAGCATATGGACCCCAGGCTGCTTCCTTATTCACTATGCCTGTGGAGCTAGTGACTCAAGCTACCACCGGTCTTTTCTTCGGGACCATGCTCCCGTCTGTGAACATTAACATCCCAGTGCCCGTACCGGAGGCGTCAAAGAAGTCGGTCTTTGATCGACTTGCTACTCCTACAGCCCCTCCCAACGGGTCGTCCAACTCTTCAGTCTTCACCAGACTGGACCTGAACTCTGATGGGCCCGCCAAGAAGCCCATAATACCTGAGAAAGCCATCCCAAAGAGGACAGCTGCTCCCGAAGTCGTCAAGGCGGCTTCTCCTCCCAGAAGGTCGGTCTTCGCGAGACTGAATACCTCCGTTCCTGCTCCTGCTCAGAAAACTGTAGCTTCTCAACGAACGTCGGTCTTCAAGAGGCTGACACCGGCAGCAGCCCTTTCCCTGAACAGGGGGCAAGACGAAGCCGTCGCTGAATCAATCCCAACAACCCGTCATGCCCGACGTCGCCACTGGCGCCGGATAAGGAAGACTGGGGGCAACTCCCCCTCCGAACTAACTCTACCAGCTCCAACGGTGGAAATTGAAGCCGTTGTTCCAACCGGGAACAGCTTCGAGCTGCTGAACAGGGTACGCAGAAATTCGCCGACTGTGGTTCTCAAAAGATCCCCTCCACCTGCGGAGGAGGTTACAGAAGCGAAGCCGGAACAGCCTCCTCAACGGATGTCCTCCAGAATCTACAAGGTCTGGCGTCAAGTCCAAGACTCGGTAATTGATCAAGAATATCCCCGCTGACAGAAAAAGGCGAAAGTGCAGGGAGAAAAGAACCGTCACGTCAGACAACAAAGGACGACAACCGCTGGGGTGCTCGCTGCAACGGCTCCCTCCACGTCGACTACTCAAAAGAGAAGAAGGCCGGAGAAAGGCCCCAACCCTGCAGCAAAGGTCAAAGACAATAAGCCTAAACGCCCTAAGTCCGGGGGTATGATGGTGCATACAGTATACATGGCGCTTGGAAAAGAGGACAGCCGTGCATCCACGGGTCATAGACCGCTTACACAGTCAGTGACCAAAGCTCAGGAGCAACAGCAGAAGCTCCAAGAAATGATGACCGCAATGTCCGCACTTACTGGGCCGAAAGAAAGCCCCGAAGCGTCATCTGATCAACGCCAGGAGCAAGAAACTGACGCTGAGTTCCTTCGTAGGATACTGGAGAAGAAGGATAAAGAGGCTGCTGAACAAGCGGCCAATATACAATGAATGGCCCTTCTGTTTCAGGACATGGTGGGTATGATGATCCAACAAGAGCCTCCTACTGAAGATCCTCCAATCGTTCTTGAAGACGACAGGGGAGAAACGTCAAATCCTCCACCCGCTCTGTCAACAGCCAAGGAGGAGACAATCTCCAAAGCTGACCTAGACGAATATATAGCTCAGCAGATACGGGTTCACCAGGCGACTGAGGCAGCTGGTCAATTTGTCAGGACAGGGCGACCATATCCGAGCTGGTATGACCAGATCAAGTACCCGCCGGGCTACACAATACCGAAATTCCATGTCTATAAGGGGACGGGCAATCCCCATCAACATGTGGCCCAGTTCAGGGCGCTTTGTGGAAACACTGGTGGCGACGATAAGCTCTTGCTTCGCCAATTCGTCGGCAGCTTGTCAGAAACAGCGTTCGAATGGTATTCTGAGCTCCCGAACGATTCCGTCAAGACATTCGCTGAAATGGAGTTGCTATTCACTCAGCGATTTGCGAGCGCCAGCGAACATACCCCGATAACGGCATTGATTAATGCCATGGTGAAACCAGGCGAGACGTGGGTCCAGTACGCTATACGCTGGCGAAACTTGTGGTCGAAATGCGAACAACGCATTGAGGAAGCGCCCGCGGTTGGCATGTTCGTGGGCACCCTAGACCTTCATGCAACTATCTCACAGTTCATGATGTTCTTCAAACCAACCACGTTCTAGGCTTTGATCGACAAGCTGGCCCAGATGGACCAGATGGGTCACAGACCGTCTCCCCCGAAACCGGAACCTCAGAACGACAAGGGTAAAGGGAAAGCAACTTTCGTTGCGAACGCTCAGCAGCAACCCAGTGCCCCGAGGCTGGCGGATCAACTGGAAGAAAGACGGCGGTATTACAATGAGAAAATGAAGCGCCCCTACTCATTCCCACGGGATAAGACGAAGAGGCTATTCGAACTGGCGGTACGTAACAGGCTTATCAACTTACCAAATCCAAGGCGACCGCCGCAACCCAGTGAGGTGAATAATCCTAATTACTGCCCTTACCACCAAACGGTAAGCCATCCGATCAAGGATTGCTTCGTCTTTAAGGGATGGATCGATGATCAGTACCTACAAGGCAAGTTTACGTTGTCTGAGAAGTGGAAAGTAAACCCACCACAACCGCACACTCCTAAGAAGACGGACACACCGGGGGCAACTTGTTCTTTCATTGAAGAAGCTCTATGGGAAATCGTGCTTTCAGCAAAACCTAAGAGGATGCTGAACGATCTTAAAACATGCCCGGCGATCAGGTGGAAGAACCCACTGGAACCCCAGATCATTGAAGGGATGCTGAAGCCGCACCCAACTCCGTAGATCAGTGGTGATGGCCCGAGCACTCACAACCAGCCGTCGAAATCTTCAAAGAAAAAGAAGAAGAAAGCTAAGAAGCCCGTGAAGCCTGGCAACGATCGTACGGACTTGCAGAAATAAATTGACGCGCTGGGAGAATACAATCAGAAGGCACGGACTCCCATCATACTCCAAGAGTTTCTCAACCACGTCTTCCAAGAGGAAGATGAGAGGGAGAGTTCGTCGGATGAATCCGAGGGATGCGTGGCGAGTTGTAATGTGATCTCCCACTCGTTTATGGATGATGAAAAAACTCCTGGCACTAAGAAACTGGGGGCAAAGCCTGAACCGGAGCTTGTGTGGCCAACAGACGAAATGGTCGACGCCTTTCTAGATGAGATTCGTTTGAAAAGTAAAGCCGACCAAGAGCGTGAGATGGCAGCATCAGAAGGAGCCAAACGTAGGCGATTGAACGAAAGAGTTGAGGTACTCCCACCAGATCGAAAGGCACCCGACACGGATAAAAACATATTCAGGACGAGGAAAAGGTTTGCCAAAGCCATGTCAATGGGAATGAAACTACCACCCTCGGAAGGAAACACGCTCGATGGGGCAGAGAGGCACCCTAATTACTGCTCATATCATCGGAAGATTTCACACCCCACTGAGGAGTGCGACGCTTTTAAGACATGGTGGCAGGGATATGTTGCTCATCGGCAACATTTTAAGCTAATGAAACACAAAACTCGTTGGGAGCAGAGAAGTACGATCGAAGGACATAAAAGAACTACCGGTAACTGTTACACGATCAACGCCGGGAGATCGCAGGTGCTCACATTCGGGAGTGATTCTGATGAGGAAATAGCTCTTAGCCCCCTCTTTAAAGAGTCCACCTCGATAAAAGATGAAGAACCAGAAGCCTGCGAAAACATTCAACTGCGCAATCGCACGCTTTCGGAAAAGAATCTCGGACCCGCAACTAGAAAAGATAAGGGAAGGGAAAAGGTCGCTGAGGATATCACCTTAGACAACCAAGTTATGAAAGAGCTGACTGCCAAGGACCCGCCTAAGAAGAGTAGGGTGGACTACAACATCCTAGCGCACCTGAGGAAGCTACCCTCGCAGCTCAGCGTTCTCGACGCCCTCCTATTATCAAAGGAAGCAAGAGATTCATTAATCAAGGCGCTACAAGAGCCCGAACAGTTCCAAGCCTTCCTCGCCGAAGAAAGGATGAAGGATGAACTGGCAGAAGTGCACGCGGCCGATATCACTTTCGGTGACGAAGACCTACTCCTTGGGACGTGCGACCAAAACCGTCCCCTATACGTCTCTGGATATTGCCATGACATAAAGATAGGCAAAATCTTGGTCAACAATGAGTCTTCCGTTAATCTCCTCAACGTGCGAGTGTTGAAAGAAATTTGCATGAGCGTCCAGCACCTTGCTCGGGACAAGATCACCATCTCCGGGTTCGACTCCCAATCATCGAGAACTCTTGGGTCCGTAATATTGACGCTACGCTTTGGACTACTCGTCACAGATATTAAGTTTCACGTCATAGACGCCAAGACATGTTACAATGCTCTGCTCGGCCGGCCTTGGTTACTCGAGTACAACATCATCCCTTCTACGCAACATCAGTGTATAAAGTATTTCGAGGATGGTCTCGAGTATACCGTAACAGGTGAGCTAAACCCATTCTCCGTGAACGAAGTCCGCAAATACGAAGATGCGAAGTACTTTTTGCCAGATTTCGAGGATACAGAGAGATGTCGCAAACCGGAGAACAAAGTCGCTGCCACCATTCCTGTTTTCGGGAGTGATACCGAAAAAGAAGAAGAGATAGTTTACTCTGGGCCGTCTCGACGCAATGACCCGGGACCGTCCGCCCCTATATTGATCTTCGGAAGTTACTCGGAAGATGAGGTTAATGTTGTGTTCTCCAGTCGGCCGCCAATACAAGAATTCCCTGGTGATGATCAGAGTTTACAAGTCACCATGATTCCGCGGGAGCACTACAAAGATCTTGACGCGCTTGAAGCTCACAACGTGCAAGACCTGCGGACATTTTACGTCCCTCCCAGGCAAAAAGGTGAAAAGGCGATCCTATTCTATCGATCCTCGGAAACAAGAAGGGAGAAAGAGATCTGGCACGGCGCGGATTCTGCACTTGACATGCTCCAACCCATCCGTTTGCCCAGATATTACACAAACGGACTAAAAAGGCTATTAAAGCGCCAAGGGGTACCCTTAAAACAGACTATTCAACAAGCTCAATTCTATAACAGGATTTGGGATGTCCTTGGGACTTAGCGCAAATTGCCCAATGGGAGAATGGAAACACTTGGGCTTGGATACGTGAGAACTGGGAAACGGGAATGAGTCCACGGTAGCTACGCCATATATAACTTCGATGAAGAAGAGGACGCCCTGTCAGGAAACGCCAACCCCTCATCGGAACTGGATCCCGCAATCGAATTGCCGAGTCCATAATTTGAAGAGCGAATGGATAAGATTATCAGAAAAGCGGGTCAAAAGCCCGAGACAACCATAATCGCGAGATGGCCATCTACGGAAGAGCCAGGACGCAACGTCTTCTTCAACATGCTGCCAAAGACAAAAATACTCCCCCCTGTCAACCTCTTGTGCAAAAGGCCCGACGCAAAGGTAGAAACAAGTCAAAGAGCAGAAAAGGCGTTCAACAGCGACAAAGTGGGACCAAGAAGTCACGCGATTGGAAATCGAGCGGTCCAGATTTGTCCCTTATGAAAAAGATGAGTCAAGCGTACTCTTTTCCTCAGAATAAAATACAGAAGATACTTGACCTCGCTTTAAAACAGCGAATGATTACACTTCCGAAGTCTAAACACCCTGAGTGAGATAATGAGGTCTCTCATCCGGGCTATTGCTCTTATCACCGAGCCATAGGACACCCTATCGAAGACTGCTTCACCTTCAAGAACTGGGTCGAAAATCAGTATCAGCTCGGCAAGTTCGCTCTATTTGATAGCTGGAGGGTAACGCCGCCACAGAAGCATGAATCCGAAGCCACAAGAGCAGAACCAGATCCTCATCGGTCTTGGAAACGAGCACGTACCTGTCGTATGGTAATGATATCAAAAGAAGATCCGGAGAATATGGATGACTTTCCCTGGTGCTTCGAAAACAACGACGACGAGGTAATCTTAGAATTTCCACCAGCACCGAAAGAGCTGAAAGATGGCATACACACCACGGCCGATAACCTCAAGAAAATTAAGTTGGGGATGGCGAACGACCCACGACCGACATTCGTCAGCGAGCTGCTATCTGAAGAAAGGGTGGCTGCGTTAAAAGACGTGCTTATGAAGCATAGAGATTGTTTCGCATGGAACTATTCTGAAATGCCAGGACTAGATCCAGAAATTGCTATGCATAAATGTTGGAGATAGTGCCCTCAGAGTCAATTATTGGATCACAGGTACGTGATTGCAATGATTGAGGGAGGACCTATACCGGTAGGACAGTCTTACTCATGATGATAGTATGCTATCTGGTTTACATTTATCATCGTGTACTGCTTCAGATGACCTTACAGGTCACTATTACACGTTGATAGAGCCCCTAGGATTCTTGCTTGATTGCCAGCAATATGAGGACGATCATATACGTGGGAGATGGAGTCTATAAGCACATCCTTAAAAGGTCCCTAGTCGTGGGAGTTTCGAGACAGGGCATCGATACTCCAGAGCAGACTAGTGTATACAGTCGAGACCCCGACGAGGGGCGGTGGCCGATCTCACAAGCCACTGGTGTCAGTTGGTTCACCTAAGATGTATACAGGTGCTCATTGGGTTATGAGTACACCGGACAGGACTCGATGGGAACATGCTCGTTGGTCTTATACCTGACGTCAGATAGCAGTTCCCTGGTGACATTTGTACAGGTTAGTTCATCGACCTGAGATCATCATTTGTCTCGTGTGAGTTCCCACTGTACTTTGATTACTACCCTACTACGCTCAAAGGAGACGTGCAAACAGGTTTTAGTTGGGTACAGTCCCGAGCCACATGGAGGCAGTGAGCGGATCTACAGGGGTTCGCCTCTCCCGATATTGGGGGTAAGGTCGCGCTGTGTCTAGGAGAGCCCTTACACGAAGTCCTTGGTCAAGGCAGGAGATTTACTGGTAGGTATTCCAGTAGTATCTCAGGGTGTTCTGGGCTACACTCCGACACGACTTGTACCGCTTTTGGGGGTCTGACTTTTACCAACCCCCTAGGCCATAGACGAACGGACCGGACTGTACGGATATTGTCACTGACAGGCTCAGTAGGGTGTCAGGATGAGTTCGCTCATCGACGTCCCTTTTTGTCAATACCTGGTAGCCCGTTACGTATGGCTAATACCTCTGACGTGCTAATGGTTAAATCCACAGCCAAAGTGTTGATGAGTCTTTATAGTCCCCCACAGACCATTTTCTCAAGTTTCGGGAGAAACGCTGTAGAGGCCGTATGGAGATATGGCAAGGTTCGATCATGTACGTGCGGTATTGCACGGATCATGATCGGATGGTTAATACTAGCGGGCTTTGGTTTAAGCCGGATCCTAGTATTGTATAGTGTAGATTTTGTCTCATTGCATTTGTATTCGGTCGGAATACAAATACGGGTATGTATATACAGTAGCCGGGTTTTCCTGTAATTTATTATGGGAACAATTTTTTGAAGTTGCTAGTTTGCATTCCGTTTCGGCCATTTTCCTTTGTATCTTTCCTTGGCTGAAAATTGGTGGAGGAGGGCTTATTTGCAATTGTGCAAATTAGCATTGTGGAGGGTGGTCTTTGTATATTGATGCTTCATGATGGTTGCACCACCCCTTGACTTTCTTGAGTTCATGATGGCTTGACTTTTGATGATGGGTTTGGAGTGTTGGATTTGTGTTGTGATCATTATATTTCATCATCATCATTTTTCTCTCTCTTGATGATAGCTTCCTCCTCCCTTGACTTTTCTCTCACTCCCATTCTCATTCATACCAAAGTGATGGCTGGCCACATGAGGTAGGGGCTGTCCCAAGTTGTTGTGAGGGGATATGCTCTTATTTGGCTTGGAAAATGATATAGTTCATCTCAAAAAGCTTTCATCCTTTTTCCTCCACCAAAACCTTGGCAACTTCAACCCCATTGAGACAATATAGTTTCACACTATTCTACAGCAATTCTTGGGCACGTCGACTCGCCAACTTCGTGCCCGAGTTGCCTCGGTCCAGAGGTGGGAGCCCGTAAAAGAACCCGGCGATGTGGTGCCCTTCCGACGAGGAGTTGAAGACCGGAGATTCCGCGGGGAGATCGGGACGACGAGAAGACCGAAGGACACGGATCGCTCGGTATATCTCTCTACCCCTTCTCTAGTTAGCTAGGATTAGATTAATGGCCCGATCCGGTTTTATAGTGCGCGGTGGTGCCGGTTCAAAAGTTAAAGAAAAGTATCGTTTCCGCATTCTGGCCTCGGATTGACGGCCGGGACGCCGCTGTGAACTTACACTGGTACCAGAGCCACTCCATTAACCTAGTATAGCTTGCTCTAACATGTTTACAAGTTCGATCGATCGGAATTTCCAAAAACCGCGTTTTCATTGCATCAGTTTTCTGTCGAAATTTTTTTAGCTCAGAAAAATTTTCAGTACATTGCAGAAACTCATGCAGGCAATTTTAAAGCTTCTGTAAAAATTTGGTACAGTAATGCTTCAGTGGGACCGCGGAACCGCGGCCAAACCCTTGTTGGGGCCGCGGTTCCGCGGCAAGAATGTGTCAGAGCCGTACCAAATTTCTGCAGTTGCTTTGTGATTTGAAATTGGGGTTTTTGGTATATTATTTTTGGGCCCAGATTTTCTTTGAGTGCTACAGTAGTGCTTGGGGCCCACTTCGGTAAATTTAATCGATCGAAAAGTTTAAACATGTTAGTTCACAGTATTTACATTATATCTGCGACCGTGAATGTCACTTGATCGGTAAATCCTGTCTAACTGCTATAACCCTTTTAGACGGATTTGCGAACGTGACATTCACGTTGATGTTCTGTGTTGTGCTGTGATGTTGCGGATTGGTCGTGGGGGATAGCCTGGATCCAATGTTTGTACAGTTTCGTTTTATATGTACATTTGATATTGCGGGGCGAGCGTTCGACATGTGGACTGCCGTCACTGCCTGTTTGTATATTATTCTTTTGGGGCACGACCGGGGTGAGGTCGATGCACCCGTTGTATGTATATTTTACTTTCTGTACTAGGATTACCCCAAGGAGGGGTGCACGGATAGCCGGGTTCTAGAGGGCAATGAGCCCGCATCTCATGGCATTGAGACGGAGAGGGCTTTACTCTAGAATTGGCGGGCTATTCGCCGCACTCGTAGGGGGTACAGGTTGACCCAGGAGGGGTGCCCAAGTTACCGGATTCCGTGAAGTGCTGGGTGGTCCATTCACGTTGCTGAAGGGGGCTTCCTCGCTTCAGGTTTTGGCGGGTAACTTGTCGCGCCCGTAGGGGTCTAGGATTTCATTTCACAGGCTATCCACACAACCAGGGGAACGTCGGGTTTCAGTAGCGGCTCTATGAAACCCGGGGATCCCAGATATCTGTATTGTTCTGTGATGCTTATTACATTTCTGTGATGTTGCATTTTATCACGCCTTGAGCGAATATTATATATTGATATATATACTAGTAGATGTTGTATATGTTTTGCATCCGCGCTAGTCCAGTCCCCGCTCTGTCGTTAGTTAAGTAACCTAACGGGTAATGACGGGACCCAGTGGCGAATGCGGATGGAATATACGTACATTATTTTCGTTCTTTATTGGTGTGATCAATTGATGGGACTGCGTTGATTCAGATCAATGCAAGCTAAACAAACCTATTCTGATGTTGTTGGAACATTTTTCAAAAAGCTGTTATTGCAAGGACGTTCACTTTTTTTTTGCACAGTGGTATTCAGTTGGAATATCCTGCACCTCAGTCGACGAGGCAAGGGCCGAGATCCCTTCACCGGGAGTGACCCCTTGAATAGAAGTTTGGGTCAGGGCAATAACTTCACTATAGTCATTTACTTTTGATTTGCATCGAGGTATTCAGTTGGAATATCCTGCACCTCATTCTACAGGGAAAGAGACGAGATCCCTTCACCGGGAATGACCTCTTTAGCAAAGGTTTTCGTTACTATATTTTTATAAAAGCTATCTGGTTCCTTCAACGATATCAAGTTCATTACGTTAAAGGTTTTTCGCCAAAAACCATTCGTAGCCCTCCGTCATTTCAGTTAAATGTTCGGTAGTATTCAAGCTATGTATTTTGACCTACGCCAAGGCATAATGATTGGTAGCTACCGGATATTTATCTGTTGCATAGATAGATGCGTTGGTTTGGGACAGTCGTACTGCTATTTTGGCCTACGTCAAGGGTATGTACGGGTGGGTTCAAATTAACCTGGACAATGACGGGTAGAACTTGACATGTGACTTATGACATTTTGACCTCACGCCAAGGTCATAAGAGCATGGGGCAAAAATCCACATCGGGAGTTTCAAAAGAAACTGAAACTTGCTAGCGCTGCATACCATTTGTAGTGTGATGATTCTGGTAGGATTCCTTCAGTTTTGTCACGCGATGATATTTGGATCCCGATTCCCACTGATGAGTTGGTTTACTCCTCGGGTGATCCCGACTAATTCTTCTTTCAGGTTTGGAGGAGAATTTGACGGTACAGTGGGAGGTTTTCTGATTAGATAAAGTGATAACCATTCTGATCTAGGTTAGAGTGCACGCTGAGTGTTTCTTTTCTCTCTCTCTCTCTCTTTAGCAGCGACCATGACCCGACCTTTGACTATGACTCAGTGACCAAGATTAACCGAACCTTCTTAAACACTGGCTTTTGGATTGTCAGAGTTGCATACCTCATTGCCACTCCTACTTTTACCCTTTTCTCCAGGACACCCCGTATTACTACGAGCGTCTACTTCCATTGGATAAAACCATCGTATGGTTATATACGAACTCGAAGGAATTTATTCGAGGATGGTTTCTTGTTCTGGAGAAAACGAATAGGACTATTCAGTTGTCTTTTCCTTTTACCTTCTCTCAGGTTGCGAGTACTCCTTGGTTTAGGAGATAGTACACCTATTACGCAAATTGGATAGTCTTCTTCCAAACCTTAGGCTGTTGCCGAACGGTGGGGAATGAAGAAAACCAATTAGCATAACGATGGTGTGCAGAAGGTATTAAGTTAAGACAAATAAAGGGATTAGAAGGAGGGCAAAGTAAATTGCGACTGCTATTCACGACCAAACCAAGTATTTTATTACCACTCCCACTTCACCTTTGTATTTCTCCAGGACACTCCGTATCACTACGAAGATCTACAGTTTATTGGATACTCCATCATATGGTTATATACGAACTCGAAAGGAACTTGTTCCAGTTCGGGGATGGATTCTGGTTCAGGAGAAATAGGAATAAGGTTTATTCAGGTGTCTTTTATCTTCACCTTCTCTCGCATTGCGAGTGCTCCTAGGATTAGGGCAGTACACCCATTACGCTTATTGGATAGTCTTCTTCCAAACCATAGGCTGGTGCCGAACGGTAGGGAAGGAAGAAAACCATTTAGCCTAAGAGGTTATACAGAAGGTAATGACTAAAGACATATGAAGGGATTTGGAGAGATGACATAGAAATAAACGGTTACGATTGTGAATCTGGATAATGTTAGTGTATATGCCCTAGAGGCCATTACTGTATCATACTAGTATGTATATTACTTGATGGGTGCTTGGGATATTCACAGTTGTATAGACAATCTTGCTCGAAATTGTAGTATGCTACTTGGTTTGTCTCTGCTTTAATATGTACATGCATGTTTCTTTATTATATCACCTATACGCATTAGTAGAGTCCTTAGGATCTTTGCTTGATTGCCGACGTTGTGATGGCGATCACACTCGTGGGGGCTGGGTAATCCACAAGCACATCCTTATTCACGTCCTTAGTCGTGGGATTATCGAGACAGGGCATCGATACTCCGGAGTAGACTAGCGTATGCGCTTCTCATCCCAGCACGGGAGACGGTCTGTCCCACAGCCGTCAGTACGTCGTACTTGAGATAGTATGCGGGTGCTCGTTAGGTTACGAGTACACTGGACAGGACTCGTCGGGAACTGATGGTTGGTATTATACCTATCGTCAGTTATCAGTTCCCAGGTGACATGAGTACAGCTTAGTCCGCTGACTTGACACTGTCACTTCGCCTTGAGTGTGTTCCCACCGTTCTTTGATTACTGCCCTACCACGGTTCTACCGAGTCGTGCAAACAGGTATGGGTGCAGTCCCGAAGCACTTGGAGGCAGTGACGGTTAGACAGGATTCGTCTCTCCCGGTATTGGGGGTTGACATCACGCTGTGTCTAGGAGAGCCATTATACGAGTAGTCCCTAGCAAGGGCAAGAGAGATATACTGGTAGTTTCCAGTGTTATCTCAGGGTGTTCTGGGCTTCACTCCGACACGACTTGTACCGCTATTAGGGGACTGACGTTTACCGCCCCCTAGGCCCGCCATGCGAAGTATCAGACGAACAGACCGGACTGTACGGAGATTGTCACATACAGGCTCAGTAGGAGTTCGGATGGGTTTACCTCATCGGCCTTCTTATCGACATCTACCTGGGGACCGTTACGTACAGCTAGTGCCGCTTGCGGTCTGTGGTTAAACCCACTGCCAGCGTAGTGTCGAGTCTTTAGAGTCCCACACAGAGAGTTTCCCTGCACTGAGCGAAACGTGTAGAGGCCGTATGGTTTTACGGCAGGGCTGCGATCACTTACATACACTTGTGTGCGTGTGGTGTTCGGGCAGGCAATACTAGTGGGCTTTGGTTTAAGCCGGATCCTAGTATTGCACGGATGGATTTGTTTTGTCTTCTGTGCATCCGCATTCTACGGAATACGGATGCAGGTGTGTATGCACAGTTTTCCGGAGCGATGAAGGAGGAGGTGCCTCATTAGGGTTTTGGCAGTTGGTTCGGCCAAAACCGTTATGTGGCAGGCTCATTAGGGTTTTGACAGTTGATTCGGACTCATTAGGGTTTTGGCAGTTCGTTTGGTCAAAACCATTATGAGCCGCGGACATCATTTACTAATCATTTTAGTGATAATTTTATAATGGCTAATTGCATTGACTATTTGACCACCTTGACCTCTCTTGACTTTGTTGACCGGTTGACCGTGTTAACCATTGACTTTCAAGAGAGATCTACACTCTTCTTTTCTTTTTCTTTTTCTATTTTGATTATGATAATGGTCATTTCAATGTAGCCATCAAACTTTATTTTGATGGGATTAGTAATGATAATGTTTTTGCATTATTGAACCATGGTTCATTTTCTTGTGCTCATAATTCTTTTCTCTCTCTCTCTCTTGCTTTTTCTAATGAGAAGAAAAGAAATGCACCATGGTTGCTAGCTCCTCCTTCTTCCTCCTCTTGATTCATCTTTTGATCTCATGTGTTGAGAGATAAAGATCCCACAAAGACAAAACCATCCCCCTACCACTTCTACATAACCCAGGGCTTCTAGACTAGCAATCTCTTTGCCCTAGTTACCTCGGCTCGAGGTGGCGCTCGGTGTACATCTCTCGGGTGGATCGTCTTCGACTCAAGGAGGCCGCGGAGGTGACCAAAGTCCGGATCAACCCTCGGAGCAAGCAAGGATAAGAACAACAAGAAGAGAAGGAGTTCAAGTTGAGGTATAACCCCTAACCGAGTAGATAAATCTCTTGTTAGGATGCTAGTGTGTTGTTTAGCAAAGATCCGGCTTTTACGGTCCATGTTACCATGTTTAGAAATTTTTTTTGTTTTACCGTTTCCGCAACCCCAAAAGTACCGGGAGAGATAACGTGGACCTAACAGTGGTATCAGAACCTAACTAAACACACCCTAGCATGTTACCAAAGTATCTAGAATTTCGACCGGACGAAAAACCGCAAAACACCCCGGAATTTCAAGTTTCTGCCGATTTTTAGATCTGTTCAAAAATTAATAAATCATACACTAAAAATCGGCTCTGGCTTTTTGTAGAAAACTGGAGAAAAATGATCCCCTAACTCGGTTAAAGCGCCGCGGAACCGCGGCCGAGTTAACTCGGTTTGGGGTCCTGTTTTCTGCAGTATTCTTATTTGAGTATTTTGGGGTTTTTGGAATATGATTTTTCTGCCCAGATTTTCCAGAAAGCAAAATTTGTTTTTGCGGCTTAAAAATCCGTATTTTTTGGTCGATGTTCTATAGACTTTGGCTAATGGTTATATCTGTAATGTAATATGTGTATTGAACGTCTACTAATCGCTTTACGTCGATTAGTGGGGGGTTATACATATCTGTGATCTGTAATGCTGATGGTTTGTGTATATGAACTCGTTGGATTGTCGCGTATGAATAGCCGGGGTGGATGTGAGATGAGAGTTTCCTTTTCTTTCATTCATTTAATAAATTTGTAAATTGATGTAATATTATTTGTATGGCCGCACAACCGGGTCGGGGTTGTAGCCGTCATTGTATAATTCTTTTTACTGTTTTTGCTCCTAGGATAGACCTATGGAGGGGGTGCACAAACTACCGGGTATCTCGAAGTGCCGAGTGGCCTACTCACGGTGTTGAGGGAGGTTGCTTCGCTTCGGGTACTTGGCGGGTAGTTTGCCGCACCAGTAGGGGTCTTGGGTGGGGTATTGGCTATTCATCGCGACCGTGTAATCCGCTCTTCGTTGCAGGCTCGAACGAATCGCAGGTTCCTAGTATATCCAAAGTGTTCATCTGTGATCTGGATTGGCTATCATTGCTGTATATCTATATATAATAACTATTTAGGCGTTGCTTATGTTTTTCAGCCGCGCTAGCCCAGCCCCCGCTCTGTCGTTAGTTAAGTAACCTAACGGGTGATGACGGGGCCCCGTGGCGAATGCGAATGGCATAAGCGTACGTCATATTTTGGTTGTTTTCTGCAATGGTAGGATTTAAATGATGGGACGCATTAAAAGAACTAATTCAAGAAAATAAACCTAAAAGACGTTGTTGGAACAATTTTTCAAAAAGCTGTTATTACAAGGACGTTCACTTTTGTTTTGCATCGAGGTATTCGGTTATGAATGCCCAGCACCTCATTCGACGAGGCAAGCGCCGAGATCCCCTCATCGGGAGTGACCCCTTGGACAAAAGTTTGCGTCAGGGTGATAACTTCACTATAGTCGATCATTCTTGCTTTGCATCGAGGAATTCATCTTATGAATACCCAGCACCTCATTCGACGAGGAAAGAGCCGAGATCCCTTCACAGGGAGTGACCTCTTTAGCAAAAAATTTCGTCACTATATTTTCAAAAATGGCAATCATGTTCCTTCAACGATATCAAGTTCATTACGTTAACGGGGTTTTCGCCAAAAACCCAGCCGTAGCCCTCCGTCATTTCCTACAAGTACTACTTAGTATTCGAGCTACGTATTTTGGCATTGTCAAGGCGTAGTGATCGGTAGCTAAGTATTGCTTGTTTGCAGCCTTATTTTTCGGATTATTTAGGACAGTCGCATACCTATGTTGGCATTGTCAAGAGATATGCGGGTGGGTCTAAGTTAATCAAGATAATGACGGGCCGAACTTGACTAGCGGTTTATGATATGTTGGCATTGTCAAGGTCATAAACCGTTAGGGGCAAAAACCACATCGGGAGTTTCAAAAGAAACTGAAACTTGCAGATTTAGCATACCTTCTGGAGTGTGGTGACTAGAGTGGATTCCATCTAGGTCATCACACAATGATAGTTGGATCCCGATCCCACTGATGAGTTGGATTACTCTTGGGAAATTATTTCACTTAACAATCAATGCTATAAACCAAGTAGGTGTCTAGAACGGTGTTAGCGGGGCTATGCCCCTAGGGAAAAGAGGTTCTTAAATTAAGGAACTTTGCGAAAGCGTTGGAAAACCTCCCTCGAAGTACCGACACTAGCCTGGCTGAAAGGTTAAGCAAGTATTGTGACGTGAATTAAATCCCGACTAGTTCTTCTTTTAAAAGGTTTTAAGAAGAATTTGAGGAAACAGTGGGAGACATCCTGGTTAGATAAACTAATAAACCAATCTAATCTTGCAAGAGCGCACGCTGAGTGTTTCTTTTCTCTCTCTCCAGGTAGCAACCTTTTCACGCCCTAATCAAGATAATAAAATATATCGCTTGACCGATCTGAATTCTTATTCGGGGCTGGGGAACGTTGGTTCAGCTCTAACTTGTGACAACAGTCATAAGTATGAGCAAGGGAAAGAGGATTGTATGGATTCCCAAGATACCCAGTTGAAGAAGAAGCATGGTTTTGCATCTACTTCAGGTGTTCTTGTAATTGAGAACTGTTTTACGGTCAGCCCTACCTCCTAAGTACTTGATACCGGATCAGGATCTCATATCTGTAATTTATTGCAGGGACTGAGAAAAAGTAGGAAAGTTGCACCGGGTGATATGTCGCTCAGAGTAGCGAACGGAGCACAAGTTAATGCGGCAGCCGTCGGTGAATATCACCTAGTATTGCCAAATGGCAAGACTATGATTTTGAACGATTGCTACTATGTACCCTCCATGGTTTGCAACATCATATCAGTTTCTTTACTCGATAAAGATGGATATAACTTTGTTCTTGATAAGAATATCATGAACATTTACCTTTATAAGGCACTGGTTGCAGAGGGTACACTGTGTAATGGTATCTATGTTCTAAATCGGAATACATTTCTCAATATACAAAACACATGCAAGAGGAAGAATTCAGATACGAATGAATCCTACTTATGGCATTGTAGACTTGGTCATATCGGAGAGAAAAGACTGAGTAAGTTGCATAAAGATGGACTCTTGAATGCGTTCGAGTTTTCATCTTATGAAACTTGTCAGTCTTGTCTCGAAGGGAAGATGACCAAATCTCCGTTCACCGGACATGGAGAAAGAGCAACAGAGCTCTTGGGACTCATACACAGTGATGTATGTGGTCCGATGTCTATACATGCAAGGGGTGGGTTCTCGTACTTCATCACATTCACTGACGATCTCTCTAGATTCGGATATGTGTATATGATGAAACACAAATCTAAAACTTTTGAGAAATTCAAGGAATATAGAAACGAAGTAGAGAACCAGACAGGCAAAAGTATCAAGATCCTCCGGTCTGATAGGGGAGGGGAGTACTTAAGCAAGGAATTCCGAGATTACTTAAAAGAGAATGGTATTCTCTCTCAGCTTACTCCTCCTTATACACCACAGCACAACGGTGTATCGGAGAGAAGGAATCGCACCCTATTGGATATGGTTCGATCCATGATGAGTAATGCTGAGTTACCTCTTTCATTCTGGGGACTGCGCTAGATACAGCAGCATACTTACTGAATCAGGTTCCGTCTAAATCCGTGCCTAAGACTCCATATGAAATATGGAGTGGTAAGACACCATATCTTGAACGAATTAAGATATGGGGTTGTCCGGCCTATGTAAAAGTACAAAAACTGTCACGCCCCGAAAGTACGGAACATGACCGGCACTTAAACTACGAACGTCTCGAGACGTACGTAATCTAAGTGAGCCGAAAACCCAGAAATCCAAACCAAGAAAAGTAGTAGAGTGAAGGAAACCCGATTTAAAACAAGTAGTTTTAATAGCATAAGCCGAATTATACGGTTTTTAAAAAAAAACATCAAATATTTCCCGAAAATTTCGGCAGAGTCTCCTTTGTAAATATTGACCCCCAAACGGGATACAACATGAATAGTATACGAAATCAATAAAAAGGCATCCCCAAGCGGGAGCTAGCTCTTCGTCAATCGACGGTCACAACCACACAAGCAAAAAATATACAACGCCAAGGGCGAGGATCAAAATTCAAAAGGAAACTCAAAACCACAAGAAAACCACAGAAATATAATGCGCGACTCTAAGGTCGAAAGAATAACATCACTGGTCTCTATCTCAAAATAAAAACATGTTTGGTTGATGAAATTTACTAGATACAACTGAATAATATTATACAAGGTAATATGATGGGTACGATACAAGAAAAACCCACCTACTAGCAAGTCACCCGAATGAAACTGAGCCCGCAACGCCGTAATGAAATCTGTACGGCAAACCTGCAAGAAACTGGGGCACAACGGGGGTGAGTTGCCAACTCGTGAATAGAAAAACATCTACGCACAGAAATCGCATAAATAACGCAACCTAGGTCAATGATCATAATATATCCTCAAAAATATACATAACAAGCAGCCTATAACAATGGCTAGGGTAATATCTAACCGAGTGAAATCTCGTGTGCCCGTGTCAGTGCCTCAGGTAGCAATATATCATATGAATGAAGTATGAATGCATGAAAACAGAATACATGTAAATGAAGAAACTGTTTTCATAAATTAGTGAGATTTCCTTTGTATTTTTAAAATGAGGTATCATAAATGAAATCAGCATCAACAGTATCTAGTATCGACACAAAACATAAATCTCAATATCTCAAAATCTCAGGCTCCGGCTATCCGGACTGGCCTGTATCATCGAATCTCAGTACCTCACTATCTCGAAATCTCAATGTCTCAATCTCAATATCTAGGGCGCCGTCAGTCCAGACCGGCCCCTACCATCCATCTCAAGACCACGACGGTATCCTCCGGATATCCGACGTGTCGGGTAAAATCAACGGTAGGTAGTCTTCCCCTGCCAGGCTCATCGTCATCACCACGAGCTTCTTGCCCCGGGGTACCTCACCGGGTCCACCATGTACCCGAAACGGTTCATCCAACTCCTCGAATCGGGTCTCGAAATCCATCAGCAAACTCATGGTGGACGACTCATACATCATGGGAAAAACCGCGCTTTTCATTTAAAAAGAGAAAGAAGTTTGTATATGTTTTTCGGTTTTCCCCAAATCCAGAAATATCATAAATCTCAAGAAATCATCACAAGTGCATATGTCAATGATAATGAATGCATATGGTATCAATAACCAAGTTGCAATGTATGATTAATAAACTAGGCATGTAAGGCAGGTACACTAATATCATATCAACTACTAACTAACAAGCTAAGTCAAGCAAATATATTCTCTAAAGTGTACGTGACATGGAAATTACCGATGAAGATGTGTGTGAGCCGGCAAGTAGGTGTACGTGGTACATACGCATCATCGGTAATGGTGCTGGTGTCCTAACAGCATGATATCAATAATGAAATATGCAGCAAAATAAGTATGCGAGGCAGAGTGAACAGCAATAATATGCGGGAGCTGAATACTAGACACAACGATAACTAATCTGTAATAATCTAATATAAGTCCTACAAATGGTGCCATTTGAAATAACACGAACCGCGGGGTTTTGAAAATAGGGCTACGGTGGTTTTTAAGAAAGGATACGTCTTTTGAAATATCCGTAGATCCCTTGACCTGTCTTGTAAAATACCCACGATCCGCTAGTTTTGAAATAGGTAGGAGTCTAATCTAATCTAACAACTACACTAAACTATACGGCTTACTAACAAGCTGAACTACAGGTAAGGAAACCGTCTATCATCTGAGTCGATACATATACATACCTGTATATATACAGTAGGTGATCCCGCCTCAATAATATCATATCCATAACCAGACATCCCAAGTCAAGAGTGCGGATCAATCATCAAAATATAGCTCGTACGTAAATCCGTCGTACGGCATCCCCAAATCTGGGTACGGGTCAATATCACATTCATCATACCATTCATCTGATATCCTCTTTATCAAATATCATGATCGGGGTACTGATCTACGTCTAGTACAATATTGATACCATCTATGTATGCATGCATGTAAGAATCACTACGTCAAAAGACCCGCTAAAACATCATGTCGTATCTCAATACGAACCAAAACACATCACGGATCTTCTGGTCTCAAGCCCAATATCATCGACTCATCTCAAATCCCAATTACTATCCTCAAATCCAGTATATAAACACATAGTCCCATACCCATGTGTAAATATACACAACAATATATAATCCCATGTACGCACATATGAGAGAAGAATGTATGCAAATATGGGTGTGTGTGTATGTGTGGTGCAACCACTACCTAAGGTTTCGTAACCATGCACCAATCCAACACCAATATCCATCTAAAATCATCAATAATAAATCCTAACAACATATCATAAATTGTTGGTGTGTATACGCATCCGTATACATCACCACGGACTGCGGGGGTGCTATACGCCATCCACCCGACTTCTCCCCGTAGATATAAATCTACTCACCTGGTCCTCGCTCGCCGGTGCCGACGTCGCCACGCGCTTGCTTGTCGTCTCGAAGTCCACATGAGGTACCTACATATCATAACGCACCATATCGCATTAAAATCCAACTCATGACCAAAACGACACATGAATCCCACATAGGTCAAAACCTATAGTTGCTTTCACAAATCGACCAAAAAACCCTCGACGTCGGCGTACAAACGCCAAACCATCGAGAAAACTCCCAACACACTTATTTGTATAATTACAAGCACTAATTATAATATAAAATAGCTTAAAATTCACAAAAACCCCAATTTCACTTAAAAAGTCATTTTTTTCCGAAAATCTAGCAAGCACAAATCACCGTTTTAGTACAAAACTCGATGTATAAACGAATCTAGCGGCCACAATATTCACTAAATATCTTAAATAAGTCATAAAAACAACCCCATAATTTAATCTCGTTAAATTCCAAAAACCCTAAAATTCTAGTTTACAAAATACCTAAATTTTAACAAATTTATAGCAAAATGCACAAACCTCAATTTAGGTTGGATTTTCATGAACTAAAGTGTTAAACTAAACTTAATAATGTTAATGAAGTCATGAAAAACCTAATTAGATTTTTAATCCCATATTTTAATTAAATTTCTAAAACCTAGTTAGCAGTATAGCTTAATTATAACAATATCAACCTAACCATTTGCAAACTAACAATTAGGTTGGGTTTTACAATTCCACAAGATGATAATCTACACTTGATTATCCTAATAGTGATGGTTAAACCCAAATTAGCTTCAAACCATATTCTTGAATTTTCCAATCATGCAATTTGAACCCATATAAAACCTAATTAAGATTTAATTAAGCTAACACAAGCATTAATCAACAATTCAACAAAAAGGTCAAGATTTTATACCTCACAACTCATTGATCCAACTTGAAATCTAGCCCCTCAAATTGCCATCTTGTTCCCTAGATCCATACTAGAATGGTCAAGTAAAAATGGGTAGGGATTAGATTTTGATTTTGTGGAATTTTTGAAGCATTTTGGATGATTTTTTGATGGAATTTTGAAGAGAAAAGAGAAGAAGAAATGAGAGGGCTGTTGTTGCTGCAGGTTTCAGCCAAGGGGAAGAGGGAATGGGTGAGGGAGGAGAGAGAGTGAGGTGGAGAAAGTAACATCTAGTCAAAGTCCACTTTTGTTTCTTTCATTTTCTATTCTTTCCTTTTCTTTTCTTTTGAAAAAAGAGGTGATTGGAGAAAGGGAGAGAGGGTGAGGTGTGGGTGTGTGGGTTAGGGAAAAAGATAAATGTATTACCCAAATTCCCATTAACACTAATTTCACCGAAAAAGCCTTTTTTTCTTCGATATTTTTCTAAACCGTTTTGGCAAACCATTTCATTTCAAAAACCATATGATAAATTTTTATTTAATGTGTTATGATGCACAAAATTTGTTTCAACTCATTTCAATTTGTAATTTTCCCTAATTAAATGTATTAGTGACGGCTTAAATAATATTAAAATAATTAATTTCGGAAAAATTTTCAGAAAATTTGAAATTTCACCAGTGGCTTAATAAACACCAATTAATAGCAATTACATAGCTAGAATATGTATATTTAATTTTATAATAAAGATATTTGTATTTTGACTTTTTACAGAAAACCCCCTTATTTTACCGATTTTCCGAAATTTCACCGAAACGATTTTCAAAACGTTACAAAAACCGAACAAGCTTGAGGCACGGTCAGTTTTATGCAAGTTTGTGGGATATCCTAGAAATTCTCTAGGATATCTATTCTACCACACTGAGGAACAGAAGGTGTTCGTTGCTCGTCGCGCCACCTTTTTAGAGTGGCAATTTCTTGCAAAAGAAATAAGTGGGAGCACGGTAGAACTGGATGAAATATCTGATCCACAAACTCAAACTGAGGATTTAGCAGAACCAGAAAATTCAATAACCCCAAACGAGCCTCAGCCACTCCGCAGATCTGGTAGGATTTCTCATCCGCCCGAGAGATACTACGGTTTTCTCATAGACGGGGATCGAGAGGATTGCATCTTGGAAGAAGATGACCCTACCAGTTTCAGGCAGGCCATTATCAGTAGGGACTCTGATAAGTGGCAGGAAGCAATGCAATCCGAAATGGAGTCCATGTACGCCAATAAAGTGTGGACCTTGGATATTGCTCCACCTGGGGTAAAACCCGTTAGATGCAAATGGATCTACAAAAGGAAACTTGGTGTAGATGGGCAGGTGGAAACCTATAAGGCTAGACTCGTTGCAAAAGGTTTTCGTCAAAGACCTGGTTTGGACTATGATGAAACTTTTTCTCCGGTGGCTATGCTCAAATCCATCCGGATCCTACTTGCCATTACTGCCTTCCATGACTATGAAATCTGGCAGATGGATGTTAAAACGGTTTTCCTAAACGGTTGTTTGGAAGAGTGCATTTACATGGATCAACCAGAAGGTTTCGTAGACAGTGGGAGCGTTGCAAGTTGCTTAAATCCATTTATGGATTAAAGCAGGCATCGCGGAGCTGGAACATCTGTTTTGATGAGGCAATCAAGGAATTTGATTTCATCAAGAACGAAAATGAACCCTGTGTTTATAAGAAGATTGTAGGACGAACTGTCGTATTCCTAGTCTTGTACGTGGACGACATTCTTTTGATAGGAAATGATATTCCTATGCTACAATCGGTCAAGCTATTTTTGTCACAACGGTTCTCCATGAAGGACCTGGGTGATGCCTCGTACATTCTGGGGATCAAGATCTATAGAGATAGATCCAACAGACTACTGGGACTTTCACAGTCCAGGTACATAGAAACCGTACTAAAGAGATTTAGTATGGAGGATTCCAAGCGTGGTAACATACCCGCATTGCACGGAATTACCCTCTCCAAGAAGATGTCTCCTAAGACTGACGAGGAGAGGGTTCGCATGAGCACTATACCCTACGCTTCGGCGGTAAGATCTATAATGTATGCGATGCTATGTACAAGACCAGATGTAGCTTACGCGCTGAGCGCTGTAAGCCGGTATCAGTCAGACCCAGGTGAGGACCACTGGACAGCAGTGAAGAACATTCTCAAGTACCTGAGAAGGACTAAGGAGATGTTCCTGGTTTACGGTAATAGAGACCTCAGGGTCGAGTCTTTTACCGATTCAAGCTTCCAGAGTGACAAAGATGACAGCAAGTCTGTCTCGGGTTTTGTGTTTACCATCAACGGAGGGGCGGTATGTTGGAGGAGTTCCAAACAGGATACCGTCGCAGACTCGACGATGGAGGCTGAATACATTGCTGCAAGCGATGCCGCAAAAGAGGCGGTCTGGATGAAGAAGTTCATTAGTGAACTTCAGGTGGTTCCGTCCATTGTTGACCCAATACCTTTGTATTGCGATAACAATGGGGCTATAGCTTTAGCGAAGGAACCAAGGTCCCATCAGAAATCCAGGCACATCTTAAGGCGGTATCACCTGATCAGGGAGATCATTGATCGCCAGGAGATCGAGGTGCGGAGAGTGGACACAAAGGACAACACAGCGGACCCATTCACGAAGGCCTTGCCCCAGACTCAGTTCGAGCGGCAGATCGAGATGATAGGTCTTCGATACGCCAGTACATGGCCTTAGTGCAAGTGGGAGATTGTTAGTGTATATGCCCTAGAGGCCATTACTGTATTATACTAGTATGTATATTACTTGATGGGTGCTTGGGATATTCACAGTTGTATAGACAATCTTGCTCGAAATAGTAGTATGCTACTTGGTTTGTCTCTGCTTTAATGTGTACATGTGTGTTTCTTTATTATATCACCTATACGCATTAGTAGAGCCCTTAGGATCTTTGCTTGATTACTGGCGTTGTGATGGCGATCACACTCGTGGGGGCTGGGTAATCCACAAGCACATCCTTATTCACGTCCCTAGTCGTGGGATTATCGAGACAGGGCATCGATACTCCGGAGTAGACTAGCGTATGCGCTTCTCATCCCAGCACGGGAGACGGTCTGTCCCACAGCCGTCAGTACGTCGTACTTGAGATAGTATGCAGGTGCTCATTAGGTTATGAGTACACTGGACAAGACTCGTCGGGAACTGATAGTTGGTATTATACCTATCGTCAGTTATCAGTTCCCAGGTGACATGAGTACAGCTTAGTCCGCTGACTTGACACTGTCACTTCGCCTCGAGTGTGTTCCCACTGTTCTTTGATTACTGCCCTACCACGGTTCTACTGAGTCGTGCAAACAGGTAGTAGTTGGGTGCAGTCCCGAAGCACTTGGAGGCAGTGACGGTTAGACAGGATTCGTCTCTCCCGGTATTGGGGGTTGACATCGCGCTGTGTCTAGGAGAGCCATTACACGAATAGTCCCTGGCCAGGGCAAGCGAGATATACTGGTAGTTTCCAATGTTATCTCAGGGTGTTCTGGGCTTCACTCCGACACGACTTGTACCGCTATTAGGGGACTGACGTTTACCGCCCCCCTAGGCCCGCCATGCGATGTATCAGACGAACAGACCGGACTGTACGGAGATTGTTACATACAGGCTCAGTAGGAGTTCGGATGGGTTTACCTCATCGGCCTTCTTATCGACATCTACCTGGGGACCGTTACGTACAGCTAGTGCCGCTTGCGGTCTGTAGTTAAACCCACTGTCAGCGTAGTGTCGAGTCTTTAGAGTCCCACACAGAGAGTTTCCCTGCACTGAGCGAAACGTGTAGAGGCCGTATGGTTTTACGGCAGGGCTGTGATCACTTACGTACACTTGTGTGCGTGTGGTGTTCGGGCAGGCAATACTAGTGGGCTTTGGTTTAAGCCGGATCCTAGTATTGCACGGATGGATTTGTTTTGTCTTCTGTGCATCCGCATTCTACGGGATACGGATGCAGGTGTGTATGCACAGTTTTCCGGAGCGATGAAGGAGGAGGTGCCTCATTAGGGTTTTGGCAGTTGGTTCGGCCAAAACCGTCATGTGGCAGGCTCATTAGGGTTTTGACAGTTGATTCGGGCTCATTAGGGTTTTGGCAGTTCGTTTGGTCAAAACCATTATGAGCCGCGGACATCATTTACTAATCCTTTTAGTGATAATTTTATAATGGCTAATTGTATTGACCATTTGACCACCTTGATCTCTCTTGACTTTGTTGACCGGTTGACCGTGTTGACCATTGACTTTCAAGAGAGATCTACACTCTTCTTTTCTTTTTCTTTTTCTATTTTTATTATGATAATGGTCATTTCAATGTAGCCATCAAACTTTATCTTGATGGGATTAGTAATGATAATATTTTTGCATTATTGAACCATGGTTCATTTTCTTGTGCTCATAATTCTTTTCTCTCTCTCTCTCTCTCTTGCTTTTTCTAATGAGAAGAAAAGAAATGCACCATGGTTGCTAGCTCCTCCTTCTTCCTCTTCTTGATTCATCTTTTGATCTCATGTGTTGAGAGATAAAGATCCCACAAAGACAAAACCATCCCTCTACCACTTCTACATAACCTAGGGCTTCTAGACTAGCAATCTCTTTGCCCTAGTTACCTCGGCTCGAGGTGGAGCTCGGTGTACATCTCTCGGGTGGATCGTCTTCGACTCAAGGAGGCCGCGGAGGTGACCAAAGTCCGGATCAACCCTCGGAGCAAGCAAGGAGAAGAACAACAAGAAGAGAAGGAGTTCAAGTTGAGGTATAACCCCTAACCGAGTAGATAAATATCTTGTTAGGATGCTAGTGTGTTGTTTAGCAAAGATCCGGCTTTTACGCTCCATGTTACCATGTTTAGAAAAAAAAATTTGTTTTACCGTTTCCGCAACCCCGAAAGTACCGGGAGAGGTAACGTGGACCTAACAGATAATGGAAGAGGCATTACTAGGAATACCCGGATACTCCATCGAAACATTTCAATGTTTCAGTTTCACTGTGTACTGTTAAAAGAAAACTGATTTTCCAATTAGCCCTTGCTCCAGGGTATGTATTTACCAAGTATGATTCTCACATCTGTATGGTTTTACAGATGATGAGTGGGAGTAAGTTATTGGGAATTAGGTGATCATCCTCATTATATCGGAATTCATTATAATTGGTGATATTTGAGGAAATCACCTGGGTTGTTTGCCGGAAGGCAAATATTTGGTTTTGAATATCCGTTGTCATGCACCAATTTCAAATTGATATATCTGTACGTCTATTTTTATAGAGTGAGATATACCTTTTTGAAATTATGTTGATGACATTTACATATATCAGTGGATGGTTAGGTAAGGAGCATTAAACAGCGGTGTAATTCTTCTTAACCATAAGTACAGTTTTCAACCTACGACACACAGAGTTTGAGTTGTTAGACTCAAAGGACTTATACAGAGTATTTTATGTTGTCCAGTGTCCATTATGACAGAGGGGTTGGTCCTCGTACTATATTCGGTTTACTTATGACTTCTCTAGTTCTTAGACAAGTGTTTCGTAGAAACACAAGGTCTGGGTTTTGAGAAGTTATAGGTATATAAATAAAGTAGAGAACCAGGTGTTGCAAGTATCGGGATTCTTCAAGGTGATCGGAGATGTATATACTTGTGTTGGGTATTCAGTTGATAGTAATGTTTAAGAGAACTTGCTTCTCTTTCAGATTACTCATAATTGGAAGCACTCCTAAGTTGAGTAATGCTGATCGTCCTCTCTCCATTTAGTTGACATGCACTGGGGACATCTGCATGATTTGAATCTGGTTCAATTAAATCAGTGCCTCTGGTTCTATATTGGATATAGAATAGTTCATATCTTAACGATGTTAAGATACGGGGAGTTGTCCGGCTTATGCTTAAAACCAGACTCTGGATAACTCAAGGCACGTTTCTGTAATGGCTGTTTGTGGGTTGACCCAGGTTATGACGAGGGTTGACTTTCTACCATCTGGAAGATCAATAGTGATATTGTTCCTGACTCGCCATAGTTTTAACAAAAATAGATTTTTTCAGAAAACAGTAGTGGGAGTATGGTAGAACTGGAAGTGATTCCAGAACCGCAGACGATTACTGAAAATTTGATAAGAACCTAAACATTCAATTTGGTTTGACATTCCATTGGCCACTCCGGAGATACGATGGGTAACCTCAGGCACCCGAGAGGTACTCCGGTAACCTCAAGGACGATGACAGGGAGGTTCTTGTTTACCCAGACATGCCATTGTTGTTATTCCAGGCTGCGAGACCCGGCAGGAGGATGAGTATAGCGTCGCTCTAAACTAGCTTTAGAAGTGTACGTGTATATGACTCTGCCAGAGGGTTGTCGTAGTCAGTGGGAGCAGCGGAAGCATTGGTGGACAAGTGGCTTATGTCTATTTATAGACTAAAGCAGATATAGCGGAGATAGATCATCTATTTCTGACGTGACAGTCATAGGTTTGACTTCATCAGAATAGGTGATGGATCTGTTAAGAAGGTAGTAGGGTGTGATGTCCTAGTATTTGGATGACATACACAAAGTAGGAAGTGAAGCTCCTATACTACGATCGGTTATACTTTGGTTGTCACACAGTGGTTTCTCCAAAAATGAGTTGGATATTATATCAGACATTCTGGTTACTGGATCTATGGTTTTAGATCTAGATTTGGGTAGTTTCCCAATCTGGGTACTCAGACAACATTCTAAAGGTATTTAGAATGGACGACTCCTGGCATGGTGGTGTACCTGCAGGTGATGGAGTCACCCTCTCTAAAGGTGTCTTACAGACTAAAAGGGAGAGGGATGCGCATGATTGGCAGATCACTTGCTTATGCAATTGGGTCGATCATGAGTACAACACCAGATGTTGTTTTTGCAGTAGATGCAATAAGTTGATATTGATCCAATCCTAGAGAAACGGTCGGAAGCAGTTTTAGAACATAAGTGGATGTTCTAGGGATATGATAACGACAGCCTCATCCGGGAGACAGTTATCATTCCAGGCTTCCAAGGTGACCTGGATGACAGATTGGTTGTCAGAGTTATAGTTTTCCTTTTGACGAGGGGCAGTATTTTGGACAGGTGGTCCAAGGGGATACTGAGGGAGGCATGACGCAGGATACTGATTAAGTTCAGTTGACGATATAGTCTAAGAAGTTTGGATTTGGAGTTCATTTATGAGCTAGGTCCCATCAGACATCCAGACACATTCTAAGACAGGTATTGCTCATTTCGGGAGATAGCTTTCTCCGCGAACTTGAGATATAGAGAGACATAGAAAGAAACATCAAGTCGGATCCACTCACTGAGGCTATTCCTCGAATGCAATAGTTTCGCAAACGGGTTTTGTGAGACTGATTGGTAGAGGAGTTGGGTGTTCGGTATCACACGGGCTGTGAGTATGCGACATCGCAATAATTAGCCTTGAGTGCAAGTGGGATATTGTTGGAGATAGTACCCTCAGAGTCAATTATTGGATCACAGGCACGTGATTGCAATGATTGAGGGAGGACCTATACCGGTGGGACAGTCTTACTCAAGATGATAGTATGCTATCTAGTTTACCTTTATCATTGTGTACTGCTTCAGGTGACCTTACAGGTCACTATTACACGTTGATAGAGCCTCTAGGATTCTTGCTTGACTGCCAGCGGTATGAGGAAGATCATATACGTGGGAGATGGAGTCTATAAGCACATCCTTAAAAGGTCCCTAGTCGTGGGAGTTTCGAGACAGGGTATCGATACTCCAGAGTAGACTAGTGTATACAGTCGAGACCCCGACGAAGGGCGGTGGCCGGTCTCACAAGCCACTGGTGTCAGTTGGTTCACCTAAGATGTATACAGGTGCTCATTGGGTATTACACCGGACAGGACTCGCCGGGAACATGCTAGTTGGTCTTATACCTGACGTCAGATAGCAGTTCCCTGGTGACATGTGTACAGGTTAGTGCATCGACCTGAGATCGTCATTTGTCTCGTGTGAGTTCCCACTGTACTTTGATTACTACCCTACCACGCTCAAAGGAGACGTGCAAACAGGTTTTAGTTGGGTACAGTCCCGAGCCACATGGAGGTAGTGAGCGGATCTGCAGGGGTTTGTCTCTCCCGGTATTGGGGGTGAGGTCGCGCTGTGTCTAGGAGAGCCCTTACACGAAGTCCTTGGACAAGGCAGGAGATTTACTGGTAGGTATTCCAGTAGTATCTCAGGGTGTTCTGGGCTACACTCCGACACGACTCGTACCGCTTTAGAGGGTCTGACTTTTACCAACCCCCTAGGCCCGCCATGCGATGCTCATAGACGAACGGACTAGACTATACGGATATTGTCACTGACAGGCTCAGTAGGGTGTCAGGATGAGTTCGCTCATCGACGTCCCTTTTTGTCAATACCTGGTAGCCCGTTACGTATGGCTAATACCTCTGACGTGCTAGTGGTTAAATACACAGCCAAAGTGTTGACGAGTCTTTAGAGTCCCCCAAAGACCGTTTTCTCAAGTTTCGGGCGAAACTCTGTAGAGGCTGTATGGAGATATGACAGGGTTCGATCATGTACGTGCAGTATTGCACGGATTATGATCGGACGGTTAATACTAGCGGGCTTTGGTTTAAGCCGGATCCTAGTATTGTATAGTGTAGATTTTGTCTCATTGAATTTGTATTCGGCCGGAATACAAATGCGGGTATGTATATATAGTAGCGGGGTTTTCCTGTAATTTATTACGGGAACAGTTTTTTGAAGTTGCCAGTTTGGATTCCGTTTCGGCCATTTTCCTTTGTATCTTTCCTTGGCTGAAAATTGGTGGAGGAGGGCTTATTTGCAATTGTACAAATTAGCATTGTGGAGGGTTGTCTTTGCATATTGATGCTTCATGATGGTTGCACCATCCCTTGACTTTCTTGAGTTCATGATGGCTTGACTTTTGATGATGGGTTTGGAGTGTTGGATTTGTGTTGTGATCATTATATTTCATCATCATCATTTTTCTCTCTCTTGATGATAGCTTCCTCCCCCCTTGACTTTTCTCTCACTCCCATTCTCATTCATACCAAAGTGATGGCCGGCCACATGAGGTAGGGGCTGTCCCAATTTGTTGTGAGGGGATATGCTCTCATTTGGCTTGGAAAATGATATAGTTCATCTCAAAAAGCTTTCATCTTTTTTCCTCCACCAAAACCTTGGCAACTTCAACCCCATTGAGATAATAAAGTTCCATGCTATTCTACAGCAATTCTTGGGCAAGTCGGCTCGCCAACTTCGTGCCCGAGTTGCCTCGGTCCAGAGATGGGAGCCCGTAAAAGAACCCGGCGATGTGGTGCCCTTCCGACGAGGAGTTGAAGACCGGAGATTCCGCGGGGAGATCGGGACGACGACGAGAAGACCGAAGAACATGGATCGCTCGGTATATATCTCTACCCCTTCTCTAGTTAGCTAGGATTAGATTAATGGCCCAATCCGGTTTTATAGTGCGCGGTGGTGCCGATTCAAAAGTTAAAGAAAAGTATCGTTTCCGCATTCTGGCCTCGGATTAACGGCCGGAGCGCCGCCGTGAACTTACAATAAATTGGCAATATCCCCCGACGTCAAGCTAGTCAAACAGGAGCCGAGAAGAATGCGGCTTGAGCTTGAGATGAGCATCAACGCCGAAGTCAAGAAGCTGATCGATTCTGGGTTTATCCAAGAAGTTCAATATCCTGACTGGATCGCCAACATCGTCCCGGTAATGAAGAAAAATGGGACGTGCGCATATGCGTGGACTTCCGGGATCTCAATAAAGCTTGCCCGAAGGACGATTTCCCAGTACCGGTAACCGAGCTGATGATAGATAACACGTCCACTCACGAGGTCTTCTCTTTCATGGATGGCTCATCAGGGCACAATCAAATAAAGATGCATCCCGAAGACCATAAGCATACCGCTTTTCGGACCCCTCTGGGAATATTCTGCTATAAGGTGATGCCCTTCGGTCTAAAGAACGCCGGTGCCACCTATCAAAGGGCCATGACGAAGATCTTTGATGACCTCATACATGAAATCGTCGAATGCTATATCGGCGACCTTGTCGTGAAAAGCAAAGCATACGAGGAACATCTCGAGCATCTGAAAACTGTATTTCAACGCTTTCGGCAATACAACTTGAAGATGAACCCCCTCAAATGCATGTTCGGGGTGTCCTCAGGCAAGTTCCTAGGATTTATTGTCCGTCACTGAGGCATTGAGATAGATCCGTCGAAGATCAAAGCGATCATGGAAATGCCACCGCCAAGGACTCTCAAACAATTGCGGTCTCTCCAAGGGAAGCTCGCGTATATCCGGCGATTTATAGCCAATCTTTTAGGCAAATGCCGCCCTTACAGTCACCTGATGAAGAAGGGAACCCCGTTCGTCTGGGACCAAAAATGCCAAGGCGCACTGGATGAGATCAAGCAGTACCTGCAGAACCCGCCAGTGCTAGCTGCTCCGGTCAAGGGAAAACCTCTCATTCTGTATACAACCGCCCTTGAAGATTCCTTAGGCGCATTGTGGGAACAGGAGAACGACCAAGGGAAGGAGAGAGCGCTCTACTATCTGAGTCGAGTTCTACTGGGGCAGAAAACAATCACTCCTCCATCGAAAAGCACTGCCTGGCATTGATCTTCGCGATAACAAAGCTTAGGCACTATGCGTTGGCGCATGAAGTCCGTCTCATTTCAAAGGTGGACCCCCTTAAATATTTAATGTCGAAGGCCATATTGACAGGGAGACTCGCTAAATGGGCCCTGCTCTTAATGGAGTTTTCGATAACTTATCAGTCTCTTAAGGCGGTGAAAGGTCAGGCCATCGCCGACTTCCTCGCTGAACATCCAATACCGGCCGATTCTCCTCTGAATTGCGAGCTGCTAGACGAACATGCGTTTGATGCAATCGACGGCGGTGATACCCGATGGGAACTTTATTTCGATGGAGCATCTTCCATGAAGAAGCGCAAGCATAATACGCCCATAATCAAATCAGGGGTAGGCCTTATCTTCGTAACTCCACAAAGAGGGATAATGCGCTTCGCTTTTTCCCTAACAGAGCCAAGGACGAACAATGAGGCCGAATACGAAGCTTTGATAGCAGGCCTCGAGATCGCCATCGACATGGGAATTGAAAACCTCCTCATATACGGAGATTCCCAACTGGTCGTTAGTCAAGTAAACGGATACTACCAGACATGTAAGCCAGAACTGGTAAAGTACGGCGAAAGAGTACAGCGACTGCTGATTCAAATCCCCTCCTACACCTTGGAAAGCATACCGCGTGCCAAAAATAGCAAAGCGGATGCATTAGCCAAGCTATCTAAAGAACTAACTGACGAGAGCCTCGATGACGTAAGAATCGTGGTACAAAGCCGTCGGGTTCTTGCTCCGACAGAAATATCTCCGGAATCATCCGAGGAAAAGGAAGCGACCGAGCAGACGGCCATGCAAATAAAAGACCAAGAAACAGTTGAAGATTGGAGAGAAGTCTTCATAGACTACTACAAATCCCGTTGCACGCCTGAAGATGCGTCCTCGAGACATCAGCTCATGAAACGAGCTTTGTCCTTCGCCTTCATCAATAATACTCTGTACAAGAGGTCATTTGACTCTCTGTGGTTGAGATGCCTGGGACCTGACGAAGTGAAAAGAGTCGTTCAGGAAGTTCACGGCGGACTCTGCGGTTCTCACCAAGCAGGCCCGAAGATGAAATTGAAAATTAAACGGATGGGTTACTACTGGCCCACGATGATCCAGGACTGCCTCGAGTATGCGAAACAATGCCACTCGTGCCAAATCCATGGGTATTTTATCCACCAGCACCCAAATCCACTACATCCAACGGTGGCTAGTTGGCCATTCGAAATGTGGGGGACTGACATAATCGGCCCCATCGAACCAGCATCATCCAGGGGACATCGTTTCATCTTGGCGACGACTGATTACTTCTCCAAATGGGCAGAAGCAATACCGCTGAGGGAGGTGAAGACGGAGAATATTCTCCATTTCTTCAAGACACACGGCATTTATCGGTTTGGAACTCCGCGACGGATCATTTCCGATAACGGGCCAGCCTACAGAAGCCACAAGATTAGCCGCTTCGCGCAACAACACAACATAGACTGGAGATATTCCTCAGTTTATAATCCATGGGATAACGGTCTAGCTGAGGCTTTCAACAAAATCTTGACAAAGATCGTGAAGAAGACGGTGTCCCGAAACAAAAAGGACTGGCACGAGAGACTGCACGAAGCTCTCTGGGCATATCGAACTACGTTCAAAACGGCCACGAGCACAACGCCATACGCGTTGGTATTTGGTACAGAAGCAGTACTCCCCCTCGAGATAGAGTTACCCTCTATAAGCGTGGCGGTCCACTGCGAGCTGACGGACGAAGAAAATGCTCACCTTCGGCTTGAGGAGCTGGATGCCCTTGATGAGACCCGGCCCATAGCACAACAAAATCTGGAGGCCTACAAAGCAAAGATGACGCGCTCGTACGAAAGATTGACCAGGCCGAGGACATTCCGCCAAGGCGAACTCGTGCTAGTGGTCAAAAGACCTATGATCCCCAATCGTGCCAAGCGGGGAAAATTTGAGCCAAACTATGAAGGCTCGTACATCATAGACAAGGTCTATCAGGGCGGAGCGTACCTACTTATGGATATGCACGGTGAAAGACCTTTCAGGCCAATAAACGGTCGCCTCCTGAAGAAATACTACGGTTAACTGGTTAAGGCCTAAGTCAATGATAGATGATGACGACTATGTCCGCTCGCTATCTTCCTAAGCCCGAACTCTGAGTAGTAACCGGCCTCCTTCAACAACGGACCGAAAAGTCCTTAAACTAACAACGGACCGAAATGTCCTTAAACTAACAACGGACCGAAACGTCCTCAAACTAACAACGGACCGAAACGTCCTTAAACTAACAATGGACCACTATGTCCTAAAACTGGCTGTTGACCGAGATGTCGATAAACTACGGTGGATTACAGTATCTCAAAGCCGATAAAAAAAATAATAAAAAAACGGTATGTCCATAAGCAAAATGGGCACGGATGAAAACCCGAAAGGGCTCCGTGAGTAAAAACAGCAGGGCTACCGGCGAGTGTTTGTGAAAACCCGAAAGGGCGCAACCTCGTTAAAGGGCATTTGCAGGGTCCTCACGACCTGGTAAGGAGAAATCACCCGCGTGAGATCCTTATGACTCACAAGGGAGCAACACACTTAGGAGTCCTCACGATTCCTAGGGAGAAATTACACTTGCGAGATCCTCACGACTCGTAAGGAGAACTCTATTATGGGACCCTCACGACCCATAGGATTTGAAAGTCTTAAGTCACAGAGACCTAAACCTGTGCTTAAGCAACCCCCACAACCTTCAATTTATGCCCTACAAGTGGCTCAATACTGACCCTTGTATACAATCCACGGGCGCGAATAAACATTTCCCCAACCAAGTCCCATCTGTGACTAGGGATATGTTCATATGGCAAACAACCCCTATAAGTCCTCTCGACTTATAAGGAGAAAACCTTTTTTGTAAGATCCTTACGACTTGCAAGAGGACATGCACTTAGGAATCCTCACGATTCCTAAGGAGAAAACACACCTACAAGATCCTCACGACTTGCAGGGAGAAATACCTTTGTGAGACCCTTACGGCTCATGAAGTCAAAAGCCTTAGTCGACAGGACCCTTAACCCTGTTTACTAAGCCACCTTTGTTCAACATCGACAAAGGCAAATGATGATTCGCTTCTGGAAACGTCCCAGTTGTAGCGATGCTGATGCCGAAATCGGTGTCTAAAATCCAAGCTTGCAGCGAAAAGGCTAGCGAGCCACACATGCATACGGAATAGCCGAAATGATGGGCAACTTGCAATAAAAAGAAGCAAGTAAAAAGGTATGCATGAAAAATAGCCAAAATGATGGGGCAACTCGCAATAAAAAGCAGCGAGTAAAAATAAAATAAATAGCCGAAATGATTGAGCACCGCGAAAAATAGCCGAAATGATTGGGCAATCGCGACCTTCACGATATAAAAGCTAAAATGGTAGAGCATCGCGGAAAAAGAAATAACATAAAAATGAAATTCATGCCCTACGAGTAATGTTACATCTATCCCTGTATACAATCCAGGGGCGCAAACAAAGAAGGGATCATACTCCTCCCCCCAGGTTTCATCAGAGGAAGAAGCCAAATCTCGACGGGCTACAAATAACCTAGAGATCTTCCCAACATTTGTCTCATTGCGGAAAATACAACCTCAAGCAAAGCGGAACAGCGGCCACTCCCAGTTCCACGACTCGGCGGTGTACAGATCACTGAGAGTCAAATCCCAACTCCGTGAAATACGGATATACTCAGCAAAATTCCTGGTTACATGGAACGCGGATAACGTCACTCTTTGACCCTGTGGAAAACGTCCAGAGCGGATCCCGGTCCTCGCAGAGCACGGCAGTGAACCCGTGCGAAGCATCCAGAGCGGAGCCTAGTCCTCGCCGAGCACGTCAGTGAACCCGTGTGAAGCATCTAGTGCAAAATTCTTAGTTACGTGGAACGCGGATAACGTCACTCTTTGACCCCGTGGAAAACGTCCAGAGCGGATCCTGGTCCTCGCAGAGCACGGCAGTGAACCCGTGTGAAGTATCCAGAGCGGAGCCTAGTCCTCGCCGAACACGGCAGTGAACCCGTGTGAAGCATCTAGCGCAAAATACCTGGTTACGTGGAAAGCGGATAACGTCACTCTTTGACCCCGTGGGAAAGGTCCAGAGCGGATCCTGGTCCTCGCAGAGCACGGCAGTGAACCCGTGTGAAGCATCCAGAGCGGAGCCTAGTCTTCGCCGAACACGGCAGTGAACCCGTGTGAAGCGTCTAGCGCAAAATTCCTGGTCACGTGGAACGCGGATAACTTCACTCTTTGACCCCGCGGAAAACGTCCAGAGCGGAGCCTGGTCCTCGCCGAACACGGCAGTGAACCCGTGTGAAGTATCTAGTGCAAACATCGAACGCAAAATTCCTGGTCACGTGGAACGCGGATAACGTCACTCTTTGACCCCGCGGAAAACGTCCAGAGCGGAGCCTGGTCCTCGCCGAACACGGCAGTGAACCTGTGTGAAGCATCTAGAGCAAACATCGAACTGTGGAGTACTTAAAATCCACGGACTATGATGTCCTTAATCTCGACCGTAATGTCTTAAAACTAACGACCAACCACCATGATTCTAGACTGATTTTACCTTGGTTAAAGGGTACATCTCTTCACTCCTTTGATATTTGGCGTTGTAATTCCTCAATGTCTTCAAAGAGGTGACGGGTCCCAGTAACCACACATTTCGTGGACTGTGGAGTCCTTAAATCCACGGACTATGAGGTCCTTAACCTTGACTGTGATGTCTTAAAAATAACATCGGACTGTGGAGTCCTTAAATCCAAGGACTATGAGGTCCTTAACCTTGACCGTGATGTATTAAAACTAACATCGGACTGTGGAGTCCTTAAATCCACGGACTATGAGGCCCTTAACCTTGACCGTGATGTCTTAAAACTAACATCGGACTGTGGAGTCCTTAAATCCACGGACTATGAGGTCCTTAACCTTGACCGTGATGTCTTAAAACTAACATCGGACTGTGGAGTCCATAAATCCATGGACTATGAGGTCCTTAACCTTGACCGTGATGTCTTAAAACTAACATTGGACTGTGGAGTCCTTAAACCCATGGACTATGAGGTCCTTAACCTTGACCGCAATGTCTTTAAACTACGATACCCTGGAAACCATCCCAAACCAACCCCTGACCCCGCAAAATACGGATAAGGGTGACCGCATCCAGCACTTGCGGGTCCTCACGACCTGCAAGGAAGAAAACTCTCTTGTGAGATCTTTACGACTCCCAAGGGAAAACTCGCTTAAGAATCCTCACGATTCTTAAGAAGAACTTACACCTACGGGATCCTCTCGACCTGTAGGGAGAAAAACTCTTTATGAGACCCTCACGGCTCATAAAGCTCAAAAGTCTTAGGAGGCAGATCTTAACCCTGAATCCTAAGCCATCGCTGTCCTGCAAAGAGATCAAGATAGACTATCTGCAGAATACATTCAATTAAAAGGGACACTCCACTGAGAGGAAAAATATGTCTTCATTCATAAACCTCCCTTCGACAACAATACTCGATCTAAAGCCAACACAAACCACCCGATACGGGAGATAACAAGGAAAGTTTCCGATCTGTATCCTATCAGGCACGCATTTGCAACTGTACGAATGTTTAAAAGGAAATGTTGCCCGAGGCACTGATGTGCATGCAGCGTAACGATGGTGCTCGCAATTAAAGAAAATTCCCATGAGAAAAACAGGCAGCTCATTTACGCAAGCAAGACACACGTACGACTATCTGACAAACATGAAAATTCAACAGAAAGCATGCAAACCACCAATGATTAAAGGAGTACATTGATTCAAACATACTACACTAGTGGGAAAAGATCACCAAACAAGGGATTAGAAATACAAGGGTTAACAAAGAAAAAAACAAAATTCTCCAGCTCCCTCTCCGCCTTCTCCAGCACGTCAAAACGACGATTTTCGCGAGGAGTCTCTCCCTATCGGTTTGAGCCGTGCTCATCAGCGAAAGAAGACATGAAGGCCCGACGGGCTCTTATCTGACTCAGTATATGAACTGAGTGATCCTTCAGAGCTTAAGTGATTAGACAAGCCTCATGAAAGCACTCAAGCTTGTCCTCCGCCGCGTCAAGGATCGCCGGAGTCATCTCCGCCGGATGAAGGGGTATATCGGCAAGCACAGACAGGAGGATCATCCGGAGCCAAATGGATCCCATGGGAAGAGGAGAGCCCCGACGAGTCAGTAGCTCGTACATCACCGTGTCACATTGAGCGTCGGTGAGAAGGGGATCTACCAGACGCGCAGCGAAGCGAGGGATTATTTCCTTAATGGGCACCTCCCATGGTTGCCGACGAGCATGGGGACGATTGCAAGCCATGGCGATTAATCGGTCTCTCAAAGATGATCACCTTAAGGTATAAATGGGTTTCTCTGTGAGGAAAGGAAGAAAAGCATGGTTTCAGGTTATAAAGGGGAGCATTTAATGCTATGCACAAAAAATGTTGTGCATGGTGGGACTATTCTCAAAGCCCTGAAAGAAGGGGAGAGCGTTGGAAATGAAATCCAACGACGCATTGGAATCAGATCGGGGAAATGAAACGTCCCTATCAAGCAGAGCCCTGCATGCGCAACACATGAGCACTAGCTTTTGATTGGAAGATAAAGCGGCACTGCACAGAAATAACAGAAAACTAAGCTCTGAGAACGAGAATCAAATTCTTAAAAGAAAGGTTTGACAAGGAGGGAGATAAGCAAAGTGGAGGCTCTCCTGAAAAGACATGGGCATTTATAGGATGGGATGGAAAACGTTTCATCTACCCTACTCCCAAAGTAGATCCGACGGTCACAAAAGTGACAGCGTTGCACTCACGTGCAGACACGTGAGAACAACGCTGTGGGGGCATTTATTCCCTGATTAAAAATCAGGAAAGGACTCAGAATAGGAATCACGTGCTCACACGTGACCAGTGGTCACATGTTGGCACATGATGTTTAAAGCAGCGGCACAAAGTTCATTCAAGAAAAAGCTCCAGAAAAGGTCACGTGCTCACATGTGACCAGTGGTCACGTGTTGTCACGTGACGGCTGAGCAGCGGCCAGAGAACAGAGCACAGAAGAAGAGAAGCTCATTCCAGGGGTCACGTGCTTACACGTGACCAGGGGTCACGTGGCCACACGTGACCAGGGGTCACGTGGCCACACGTGACCAGGGGTCACGTGGCCACACGTGACCGGCTTTAAAAACCTTATTCTTTAACAGAATTAAATCCTGAGAAGAGATCATTCAAATCTTTCCAAAATAGAGAATGATTATTTGGAACCGTTGGATTAAAATTCTAAAGGTGATTAAATATCACCAATTTATGAAAAAATCTTGAACTTGGAAAGATTTCCTCCCTAAATCTAACCGAGATAACAAAGGGATATCTTTGGATTTAAAATCCAATGGTGAATAAAATTCACTTAACAATCTAAAGGCCCAGATTAATGATAAATATAAATCAAATCTCTCAACATACAAATCAAATCTCTCAATGAGAGATTTACTAAGCAGATTGATTCTCTTCCTTCTCCTATAAATAGGAGCCAAGAAAAGAAGAGAAGGGAACCCTTTTCGAAGACCTTTTTTTCTAAAACCTTTTTCTGAAACCTTGAGACCTTTGGATCTTTTTCTTTTGATATATATATAGAGAGAGAGAGAGCACCTTGGATTCTCAGCAAAAGGAAAACCTTAGGTAAGAAAAGAAAAGGGAGGCTTAAAAGGAGAATTTAATTCTCAAAAGAGTTTAACTCTTGTGAAAAGAAAAGAACTTAGTTCTTTCTCTGGTTGAGGATCTGCAAAGTGCACATCTCCCCATGAATTGAGAATTTAATTCTCATTGGGTTGAGATCCTGCCATGCAGATCTAAACACAGAGGAGAGACTGAGTTTAGAGAATTTAATTCTAACAAAATGATAGGAATTCAATTCCTTTGAAATAAAGTTAGGGTTTAACCCTATATTATAGGAATTTAATTCCTTCAAAATGAACAGGACTAGGGTTTAACCCTAATTGAGAATATAATTCTCTCAAACTCACAGGAATTTAATTTCCTTAAGAAAAGAAATTAGGGTTTAACCCTATTAAGAGTATAATTCTTCAGAAGAAAACAGAAAATTTAAGTCCTCTAAAGTTTAGGGTTTAACCCTATGAACAGAACTCTAAAACATGCAGAGTCACGTACTACCACGTGACCCCTGCAAAGGCCTACAGAATAGAGCTCTAAAGTAGACACCTCACGTGTTACCACGTGACTCCTGCGAAGATATATAAAAGAGAACTTTGAGGCAATGCCTCACGTGATCCCTGAAGCACATAAAGAAACAACAAAATAAAAGAGAACTCTGGGGCGCCCTCACGTGTCACCATGTGACCCCTAATGAGCATTATAATAAACCAGAGCATGAACCCCCATCACGTGCCCGCACGTGATGGCTTTCAGAACTGAAAGTGTTAAACACTTATCTATAGAACAAAATAAAGAGAAGAAGGGCGCTCTCACGTGTTACCACGTGACCCCTCTTGCCTTAGTGTTTAACACTAAATTGAAACCTCTGTATCCAGTGTTTAACACTGATTCTCCTTAGTGTTTAACACTAATTTGGAAAACTCTATTTGCAGTGTTTAACACTGATTTGATTAGTGTTTAACACTAATTTGAAAACTCTTTTCTCAGTGTTCAACACTGATTATCTTTTAGTGTTTAACACTAACTTGCTAATTTTTTTTCCTAGTGTTCAACACTGTTGGTCTCTAGTGTTTAACACTAGATTTAGCCCAATTGACTAAGTTTCCAGAGGCAAAGCCTCTCCTTCAATGAATCAATAGAGGGACAATATCCCAAACATAATTGGACTTAGCCCATGATGGCCATAAGTCCTCAATTCAAATTCAGCTGGGCCAATGGGCTCATAATATAATAATTGATCCTAGTATCCAAATTGGACTACAGATCACTTAAGCTACCTCAGTTTAAGGGTACATCTTTTCACTCCTTTGATACTTGTCGTTGTAATTCCTCAACGTCTTCAAAGAGATGACGGGTCCCAATAACCACATACATTGACACGGACTGTGGGGTCCTTAAACTCATGGACTACGACGTCCTTAACCTTGGCCGTAATGTCTTAAAACTAACATCGGACTGTGGAGTCTTTAAATCCACGGACTACGACGTCCTTAACCTTGACCGTAATGTCTTAAAACTAACATCGGACCGTGGAGTCCTTAAATCCAAGGACTACGACGTCCTTAACCTTGACCGTAATGTCTTGAAACTAATATCGGACTGTGGAGTCCTTAAATCCATGGACTACACGTCCTTAACCTTGACCGTAATGTCTTAAAACTAATATCGGACTGTGGAGTCCTTAAATCCACGGACTACGACGTCCTTAACCTTGACCGGAATGTCTTAAAACTAACAATGGACTATGACGTCCTTAACCTTGACTGTGAAGTCTTAAAACTAATATCGGACTGTGGAGTCCTTAAATACACGGACTACGACGTCCTTAACCTTGACCGCAACGTCTTAAAACTAACGATGGACTGCAATGTCCTTAAACTACCTATTGACCGCAACGTCACTAAACTAAACAATAGGCCCCCCTAATCGCTCTCTTGTCGGATCTAAACGATCCTGTTAAGTTGATCTTAGTCTAAAACTAGACTAACATATCCTTAACAAACGTTTGAGTCGATCTTAGTCTCAAATGAGGCTAACGTATCCTTAAACACAACCCCCAAACCCAAATCTAAGATAATACGGATTTGGACTAGTCCACGCCCTACGGACGATGACATAACTCAGTCTCCGTATACAATCCACGTGCAACCAAACACAAAACAAACACCCACGACACGAAGTGACCATCTGGAGAAGGAGAAAGTTGTTACCGCCATACGGTAGTGTAATTAACTGCAGGGGCTTGCGCCTGCAGGGAAGAGCGTCCCCACAATCAAAAACCCCTCAAGCGAGTAGGAATCTGACGAAGTCTGCTACATCGGACGCATCCGTTTAGACCTTCGATACACGGTGCCATAAATCAACTTGGCATCTTCGGAGAGGTAGATGGATAGCACCAATTAGCATCTGCCCCGAATCTCAAGCAAGACGTCTGCCGCGCCGTCTTTCGGAGGGGAATAACCATAAACCCTAATTTTTCCCATAAATACCACACCTAAAATCACCCCCCTCACTCTCAAATCTCTGCCCAAACTCACAAGAAAATTCTCAAGACTTATTGTATGTAAGTGGAGTTAGCAAAGGGCGAAGCTCCGACGACGACCCGAGGAGTTTCCGGCGACGAAACGACGCACCGGTGCTTCCCCAATCTTCCTCTTCCTCTTCTCTTGACCCAAAACCTGTAAGTCCCCCTTCTCTCTCTCTCTTTTGCTATTATCAAATTCTTAATCCTTAAAACGTGTCGGAAGCGGAGTTATCCGGCTTCCGATTCTCTTTTCTTTCAAAAATACAATATTTTCTTAATAACAAACCTACAACTTTTGCTATCTGGTTTAATACTCATTAGCTAAGACAATAGAACAAGTTTGACATTAAAATAATAATCGTAGCAAGTTTTATTCCACTTTTACAGTAAAATACCTTTATGTTTCATATTAACATATTTATACCTTTTGACCATGCTAGCTTTAGAAAAACTCATGAGGTAATGACCTACCTCCTCACAACACTCATATGTAACATAGCACGATGGAATTTGGGAACATAGATCTGGGAAAAATACGACTTTACATATAACTACCTTCAATTATAAAAAAAACATTTTTCTACAATAAGTGTATTTTAACAAATCTTTGCAATGCGTCTTTACAACCCAATTCGAGGAACCCGTTCGGGATGGTGCGGATTATCGCATATCCTCGGACTTAGTAGTGCGAGATGCAGACCTCCGTAAGAAGCATACGGTATCGAAAGATTTAAAATACATTTTTCTTTAGAAAAATGTGATTTCTATTATAAATAAAACTTATATTTTTAATATATATATATATATATATATATGTAATTAATATCAAAATATCTATTTTTAATATTTATAATATTTCACCTTTCCAAAATTCAAGAAAAACATTCCATTTACAAGAAAATACCATACAATTCCAATATTACAAATAAATACCATATATTATGAAATTAGGTTTTATTCACTAGAAATGTCACATTGATAAAATATATATCCATGAAAACTCTAAAGATGATAATAAAATACTTGAGGTGTATTTTGAAAATTATACAAAAATTATTTTTACATAACCCCCCCCAAGTTATACTAAATTACAATAAGGACCCTAGTAAACATAGGTTTAAGCGGGATCAGTCTCTTGAGCTTCAGGGAGCCGGAGATATGGGTGCTTGCCTATTTAAGGTAGACAACTTAACAAACGGTGTTATCAATACGGTAATTGTCTTTGAAAAAGACACAAATCCTGCCGTCCATGTGCAGCAGTTACCGATAACACCAAAACCTAATTCAGGACTTCAATTTCTTTTCTAATTGTCTGACTCAGACCGAGTCTCAATATAATCAATCTGACTTGAATATGATTCAAGTAAAAACTACAATTCAACATGAATCCATATATTCAATCTATCCAATCTATACAACTTGACTGAACCGAACCATGGATATATTCCATTTACATGATCATTCATTATATCCGTTCCATTACTAATATCATGGTTCCGGCAAGTCATTCATCTATATACAATATACAATTCAAACAATACATCAATACAATCAAGACATCACGGGGTTTATAAGGGGTAGATTGGTTGGAAGGTGTTAAAAGTGGCACGAGACTGTAACCATAATACACCTAACCTGAATTCAATTGCCGTTGTACCGTGGCTGAATGTTTCCTTGTGCTCCGTATACCTTAGTCTCCGGAATAGTGGGACTCCTCTCGTATACACTGGCATTCTTCTGTACCAAGCTACAAACAACAGCGTTACATTAAATATAACATTATAACAATATACTCTCTATTATGTTTACTCCATTCTTGTCTATTTACGGGACTTACCGAGCGATTTGTTCGCTGAAGACATTCTCTTTCTTCTTCTTTGGGATGTCATCAGGTGATTCACTGGAGATCGAGCTCACCAGCGAGGATTTGGACCATCTAGCTTCCGACCTGGAGCTCTAGTTACCTGTACATTTCATTTCAGTACTTTCCATTTCTGTTATGCCACTGTTTAGGCATTGCTTTCTATTCTATATATTTACTTTTCAGATATATTGTAAAAAGAATGTTAATAAATAAAGTTGATATTCAATATATATCTATTGTCATTGTCTCTTGTGCATTTTACTTATATTGCTTAGATACGCTTAGCTTATTTACTTCAGAGTAAATACGTAGCGGCCTCGTCGTGTCCTCTTCGCCGTACAGTGGGAAGCGGGGCATGACAGAAAATATTTTCGCCGAAGAACTCGAATTGCTTAAAGACTTGGATGTTGTGATTAATCAACCTCCACCGGAAATTCGTGCGCTTCCCTTTGAGGCCGAAGAAGTTAAACCGCCACCCGTTTTTTAATCATATACGAGAATACGACTATTCCACCCATTCCTTATCTTTCACATTCTCGTTTTCATTCACCGGCACTTTTTCGTCTCCACCAACCGAGATGTAAAACCTTTCAATTACACCTCTTATCTTCTCCCTAAATCATCTCTTATCGTTACTCTCATTTCTGTTTCTTCTACTTGAGACATGATACAACCTCCATTCTTATAGAGTCTCGAGTTTTCTTCACGTCTATCTGTTACAGTATCTCTCACCAACCATGGTGCTATCTTGATAAAATATTTGAATGGTTTGTTTTAATTTTTGGTCTTTGTAATGTTTTGTGTAGACCGATAATATTTATCCCCCCCCCCCCTCTTATGTGGAATTTCAATATGTAATAATGAAAACATTGTTTTACTCAAGTTTGGGGGAAAGAAGAAAATATTTTTAAAACGGCTCTTGAAAGAAAGGAAATTTCCGCATGACTGTGAGCCAAAAACAAGTTTGGGGGAGGATTTCAGTGTCATTCACTCTTGACCCCTTCTTTATACCATCTTATTGAACTGTTCCTCCTAATCTTTAGGTTTTGAGCTTACAGGACAACATTAGTGAGGACACTGCTGCAAATAAGTTTGGAGGGATGGTTTGTACGCATCATATGTAAATTTTGCATTGCATAAAAAAAATTTGAAAATAAAATTTAGAAAGTGAAAAATACGTATGAAAGAAAGGAAGAGATTTAAAAAATGCATGAAAATTAGATGTTTTAGAACGAAACTAGTAATACGTAGTCATGAGCTTTTGTCTAAAGGGTTAGTAAGATGAAAGAATCACTAATCTGCGGATAGAAATAAGTCTGAAAAATAGTCCCTATTCTTGAGTCCAAACTTCTAAACGTTAATACCCTACTATACGCACTTGCACACATCTCGAAACTTGGGATAGTAGAGGATACCTTGAAATACTCTTGCCTGAAAAACGCAGTATGAAAAAAAATCAATAAAATATAAATGGTGCAGAAAAAAGAACACTGGTTTTGTAATTACTTAAGGCAGCATAAAAAAAAATATAGCGAGGGTTCCTTATCAACTAGTGCCTTAGACCAGCTGGTTTGGGAGTCACTGCTAAGCCTTAACTGTTGCAAGATTAGGATATTACTAAGTATGTCTTAATAAGTGAGCACATTCGATAATCAGTTGGTCAGTATCTCAAGAAATATTAACGGTCGCATGAAGAATGTTTGAGCAAATCTATCTAAAACGTCATCGACCAAAAAGTACTAAGGAATATGGACAAAGGTTATGATAGCTTGAATTGAATTCTCCAAGTATAGAGATGACTTTTACACATACGTAAGGGTATATAATCGATATTTGGAGAAGAGGTAGGAAGGAAGACTAAAGACGATGTTTTATAAAGGGAGGATGTGATTTCCGACATCTTTTCAAGACTATTAAGATAGGGCTCATAACAACTTAAAAGCTAGTGTAGTTTGAAACTCTTATTTTCAAGTTTTTTTTTTATATATTCCTTATCTTTACATGTAATTTTTGTCTTCTTTCTTTTATTTCGGAATTTTATGGGTGAAATTCGCTGAAAACCCTCAGGAGACAACACTCCTCCTACTAGGAACACCTAGAGGTTTAACGGCTTGTTGCACGAGCTAAGTGCAATCGTGTTACCTACGAAAGTGTGCTGAGTTTTTTCTTTCTCTTTTGATAATAAAATAGTTTGCTCGGGATGATCAAAGATAAGTTTGGGGGTATTTGATCGGTCAAATTTATTACACATTTGTATGGACATTTTCCTTATTATTATTAGTTATTAAAAAGTGTTATTTATAAATTAAGAACATATGTGGGTTAATTTGTTAAAAGATTATTGTCATATATTTCTTAATTTATAATTAATATAAATAGGGAATATATGCATATCATATTTAAATGAAATATCCACGAGATTATTTATTAATTAAAATATGCATATCATGCCAAATATTCCTAACCAATATTATTAAGATATCATATCAATTAATTGGTTGGAAGATTATCTCAAATAAAACAAATACTACTAAAAATGTTATTTGAGATATTGTGCAGCTATTATAATAAATCAGCTCAGCTCTGAACTATAAATAGGAGATCCACATCAAATCGATTCACCAAACCAAATCTTCCGAATATTAGGAGCAAATTGAAGAATCTCGCAACGGCAGAGACCAAGAGATATATTTTCAGAATATTTTTATTAGAGGGATCTCTAAATATCGAGAGAAGAAGGCACGAAAAATCTGGAGGCTCAACTCTACTGAGGGCGGCGGATCCGCGGCCAATAAGGGCAAATGGCAGCTAAAGCATGGTTAATCTGTGGCCGTTGGATGTGAAAACTCAGGGGCTTGATCGTCTTTGCACACATTTCAATATGACGTTTAGGGTTTCAAGTTTCAGAGCATATATAAAAGACCGAGAGCAATTAGGGCTACCATCAATCCATTGAAGAATTAACTGATCTTCCGATCAAGCAATCTAGAGAAAACTAAGATTTTATAATTTGGTTTTTCAGTGAGAAACTTTTGTAATGCAATAGTTATTCAATAAAAGGTAGTTCTTTCTTTAATTTTGTCGCATTTACTTTCCGCAATTACATTCCGCATTTACATTCCATAATTACATTCTGCAATTACTTTTTGCATTTTTAATTTTAATTATGGGTTCCGTTTTCTTCCACCTTTCTTCTACTTTGTTAATATCCATGAGCGAGTAAATTCTCGCTTGTTAGGGTTTGTAGGATAGGGTAGAATAATGGATGAACAATATCTCTTAAATTCTTTTTAAAGTTTTAATATTTATAAATTTTAGCAAAATGAATATTAACTCTCTTATCGGGCATGCTATCCATTCATGGTAGTCACGACCACGATTAGAGATTCGTTAGTACTCGTTTTGTTAAGGGCTTAAGACAAATAGGGATCAATGTAAAGATAAGGGTCGGTAGAGAGAAACCCTAATTCCCTCCAAGTACCCTAATCCACATTCATCGCTATTTCTCTGGTATTAAATAATTAAAAGAAAAAAGAATTATTTTTAAAAACTACATCTATTAACTACTAAATCGTATAAACCCTACATGCCCTTCTCTTATAAAATTTTCAAAACTTCTCAATATAAAACAATCAAAATCCCACCTTTCTCTGTTAACTCGTCTAAAAAAAGATAAGTAGTTCATCATTTCCATGTGGACGACCCGTACTAACTATCGGCTAGCAACCATGACAGCATTAACGATTGCGGTAATTAGAACACATAAAGACACAATTTTTCGAATCAATCAGTCATCGAGGAAACTAAGAAACTTATCGATGTTGGCTTCATCAGAGATGAAAAATTTGCAGACTGGATTGCGTGCATCGTCCCAGTAAAGAAGAAAAATGGGCAGATCCGGATTTGTGTCGATTTAAGTCACAACTACATGTCACGTTGTAGTGCGCCTAAAATAATTCTCGAGTTAGTTCGCGACTATATGTCACTTATAGCGTGCCTAAGAGAGGGGGTTGTGTTTGTTTAGTCTAGATTCACTTCAAGTTGTTTGACGAAGAGAAGCACAAGGGATTTTTCCATCCCTTATACCAACCTTCCTTAGCCCTAATAAGTGAGTAAATTATTCACACATTAAAAGAAAAATAAAACAAGAAAGAAAAGAAAAAAGAATGGAAAAATATGGTTTTAACAAAAAATAACAAGCTAACTACTTGGGCCCTCACCTAAGCAAGTGACTCAATTAAGTATCATGGCTTGAAAATAAAGATTAGAAGAGAAAAAGAAGAACAAATAAATCCAATAACTACTTTAACAACAAATAATAAAAGTTAAGCTAAAAATTAAAATACATTGCAAGAAAATAAAGATACAAGGTAAATAAAAACTATCATCTTCATTATTCTTCACTCAAAAACTTTCACTACATTTCAATGGAGAAAAGATGAAGAAGAAAAGGAAAATAAACTAAACTATACTAATCCTAAAGAAAGGAAAAACATCCTTGTCTTGGCTAAAATATGAAGTATATATAGACAGAGGAGTAAAACCCTAGAGCCATATTCTGAGCCTATGTATAATTACAAAACTACCCCTAAAATTTGGTCGCGAAATACTCTAGTACGACCGCAGATCCACCGCCTATTCCATCCTTTAGCCGCGGTTCCGCGGTCGATTTGAAGAATTGGTGCGCTGTTTTTCTTGTGCTTCCTTGTATTACTTTGTGCTTCTATTTGGCAACTTCAAATTTGCAAAATAATTCCAAAATATCTTCAGATTTCCAACAGTCCAAAATGTCTACTCTTTTTATCTTTTTGGCCTTGATCTCTCTCAAGCTCCGCATTTCCCTTGATCTTTGTGCTGCCTCCCTCGTGCTCTGTGCTTATCCCAGACATGAATGATCATTGCTGAATCTTGTCCCTTGTGCTGGTAAGCGGCACTTGACGGGTGTGGATGACCGGAACCCGAATTTTATCTGTTTTTGGCAGATGTTCTGGATTTTGTCATAAATATAGAGAGTTTGCATGATTTGCGTTATTCTGGACTAGAAACCTGTAACCTGTAATCATGTTGCAAACACGGATCAAAAGTACCTACCAATATACAAACGGGCAGAAGAATGGGCGGTATTAAATGCAATATTCTCAAGAGTACACCTAGAAGAATCATTTCTTACAACGGGCCTTCTTTCAAGAGCTTCAAAGTCTCAAGGTTCGCTACTCAGCACAAGATAGACTGAAGATATTCCTCCATCTAAAATCCAAGAGCCAATAGGCTAGCCGAAACCTTCAATAAAACTCTATGCGAGCTCCTGAGGAAAAATATTTCAACCAACAAAAGAGACTGGAATCTCAAATTTCATGAGGCGTTGTGGGCATATCGTACCACACACCGCACTCCAAGTCATCCATTCCATACTCACTACTCTTCATAGTGGAGGAAATCATCCCCATCGAAATCGAAGTTCCAAGCCTAAGGATGGCTGTCCAGCACGATTTGACGAAGGAAGAAAATGCTCTCCTTCGGCTCGAGGAGATTGTCGTCCTCGAAGAAAAGAGGCTCGCAATACAGAAAAATATGGAGCTGTACTGAGCCCAAATGTCGCGGGCCTATGACAAGATGACCCATCTCCGTGTTTTCAAGAAAGGAGAACTGGTGTTGGTCCTCAAAATACCGATAATCCCCAATTGACATGCCAAGGGAAAATTCGAGCCAAATTGGGAAAGGTCATACTTCATCAAGAAAGTGTTCGACAGAGGATCCTACCAACTAATAAGTGCCGAGGGAGAAATGCCCATGCCACCCATCAATGGCCGATATATCAAGAAATACTAGCGTGAATGCTCCAAGTCGCAGACGAATTGAGCACACCGGCCGTACGGTGTGGATCATACATCCTATGAAACCGTGTACAATTCACAGGCATAAACGACCCCTATCTCTCCAAAGTCCTATCGGCGATGAAGATCCACCAATGTAAAAAAAAACTAAAAAACGGTTTTCAAAACGAGCACGGATGAAAACCCGAAAAGTCTCCGTGAGTAAAAACAGCAGAACTGCCGGCGAGTTTATGAAAACCCAAAAGGGCGCAAACTCTTGAAAAAGATATGAAAATACACTCGCAATGTCCTCTCAACCTTGTGAGGAGAATATCCCCGCGTGAGATCCTTATGACTCACAAAGGAGCAATACACTTAGGAGTGCTCATGATTCCTAAGGAGAATATACACCTGCGAGATCCTCTTGACTCGTAAGGAGAAAATACTTTTATGAAACCCTTAAGGCTTATAAAATTGAAAATTCTTAGGCGACCGGGGTCTAAACCCATCTCCTAAGCCATCGCTCCCCAACAGGCAACGGCAAATGATGAGTCGCTCCTGGCATTTCTCTTTAGTTTTAGCGGTGCTGATGCCGACCTAAAATCCTAAATTCCAAACCCCACACTCGCAATGTCCTTTCTGCCTTATGAGGAGAATATCCCCGCATGAGATCCCTACGATTCACAAAGGAGTAACACACTTAGAAATCCTTTAGATTCCTAAAGAGAATATACACCTGCGAGATCCTCTCGACTCGTAGGGAGAAAATACTTTTATGAGACCCTTACGGCTCATAAAATTGAAAAGCCTTAGGTATCAGGGCCTAAACCTGTCTCCTAAGCTATCGCTCCCCAATGGGCAACGACAAATGATGAGTCGCTCCTGGCATTACGCTTCAGTGTTAGAGGTGCTAATGCCGACCCAAATCCCAAGTTTTCCCAAGGAAAATGATGAGTTGCTCTTGGTACTGTTCCAGTGTAGCAATGCTGATGCCAAACCAAAATCAAGATTCTCAATTCCTTCAGGGCAAATGATGAGTTGTTCCTGGCATTACGTTTTAGCAGTGCTGATACCAACCCAAAAACCAAATCCCAAGTTTTCCCACGGCAAATGAAGAGTTGCTCCTGGTATTGTTCCAGTGTAGCAATACTGATGCCAAACCAAAATTCAAATTCCAAATCCCATGCTCGCAAAGTCCTCTCGATCTTGTGAGGAGAATATTCCTGCATGAGATCCTTATGACTTACAAAGGAGCAATACACTTGGGGGTCCTCACGACTCCTAAGGAGAAAATACACCTTCGAGATCCTCTCGACTCATAAGGAGAAAATTGCTTTTATGATACCCTTACGGCTCATAAAATTGAAAAGCCTTAGGTGACAGGGGCCTAAACACGTCTTCTAAGCCATCGTTCCCCAACGGGCATGGCAAATGATGATTTGCTCCTGATACCATATTCCAGGGTAGCGATGCTGATAACAAACCAAAATCAAAATTCCCAAATCCTCCCAAGGCAAATGATGATTCGCTCCCGGTACCATATTCCAGTGTAACGATGTTGATGCCAAACCAAAACCAAAATCCCCAAATCCTTCCGGGGCAAATGATGAGTTTCTCCTGGCACTGTTCCAGTACGACGATGCTGATACCAAACCAAATCAAAATACCCAAATCCTCCTGGGGCAAATGATGAGTTGCTCCTGACACTGTTCCAGTGTAGCGATGCTGATGCCAAACCAAAACCAAAATCCTCTCGGGGCAAATGATGAGTCGCTCCTGGCGCTATTCCAGTATGGCGATGTTGATGCCAAACAAAATCCAAATTCCAATCATTAAATTCAAAAGTCCCACCAAATAAAACAGAAATCAAATAAATCAAATCAAAATCCCATCGGCAGTAGTTCCAAACTCAAAAGATCCCGCGGAATGAACAAGAACTCCAAAATCAATCAGATCAACTGATTCAACACCAACGACCTCCTCGGCGGAAACAAGCTCCACCTTGTAAGAAAGTAAACCAACAACCTCCTCGGTAGAATCAAACACCACCTCGGAAACAAATCAATTCCGACACCGCAGAAGCGGAGCAAGTCAATTTCAATCCCGACACCGCAAGAAGTGGAGCAAGTCAACTTTAACCCTGACACCGCAGAAAGCGGAGTAAGTCAACTTCAATCTCGACACCGTAATAAGCGGAGCAAGTCAAATCCAATCCCTGACATCGCAAGAACCGGAGTAAGTCAAATCAAATACCGACCATCCAAGTCACAAAAATGGCAGCACCGACCTTCCAAATCGCAAAAATGTCAGCATTGACCGTCCATGTAACAACCCTAAACTTTCTATACAAATTTTTTTCGAAGTACAGAGAGGAATACCTAAACCTGAGCACAAGTTATAAATTTAAATTGCTTTTGAACAGCAAGAAAGCACTTGTAGCACATTGATAAAGCCTTGCACTGCTGTGACGTAACCCCTGTGATCGAATCCCCCCCCCGTTACATATTATTTTTATTGATTTTTCTTTTAATCTTTTAGAAGCTCAAAAGTTTGCACGTGCACTGCACATAAAATGAAAAGTCATACAGAAATCAAACATGTGCATTAACCTAGTTGAACCGACTAGGACACGTGGCGGAGATCCGAGCCCATACCACCAGAATTGGACCGGCGAGATTCATTGTGAAGCCGGCGCCGTCGGGCCTCCCCCCCCGACGGTAATACTCCATTTTTTAACTCTAGCACCCCCTGGCCTACCCCACTACCCCCATGTTGTTTGTTTACTCTGCAATTATCCAGAGAATTAAAAATCACCATTGAACCAAATTTTAATGCATTTTTTTAATTCTCAATTCCTCACCCTAAACCTTAATTTCCCTATAAATAACGCACTACATTTCACCTCTCCTCATTCAGAAACCCCATACAAAAACTCTCTAAAATTTCCAAGTCCAAAATTATGCAAGAGGAGTTAGCAAAAGTCGAAATTCCGGCGACGTTTCGGGAAGAATCCGGCGACGAAATGACTCCCCGACGCCTTCCTAAGTTCACTCTAACTCTTCCTTTTCTTTCCAATCAGTAAGTCCCACCTTCCCTCTTATACTCCTATTAAAACGAAGTCTATTTTCAAAACTAGTCGGAAGCGGAGTTAATCCGACTTACGTTTCTAATTTAACTTAAAACACCATTTATATTAATAACAAATTTACAATATTTTTGTATATTGTTTAGAAAACATAAATAAACACAATAGATTAAGTTTCATCTCAAAATAATATGTATTGCAACTCCTATTTCATTTTTACGGTAAAATACCATCATGTTTACATACGACATTGTTTATTCATTTTACCCATATTACCTTTAGAAAACTCACGAGATAATGACCTATCTCATCACAACACACATTTTTAACATAGCACGATGACTTGTGGAACATTAGTTTGTGGGAAAATACGATTTTACATTTAAATACCCTAAACATTCAAAAACCATTTTCTTTAAAAAGTGTATTATTTAATTCCTTGCAATGCGCCTCTACAACCCATTTTGGGGAACCCCGATCGGGATGGTGCGGGTTATCGCACATTCTCGGACCTAGTAGAGCGAGATGCAGACCTCCGCAAGGAGCATTCAATCTCGATGGAGTTTTTAATGCAATTTTTAAGAAAAATATGATTTCTACTTAACAAATAAAATTTATTTTAATAATTATTTATATATATATTATCAAAATATCTATTTTAAGTATACAATACATATATTGCATGTTTTCTAAATCAAAGGAATCCCAAATTCCACGAAACTACCATTACAAATCAATACAATTCCAATATTACACTAAAATACCATATACAAAGTAATTTAGGTTCTATTCAATAGAAAACATTATATTTTAAAATATACATCCATGAAAACCCTAAAGACGATAATTAAATACTTGAGGTGTATTTTGAAATTGTATCAAAACTATTTTTCATAAAACCCCCTCAATTTATATTAATTTACAATAAGGACCCTAGTAAACATAGGTTTAAGCGGGACCAGTTCTCTTGAGCCTCAGAGAGCCGGAGAATATGGGTGCTTGCCTATCTAAGGTAGACAATATAAAAAAACGGTGTTATCAATACGGTAATTGTTTTGGAAAAAGACACAAATCCTGTCGTTCATGTGCAGCAGTTACCGATAACATCAAAACTAATTCATGACTTCAATTTCTTTTAAAGTTTCTGAATCAGACAGAGTCTCCGTCTAATATGAAATCAATCTGACTTGAATTCAATTATAATATAACTCCAATTCAACATGAATCCATTTGTACCAGATACAATCTATATCAACTTGACTCGACTGAACCGAACCATGGATATACTCTGATTACATGACTATCTATTTATATCCATTCCATTTACATGATATCATTGTTTCTGCAAGTCTTCCATTTTACAAACAAGACAATACTATCAATACAAAAGACTTTACAGGGTATTTAAGGGATAGGCTGCTATGGAACATGTTAATGGTGGCACGAGGTGGTCACTAAAAGAAGTAACTATACATCCATGCCGTTGTTCCGTAGTTTTATCGACGGAGCCTTGTACTACGGGTTACCAAAGTCCACGGTGTAAGTTGGACTATTCTCGTACACTGGCATCTTCTGTATCAAGCTACAAACAACTGCGTTAACATAATAATCATGTATCATAACAGTTATATTCTCCCACCTGTCTATTCTATTTCTTTCTTTCTTTGGGACTTACAGAGCGATTGTTCGCTGACGACATTCTTATTTCTCTTGTTTCTTTAGAATGTTGTCAGGAGGACCTGACGCTGAGGAGTTCGAGACCAGCCATGAGCACTTGGAGCGGACCATTGAGTAGAACGACCAGCAGGATTTACTTGTACATACTTTTCATTTCAGTTATGCCATTGTTTAGGCATTGCATTCCAGACTTGTATTTACGTTCCAGTATTGTATTGTAAAGAAATGTTGAATAAATAAAAGTTGATGTTCTTTTACATCTCTTCTTGTGTACTTTATTATATTTCTTATTTATGCTTAGCGTGTTTGCTTCTGAGTAAATACGTAGTGGGCCAGTCGTGTATCCTTACCCATACTATGGGAAGCGGGGCGTGACAGGTTTTGTTGGCGGCCCATGTAGATCAGTGCTGCATGGAACCCTACCATGCAGGTTAGTTCTGCATGGACATACATGTCAATTCTGCATGAAGTCCTAAGCAATATAATACAAGAATCAGCAACTAAAAACATTCTTTACATTTCATATTCCTTGAATCTTATAATTTCATATACTTTGAATTTATCCTAACCCTATTTTTCTTTCAAGGTTATGAATTCTCCAAACAATACCAGCACCAACGTCAACAACACACCACCACCACCTCTTCCACTTACACATACCGTTGTAGCTCCGATCAATGAGCAAACGGTACTGCTTGAGGCAATCTGAAGCCTCCTGGAAGGACAGCAGAAGCAAACTGCTATATTACTGAACCATCCAGAAGCGGAAGCGCCCGGAGTAATGCAATTCCGGGTATTTCACCCAAAGCAATTTTCGAGGGAAAGAGAGCCCTTTAGAAGCAGAAGAATGGTCTCAGAGAATTGAGGATGATCTGACAGCAGCACAAGTGCCAGAGATCGCTTGGGTACGAGTTGTGAAGCTGCAACTCATCGACAATGCCCGAGTTTGGTGGAGGGCGGAAGAAAGCCGTCTTGACCAACCGATCGAATGGAGGACTTTTCGTGAAATGTTCGACGTGAAGTACTTTCCGGAGACTGCCCGATTTGACATGGAGCAGCAATTCATCCACCTACAATAGGGTTCGATGTGGACCAAATCCGTGGATGAGTATGATCCTGAGTTTACCATGCTCAATAGGTTCACAGCACATTTGATATCGACTGCTGAGATTATGTCCAGAAGATTTCAGCAAGGGTTAGATCTGGAGATCCAAGCTGCCTTAGCTACAGGGGATTTCCCAACCCACGAACTGGCCCTGAAAGCTGCCCGTCGATATGAGGCAGTAATAAAGAAGAAGGGCAGACCCTAATCTGCCGGTGTGAAGCGCTCTGTCACTCAAATGGCAGGAGGAGCCTTTTCAAGGCTAGTTTGTGGCGCATCCAATCATGGAATTGGAATATGTCCTTATAGACGCAACCCAACTCCAACACACACCAACTATCCGCAGCGGCCAGCTATCCAGGCTCCTGCACCTCATCTTTCTCTCCCAGCTCCACCTCCACATGGACTTTCTGCACAGCCTAATCACCAATTCCAACAGGCACTAAGGAACATGCCTCAAAGATAGAGGAATGTGCTTCCAGGTAAGAGGAATATACCCCGGCGTCAGGCTTTCACTTTAGCGGCCGTAGAACCTAAGACTGTAGACCAAGATAACCCTGGTAATTCCCTCACATATTTTTCAATCTTTCCAAAAATTTTGCATTCTTTCGTTATTCCAAATATTTTTATGCACTATCCCTTGTTCTATCACCATCACTAACATCAAAATTTTCTTGAAACTGTTACACTATCCTTTTACAAATTTCGAGGACGAAATTTTTATAAGGAGGGTGGAATATAACAATCCTAAACTTTCTGTATAATTTTTTTTCAAAGTACTGAGAGAAATACCTAAGCTTGAGCACAAGTTATAAATTTAAATTGCTTTTGAACAGTAAGAAAGCACTTGTAGCTCATTAGTAAAGCCTTGCACTGCTGTGACGTAGCCCCTGTAATCGAATCCCCCCAACCACATATTATTTTTATTGATTTTTATTTTAATCTTTTAGAAGCTCAAAAGTTTGCACGTGCACTACACGTAATATGAAAAGACACACAGAAATCAAACATGTGCATTAAGCTAGTTGAAGCGACTAGGACACGTGGAGGAGATCTGAGCCCATACCACCAGAATTGGACCGGCGAGATTCATTGTGACGTCGGCGCCGCCGGGCGCCCCTGACGGTAATGCTCCATTTTTTTAACCCCAGCACCCCTTGGCCTACCCCACTACCCCTATATTGTTTGTGTACTCTGCAATTATCCAGAGAATTAAAAATCACCATTAAACCAAAATTTAATGCATTATTTAATTCTCAATTCATTACCCTAAACTCTAATTTTCCCTATAAATACCACACTACATTTCACCCCTCCTCATTCAAAAATCCCATACAAAAACTCTCTAAAATTTCCAAGTCCAAAGTTATACAAGAGGAGTTAGCAAAGGTCGAAATTCCGGCGACGTTTCGGGAAGAATCCGGCGATGAAACGACTCTCCGACGCCTTCCTAAGTTCACCCTACCTCTTCCTTTTCTTTCCAATTAGTGAGTCCTACCTTCCTTCTTCTACTCCTATTAAAACGAAGTCTATTTTCAAAACTAGTCGGAAGCGGAATTAATCCGACTTTCGTTTCTAATTTAACTTAAAACACCATTTATCTTAATAACAAATTTACAATCTTTTTTATATTATTTAAAAATCATAAATAAATACAATAGAACAAGTTTCATCTCAAAATAATATGTATTGCAACTCCTATTTCATTTTTACGGTAAAATACCATCATATTTACAAACGACATTGTTTATTCATTTTACCCATATTACCTTTAGAAAACTCACGAGGTAATGATCTATCTCATCACAACACACATTTTTGACATAATAAGATGACTTGTGGAATATTAGTTTGTGGGAAAATACGAGTTTACATTTAAATACCCTAAACATTCAAAAACTGTTTTTTTTTAAAAAGTGTATTATTTAATTCCTTGCAATGCGCCTCTACAACCCATTTTGGGGAACCCCGACCGGGATGGTGCGGATTATCGCACATTCTCGAGTCTAGTAGAGCGAGATGCAGACCTCCGCAAGGAGCATTCGATCTCGATGGAATTTTTAATGCAATTTTTAAGAAAAATGTGATTTCTACTTAATAAATAAAGTTTATTTTAATAATTATATATATATATATTATCAAAGTATCTACTTTAAGTATACAATACATATATTCTATGTTTTCTAAATCAAAGGAATCCCAAATTCCATGAAACTACCATTACAAATCAATACAATTCCAATATTACACTAAAATACCATATACAATGTAATCTGGGTTCTATTAACTAGAAAACGTTATATTTTAAAATATACATCCATGAAAACCCTAAAGACGATAATTAAATACTTGAGGTGTATTTTGAATTTATATCAAAACTATTTTTCATAAAACCCTATCAAGTTATATTAATTTACAATAAGGACCCTAGTAAACATAGGTTTAAGCGGGACCAGTTCTCTTGAGCCTCAGTGAGCCGAAGAATATGGGTGCTTGCCTATCTAAGGTAGACAACCTAAAAGAACGGTGTTATCAATACGGTAATTGTTTTGGAAAAAGACACAAATCCTGCTGTCCATATGCAGCAGTTGCCGATAGCATCAAAACTAATTCAGGACTTCAATTTCTTTTAAAGTGTCTGACTTAGACGGAGTCTTCGTCTAATATGAAATCAATCTGACTTGAATTCAATTCAAGTATAACTCCAATTCAAAATGAATCCATTTATACCAGATACAATCTATATCAACTTGACTCGACTGAACCGAACTATGGATATACTCTGATTACATGACTATCCATTTATATCCATTCCATTTATATGATATCATGGTTTCGGCAAGTCTTCAATTTTACAAACAAGACAATACAATCAATACAAAAGACATTACAGGATATTAAAAGGGTAGACTGGTACGGAACATGTTAAAGGTGGCACGAGGTGGTCACTAAAAGACGTAACTATACATCCATGCCATTGTTCCGTGGTTTTATCGATGGAGCCTTGTACTACGGGTTACCAAAGTCTACGGTGTAACTTGGACTCCTCTCGTATACACTGGTATCTTCTGTACCAAACTACAAACAACCGCGTTAACATAATAATCAAGCATCATAACAGTTATATTCTCCCACCTGTCTATTCTATTTCTTTCTTTCTTTGGGACTTACCGAGCGATTGTTCGCTGACGACATTCCTATTTCTCTTCATTTTTTAGAATTTTTTTAGGAGGATCTGAGGCTGAGGAGTTAGAGACCAGCCAGGAGCATTTGGAGCTGACCACTGAGTAGCACGACCGGTAGGCTTTACTTGTACATACTTTTCATTTCAGTTATGACATTATTTAGGCATTGCATTCCAGACTTGTATTTGCTTTCCAGTATTGTATTGTAAAGAAATGTTGAATAAATAAAAGTTGATGTTCTTTTACATCTTCTCTGGTGTACTTTATTATATTGCTTATTTACGCTTAGCATGTTTGCTTCTGTGTAAATACGTAGCGGGGCGGTCGCGTCTCTTTACCCGTACTATGGGAAGGGGGGCATGACAGTCCATGCCGCTAAAAGGGCAGTATCGACCTCCACGTCGTCAAAATGAAACCAAACCAAATCAACCATCGACCGTCTAAGTCGCAAAAATGGCAGCACCGACCGTCCACGTCGCTAAAAGGGCACCATCGATCTCCACGTCGTCAAAAAGGAACCAAACCAAATCAACCATCGATCGTCAAAGTCGCAAAAATGGCAGCACCGACCGTCCATGTCGTTAAAAGGATAGCATCGATCTCCACGTCGTCAAAAGGGAACCAAACCAAATCAATCTCCATATGGAACAAGATCTATCAATTTCATGCACACAACCCAAATGCACGGTGTGCATTTATTGATGGGAGGCACTTTGTTGTGGTCAAAATTTACACCTAATTGTCAAAATCAGAAATCAAATTCAAGTTCATAATCAAAACAAAAATCAAAGTCAAAAAGCCAAGTAGGCCCGAGCCCAAGCCCAAGCATGAAGAGGGACCGGCCAAAAGAGAAGAAGAAAAAGTAAAGGATTAAATGTAATTTTTGTTTTTCTTAATTAAATAGGTAAAATCTAATTTTGTACAAGCCATGGGGCTAAATGTAAGAGATGTAAGCCTATAAAAGCCCCCCATGATGATTTAATAACTAATCTTGGCTTAATCTTGATTCCCAAAAAAAAATCTTGAATTTTGAGCTGTTCTTTAGTGCACAAGTCTTTCTTTCTCTCTCTCTTTATTTTTTTAAGCGCGCACGTCAGGAGACTTCAAAAAAGGGGAAAAGAGCCCATTTTGATCTTCAAAATTAAAAATCTTGGTGTTTTTGGACTATTGCTTCATTGGGTTTCGACCTTACTTGCACCGTACAAGGTACGCACCATGCTATGTGCCCATTAGGTTAGGTGTGCATCCCGTTGGGTGCATATCGAGCCAAGTACGCACCGGCCTAAGTGCGCACTTTACTAGGTGCGCACTTCCCTATGTATGCACCTCACTGGACCTTTTGGCCTATTCGGGACCCTTTGGCTCCCTTCACTCATTCACACCTTGCCAAGTACGCATCTTGCTAGATGCGCATCTTGTCAGGTGCGCTCTTATCATGTGCATCTCTTACTAAGTGCGTACTTTGCTGGGGGCATATCTCGGCAGGTGCGCACTTGTTATGTGCGTCCCTTTACTAGGCACACATCTTACTAAGTACGTGTTTTGGCAAGTGCGCATCTTGCCACGCGTTTTAGCAGGTGCGCACCTTGCCACGCGTGCACTTAACATATATACACTCTTCAACTCTCCCGTTAGAAAAAAACTTTCTAACGGAGCGCTGGCCCGCATCTCACAAGGGGACTGCTAGCCTCCTTGACCCCCAGCCCGCTATCCGGGTAGCGGAACCCCCATAAAAATTATGCGAAGCCCCCGATGTTCCCGAAGCACTCTCTGCTCGTTCCCAAACACAACACACACATATTGCATATTGAGTTCGCATGATCTGTTTGAATTGTTAATCATAGATTGTCTCGCTCCAAAAGTGAGGGGTAATTAACGGCAGTTTAGTCCGCGACTGCCGGAGATTTGGATCCCCGCTATCATTAAACTCCAGCTTACCCTATATAAGGGGAATCTGTGATATGCCTAACAAGCGACGCGCATTCCTACCCTAATAGAGTGACGAAAAACACTCTACACATGATATTTACAATCGAGAAATTTGGTTCATATATGCTACCAAAAAATGTTTATACGCTCTTTAATATAATATTTAATTATACACTATATCATTAAGGGGGTGCAAAGTTAATTAACATGTGATGTATTTTAATCTGTCCAAATATTATAGGCCATCGCATATTTTTATCTGTAATTAAATTATTTTGGGAAGGGCATCACAAAATATATATTATGTCTGTATGGTAGTCAAATATGTTGAAATTAATTGCAAATTTGGAACCCGAGTGTCACGCCCTGCTTTCCGAAGAACAGTAACGGTGACACAGCATGGTTCGCAACTTAACTGTATTGAAGGTGGTCAAACTCAATACAGTTATGTTAAGCGTTTATATATATATATATATATATATATATATCATGCATACAATGTACCAAAACAGATAATAAAAGTGAATCATTTATTTCCATTAACTGATAAATTTATTACATCACTGGTACTGAAATAAAAAGATTGTTTATTACAACAAGGAACGGAATGCAAAGTCCTAAACAGGCGGGCAACAGGAAGAGTAAAATCGCTAATCCTAGTAACCGGGTGTCAGCTCCGCAAAATCATCGTCGGTGGGCTCCACTCCTTCATCGTCTTCTCGAACCCCATCCTCATGTAACGGGCATCCCAGGAGTAGAGAAAATGAAAAGGATGTCCGTCAGCGAGTTGCACTCGAGTAGGAATGCCTCATAAGGAAAATATGTAAAGAAGATATGTGTATACAGTGTATTATGTCATGTGAGTGAATCTCAATAGATATCTACTACGTATTGTATTTGTTTCATTTTGATTAAATAAGGGCACCTAGTTCGTATGATCATTCTGTTGTATTCAATAATTACGAATTAGTGTTAATATAACAGTTGTTTAGGAAAGGGGTAATATGTTAAAAGTTCTCTTTTCGAAATTAGGGGTAGTTTTAATATAACAGTTGTTTAGGAAAGTCCATGATAATTATTTGAGATTAATAATTTAGAAAACGTTTCCATGTTGGCAACCAATGCATATAAGTGGTCAGTATTTGTATCCTTTTTCAAGACGATTGCCCCATAACCACAGATCATTTTACGTAAAATATTCAAGTGTAGGGTATTGTTATTAAACTCAGGTTTTAATAAGTTAAAGATATTTTTATAAAACTCAATCTTTACAATAAGGGGTATTTTAATGAAAAACTTGACATTCACGTTAAGAGTATATTTTTGAGTTTTGATAATTAAAAGCATTTTCATAAAGATCTAGAGGAGTAGGTCTACGCTCGCTTAGCTGCAGAGGAAGAGGAGGAGGATGGGTCTACGAAACTCAGCGGTAGCGGAGGAGGAGGCACCGACGAAAGGAGGATGAGGAGGAGGATGAGGGGTTTTACTGCGAGAAGAAGGCGGCGACGAGCGTGTTGGGTTACCTTAACGCCCTAGCCATCATCCATGGCGGTTTGCGGAACAAAAATTTTCTTACTAAGGTAAAAACGACGCTAAAATAACCCATTAAACCGGATCTAACCATAAACCTATCTAGCTAAACTAAGAGAGCTAACTACTATGAAAGAAGTCTCACCAAACGATCCAAGTCCTTCGGTCTTCTTTCCTCATCGTTTGCTCCGAGTGGCCATCATGATCGCGCTTGATCTTCTTTGATGGCTCCTTCGGTTATTCGCAATTGATCTTGCTCTCCGGTCCTCCTTTTTCGTAGATGATCCACCCGAGAGATGTGATCCATGGCTCTAACTCCACACTAAATGTCAAGTGGAGCAACTAGAGAACTTGGGTTGCTAATCCGGGAAGTCTAGGATGTAGTGTGAGGTTCTAGGTGTTCTACTATCTCTATCTTGTCTCCTCTCTTGTTTCTCAACACATGAGAATGTAGAGAGGAGGAAGATGATGAAGGTGGAGGAACTCAAGAGGAGGAGAAGGAGGTGAAGCAAAATGGTGAGATGAAAAATAATGAGCAAGCATGTGAGAGAAAATAGATCGGAATGGTTTTATAAAACAATATCCATCAATATAATATGTCAACCATGCTTCAATAGTTGCCACAAATGAATTAATAATTCATTTGTCAACCATTGAAGCCATGGCTCTCACCATGCCCCCTCTCTTTCACTTTATACCTCATTTCCATTTATCTAATAAATAGAAAAAGCTAATGAGGTGTCCACCTTCTAGAATGTTATCCGTATTAAAATATGAATTACAGTTTATAGTATATACATACCTGCATTCGGATAAAAACACGAATGCCCAAAGAGATAGAATAATACGAAGAACGTAATACTAGAATATACATATCGAAATACATATATGTAAATTATCAAATCAATATCTGATTTAATAATCTGGCTCAAACCCGAGCCAGATAGTATTGCCAACTGTCCGATCGAAAGTCCGGGTACAAAGTACATCAATCGATCGGAACCCTGCACGTATCCAATACGACTACTACATCATTTCACCTGAACCAGGGAAACTCTCTGTGTGAGACTCTAAAGACTCGACAGTACGCCGGCAGTGAGTTACTGGATAAATCCATAACCACAAGCACGTCAGTGACACTAGCTGTACGTAACGGCTACCCGGGTACCTGTCGAAAAGGAAGGCCGACGAGCAAACTCATCCGGATCCCTACTGAGCATATCTGTGACAATCTCGGTACAGTCTGGTTTCTTTGTCTGAGAGTATCGCATACCGGGTCTAGAGGGTTGTAAACGTCAGACCCTAATAACCCGATAATTCGTGTTGATGCGGCTCAGGACCAATCCGGGAAACTGTTGATCAGTCTATCAGTAAATCCCAATTGCCTTGGCCAAGGTCTTATGGTCCTGACCAATCAAACACAGTACGATATCGACTCCCAATACCGGGAGAGACGAATCTCCGACAAACACTCACCGCCTCCATATGGCTCGGGACTGTACCCAACCAGAACCTGTTTTCACGACTCAGTAGAGCCGTGGTAGGGTAAAGATCAAAGCACAGTGGGAACTCACATGAGATAAATGACGATCTCAGGTCTAAAGACTAACATGTACTCATGTCACCTGAGAACTTCCACCTGACGATAGGTATAGTACCATCTAGAAGTTCTCGGCGAGTCCGTCCAGTGTACTCACCCCCAGTGAGCACCTGTATACGATTTTAGGTGCAAAAGACCAATGGTTGCGGAACCGTACCATCGCCCCTCGTCGGGGTCTAGAAACGTATACACTAGTTTACTATGGAATATCGATGCCCAGTCTCGATACTCTCACGACTAGGGACCATTTAAGGATGTGCGTACCGACTACCCAGCTCCCACAAGTATGCTCGCCATCACAATGCAGGTAGTTTAGCAATGATCCTACGGGCTTTATCAACATTTATAAATGATATGTAATAGCAAGTAAAACATATGCACATGTTAAGATAAAGACAAACCAGATAGCATACTATCATATCGAGTAAGACAGTTATGTACATATATATGTCCAAGCATCAACATGTATACATATACAATAATGGCCTCTAGGGCATACATATCCAACAGGGCGGCGAAGGAGGAGGAGGCGGCGAGTGAGGGAATTAGGGTTTTTTTCGCGCGCTACTGGATTGAGGAATTAAGCAATTTCTGTTTTATTCTTTTTATAAAAAAATCCCTTGCATTTCTCTTACGATTCCCACAGTATAGGCTTCTCTGCTGGCACCATTGGGACAACTTAAATTTGCCAAGAAAGTTAATTTTTTCTGTAGAAATGCCCCTACGGTGTGCACCGTAGAGTCAAACTATTCCCCTATGGTTGTAACCAAAGGGGCGGCCTAAAAATAACTATGATATTTTTAATGAAACTCATCTGCCCCCTAAAAATAACTATACCCATAAACCAAATCCCCAACCACATAACTTATTTTCTCCATATCGATATCTACTCCAATGAGAAAACCATGCTCAAGCAATTCCATTTACCAAAAACTCGCTGACCCAACATATAGATCAACAATTTTTCAGATTAATAAAAGACCTAAACCATTCAAGTTAACGCTATAACATACTACGAATCATTCACATCATAAGAAATTAAATCACTGTCATAAACAAAACATACTAACAATCACAGTAATAACACATCGATCTAATACCAAATTACTTTAAAAATAACTATGATAACAAAGTCGAAGTGTCATAAACTAAATCTGTAACGATCGTATACTCTAGATACGTAATAAAAACGTTTTATAATTTTTCTGAAGTCAAAAAAATTATTTTACTGCATATATTGGTAGAAAAAACTTTTAAAACATTTTTCTATTACTAAAATGAATTAATATGATTTTAGGAATTTTTAAGAATTTAAATGAAATTTTTATCGAAGGGAAAAGTTTGTAAAACTGACAAAGAGAGTTATTTTGGACCAAATTTGGTTGCAAATGGAAGAAAACAACAAAATATATTTTCTATAACTTTCCTTAATTTTGAAATATTTTTAACTATTTTTTAATAATTTTTAAAAAGCCAAAACTAATTTTAAAACATTTTTAAATTTTAAAAACGAATTTTTATTTATTTTTTCGATTGGGAATGATTCTAAACCGTCGGATCAAATGATCAACGACCCAGATCTCCCTGCCAGTAAAATGAAAAAGGAAAAGGAAAAAAATATACAGTATTGGCGCCTTTGATTTGGACCGTTGGATCAAAGATCCAACGGTCCAAGTCAGCAGCGCTAGCGCCAATTGGGGGCCCGTGCCAGATCACGAGAGATGCGACGGGAGTCATTGGATCTCTTACGCGGACGGTGCGGATCTGGTCGGCTCAAGGGGATGGCTCCTGTAGCGGGGTGGGGGGTGGGGGGGGGAGGGGATAATAGGGATTTTTATCCTATAAATCTTTATAAATACCCCTGATATTGTAAAAATTCTAGAAAAATATCTGCTCAACACAAAATTCCCAAACAAATTATAGAGCTTTATTTTCAAGTGCTCTAAACATTGGTTCCATTCCCAGAGGCTATAAAATTCTTGGTTTCAAGATATATTTGTTCTCGTACAACCCAATGCTCACCAACTTTCGTTTTCCTAGCTCGTTTTAGGTAGGATCTCTGTACACTTGACCCTCTATTATCTTCATTATGATAATGTCTACCTACAGAAAAAATTCCAGGATCTAAACATGAGTTTTTAACCCGATTACCTATTTTACGGTTTATGATGATTAAAAACAATATTAAACCCTAATTAAATAATGAACTTTTAACAGTTATCCTTCACAATAAAATCACGGGGTAATGGAAAACCCAAATTTCATGCTTGGAGATATGAAACTAAGTCTTTAAGCGGCTATTATGACCGGGAAAACTTTTACATGAATACATGTAATTATTCTTTGGCTTTAAATAAAGGTTATCGGTAAATTTCCCTAATTATTGAAACTATGGAAAAATCATAGTAAATTTTTATATATTGGATATTTTAAAATAAAATTAATGGTAAACTTGGAAAACCATATTTTCACTAAAATCTTTATATCACAAAAATATCATCAAGTTATACTTTCATTATAAAACCACGAACTTTGGAAAAATAGTAATTTTCTTAAAATACCTTAAACTTTTATAAGTGATATTTTTATTAAAATACCGCAAATATTTTTGAATCATAATTTTTACTAAAATACCATGGACTTGGTAGACTAATTGTTTTTATTAAAATACCATAACGTTTATAATAAAAGATAATTTTCGTTAATATACCATATAAATACCATAATATTTTATAAAGAGATATTTTTATTAAAATGTCACAATCTTTATTAAAAGATAATTAACCTAAAATACCATGGCACTTCTTAAAACAATAATGAATTCACGTAAATAGAGTTGTCTTCGGATTGGCGAGTCGCTAGCGCGCAATTGGACCAGAAAATGCGATTGCATTATAAGGTCGCAGTTGAACAGATCGAGCAAGTTCGACTACCAATCAATCTATTCCCAAGCCGATGCTTTGGGTTACTTGCCCTGCTCTCGAGTGCAAGCTACAGTTCCAGCTGTTCCGGCTACCTTCTGACTACCGAAAGTGGAAGGGCATACTCTAATCCAGTGATCAAAGCGGACAAGATTAGTTGAATGACTAGCTGACTTGACATGGCGAAGCGGGGGATTCTGCATCCATCGGATGCTACTGGGGATGTTCTTTGCGAGTATTTTATCTAAAATACCATGATTTTTATATAAACAATAATTACAGAAAATACCACAGTCCATTATAAACTAAGGTTTCTATAAAATACTATATTTACTGTACAAGCTATAACGGAACGAGACATACCCAACAGCCGTGGAAGTCCATATCGACTGAGATATCATCTACTTGAATTCAAACTTTTTATATATCACACGACATGACTTACGATAAGGTTAGGGTTATAATGCGCGAATCTATTTATGGAATACTATTACAAATGAAGATCTCTGCAGACAGAGTGAACAGTCTAATATACGGACAACTACTAACCCAATATTCGGGCGAAAGACATGATACGGTCCTTCATATGGACGACCACTGAACCGATATTCAGGCGAATGATATTTCATGCCTAGATGATATACACACTAACTTTACTTCGTAAAATTTTTACACTGAATAAAATGGGGCTGGGTACTTTGATTAGGCAAGGTAATAAACGGACTCAGATTCCCTTATTACTCAATCAAATCCAGAAAAGTGGAACAGTACATTCACCTTCTCCAACTATTGTTCTGTGGTGCAACGGAATAATCTCGAGAAATCGGTATCCATGTCTAACAAACTAAATGAATATACTTGTAGTTACCTTACACAGTATACCATACCTTACCTGATGCCTACAACACATACACAATACCTCTACACACATATGACATCATACATTACACACACTTATTCTGTTTACCATTACTTTCTGTTGAGAAAATGCTACCCGAGGGTGACTCGCTGACGGACTTCCTTTACCTTTCTCAATCTCTGAAACGTCCATTAGATGAGGATGAGTTTGATGAAGAAGGAGACAATAGAATGAAGCCTACTAATGAAGACTACGCGGAGTTGACGCAAGAGTATTAGGATAGCTCTATTATTGCCAACCTGTTTAGGGCTTTCTTTCTTTACATCAATGTAATCAAACTATTTAGTTTGATTTCAGTACTTTGGAATGTAATAATTTTAGTTAATGGAAATAAATGCTTCTGCTTTTATTATCAGTTTTGGTACATTGCCTACATTACACACGCGCGCGCTTAACGTAACTGTATCAAGAAAGACCACTCTCGACACAGTTAGGTCGTGGACCATGCCACGTCATCTCTTCACATTCATTTGGAAAGCCGGGCATGACAAGATAAAAAAAACAGAGCAAAAATTAAAAGGCACCGAATTTAACCAGATCAAAGTTCACGGTTATTTCTCCATCAAAACACATGCTACAAACTCCATCAAAACCGTAAAATTCCCAGCTTCCAATCCCAGACCACACTTACCGCAGTAGAGCCGATCGAAGTGGCTCAGCGGCAGAGGAGGCGGCGACGAGCGTCGAAGGAGGAGGCGGCGACGAGCGAGGGAATTAGGGTTTTTTTCGCGCGCGCCTTGATCAAGGAATTAAGCAGTTTTTGTTTTATTTTTTTTATAAAAAAAACCTCGTCATTTCTTCTACGGTTCCCACAGTAGGGGCTTCTCTGCTGGCACCATAGGGGCAACTGATGTTTGCCAAGGAAGTTGATCTTTTCTGTAGAAATACCCCTACGGTGTGCACCGTAGAGGCAGACTGTTCCCCTATGGTTGTAACCATAGGGACATGCTACTGTAACCCCTACGTTTTTTCTGAACGGCAGGGACAAGCCATCTTTGTATTAGTGATTGATCTTGATGACGGGTATCCATTGAATCTAGACATTTTCAATTTTAAAGAAATGCATATACTTGCTTCATTTTTACCTTCCGGCGTATAAAAAGTGTCATAAAATTATTATAAGCAGTTTACATGCACTAATTCAGAGCGGTTAATTGTGAACGAGCACAGCCATTACAAGTAAGAAAAGAGAGGGGAGTGCTAAAATCTTGGTGTCGCATGTTTCTACAGTCTACATAAAGTTTTATTTACTTCCCTGAAAAGCATTAGTTTCCTATGGATTTAAATTAACAACGCATGAAGTAATTAGAAAATCGATTCTCACAAAAAAAATAAGTTACTCAAGCGTAAGTAGATTAGTCCAATGGAATGTGGGCTTTGTGGTGAGCATGTGGAAACGACTCACCACTTGCTCCTCAGATGTAAGGTTACATCGCAGATTTGGACAAATTTTTTAGCTCGGTCACGAGAACGTGTAATACCTTCATCCATTCAGGACTTATGGGTGCCTTGGAGGCTCAGGAACTTTGGAAGACTGGTACCCCAACTTGGGACATCATAGTTAGCATTATTTATTGGGTAGTTTGGACGAAACTCAATAACAGGATATTTAATGAAAAAATAAAATCAATAGCCTGCATGATGTATAACACTGATATGCTCATAATATTATGGGCAAGGATTGCGGCTACTGGGACCTGCAAGAGAGCCAGATTGACTACGAGAGAGGATGCCGGTCATGAAGGAGCTGCGGCGCAAGGACGACACACATCACTTATTGCACGATAGCTGGTTGAGGGAGGACAGATACAGCTCCCGGAGACATAGATGACATTGCTGGGTTGGGACATGTTCGTGGCCTTTACATCAGCATCTAGAGTATGTACATGTTCTGGGCCTTTTTTTGTTAGCAGTTGTCTGGTTTCCATTTTGGCATGGGATTTGTTTCCATATTTTGATTTTGGCATGAATGGGACCTGATTCACGGACTGTATTTTGGTTTCGCATTTGTACTCTTACGGTTTATTTTGTAGTTTCGTTAAAACATCTTTAATGAAACGTGGGGGCTTCCGAGCTCTCGTTTTACTCAAAAAAACAAAAAAAAAAGAATAAGAATTTGCTAGTGAAATTGAAGGCTAGATATAATTATACTTTAATTGATTTTATTATACCTTACAACAAAAGCCACCACTTAATAAATAATACATATTGTTAATCCCATTTTTAAAAAAATTCTTTTTATCACTAGCTACGAGGAGCATAAGAGGTTAATCCTCGTAGCTGGTGTTCTTCTCCTACAAACTCCAGCAAGATATATCTGGGTTAACCGGTTCTCTCTTAGTCCCTCTAGCGTTGACACATAATCCTTTTGTGTATGATCCTGTGATGGTTTGTATGTTGAGTCTCTCCATGTCGATGCCGGAGCATGGCGCCAACGAGCTGCAGTTGAGAATGATACCATGGACACTTGTAGTTGATCCTTTTAAGCCTATGTAATGCACGTCTTGGACTTGGACAGCCGATCCCTTTTCACAAATTATTACATAACTGATTAATTAAAAGGCAAAAAATAATATGCAATATATGAATTCATATAACTTCCAAATGTGCGGAGACTTAGAAGCTAATTTTGCTCTTATAAAAGCGTTTTTAAAAACTATTGTTAAGGATTTTTAAGCAAAAGAGAAATAGAAACATTATGTTTCTATGCCAAAAAAGGGGGGGAAACTCTCGATTGTAAATTTATAAAGTTTAAAGGATTATTTGCATAATAAATAGATGAGATGCCATATATGGCATTGAAGGATTTTGTAATAATTTAAGAATCGGGTGATAAATTGCAGCAAAGTTAAATATTATGTTTTGTAAAAGAAGAATAATGATTGTTTTCTTAAAAAAAATCAATGCAAATCACAAGCTGTTTAAGCCATAACTTTCATCATCAATCTAAAAATTTTGTTTTCCTTTTTTTCTTTTAATATATTTCATAGAGAAAAGGTTGCTGCTTACCCCATTACAATCTCGACCATGATTACAGTAGAACTGGTCTATAATAACAGGATTCTCGACCGCCATGAAATTAATATTCGTAAATGTGATATCTTTTGCGATACCAGAGCCACCCTAGTTAGTTTGAGGTAAAAAGCAAAAAGAAAGAAAAAAAATTAGTAATTTGTAAGAAAACCGGTGGCTTATAAATTTCTCTGCATGAGCTTATAGAAGTTTCATTAATTACCGGCCAAGTCTTAATCCTTACACCATTTGTTGTCTTTGTTAAATTACAATCCGACACGTGAATCTGATTTACACGTGCCCGACTCCCTTTTGCACCCAAGCTCCCAACACTGAAAACCCAAATAAATAAAAAAGAACAAAATTAAATAACGCTTGCTTAGCGGATATAATGCAGCATTAAAAAAATATTTAAGTAAAACCCATGACAAGAGATGCAAACATAACTTAATGCCATGTCCAGGTCCACAATTTATCCTGCTAATATTAACATTCGACGTCCCAGTTCCAATCGAAATGCAGTCATCTCCTGCAGCATCGCAGTCTGTAGGTTTGTATGAATAAATATAAAATATTTATTCATTTTACATATCTTTTAAGAATAAACATGAATTTCATGTAATTTTATCGATGTTTATTTTCTAGTTGGAGATGCGTCCACGTTCGGGTCACCGGCTGTTCCTCACCGGAGGAACTATCATCCCGTTCGTGCTGCTGCCCGGGCCCAGGCTCGTGCTTCTGTCGCCGGAGGTATATATCACATTTCAATTTTCGTTAAACATTGATTTCCTAATACCACTTTGTCTTAATATTGATTGTCTTGATATTTCTTGTAGATGTAGAGCATCCCATCCCGAGAGGGGGACTCGAGGCCCGAATCAGTCCCACAGGCTGAGGCCCGACAGAGCTATGGGGAGGCAGCATTCCCACTCTTCTTTACGTCTGATTATCGTTATACCAGCGATTATGCCGAGAGGTTCGGCCAGTATATGGGGGATGAGAGCCGCCTCGTGAAGAAGTATCCATTTCACGTTGAGTGGGGCGACCAGCACCGACGCTCATTTGCCCTCTTCTGGGATCAGGCTCGGGTATTAATATATAGTTTCATTTGACTTACCCAATATATTTATTATTATTTAACACTTGCAATTTAATAACATTGTTTTTTTTGTATTTGCAGTTGGATTACGACTTTCAGCCTGTACCCGACCCTGATCACCTTGAGAGAGTGCTCGATCTTCATGCTCTGTACCATGATCTGATGCAGAACATGCAATCAAAGGTTCGATACAATAGAAACGAGCTGAAGATCGACTGCTATTCCTTGTAGATAGCGACCCCTGAGGCAGAGAGAGCGGCTCTCCTACATACTCCGGCCTTTGCGAGAGTCGACGTAGAAACATGGCCTCTTTTGTGCCAATATTTCGACTCTCGGCGCAAACAGATTTGTATTAAATGTAATTCATTGTTTAGTATATAATTTATTTTTTTTTGTTGCTTAATTAGAAAACTAAATCTGAATATGTTGTGCAGAAACATGCCGATCAAAATAAAGAGAATAGGAAGTCAACGAAGAGGGGTCACCCCACTTATACAGGTGGCTCGAGGGATATTACTCGTACCATGGAGTTATCGGTAAATTACAATAGACCTACTGTGATATAATATAATATTAAGAGTTATTTTATAATATATGTAAATTTTTTGCGAATCGCAGAGAGCTCAGACCCTGGCGCAGGGTGGTACACCGAGGTGCTGTCCGCGTATCTTGCCGTCCACGGCATCTCGACAGATCCTTCCACGGACGAGCTTCGATTCCCCGACACCGCTACCCGGAGTATTGCGTAAGTGTTAATATTTATTCAAACAGGTTTGAAATTTTTGTTTTGAAAGGTTCAAATTAAAATGATATACTTATATTTTAATGGTTAATGTGGGTGTAGGAGCGGGTGGTAGAGCATGCGGAGGCATCGGGAATCGATTTTACTGGACAAAACGATCCGATACTGCTGACCCCAGTTCTAGACGCCGCACACAGAGGGCACCACAGAGGTTGGGAGAGAGGCCGGGGACTGGGTCCTAGCAGGGCCATATGAGGTTGGACTCTAATCCGGCGGCTACTTCTCTTACCCCCCATGAGCCACGTCTAGAGCAAGATGTTGCCACCTTGAAGACCACCGTTCAGGAGTTGAAGGAGATGATGGTATGTATATTACTTAATAGTAAAATATTGTATCATATTATAGATAGTAACATATCCAATATTAGTAGCCTGGGCTTATTTGGTTGTAGACTTAACTTTGATTAATCTTATATTGGGGTTTTGCAATAACCTGAAAATGAAATTAATTTGACTAATACACAGTTCTTACTCGTTTATTACACACAAAATTGAACAGATGCGGCAGGGTACTTCGGCTGCGGATGCATCTCCTTCGGCTGCGGCTCCGCAAGCCACTACCACGGCTGCGGTTGCGCAGACCACTCCTGCAGCTCCACAGCCCGCTCAGACTCCTGCACAGTCCGCTCCTTCATTGGTCAAATTTTTGACGACTCAGGGCTGCACCGAGGAGCAAATGCGCCAGATTATATTGATTATCAGAGGTGAAGGTGCTGGACCGAGCTAGGGTAGCTTTATTTATATTTTTGAGAATATATACACTCATCTGATACATATTGTATAAATTTTGGACGATAATGGTTGGTGGTTGTTTGCTTGTTCACGATGATTTATCCTGATATCGTATTCTGTTTGTCTATTTCTTTTATATATTATGCGGGAGATGTTGATTATGAATATTTCTGTATTTGGTTATATGATGTATATATTATTGTGCACAGGACGGGTTAAAAACAGGAAGCCATTTTTATATAAAAAAAAAACCCTGATATTATGTCCCTACGGATTAATCCGTAGGGCCATCTATTGTACCTACGGATTAATCCGCAGGTCCACAGTTTTTCCTTACATATTTATCCGTAGGGACAAAATATCAGGATAACTGACATTTTGCCCCTATGGACACCTACTGTGATAGGCGTTACACTTCCCCTACGGATATATCCGCAGGGGCTTATATCTGGACCTACGGATACAGCCGTAGGGGCTGTAAGTTGCCCCTACGGATGGCACCGGAGGGGCAAGAATTTTATTTTATAAACCACTAAATTAAATAAATATTTTGTCTCTACGGCATACACCGTAGGTACATAGTCCCCTACGCAGTAAACCTAGGGGCAATTTTTACTCCGTAGGGGCATGTTCAGAACGAAGACTTGCACCTGTGTCCATTGCACCTACGGTTAATTTTCTAGCCCTTACGAATATATCCGTAGGGGCACCGCTTTGCCCCTACGGATAAAGTCGTAGGGGCACCGCTTTGCCCCTACGGATAAAGCCGTATGGGCAACCCCTTATTGTAGTAGTGATATATTAGTTTACTCCGGAGTATCGATACTCCCACGACTAGGGACTTTTAAGGATGTGCTTATAAACCACCCAGTTCTCACGTATATGATCGCCATCATAATGCTGGTATTCAAGCAAGAATCTTATGGGCTCTATCAATATGTAATAGTGATCTGTAATACCACATAATGCTGTAAATGGTGATAAAAACAAAGCAGATAGTATACTATCATCTCGAGTAAGATTGTTCTCATTGTATAGGTCATCTCTCAATCATCATATCACGTGCATGCGATTCAATAATTGACTTGAGAGCACTATAGCCTACACAAAAGCCCAGAGGTTTTTACACAAGTTGAAGAACGGGACGGGGACTTTTTGTCCAAAAGAAAACACTGCCGCGCAAGCCCAGATCTTGACCCAAAAACTTCGCATATTTGATGCATTGGAAAAGAGACATCCTCCCTAGTTCTCGCAGGGTGCATAGGCAGCAAACGAAATATTATTTTAGAAAATAAAAAAAATTATAACTGTGTAATTGAAGAATATGAATAGGGAATGTCTATTAGGTCCATGGTTTAAAAAGGATGTACTTTTGATTTGGATCCACCTATAATTTTCTTTTGTGTTAGAATCTACCATATTTTGACAATCAGGATGACTCACGATGGCAGCTGTATGACATAAATATTGAAATTATATTGCCACAAGAACTTCAAGTGAGGAAAAGATTGTGGATTATCCACAGAATTGGAAGCCAATGGCCAAAACCAAAGATGGCCCGATTTGAAAATGGTCCTCGACACATAAATTCACAGTCTGATCCATGTATATGATGTTAAACTATGGAGGAGTGGAAGATATCTGCCTATACTCGGTCTGGAACGTCCATACTCAACATAAAATAATAAAATTTAACCGGTTGGTAATTAGAAAATCGATCCTCACAAAAGATAACTTACTCAAGCGTAAATAGATTAGTCCAATGGAATGCCGGCTTTGTGGCGAGCATGTGGAAACGACTGACCACTTGCTCCTCAGATATAAGGTTACACCACGGATTTGAACAAAATTTTTAGCTAGGTCACGAGAACGTGTAATGCCTTCATCCATTCAGGACTTATGGGTGCCTTGGAGGCTCAAGAACTTTGGAAGACTGGTACCCCAACTTGGGACATCATAGTTAGCGTTATTTGTTGGGTAGTTTGGACGAAACTCAATAACAGGATATTTAACGAAAAAATAAAATCAATAGCCTGCATGATGTATAACACCGATATGCTCATATATAATATTATGGGCAAGGATTGCGGCTACTGGGACCTGCAAGAGAGCCAGATTGACTACGAGAGGGGATGCCGGTCATGAAGGAGCTGCAGCGCAAGGACGACACACATCACTTATTGCACGATAGCTAGTTGAGGGAGGACATATACAGCTCCCGGAGACATAGATGACATTGCTGGGCTGGGACATGTTCGTGGCCTTTACATCAGCATCTAGAGTATGTACATGTTCTGGGCCTTTTTTTGTTAGCAGTTGTCTGGTTTCCATTTTGGCAGGGGATTTGTTTCCCTATTTTGATTTTGGCATGTATGGGACCTGATCCCCAGACTGTATTTTGGTTTCGCATCTGTACGCTTACGGTTTATTTTGTTGTTTCGTTAAAACATCTTTAATGAAACGTGGGGGCTTCCGAGCTCTCGTTTTACTCAAAAAACAAACAAACAAAAAAAAAAGAATAAGAATTTGCTAGTGAAATTAAAGGCTAGATATAATTATACTTAAATTGATTTTATTATACCTTACAACAAAAGCCAACACTTAATAAATAATACATATTATTAATCCCATTTTAAAAAAAATCTTCTAGCATGAGAGGTTAATGCTCATAGCTTGTGTTCTTCTCCTACAAGCTCAAGCAAGATATATCCGGGTTAACCGGTTCTCTCTTAGTCCCTCTAGCGTTGACACAGAATCCTTTTGTGTGTGATCCTGTGATGGTTTGTATGTTGAGCCTCTCCATGTCGATGCCGGAGCATGGCGCCAATGAGCTGCAGTTGAGAATGATGCCATGGACACTTGTAGTTGATCCTTTTAAGCCTATGTAATGCACGTCTTGGACTTGGACAGCCGATCCCTTTTCACAAATTATTACGTAACAGATTAATTAAAATGCAAAAAATAATATGCAATATATGAATTCATATAACTTCCAAATGTGCGGAGACTTAGAAGCTAATTTTGCTCTTATAAAAGCGTTTTTGAAAACTATTGTTAAGGATTTTTATGCAAAAGTGAAATAGAAACATTATGTTTCTATGCCAAAAAAGGGGGGGAAACTCTCGATTGTAAATTTATAAAGTTTAAAGGATTTATTTGCATAATAAATAGATGAGATGCCATATATGGCATTGAAGGATTTTGTAATAATTTAAGAATCGGGTGATAAATTGCAGCAAAGTTAAATATTATGTTTTGTAAAAGAAGAATAATGATTGTTTTCTTTAAAAAAATCAATGCAAATCACAAGCTGTTTAAGCCATAACTTTCATCATCAATCTAAAAATTTTGTTTTCCTTTTTTTCTTTTAATATATTTCATAGAGAAAAGGTTGCTGCTTACCCCATTACAATCTCGACCATGATTACAGTAGAACTGGTCTATAATAACAGGATTCTCGACCGCCATGAAATTAATATTCGTAAATGTGATATCTTTTGCGATACCAGAGCCACCCTAGTTAGTTTGAGGTAAAAAGCAAAAAGAAAGAAAAAAATTAGTAATTTGTAAGAAAACCGGTGGCTTATAAATTTCTCTGCATGAGCTTATAGAAGTTTCATTAATTACCGGCCAAGTCTTAATCCTTACACCATTTGTTGTCTTTGTTAAATTACAATCCGACACGTGAATCTGATTTACACTTGCCCGACTCCCTTTTGCACCCAAGCTCCCAACACTGAAAACCCAAATAAATAAATAAAAAAACAAAATTAAATAACGCTTGCTTAGCGGATATAATGCAGCATTAAAAAAATATTTAAGTAAAACCCATGACAAGAGATGCAAACATAACCTAATGCCATGTCCAGGTCCACAATTTATCCTGCTAATATTAACATTCGACGTCCCAGTTCCAATCGAAATGCAGTCATCTCCTGCAGCATCGCAGGAATGAAAGAAAAAAAATTAGATAAATTGAGTTTAAATTAGCAAACTATGCATACATATTATTTTTAGGGTAAATTTGAGCACCTGTTCCAATATTCGAGTCCAATATTCGAACTTGCTGAGATTTTTCAATATGGATTCCATCAGTGTTGGGGCTGTCCCCAGGAGCTGTGATGGTAACCCCACTTATATGAACTCCATCACATTTGTTAATTCTTATATGCATCATGGGGCTATTTGTAAATTTTAAGCCAGACAATTGCACATTATTGCAATTATCAAATGCTAGAGCCTGCATCAAAATAATAATCATTAATAAATATTAAGGTATTTACGTTTTTTTCCTTCCTAAATCCTATCTATCATATCTTATGATACTTACTTTAGGGGCGTCGGAACATTGCTGCGATAAAATAAGAAAATGAAAAGAACAAAGAAAAAATAAAATTAATCAGTATATATAATATACATCCAAAAAACTAACACTGTTCATCTAAGATTTTTGTGTACCCTGTTTGCTCGACAAGTCCACCAGACTTGGCCGTTGCCGTCAATTTGACCATTGCCATCGACTATTATCCCTCCGGGCACATCGTTAAAATTGATCCACGGGTCAGAACTGGATCGCTTCCATACTTGTCCAGGTGCTACAATATTCCCATTGATCTGCGTTCAACAAGAAGAAGGGGAAAAACAAAAAAATAAAAATTCTAAATTAAATTTCGATAATTCTAACTACATCTCAAACCAATTAATTAGCTTCAATCAAAAAGAGTATGTAAATTTTTTTTTTTAGTACCTGAACATGAACCTGAGATTTGCAAGGGCCTGCCAAGACAATTGGACCAACCACATATGTTTTTCCTGCGGGGATTAGCATGGTTGCACCCTTGCCGCATGCATCCCTCCAAGCTGCTGTTAGCGCCTGTTTGCAATTTCCCTTATTTATTTTACGTACTCACGTAATTTTCATAAATCATGCCAAACAAATTCTAGATCAAATTTCATAAATATAAATATAAATATATTTTGTGTCTAGATAAATTAATTAATAATTTGCATGCTAAAATTATGGCCTTTTTTTACATTACGCACAACTTGTTCTATCTAGTGAAGATTCCATATATATACCATTTTTGGTGGAAAAGTTACTAAATATTAATTATAATTTTTCTTTTATTAATTTATGCTGGTGCTTTTTAATTACATTGCTATCGTCATATACGCCATCTCCAACGGCTCCATGATCAAGGACACTGATCATATCAGCAATCCCTCTAGCAACGAAACAAGCCAGATAAGACAACACAAGCACCAAGTAATATGCTCCCTGCAATTATAAAAATGACAACAAAAAAAAAAGAAGAGAGTAAATAGATGATGAATAGGTATACAGTCCAATTAAGTGTAATACAAAAAAAAAATTAACTATATTCTTACAAGAATGCATGCAATGAAAACTTAAATCCCAATAATTTATCACATATATCGAAAAAGGATAAAGAAGTGGATAACATATATCTCACCATGTTTGTTGTTATCCTTTGATTTCTCTAATAACAATTTTCTTTAGTGCCTATAGCCAGGGAGTAAATATGCATGTTATTTATATAGGGAGCCTATATACATATATGTAATGTAATTAAATTAATTTAGGAAGTTAATTAACATGCCATGTATTTTAATCCATCCAAATATTACAGACCGTTGCATATGTTTAGCTGTAATTAAATTAATTTAGGAAGGGCATCACAAAATAGATATTATGTTTATATACTAGTCAAATAGCATTATTTGGAACCATGAGCCTAGATAGATGCATGCATGATATTTAAAATCGAGAAATTTGCTTCATATATGCTTCCAAAAATGTTTATACGCCCAATAATATAATATTTAATTATATACTATATCAGTGAGTGAGGGGGTGCAAAGTTAATTAATAATATTTAATTAACATGTGACGCTATTTTTATCCGTCCAAATATTACAGACCATAGCATATGATTATCTGTAATTAAATTCATTTGGGAAGGGCATCACAAAATAGATATTATGTCTGTACGGTAGTTGCGCAGTCAGTACTGTAGATGCTTGCGCAAGCATCAACAGTACTGACTGCGCAACTACAGTAAAATCTGGTATCAGAGCCAGGTTGGCTAAATCTCTTTCTTCTTCAAGATGGAGATCCATAAACCTACATAGGAAAAATGTTTTTTTAGGCCAAGCAATCAGGTATAGTTCTTCTTCTAGATCTACTCTAGAAATATCTCTCTGCAAAGTTAATTACGGAACGACACCAAAGTCGCGTAGGGGATCCCATATTAAGCCAGTGATTGGCGTGTTGGTAGCCCATAAATCGTTGACAGTCGTGTAATTGAAATTGCAGTCAGATATCTCTTGAGTGACCATTTAAAAGAAGAATATACAGAATTGCATGTAATAGAAGAACATTTATTCCTTGTAAGCTAATGGTATCGAAATCTTGAAAAAGGAATTCAAATGACTACACTCAGTTCATCAACTGCTATATCTACCAAGATTGCTCGTAATAAGAGCAAACATATTAAAAACTCAAATTTACTTGAGTATCCTTCAGATGAAGAACAGCTGAATAAATGGACAATTCCAAATGTTCCAGCTAAAGAAATTTATAACATTGGGACGTTTGATCTATCGTCCAGACTTTCCATCAAAAGTATGGAAAAGACCATCTCTGTGGATAGCACTGAACAGACTATCCAACTCCTTTCAGAAAAGGATGCTTACAGATTTGAAAAACAATACAAATACCTTCATATTGGGTTAATTCAAGTGGCCTTTAAACCACTTACTCTCCAAGATTTAAATGCCTCAATATTAACATCCTTAAGAGATGCAAGATGTTTAGACTGGATTCCTTCCCTAATGGGAATTATGCAAACAAGTCTGTGTCATGGACCAGTCTACTTTGATGTTTATCCTAATTTAATCTTATCTTTAACTGACCCCAATATACTTGAGGCAGTAACTTTGAATCTAAAAACCCATGGCTATAACTTCATGAAAGGATCTGAAACTATAGCTATAATTTATAGAATCCATTATAAAGTTTTATCTACAATGGCACCCAAGGTAAAAGTTAAAACTGAAAATGGTAAAACCACAATTATTGAAACCAATCTTTTATCCTCTGGTGTTGCTACAAATAGGATTATAAAATGGGAAGAAATTGACTTTCCAGAATCTTGGGTTATAACCTCAGCAGTTCCACCTGCACCAATAATAGATACAGACATTGATCAGATAATACAGACTGACGATGGAAACATTGAAGTAAAATTTGGCTCTAATAATATAGCCAGAATATCAGGAAAACCTTATATGGAAGGTGGTTCCAGTTCTTCTGTTTTAAGAAGATCTTTCTCCAGACCAAGCACCTCTTATAGAGATGTTAAAGGGATTAATATTTCCCAAGATAATATTTCTCATCCCATCTATGAGAAGGAAAATAAAACTTCTCCTACCTCATCAGAGATGAGTTTTCACATATAATTTTATGGATTTAAGACCAGATAGTGATCTGAGAAAATTCCTTAATAAGGAATTTATGAACAAAAAGCATACTGCGTTTAGAGAATGGTTTGGAAAAACCTTTTCTACAGAACAAATGTATCATTATAAAGATCAATATTATAAACATCTTGAAGAAAACCAATGTCTGAAATACTTTATAGATTGGTTTGTTGAACACTTTCTTAATGAACAAGAAAGTAAAATTAATATTTTAGAAGAACATTATAAACAGTGGACCACTCAATCTGGTAAAACTGTGAGATCAATTTATCTACCAACAGAACCTTTAAGGTTATCTGGTGTTTCTACCTCTAATTTAGAGGCAACCGCTTTTATAAAGCCTCTTATTGATGACAAAATAGAAAACACTTTGAAAGAACTTCAAAAGGTTTTCAAACAAAATAATTTCTCTAATATTTACATTCAAGTAATTGGTCAACAATTAACTAGAGTAGAATCTACTTTAGAAAGCTTGAATAATAAATTACAAACAATGGGAATAATTGAAACTCCTGTTATTAAAACCATAAACGAGAAAAATTATATCCCCATAAAACCAGCTCTAGAAATTTCTGGATATAAATTATCCAAAAATAAAGATATATCTTCAGATATTATAAATGCTCTGGAGAAAAAGTTCAGCAATGCAAAGTTAAACATCATTGATGGAGAACCTTCTGAAATATCAGAAGAAGACTCAGAAATAAATGAGTCATCAGAAAGTCAGATTAATATGTCTGACAATAATATCGTAAATACGATAAAATATCCTTTAAGGACGTTGGACAAGCATTATTATAAAAGACCAACTCCTTTAGATGTCCTGTATGAAGAAAGCGAAGCTCTTACCACAAATTCATACTCAGGACGTTCCATTTATGAATGGAATATTGATGGATTACCTGATAAACAAATCCATGACACGTTACATCGTATGATGATGTATGCAACAGTATCAAAACAGCAAGGGAACTCAGATGCTGATGTTGCAAGATTTATATCATGTGGATTTACCGGAATTCTGAAAGGCTGGTGGGATCATTGCTTATCCCCAGCACAAAAGGTTGAAATTTGGGGTGCAGCAAAAATGGAGAACAATACTCCTGTTTCTGATGCTGTTTATACACTAATACTTACAATCCTCGATCATTTCACAGGGGATGTAAGTAATCAAGCTGAGAAGGTTAGAACTTTGTTGCAAAATCTAAGATGTCCTACTTTGACACATTTTAGATGGTACAAAGATACCTTTCTTAGCAGAGTTATGCAACTAGATGATGCAAATAACTCTCATTGGAAAGCCAAATTTATAGATGGCTTACCCAACCTTTTTGCTGAAAGAGTTCGAACTAATCTGAGAACTCAACATGATGGGGTTATACCCTACAATACCTTTACATATGGTCGCTTAATAAGCACCTGTGTTAAAGAAGGTTTATCTTTATGTAATGACATAAAGTTAAAAAACCAATTGAAAAGCCAGAGATTGACTGGAAAACACGAATTGGGAGAATTTTGTAGCCAATTCGCAATGGAAGATCCTTATATGGATCGAAAAGATAAAAAGAAGACTAAAAGAACGGAGTCTAAACGACCTCATTATAAAAGGAGGTATAAAAAGCCTTATAAACCTTCTAAACATAAAGAAGAAGGAGATAAAAGGAAAAAACCTCATAGGTTTAAGAAGAAATCTACTTCTTCAGCCACTTGTTACAAGTGTGGAAAAGTTGGTCATTTTGCCAACAAGTGTTATACCAAAAAGAGAATTAATGAAGTAGAAGATGAAGAATTAAGAAAGTCATTATATAAAATAATGATTAATTCGTCAGAATCTTCTGAATCCTCTGAATCAGAATCAACAGATTCCTCATCAGATGATGAAAAAATTTGTTCTAGTAAATGTTGTAATATCAACAATAAAGAAAATTACTGGAAATCTATAGTTGAGATGAACGGTCTCACTATTAATGTCATAACAAAAGATGACAAAAAGATCATTCTTAAAATCATTGAAGACGAACACATTCAGCGAGAACTTAAATCTAAGTTGGTTGAAGTTCTTCTTAAAGAAGAAAAGGAGAAATCTCCTGCTATTGATAATGTTTATAGACTATCAGAAGTCTTTAAAAGACAACAATCAAGAGAAAGTAAGCCTGTAACAATTGCAGTTTTACAGAAAGAGGTTAATAACCTCAAAACCGAAATTATAGAACTAAAAGTTCAAAATAAAGATATTTTGAAAAGAATATCTATTATTGAAGGAAACACCATTATACAAGGTGAATCTTCAAATAATGAAGATGAATTTACTGAGGAAATTGTCCCAGATAAATTCCTACAAACTATTGATTTAGTATTAAATCAAAAATGGTACATTCGAATCACCCTTATAATAAATAATGATTTGGTTATACCCGATCTTATTGCACTGGTTGACAGTGGTGCAGATTTAAACTGTATAAAAGAAAGAATTATTCCTATAAGGTATTGTGAAAGAACTACACAAACCTTGAGTACAGCCGATAATAGTACTCTTACTACACCTTATAAGGTGTCGAATGCAAATATTTGTAATAACGACATTTGTATTCCCTCTCCTTTGATTATAGTAAAGGAGATATCACAACATGTGATACTCGGAACACCCTTCCTCACTAAGATAATGCCTATAAATAAAATAGACTCACAAGGCATTTATAGCTCTTATAAAGGAAAAGAGATTATATTTCAGTTTACAACTGATCCTATGATGAAAATTATAAATGAGGTAAAAGATATTTACCTAAAAGAAAATCAAATAAATTTTATTAAAGAAGAAATAACTTCTTTACAAATAAACAAACAACTTGATTCTAGTATAATAAAAACCAGAATCAAAAATCTAGAAAATGAGTTTATAACTCAAACTTGCAGTAACTTTCCTAATGCATTTTGGGAAAGAAAACAGCATATTGTCAATCTTCCTTATATAGAAGATTTTTCCGAGGAAAATATTCCTACCAAGGCGAGACCATGCCAAATGAATCAAGAATATCTTGAACTTTGTAAAAAAGAAATTAGCAGTCTTATAGACAAAGGGCTAATAAGAAAATCAACTTCTCCATGGAGTTGTACAGCATTTTATGTAAATAATGCTGCTGAACAAGAGCGGGGGGTACCACGCCTTGTTATAAATTATAAACCTTTAAACAAGGTACTTAAATGGATAAGATATCCTCTCCCTAATAAAAGGGATCTGCTTAATAGAATAAGCAAGGCCAAAATATTTTCTAAGTTTGATTTAAAATCAGGCTATTGGCAAATTCAGATTCATGAATCTGATAAATATAAAACTGCTTTTGCAGTACCTTTTGGGCATTTTGAATGGAATATAATGCCGTTCGGATTAAAAAATGCACCATCTGAATTTCAAAATATTATGAATTCGATATTTAATCCTCATACGGACTTTATCCTTTCATATATTGATGATGTTCTTATTTATTCTGAGAACATTGATCAACATTTTAAACATTTAAATGTTTTCAAACATCTGATTATAAAAAATGGACTAGTCATATCTGCTCCAAAAGTGAAATTGTTTCAAACAGCTATACGTTTTTTGGGACATAATATTAATAATGGAACTATTGTTCCAATTAAAAGAAGTATAGAATTTGCTTCTAAATTTCCTGACTATATTTCTAATGTTAAGCAGCTCCAAAGATTTTTGGGTGCTTTAAATTATGTAGCAGATTATTATAAAAATTTAGCTACAAATGCAGCCATATTATACGCTAGGCTAAGAAAAAATCCATCACCTTGGACAGATGATCATACTAAAGCTGTTCAAAAAATTAAAGAGACAGTAAAGAATTTACCATGTCTTCATATTGCCAATCCTAATTGGAAGAAAATTGTTGAGACAGATGCTTCAAACATAGGTTACGGAGGCATCTTAAAACAAGTAGATCCTACTAATAATAAGAAAATTCTTGTAAGATTTACTTCTGGAAAATGGAATCCAGCCCAGTTGAATTACTCAACTATTAAGAAAGAAATTCTTTCTATTATCAAATGTATTTATAAATTCCAAGATGATTTATTAAATCAAAAGTTCTTATTAAGAATTGATTGTAGTGCAGCCAAATCTGTGTTACAAAAAGATGTTAAAAATTTAACATCAAAGCAAATATTTGCTAGATGGCAAGCAGAATTATCTGTCTTTGATTTTGATATTGATTATATAAAAGGAACTGACAATTGTCTTCCTGATTTTTTGACCAGGGAATTTCTGCAGGATACTGCAGATGCAGACCCCGATGAGGGGGCGAGGCCCAGACAGAGGGCGAGGAAGGGGAAGGAGTAATACTCCTAACAACTCCCCTTATGCGAACTGGCTTAGAATGCAAAAGCCAAAATCCATGCAAATAGACATGGAATCAGAGGCGTCATACGCCCAATCAGAATGGAAAACGCCTCAGAAAAAGGCAAATAAAAATACTTCTAATATAAGTATTTACAGTCCTCAAAGCGAGGCTGAGACATCTTCAACATGAAATATTCCTGGACAATCCTTTAAAAAAGCAATTGAAGATGCTAATGACAGTTATACCTCAAAAGATAACTCTGAACAAATTATATGTTTGGAAAGGAATGATATTCCTAAGATGCATGATCCATGGTCCTTAAAGGAAAAATATATTGAGACCATTTCTTTTGCTGCATCAGCGGGGAAAACAAGGCAAGTATATGAAGCCTTGCTAATAGTTTCTGGATCAGTAGAAATAAAACACTACTATCCAAACGGGAAAGAAAGTGGAGAAATTATAAACTTCTCCAAAGCCATTATTAGAATGATTCTTAGCCCACATGAATGGGCTTTACACCCTAATAGGGCGATGTCGTTCAAAGTAGGAGAAGAGCGACACGAATGCAATTATTGGGATTATATCCAAGCTTTTGAAAAAAATTTATACTATGAAAATCCAGCGAAAAAGCATTCCTGATTTATAATTATAAAACCTGATGTTATAAAAGCAGGTATACCAGTTTGGTTTATTCAACTATGGCAAAAAATTGGGGCAGAACTAGCCATACTGCCAAAATCTATTTTTAATCTATTCGTTCCTTGGATAGAATCACATCCAAGATTTCATAATACTCATGATGAATCCATCATAGAAGGAGAAAGCACTCTCCATTATTTTATAGAAAATGAAATGCCATTTATATTTAGATGGACGATCATTTCGGAGTTCGATAATAAAAACATTCCCATTCTATCCAGAAAATTCCTCATTAAATGGTGGTCTGGAATTATAGAAGAAGAAAAGATAGTTGGCATAAAAGCAGCTATCAAGGGCAATAATAATGCTCTGGATAATAAAATTAATGAAGAATTAGCAAAGGAAAATCCAATGCTAAAGTTAAAACTATCTTTTCAGAGAAAGTATCCTAATATCTCTGAAGAAGAGCTGATGAAACGCTGCTTAGAACATATGAAAAAGCAGTTCGAACAAACATTTGAGAACTCAGACACCAATTCTTCTACGTCTGAGAAGACTACCAAGTCGGTAGAAATGAAAGAATGCTTTCAGGGGCAATCCCAGGACCCAGAGGACGATCTAAAAACAGCGGATCAACTTTGGGAAGATCTTATGGGCTCAAAATTGAGTCAGGATAAAGGCAAGGGCCTAATGAAATAAACTGAACAAGAAAGAAAGGACTGTTTACCAAAATGAACGACTGCAAAAGAATCCAGCACACGGTTTTGGTAAAAGTATCCTTGGCCCATGGTTTTCATAAAACCAGAAATCATCACATGGTTTTTATAAAAAACCAGAAACTGTGGCGCATCTACAGTTTTTGCGCATCTACAGGTCAAGCGGCGCAAGCAACTACAGCACAGACTGCGCAAAGCATCTACAGGACGATGCATCCACAGTACTGCGCATCTACAGTGCACATAAAGACAGCGCGCCTCAATTATAGAGCTCAATTATTGAAGACAGCTCACCCTCAATTATAGAGCTCAATTATTTCATAAATATAAATATAAATATATTTTGTGTCTAGATAAATTAATTAATAATTTGCATGCTAAAATTATGGCCTTTTTTTACATTACGCACAACTTGTTCTATCTAGTGAAGATTCCATATATATACCATTTTTGGTGGAAAAGTTACTAAATATTAATTATAATTTTTCTTTTATTAATTTATGCTGGTGCTTTTTAATTACATTGCTATCGTCATATACGCCATCTCCAACGGCTCCATGATCAAGGACACTGATCATATCAGCAATCCCTCTAGCAACGAAACAAGCCAGATAAGACAACACAAGCACCAAGTAATATGCTCCCTGCAATTATAAAAATGACAACAAAAAAAAAAGAAGAGAGTAAATAGATGATGAATAGGTATACAGTCCAATTAAGTGTAATACAAAAAAAAAATTAACTATATTCTTACAAGAATGCATGCAATGAAAACTTAAATCCCAATAATTTATCACATATATCGAAAAAGGATAAAGAAGTGGATAACATATATCTCACCATGTTTGTTGTTATCCTTTGATTTCTCTAATAACAATTTTCTTTAGTGCCTATAGCCAGGGAGTAAATATGCATGTTATTTATATAGGGAGCCTATATACATATATGTAATGTAATTAAATTAATTTAGGAAGTTAATTAACATGCCATGTATTTTAATCCATCCAAATATTACAGACCGTTGCATATGTTTAGCTGTAATTAAATTAATTTAGGAAGGGCATCACAAAATAGATATTATGTTTATATACTAGTCAAATAGCATTATTTGGAACCATGAGCCTAGATAGATGCATGCATGATATTTAAAATCGAGAAATTTGCTTCATATATGCTTCCAAAAATGTTTATACGCCCAATAATATAATATTTAATTATATACTATATCAGTGAGTGAGGGGGTGCAAAGTTAATTAATAATATTTAATTAACATGTGATGAATTCAGCTTCCAACGCAACCCTGATCCCGTACGTGGTCAAGATCAATACTCGCGTGGTCCTCCTCATGAGCCTCAGTTGGCAGTGGGAGGAACCACCCCGCCAATTTGGTTCCATCATCATCTACCCCACCGAAAGCGCTTATCTGGCGGAAATCTCGGTAGACCAGATGGCCAAGCCGTTCTCAAAAGGAAAAAGGCCGAACATTGTGATCGCTAAGGCACCACAATCTAAATGTAAGACGGTGTCCGAACGACTCTCTGGTTCTCCAACCGAGGCAAGACTGTCGGATCAAGACTTAGAAGAGTAAGAGAAACGACAACCGTAGAAGCGGGAACTCCAGCAATACCAACGTCCTCAATGCGTCTGACAATGAAGACAAGCGGAAGGCAGGAGATTCCAAAACAAACCGGTCTTGAAAGCCAGTGCTGGGAGGTGAAGGGACTTCCCTGGAGGAGAAAAAGAACAAGGTCTACTCTCTCAGGAGAGATAAAGTCCGCAAGATATTTAAACATGCTCGGAACAATGGTCTACAATTTTCCGAATCGAAGAGGCATCATGAAGCAAAGATGACCGAAAATCCTTTGTATTGCTCATACCACCGAGTAGTGAGCATGCGATCAAGAATTGCTATATTTTCAAATATTGGGTTGAAAAACAATACAAGACTGGAGAGATCGAACTGTCTAAAAGCGTGTTGATCAACAATCAAGTTACAACCACCAATTTTATATGGACAGAAGATGAAGCTTTCTGGGAGCAAACAGCTGAATCCGCTACACCGAAAAATGAATCCGACTTGCAGCAGCCTCCATGGAGCATGCATATATCTAAGAAGACGAAGAAAATGTTAAAGCTGCTTCAGCAAGAGCCCAAACCTGAATAGGAGGGACAGAAAGAGCCTACCTTTCCAACTACCAATTCAGCTCGATCAGGTTTAAAGTCCAAAAAGTTTAAGAAGAAGAAAGGGAAAAATGCAGCTCAACGCAAAAAGGAGTCTGCGAGAAAATCGACTATTGAAAAGTATATCGATTCTCTTGAAGACTACGAGCAAAAGGAAAGAACTCTAATTCAATTAGAGTGTTTCCCCATAGCAGCAGCTGAAATTCTGGAAAAGCTAGAAGAAGACTCTGATGATGAGGTCCCTATTGTGACCTACTGTGCCATCCATCTTGGTAGCGACTCTGAGGAAGAGCTCTGTTTTCCCGAAGAGGACGAGAAGTTTGGCACAAAGGCCAACCAAATCTAGCTCAGAAACGGAAGGGCTCTACCGGCAAATCAAGGAACGCCCTAAAAGGGAAGGAAAAATAAGACACTAATGAAGAAGACGGCGGAGAGCTGGCTCATGAAGACTCGAGTCCTTCCCCGCTGGACTGTAATGTCTTGGCTCATCTCCAGAAGCTTTCGTCTCTCTTGAGCATCTACGATACCATGGTCCTATCCAAAGAGCTTAGAGACGTTCTCATTCACGCTCTACAAAACTCCGAGTGGTACCAGGTTCGCTTCGCGGAAATTAATATGAAAGAAACCCAGTACACTCTGCATGCATCCGCGACCATGTTTAAGAACGAAGACCTGCTACTGGGAAAAGCTGAGCATAACCGGCCGCTTTACGTGACCAGGTACAGCGATGGAGATCGGATTAATCGTATATTGATTGATCCGGGGTCTTCAGTAAACATCATGAACTTGCGGATTTTAAAGAGTTTGTCAATGGACGTCCGATACCTGTCAAGCGAAAGGATTGTCATTCAAGACTTCAATCAAAATTGCCAGCATGTCCTGGGATCTATTGCTCTGCTGATCAGGTTCGGGGACCTACAAACCAAAGCCAAGATATACGTGATCGACGCCGGCATTTCTTATAAGATTCCCTTAGGACGACCATAGCTTCATGATTACGGTATCGTTCCGTCAAAACTCCATCAGTGCATGAAGTATACCAAAGATAGCGAAGAAAGACACATTGACGAAGACATACAGCCATTCGATGTACATGAAGTCCGATATAAAGACTCTCGGTACTTTGTGAACCCCCAAAATACTGAGCCATAACTAACTAAAAACAGAACGGATTCGAAACTCAAAAGAAAATCTAAGCCGGCTGTCACTTTCAAAAGAAAAAAACCTTATGTACATCTGCATTTCAGCAGTAACACTGATGAGTCCGACGCTGGAAGTCCGTCCTTCCGTAAAAACCGTCCTCATCTTAGTAGCAATAAGGACGGGTCTGATATTGAAAGCTCATCCGGCGGCAAAATTCACCCTCGTTTAGACAGTGACACTGACGAGTCAGAGGAAGAGGACTCGCCTTGCAACAGCTATGCAAATTGGACCCTCATGCAAAAAGCGAAGCTAAGAGAAACCTTCGATCTTACAGAAGGGTCCCGAGGTATCATAATGGTACCGGAGCAGATATGCAAAGAGCTCGATGCATTGTCAGTCTCCACCGTGGACCAGTTGAAAACTTTCTACGTTCCCGGAAGGAAAAGTAGACAGAAGGGCATCCTGTTTTTTAGGTCAAATTCTGCCGTGCATCCAGACGATTTGTCTGTCACGCGCCTTCCCTATGAGAGAGGCATAAGAGTCATTCTTAATCCCAGATATTATGCGCTCGAGATGCGGGGATATTTTAAAATATGCGGATGTCGGTTATATCAAACGGACTCTGGAGCGAAGTTTTATGAGGGGCTGTGGCATTCACATCAGGTCCGAGCACTTACCGATGGACGAATACCAGATAGAAGGGGCATAAGTTTCATTCAACCTGGCGTCAAAGCATGTTACATGATCTGTGTTGGTGAAGCCCGCTAAGTGTCAAATGATGAAAACGAGATAGCCGAGCAAGAAGAATCCTCTAGAGAGCTCGAAGATGGAGGACAAGCAACCTTCGACGAGCTAACCGAGATTGATTTGGAAACGCGCGATAATCCAAGGTTGACCTACATCGGCTCACTCTTGACAAAGGAAATGAAAGAGTGGATAATTGCCCTGCTGCATGAATTCGTTGACTGCTTCGCATGAACGAATAAAGAAATGCCTGGCCTCTCCCCTAAAGTAGCCTTGCATAAGCTAACTATATCTCCTGACGCCAAACCAGTCAAACAAGCTCTTCGAAGGATGAGAAGGGAGCTAGAAAAAAAGGCCATTGATCAGTCAAATTTATTGCACATTTGTATGGATATTTTCCCTATTATTATTAGTTACTAAAAGGTATTATTTGTAAATTAAGAACATATGTGGGTTTATTTGTAAAAAGATTATTATCATATGTTTCTTAATTTATAATTAATATAAATAGGGAATATATGCATATCATATTTAAATGAAATATCCACGAGATTATTTATTAAGTAAAATATGCATATCTTGCCAAATATTCCAAACCAATATTATTAAGATATCATATCAATTAATTGGTTGGAAGATTTTCTCAAAAAAAAAAAAAACAAATACTACTAACAATGTGATTTGAGATATTGTGCAGATATTATAATAAATCAGCTCAGGGCTGAACTATAAATAGGAGATCCATAGCAAATCGATTCACCCAATCAAATCTGCCGAATGTTAGGAGCAAATTGAAGAATCTCGCAACGGCAGAGACTAAGAGATATATTTTCAGAATATTTTTATCAGAAGGATCTCCAAATATCGAGAGAAGAAGGCACAAAGAATCTGAAGACTCAGCTCTACCAGGGAGCGGCGGATCCGCGGCCAATAGGGGGAAAATGGTGGCTAAAGCGCGGTCAATCTTTGGCCATTGGATGTGAAAAATCATAGGATTGGTCGTCTTTGCACATACTTTAATATGACGTCTAGGATTTCAAGTTCCAGAGCCTATATAAAGGACCGAGAGCAATTAGGGCTATCATCAATCCATCGAAGAATCGACTGATCTACCGATCAAACAGTCTAGAGAAAGCTAGGGTTTTGTAATTTGGTTTTTCAGCGAGCACCTTTTGTAATGCAATAGTTATTCAATAAAAGTTAGTTCTTTCTTTAATTTTGTCGCATTTACTTTGCCGGGGAAATAGTTATTCAATCAAATGGCGCCGTTGCCGGGGAAACGGTCGTAATATTTTTCTTGTTATTCGGGTTGATTTCTAATATAATACCAGAAAAAATAAAAATAAAAAAAACCTCATTTTGTATTTTTAACGATTTTTGTGCGCTTTTTGTGAAAAATCTGGAGCACTTGGAGCGAACCAATAGAGATTGTCAAATAGGAGCAGAAGAGCATTTAGGTGTAGTGCCAAAATTTGGAGGGGAGATCTCATCAGAGGGCGGCGGAACCGCGGCCCAAAGAAGCTCTTGGCGGCGGAAGCGCGGCCACCTTGGGGAGTTAGGCCCCCAAATTCTTTTGGTATTATCCTATTGTCTTCCTTTCTCCTCTGAAACTCCAATACACTATTTTTACCTGCAGAATTCTTTGCAAACAACGCCGCTAAAAATCTTTTTACGTGTTTTAGATTTTGGATTGTTTTGCATATTTAAAACAGACATTAAAGGGAACGAAACCCAAATTCAGATTATGTGGGGATTTCATTACCCTTCCTAGGCCCCACAAATCACAAACAAGCATACGTATCAGCTTACATTAATAAAAAAATATCTATACAAAGTTTCTAAGGACAATCGCGCTCAATTAGGATAAAGGAGGGTCATGGGTATCTATTGTTTATCCGTATTTTTCTTGTGGTGTCTAAGGCAAGTGTGACTAAGAAAAATGGTTTACTTAATTAGGCCCGCTATTTCGATGATTTGTATAGCGGATACCTTCCATTTACTTGGATGGTTGCAAGATTGATAAGGAGGTGATAGAAGATTTATCCTACGTATTGTCCATTGGAAGTCTAGAAGAGCTCTAGTGATTTGATCTAGGTGACCCTACCTCTAGGGATTGTTTGTGCATTTTGTAATTGGTTGAGTCAAGTCCTTCTTTACAAGCAAAAAAATTTCTAAAAATCCTTTAAAATGCTTAAAAATTTACCATTTCACCCTCTTTTCTTTTCACTCTCTTATGATGGGTAACCCAAACCGACCAAATCTTGGCGAGCTTTGCTACACACAGCAAGATATTTATTTATATCGTTATTGCTTTGGTAGAACTTCCGACCCCGCCATTTCTTTTAGGGATAGGATAGAATGCTATAGAAATAACAGTTGGACACCTCACTCAAATTTCTATCAACCGTGTCAAAATTCAACACCTTCTTATGTTGATAATCATTTTAAGGCTAGTGAGGAAACTTTTAAACCCATGTCCATTGCTGAGTATATTGTGAAGGCCCGTAGCCAAAGTTTCATATCTTTCACTGCTCCAAAACCGTTAGGACAACAATTACAATCATTTCCATATGAAAATGTTGATACTCCTTTTGAGGCGAATATGACAACTTTTACACCCATGATTATTACTGAGAAAATTGCAAAAGCCAGTCGCCAACAATTCAACCAATCTTAATCTTCTTCATATCACAACGTTGATCCTAATCCTATCTATGAAAATTGGATCCACTCTTCTAACTTTTATCAACAGCACCAAACTTTCACACCCTCTCATGTCGATACTTCTCTTAAGGCTAATGTGGCAATTCGTAAACCCATTTCAATTGCGGAACACATTGAACTCGCCCGTAGTAAACAATTAAATACATTCCAACCATACTCAACTTTTGCACCTTATCTAGACAGTGCTTCTGAAAATCAATTAGGAAGTTCCACGGTTTAAAGAGAATGCTTCATTGAAACTTCTTCACAAACCATATCTAATCTTGAAGTAAAGTTGAAATTGAGTAGTGAGAAAGAACCAGGGATCCCTCTAAGTCAAACCAAAACCAATTCTTTTGAGCTCAACACCTTCCATCCTGAACTCCAACCGAATGTAGTTGATGATCCACCACTTAATAATCTAAGTGATGAGATGCCCGAGAATAACATGTTTGATTTTTCCAATCATAAGTGTGAAAGAGAGCCTTACACCATTCCAAATCAAACCGATCATTATCCGCCTACACTTGATATTTTAAACCTTTCAATTCTATCAAGTGAACCAAGTGATCCATTGATTGAGAATAATATAATTGATGAATTTTAAAGAACTAATCGTTTGATTTGATTGACAGTGCTAGTGAGATCGGTGTTGAGAATATCTTTGAAGATGAACTCTCTATGTTGGATGAGTTGGATTCCTCGACCCATCATGTCCCTTCCATTGAATGTGAATATCTTCATGTGCATTTAACCGATCATATTCTTATCACTGACCTATCCGATATGCAAAAGGATATTCAGCCTTCATCTCCTATATCTGATTCAACAATACTCGACACCCAAGTTCGTTTACCCATTTCATTACACACTTTCTATGCTTCTTCTCATCTTCTTTCAATTCCACCTAGATTTGATGAACCACACTCCGATATTTCGAGTTCTATGATTCTTGAACGACCACTCGAGTTAGACTCTTTTGAAAATAAGGTAGACGAGCATTTCGAGTCTCCTACCTCCATAATTTCTGACAAATCGAGTGTTGTGAATCCTGGTGTGCAATACATTGACCTTGAAACTTTCAATTTTCCTAGTGAATCTGTCTATTCCACTAACATGGATATCGATTCCTTTTTTTCCGATGAGATCATCATTAAGAACATCGATGAAAGTTTCGAAAATGTAACAACCCTAAACTTTCTGTGCAATTTTTTTTTCAAAAATACAGAAAGGGGTACGTGAGCCTGAACATAAGTTATAAGTTTGTTTTGCTTTAGAACATCAAGAAGGAGCTTGCAGCTCATTGGTAAGACCTTGCACTGCTGAACTAAAGCACAAGAGTTCAAATCCCATCAGCCACACATTATTTTTATTTAAAATTCTTTTAATCTTTTAGAAGCCCAAGAGTCTACACGTGCACAACACGTAAAACCAAGAGTCACACATAAAACAAACGAGTTCACTGCAGTAGTCAAAGCGTCGGGGACACGTGGCGTCGAGGGGAGCCCCGACTTGGCCGACTCGGGCCGGCGGGAAGCGCGAATCGGACGCCGCCGCCGGCTGACTTAGCTCAAAACCCTTTTTTTCATTTTTCTGGCAACTCTTAAACTCTCTATAACCCCTGTATTATTTAAATTCCGTAGACATTTACAGAGCAAATTAAAACCCCATTTAATCCATTTTTTTAATACAAATTTTAATACACCCTTTCATTACCATAAACCCTAATTTTTCCCATAAATACCACACCTCAAATCACCCCCCTCACTCTCAAATCTCTGCCCAAACTCATAAGAAAATTCTCAAGACTTTTTTGTGTGCAAGTGGAGTTAGCAAAGGGCGAAGCTCCGACGAACTTCTGACGACGACCTGAGGAGTTTCCGGCGACGAAACGACGCACCAGTGCTTTCCCAATCTTCCTCTTCCTCTTCTCTTGACCCTAAACCTGTAAGTCCCCCTTCTCTCTCTCTCTCTCTCTCTCTTGCTATTATCAAATTCTTAATCCTTAAAACGTGTCGGAAGCGGAGTTATCCGGCTTCCGATTCTCTTTTCTTTCAAAAATACAATATTTTCTTAATAACAAACCTATAACTTTTGCTATCTGGTTTAATACTCGTTAGCTAAGACAATAGAACAAGTTTGACATTAAAATAATAATCGTAGCAAGTTTTATTCCATTTTTACAGTAAAATACCTTTATGTTTCATATTGACATATTTATACCTTTTAACCATGCTAGCTTTAGAAAAACTCACGGGGTAATGACCTACCTCCTCACAACACTCATATGTAACATAGCACGATGAAATTTGGGAACATAGATCTGGGGAAATACGACTTTACATATAATTACCTTCAATTTTTTAAAAAAAATTCTACAAGATGTGTATTTTAACAAATCTTTGCAATGCGTCTCTACAACCCATTTCAGGGAATCCGTTCGGGATGGTACGGATTATCGTACATCCTCGGACTTGGTAGTGCGAGATGCAGACCTCCGCAAGAAGCATACGGTCTCGAAAGATTTAAAATATATTTTTCTTTAGAAAAATGTGATTTCTATTATAAATAAAACTTATATTTTTAATAAATATATATATATATGTAATTAATATCAAAATATCTATTTTTAATATTTATAATATTTCACATTTCCAAAATTCAAGAAAAACATTTCATTTACAAGAAAATACCATACAATTCCAATATTACAAATAAATACCATATATTATGAAATTAGGTTTTATTCACTAGAAATGTCACATTGATAAAATATACATCCATGAAAACTCTAAAGACGATAATAAAATACTTGAGGTGTATTTTGAAAATTATACAAAAATTATTTTTACATAAAACCCCCCTTAAGTTATACTAAATTACAATAAGGACCCTAGTAAACATAGGTTTAAGCGGAACCAGTCTCTTGAGCCTCAGGGAGCCGGAGATATGGGTGCTTACCTATTTAAGATAGACAACTTAACAAACGGTGTTATCAACACGGTAATTGTCTTTGAAAAAGACACAAATCCTGCCGTCCATGTACAGCAGTTACCGATAACACTAAAACCTAATTCAGGACTTCAATTTCTTTTCTAATTGTCTGACTCAGACTGAGTCTCAATATAATCAATCTGACTTGAATATGATTCAAGTACAAACTACAATTCAACATGAATCCATGAATCTATATATTCAATCTATCCAATCTATACAACTTGACTGAACCGAACCATGGATATATTCCATTTACATGATCATTCATTATATCCGTTCCATTTCTAATATCATGGTTCCGACAAGTCATTCATCTATATACAATATACAATTCAAACAATACGTCAATACAATCAAGACATCGCGGGGTTTATAAGGGGTAGATTGGTACGGAAGGTGTTAAAAGTGGCACAAGACTGTAACTATAATACACCTAACCCGAATTCAATTGCCGTTGTACCGTGGCTGAACGGTTCCTTGTGCTCCGTATACCTTAGTCTCCGGAATAGTGGGACTTCTTTCGTATACACTGGCATTCTTCTGTATCAAGCTGCAAACAACAACGTTACATTAAATATAACATTATAACAATATACTCTCTATTCTGTCTACTCCATTCTTGTCTATTTACGGGACTTACCGAGCGATTTATTCGCTGACGACATTCTCTTTCTTCTTCTTTGGAATGTCATCAGGTGATTCACTGGAGATCGAGCTCACCAGCGAGGATTTGGACCAGTTAGCTTTCGACCCGGAGCTCTAGTTACTTATACATTTCATTTCAGTACTTTCCATTTCTATTATGTCACTGTTTAGGCATTGCTTTCTATTCCATGTATTTACTTTTCAGATGTATTGTAGAAAGAATGTTAATAAATAAAGTTGATGTTCAATATATATCTATTGTCATTGTCTCTTGTGCATTTTACTTATATTGCTTAGATACGCTTAGCTTATTTACTTCAGAGTAAATACGTAGCGGCCTCGTCGTGTCCCCTTCGCCGTACAGTAGGAAGCTGGGCGTGACAGAAAATATTTTCGCCGAAGAACTCGCATTGCTTGAAGACTTGGATGTTGTGATGAATCAACCTCCACCGGAAATTCGTGCGCCTCCCTTAAGCCGAAGTTAAACCGCCACCCGTTTTTTAATCACATACGAGAATACGACTATTCCACCCATTCCTTATCTTTCACATTCTCGTTTTCATTCACCAGCACCTTTTCGTCTCCACCAACCGAGATGTAAAACCTTTCGATTACACCTCTTATCTTCTACCTAAATCATCTCTTATCATTACTCTTATTTCTGTTTCTTCTACTTGAGACATGATACAACCTCCATTCTTATACAGTTTCGAGTTTTCTTCACGTCTATCTGTTACAGTATCTCTCACCAACCATGGTGCTATCTTGATAAAATATTTGAATGGTTTGTTTTAAGTTTTTTTCTTTGTAATGTTTTGTGTAGACCGATAATATTTATCCCCCCCCTCTTATGTGGAATTTCAATATTTAGTAATGAAAACATTGTTTTACTCAAGTTTGGGGGAAAGAAGAAAATATTTTTAAAACGGCTCTTGAAAGAAAGGAAATTTCTGCACGACTGTGAGCCAAAAACAGGTTTGGGGGAGGATTTCACTGTCATTCACTCTTGACCTCTTCTTTATACCATCTTATTGAACTGTTTCTCCTAATCTTCAGGTTTTGAGCTTACAGGACAACATTAGTGAGGACACTGCTACAAACAAGTTTGGAGGGATGGTTTGTACGCATCATATGTTAATTTTGCATTGCATAAAAAAAATTTGAAAATAAAATTTAGAAAGTGAAAAATACATATGAAAGAAAGGAAGAGATTTAAAAAATGCATGAAAATTAGATATTTTAGAACGAAGCTAGTAATACGTAGTCATGAGCTTTTGTCCAAAGGGTTAGTAAGATGAAAGAATCACTAATCTGCGGATAGAAATAAGTCTGAAAAATAGTCCCTATTCTTGAGTCCAAACTTCTGAACGTTAATACCCTACTATACGCACTTGCACACATCTTGAAACTTGGGATAGTAGAGGATACCTTGAAATACTCTTGCCTGAAAAACGCAGTATGAAAAAAAATTCAATAAAATATAAATGGTGCAGAAAAAAGAACACTAGTTTTTTAATTACTTAAGGCAGCATAAAAAAATATAGCGAGGCTTCCTTATCAACTAGTGCCTTAGACCAACTGGTTTGTGAGTCACTGCTAAGCCTTAAGTGTTGCAAGATTAGGATATTACTAAGTATGTCTTAATAAGTGAGCACATTCGATAATCAGTTGGTCAGTATCTCAAGAAATATTAACGGTCGCATGAAGAATGTTTGAGCAAATCTATCTAAAACGTCATCGACCAAAAAGTACTAAGGAATATGGACAAAGGGTATGATAGCTTGAATTGAATTCTCCAAGTGTAGAGATGACTTTTACACATACGTAGGGGTATATAATCGATATTTGGAGAAGAGGTAAGAAGGAAGACTAAAGACTATGTTTTATAGAGGGAGGATGTGATTTCCGACATCTTTTCAAGACCTTTAAGATAGGGCTCATAACAACTTAAAAGCTAGTGTAGTTTGAAACTCTTATTTTCAAGTTTTTTCTTTTATATATTCCTTATCTTTACATGTAATTTTTGCCTTCTTTCTTTTATTTCGGAATTTTATGGGTGAAATTCGCTGAAAACCCTCAGGCGACAACACTCCTCCTACTCGGAACACCTAGAGGTTTAATGGCTTGTTGCACGAGATAAGTGCAATCGTGTTACCTATGAAAGTGTGCTGAGTTTTTTCTTTCTCTTTTGATAATAAAATAGTTTGCTCGGGATGATCAAAGATAAGTTTGGGGGTATTTGATCGGTCAAATTTATTACACATTTGTATGGACATGTTCCTTATTATTATTAGTTACTAAAAGGTGTTATTTATAAATTAAGAACATATGTGGGTTAATTTGTTAAAATATTATTGTCATATGTTTCTTAATTTATAATTATTATAAATAGGGAATATATGCATATCATATTTAAATGAAATATCCACGAGATTATTTATTAATTAAAATATGCATATCATGCCAAATATTCCTAACCAATATTATTAAGATATCATATCAATTAATTGGTTGGAAGATTATCTCAAATAAAACAAATACTACTAAAAATGTGATTTGAGATATTGTGCAGCTATTATAATAAATCAGCTCAGAACTATAAGTAGGAGATCCACAGCTAATCGATTCACCAAACTAAATCTTCCGAATATTAGGAGAAAATTGAAGAATCTCGCAACGGCATAGACTAAGAGATATATTTTCAGAATATTTTTTTTAGAAGGATCTCCAAATATCGAGAGAAGAAGGCATGAAAAATCTGGAGGCTCAACTCTACTAGGGGCGGTGTATCCGCGGCCAATAAAGGCAAATGACAGCTAAAGCGCGGTCAATCTGTGGCCGTTGGATGTGAAAACTCAGGGGCTTGATCGTCTTTGCACACATTTCAATATGACGTTTAAGGGTTCAAGTTTCAGAGCCTATATAAAAGACCGAGAGCAATTAGGGCTACCATCAATCCATTGAAGAATTGACTGATCTGTCGATCAAGCAATCTAGAGAAAACTAAGATTTTGTAATTTGTTTTTTCAGTGAGAAATTTTTAATACAATAGTTATTCAATAAAAGGTAGTTCTTTCTTTAATTTTGTCGCTTTTACTTTCCGCAATTACATTCCTCATTTACTTTCCACAATTACATTCTGCAATTACTTTCTGCATTTTTAATTTTAATTATGGGTTCTGTTTTCTTTCACCTTTCTTTTACTTTGTTAATATCCATGAGCGAGTAAATTCTCGCTTGTTAGGGTTTGTAGGATAGGGTAGAATAATGGATGAACAATATCTCTTAAATTCTTTTTAAAGTTTTAATTTTTATAAATTTTAGCAAAATGAATATTAACTCTCTTATCGAGCATGCTGTCCATTCATGATAGTCACAACCACGATTTGAGATTCATTAGTACTCGTTTTGTTAAGGGCTTAAGACAAATAAGGATCAATGTAAAGATAAGGGTCGGTAGAGAGAAACCCTAATTCCCTCCAAATACCCTAATCCACATTCATCGCTATTTCTCTAGTATTAAATAATTAAAAGAAAAAAAGAATTATTTTTAAAAACTCCATCTATTAACTATTAAATCGTATAAACCCTACATGCCCTTCTCTTATAAACTTTTCAAAACTTCTCAATATAAAACAATCAAAATCCCACCTTTCTCTGTCAACTCGTCTAAAACAAGATAAATAGTTCACCATTTCCATGTGGACGACCCGTACTAACTATCGGCTAGCTACCGTGACAGCATTAATGATTGCGGTAATTAGAACACATAAAGACACAATTTTTCGAATCAATCGGTCATTGAGGAAACTAAGAAACTTATCGATGCTGGCTTCATCAGAGATGAAAAATTTGCAGACTGGATTGCGTGCATCGTCCCAGTAAAGAAGAAAAATGGGCAGATCCGGATTTGTGTCGATTTAAGTCACAACTACATGTCACATTGTAGTGCGCCTAAAATAATTCTCGAGTTAGTTCGCGGCTATATGTCACTTATAGCGCGCCTAAGAGAGGGGGTTGTGTTTGTTTAGTCTAGAGTCACTTCAAGTTGTTTGACGAAGAGATGCACAAGGGATTTTTCCATCCCTCATACCAACCTTCCTTAGCCCTAATAAGTGATTAAATTATTCACACATTAAAAGAAAAATAAAACAAGAAAGAAAAGAAAAAAGAATGGAAAAATACGGTTTTAACAAAAAATAACAAGCCAACTACTTGGGCCCTTACCTAAGCAAGTGACACGATTAAGTATCATGGCTTGAAAATAAAGATTAGAAGAGAAAAAGAAGAACAAATAAAACCAATAACTACTTTAACAACAAATAATAAAAGTTAAGCTAAGAATTAAAATACATTGTAAGAAAATAAAGGTACAAGGTAAATAAAAACTATCATCTTCATTATTCTTCACTCAAAAACTTTCACTACATTTCAATGGAGAAAAGATGAAGAAGAAAAGGAAAATAAACTAAACTATACTAATCCTAAAGAAAGAAAAAACATCCTTGTCTTGGCTAAAATATGAAATATATATAGACAGAGGAGTGAAACCCTAAAGCCATATTCTGAGCCCATATATAATTACAAAACTACCCCCAAAATTTGGTCGCAAGATACTTTAGTACGACCGCAGATCCGCCGCCTATTCCATCCTTTAGCCGCGGTTCCACGGTCGATTTGAAGAATTGGTGCGCTGTTTTTCTTGTGCTTCCTCGTGTTACTTTGTGCTTCTGTTTGGCAAGTTCAAATTTGCAAAATAATTCCAAAATATCTTCAGATTTCCAACAGTCCAAAATGTCTACTCTTTTTATCTTTTTGGCCTTGATCTCTCTAGAGCTCCGCATTTCCCTTGATCTTTGTGCTGCCTCCCTCGTGCTCTGTGCTTGTCCCAGACATGAATGACCATTGCTGAATCTTGTCCCTTTTGCTGGTAAGCGGCACTTGACGGGTGTGGATGACCAGAACCCGAATTTTATCTGTTTTTGGCAGATGTTCTGGATTTTGTCATAACTGTAGAGAGTTTGCATGATTTGCGTTATTCTGGACTAGAAACCTGTAACCTGTAATCATGTTGCAAACACGGATCAAAAGTACCTACATATATACAAACGGGAAGAAGAATGGGCGGTATTAAATGCAATATTCTCAAGAGTACACCTAGAAGAATCATTTCTTACAACGGGCCTTCTTTCAAGAGCTTCAAAGTCTCAAGGTTCGCTACTCAGCACAAGGTAGACTGAAGATATTCCTTCATCTAAAATCCAAGAGCCAATAGGCTAGCCGAAACCTTCAATAAAACTCTATGCGAGCTCCTGAGGAAAAATATTTCAACCAACAAGAGAGACTGGAATCTCAAACTTCATGAGGCGTTGTGGGCATATCGTACCACACACTGCACTCCAACTCAGTCCATTCCATACTCGCTACTCTTCAGAGTGGAGGCAATCCTCCCCCTCGAAATCGAAGTTCCAAGCCTAAGGATGGCTGTCCAGCACGATTTGACGGAGGAAGAAAACACTCTCCTTCGGCTCAAGGAGATTGCCGTCCTCGAAGAAAAGAGGCTCGCAATACAGCAAAATATGGAGCTGTACTGAGCCCAAATGTCGCGGGCCTATGACAAGATGATCCATCTCCGTGTTTTCAAGAAAGGAGAACTGGTGTTGGTCCTCAAAAGACCGATAATCCCCAATCGACATGCCAATGGAAAATTCGAGCCAAATTGGGAAATGTCATACTTCATCAAGAAAGTGTTTGACGGAGGATCCTACCAACTAATAAGTGCCGAGGGAGAAAGGCCCATGCCACCCATCAATGGCCGATATATCAAGAAATACTATGCGTGAATGCTCCAAGTTGCAGACGAATTGAGCACACCGGCCGTACGGTCTGGATCATACATCCTATGAAACCGTGTACAATTCACAGGCATAAATGCCCCCTATCTCTCTAAAGTCCTATCGGCGATGAAGATCCACCAATGTAAGAAAAAACACTAAAAACGGTTTTCAAAACGGGCACGGATGAAAACCCGAAAAGGCTCCGTGAGTAAAAATAGCAGAACTGCCGGTGAGTTTATGAAAACCCGAAATGGCGCAAACTCTTGAAAAAGAGATGAAAATACACTTCGGAAAGACATTGCAGAAGACCCTCAAAGAATGAAAGTTGCTCCTCGGCCGCTTTTTGGGCTGCTTCTTGGCTGGGTGCATCCCGCTCGACAACGTCAAGCTGTTGCCTCAAGGATAACCCTTCGAAAAGACATTGCAGAAGACCCTCAAAGACAACCTTCAGCCGTGCAGCATTGGCCTCCACCCGAGCATGCAGTTGGGCAGACTTGCTCTAAGTCTCACCGCGCTCCTTAAGCCTTGAAATGACTTCTTATTCGAGATGGCGGAAGTAAGAAGCGCTCTGCTCAATCCACGCCGCTCTTTGATTGCTGGCGGCCAAGGTCTCGGGAGTGGGACGCAGCGACTCCAACCGATGCAGGCGGGCCTCGATCTCCCTGCAATGGTTAACCCAAGATGCGATGATATCCTCGTCATGAAAGTTCACGAGTATCACCAGTATCGGGTTAACCGCCGTAGCGAAGTCTGCGGCAGATGTAGGAGTTTCAACGTCGAGTTCCTCGACGTAGTCACTCAACATGCGCAGACTATTCGCGGCGCCTTTCGAAGATGGACGTCTCAGATAAGGACTCGCCGGCATTGTAATGCGAGGCTCGAAGGGCGTCGAGACCGGAACGACAGCTGAAAAGAAACAGGATGTGATCAGATAACAGTACAGAAAATAAAAAGGGGGGAGTTATCAATATGACATTCGCCATACCGGATGAGAAAGGTGGCAAAGCCGGAAGGGCCGGTGGCGCAGCCGATCTTTTATCCCCTCCTTCAATCTGTAGCACTGCAGTCGAGATGAGAAAAAAAGGGTTAGAAGTAATTCCATCAATGAAGAAAGAAAGATATCAATGGAAATCATACTCACCAACGCTACCAGAGGAAGAGGCGAGTTCGGATGGGAAGGAGAAGTGTGGGAGTAACACCTGATAAAGATGGTCAAAAAGCACTCCTGAAAGACACAACAGTATGACTTTAGTACACAAATTATACGTCTAAAAAGTGAGATTAATAAGTTGCAAACTCATACCTTCCAACATCTTTGACGGTATGAGAGAGGGCTGAGAGGTGACCACCGCCAAGACAGTCGTTGAAGGCGCTCCCTCAAGCAATGGGGCATCGGCGTTGGCTGCACCTGCGTTACGAAAAATGTGAACTTGTCAGAAAGGACTGTAAAGTAAAGAAAGACAGCAACTTGGGATTTACCTGATGAACTGCCGGCTGAAACGGAGGCGACTCCCTCCTCCATTGACATGAAACCACCACCCGTGGCCTCATCACCCGACTCGATGGGGACCGTCGTCGTGCTCACGCGGCCAGGAGACGGCAGAAGATCGTAAGCGGGGAGGGCAATGATTGGAGCATTGCCGGACTCTTGGGAGAGAGCGGCTGACTCCTCCCCAAGAGTCGTGCTCATCTCACCCCCCACTCCTTCGGGCTCCGCGATCTCCATCGGCTCATCCGCCGTCACCACAGGGTCGCCGGCCTCAAGCGTCTTGTCCGCCACCACCCTGGGCTCAGTTATAATGATCATTTCATCTGCCGCCGCTTCAGGTTCGGCATCAATGACCGTCTCGGTTGCATGCCCCTCAACCTCCACCTCAGGCTCCGGAGCCTCAGCGATGTTGCCCACCGTCGGCTTGGGTTCGGCAGGTGCCGCCTCCTCTGTTTCCTTGGGTTCAACGGTCTCCGCCTCCCCCTCAGTCGGACTTGGCCCTGCAAGATAAAATATATAAGAACCGATGGCATTAAAATTCTCACAACAAAAATTCTGAGAGAAATATTACCTGAAGTGGATTTACCATTTGCGCTCCGAACTGCGCACGCCACTTGTCTGCGAGCAGTGGATAGGGCGACAGGGGCCTCTTCGGATGGAGTATCAGCACGAAGGACGGTGCTGGGGCCCGCTCCCGAAGCCAAGGCAGACCTACGTGCCTTTGCTTCTCGCCTCGATCGCTTCCATTCCTCCCGGGCTGTCACGACGGACCTCTTTGACGCTTCCTTCATCGAAGCGTCGTCGTCCTCATTTAAAGATGCCTCCAGAGCCTTTAAGGCGTCTCTCATCGGCTCTTCAAGACGAACCTCCTGCAGTAACCCTGAGGAAGCAGGAACATCGGCAGCTGGTAGAACATCTGCGTCACTTGGCGGGAGCGGCATTGAGGTTCCTGTGATAAAAGGGAAAGGTTAGATCGACCATAACACAAGGAGAATAAAAACTTGATGAATCGAAACTTATTGAGGCCTAAAGACGCTCTAGCGCGTTCCTCCTCTTGGAAGGTCTTGAGTGAAGCGGCAATGGCTTCTTCAGTGGTGATGCCTGTTGGAAGAAAAGAAGGAAAAATATTAGTCAAAGGCAATTATAAAGATATGATGCAATAAAAAATGCGACTAGTGATTACCTAAAGCTGCAAGCCTAGCCAGCCATGCGTCACGCCTTGCCAACCACGCTGAAGTTTCGAGAGCGGCCTCCAAGTCCGTATCATCCGGCGGCGGCATGACTAATCCCTCGTTAGTCCCATATTCACTCAGGCCCTCGGCATAGGGAGCGTGGGGTTCTTGACCGAACAAGACGTCTGCAGCGAAGAGCGACTTCTTTTTCTTATGCCCTCTGACTCTAGGTGCACGCGGGATTGACTTCCGTTTAGCAGCCACCTTGGGACGGCGGGTCCCGATGTCTGCACCCACGCCAGACTCCGGCGAAGCTACAACCACTGTCTCCACTGGAGCACAGGGCGCTGGGGCAGCATCTGTAATATTGGGAAGTGGCAATCCGTGAGGAGGACTTTGCGCACGCGATGGCCCGGTTCTGACCTCTTTTAGAGGGGCAACTACTGGAGTCCTCGGAACCAAAGGAGCGTTGCGGTCACTGCCTGGAGGCGCACCCTTACGATCGACCAGCAATCGCCTTTCCTCCTTTATAACGGCTCCTGTTGCATGATTGTACCAGTCTTTGTATACATTGAGGAGTCGTGGAGCGCAAGCCGGCGCACTAATAAAAAAATGAGAACCCATATTCAGGCGCATGAAATGATGCAGCGCATTCTCCATCCCTTCTGCAGTGGCAGCGGGTTCCAGCAGGAAAGCTTCCAAGGGGACCCCTTGATCGTAGCCCAGTTGCTGGGCGAAACGATGTGGATTGTACCTCATAAAAATTGCCATACCGTTCTGCCTAAATACGAGGAAGCCCGGTCTAATGGAATATAAGTGAAGGGTCTCCCGGGCCGTCAAAATTGAGGCTCCATCCTTGAAGACATCTTGTAATGGCCGCATCGCAGTGGTAGACGCCTTTCCAATGGTCAATACCTTATCGACAAAGGACATCGCGGCTCCAACGGTGTGAGGGCGAAGGAGTAAACCCCTGGCGTTCCGTGGTGATGGGGTTACAATTGATGCGCCGATCAGCTGTATAATGCGAGGAAAACCGCACTTGTCAAAGAACGAGGGCCTTTTATGCATGCCGAAGACACCCGCCGTGTGTAGCTCGAGCCACGATACAAAGTAGTGCATCGGGAAGACCACGTGCAGTACCCCGGGCTCATTAGCATCCGCTGCTCTACTGAGGCCATGATATAAGTGTGCCAAGCCGGCGATCCCCACAGCCACCTTTACCCCGATGGCCATCCGGTGGGCTGGGTAAAAGATAGAAGGCCGCATACGGTGAGAGTGCATTGGGATCGCAAACCAACTCAGCCACAACCCGAGAAATCCTAAGAAAGGCCTCTTCGTCCATCTCAGGGGCCGCAATTTCTTCAAAAGACATAGTCGGGAAGTCCGGAAGGAAAAAAACCCTTTTGGTCTATCTCCTTCGCCGGCAGGTTATCCAAACCTAGACCGAAAGGGTCATCCAGGGTAGCAAACTTGGCAGCTTCTGATGAGAGGACGCTTGGGCGAAGGAAACGAGCGATGAAATCCTCAAAGCTAACTCCGCGACTCCCATGTTCGATGAAAAGGACCTCATAGATGTTCAACACTTTAATTAAGCTTGGAAATTGGTGTTGAACAGCATTCTCCGGCGTGAGCCCCCTTACCACCGGCTTAGCACCGAAGACGTACTCATCCGTCGGGAGCAACTCCTCATAATGTTCCCCTATAACCGGTAAACCGGATACCTCCGTAAACTCTTCCAAAGAGATTGACACTTCCCGATCCATAGCGAGGAAAGTGTGGGTGGGAATGTTCCACTGCTCCAGGAAGGCCTTGAACCACCAAGTGGGAAGCGTGGGATATTGGAATAGAGAGACGTACACTGCTGTGTACAATCCTAACTTTATCAACTGCGACTTCTTCGTCGACAGGATATACCGAGCCCACGGCAGATAGCCGATTGGGTGGCGGGGGATCAGACTGATATTATATGATTGCCCCCAGGGTCGCGCCTCGCCCTGACAGATACGGCGTCCTAGGATATCCAAAACCATAGGACGCTGGACCGGAATCGCATCTATGGCGGGATGAAGAAAGCCTTTCGAGGTCCATTCAACCATCTCCACGACATACTGCACCGAGGGTGGGGTAGCATAATGAATCGCCGTGATGGGTTCTGACGGTACGGCGCACGTGAAGCTCCGTCCATCCATGATAATCTGGTTATACCACGACCCCCAAAGGTGGAGACTCTTATATTCCGGATCATAGTCCCTAATCATGGCCAAGACATCACGGTCCAAGGGCGCTTCAGGAAACCCTTCCTCCGAGCGGACGAACGGAAACGAGGTATCGAGAGACATGGTCACTACAGAGGAACAAGAAATAGTCGTTAGTGCTGCAATTCCGACGCTTGGCGTTTAAAAATTTCCAATTAAATGAATTTAAAAATTAATTAAATTAAAATTAATCACACCACACTGCAGTGTAGTGGGTAGGGGACCAAATGGGGACCCACAAAATCTGATGAAAATGCTTTATTTAATAAGATAGCCTCATCATTGGGTGAGACTGTTAGTTAAAGAATACTCTCATTAGTGGGAAATCCCTAGAGACAAGGAGAAAATCTTCTCTTTCAGAGCAAAGCTCTGTCACAGAATGACACTTGTCAAATTCTGGTCTCAAAGGAATAAAATTCCTCAAAAGAGCATAGCTCTGTGATAATAATGGCAAGGTCCATCAAAAAAATTTTAAAAATTTTGGAATCTTGAAAAAATCCATGGAAAAACTTATGAAAAATTCTTCATTTTTCAAATCTAAAAGATCTACAGTTGATTCAAGAACAAAGCTCTGTTCATGGGTTAGAACCCATGAACAAAATCTCTGCAGATCTATAAGTTCTTGAGAGCAAAGCTCTGTTTATGAAACCCCAATGGGGATCTCTTTAGATCAAAAGATCTGTAAGAGTAAAGCTCTTTGGTTGAGATTAATTTAAATTAATTTGATTTAAATTAATTTTTACCTAAAGTTTCTAATTTTGGAAATGAGCAAAGCTATGAAGTTCTTAGGCAAGAGCAAAGCTCTGCTGAAATCAAAAATCTTGGAAAATGGTGAAGTTTTCTAAAGGGCCAGAGGTCCTATTTATAAGGCGTTTACGCCCCTTCAGCTCACCTGTTGATCCAACGGTCGGGAGCTTGCCACCGCTACACTCACATGGGCGCCACGTGAGCGCAACGGTGGGGGGCATTTGTTTCCCCCAATCAGAGCAAAGCTCTGTTGGAAATTCAAAATTCAAATTTTGAAGCAACGCTTCAAATCCCGAGCGCAACGCGCCACGTGTCAGGCGCAGACACATCAGTGCAGCGCCCAAAGCAGCGCATCCAATCAGAGCAAAACTCTATTTAAAGAAAAATTAAAGGAAGCAACGCTTCAGTTGCGCAAGCGCCGCGCTGCGCGACACGTGTCAGCGCAGTTGCGCTGCGCTTTGCGCTGCGCGACGCGTGACAGTGCAGTTGCACTGCGCTATGCGCTGCACGACGCGTGTCAGCGCAGATGCGCTAGCGCAGTTGCGCTGCGCTTTGCGCTGCACGACGCGTGTCAGCGCAGATGCGCTGCGCTGTGCGCTGCTTGACACGTGTCACGCGCTGGGGCGTTTGCGCCAAACAGAATTAAGATTTCAAAGAAATCTTTCTGTTCTTGTTAAAACAAGAAGATTTTCTTCTGTAAAACAGAAGCCCTTGGATCAAAGATCCAACGGTGGGGAAAATTCCCCAAATCACTCAGAGAAAGATCTCTTTAACAAATTTATGGGCACTATATAAAGGCCCCTAGACCTCAATTCAAAGGCATCAACATTTTCTTGAAAAATCAAGAGCTTCAAACAGAGAGAACTCTGAAAAAGTTTCAAGAAAAAGGTAAAGAACCTTCATGAAATAGAAGAAATTTCTTCTAATAGATCATTGATCTAAGAACAAGATCAATGATCTTCACATAATAAACAGTGCTTTGCACTTCTTATGAACCACTGGTTCTTTAAAAACAAGAAAAACAAAATAAAGAACAGTGCTTTGCACTTTTTTATAAATCTTTGGTTCCTGAAATAAGAAAAAACTTGTTTTTTGATCTAAATTAGATCAAGAAAACGAATAGTGCTTTGCACTTCTTTTATGAACCATTGGTTCTTGAATCTAAAAGATTCTCAAATCATAGTGCCTTGCATTTGCAAACTGCGCTGTTGCGCTCCTGGATTGACGCAAGCCACCGGAGCGCGCCACGTGTCAGCAGCACAGGCGCGGCGCATTAGTGCAGCGCACTGCGCTTGCGCGACACGTGTCAACACTACGAGCGCTTGCGCTCTCTGATTGGCGCAAAGCGCCTAATAAATGCAATGCATTTCCTAAAAGGCCCAGGCCCAAATCAAAAAGACCAAGCAGGCCAAAATAAATTGCAAAGCAATAAAAGGGCAGAGCCCAAATAAAATTGATGCTATGCATCATTTATAAATGGGCAGAGCCCAAAATAAATTGATGCTCTGCATCCTTTCTGGGCAAAGCCCAAATAAAAATAAAAAGAAATGCAATGCAAAAGCAAATAAAATGTTGAACATTTTCAACTGGACTTAGCCCAATTTTGGCCGTAAGTCCTTAAATTAAATTGACTGAGCAAGATTGCTCTCTTAAATCAATTTACGACCGGTTCAAGGGCACATCTCCAAACTCCTTTGACTCTTATCATTGTAATCCTTCAACGATGTCAAAGAGGTGACGGGTCCCGACGACCACACATCAACATGGACTGCGGGGTCCTTAAACTCGTGGACCGAAACGTCCTTAAACTAATATTGGACCACCACGTCTCTAAACTGGAATATGGACCGAAACGTCCTTAAACTAATGTTGGACCACCACGTCCCTAAACTGGAACACGGACCGCCACGTCCCTAAACTGGAACACGGACCGCAACATCCCTAAACTGGCAATGGACCGCAACGTCCTTAAACTACCTATGGACCACTACGTCCCTAAACTGGAACAATAGAGTCTCCAAACGCTCTTTTGCCGGATCTAAACGGTCCCGTTTAAGTTGATCTTAGTCCCAAATACGGCTAACGTATCCTTAAAAATTTAAAAGGACTATAAAACTCCAAATCGACTTTGGTTCAAGGGTACATCTCTGAACTCCTCTGATACCTATCGTTGTAATCCTTCAACGACGTCAGAGAGGTGATGAGTCCTGACGGCCATATATTAAACGGATCACTACGTTAAGTTGATCTTAGTCTCAAACGAGACTAACGTATCCTTAACGAACGTTTAAGTTGATCTTAGCCCCAAGCACGGCTAATGTATCCTTAAACTAAAAGCACCAAACCCAAATCTAAGTAAATACGGATTTGGACTAATCCACGTCCTACGGACGACGACATTACTCAGTCTCCGTATACAATCCACGGGCAACCACAAACAAAACAAACACACACGACACGAAGTGAAATTCTGGAGAAGGAGAAAGTGGCTACCGCGATGCGGTAGCGTAATTAACTACAGGGGCTTGCGTCTGCAGGGAAGAGCGTCCCCACAATCAAAAACCCCTCGAGCGAGGGGGAATCTGATGAAGTCTGCTATATCGGCCGCATCCGTCTAAACCTCCGATACACGGTGCCATAAATCAACTTGGCATCTTCGGAGAGGTGGACGGATAAAACCAAATAGCATCTGCCCCGAATCTCCGGCAAGACGCCCTCGCGTCATCGCCGCCATTCGGAGGGGAACAATCACCCTAAACCCTAATTTCCCTATAAATAACACACTACATTTCACCTCTCCTCATTCAGAAATCCCATACAAAAACTCTCTAAAATTTCCAAGTCCAAAATTATACAAGAGGAGTTAACAAAGGTCGAAATTCCGGTGATATTTCGGGAAGAATCCGGCGACGAAATGACTCCCCAACGCCTTCCTAAGTTCACTCTAACTCTTCCTTTTCTTTCCAATCAGTAAGTCCCACATTTCCACTTCTACTCCTATTAAAACGAAGTCTATTTTCAAAACTAGTCGGAAGTGGAGTTAATCCGACTTTCGTTTCTAATTTAACTTAAAACACTATTTATCTTAATAAAAAATTTACAATATTGTTGTATATTGTTTAGAAATCATAAATAAACACAATAGAATAAGTTTCATCTCAAAATAATATGTATTGCAACTCCTATTTTATTTTTACGGTAAAATACCATCATGTTTACATACGACATTGTTTATTCATTTTACCCATATTACCTTTAGAAAACTCATGAGGTAATGACCTATCTCATCACAACACACATTTTTAACATAGCATGATGACTTGTGGAACATTAGTTTGTGGGAAAATACGATTTTACGTTTAAATACCCTAAACATTCAAAAACCATTTTCTTTAAAAAATGTATTATTTAATTCCTTGCAATGCGCCTCTACAACCCATTTTGGGGAACCCCGATCGGGATGGTGCGGGTTATCGCATATCCTCGGACCTAGTAGAGCGAGATGCAGACCTCCGTAAGGAGCATTCAATCTCGATGGAATTTTTAATGCAATTTTTAAGAAAAATATGATTTCTACTTAATAAATAAAATTTATTTTAATAACTATTTATATATATATTATCAAAATATCTATTTTAAGTATACAATACATATATTCCATGTTTTCTAAATCAAAGGAATCCTAAATTCTATGAAACTACCATTACAAATCAATACAATTCCAATATTACACTAAAATACCATATACAATGTAATTTAGGTTCTATTCAATAGAAAACATTATATTTTAAAATATATATCCATGAAAACCCTAAAGACGATAATTAAATACTTGAGCTGTATTTTGAAATTATATCAAAACTATTTTTCATAAAACCCCCTCAATTTATATTAATTTACAATAAGGACCCTAGTAAACATAGGTTTAAGCGGGACCAGTTCTCTTGAGACTCAGGGAGCCGGAGAATATGGGTGCTTATCTATCTAAGGTAGACAATCTAAAAAAACGGTGTTATCAATACGGTAATTGTTTTGGAAAAAGACACAAATCCTGTCGTCCATGTGCAGCAGTTACCGATAACATCAAAACTAATTCAGGACTTCAATTTATTTTAAAGTTTCTGAATCAGACAGAGTCTCCGTCTAATATGAAATCAATCTGACTTGAATTCAATTATAATATAACTCCAATTCAACATGAATCCATTTATACCAGATACAATCTATATCAACTTGACTCGACCGAACCGAACCATGAATATACTCTGATTACATGACTATCTATTTATATCCATTCCATTTACATGATATCATGATTTCTGCAAGTCTTCCATTTTACAAACAAGATAATACTATCAATACAAAAGACTTTACAGGGTATTTAAGGGATAGACTGGTATAGAACATGTTAATAGTGGCATGAGGTGGTCACTAAAAGAAGTAACTATACATCCATGCCGTTGTTCCGTGGTTTTATCGACGGAGCCTTGTACTACGGGTTACCAAAGTCCACGGTGTAAGTTGGACTATTCTCGTACACTGGCATCTTCTGTATCAAGCTATAAACAACTGCGTTAACATAATAATCATGTATCATAACAGTTATATTCTCCCACCTGTCTATTCTATTTCTTTCTTTCTTTGGAACTTACCGAGCGATTGTTCGCCGACGACATTCCTATTTCTCTTGTTTCTTTAGAATGTTGTCAGGAGGACCCGGCGCTGAGGAGTTCGAGACCAGCCAGGAGCACTTGGAGCGGACCATTGAGTAGAACGACCGGCAGGCTTTACTTGTACATAATTTTCATTTCAGTTATGCCATTGTTTAGGCATTGCATTCCAGACTTGTATTTACGTTCCAGTATTATATTGTAAAGAAATTTTGAATAAATAAAAGTTGATATTCTTTTACATCTCTTCTTGTGTACTTTATTATATTGCTTATTTATGCTTAGCGTGTTTGCTTCTGAGTAAATACGTAGTGGGCCAGTCGTGTATCCTTACCCATACTATAGGAAGCGGGGCGTGACAGGTTTTGTTGGCGGCCCATGTAGGTCAGTGCTGCATGGAACCCTACAGTTCTGCATGGACATGCAGATCAATTCTGCATGAAGTCCTAAGCAATATAATACAAGAATCAGCAACTAAAAACATTCTTTACATTTTATATTTCTTGAATCTTATAATTTCATATACTTAGAATTTATCCTAACCCTATTTTTCTTTCAAGGTTATGGATTCTCCAAACAATACCAACACCAACGTCAACAACACACCACCACCATCTCTTCCACTTACACCTACCGTTGTAGCTCCGATCAATGAGCAAACTGTACTGCTTGAGGCAATCTGAAGCCTCCTGGAAGGACAGCAGCAGCAAACTGCATTATTACTGAACCATCCAGAAGCGGAAGCGCCCAGAGTAAAGCAATTCCGGGTATTGCACCCAAAGCAATTTTCGGGGGAAAGAGAGCCCTTTAGAAGCAGAAGAATGGGCTCAGAGAATTGAGGATGATCTGGCAGCAGCACAAGTGCCAGAGATCGCTTGGGTACGAGTTACGAAGCTGCAACGCACCGACAACGCCCGAGTTTGGTGGAGGGCGGAAGAAAGCCGTCTTGACCAACCGATCGAATGGAGGACTTTTCATGAAATGTTCGACGCGAAGTACTTTCCGGAGACTGCCCGATTTTACATGGAGCAGCAATTCATCCACCTACAACAGGGTTCGATGTGGACCAAATCTGTGGATGAGTATGATCCTGAGTTTACCATGCTCAGTAGGTTCACAGCAAATTTGATATCGACTGCTGAGATTAGGTCCAGAAAATTTCAGCAAGGGTTAGATCCGGAGATCCAAGCTGCCTTAGCTACAGGGGATTTCCCAACCCACGAACTGGCCCTGAAAGCTACCCATCGATATGAGGCAGTAATAAAGAAGAAGGGCAGACCCCAATCTGCCGGAGTGAAGCGCCCTGCCACTCAAATGGCAGGAGGAGCCTTTTCAAGGCTAGTTTGTGGCGCATCCAATCATGAAATTGGAACATGTCCTTATAGATGCAACCCAACTCCAACACACACCAACTATCCGCAACGGCCAGCTATCCAGGCTCCTGCACCTCATCTTGCTCTCCCAGCTCCACCTCCACATGGACTTTCTGCACAGCTTAATCACTAATTCCAACAGGCACTGAGGAACATGCCTCAAGGACAGAGGAATGTGCTTCCAGGTAGGAGGAATGTACCCCGACGTCGGGCTTTCACTTTAGCGGCCGTAGAAGCCGAGACTGTAGACCAAGATAACCCTGGTAATTCCCTCACATATTTTTCAATCTTTCAAAAAATTTTGCATTCTTTCGTTATTCTAAATATTTTTATGCAGTATCCCTTGTTCTATCACCATCACTATTATCAAAATTTTCTTGAATCTGTTACACTATCCTTCTACAAATTTCGAGGACGAAATTTTTATAAGGAGGGTGGAATATAGCAACCCTAAACTTTCTGTGTAATTTTTTTTCAAAGTACAGAGAGAAATACCTAAGCTTGAGCACAAGTTATAAATTTAAATTGCTTTTGAACAGCAAGAAAGCACTTGTAGCTCATTAGTAAAGCCTTGCACTGCTGTGACGTAGCCCCTGTGATCAAATCTCCCCCACCACATATTATTTTTATTGATTTTTATTTTAATCTTTTAGAACCTCAAAAGTTTGCACGTGCACTACACGTAATATGAAAAGTCACACAGAAATCAAACATGTGCATTAGGCTAGTTGAAGCGACTAGGACACGTGGCGGAGATCCGAGCCCATACCACCGAAATTGGACCGGCGAGATTCATTGTGAGGTCGGCGCCGCCGGGCGCCCCCGACGGTAATGCTCCATTTTGTTAACCCCAGCACCCCTTGGCCTACCCCACTACCCCCATATTGTTTGTTTACTCTGCAATTATCCAGAGAATTAAAAATCACCATTAAACCAAATTTTAATGCATTATTTAATTCTCAATTCATCACCTTAAACTCTAATTTTTCCTATAAATACCACACTACATTTCACCCCTCCTCATTCAAAAATCCCATACAAAAACTCTCTAAAATTTTCAAGTCCAAAGTTATACAAGAGGAGTTAGCAAAGGTCGAAATTCCGGCGACGTTTCGGGAAGAATCCGGCGATGAAACGACTCTCTGACGCCTTCCTAAGTTCACCCTACCTCTTCCTTTTCTTTCCAATCAGTGAGTCCCACCTTCCTTCTTCTACTCCTATTAAAACGAAGTCTATTTTCAAAACTAGTCGGAAACGGAGTTAATCCGACTTCCGTTTCTAATTTAATTTAAAACACCATTTATCTTAATAAAAAATTTACAATCTTTTTGTATATGATTTAAAAAATCATAAATAAATACAATAGAACAAGTTTCATCTCAAAATAATATGTATTGCAACTCCTATTTCATTTTATGGTAAAATACCATCATGTTTACATACGACATTGTTTATTCATTTTACCCATATTATCTTTAGAAAATTCACGATGTAATGATCTATCTCATCACAACACATATTTTTGACATAACAAGATGACTTGTGGAATATTAGTTTATGGGAAAATACGAGTTTACATTTAAATACCCTAAACATTCAAAAACTGTTTTCTTTAAAAAGTGTATTATTTAATTCCTTGCAATGCGCCTCTACAACCCATTTTGGGGAACCCCGACCGGGATGGTGCGGATTATCGCACATCCTCGGGTCTAGTAGAGCGATATGCAGACCTCCGCAAGGAGCATTCGATCTCGATGGAATTTTTAATGCAATTTTTAAGAAAAATGTGATTTCTACTTAATAAATAAAGTTTATTTTAATAATTATATATATATATATATATATTATCAAAATATCTACTTTAAGTATACAATACATATATTCTATGTTTTCTAAATCAAAGGAATCCCAAATTCCATGAAACTACCGTTACAAATCAGTACAATTCCAATATTACACTAAAATACCATATACAATGTAATCTGGGTTCTATTCACTAGAAAATATTATATTTTAAAATATACATCCATGAAAACCCTAAAGACTATAATTAAATACTTAAGGTGTATTTTGAATTTATATCAAAACTATTTTTCATAAAACCCCATCAGGTTATATTAATTTACAATAAGGACCCTAGTAAACATAGGTTTAAGCGGGACCAGTTCTCTTGAGCCTCAGTGAGCCGGAGAATATGGGTACTTGCATATCTAAGGTAGAAAACCTAAAAGAACGGTGTTATCAATACGGTAATTGTTTTGGGAAAAGACACAAATCCCGCCGTCCATGTGCAACAGTTGCAGATAGCATCAAAACTAATTCAGGACTTCAATTTCTTTTAAAGTGTCTGACTCAGACAGAGTCTTCGTCTAATATGAAATCAATCTGACTTGAATTCAATTGAAGTATAACTCTAATTCAAAATGAATCCATTTATATCAGATACAATCTATATCAACTTGACTTGACCGAACCGAACCATGGATATACTCTGATTACATGACTATCCATTTATATCCATTCCATTTATATGATATCATGGTTTCGGCAAGTCTTCCATTTTACAAACAAGACAATACAATCAATAAAAAAGACATTACGGGATATTTAAAGGGTAGACTGGTACGGAACATGTTAAAGGTGGCACGAGGTGGTCACTAAAAGACGTAACTATACATCCATGCCGTTGTTCCGTGGTTTTATGGATGGAGCCTTGTACTACGGGTTACCAAAGCCTACGGTGTAACTTGGACTCCTCTCGTATACACTGGTATCTTCTGTACCAAACTACAAACAACTGCGTTAAAATAATAATCAAGCATAATAACAGTTATATTCTCCCACCTGTCTATTCTATTTCTTTCTATCTTTGGGACTTACCGAGCGATTGTTCGCTGACGACATTCCTATTTCTCTTCTTTTTTTGGAATGTTGTCAGGAGGATCTGAGGCTGAGGAGTTAGAGACCAGCCAGGAGCATTTGGAGCTGACCACTGAGTAGCACGACCAGTAGGCTTTACTTGTACATACTTTTCATTTCAGTTATGCCATTATTTAGGCATTACATTCCAGACTTGTATTTATTTTCCAGTATTGTATTGTAAAGAAATGTTGAATAAATAAAAGTTGATGTTCTTTTACATCTCTTCTGGTGTACTTTATTATATTGCTTATTTACGCTTAGCATGTTTGCTTCTGTGTAAATACGTAGCGGAGCGGTCGCGTCTCCTTACCCGTACTATGGGAAGGGGGCGTGACAGTCCATGCCGCTAAAAGGGTAGTATAGACCTCCACGTCGTCAAAATGAAACCAAACAAAATCAACCATCGACCGTCCAAGTCGCAAAAATGGCAGCACCGACCGTCCACGTCGCTAAAAGGGCACCATCTATCTCCACGTCGTCAAAAAGGAACCAAACCAAATCAACCATCGATCGTCGAAGTCGCAAAAATGGCAGCACCGACCGTCCATGTCGTTAAAAGGACAGCATCGATCTCCACATCGTCAAAAGGGGACCAAACAAAATCAATCTCCATATGGCACAAGATCTATCAATTTCATGCACACAACCCAAATGCACGGTGTGCATTTATTGATGGGAGACACTTTGTTGTGGTCAAAATTTACACCTAATTGTCAAAATCAGAAATCAAATTCAAGTTCATAATCAAAACAAAAATCAAAGTCAAAAAGCCAAGTAGGCCCGAGCCCGAGCCCAAGCATGAAGAGGGACCGACCAAAAGAGAAGAAGAAAAAGAAAAGGATTAAATATAATTTTTGTTTTTCTTAATTAAATAGGCAAAAGCTAATTTTGTACAAGCCATGGGGCTAAATGTAAGAGATGTAAGCCTATAAAAGCCCCCCATGATGATTTAATAACTAATCTTGGCTTAATCTTGATTCCCAAAAAAAAATCTTGAATTTTTGAGCTGTTCTTTAGTGCACAAGTCTTTCTTTCTCTCTCTCTTTCTTTTTTTAAGCGCGCACGTCATGAGACTTTGAAAAAGGGAAAAAGAGCCCATTTTGATCTTCAAAATTAAAAATCTTGGTGTTTTTGGACTGTTGTTTCATTGGGTTTCGACCTTACTTGCACCGTACAAGGTACGCACCATGCTATGTGCCCATTTGGTTAGGTGTGCATCCAGTTGGGCGCATATCGAGCCAAGTACACATCGGCCTAAGTGCGCACTTTACTAGGTGCGCACTTCCCTATGTATGCACCTCACTGGAACTTTTGGCCTATTCGGGACCCTTTGGCGCCCTTCACTCATTCACACCTTGCCAAGTACGCACCTTGCTAGATGCGCATCTTGGCAGGCGCGCACTTATCATGTGCGTCTCTTACTAGGTGCGTACCTTGCTGGGGGCATATCTCGGCAGGTGTGTACTTGTCATGTGCGTCCCTTTACTAGGCACACATCTTACTAGGTACGCGTTTTGGCAGGTGCGCATCTTACCACGCGTTTTAGCTGGTGCGCACCTTGCCACGCGTGCACTTGACATATATACACTCTTCAACTCTCCCGTTAGAAAAAAAAACTTTCTAACGGAGCGCCGGCCCGCATCTCGCAAGGGGACTGCTAGACTTCTTGACCCCCAGCCCGCTATCCGGGTAGCGGAACCCCCGTAAAAATTATGCGAGGCCCCCGATGTTCCCGAAGCACTCTTAGCTCGTTCCCAGACACAACACACACATATTGCATATTGAGTTCGCATGATCTGTTTGAATTGTTAATCATAGATTGTATCGCTCCAAAAGTGAGGGGTAATTAACGGCAGCTTAGTCCGCGACTGCCGGAGATTTGGATCCCCACTATCATTAAACTCCAGCTTACCCCATAGAAGGGGAATCTGTAATATGCCTAACAAGCGACGCACATTCCTACCTTAATAGAGTAACGAAAAACACTCTACACATGATATTTACAATCGAGAAATTTGGTTCATATATGCTACCAAAAAATGTTTATACGCTCTTTAATATAATATTTAATTATATACTATATCATTAAGGGGGTGCAAAGTTAATTAACATGTGATGTATTTTAATCTATCCAAATATTATAGGCCATAACATATTTTTATCTGTAATTAAATTAGTTTGGGAAGGGCATCACAAAATATATTATGTCTGTATGGTAGTCAAATATGTTGAAATTAATTGCAAATTTGGAATCCGAGTGTCACGTCCCGCTTTCCGAAGGACAGTAACGGTGACACGGCATGGTCCGCAACTTAACTGTATTGAAGGTGGTCAAACTCAATACAGTTACGTTAAGCGTTTATATATATATATATATATATATATATATATATATATATATATATATATCATGCATACAATGTACCAAAACAAATAATAAAAGTGAATCATTTATTTCCATTAACTGATAAATTTATTACATCACTGGTACTGAAATAAAAAGATTGTTTATTACAACAAGGAACGGAATGCAAAGTCCTAAACAGGCGGACAACAGGAAGAGTAAAATCGCTAATCCTAGTAACCGGGTGTCAGCTCCGCAAAATCATCGTCGATGGGCTCCACTCCTTCATCGTCTTCTCGAACCTCGTCCTCATGTAACGGGCATCCCAGGGGTAGAGAAAATGAAAAGGATGTCCGTCAGCAAGTTGCACTCGAGTAGGAATGCCTCATAAGGAAAATATGTAAAGAGGATATGTGTATACATTGTATTATGTCATGTGAGTGAATCTCAATAGATATCTACTAAGTATTGTATTTGTTTCATTTTGATTAAATAAAGGCACATAGTTTGTATGGTCATTCCGTTGTATTCAATAATTACGGATTAGTGTTAATATAACAGTTGTTTAGGAAAGGGGTAATATGTTAAAAGTCCACTTTTCGAAATTAGGGGTAGTTTTAATATAACAGTTGTTTAGGAAAGTCCATGATAATTATTTGAAATTAATAATTTAGAAAACGTTTCCATGTTGGCAACCAATGCATATAAGTGGTCAGTATTTGTATCCTTTTTCAAGACGATTGCCTCATAACCACGGATCATTTTACGTAAAATATTCAAGTGTGGGGTATTGTTATTAAACTCAGGTTTTAATAAGTTAAAGATATTTTTATAAAACTCAATCTTTACAATAAGGGGTATTTTAATGAAAAACTTGACATTCAGGTTAAGAGTATATTTTTGAGTTTTGATAGTTAAAAGCATTTTCATAAAGATCTAGAGGAGTGGGTCTACGCTCGCTTAGCTGCAAAGGAAGAGGAGGAGGATGGGTCTACGAAACTCAGCGGTAGCGGAGGAGGAGGCACCGACGAAAGGAGGATGAGGAGGAGGACGAGGGGTTCTACTGCGAGAAGAAGGCGGCGACGAGCGTGTTGGGTTATCTTAACGCCCTAGCCATCATCCATGGCGGTTTGCGGAACAAAAATTTTCTTACTAAAGTAAAAACGGCGCTAGAATAACCCATTAAACCGGATCTAACTATAAACCTATCTAGCTAAACTAAGAGAGCTAACTACCATGAAAGAAGTCTCACCAAACGATCCAAGTCCTTCGGTCTTCTTTCCTCATCGTTTGCTTCGAGTGGCCATCATGAACGCGCTTGATCTTCTTTGATGGCTCCTTTGGTTATCTGCAATTGATCTTGCTCTTCGGTCCTCCTTTATCGTAGATGATCCACCCGAGGGATGTGATCCATGGCTCTAACTCCACACTAAATGTCAAGTGGAGCAACTAGAGAACTTGGGTTGCTAATCCAAGAAGTTTAGGATGTAGTGTGAGGTTCTAGGTGTTCTACTATCTCTATCTTGTCTCCTCTCTTATTTCTCAACACATGAGAATGTAGAGAGGAGGAAGATGATGAAGATGGAGGAACTCAAGAGGAGGAGAAGGAGGTGAAGCAAATGGTGAGATGAAAAATAATGAGCAAGCATGTGAGAGAAAATAGATCGGAATGGTTTTATAAAACAATATCCATCAATATAATATGTCAACCATGCTTCAATAGTTGCCACAAATGAATTAATAATTCATTTGTCAACCATTGAAGCCATGGCTCTCACCATGCCCCCGCTCTTTCACTTTATACCTTATTTCCATTTATCTAATAAATGGAAAAAGCTAATGAGGTGTCCACCTTCTAGAATGTTATCCGTATTAAATACGGATTACAGTTTATAGTATATACATACCTGTATTCGGATAAAAACACGAATGCCCAAAGAGATAGAATAATACGAAGAACGTAATACTAGAATATACATATCGAAATACATATATGTAAATTATCAAATCAATATATGATTTAATAATCCGGCTCAAACCCGAGCCGGCTAGTATTGCCAGCTGTCCGATCGAAAGTCCGGATACAAAGTACATCAATCGATCGGAACCCTGCACGTATCCAATACGACTACTACATCATTTCGCCTGAACCAGGGAAACCCTTTGTGTGGGACTCTAAAGACTCGACAATACGCCGACAGTGAGTTACTGGATAAATCCATAACCACAAGCACATCAGTGACACTAGCTGTACGTAACGGCTACCCGGGTACCTGTCGAAAAGGAAGGCCGACGAGCAAACTCATCCAGATCCCTACTGAGCCTATCTGTGACAATCTCCGTACAGTCCGGTTTCTTCGTCTGAGAGTATCGCATACCGTGTCTAGGGGGTTGTAAACGTCAGACCCTAATAACCCGATAATTCGTGTTGATGCGGCTCAGGACCAATCCGGGAAACTGTTGATCAGTCTATCAGTAAATCCCAACTGCTTTGGCCAAGTTCTTATGGTCCTGACCAATCAAACACAGTGCGATATCGACACCCAATACCGGGAGAGACGAATCCCCGACAATCGCTCACTGCCTCCATATAGCTCGGGACTGTACCCAACCAAAACCTATTTACACGATTCAGTAGAGCCGTGGTAGGGTAGTGATCAAAGCACAGTGGGAACTCACATGAGATAAATGACGATCTCAGGTTTAAAGACTAACATGTACTCGTGTCACCTGAAAACTTCCACCTGACGATAGGTATAGTACTATCTGGAAGTTCTCGGTGAGTCCATCCAGTGTACTCACCCCCCAGTGAGCACCTGTATACGATTTTAGGTGCAAAAGACCAATGGTTGCGGAACCGTACCATCGCCCCTCGTCGGGGTCTTGAAACGTATACACTAGTCTACTATGGAATATCGATGCCCAGTCTCGATACTCTCACGACTAGGGACCATTTAAGGATGTGCGTATCGACTACCCAGCTCCCACAAGTATGCTCGCCATCACAATGCAGGTAGTCTAGCAATGATCTTACGGGCTTTATCAACATGTATAAATGATATGTAATAGCAAGTAAAACATACGCACATGTTAAGATAAAGACAAACCAGATAGCATACTATCATATCGAGTAAGACTGTCCTGTACATATATATGTCCAAGCATCCAAATGTATACATATACAATAATGGCCTCCAGGGCAAACATATCCAACAGGGCGGCAAAGGAGGAGGCGGCGACGAGTGAGGGAATTAGGGTTTTTTTCGCGCGCTACTGGATTGAGGAATTAAGCAATTTCTGTTTTATTCTTTTTATAAAAAAATCCCTTGCATTTCTCTTACGATTCCCACAGTATAGGCTTCTCTGCTGGCACCGTTGGGACAACTTAAATTTGCCAAGAAAGTTAATTTTTTTAGTAGAAATGCCCCTACGGTGTGCACCGTAGGGTCAAACTATTTCCCTACGGTTGTAACCAATGGGGCGGCCTACAAATAACTATGATATTTTTAATGAAACTCATCTGCCCCCTAAAAATAACTATACCCATAAACCAAATTCCCAACCACATAACTTATTTTCTCCATATCGATATCTACTCCAATGAGAAAACCATGCTCAAGCAATTCCATTTACCAAAAACTCGCTGACCCAACATATAGATCAACAATTTTTCAGATTAATAAAAGACCTAAACCATTCAAGTTAACGCTATAACATACTACGAATCATTCACAACATAAGAAATTAAATCACTGTCATAAACAAAACATACTAACAATCACAGTAATAACACATCGATCTAATACCAAATTACTTTAAAAATAACTATGATAACAAAGTCGAAGTGTCATAAACTAAATCTGTAACGACCGTGTACTCTAAATACGTAATAAAAACGTTTTATAATTTTTCTGAAGTCAAAAAAATTATTTTACTGCATCTATTGGTAGAAAAAACTTTAAAAATATTTTTCTATAACTAAAATGAATTAATATGATTTTAGGAATTTTTAAGAATTTAAATGAAATTTTTATCGAAGGGAAAAGTTTGTAAAACTGACAAAGAGAGTTATTTTGGACCAAATTTGGTTGCAAATGGAAGAAAACAACAAAATATATTTTCTATAACTTTCCCTAATTTTGAAATATTTTTAACTATTTTTTAATAATTTTTAAAAAGCCAAAACTAATTTTAAAACATTTTTAAATTTTAAAAACAAATTTTTATTTATTTTTTCGATTGGGAATGATTCTAGACCGTCGGATCAAATGATCAAAGACCCAGATCTCCCTGCCAGTAAAATGAAAAAAGGAAAAGGAAAAAAAATATAGTATTGGCGCCTTTGATTTGGACCGTTGGATCAAAGATCCAACGGCCGAAGTCAGCAGCGCTAGCGCCGAGTGGGGGCCCGCGCCAGATCACGAGTGACGCGACGGGAGTCATTGGATCTCTTATGCGGACGGTGCGGATCTGGTCGGCTCAAGAGGACGGCTCCTATAGCGGGAGGGGGGGGGGGAGGGGATAATAGGGGTTTTTATCCTATAAATCTTTATAAATATCCCTGATCTTGTAAAAATTCCAGAAAAATATATGCTCCACAAAAAATTCCCAAACAAATTCTAGAGCTTTATTTTCAAGTACTCTACACATTGGTTCCATTCCGAGAGGCTATAAAATTCTTGGTTTCAAGATATATTTGTTCTCGTACAACCCAACGCTCACCAACTTTCGTTTTCCTATCTCGTTTCAGGTAAGATCTCTGTACACTTGACCCTCTATTATCTTCATTATGATAATATCTACCTACAGAAAAAATTCCAGGATCTAAACATGAGTTTTTAACTCGATTACCTATTTTACGGTTTATGATGATTAAAAATAATATTAAACCTTAATTAAATAATGAACTTTTAACAGTTATCCTTCATAATAAAATGACGGGGTAATGGAAAACCCAAATTTCATGCTTGGAGATATGAAACTAAGTCTTTAAGCGGCTAGTATGACCGGGAAAACTTTTACATGAATAAATGTAATTATTCTTCGGTTTTAAATAAAGGTTATCGGCAAATTTCCCTAATTATTGAAAATATGGAAAAATCATAGTAAATTTTTATATATTGGATATTTTAAAATAAAATTAATGGTAAACTTGTAAAAACATATTTTCACTAAAATCTCTATATCACAAAAATATCATCAAGTTATACTTTCATTATAAAACCACGAACTTTGGAAAAATAGTAATTTTCTTAAAATACCTTAAACTTTTATAAGTGATATTTTTATTAAAATACCGCAAATATTTTTGAATCATAATTTTTACTAAAATACCATGGACTTGGTAGACTAATTGTTTTTATTAAAATACCATACCGTTTATAATAAAAGATAATTTTCGTTAATATACCATATAAATACCATAATCTTTTATAAAGAGATATTTTAATTAAAATGTCACAATCTTTATTAAAAGATAATTACCCTAAAATACCATAGCACTTCTTAAAACAATATTTTCCCTAAAATACCATGATTTTTATGTAAACAATAATTACAGAAAAACCATAGTCCATTATAAACTAAGATTTCTATAAAATACTACATTTACTGTACAAGCTATAACGGAATGAGACATACCCAACAGCCGTGGAAGTCCATATCGACTAAGATATCATCTACTAGAATTCAAACTTTTGATATATCATACGACATGACTTACGATAAGGTTAGGGTTATAATGCGCGAATCTATTTATGGAATACTATTACAAATGAAGATCTCTGCAGGCAGAGTGAACAGTCTAATATACGGACGACTACTAACCCGATATTCGGACGAAAGACATGATACTGTCCCACATATGGACGACCACTAACCCGATATTCAGGCGAATGGTATTTCATGCCTAGATGATATACGCACTAACTTTACTTCGTAAAATCTTTACACTGAATAAAATGGGGCTGGGTACTTTGATTAGGCAAGGTAATAAACGGACACAGATTCCCTTATTACTCAATCAAATCCAGAAAAGTGGAACAGTACATTCACTTTCTCCAACTATTGTTCTGTGGTGCAACGGAATAATCTCGAGAACTCGGTATCCATGTCTAACAAACTAAATGAATATACTTGTAGTTACCTTACACAGTATACCATACCTTACCTGATGCCTACAACACATACACCATACCTCTACACACATATGACATCATACATTACACACACTTATTCTGTTTACCATTACTTTCTGTTGAGAAAATGCTATCCGAGTGTGACTCGCTGACGGACTTTCTTTTCCTTTCTCATTCTCTGAAACATCCATTAGATGAGGATGAGTTTGATGAAGAAGGAGACAATAGAATGAAGCCTACTAATGAAGACTACGCGGAGTTGACGCAAGAGTATTAGGATAGCTCTATTATTGCCCATCTGTTTAGGGCTTGCTTTCTTTACATCAATGTAATCAAACTATTTAGTTTGATTTCAGTACTTTGGAATGTAATAATTTTAGTTAATGGAAATAAATGCTTCTGCTTTTATTATCAGTTTCGGTACATTGCCTATATTACACACACGCGCGCTTAACGTAACTGTATCGAGAAATACCACTCTCGACACAGTTAGGTCGTGGACCATGCCACGTCACCTCTTCACATTCATTTGGAAAGCCGGACGTGACAAGATAAAAACAAACAGAGCAAAAATTAGAAGGCATTGAATTTAACTAGATCAAAGTTCACGGTTATTTCGCCATCAAAACACATGCTACAAACTCCATCAAAACCCTAAAATTCCCAGCTTTCAATCCCAATCCACACTTACTGCAGTAGAGCCGATCGAAGTGGCTCAGCGGCAAAGGAGGCGGCGACGAGCGTCGAAGGAGGAGGCAGCGACGAGCGAGGCAATTAGGGTTTTTTCGCGTGCGCCTTGATCAAGGAATTATGCAGTTTCTGTTTTATTTTTTTTATAAAAAAAAAACCCGTCATTTCTTCTACGGTTCCCACAGTAGGGGCTTTTCAGCTGGTACCGTAGGGGCAACTGAAGTTTGCTAAGGAAGTTGATCTTTTCTGTAGAAATACCCCTACGGTGTGCACCATAGGGGCAAACTGTTCACCTACGGTTGTAACCATAGGGACAAGCTACTGTAGCCCCTACGTTTTTTCTGAACAGCAGGGACAAGCCATCTTTGTATTAGTGATTGATCTTGATGAGGGGTATCCATTGAATCTAAACATTTTCAATTTTAAAAAAATGCATATACTTGCTTCATTTTCACCTTCCGGCGTATAAAAAGTGTCATAAAATTATTATAAGCAGTTTACATGCACTAATTCAGAGCGGTTAATTGTGAACGAGCACAGCCATTACAAGTAAGAAAAGAGAGGAGAGTGCTAAAATCGTGGTGTCGCATGTTTCTACAGTCTACATAAAGTTTTATTTACTTCCCTGAAAAGCATTAGTTTCCCATGGATTTAAATTACATGAAGTAATTAGAAAATCGATTCTCACAAAAGATGAGTTACTCAAGCGTAAGTAGATTAGTCTAATGGAATGCGGGCTTTGTGGTGAGCATGTAGAAACGACTGACCACTTGCTCCTCAGATCTAAGGTTACATCACAGATTTGGACAAAATTTTTAGCTCGGTCACGAGAACGTGTAATGCCTTCATCCATTCAGTGCCTTGGAGGCTCAGGAACTTTGGATGACTGGTACCCTAACTTGGGACATCATAGTAAGCGTTATTTGTTGGGTAGTTTGGACGAAACTCAATAACAGGATATTTAATGAAAAAATAAAATCAATAGCCTGCATGATGTATAACACTGATATGCTCATAATATTAGGGGCAAGGATTGCGGCTACTGGGGCCTGCAAGAGAGCCAGATTGACTACGAGAGGGGATGCCGATCATGAAGGAGATGCGGCGCAAGGACGACACACATCACTTATTGCACGATAGCTGGTTGAGGGAGGACAGATACAGCTCCCGGAGACGTAGATGACATTGCTGGGCTGGGACATGTTCGTGGCCTTTACATCAGCATCTAGAGTATGTACATGTTCTGGGCCTTTTTTTGTTAGCAGTTGTCTGGTTTCCATTTTGGCATGGGATTTGTTTCCATATTTTGATTTTGGCATGTATGGGACCTGATTCACGGACTGTATTTTGGTTTCGCATCTGTACGCTTACGGTTTATTTTGTTGTTTCGTTAAAATATCTTTAATGAAACGTGGGGGCTTCCGAGCTCTCGTTTTACTCAAAAAACAAACAAAAAAAAAGAATAAGAATTTGCTAGTGAAATTAAAGGCCAGATATAATTATACTTAAATTGATTTTATTATACCTTACAACAAAAGCCACCACTTAATAAATAATACATATTCTTAATCCCATTTTAAAAAAATCTTCTAGCATGAGAGGTTAATCCTCGTGGCTTGTGTTCTTCTCCTACAAGCTCAAGCAAGATATATCCGGGTTAACCGGTTCTCTCTTAGTCCCTCTAGCGTTGACACAGAATCCTTTTGTGTGTGATCCTGTGATGGTTTGTATGTTGAGCCTCTCCATGTCGATGCCGGAGCATGGCGCCAACGAGCTGCAGTTGAGAATGATGCCATGGACACTTGTAGTTGATCCTTTTAAGCCTATGTAATGCACGTCTTGGACTTGGACAGCCGATCCCTTTTCACAAAATATTACATAACGGATTAATTAAAAGGCAAAAAATAACATGCAATATATGAATTCATATAACTTCCAAATGTGCGGAGACTTAGAAGCTAATTTTGCTCTTATAAAAGCGTTTTTAAAAACTATTGTTAAGGATTTTTATGCAAAAGTGAAATAGAAACATTATGTTTCTATGCCAAAAAGGGGGAAGGGGAAGGGGGCGGGGGACTCTCGATTGTAAATTTATAAAGTTTAAAGGATTTATTTGCATAATAAATAGATGAGATGCCATATATGGCATTGAAGGATTTTGTAATAATTTAAGAATCGGGTGATAAATTGCAGCAAAGTTAAATATTATGTTTTGTAAAAGAAGAATAATGATTGTTTTCTTTAAAAAAATCAATGCAAATCACAAGCTGTTTAAGCCATAACTTTCATCATCAATCTAAAAATTTTGTTTTCCTTTTTTTCTTTTAATATATTTCATAGAGAAAAGGTTGCTGCTTACCCCATTACAATCTCGACCATGATTACAGTAGAACTGGTCTATAATAACAGGATTCTCGACCGCCATGAAATTAATATTCGTAAATGTGATATCTTTTGCGATACCAGAGCCACCCTAGTTAGTTTGAGGTAAAAAGCAAAAAGAAAGAAAAAAATTAGTAATTTGTAAGAAAACCGGTGGCTTATAAATTTCTCTGCATGAGCTTATAGAAGTTTCATTAATTACCGGCCAAGTCTTAATCCTTACACCATTTGTTGTCTTTGTTAAATTACAATCCGACACGTGAATCTGATTTACACTTGCCCGACTCCCTTTTGCACCCAAGCTCCCAACACTGAAAACCCAAATAAATAAATAAAAAAACAAAATTAAATAACGCTTGCTTAGCGGATATAATGCAGCATTAAAAAAATATTTAAGTAAAACCCATGACAAGAGATGCAAACATAACCTAATGCCATGTCCAGGTCCACAATTTATCCTGCTAATATTAACATTCGACGTCCCAGTTCCAATCGAAATGCAGTCATCTCCTGCAGCATCGCAGGAATGAAAGAAAAAAAATTAGATAAATTGAGTTTAAATTAGCAAACTATGCATACATATTATTTTTAGGGTAAATTTGAGCACCTGTTCCAATATTCGAGTCCAATATTCGAACTTGCTGAGATTTTTCAATATGGATTCCATCAGTGTTGGGGCTGTCCCCAGGAGCTGTGATGGTAACCCCACTTATATGAACTCCATCACATTTGTTAATTCTTATATGCATCATGGGGCTATTTGTAAATTTTAAGCCAGACAATTGCACATTATTGCAATTATCAAATGCTAGAGCCTGCATCAAAATAATAATCATTAATAAATATTAAGGTATTTACGTTTTTTTCCTTCCTAAATCCTATCTATCATATCTTATGATACTTACTTTAGGGGCGTCGGAACATTGCTGCGATAAAATAAGAAAATGAAAAGAACAAAGAAAAAATAAAATTAATCAGTATATATAATATACATCCAGAAAACTAACACTGTTCATCTAAGATTTTTGTGTACCCTGTTTGCTCGACAAGTCCACCAGACTTGGCCGTTGCCGTCAATTTGACCATTGCCATCGACTATTATCCCTCCGGGCACATCGTTAAAATTGATCCACGGGTCAGAACTGGATCGCTTCCATACTTGTCCAGGTGCTACAATATTCCCATTGATCTGCGTTCAACAAGAAGAAGGGGAAAAACAAAAAAATAAAAATTCTAAATTAAATTTCGATAATTCTAACTACATCTCAAACCAATTAATTAGCTTCAATCAAAAAGAGTATGTAAATTTTTTTTTTTAGTACCTGAACATGAACCTGAGATTTGCAAGGGCCTGCCAAGACAATTGGACCAACCACATATGTTTTTCCTGCGGGGATTAGCATGGTTGCACCCTTGCCGCATGCATCCCTCCAAGCTGCTGTTAGCGCCTGTTTGCAATTTCCCTTATTTATTTTACGTACTCACGTAATTTTCATAAATCATGCCAAACAAATTCTAGATCAAATTTCATAAATATAAATATAAATATATTTTGTGTCTAGATAAATTAATAAATAATTTGCATGCTAAAATTATGGCCTTTTTTTACATTACGCACAACTTGTTCTATCAAGTGAAGATTCCATATATATACCATTTTTGGTGGAAAAGTTACTAAATAATAATTATAATTTTTCTTTTATTAATTTATGCTGGTGCTTTTTAATTACATTGCTATCGTCATATACGCCATCTCCAACGGCTCCATGATCAAGGACACTGATCATATCAGCAATCCCTCTAGCAACGAAACAAGCCAGATAAGACAACACAAGCACCAAGTAATATGCTCCCTGCAATTATAAAAATGACAACAAAAAAAAAAGAAGAGAGTAAATAGATGATGAATAGGTATACAGTCCAATTAAGTGTAATACAAAAAAAAAATTAACTATATTCTTACAAGAATGCATGCAATGAAAACTTAAATCCCAATAATTTATCACATATATCGAAAAAGGATAAAGAAGTGGATAACATATATCTCACCATGTTTGTTGTTATCCTTTGATTTCTCTAATAACAATTTTTTTTAGTGCCTATAGCCAGGGAGTAAATATGCATGTTATTTATATAGGGAGCCTATATACATATATGTAATGTAATTAAATTAATTTAGGAAGTTAATTAACATGCCATGTATTTTAATCCATCCAAATATTACAGACCGTTGCATATGTTTAGCTGTAATTAAATTAATTTAGGAAGGGCATCACAAAATAGATATTATGTTTATATACTAGTCAAATAGCATTATTTGGAACCATGAGCCTAGATAGATGCATGCATGATATTTAAAATCGAGAAATTTGCTTCATATATGCTTCCAAAAATGTTTATACGCCCAATAATATAATATTTAATTATATACTATATCAGTGAGTGAGGGGGTGCAAAGTTAATTAATAATATTTAATTAACATGTGACGCTATTTTAATCCGTCCAAATATTACAGACCATAGCATATGATTATCTGTAATTAAATTCATTTGGGAAGGGCATCACAAAATAGATATTATGTCTGTACGGTAGTCAAATATGTTGAAATTAATTGCAAATTCGAAGCCCAAGTGTCATGCCCTGCTTCCCGAAGGACAAAAACGGTGACGTGGCATGTTCCGCAAGTTAACTGTATTGAGGGTGGTCTAACTCAATACAATTACGTCGAGCGTGTGTGCGTCTCTCTCTCTCAATCTCTCTCTCAATATATATATATATATATATATATATATAATAAAGGAGGAAAGACACCATAGAAAGGAATTTACTCCTATGGCGCCGAAAAAGTACACCCTCCTTCGTTTTTTCCGATGATCGGCATCCATCTTCATCGTTATCATCTAAGATATGGGTACACCAAATTTTATGTGATTCTACAACTTTTTCACTGTTGATTTAGCAAAACAAAAAGTTATGTTGTCGGTAAACCGTTAATCTTGAACCCACTAAATCAACGGTTAAAAAATTATAGAATCACATGAAATTTGGTGTACCCACATCTTAGATGATAACGATGAAGATGATGGATACCGATTATCGAAAAAAACGTGAGAGGGCATATATGAAGAAATTCCCTTGTATGACATCTTTCCTCCATTATATATATATATATATATATATATATATATATATATATATATATATCATGCAGACGATATACCAAAAATAATAATAAAATCCAAAAGTATTTATTTTCCTTAACCGATAACTTTATTACATCATTGGTACTGAAATAAAAAGATTCTTATTATATCAAGGAATGGAATGCAAAGCCCTAAACAGGTGGGTAACAGGAAGAGTAAAATCGCTAATCCTAGTAACCGGATGTCCGCTCCGTAAAATCATCGTCGGTGGGCTCCACTTCTTCATCGTCTTCTCGAATCTCGTCCTCATCTAACGGACATCTCGGAGATAGACAAAAGGAAAAGAAAGTCCGTCAATGAGTTGCACTCGAGCAGGAGTACTTCATAAGAAAAATACTGTAATTAAATTAATTTGGGGAGTTAATTAACATGCGATGAATACTATAGACCATTGCATCTGTTTAGCTGTAATTAAATTAATTTAGGATGGGCATCTTATTTGGAACCATGAACCTAGATAGATGTATGTATGTTGTTGGGGTCAAATTTTACACCCAATAGCCAAAATCAGAAATCATATTCATGTTCAAAATCAAAACCAAAATCAAAGTCAAAAAGCCAAGTGTGCTCGAGCCCGAGCCAAAGCCCAAGCATGAAGAGAAACCGGCCAAAAGAGAAGAAGAAAAGGGAGAAGATTAAATATAATTATTGTTACTTTAATTAAATAGGCAAAAGCTAATTTTGTACAGGCCATGGGGCTAAATGTAAAGGATGCAAGCCTATAAAAGCCCCCCCATTATGATTTGATAACTAATCCTGGCTTAATCATAATTCTCCAAAAAAAAATTCTTGAGTTTTGAGCTGTTCTTTAGTGCGTAAGTCTTTTTTTCTTTCTTCCCTTCTTTTTTTTAAGTGCGCACATCAGGAGACTTCGAAAAAGGGAAAAAGAGCCCCTTTAGATCTTCAAAAGTTAAAATCTTGATGTTTTTGGACAGTTGCTTCATTGGGTTTCGGCCCTACATACACCGTACTAGGTGTGCACCGTGCTAGGTGCCCATTTGGTTAGGTGCGCACACCGTTTGGTGTACATCGAGCCAAGTGCGCACCTCGCAAGATGCGCACTTAGGAAATTGCGCATCTCACTGGACTTTTTGGTCCATTCGGGACCCTTTGGCCCCCTTGCCAAGTGTGTTCCCTGATTAAAAATCAGGAAATAACACAGTAAGGCATCACGTGCTCACACGTGACCAATGGTCACGTGTTGACACTACTACAAAGAAGGGTTGCCCCTACGGATAAATCCGTAGGGGCAACCCACTGCCTCTACGGATATATACGTAGGGGCGAAAAAATACCCCGTAGGTGCAAAGGCCGCAGGTGCAAGTTGAGGCCCTGAACTTGCCCCTACGGTTAAATTCTTGCCCCTACGCATATGTGTGTAGGTCCAGTTTCCCCTACGGGTTAAGCCGTAGGGTATGAGATTTTATATTATTTACGGTTTATTTTAATAAATTACTTGGCCCTACGGGTATATCCGTAGGGGCCTGTACTACCCCCTACGGATATATGCGTAGGTACGTTTCCGTAGGGGCACAAATTCAGGATTCCTGATATTTTGCCCCTACGGATAACGCCGTAGGGGAGAGTCAGTGGCCCCTACGGATATATCCGTAGGGGCTTTCCCAACCACCTGGCACTGAGATCTGGGGGAAATATCAGTTACTGCTGATATTTAGCCCCTACGGACATATTCGTAGGGGTAACATGAGTGCCTACGGATTAATCCGTATGTACATATTGTCTGTAATTTTTTTTTAAAAATGGGCTGCTTGATTTTTTCCCGCCCTGTGCACAATAATATATACATCAATCAAATCATATATTGCAGTATTCATAATCACATCTCACGCATATATATAATATACAAAAGAAACACAAAAACTGAATATGATATAAATACAAACCAATATCAATATCGTTTCAAAATGTAGTACAATGTGTATGATATAAATAAATACATGTTTCAAAAAAAAGAACCAAAAATCTACCCTAGCCCGGTCCAGCTCCACCTCTGAATAACGATAGAATAACGCGCGCCTGCTCCTCGGTCAATAAACTCTGCAATTCATCGCGAGCGGGAGTCTGAGCGGCATGTGGTCTGCGCAGCCGCCGTCGAGGTAGTCGCTTGCGGAGCCGCGGCTGCGGGAGTCTGAGTGGGTGGTGGAGCTACAGGAGCTGTCTGCGGAACCGCAGCCGATGTAGTGGCTTGCTGAGCCGCAGCCGAAGGAGATGCGTGTGGAGGCTCGGCCGATCTACCCTGTCGCGTCTGGATATAACGTGTGTAAGAAGCGTGTAAGAACTGTTTATTATTCGAATTCGTATCATTATTAAGTTATTTCGAAACCCTGTTTGGATATCTAGTTTGGAAAAGCGTTGTTTATTTCAATTACATATGTATGTATGATTAATCAAACTTAAGTCTAAAACCAAATAAGCTCAAGCTACGTACTAATTATGGATATGTTGATATGTATATAATATGAAATGATATTTTACTATAAAATAGTATACATACCAGCATCTCCTTCAACTCCTGAACGCTGGCCCTCAAGCTATCCAGTTCATGATGGACATGCCGGTCACTGGAGACGGAGGAAGTAACCGCCGGGGTGGAGTCCAACCTCATATGGGCCCTGCTAGGGCCCAATCCCCGGCCTCTCCCAACCTCCGTGGTGCCCTCCGTGTGCGGCGTCCAGAACTGGGGTCAGCAGCCTCGGATCGTTCTGTCCGGTAAAATCGTTCCCCAGGCCTGGGCCTGCTCAACCACCCGCTCCTACACCCACATTCGAATTCTTATCATTATCGAGTTATTTCGAAACCCCATTTGGATATCTAGTTTGGAAAACTGTAGTTTATTTTAATTAGATATGTACATGTATGATTAATAAAACATAAGTCTACAACCAAATAAGCTCAGGCTATGTACTGATATTGGATATGTTGATATCTATAATATGACATTATATTTTACTATTAAGTAGTATACATACCAGCATCTCATTCAACTCCTGAACGGTGGCCTTCAAGCTCTCCAGTTCCTGCTGGATACGTCGCTCACTGGAGACGGAGGAAGTAACCACCGGGGTGGAGTCCAATCTCATATGGGCCCTGCTAGAGCCCAGTCCTCGGCCTCTCTCCCAACCTCCGTGGTGCCGTCCGTGTGCGGCGTCCAGGACTGGGGTCAGCAGCCTCGAATGTTGCCTTCCCCCTAGCAACTGTCAGAACATTATATTTCGCACATACTGGTCTATAAAATTGACAAGAAATACCAAAATCAACAAATTCAAAGCCTTACCTACAGAGATAGAAGATGTGCTCCTCTGGTATCTGCATGTATCAAAATTTGAATAATATTAATTAATTTCAGTACATACATACTAACAAGGTAAACTCGCATATAGCGCTGCTTACACATATGACAGGGAGTGAACAAGCTCTTGTAGATCATCAGGCGCAAATCTAATCTCATCAAGCAGCCCATGATAATCAGTTGGACGACTAAGAGCAAAATGAATGTGTGTATATTTATGATATAGCATTCTAAATCAATATACATGCCCTATATAATATATAAACATACCTGGAGGAACGGGAGTGGCCTCTGTCCCTGATATGGACGCATCACCAACAACTAGACAATCAAACATTGACAATATAAGTAATTTTAACATAAACAGGCATGGATATCTATAATATTACATTCAAAATGGATATTAGAGAGCGCACCTGCAGTGAGAAGTGGTAAAAGTATCACCCAACTAGGGTGTAATTTACAGAATCAGTTGAGACTCTTAAAAGTAATAGAAGAACCCGGCCTGCACAAATCTGATGTATGCTTTCCATTGGACACTAAGAAGTCTCTAAAGGGAAAAGCCTATGTGAAAACCATCATTAGTTCATATTAGAAGATTGATGCTGAAACAGAGAACGAGGAATGTCATTTTTTTCTTCTTCCACCACATTACTGTCTTCTCCTTCTGCCACATTACTGTCTTCTCCTTCTTATTATGTGCGCGTGCAAATTCAATGACTATATTGAGAATATGGATTAATAGTGGGTAGGAAAAGTATTTCTCAAATGGCTTTTGCGTCTTAAAACCATAAACTACTAAGTAATGGAATACATAATTTTTTTAGTATAAAAGTTATTATTTTAAGTTTTCCCTTATAGAGATATGATCTAACTGCATCTATAAACTATAAGTGTGCAGAAAATTATGATAAGAAACCATAAGAAAGGGTCGTAGCCATGCATAACCTTGAATCTACATACCAAATCATGCAAAAGCATGCACTTATTGTCACCTTGCCTTGGAATATAAAATATCTTGGAAGACTATAAGCGAGCATTTAAATCTTGATAGCTTTTGACTTCAACATATATTTTTCTCAAGTACCATGAAATATACTTGCTCCGTATAAACCGTTTTCAGGAAGATGGATTAATAATGACAAATTATCCATTGTGGCTCACTAGGTTAGCATTTTCTCTTCTATTAACTATCTTACTAATCTGCCTGGTAAATTTATTCGGAACCGGCTGCGAATCATTAAAAGACATGCATAAGAAAGAAAGCTAAAATACAGATATATAGCATACCGATACATCGAAACTTCATAGTTGCGATGGCAATCCAGAGATATTTATTTCTACACACGTGGTGCGCGTGCGAATGCGTCAGGCATCATGGACAAATATTTCAGAACATGGAAAGTATTATTCGTATAAAGTAATTAAAACTTTTAAACACCTTGGGTAGATATTTTCTTAGTTGATGTAATCATATCATGAGGACTAAATTTAAGCTATTATACATATGCATATGTATTTTTCTAACCTAATATATCACACACACACACACACACACAGAGAGAGAGAACACCTGGTAGGTAGAGAAATCAAGTAGCAGGATCCTGAAGAAATGGAGTCCATAGTATTGCTCATCATCATCATCCATGATCCCTTTGATAATATTTTTTCAAAGGGATCACGGATGATGATGATGAACAATGCTATGGACTCCATTTCTTCAGGATCCTACTACCTGATTTCTCTACCTACCTGGTGTTCTCTCTCTCTCTCTGTGTGTGTGTGATATATTAGGTTAGAAAAATACATATGCATATGTATAATAGCTTAAATTTTGTCCTCATGATATGATTGCATCAACTAAGAAAATATCTACCCAAGGTGTTTAAAAGTTTTAATTACTTTATACGAATAATACTTTCCATGTTCTGAAATATTTGTCCATGATGCCTGACGCATTCGCACGCGCACCACGTGTGTAGAAATAAATATCTCTGGATTGCCATCGCAACTATGAAGTTTCGATGTATCGGTATGCTATATATCTGTATTTTAGCTTTCTTTCTTATGCATGTCTTTTAATGATTCGCAGCCGGTTCCGAATAAATTTACCAGGTAGATTAGTAAGATAGTTAATAGAAGAGAAAATGCTAACCTAGTGAGCCACAATGGATAATTTGTCATTATTAATCTATCTTCCTGAAAACGGTTTATACGGAGCAAGTATATTTCATGGTACTTGAGAAAAATATATGTTGAAGTCAAAAGCTATCAGATTTAAATGCTCGCTTATAGTCTTCCAAGATATTTTATATTCCAAGGCAAGGTGACAATAAGTGCATGCTTTTGCATGATTTGGTATGTAGATTCAAGGTTATGCATGGCTACGACCCTTTCTTATGGTTTCTTATCATAATTTTCTGCACACTTATAGTTTATAGATGCAGTTAGATCATATCTCTATAAGGGAAAACTTAAAATAACAACCTTTATACTAAAAAAATTATGTATGCCATTACTTAGTAGTTTATGGTTTTAAGACGCAAAAGCCATTTGAGAAATACTTTTCCTACCCACTATTAATCCATATTCTCAATATAGTCATTGAATTTGCACGCGCACATAATAAGAAGGAGAAGACAGTAATGTGGCAGAAGGAAAAGACAGTAATGTGGCGGAAGAAGAAAAAAATGACATTCCTCGTTCTCTGTTTCAGCATCAATCTTCTAATATGAACTAATGATGGCTTTCACATAGGCTTTTCCCTTTAGAGACTTCTTAGTGTCCAATGGAAAGCATACATCAGATTTGTGCAGGCCGGGTTCTTCTATGACTTTTAAGAGTCTCAACTGATTCTGTAAATTACACCCTAGTTGGGTGATACTTTTACCACTTCTCACTGCAGGTGCGCTCTCTAATATCCATTTTGAATATCGATAATATTACATTCAAAATGGATATTAGAGAGCGCACCTGCAGTGAGAAGTGGTAAAAGTACCATCCAACTAGAGTGTAATTTACAGAATCAGTTGAGACTCTTGAAAGTCATAGAAGAATCTGACCTGCACAAATCTGATGTATGCTTTCCATTGGACACTAAGAAGTCTCTAAAGGGAAAAGCCTATGTGAAAGCCATCATTAGTTCATATCAGAAGATTGATGCTGAAACAGAGAACGAGGAATGTCATTTTTTTCTTCTTCTGCCACATTACTGTCTTCTCCTTCTTCTTCTGCCACATTATTGTCTTCTCCTTCTTATTATGTGCGCGTGCAAATTCAATGACTATATTGAGAATATGGATTAATAGTGGGTTGGAAAAGTATTTCTCAAATGGCTTTTGCGTCTAAAAACCATAAACTACTAAGTAATGGCATACATAATTTTTTAGTATAAAGGTTGTTATTTTAAGTGCGCGTGCAAATTCAATGAAAGTTAGATTTGAGGATACTCATGTATGAGTTGTATTCTATATATGTGTGTTTCGATTTATGATTTCGCTTAAGTGTAGGGTTGTTTTTACTTAAAGAAATATCACCATCTACTATATATAAAAAAATATAGCAAACTAGGATTGGTATTCAAATCCCAGTCCCGATTGGTATTCAAAATTTATTTAATTAGTTTGTGATCCACATCATTTGATTTGTTGCTTGAGGCATCAATGTAGGCACAAATATCGGCGACGAGGAACTCGACGAGGAAGAACGAGGGCGGTGGTGGGCCAAGAACGGAAGGCGGTAGCGGGCTGAGAACGGAGGGCGCGCGGTGGCGACGAAGAGAAAATTGGAGACGCGGGAACGAGAGAAAATTTTGGGAACGCGAGGGAAAGATATCGAGGCGTAGGGCATTTCTGTGCCTTTTTTAATTAAATTCCCATTTAGATGCCCCTACGGACATAACCGTAGGTTATTGGTTTGCGGCTCCGTAGGGCCAAACAACAAATTAAGATTTAATATTTTTAAATTAAAATGTCGGGCACCGTAGGGATAAAGTGGCGCTTTTAGTTTCATATATGAGTATCGATGGGAATATGAAGGTTTCATACTATCATCGAGTATCATATATTGGTTTTAACCTGAATATCTCGAGTCGCTCTCTAATTATGCGTTTGTTGTGCATTCGTGTTGTATGTGTAACATGATTTTAAACCATTAAGATCAAGATTGATAGAACTGATCATCCTACATTGCAATAGCATTCATCAACCAAAAACTATTATTGCAATGGTATTCATCTATAACAATCAACAATTAAAACTACAAATGTAGGATACTGATATCATAAAGCGTTATACGCAACATTGATAGAACTGATAAATAAAAAAACGAAACACAAACCGTATCAAGATTTAACAACTTTGATTATGTCATATACGCGGGCCGATATTTTCATATTAGCCAATAGGCAAAAATAGATTGCGGTCTGGATATGGCATATTGGCAGATGTTACCTATATGCATACATGCATGTTGTCTCCCTATTTTTTCATAAATCAAACCAACAACATACATCAAACTAGTCCATGCCACCAATTGGAAACTCCACTATGTTTTTGAATTATTATTTTTCCAAATAGCATTGAGCTCCTATTGATATTGTCCCATCCAACAAATTTGTTGTGCTTGCCTCGACCTTCATCTAGCTTTCACATGACATACACATTATATGAGTAACATAGTTATAAATTATGGTATTTTGTTGTCATCAATCCACCTAACCCTAACCCCAAGTTGCTTAATAATTCAAGCAATTCAACAACATTTAGTACCAAATCACTAGCCTTCAGCAACAATACTCGTCCAAACTAAAAACATGACATTGGTGTTACTACAGTAATTGTCCCCTCCATACTTATGCTCTAATTCCATGAAACAAACAACCCCTCAGTGGATTTGGATTGGAGTTGGATTTTTGGAATATCAAATCCATAAAAACTTGCCAGTTTTGTATTTGGTTTGCAAACTTGATTTTAGGATTGATTGATGCAACTAGGATATTTGGAGCTCTTTCCATTCCGTCGAAAAAGGTAAGGATTTGCAAAAAAATCCATGTCCACAATTTGGGCACAACCAAACAAAAGAATAAGAAACTCGTAAACCATCATCTTTCATTTTCATTTGGTACAAAACAAACAAAAAAGACACATAAATTCATGAATCAACCTTAAGACTTTGAGAATCCATGTGCCCAAGGACACTAATCATCCAACATATTCGATATGAGCCCAGAACACTTAACATCCATTTTCAATATGAATCTGACTACAATTTTTTATTTTTTTATTTTTACATATCAAATATGAACAATGCATCCAATATCCAAACAACATCTACAATAAATAAATGTGATCGGATGATATAACAATGTTTTCAAGGCTACATCAATTGACAACACCAAAGCCAGCACCAAAGCCAGTTTTCAAGGCTACATCAATTGACAACACCAAAGCCAGTTTTGCTACGAATTAGTTGGTGAAAGAATGGTTTACACAGCAGTACACAAGAACACATCTAGACATCTTGCTATACTAACTAGAGTGTAAGGATACATACTAGAATAATTTTCCAACTCCCCACCATTTAACCCCAGCCCCCGCCCCCAGCCCCAGCCCGCCCCCAGCCTAGCCCCACCCCAGCCCAGCCCCAACCTAACCCTAAACCCAGTGCGGCCAGCTAAACCCCAACACCAACCCTAAGGCAAATCCTAACCCCAGCCCCACCCCACAGCAGCCGAACACCAACCCTAACCCTACCCCGACCCCGACTGCGACCGCGACCCCTGCCCAACCCCAACTCGCGCGACATGAACCCTAAGCCCAAAATAATCCCAAAAATCTTTAATTTACCTCACCTGAACCCTAAGCCCGAAGTAATCCAAAGATTTACTCACCTGAACCGCTGCTGCGCTGGGGCTGGGGCGACGACCTGAACCGCGGTGGCGACGAGAGCTGAGGTGGCGACGAAACCGGCGATGGCGACGAGGAGAACGACGTTGGCGACGACGGCGTGGCGAATTGGGGAATTTTTTCGCGCGCGATCGAGAGAGAGAGAAAGTGAGCGAGCGTAGGCGATCGATCTGGGATTTTGTTAAATCGATATTTACTTGCCCCTACGGATATACCCGTAGGTCCTTTGTTTGCGGCTCCGTAGGGGCAAACACCAAATTAAGAATTAATATTTTTATTCTTGGACGTCTATGCCCGTAGGGGCAACCTTTTAGCCCTACGGATTAATCCGTAGGGCCAAACATAAATTGCCCCTACGGATGTCAATATCCGTAGGGGCAACCCCTTATTTTACTAGTGTGACACGTGATAGTTAAAACTAAAGCATAAACAAGCGACTGATAAAAGACTCCAATTGAGGGTCACGTGCTCACACGTGACCAAGGGTCACGTGCCAGCACGTGACAAGCTTTGAAAGCCTTATAACTGAATAGAATTAAATTCTAAATTCTTCTAAATCTTCCCAAATGGAAAAGGTTAGAGGGAACCGTTGGATTAAAAGTCCAAGGGTGATTAAAAATCACCAACTTATGGAAAAATCCTAAACAAGGAAAGATCTCCCCAAATCTTACCGAAATAACAAACAGAATATATTTGGATTGAAAATCCAACGGTGAATAAAATTCACAGAATGATCTAAAAGATCATATTAATTATGAAAACAAATCAAATCTTTCAATGAGAGATTTATTAAACAAATTGATTCTTTTCCTTCTCCTATAAATAGGAGCCAAGATTTATTAAACAAATTGATATCTTGAAAATTCAGAGAGAAAAGAAAGGGGAATTTAATTCTCTGAAAAGAAAATCCTAGGTGAGAAAAGAAAGGGGATCGAAACTTCAAAAAGAGAATTTAATTCTCAAAATCTAAGAGTTTAACTCTTCTACAAAAACTTAGTTCTTCCTCTGGTTGAAGATCTGCAGAAGCAAATCTCCCCATAGGTTGAGAATTTAATTCTCATCAGGTTGAGATTTTGCCATGCAGATCCAAGACTTAGAGGGAGGATTGAATTCAGAGAATTTAATTCTCCTAAATTTATAGGAATTTAATTCCTCCGAGATGAAATTAGGGTTTAACCCTATATGAGAATTTAATTCTCCTACAATTATAGGAATTTAATTCCTTCAAGATGGACAAAAACCAGGGTTTAACCCTAATTGAGAATTTAATTCTCCCAAATTTATAGGAATTTAATTTCTCCAAGACAGAACTAGGGTTTCACCCTATACAAGAATTTAATTCTTTAATATATATGGGAATTTAATTCCTTTACAATGATACTAGGGTTTAACCCTACATAAGAATTTAATTCTTTCAAAATGGGAATTTAATTCCTCCAAAGTCGTAATCAGTGTTTAGCCCTACAGAGAATTCAATTCTAAAAAAAAATAAGGAGACTTAAAAGATCTCCATGCATGCAAAGAACCAAGGTCACGTGTCCCCACGTGACCCTTGAAAAGATCCCTGAAGAAAAGAAGTTTTGAGGCAATGCCCCACGTGCCCCCACGTGACTTCCAAAACTCAGAAAGAAAAAGCAAAGGAAATGAAGGCTTTGGGCACTCTCACGTGTTACCACGTGATCCCTTGGAAAATGCTTGAACAGTCAGCGCATAAATCCCCATCACGTGTCAACACGTGATGCTCAAAATAAAAATATAAAAAAGTGTTTAACACTTAATTGCAGAACGAAGAAAAGGAATCTGGTCCCACTTTTGGGCGCCCTCACGTGTCCACACGTGACCCCTTTTTCTTTAGTGTTTAACATTAATTCGAGAGCTTTATTCCCAGTGTTTAACACTGATTATCTTTTAGTGTTTAACACTAATTTGAAAACCTTATTTCCAGTGTTTAACACTGTTATTTTTTAGTGTTTACCACTAATTTGGGATTCTATATTTCCAGTGTTTAACACTGATGGTCTTTTAGTGTTTAACACTAATTTGAGAGTTCTGTCTCCAGTGTTTAACATTGTTGTTCTTTAGTGTTTAACACTAATTTTAGCCAAATTGGCTAATTTTCCAGAGGCAAAAGTCCCTCCTCCAAATGAATCTCAAAATTAAGGAAATCAAAGATAAAAATATTGCCAAAGCCCTCCAACTCTCGCTTAGCATTGCTAAATAATATGGGCTCGAATCCAGACAAATGTCTAATGGTCCAACAGAGGGCCAACACTTCAAACTTAATTGGACTTAGCCCAAGTAGGCCATAAGTCCTCAATTCAGATTCAACTGAGCCAATGTGCTCATAATATAATTAATTGATCTTAGTTCCAAATTGGACTACGGATCACTTAATTCACCCTGGTTCAAGGGTACATCTCTTCACTCCTTTGATATTTGTCGTTGTAATTCCTTAACGTTTTCATAGAGGTGATGGGTCCCGACAACCACGCATTTCACGGACTGTGGGGTCCTTAAACTCATGGACTATGATGTCCTTAACCTCGACCGTGATGTCTTAAAACTAACAACGGACTATGATGTCCTTAACCTCGACCGTGATGTCTTAAAACTAACATCGGACTGTGAGGTCCTTAAACTCATGGACTATGATGTCCTTAACATCGACCGTGATGTTTTAAAACTAACATCGGATTGTGAGGTCCTTAAACTCATGGACTATGATGTCCTTAACCTCGACCGTAATGTCTTAAAACTAACATCGGACCGTGGAGTCCTTAAACCTACGAACTATGATGTCCTTAACCTCGACCGTGATATCTTTAAACTAATATTGGACCGAGATTTCCTTAAACTAACAATAGACGGAGATGTCCTTAAACTAACAATGGACCGTAATGTCCTTAAACTAATTATCGACCGCAATGTCACTAAACTAAACAACAGAGCCCAATTGCTCTCTTATTGGATCTAAACGATCCCGTTAAGTTGATCTTACTTTAAAATTAGACTAACGTATCCTTAACAAACATTTAAGTTGATCTTAGTCTCAAATGAGCCTAACGTATCCTTAAACCCAAACCCCCCAAACCCAAATCTAAGAAAGATACGGATTTGGACTAGTCCACGCCCTACGGGCGACAACATAACTTAGTATCCGTATACAATCCACGGGCAACCAAATACAAAACAAATACCCACGACACGAAGTGACCATATGGAGAAGGAGAAAGTTGTTACCGCGATGTGGTAGCGTAATTAACTGCAGGGGCTTGCATCTGCAGGGAAGAGCGTCCCCACAATAAAAAACCCCCTCAAACGAGGGGGAATCTGACGAAATCTGCTACATCGGCCGCATCCGTTTAAACCTTCGATGCACGGTGCCATAAATCAACTTGGCATCTTCGGAGAGGTGGACGGATAGCACCAATTAGCATCTGCCCCGAAATTCAGGCTAGACGTTCGCCGCGTCTCCGCCGCGTCTTTCGGAGGGGAACAGATTCTCGCACGCCCGGTGGGACCTTTTCCTCTTTCCATTCCACACTTCGTGTGTCGTGTTCGCGAACGAATCGCGGTTTGCTAATGGTTGCCCTTGGGTTCGAGATACTGAGATTTGGCGTTTTGCTTGGTGTAGAAAGCAAAGATCAATAGCGTTCACCTGCTCAAAGTGTTCCATATGCTACTGCAACCCACATTCTGCCTCAACTGGGGGCATAGCTTACGGGCCCCAGGCGGTTTCCCTGTTCACGATGCCGGTGGAACAGGTCACCCAAGCCACCACAGGATTGTTTTTCGGGACCATGCTCCCGCCAACGAGCTTCAGCGCTCTTATGCCAGCACCAGAAGCTCCCAAGAAGTCGATTTTCGATCGGCTTGCTACTACCACGGCCCCTCTCAACGGGTCTTCCAGCTCCAACTCCTCGGTCTTCGCCAGACTGAGCTTGAACTCCGATGGGCCTGCCAAGAAGCCCATGACACCTGAAGTGGCCATCCCAAAGAAGATAGTCATCTCTGCTCCTGAAGTCGTCAAGGCGGCTTCTCCTGCCAAAGAGTCGGTCTTTACAAGGCTGACTATTCCGGCTCCCGATCCTGCTCGAAGGTCTGTCTTTGATAGATTGGATACCGCTACTCAAAAGACATCAGTCTTCAACAGGCTGGCACCAGCGGCGCCTCATCTGGACAGGGGGAAAGACAAAGCCATCCCCATCGCCGAACCAGCCCCAACAGCTCGACACGCTCGACGTCGCCACTGGCGCCGAGTAAGGAAGGCCCGGGGCAACTCCCCCTCTGGGCTAACTCCACCGGCTCCAACGGTGGAAATTAATACTGCTGTTCCAACCTGGAACAACTTTGAGCTGCTGAACAAGGTGCGCAGGAATTCGCAAGATCTCCTCCACCGGTAGAGACTGTTGCAGAAGCAAAACCGGAACAGCCCCCTCAGCGGCTGTCCTCCAAAGTTTACAAAGTCTGGCGATGTGTCCAAGAGTCAGTGATCGATCAAGACTACCTCCGCCGATAGAAGAAGCTGAAGGTTCAGCCGGAAGGGAACTGTCCCAGTAAGCCGCAAAAGACGACAACTACTTAGGTGCCCGCTACAATGGCCCCCTCCACGTTGACTACTCAAAAGAAAAGGAGGCCAGAGAAAGCCCCTGTAAACGTGGAAGACCAACCGAGTCCAAACGCCCTAAGTCTGGGGGCATGGTGGTACATACTGTTTACATGGCTTCCGGAAAAGAGGAAAGCCGCACTTCGACAGGCCACCGACCGCTCACCCGATCAATAACAAGGGCTCAGGAACAACAATAGCAGAAGCTTCAAGAAATGCTGACTGCAATGGCCGCACTTACCGGGCCAAAAGAAAGCCCGGAGGCGTCATCGGAACCACGTCACGAACACGAAACTGATGCTGAATTCCTTCGGAGAATGCTTGAAAACAAGGACAAGGAGGCTGCGGAACAAGCGGCCAATATAAAGCAAATGGCCCTTCTATTCCAGGATATGGTGGGCATGATGATTCAGCCGGACCCTCCAGCCGAAGATCCTCCAGTAATAATTGAAGATAATAGAGGAGAAACATCGAATCCTCTGTCGGCTCTGTCAACAGCCACGGAGGAGACAATCTCCAAAGCTGCCCTGGATGATTATATTGCTCAGAAAATACGAGTTCACCAGGAGAATGAAGCGGCTGGGCAAATTGTTAAAACTAGGCGGCCGTATCTAGGCTGGTATAACCAAATAAAATACCCGCCGGGCTACACGATCCCCAAATTCTATGTATACAAGGGGACAGGCAATCCCCATCAACATGTTGCTCAGTTCAGGGCTCTCTGTGGCAACACCGGTGGCGATGATAAACTTTTGCTCCGCCAATTCGTCGGCAGCTTATCGGAGACGGCGTTTGAGTGGTACTCCGAACTTCCAAACAACTCCGTCAAAAGTTTGGCAGAAATGGAGTTGTTATTCACCCAACGATTCGCGAGTGCTAGTGAACACACCCCAATAACAGCATTGATCAATGCCAGGGTGAAGCCAGGCGAGACGTGGGTTCAATACGCGATCCGATGGCGGAATCTATGGTCGAAGTGCGAACAGCGCATCAAAGAAGCACCAGCAGTGGGCATGTTCGTGGGCACCCTAGACTCTCATGCAACTATTTCACAGTTCATGATGTTCTTCAAATCGACCACGTTTCAGGCTCTAATCGACAAGCTAGCCCAAATGGACCAGATGGGGCATAGACCGTCTCCTCCGAAGCCGGAGTCGCGAAACGAAAAAGGTAAAGGGAAGGCGACCTTCGTTGCAAATACCCAACAGCAACCCAGTGCCCTAAAACTGACGGATCAACTGGAAGAGAGACGGCGCTATTGTAATGAGAAAATGAAGCGTCCTTACTCGTTTCCATGGGACAAAACGAAGAGACTCTTTGAGCTGGCGATGCGCAACCGGCTTATCAATCTGCCGAATCCAAAGTGGCCATTGCAACCCGGCGAAGCAAATAACCCCAATTATTGCTCTTACCACCAAACGGTAAGCCATCCAATCGAAGATTGCTTCGTCTTTAAGGGATGGATCGAGAATCAGTACCAACAAGGCAAGTTTGCGTTTCCTGAGAACTGGAAAGTAAGCCCACCACAACCGCACACTCCTAAGAAGACGGACACACCAGGGGCAACATGCTCTTTTGTTGAGGAAGCTCCATGGGAGGTGGCTCTTTCGGCCAAAACCAAAAAGTTGCTGAATGATCTCCAGACATGCCCGGCGGTCAGGTGGAAGAATCCGCTGGAACCCCAGATCATCGAAGGGATGCTGAAGCCGTGCCCAAATCCAAAGATTGGTGGTGATAGCCAAAGTGTTCACACCCAGCCGTCAAAATCTGTGTAAAAGAAGAAGAAATCCAAAAAGCCCGTAAAGCCTGGCGACAAGTGCACGGAACTGCAGAAACAGATCGACGCGCTGGAAGAATATAACCAGAAGGCACGGACTCCAATCACGCTCCAAGAGTTTCTCACCCACGTCCTTGAAGACGGAGGTGATGGAGAAGAATCGTCGGACGAATCTGAGGATTACGTAGCGAGTTGCCATGTAGTCTCTCACTCATCGATGAACGATGAAGAAGCTCCTTGCACCGAAAGACCGGGGGCAGGTCCTGAACCGGAGTTTCTAGGGCCATCAGATGAGATGATCGACGCATTCCTAAACGAAGCTCTTCTGAATAGTAAAGCTGATCGGGAGCGTGAGATGTCCATATTCGAAAAGGCCAAAAACCGGCGACTGAACAAAAGAGTCGAGACATTCCTACCAAATCAAAGGACATCTGTCGCAGATAAAAAAAAGTTCAAGATGAGGAAAAGGTTTTCGAAAGCCATATCAGTGGGAATGAAGTTACCACCCTCCGAAGGAAACACTCTTGGTGAAGCAGAAATGCATCCTAGCTACTGCTTATATCATCGAAAGATTGCGCACCCCACCGAAGAGTGCAACGCTTTTAAAAGATGGTGGCAGGGATATGTTGCTCACCGGCAATATTTTAAGCGGATGAAACGTAAAACTCGTCGGGAGCGAAGAAATGCGATTGATGAGCGTAAAAGAACTACCGGCAACTGTCGCATGGTCAACGCCGGGGGATTGCAAGTCCTCACCTTCGGAAGTGACTCCGATGAAGAGATGAATCTTTGCCCTCTTTTCAAAGAATCTACTTCGGGGAAAGAGGAAGAACCGAAGACCTGCGAAAATATCCAGCTGCGTAATCGTACGCTGCCCGAAAAGAATCTCAGACCCGTGAACAGAAAAGATAAGGGAAAAGAGAAGGTCTCTGAAGATATCGCCCTAGATGACTAAGTCATGAAAGAGCCGACCGCCAAGGACCCGCCAAAGAAAAGTAAGGTGGACTATAACGTTCTGGCGCACTTGAGGAAGTTACCCTCGCAGCTCAGCATTCTCGACGTCCTTTTACTATCAAAAGAAGCAAGAGATTCATTGATCAAGGCGCTACAAGAGCCAGAGCAATTCCAAGATTTCCTCGCCGAAGAAAGGATGAAGGACGAGCTAGAAGAAGTGCACACAGCCGATATCACCTTCGGCGACGAAGATCTCCTACTTGGGACATGTGAGTATAACCGTCCCCTATATGTCTCAGGATACTGTCACGATATAAAGATAGGCAAAATCCTGGTTGACAATGGGTCTTCTGTCAATTTCCTCAACGTGCGAGTGTTGAAGGAAATCTGCATGAGCGTTCAGCACCTCGCTCGTGATAAAATCACCATCTTCGGTTTTGACTCCCAGTCATCATGGACTCTCGGGTCCGTGATACTGACGTTGCGCTTCGGACTGCTCGTCACTGATATCAAGTTCCACGTCATTGACGCCAAGACACGCTACAATGCTTTGCTTGGCCGGCCTTGGTTACACGAGTACAACATCATCCCTTCTACACAACATCAGTGTATGAAATACTTCAAGGATGGTCTCGAGTACACTGTGACAGGAGAGTTGAACCCATTCTCCGTGAACGAAGTCCGAAAATACGAAGATGCAAAATACTTCTTACCGGAATTCGAGGACACGGAGAGGTGTCACAAACCAAAGGACAAAGCTATCACCACTATTCCAGTCTTCGGGAGTGATACTGATCAGTCGAAAATATTGCATTTTTAACACGTCAATTTCCCTACCATTTGCACTCATCTAGAGGTGTTCGGTATTAATATAGCACATATTAGCAAAACAGCCGTAAAATACCAAATAACTTGTGTTACACTTTAAAACCGACATTTTGAGGGAAATTGAGTGTTTATCATTGCATCGCATAATCTTTGTATAGCGCAACACTTGTCTCGAGAATCTGTGCAGGAAATTCCAGGGAAAGAGCCGAAACGGTGAAAAGTGCTGATAAAAATACGCCAAGTCCAAGACTTGAGATCTGGCAGTGAACTAAAGAGAATTATAAGATTCCACACATAAGAAAGTACACCTACAGTCAGCACCAACATTATCCAGAAAGTTCATGCACAGAAGCCTCTAATGGGCCGCGGATCCGCGGTCGTAAGGCCCTATTGGCGGCGGATCCGCGGCCATGTCATGGTGATGTCAGCATATCTTTAGCTCAGGTTTCTCAATTCAGCTTCAGAACTCATTCAATACACTCTAAATTCCAGAGATCTCTAGAAGTTTCTGTCAGAACAGCAAGGCTTATGGTTCAAAGCTAAATATCTTCAAGCTTCCAAAGCAAGCTACTTAACTACCTAAGCCTAGAACCTTCTCCCTAGCCTCCAAGCTTATGAAGGAAGCTAACCCTAACTAATTAACTCTAGAACCTTCTACCTAACTACCAAGCTTACAAGGGAAGCTAAACTAAACCTAGCTTCTAAAGGAAGCTAATCCCAATCCTAAGGCTATAAAAGGAACCCTAAAGCTTTTATCTAAAGGTTGTTGATCCTTTCATCAATTCGCAACACAAGTTGAGTGACACAACTTGTAACCCTAACCCTAATCCAATCACCAAAGCCAAATTCAAGATCACCGAGTACAATTCAAGCAAGAAGCCATCAACCTTTTAGGAGCGAAGCCGATCTTCAACCGAGCAAGAGATCAAAGACGATCTGCGACTCACGAAGACGTGCGATGCCAAATCGACGATCGAGTTCTTTCCTCATTGTAGATCTTGAGAGAATTGTAACAAAATTGTTGATAAATAAAAGGTGAAATTCTTTATCTTGCTTTTTTTTTACATTCTTGCATCATGATTAGATCTCGATTCTTGATTGTGTTCTTTGATATGATGCTTGAGTAAAAACTCCGCTCGTGAAGGAGTCAAGAGAATCAATAGATGATGATGTTACAAATCGTGAAACGATTCTTAAATCCTATGAGTTTTGTAAACTTTAGTAAATTGAAGAATCGACAACCTAGTTTCGAGCAATACTTTCTTGATTGTGTTTGCTCTTAATTAGTGATCCACAATCGATTCTTGAATTTACTAGAGGCTAGAGTATGAATGAAATCAACAAAAGGACAAGGGATAGATGATGAAACCCTAGTTTCCGCAAGAAATCCCTAATTCTCGTTGATCGTCATCGATCTAGTATCAAATCATTAATGGATAAGAAAACGTATTCACTAGTTTTCATCACGTCTATAGATTCGATTGATTCCTACGAGCCTCACTTCGATTCTTGAAACCTAATTCGATTGGATATCATCAATTCTTGATTCTTGATTTTTAATGTTTTCTTGATTATTAGATTTAGATCTAGATAATTCTTGAAATTCACTTTTAAATCTTGAATTGAATTGTCTTTTTTCTCTTTTCTTTAATTTTCAATTCATCTAATTCAAATCCGAACGGATCTCACTTTCCCTGTGGACGATCCGTACTCGCTAACGCGCTATATACGACACCGTTATTGATTGCGGTCAAAAAATTCTTTGGTTGTGATTTCTATACATTTTCTACCTACACACCGAGAATCATTCAATCAGATACCGAGGGAGAAGAAGAGATAGTTTATTCAGGGCCCCCTCAACGCAACAACCCGGGACCGTCCGTCCCCATGTTTATTTTCGGCAGCGACTCGGAAGACGAGGTTAACGCTATATTTTCTGCTCGGCCACCAATACATGCCTTCGCTGTTGATAGTCAGAGTTTGCAAATCACCATGGTTCCACAAGAGCATTACAAAGAGCTTGATGCACTCGAAACTTATAGTGTGCAACAACTGCAGACATTCTACGTCCCTCCCAGGCGAAAAGGTGAACAAGCGATCCTATTCTACTGATCCGAGGAAACCAAAGTAGAGAAAGAAGTTTGGCATGGCGCCAATTCTACGCTCGACAGGCTCCAGCCCATCCGTCTGCCCAGATATTACACGGATGGCTTGAAAAGGCTATTGAAGCGTCAAGGGGTACCCTTTAGACAGACTACTCGACAAGCTCGATTCTACAACAGGATTTGGGATGTCCCTGGAACTCAGCGCAAGTTGCCCAACGGGAGAATGGAAACAAAGGGGCTTGGATATCTTCAATGCAAAAAGCGAGAACGAGTCCATGGCAGCTACGTCATACATGACTTCGATGAAGAGGAAGACATTCTGTTAAAAGATGCTGATCCTGAACCAAAACAAGGTCCGGTCATCAAAGCGCCGAGTCCGTCATTTGAAGAACGAATGGACAGGCTAGTAAGGGAAGCGGGTCAAAAGATCCGGGATGACCATAACCGCGAGATGGTCATTTACGAAAAAGTCAGGACACAGCGCCTCTTTCAACAGGCTGCGGAGAATGGCAATGCTCTTCCTTATCAACCCGTTATACAAAAGGTTCGACGCAGAGGCAAAAATAAATCAAAGAGCGGGAAAAACGTTCGAGGGCGACAAAACGGGACCAAGAAGCCACGCGATCAGGAATCGAGCCATCCAGATTCGTCTCTTATTAAGAAGATGGGTCGAACATACTCTTTTCCTCAGAACAAAACACGGAAGATACTTGATCTCGCCATAAGACATCAAATGATTACACTTCCAGAGTCCAAACACCCCGAGCAAGCCAACGAGATCTCACACCCAGAATATTGCTCTTATCACCGAGCAATAGGGCATCCTCTCGAAGACTGCTTTACCTTCAAGAACTGGGTCGAAAACCAATATCAGCTCGGAAAGTTCGCTTTATCCAGCAGTTGGAGGATAAATCCGTCACAGAAGCACGAACCAAAAGCCGCGCATACAGCAAAAGTAGAACCAGATCAACATCGGTCTTGGAAGCGAGCTCGTACTTGTCATATGATAACGCTATTAAAACAAGAACCCGAGGATATGGATGACTTCCCCTAGTGCTTCGAAAACAATGATGACGAGGTTATCTCAGAGTTTCCACCAGCGCCGAAAGAGCTGGAAGATGGAATACATACTATTGCAGATGAGCTCAAGAAAATTGACTTGGGAACGACAAGTGATCCACGACCGATGTTCGTTAGTGAGTTGTTGTCTGAAGAACGGGTGGCCACATTAAAAGATGTGCTTATGCAACATAAAGATTGCTTTGCATGGAACTATTCCAAGATGCCAGGACTAGATCCAGAGATTGCTGTCCACAAATTGGCAATATCCCCAGACGTCAAGCCAATCAAACAAGCGCCGATAAGAATACGGCTCGAGCTTGAGATGAGCATCAACGCAGAGGTCAAGAAGCTAATCGACTCTGGCTTCATCCAAGAAGTGCAGTATCCTGATTGGATCGCTAACATCGTCCCAGTGATGAAGAAAAATGGGACAGTGCGCATATGTGTGGACTTTCGGGATCTCAATAAAGCCTGCCCGAAAGACGACTTCCCAGTACCGGTCACCGAGCTGATGATAGATAACACATCCACTCAAGAAGTCTTCTCCTTCATGGACGGCTCATCAGGATATAATCAGATAAAGATGCACCCCAAGAACCAGAAGCGCACCGCTTTCCGGACCCCTTCGGGTATATTTTGCTACAAGGTGATGCCCTTCGGTCTGAAGAACGCCGGTGCCACCTATCAGAGGGCCATGACGAAGATTTTCGATGACCTCATACATGAAATCGTCGAATGCTATATCGACGATCTCGTGGTTAAAAGCAAATCATACGAGGAACATATAGAGCATCTGAAGATCGTATTTCAACGCCTTCGGCAATACAACTTGAAGATGAACCCTCTCAAATGCGCATTCGGAGTGTCCTCAGGCAAATTCCTAGGATTCATCATCCGACACCGAGGCATCGAGATAGACCCGTTGAAGATCAAGGCGATCATGGAGATGCACCCTCCTAGGACTCTCAAGCAATTGCGGTCTCTCCAGGGAAAGCTCGCGTATATTCGGCGATTTATAGCCAATCTCTCCGGCAAGTGCCGCCCCTACAGCCACCTAATGAAGAAGGGAACCCCGTTCATCTGGGATCACAAATGCCAAGGCGCGCCGGACGAAATCAAGCAGTACCTGCAGAATCCGCCAGTGCTGGCCGCTCCGGTCAAACGAAAGCTTCTCATTCTGTATGCAACCACCCTTGAAGGTTCTTTAGGTGCATTATGGGCACAAGAGAACGACCAAGGGAAGGAGAAAGCCCTCTACTATTTGAGTCGAGTCCTCCTGGGGGCAGAAAGCAATTACTCTCCCATCGAAAAACACTGCCTGGCATTGATCTTCGCGATAACAAAGCTCAGGCACTATGCGCTGGCGCATGAAGTCCGTCTCATATCGAAAGTGGATCCTCTCAAATATTTGATGTCAAAGGCCATATTGACAGGGCGGCTCGTTAAGTGGGCCCTACTCTTGATGGAATTCTCGATAACCTATCGCCCCCTCAAGGCAGTGAAAGGCCAGGCCATTGCCGACTTCCTCGCCGAGCATCCGATACCTGCCGATTCTCCTTTGAATTGCGAACTGCCAGACGAACATGCGTTTGACACGATCGACGGCAGTGGCACCCGATGGGAACTTTACTTTGATGGAGCGTCTTCCATGAAGAAGCGCAAACAAAGAACCCCCATAATCAAATCAGGGATAGGCCTCATCTTCGTAACTCTTCAAGGAGGGATAATGCGCTTTGCCTTCTCCTTAACAGAGCCGAGGACAAACAATGAAGCCGAGTATGAAGCTTTGATAGCAGGTCTCGAGATCGCCATCGACATGGGGATTGAGAACCTCCTCATATACGGAGACTCCCTGCTGATCGTTAGTCAAGTAAATGGCAACTACCAAACGTGCAAACCAGAGTTGGTGAAGTACGGAGAGAGAGTGCAACAACTGTTGATTCGGATTCATTCCTGCGCCTTGGAAAGCATACCGCGTGCGGAAAATAACAAAGCGGATGCATTAGCCAAGCTTGCTAAAGAATTGGCCGATGAGAACCTCGATGACATGAGGATCGTTGTGTAGAGCCGTCGGGTTCTTGTACAAGCAGAAATATCTCCGGAGTCGTCTGAGGAAAAGGGAGCGACCAAGCAAATGGTTCTACAAGTAAAAGACCAAGAAAAAGTTGAAGATTGGAGAGAGGTATTTATAAACTACTTCAAATCCCGTCTAACGCCCGAAGATGCTTCCTCAAAACATCAGCTCATGAAGCGAGCTCTATCTTTTGCCTTCGTCAATGATACTCTGTACAAGAGGTCATTTGATTCTCTATGGCTAAAATGCCTGGGACCTGAAGAAGCAAAAAGAGTCGTCCAAGAAACTCACGACGGATTCTGCGGTTCTCACCAAGCCGGGCCGAAGATGAAGCTAAAGATTAAAAGGATGGGCTACTATTGGCCCACGATGATCCAGGACTGCCTCGAATACGCGAGGCAATACCACTCGTGCCAGATTCACGGGGACTTCATCCATCAACATCCAAATCCTCTACATCCAACGGTGGCTAGCTGGCCGTTCGAAATGTGGGGGACTGACATAATCGGCCTCATCGAACCAGTATTGTCCAGAGGACATCGATTCATTTTGGTGACAACTGATTACTTCTCCAAATGGGCAGAAGCATTACCGCTGAGGGAGGTGAAGATGGAGAATATCCTCCATTTCTTCAAGATACACGTCATTTATCGGTTTGGCACTCCGCGATGGATCATCTCCGATAACAGGCCAGCCTACAGAAGCCACAAGATCAGCCGCTTCGCACAACGGCACAACATAGACTGGAGATATTCCTCAGTTTATAATCCCTGAGCTAACGGTCTAGCTGAGGCTTTCAACAAGACTTTGACGAAGATCGTGAAAAAGACGGTGTCACGAAATAAGAAGGACTGGAACGAGAGACTGCATGAAGCTCTCTGGGCGTATCGATCTATGTTCAAGACGGCCACGAACACAACTCCATACGCATTGGTATTCGGTACAGAAGCGGTACTCCCCCTCGAGATAGAGTTACCCTCTCTACGAGTGGCAGTTCATTATGAGCTAACGGACGAAGAGAACGCTCACCTTCGCCTCGAGGAGCTCGATGCCCTTGATGAAACCCGGCTCATAGCGTAACAAAATCTGGAGGCTTATAAAGTAAAGATGACGCGCTCATACAAAGATTGACTAGGCCGAGGACATTCCGCCAAGGCGAACTCGTGCTAGTGGTCAAAAGACTTATGATCCCCAATCGTGCTAAACGAGGGAAATTCGAGCCGAATTATGAAGGCCCGTATATTATAGACAAAGTCTACCAGGGTGGAGCCTATCTACTCATGGACATGCATGGCGAAAGGCCTTTCAGGCCAATAAACGGTCGCTTCCTGAAGAAATACTACGCTTGACGAGTCATGGCCTAGGTCAATGATAGATGACGACGCCTATGTCCGCTCGCTGTCTTCCTAAGCCCAAACTTTATAAGTAGTAACCGACGATGGACCGAAACGTCCTTAAACTAACGACGGGCCGAAATGTTCTTAAACTAACGACGGACCACTATGTCCTAAAACTAGCTGTTCACCGAGATGTCGATAAACTACGGTGGATTGTAGCATCCCAAAGCTGATACAAAACAAAAAAAGAATAAAAAAAAGAAAGAAAAACGGTATGTCCATAAGCAAATAGGGCACGGATGAAAACCCGAAAGAGCTCCGTGAATAAAAACAGCAGGGCTACCGGCGAGTTTTGTGAAAACCCGAAAGGGCGCAACCTCGTTAGAATAAAAAAAAAAGAAAAAGAAAATGGTATTTCTATAAGCAAAATGGGCACGGATGAAAACCCGAAAGGGCTCCATGAGTAAAAACAGCAGGGCTACCGGCGAGTTCGCAATCTCGTTAAAAGACGATTGCAAAGTCCTCTCGACTTTGTAAGGAGAATCCACCTGCGTGATATCCTTACGACTCACAAGGGAGAAACACACTTAGGGGTCCCTACGATCCCTAAGGAGAAATCACACTTGCGAGATCCTCACGACTCGTAAGCAGAACCCTCTTATGAGACCCTCACGGCTCATAAGATTTGAAAGTTTTAAGCTACAGGGATCTGAACCTGTTCTTAAGCAGCCCCCACAACCTTCAATACTGCCCTACAAGTGGCTCAGTGCTGACCCTTGTATACAATACACGGGCGTGAATAAACATTTCCCTAACAAAGTCCCACCCGTGACTAGGGATATGTTCGCACAGTGAGCAACCCTTGTAAGTCCTCTCGACTTATAAGGAGAAAACACTCTTGTAAGATCCTTACGACTTATAATAGAACATACACTTAGGTGTCCTCACGATTCCTAAGGAGAAAACACGCCTACGAGATCCTCACGACCCGCAGGGAGAAATACCTTTATGAGACCCTAACGGCTCATGAAGTCAAAAGCCTTAGTCGACAGGATCCTAACCCTGTTCGCTAAGCCACCTTTGTTTGATATCGACAGAGGCAAATGATGATTCGCTTCTGGATATATTCCAGTTGTAGCAGTGCTGATGCCGAAATCAGTATCTAATCCCAAGTTTGCAGTGAAATGCTAGCAAGCCATACATGCATACGAAATAGCCGAAATGATGGGGCAACTTGCAGACAAAATCAGCAAGTAAAAATATATGCATGCAAAATAGCCGAAATGATTGGGCAACTCGCAATAAAAAGCAGCGAGTAAAAATAAAAATAAAATAGCCGAAATGATTGGGCAATCACGACCTTCGCGATATAAAAGCTGAAATGATAGAGCATCGCGGAAAGAAATAAAAAAATGAATGAATGAAATTTGTGCCCTACAGGTGATATCACATCAATCCCTGTGTACAATCCAAGGGTGCAAATAAAGAAGGAATCACACTCCTCCTCCCCAGGTTTCATCAGAAGAAGAAGCCAAATCTCAACGGTTTATAGAGGGCTTGGAGATCATCTCAACATTCGTCTTATTACAACAGACACAACATCAAGCAAAACGGAACGGCGGCAACTCCTAGTTCCATGACTCGGCGGTACACAGATGACCGAGAGTCAAACCCTGACTCCGTGAAACGCGGATAAAGTCAACCCTTCCTGGTCCTCACGGAGCACGGCAATGACCCCGCGTGAAGCATCCAGAGCGGATCCTGGTCTCCGCAGAGCACGGCAATGACCCAGTGTGAAGCATCCAGAGCGGAGCCTAGTCCTCGCCGAACACGGCAGTGAACCCGTGGGAAGCATCTAGAGCAAAATTCCTGGTCCTCGCAGAGCACGGCAGTTAACCCATGTGAAGCATCCAGAGCGGAGCTTGGTCCTCCCCGAACACGGCAGTAAACCCGTGGGAAGCATCCAGAGCAAAATTCATGATTACGTAGAACGCGGCAATGACCCCGTGGGAAGCGTCCAGGGCGGATCCTGGTCCTCGCAGAGCACGGCAATGACCCCGTGTGAAGCATCTAGAGCAGAGCCTAGTCCTCGCCGAACACGGCAGTGAACCCGTGGGAAGCATCCAGAGCAAAATTCCTGGTTACGTGGAACGCGGCAATGACCCCGTGGGAAGTGTCCAGAGCGGATACTGGTCCTCGCAGAGCACGGCAATGACCCCGTGTGAAGCAACCAGAGCGGAGCCTAGTCCTCGCCGAACACGGCAGTGAACCTGTGGGAAGCATCTAGAGCAAAATTTCTGGTTACGTGGAACGCGGCAATGACCCCATGGGAAGCGTCCAGAGCGGATTCTGGTCTTCGCAGAGCACGACAATGACCCCATGTGAAGCATCCAGAGCGGAGCCTGGTCCTCACAAAACACGGCAGTGAACCCATGGGAAGCATCCGGAGAAAAATTCCTGGTTATGTGGAACGCGGCAATGACCCCGTGGGAAGCGTCTACAGCGGATCCTAGTCCTCGCAGAGCACGGCAATGACCCCATGTGAAGCATCTAGAGCGGGGCCTAGTCCTCGCCAAACACGGCAGTGAACCCATGGGAAACATTTAGAGCAAAATTCCTGGTTACGTGGAACGCGGCAATGACCCCGTGGGAAGCGTCCAGAGTGGATCCTGGTCCTCGCAGAGCACGGAAATGACCCCGTGTGGAGCATCCAGAGCGGAGTCTGTTCCTTACAGAACACGGCAGTGAACCCGTGGGAATCATCCAGAGAAAAATTCCTGGTTACGCAGAGCACGTCAATGACCCGTGTGAAGCATCCAGAGTGGTGCCTGGTCCTCGCAGAATACGGCAGTGAACCCGTGGGAAGCATCCAGAGCAAAATTCCTGGTTACGTGGAACGTGGCAATGACCCCGTGTGAAGCATCCAGAGCGGAGCCTAGTCTTCTCCGAACACGGTAGTAAACCCGTAAGAAGCATCTAGAGAAAAATTCCTGGTTACGTGGAACGTGGCAATGACCTCATGGGAAGCGTCCAGAGCTGATCCCGGGCCTCGCAGAGCACGGCAATGACCCCGTATGAAGCATCCAGAGCAGAGCCTGGTCCTCGCAGAACACGGCAGTGAACCTGTGGGAAGCATCCAGAGCAAAATTTCTGGTTACGCAGAGCACGGCAATGACCCCGTGTGAAGCATCCAGAGCGGAGCCTGGTCCTCGCAGAACACGGCAGTGAGCCCGTGGGAAGCATCCAGAGAAAAATTCCTGGTTACGTGGAACGCGACAATGACCCCGTGGGAAGCATCCAGAGCGGATCCTGGTCCTCGCAGAGCACGGCAATGACCCCGTGTGAAGCATCCAGAGCGGAGCCTAGTTCTCGCCAAACAAAGCAGTTAACCCGTGGGAAGCATCTAGAGCAAAATTCCTGGTTACGTGGAACGCGGCAATGTCCCCGTAGGAAGCGTCCAGAGCGGATCCTGGTCCTCACAGAGCACGGCAATGACCCCGTGTGAAGCATCCAGAGCAGAGCCTAGTCCTTGCCGAACACGGCAGTGAACCCATAGGAAGCATCTAGAGCAAAATTCCTGTTTATGTGTAACGCGGCAATGGCCCCGTGGGAAGCGTCCAGAGCGGATCCTGGTCCTCGCAGAGCATGGCAATGACCCCATGTGAAGCATCCAGAGCAGAGCCTAGTCCTCTCCGAACACGGCAGTGAACCCGTGGGAAGCATCTAGAGCAAAATTCCTGGTTACGTGTAACGCGGCAATGATCCCGTGGGAAACATCCAGAGCGGATCCTGGTCCTCGCAGAGCACGGCAATGACCCCGTGTGAAGCATCCAGAGCGGAGCCTGGTCCTCGCCGAACTCGACAGTGAACCCGCGGGAAGCATCCAGAGCAAAATTCCTGGTCACGTGGAACGCGGATAATGTCAATCTTGACCCCGTGGGAAATGTCCAGAGCGGAGCCTGGTCCTCGCAGAACACGGCAGTGAACCCATGGGAAGCATCCAAAGCAACCCCTGACACCGTGAAATGTGGATAAGGGCAACCTCACCCATCACTCGTGGGTCCTCACGATTCGTAAGGGAGCAAATTCTCTTGTGAGATCCTTATGACTTGCAAGGGGAAAACACACTTAGGAATCCTCACGATTCTTAAGGAGAAATTACACCTACAGGATCCTCTCGACCTGTAAGGAGAAAATTCTTTATGAGACCCTCACGGCTAATAAAGTTAAAAGTCTTAGGAAGCAGATCTTAACCCTGAATCCTAAGCCATCGTTGTCCTGCAAAGAGATCAAGATAGACTATCCATAGAATACATTCAATAAAAATGGAGACACCATTGTGAAGAAAAATACGTCTTTTATTGACGAATCAAAATGGGTACAGAGTACAATTCGTGGAAGAACAAAAGAATAATGTACTCTTATTCAGGAATATGTACAAAGGAAAAATAAAAAAAGTATATACAAGTTTTCACGTCGGTGGGCGATTTAGCAGATTGGTCAGCTCACCCCTCTTTCGCTGGACCTCGCCTTCATGATTCAACATCGCTAAAAGACGGGCCTCCGCCTGAGCTTGCTGGGCCTGATATGAGGCAAGCCGGCCTTCAAGCTCTTTCTCAGTAGCCTTGTGAGCCTCAACCCTTTCACGAGTGAACAACGCGGCTTTGTCGATGGCCACCACCTCCTTGATGGCCTCTTAAAGTACTCGCCAGAGTTCATAAGCTTTGTTGGCTTTGGCTGTAAGGTTGGCTTGGAGCTCGTTCAGCGTCTTTGAAGCCAACTCCCTCTCTGAGAATTTGCGGCCGAGTCTCTTCTCGCACGACACCATGTTCGCCGCACACCGCTCAATCAGACCCCGTAACCCCGCCTTTGCAGCCACGGCCTCCAAAGAAAGGCGGGTACACTCGAGCACGTGCAAGCAAGCCTCCACTTGCCGACAAAACTCAACCCAGACTTGCACCACTGCTTTGCTATGATAGGTGGCAAGAAAGGGACGAGAACCGTTAGTTTCAGCAGCAAATGCTTCGGCCGTAATTGCGTTGCCAGCGCGAATTTCCTCGATCAAAGATTACAGAGAGGTGAGGCTTAACTTGGCCATTCGTTCCGAAGCAAGCAGGGCATAGGGGCCGAGTGGCATAGTGATGCGCGACTCCAACATAGTAAGAACTGGCAAGACTGTTCAGATTTATAAACAGTCGGTGAATTTTGTAAGCAAAGAACGAATGGAACAATGTGAGGGCTTTACTTACCCACAGTCATGCAAGAAGGAGCTGAAGGCTCCCCTGGCCCTTCAAGAACCTTAACCTCATCGTCGGCCTCCAGAACTGTAAAGGACATCAATGTCATTTTGCGAAACAACAACAATGCTATGAAAAGATGGTGAACAACACTAACCTTACCCAGACGAGAGGACGATGCGTTGAGGAGATATCGCTTGCGGAGCGGCCATCTCCAGCAGACGCTGAAAGGATTGCCGGGGAGACAAATCGGCAATAGAGGCCGCCAGTCTGCGCAATTTTGAAAAGACAAAAATAGTTCAGAAAATGGAAAGATTATTAATTTAAGATGTAGAAGGTTACCTTTGTCGCTCCTCCCATTCTGAGCAGGAGGGATAGCAGCTTCAATGGCCTCCGCCGCGACCTCGGGCTCCAACAAAAGGGGGTTAGCCTCGACTACCTCCAGCCTAGCATCTAGGCCGCCCTCAGGGAGATTCATTGGAATGGCAACCACCAAAGGAGCCTCCCCTGAGGGAGCAAGTGCTTCGGGAGCAGGAACCACCGCAGGAAGCTCTATCGCAGGAGGAACAGTTTCATCAACCCCCTCCACACTGAACAGTGTTTCACTAGGGGTATTAGTAGGCTCTACAGTCAGTAAACCCGTGGGAACCTCCCCCATCGCCGAAGTCTCTGCACAGTTCACAAAAGGATAAGAATACATATATACAAGTGTAGACAATATAAAATATTACAAAGAAATAACAAGAACATACCGATGCGTAAGGAAGCTTTCAATATGGCTTGTTCAAGCCGACGCTCCTTCTCGAGGAGGTGTGCTCGCCGAGGTTCAAGGGTGGACTCATGGCCGCCAGTCCACAATGAAAGCGCATCTGCAGCGTCCTTTGAAGCAGCCTGTTTAAAGGCCCTTTCGCCCCATTCCTCCAAAGGGCCGATAAATCGTCGCCGGATCCACGAAGGGTCTTCATAAAAAATGACGACTGGGTAGGGCTTCTTCGGAATTCTTACATTCTCTGACTCGTCTTGAGAACGTCTTATAGCCTCAGCCAACTGTGCGGCTTCCTCGGCAGTTGAACTGGGAAAAAGCAGGTCAGCATCCGACTCTTGCAGGACCAATGGTTCGTCCTGAAGAATGGGCTCAGACTCTACTAAAGAATCAAGCAAGTTGGTAGCCACTTTCCTCCGGCTTGGATCCAGAACCGACCGCTGAAGACGACCGTTTCCTCCCCGTGGAGCCTTGGTACGACGTCGACCCACCTCACCTTCAACACCCTCATTCCCATCGCCCCCGCTTGGTGGTGCTACCGAGGATGACACGGCCATTGTCGATGCCACGGATGGTGGTACTACTACTGGCACCCTTTTACCCTTCGACTGAGCCCAGGTATCCAATGGCATGCCAATTGTGGGGGTGAGGTCCACCCCCGACTCCCCCGGAATAAGCGCAACACTGGTATCCCTCAGGAGGAAGCGGACCGGTGCGCGCGGTCGTGGTGGAACTCCCGTGGCCTGAACCTGAGCAGGAGCACCATATCTAAGAAGCACCCTCTTCTCCTCAGCAATAATCGGGCTGACCCGATGAAGGTACCAGCCCGTAAAGGACCCCACGCATCGAGGAATATGATCAGGTTCAGGGATCATGAAGCGGGAACCAGTATTCAGCCTCACAAAGTGATGAGCAACATCACAAACGGCTTCGGGTGAAGGGAAGGGCACGACTGTAAAAGCCTCGAAGGGGACACCCTGATCATATCCAAGCTGCCGGGCGAAGCGATGCGGATTGTACTGCATAAAGAGGGCCGCACTGTTCTGACGAAATAACAGATAACCTGGTCTGATCTTGTACAAGTGTGTGGCCTCCCGGGGCTTCAGAGAAGGCACCTCATCTTTTGACTGGTCGCAGAGTTGTTGAATTGGAGCTGAAGGAGAAGATAGGGCCCGGTCAACGAACACCAGCTCACCTGAGCTAGCGTAAGGAGCGATCAATACACGAATGGCCCCGAACTGAGTTAGGTCAGGAGCAGAAGCACCCACCAGCCGCATCAATCGCGGAAAAGTGTAAGCGTCATAAAATTTGGGTCTTTGGTGTGCAGCAAAGGCCCCCAACACGTGCATCTCAATACAAGATGTGAAGTAATGAAGAGAAAAGTTTGCCACATCCACACCTGGAGTTGGGGTATTAGCCGCGGCGCCTAACCCGTGATAAAGATGTGACAGCGCTGGGATGCCTACGGCCAACCGTGTTCCCTCAGCAATGCGATGAGCCGGGTAGATAACCGAGACTTTCATAAAGCGGCGATGCATGGGGATGATGAACCAGCTGAGCCAGACGCTAATGAAACCCATAAAGAATGTCTCCTCATCCATGCTGGGAGCTGCAATCGATTCAAAAGATACCGGCGGCATAATAGGAATGTAATATTGCGGTAAATCCTCTTCCTTAGTCGGCCGCCTGTCCAAACCAAATCCAAAGGGGTCATTGATGTTCACAAACTTCGGAGCCGTCTTTAATAAGACACCCTCACGAAGGAGCAAGCGATGAAGCTCTTAAAGGTGATGCCCTGCTCCTCAGATTCTGTGAACAGTTTGTCAAAGATGCCCAGGGCCTTGATCAAACTCGGGCGCTTGTAGCGGACGGCGTTCTCGGTAGACAAGCCGTCGAGCATTGCGGGCTCAGTCTCAAAGATGTACTCGTCGGAAGGCAGCAATTCCTCATAAAATGTCCTTCTGATTGGCAGCCCTGAGATCTCACGAAATTCTTCCAAAGAAATCGAAACTTCACGGTCCCCTAGGAGGAAAGTGTTGGTGGGAGATTCCACTGGTTTAGGAAAGCCTTAACCCACCAGACGTGAGGAGACTAGTAGTGGAAGAGGGACGCATATATCGCCTGATAAAGCCCAGCCTTCTGCAGTCGCGTGCGATGGGCGGACAGGATGTATCGAGCCCAAAGGAGATAGCCCGTGGGGTGTTGTTCATATCATAATATTGCATTTTATATTCCCCATTCTTATTCGTTTTATAAATAAACAGGTGCTTTTGATGCATGTCTGCTACATATTACAGGTTACAGGTTCTTGGAGCGAAAACAGTGAAAAAGACAAAAGTTGATACAAAAAGGGACTTTTGACAAACAAACAGAAGACTCTTGATCAAGCTTACATCAAAGATAAAATTCACAAAGTACAAGGCAATGCAAGGTCCAAGATTTTGAAGCCGCGGTTAAAAGTCCACCACAATTATTCACTGGAAAATCTGAAAGAGAACAGAAGCTATTTTAAAGAAAGAATTAAAGAATTAAGTAGCCCAGGATGCCCAAAGACAGAAGAGCCCACAAAGGAAAGGCCCAATACTTCTTTTTTAAGAAGACAAAAGAAAGATTTTATTTTACCAAAATTCATTTGCAGCTTTGACTAGTTGACCTAGGGCTATTTTTGTAATTGTAGACATGCGGATCAAAATGTAACCTAGGGTTTCCTATTCTCTATAAATAGGAACTCTACTCATTGTAATTTCTTATGCCTCCCTTTAATGAATAAAATTTAGAAATCTTTTGGAGAGCATCGGTGTTTCTTCTCCATTCAGAAATTCAGATCTGACAACCCTGCATGGATGATTGGAGGGATGCATCTGTAAGTGATTTAATTTCTTGCCTTAGTGTAGATTTAAATTCCTTTCCCTAGGTAGATTTAATTTCATGCCCTAGGAACTTGTTTAGGGTTTAGCTTTTGGGAAGGATTTTGAGAGATGAGATCTCTCATCCTTTTCTTACCCACCAAATATTTACAATAGGACTCCATGCATACATGCACATACCGCTCCCTACGGCACTCTATCCCTCGAGGTAGCGGTGATACCGTAGTATAAAGGCCCGGGTGTGATGTTTTCCATGGAGGTTAGGGTAAGGATCTCTAAAGGAAGGACAAGAACCTAGAGGAAGGAACACCTTCCCGAACGGATCTAATCCACTTTATTGATAATTACCATAACTCCTCATAGATCTTCATTCGGGTATTAAAAGCGGTGAGATTTAATTACATTTCCAAACCATCCCTAAACCTAGCCCTAGCAAGAGTAGATTTAGATAATTGCCCTAGGTTAATTAGATTTTTAGATTTAATAATCAACCGAACACCCTTCGGAATTAACTCGTAAGAACGAATCGGAAATTCACAAAATCCCTGTGGACCGACCCGTACTCACCGGCTAACTGCAAAGCGACGCCGTTCTTGATTGCGGTTAAAAATATTTTTGATCTATCTTTTAGAAAGCACAAGCACGCTAAATCATCCAATCAAATGGTGCCGTTGCCAGGGATGGCGTAGAACTTTCTTTTTCGCAATTTCGGGTTAATCAAAATTTAAAAAAAAATCATAAAAATCTAAAAAAATCAAAAAAATATAAAAAATATATAATCTGTTATTTTTGGAAGGGATACTTTGTTGTTTGAATTTTGCAGGATATACGAAAATCGGATCTGGAAATCTACAGAGATCAAAACAGGAAAAAAATAGATCGGAACAACAGAAGATCACAACAACCGAGAAACAGAAAAATTTGGAGGACCGAGTCAACAAGAAGAATCGCGGTGATCTGTTCCAAAAAAAAAAAAAAAATCCGCCGAAGCGACCAAAACGCGGCGGAACCGCCGCCAGAACCCCCTTTTGGCCGCGGAACCGCCGCGGCCTGGTCGATTCAGGGCTTGAAAAAAAGGCAGAGCGCGATAATAAAAAAAAAAAAAACTGTTCTGCCACTGCATATTTCTGTGAGTTTTCTCTCTCCTCCTCTGCAAATCTTGATATATCTTCTGTAAATTTTCCTGCAGGATTTCTTTGCGCTCAAAAATATTTTCTCTTCCATATAACAGTCTTGTGCAGAATTTTTGGGCCCCGCTTGAACTAAATTGATTGCAAGTAATATTTTGCTGTTGCATATCTTTTCTATAAAATATTTTGCTGTTGCATATCTTTTCCCTAAAATCTTTTTGCAACAAAATTTTTCCAAATAAAGAAAATCAATGAAAAATGAAAATAAAAAAGACAAATATTTTATAGAACTTGCAAAATTTTTTAGCCCTAAATAAATCCTTGGACGACCCAACCTTTCTTGTCACCTTTCTTCTTCTAACATGGGTACTCCACACAATAAATCATTAGCCGAACTTTGGTATCCCGAACCTAATTTTGCGTCGTACGTTAATTTGTTCGGTCAATTTAAAAACGATCCTTCCTTGCCAAAAATTTCGTTGAAAGATCAAATAGAGGCGTCTAGGAGAAATAGTTTGACTTTTCAACCCACTTTGTGTCAACCGAGTCAACCTTTACCACCTACATATGTGGATACCACTTCTTCAAGTCCTTCTGTCACTCCTAGGCCGATGTCCATTGCTGAGCATATTGCTCAATCTCGCAGTCGATCTTTCACCACTCTCCACTCATCCAGTTCTAGGGATCAACACGACTATTCACCTTTTTATCCATATGTTGACCCTACCCCTGCCCAACCACCCACTTCCTACAAGTCATACCCGACTTTCCCACCTTCATTAGACACTGTTTCGACACAGCCATTAGGGAGTTTCACATATCCAACCAATTTTGAATCTTTTACTGAAACCCCCTCACCACCTAAGTCTAGTTTGGAAGAGTCGTTGGAAGCATATATTGCTGCAACAAATAAAATGATGAGGAATGTGGAAGCGTCCATGGCCGCCCTTATGCAACCTAGTGAACCGGTTGCTAGTGTCCCGCTAGCTCCAAATTTTTCAAAGTATGAGGCGGCAGTTGGACAGAGTGAGAATGAGAGAGGATTTTCAAATCAAACCTACCCTTACCCAATTGAAACCCACAACTCCGGTTTTCCATCGATTGTTCCAAATGATTCACCAGTTGAAAATAAAAATGAGTTGTGTGATTTTGTAGTGTTTGATTTGCCAAATTGTGAGGAACACCTTTCGAGTGAAACCACACCTAATCCTTTCGATCTTTACACCTCCACTCTAGAACCTACATTGATAAATATCCATGTTGTGGATGAAGTGTCTAAAGAAATTGATTTTCACTTGATTGAGGATATAGACGCCGGGAATATTTCGGATGATGAACCTGTCGATTTAATTGAAATTTTATGTTCAAATCATCATCCTGGGTTATTAAATGTTTCTCCCGAATCTCATATGCGTCTAGATTTTGATGATAATGGCATGGATGAGTTGAATATTGAGGATAGTATTGAGGAGAGTCTTGAGGATAATATTGAGGTTGAATCATTTTTATTTGATGTGTCTGATTTTCCAATTCATCCTCCTGAACCTTTGACTGTTATATCACCCTCCCTCCTTCCCATCGTTCCGACCCCACTTGAAGACTGTGAGCTTGAAACCTTTTCCTTTGAATCTGACACAATTCTCACAGACGATGACACCTACGAGTGTTTCACTTTTTCGGACGATATTGACGACTCACCATCCGAGTTTGAGTCCTTTACATTTTCAGATGAGCCATCAGACTCGGTTGATTATAGTAGTTTCGAACCATTAATGGAATCTTTCAAGTTCGAAACAGTTTACTACGGTGAGAAAGATACTATCCCTAATTCACTCCCTTTCGTCTTTCCCATTGTTCCGACCGAACAAATGACCGTTACGCTTTCATCTCCTATACCAAGTTCGGCGTACCCATGTTTTCTTGCGAATCTTGAGGGATTTGACCCCATTTCCCGACGGGTTGATAGGTTAGCGCAATCGCTTATAACATATCGGTCATCACATATTGCGCTAATTTATTCACTCAATTTACACCCTCAAGATCGTACTCCACTTCCTTCTTCTTTTCGCCATTCTTCTCCCCCACCGAGACCATATTCTACCATTCTTCTTTCCACACGGTCTCGCGTACTTCTCAGTTTCTTGCACCAACTATACCATTTCCACGATAAGATTTTTGAATGGTTGGTGCTAACTTTTGGCTTGTGCAAGGCCAAGCTTAAGTTTGGGGGAATCTTTGTATATATGTATATATTTTTTGTTTTCTTTTCTAAAAAAAATTAAAAAAAAAAATTCAAAGCATTAAAAATATAAAAATTATAAATAAATAAACAGGGGAGTATCGGCATTTTGACCCTCTTGGTTTAGCATGACAATGAAGACACTGTCAAGTTCAAGTTTGGGGGTATGCTCGGTACGTCTTCTTCCTTCGCATTCATTTGTACATATTTTTGCATTTGCATACTTATTTGAAAACCCATAAAAATTGAAAATTTTCAAAAAATATAAAAATAATTGTATTCAATTTTGGCTAATTGATTTGAGTTTGACAAATAGGTTAACTGGCTAGGAACAACTAGATCTTAGACTTAGTGAATTAAAAACGCTAAAAATAACCTTGCTTAGAGTTTAACGGTAGAAAGTATATGTCTTTGTAGATTATTTAGAAATAGGCAAATTTTGGGTTCACTTCTTGGGCTAGGTCGAAACGAAGGAAAAATATTGAATCTTTTATTAGAGTATAAGTTTGAAAAATAGTTCTTAGCTTAAGTCTAGATTCTGAAAATGTATACCCTACAATTTGCACAATCACGCACCTTGAAACTTGGAATAGTAGAAGAGACCTTGAAATGCTCTTGTCTAAAGTCCTTAGTACAATGAAAATAAAAGAAAAAAGTGAATAAAGAAAAAAATGGACACTGGTTTTTGTGATTACTTAAGGCTGTAAAAAAAAAAATAGAAAAATATTTAGCAAGGGTGCCTTATCACCTAGTGCCTTAGACCAACTGGTTTGGGAGTCACTGCTAAAGCCTTGGGTGTTGCAAGACTAGGAAGTACGCTTTAAAGTGCAAACGCATCTTGTAATCGGTTGTTGGTACCTCAAGAAGTATTAACAGTCGCATGAAGGATGTGTGAGCAAAATTCAATTAAATTCACCAACTAATTAGTACTTTGGACAACGGACGAGAGTACGATTGCTTGATTTGAATTTCCAAGTGTAGGGATGATCTATACACACACGTAGGGGATATGTGATTGGAGTTTAGATAAGAGAAAGGAGTGAAGAATAGAACTTGTATCTTTAATAGAGTTGATAAAAATTTCTAAGTGGAGATGGAAACCCTAGAAGGAAAACTTAAGAGATGCCGAAAGCTAAGTAGGTCTACATAACATATATAATCTTAAGTTAAATAATGAGGAAGTGTGAAGAATATGGGTGGATAATTTGCGAGTTAAAAGATGATAGAATTCCTTGTTAGAAAACCTAATTGGAGAACAAAAATCAATGGGCCGAGTTGATAGGATTTTGTGGGTGTAATCCGCTGAAAACCCTCAGGAGACAACACTCCTCCTACTAGGGACACCTAGAGGTTTAACGGTTTGTTGCACATGCTCAGTGCAATCGCGTTTCCCTGCGAAAATGTGGTTAGGATTTTAGTGAATAAAAATAAGTTTGCTCGAGGACGAGCAAAAGATAAGTTTAGGGGTATTTGTTCATATCATAATATTGCATTTTATATTCCCCATTCTTATTCGTTTTATAAATAAACAGGTGCTTTTGATGCATGTCTGCTACATATTACAGGTTACAGGTTCTTGGAGCGAAAACAGTGAAAAAGACAAAAATTGATACAAAAAGGGACTTTTGACAAACAAACAGAAGACTCTTGATCAAGCTTACATCAAAGATAAAATTCACAAAGTACAAGGCAATGCAAGGTCCAAGATTTCGAAGCCGCGGTTAAAAGTCCACCACAATTATTCACTGGAAAATCTGAAACAGAACAGAAGTTATTTTAAAGAAAGAATTAAAGAATTAAGTAGCCCAGGAAGCCCAAAGACAGAAGAGCCCACAAAGGAAAGGCCCAATACTTCTTTTTTAAGAAGACAAAAGGAAGATTTTATTTTACCAAAATTCATTTGCAGCTTTGACTAGTTGACCTAGGGCTATTTTTGTAATTGTAGACATGCGGATCAAAATGTAACCTAGGGTTTCCTATTCTCTATAAATAGGAACTCTACTCATTGTAATTTCTTATGCCCCCCTTTAATGAATAAAATTTAAAAATCTTTTGGAAAGCATCGGTGTTTCTTCTCCATTCAGAAATTCAGATCTGACAACCCTGCATGGATGATTGGAGGGATGCATCTGTAAGTGATTTAATTTCTTGCCTTAGTGTAGATTTAAATTCCTTGCCCTAGGTAGATTTAATTTCATTCCCTAGAAACTTGTTTAGGGTTTAGCTTTTGGGAAGGATTTTGAGAGATGAGATCTCTCATCCTTTTCTTACCCACCAAATATTTACAATAGGACTCCATGCATACATGCACATACCGCTCCCTACGGCACTCTATCCCTCGAGGTAGCGGTGATACCGTAGTATAAAGGCCCGGGTGTGATGTTTTCCATGGAGGTTAGGGTAAGGATCTCTAAAGGAAGGACAAGAACCTAGAGGAAGGAACACCTTCCCGAACGGATCTAATCCACTTTATTGATAATTACCATAACTCCTCATAGATCTTCATTCGGGTATTGAAAGCGGTGAGATTTAATTACATTTCCAAACCATCCCTAAACCTAGCCCTAGCAAGAGTAGATCTAGATAATTGCCCTAGGTTAATTAGATTTTTAGATTTAATAATCAACCGAACACTCTTCGGAATTAACTCGTAAGAACGAATCGGAAATTCACAAAATCCCTGTGGACCGACCCGTACTCACCGGCTAGCTGCAAAGCGACGCCGTTCTTGATTGCGGTTAAAAATATTTTTGATCTATCTTTTAGAAAGCGCAAGCACGCTAAATCATCCAATCAGGTGTCGAGGGGTGAGCCCTATTTTGTAGATCTGCCCCTATGGCTGGGCCTCGCCCTGGCAAATGCGGCATTCCAGAATGTCTGTGGCTGGGATCGGATGGTTCGGGATACCAGTCGTCGAAGGCTCGAGCCATCCTATCGGGGTCCAATTTGGCATCTCCACGGCAAAGACTGCCCTTGGAGGATCCATCGGCAGGAACGGAAAGGTGGGCTCCGTCGGTACTTCGCAAAGGAAACTCCGGCGCCCCCGAATGATGTGACTGTACCAGGTCCCCCACAAAAGTAAGTTGGTGCGGTTTGGGTCGTGAGCCCCGATCATCGCCATCACTTCCTCGTCAGATGGTGACTGGGGAAAAGCGGCTTCCGAGCGAGTGAAAGGAAAGTACGGGACAAACGTCATTGTCCCTGAAATAAAATAAGGGGAAGCTGTTAAAGCAAAGCTAACAGTGTGTGGGTGTATATATATATATATATATATATATATATATATATATATATATATATGTTATAAATATATGTAAAGACCATGGAAGGAAACGATAGCGGACTCATTTTATGGGACCATTGGTTACAAAACACATGGGTCCCACAAAATCAAGATGGCGGCTGGCTAATGATGAGGCAAAGCAATTATAATGAGACAAAAGGAAGATTCTCATTAAATAAACAGTGGATTTCAAATGACCCTACACATTTCCCTAAAAGAAATCCATCTGGGACTCTGTGACAAATCAAACAGAATTAAGAGAATTAAATTCCTAGAAAGCAACATTGCAACCTTCTCCTTCTTAGTTGTGAAGAAGACAACTCAGGGCAAGAAAACCCAAGGAGTTCTATAGGAAGAACTAAGTTTTTCATAGGAATTAAATTCCTTGTTAAAAAAGGGGGAATTAAATTCCCAGAGACATTTTTCAGAGCCAAAGCTTTTGGAGATGGAATTAAATGCCAAGGGAAAGACAACCGCCACCATTAGCCCCCTGAAGATCAGAGAAACCATAAAGGGTCTGTTGATTGAAGATTGAATGGTTTTCTCTTTATTTTAAAGAACTTAAAAATGGGTTCTTGTTAAAAGGGAAAACCCTTGGTGTGGATTTAAAATCCAGTGGAGATTTCTGTGAAAGTTCTTCGTTCGTTCAAGATTATTACCTAAGGAAAAGGAATCTGTCAACAGAGTTAAACTTTGGAAAATTCTTGAAGCAGAGAACTAAGCTCTGGAAAGGAGAATTAAATTCTCAAAATGGAAAAAGTTACAAGGAAGAAGATAAGCAAGAGTGGAGGCGCTTCTGAAGAGGCCCCTGCATTTATAGGATGTGATGGAAACGCTTCATCTCCCCGATTCCCTAGATGCATCCAACGGTCACAAAAGTGATAGCGTTGCACTCACGTGCAGACACGTGAGAGCAACGCTGTGGGGGAATTTGTTCCCTGATTAAAAACCAGGAAATAACTCAGTAAGGCATCACGTGCTCATACGTGACCAATGGTCATGTGATAGTTAAAACTGAAGCGTAAACAAGCGACTGATAAAAGACTCCAATTGAGGGTTACGTGCTCACACGTGACCAAGGGTCACGTGCTCACACGTGACAAAGGGTCATGTACCAGCAAGTGACAGGCTTTGAAAGCCTTATAACTGAATAGAATTAAATTCTAAATTCTTCTAAATCTTCCCAAATGGAAAAGGTTAGAGGGAACCGTTGGATTAAAAGTCCAAGGGAGATTAAAAATCACCAACTTATGGAAAAATCCTAAACAAGGAAAGATCTCCCCAAATCTCACCGAAATAATAAACAGAATATCTTTGGATTGAAAATCCAACGGTGAATAAAATTCACTGAATGATCTAAAGGATCATATTAATTATGAAAACAAATCAAATCTTTTAATGAAAGATTTATTAAACAAATTGATTCTTTTCCTTCTCCTATAAATAGGAGCCAAGAGGAGGAAAAGGAAGAGTTTTTTTGGAGATATAGAATTTTGATATCTTGAAAATTCAGAGAGAAAAGAAAGGAGAATTTAATTCTCAGAAAAGAAAACCCTAGGTGAGAAAAGAAAGGGGATCAAAACTTCAAAAAAGAATTTAATTCTCAAAATCTAAGAGTTTAACTCTTCTGCAAAAAGAACTTAGTTCTTCCTCTGGTTGAAGATCTGCAGAAGAAAATCTCCCCATAAGTTGAGAATTTAATTCTCATCGAGTTGAGATTTTGCCATGCAGATCCAAGACTTAGAGGGGGGATTGAGTTCAGAGAATTTAATTCTCCCAAATTTATAGGAATTTAATTCCTCCAAGATGAAATTAGGGTTTAACCCTATATGAGAATTTAATTCTCCTACAATTATAGGAATTTAATTCCTTCAAGATGGACAAAAACCAGGGTTTAACCCTAATTGAGAATTTAATTCTCCCAAATTTATAGGAATTTAATTCCTCCAAGACAGAACTAGGGTTTCACCCTATACAAGAATTTAATTCTTTAACATATATGGGAATTTAATTCCTCTAAAATGAAACTAGGGTTTAACCCTACATAAGAATTTAATTCTTTCAAAATGGGAATTTAATTCCTCCAAAGTCGTAATCAGGGTTTAGCCCTACAGAGAATTCAATTCTTAAAAAAATAAGGAGACTTAAAAGATCTCCATGCTTGCAAAGAACCAAGGTCACGTGTCCCCACGTGACCCTTGAAAAGATCCGTGAAGAAAAGAAGTTTTGAGGCAATGCCTCACGTGCCCCCACGTGACTTCCGAAACGCAGAAAGAAAAAGAAAAGGAAATGAAGGCTTTGGGCGCTCTCACGTGTTATCACGTGACCCTTTGGCAAACGCTATAACAGTCAGCGCATAAATCCCCATCACGTGTCAACACGTGATGCTCAAAATAAAAATATAAAAAATGTTTAACACTTAATTGCAGAACGAAGAAAAGGAATCTGGTCCCACCTTTGGGCGCCCTCACGTGTCCACACGTGACCCCTTTTTCTTTAGTGTTTAACATTAATTCGAGAGCTTTATTCCCAGTGTTTAACACTGATTATCTTTTAGTATTTAACACTAATTTGAAAACCTTATTTCTAGTGTTTAACACTGTTATTTTCTAGTGTTTAACACTAATTTGGGATTCTATATTTCCAGTGTTTAACACTGATGGTCTTTTAGTGTTTAACACTAATTTGAGAGTTCTGTCTCCAGTGTTTAACACTGTTGTTCTTTGGTGTTTAACACTACTTTTAGCCAAATTGGCTAATTTTCCAGAGAAAAAAGTCCCTCCTCCAAATGAATCTCAAAATTGAGGAAATCAAAGATAAAAATATTGCCAAAGCCCTCCAACTCTCACTTAGCATTGCTAAATAATATAGGCTCGAATCCAGACAAATGTCTAATGGTCCAACAGAGGGCCAACACTTCAAACTTAATTGGACTTAGCCCAAGTAGGCCATAAGTCCTCAATTCAGACTCAACTTAGTCAATGTGCTCATAATATAATTAATTGATCTTAGTTCCAAATTGGACTACAGATCACTTAATTCACCCTGGTTCAAGGGTATATCTCTTCACTCCTTTGATATTTGTCGTTGTAATTCTTCAACGTCTTCAGAGAGGTGATGGGTCCCGACAACCACACATTTCACGGACTGTGGGGTCCTTAAACTCATGGACTATGATGTCCTTAACCTCGACCGTGATGTCTTAAAACTAACAACGGACTATGATATCCTTAACCTCGACCGTGATGTCTTAAAACTAACATCGGACTGTGAGGTCCTTAAACTCATGGACTATGATATCCTTAACCTCGACCGTGATGTCTTAAAACTAACATCGGACTGTGAAGTCCTTAAACTCACGGACTATGATGTCCTTAACCTCGACCGTAATGTCTTAAAACTAACATCGGACTGTGGAGTCCTTAAACCCACGGACTATGATGTCCTTAACCTCGACCGTGATGTCTTTAAACTAATATTGGACCGAGATGTCCTTAAACTAACAATGGACCGAGATGTCCTTAAACTAACAATGGACCGTAATGTCCTTAATCAAATTATCGACTGCAATGTCACTAAACTAAACAACAGAGCCTAATTGCTCTCTTGTTGGATCTAAACGATCCCGTTAAGTTGATCTTAGTCTAAAATTAGACTAACGTATCCTTAACAAACGTTTAAGTTGATCTTAGTCTCAAATGAGGCTAACGTATCCTTAAACCCAAACCCCCCAAACCCAAATCTAAGAAAGATACGGATTTGGACTAGTCCACGCCCTACGGGCGACAACATAACTTAGTCTCTGTATACAATCCACGGGCAACCAAACACAAAAAAAACACCCACGACACGAAGTGACCATATGGAGAAGGAGAAAGTTGTTACCGTGATGCGGTAGCGTAATTAACTGCAGGGGCTTGCGCCTGCAGGGAAGAGCATCCCCACAATCAAAAACCCCTCAAACAAGGGGGAATCTGATGAAGTCTGCTACATCGGCCGCATCCGTTTAAACCTTCGATGCACGGTGCCATAAATCAACTTGGCATCTTCGGAGAGGTGGACGGATAGCACCAATTAGCATCTGCCCCGAAATTCAGGCTAGACGTTCGCTGCGTCTCCGCCGCGTCTTTCGGAGGGGAACAAAGTGCGCACCTTGCCAAGTGCGCACCTTGTTAGGTGTGCGTTTCGGCAGGTGTGCACTTGTCATGTGCGTCCCAATGCTGGGCACGCTTCTCGACAGGTGCGCGTCTCGACAGGTGCGCACTTGTCATGTGCACCCCTTTACTGGGCACGCACCTTCCTTGGTGAACATTTTGGCAGGTGCACTCATTGCCACGCGTGCACTTGATATATATACACCCATCAACTCTCCCGTTAGAAAAAAATTTCTAACGGGACGCTGGCCAGCTCCCTGCAAGGGAGCTCCTAGCCCTCTTGATCCCAGCCCGCTATCCGGGAAGCGGGACCCCCGTAAAAATTATACGAGACCCCCTATGTACCCGAAGCACTCTGAGCTCGTTCCCAAACACAACACACACATATTGCATATTGAGTTCGTATGATCTTTTTGACTTGTTAATCGGAGGATCTCTCGCTCCAAAAACGAACGGTAATTAATGGCAGCTTAATCCGCGGTTGCCGAAGATTTGGTTCCCCATAATCATTAAACCCCAGCCTACAACAGGCTGTGAGAATCTGTAATATGCCTGACAAGCGGCGTGCATTCCTATCTCAATAAGATGAAAAAAAGCACTCAACAGATTCTAGCACCCTCGGTGGGACCTTTCTCTCCTCCCATATTTCGGGTCAAGAGTTCATGCGAACTCATTTAACATATATACCAATGTTTGTACAGAAATAATGTCTTTTCATGCAGTAATCAATTTTCAACGACGATGATTTTCAAGATGAATTCAGCTTCCGACGCAACCCTGATCCCGTAGGTGGTCAAGATCAATGCTCGCGTGGTCCTCCTCATGAGCCTCAGTTGGCAGTGGGAGGAACCACCCCGCCAATTTGGTTCTGTCATCATCTACCCCACCGAAAGCGGTTATCTGGCGAAAATCTTGGTAGACCAGGTGGCCAAGCTGTTCTCAAAAAGAAAAAGGCCGAACATTGTGATCGCTAAGGCACCACAACCTAAATGTAAGACGGTGTCTGAACAACTCTCTGGTGCTCCAGCTGGGGCAAGACTGCCGGATCAAGACTTAGAAGAGTAAGAGAGACGGCAACCGTAGAAGTGGGAACTCTAGCAATACCAACGTCTTCAATGCGTCTGACAATGAAGACAAGCGAAATGCAGTAGAATCCAAAACAAACCGGTCTTGAAAGCCAGTGTTGGGAGGAGAAGGGACTTCCCTGGAGGAGAAAAAGAACAAGGTCTACTCTTTCAGGAGAGACAAAGTCCGCAAGATATTCAAACATGCTCGGAACAATGGTCTACAATTTCCCGAATCGAAGAGGCCACATGAAGCAAAGATGACCGAAAATCCTTTGTATTGCCCATACCACCGAGTAGTGAGCCATGCGTTCGAGAATTGCTATATTTTCAAATATTGGGTTGAAAAGCAATACAAGACTGGAGAGATCGAACTGTCTAAAAACATGTTGGTGAACAATCAAGTTACAACCATCAATTTTATACAGACAGAAGATGAAGCTTTCTGGGAGCAAACAGCTGAATTCGCTACCCCAAAAAATGAATCCGACTTGCAGCAACCTACATGGAGCATGCATATATCTAAGAAGACGAAGAAAATGTTAAAGCTGCTTCAGCAAGATCCCAGGCCTGCATAAGAGGGACATAAGGAGCCTACATTTCCAACTACCAATTCGGCTCAATCAGGTTTAAAGTTCAAAGAGTTTAAGAAGAAGAAAGGGAAAAATGCAGCTCAACGCAAAAAGGAGTCTGCAAGAAAATCGACTATTGAAAAGTATATCGATTCCCTTGAAGACTACGAGCAAAAAGAAAGAACTCTAATTCAATTAAAGGAGTTTTTCCCCGTAGCAGCAGCTGAAATTCTAGAAAAGCTAGAAGAAGACTCTGATGATGAGGTCCCTATTGTGACCTGCTATGCCATCCATCTTGGCAGCGACTCTAAGGAAGAGCTCTATTTTCACTAAGAGGACGAGGAGTTTGGCACAAAGGCCAACCAAATCTAGCTCAGAAACGGCAGGGCTCTACTGCCAAATCAAGGAAAGCCCCAAAAAGGAAGGAAAAATAAGGCGCTAATGAAGAAGATGTCGGAGAGCTGGCTCATGAAGACTCAAGTCCTTCCCCGCTGGACTGTAATGTCTTGGATCATCTCCAGAAGCTTTCATCTCTCTTGAGCATCGACGATACCGTGGTCCTATCCAAGGAGCTTAGAGACATTCTCATTCACGCTCTACAAAACCCCGAGTGGTACCAGGTTCGCTTCGCGAAAATTAATATGAAAAAAACCCAGTACACTCTACATGCATCCGCGGTCACATTTAAGAATGAAGACCTGCTACTGGGAACAGCTGAGCATAACCGGCCGCTTTACGTGACCAGGTACAGCGATGGAGATCGGATTAATCGCATATTGATTGATCCGGGGTCCTCAGTGAACATCATGAACTTGTGGACTCTAAAGAGTTTGTCAATGGACGTCCGATACCTGTCAAGCAAAAGGATTGTCATTCAAGGCTTCAATCAAAATTGCCAGCAAGTCCTGGGATCTATTGCTCTGCTGATCAGGTTCGGGGACTTACAAACCAAAGCCAAGATATACGTGATCGACGCCGGCATATCTTATAATATTCTCTTAGGACGACCATAGCTTCATGATTACGGTATCGTTCCGTCAACACTCCATCAGTGCATGAAGTATACCAAAGATAGAGAAGAAAGACACATTGACGAAGACATACAGCCATTCGATGTACATGAAGTCTGATATAAAGACTCTCGGTACTTTGTGAACCCCCAAAATGCTGAGCCATAACTAACTAAAGACAAAATGGATTCGAAACTCAAAAGCAAATCTAAGCCGTCTGTCACTTTTAAAAGAAAAAAACCCCAAGTAAGTCTGCATTTCAGCAGTGACACTGATGAGTCCGACGCTGGAAGTCCATCCTTCTGTAAAAACCGTCCTCATCTTAGTAGCTATAAGGACGAGTTTGATATCGAAAGCTTATCTGGCAGTAAAATTCACCATCGTTTAGGCAGTGACACTGACGAGTCAGAGGAAGAGGACTCGCCTTGCAACAACTATGCAAATTGGACCCTCATGCAAAAAGCAAAGCTAAGAGAAACCTTCGATCTTACAGAAGGGTCCCTAGGTATTATAACGGTGCCAAAGCAGATATGAAAAGAGCTCGATGCATTGTCGGTCTCCTCCGTGGACCAGCTGAAAACTTTCTACGTTCCCGGAAGGAAAAGTAGACAGAAGGGCAACCTGTTTTATAGGTCAAATCCTGTCGTGCATCCGGAAGATTTATCTATCACGCGCCTTCCTTATGAGAGAGGCATAAGAGTCGTCCTTAATCCCAGATATTATACGCCCGAGATGCGGGAATATTTTAAAATATGCGGATGTCGGTTATATCAAATGGACTCTGAAGCAAAGTTTTATGAGGGGCTGTGGCATTCGCCTCAGGTCCGAGCACTCATCGATGGACGAATCCCAGATAGAAGGGGCATAAGTTTCATTCAACCTGACGTCAAAGCATGCTACATGATCCGTGTTGGTGAAGCCAGCTAAAAGTCAAATGATGAAAACGAGATAGCCGAGCAAGAAGAAGCCTCTCGAGAGCTCGAAGATGGAGGACAAGAAACCTTCGACGAGCTAACCGATATTGATTTAGAAACGCCTGATAATCCAAGGCCGACCTACATCAGCTCACTCTTGACAAAGGAAATGAAAGAGTGGATAATTGCCCTGCTGCATGAATTCGTTGACTGTTTCACATGAACGTATAAAGAAATGCCTGGCCTCTCCCGTGAAGTAGCCTTGCATAAGCTAACTATATCTCTTAACGCCAAACCAGTCAAACAAGCTCTTCGAAGGATGAGAAGGGAGCTAGAAGAAAAGGTCATTGATCAGTCAAATTTATTGCACATTTGTATGAATATTTTCCCTATTATTATTAGTTACTAAAAGGTATTATTTGTAAATTAAGAACACATGTGGGTTTATTTGTAAAAAGATTATTGTCATATGTTTCTTAATTTATAATTAATATAAATAGGGAATATATGCATATCATATTTAAATGAAATATCCACGAGATTATTTATTAATTAAAATATGCATATCATGCCAAATATTCATAACCAATATTATTAAGATATCATATCAATTAACTGGTTGGAAGATTTTCTCAAATAAAACAAATACTACTAACAATGTGATTTTAGATATTGTGCAGATATTATAATAAATCAGCTCGGGTCTGAACTATAACTAGGAGATCCATAGCAAATCGATTCACCAATTCAAATCTGCCGAATGTTAGGAGTAAATTGAAGAATCTCGCAACGGCAGAGACTAAGAGATATATTTTCAGAATATTTTTATCAGAAGGATCTCTAAATATCGAGAGAAGAAGACACGAAGAATCTGAAGACTCAACTCTACCAGGGGCGGCGGATCCGCGGCCAATAGGGGCAAATGGCGGCTAAAGTGCGGTCAATCTTTGGCCGTTGGATGTGAAAAATCATAGGCTTGGTCTTCTTTTCACATACTTTAATATGACGTCTAGGGTTTCAAGTTCGAGAGCCTATATAAAGGAGAGCAATTAGGGCTATCATCAATCCATCGAAGAATCGACTGATCTACCGATCAAGCAGTCTAGAGAAAGTTAGGGTTTTGTAATTTGGTTTTTCAGCGAGCAACTTTTGTAATACAATAGTTATTCAATAAAAGTTAGTTCTTTCTTTAATTTTGTCGCATTTACTTTGCCAAGGAAATAGTTATTCACTCAAATAGCGCCGTTGCCGGGGAAACGGTCGTAATATTTTTCTTGTTATTCGGGTAGATTTCTAATATAAAACCAAAAAAATAAAAATTAAAAAAAACCTCATTTTGTATTTTTAACGATTTTTGTAAGAAATCTGGAGCACTTGGAGCGAACCAATAGAGATTTTCAAATAGGAGTAGAAGAGCATTGGAGTGTAATACCAAAATTTGGAGGGGAGATCTCATTAGAGGGCGGCGGAACCGCGGCTCAAAGAAAGTCTTGGCGGCGGAAGCGCGGCCACCTTGGGGAGTTAGGCCCCCAAATTCTTTTGGTATTATCTTATTGTCTTCCTCTCTCCTTTGAAACTCCAATACACTATTTTTACCAGCAGAATTATTTGCAAACAGCGCCGCTAAAAATCTTTTTACGTGTTCTAGATTTTAGAATGTTTTGCATATTTAAAATGGATATTAAAGGGCATGAAACCCAAATTCAGATTATGTGGGGATTTCATTACCCTTCCTAGGCCTCACAAACCATAAACAAGCATACGTATCACCTTACATTAATAAAAAAATATATAGACAAAGTTTCTAAGGACAATCGCGCTCAATTAGGATAAAGGAGGGTCATGGGTATCTATTGTTTATCCGTATTTTTCTTGTGGTGTCTAAGGCAAGTGTGAGTAAGAAAAGTGGTTTACTTAATTAGGCCCGCTATTTCGGTGATTTGTATAGAGGATACCTTCCACTTACCCGGCTGGCTTAAGATTGATAAGGAGGTGATAGAAGATTTATCCTACGTCTTGTCCATTGGAAGTCTAGAAGAGCTCTAGTGATTTGATCTAGGTGACCCTACCTCTAGGGATTGTTTGTGCATTTTGTGATTGGTTGAGTCAAGTCCCTCTTTACAAGCAAAACAATTTCTAAAAATCCAAAAAAGCTTAAAAATTTACCATTTCACCCTTTTTTCTTTTCACTCTCTTATGATGGGTAACCCAAACCGACCAACTCTTGGCGAGCTTTGCTATACATAGCAAGATATTTATTTATATCGTTATTTCTTTGGTAGAACTTCCGACCCCGCCATTTCTTTTAGGGATAGGATAGAATGCTATAGAAATAACAGTTGGACACCTCACTCAAATTTCTATCAACCGTGTCAAAATTAAACACCTTCTTAGTTGATAATCATTTTAAGGCTAGTGAGGAAACTTTTAAACCCATGTCCATTGCCGAGTATATTGCGAAGGCCCATAGCCAAAGTTTCATATCTTTCACTGCTCCAAACCGTTAGGACAACAATTACAATCATTTCTATATGAAAATATTGATACTCCTTTCGAGGCGAATATGGCAACTTTTACATCCATGATTATTGCTGAGAAAATTGCAAAAGCCAGTCGCTAACAATTCAATCAATCTTAATCTTCTTCATATCACAACGTTGATCCTAATCCTATCTATGAAAATAGGATCCATCCTTCTAACTTTTATCAACAGTACCAAACTTTCACACCCTCTCATGTCGATACTTCTCTTGAGGCTAATGTGGCAATTCGTAAACCCATTTCAATTGCGGAACACATTGAATTCGTCCGGAGCAAACAATTAAATACATTCCAATCATACTCAACTTTTGCACCTTATCTAGACAGTGCTTCTGAAAATCAATTAGGAAGTTCCACGATTTAAAGAGAATCCTTCATTGAAACTACTTCACAAACCATATCTAGTCTTGAAGTAAAGTTGAAATTGAGTAGTGCGAAAGAACCAGGGATCCCTCTTAGTCAAACCAAAACCAATTCTGTTGAGCTCAACATCTTCCATCCTGAACTCCAATCGAATGTAGTTGATGATCCACCGCTTAATAATCTAAGTGATGAGATGCCCGAGAATAACATGTTTGATTTTTCCAATCATAAGTGTGAAAGAGAGACTTACACCATTCCAAATCAAACCGATCCTTATCCGACTACACTTGACATTTAAAATCTTTCAATTCTATCAAGTGAACCAAGTGATCCATCGATTGAGAATAATATAATTGATGAATTTTTAAAGAACTAATCGTTTGATTTGACTGACGGTGCTAGTGAGATCAGTGTTAAGAATATCTTTGAAGATGAACTCTCTATATTGGATGAGTTGGATTCCTCGACCCATCATGTCCTTTCCATTGAATGTGAACATCTCCATGTGCATTTAACCGATCCTATTCTTACCACTGTCCTATCCGATATGCAAAACGATATTCAGCCTTCATCTCCTATATCTGGTTCAACAATGCTCAACACCCAAGTTCGTTTACCCATTTCATTACACACTTTCTACGCTTCTTCTCATTTTCTTTCAATTCCACCTAGATTTGATGAACCACGTTCCGATATTTCGAGCTCTATGATTCTTGAACGACCACTCGAGTTAGACTCTTTTGAAAATAAGGTAGATGAGCTTTTCAAGTCTTCTAGCTCCATAATTTCTGACGATCGAGTGTTGTGAATCCTGGTGCGCAATACATTGACCTTGAAACTTTCAATTTTCCTAGTGAATCTGTCTATTCCACTAACATGGATATCGATTCCTTTCTTTCCGATGAGATCATCATTAAGAACATCGATGAAAGTTTTGAAAAGGTAACAACCCAAAACTTTCTGTGTAATTTTTTTTCAAAAATACAGAAATGGGTACTTGATCCTGAGCACAAGTTATAAGTTTGTTTTGCTTTAGAACATCAAGAAGGAGCTTATAGCTCATTGGTAAGACCTTGCACTGCTGAACTAAATCAACAGAGTTCAAATCCATCAGCCACACATTATTTTTATTTAAAATTCTTTTAATCTTTTAGAAGCCCAAGAGTCTACACGTGCACAACACGTAAAACCAAGAGTCACACATAAAACAAACGAGTCCACTGCACTAGTCAAAGCGTCGTGGACACGTGGCATCGAGGGGAGCCCCGACTCAGGCCGGCGGGAAGCGCGAATCGGCCGGCGCCGCCAGCCGACTCAGCTCAAAACCCTGTTTTTTCATTTTTCTGGCAACTCTTGAACTCCCCATAACCCCTGTATTATTTAAATTCTCTGCACATTTACAGCGCAAATTAAAACCCCATTTAATCCATTTTTTAATACAAATTTTAATACACCCTTTCATTACCCTAAACCCTAATTTTTCCTATAAATACAACATCTCAAATCACCCCCCTGACTCTCAAATCTTTGTCCAAACTCTCAAGAAAATTCTCAAGACTTTTTGTGTGCAAGTGGAGTTAGCAAAGGGCGAAGCTCCGACGAATTTCCGACGACGATCCGAGGAGTTTCCGGCGACGAAACAACGCGCCGGTGCTTCCCCAATCTTACTCTTCCTCTTCTCTTGACCCTAAACCTATAAGTCCCCCTTCTCTCTCTCTCTTTTGCTATTATCAAATTCTTAATCCTTAAAACGTGTCGGAAGTTGAGTTATCCGGCTTCCGATTCTCTTTTTTTTCAAAAATACAATATTTTCTTAATAACAAACCTACAACTTTTGCTATCTGGTTTAATACTCATTAACTAAGACAATAGAACAATTTTGACATTAAAATAATAATCGTAGCAAATTTTATTCCACTTTTACAGTAAAATACCTTTATATTTCATATTGACATATTTATACCTTTTAACCATACTAGCTTTAGAAAAACTCACGAGGTAATGACCTACCTCCTCAAAACACTCATATGTAACATAGCACGATGGAATTTGGGAACATAGATATGGGAAAATTACGAATTTACATATAACTACCTTTAATTATAAAAAAACATTTTTCTACAAGAAGTGTATTTTAACAAATCTTTGCAATGCGCCTCTAAAACCCATTTCGGGAAACCCGTTCGAGATGGTGTGGATTATCGCACATCCTCGGGCTTAGTAGTGCGAGATGCAGACCTCTGCAAGAAGCATACTGTCTCGAAAGATTTAAATTACATTTTTCTTTAGAAAAATGTGATTTCTATTATAAATAAAACTTATATTTTTAATAAATAAATATATATGTAATTAATATCAAAATATCTATTTTTAATATTTATAATATTTCACATTTCCAAAATTCAAGAAAAACATTTCATTTACAAGAAAATACCATACAATTCCAATATTACAAATAAATACCATATATTATGAAATTATGTTTTATTCACTAGAAATGTCGCATTGATAAAATATATATCCACGAAAACTCTAAAGACGATAATAAAATACTTGAGGTGCATTTTGAAAATTATACAAAAATTATCTTTACATAAAACCCCCATCAAATTATACTAAATTACAATAAAGACCCTAGTAAACATAGGTTTAAGCAGAACCAGTCTCTTGAGCCTCAGGGACCCGGAGATATGGGTGCTTGCCTATTTAAGGTATACAACTTAACAAACGGTGTCATCAACATGGTAATTGTCTTTGAAAAAGACACAAATCCTGCCATCCATGTGCAGCAGTTGCCGATAACACCAAAACCTAATTCAGGACTTCAATTTTTTTTCTAATTGTCTGACTCAGACCGAGTCTCAATATAATCAATCTGACTTGAATATGATTCAAGTACAAACTACAATTCAACATGAATCCATGAATCCATATATTCAATCTATCCAATCTATACAACTTGACTGAACCGAACCATGAATATATTCCATTTACATGATCATTCATTATATCCGTTCCATTATTAATATCATGGTTCCGGCAAGTCATTTATCTATATACAATATACAATTCAAACAATACATCAATACAATCAAGACATCGCAGGATTTATAAGGGGTAGATTGGTACGGAAGGTGTTAAAAGTGGCACGAGACTGTAACCATAATATACCTAACCTGAATTCAATTGCCGTTGTACCGTGGCTGAATGGTTCCTTATGCTCCGTATACCTTAGTCTCCGGAATAGTGGGACTCCTCTCGTATACACTGGCATTCTTCTGTACCAAGCTACAAATAACAGCGTTATATTAAATATAACATTATAACAATATACTCTCTATTCTGTTTACTCCATTCTTGTCTATTTACGGGACTTACCAAGGATTTGTTCGCTGACAACATTCTCTTTCTTCTTCTTTGGAATGTCGTCTGGTGATTCACTGGAGATCGAGCCCACCAGCGAGGATTTGGACCAGCTAGCTTTCGACCTGGAGCTCTAGTTACTTGTAAATTTCATTTCAGTACTTTCCATTTCTGTTATGCCACTGTTTAGGCATTGCTTTCTATTCCATGTATTTACTTTTCAGATGTATTATAAAAAGAATATTAATAAATAAAGTTGATGTTCAATATATATCTATTGTCATTGTCTCTCGTGCATTTTACTTATATTGCTTAGATACGCTTAGCTTATTTACTTTAGAGTAAATACGTAGCGGCCTCGTCGCGTCCTCTTCGCCGTACAGCGGGAAGTGGGGCGTGACAGATAATATTTTCGCCGAAGAACTCGCATTGCTTGAAGACTTGGATGTTATGATGAATTAACCTCCACCGGAAATTCGTGCGCCTCCTTTTGAGTCCGAAGAAGTTAAACCGCCACCTGTTTTTTTAATCACATACGAGAATACGACTATTCCACCCATTCCTTATCTTTCACATTCTCGTTTTCATTCACCAGCATTTTTTCATCTCCACTAACCGAGATGTAAAACCTTTCGATTACACCTCTTATCTTCTCCCTACATCATCTCTTATCGTTACTCTCATTTATGTTTCTTCTACTTGAGACATGATACAATCTCCATTCTTATACAGTCTCGAGTTTTCTTCATGTCTATCCATTACAGTATCTCTCACCAATCATGGTGTTATCTTGATAAAATATTTGAATGGTTGGTTTTAAGTTTTGGTCTTTGTAATGTTTTGTGTAGACCGATAATATTTATCCCCTCCTTCTTATGTTGAATTTCAATATTTAGTAATGAAAACACTGTTTTACTCAAGTTTGGGGAAGGATTTCACTGTCATTCACTCTTGACCCCTTCTTTATACCATTTTATTGAACTGTTCCTCCTAATCTTCAGGTTTTGAGCTTACAGGACAATATTAGTGAGGACACTGTTGCAAACAAGTTTGGAGGGATGGATTGTACGCATCATATGTAAATTTTGCATTGCATAAAAAAATTTTGAAAATAAAATTTAGAAAGTGAAAAATACATATGAAAGAAAGGAAGAGATTTAAAAAATGCATGAAAATTAGATGTTTTAGAATGAAGCTAGTAATACGTAGTCATGAGCTTTTGTCCAAAGGGTTAGTAAGATGAAAGAATCACTAATCTGTGGATAGAAATAAATCTGAAAAATAGTCCATATTCTTGAGTCCAAACTTCTGAACGTTGATACCCTACTATACGCACTTGCACACATCTTGAAACTTGGGATAGTAGAGGATACCTTGAAATACTCTTGCCTGAAAAACGTGGTAAGAAAAAAAAATTCAATAAAATATAATTGGTGCAGAAAAAAGAACACTGGTTTTGTAATTACTTAAGATAGCATAAAAAAAATATAGCGAGGGTGCTTTATCAACTAGTGCCTTAGACCAACTGGTTTAGGAGTCACTGCTAAGCCTTAAGTGTTGCAAGATTAGGATATTACTAAGTATGCCTTAATAAGTGAGCACATTCGGTAATCAGTTGGTTAGTACCTCAAGAAATATTAACGGTCGCATGAAGAATGTTTGAGCAAATCAATCTAAAACGTCATCGACCAAAAAGTACTAAGGAATATGGACAAAGGGTATGATAGCTTGAATTGAATTCTTCAAGTGTAGAGATGACTTTTACACATACGTAAGGGTATATAATCGATATTTGGAGAAGAGATAGGAAGGAAAACTAAAGACGATGTTTTATAGAGGGAGGATGTGATTTCCGACATCTTTTCAAGACCATTAAGATAGGGCTCATAACAACTTAAAAGCTAGTATAGTTTGAAACTCTTATTTTTAACTTTTTTCTTTTATATGTTTGTTATCTTTACATGTAATTTTTGTCTTCTTTCTTTTATTTCGGAATTTTATGGGTGAAATTCGCTGAAAACCCTCAGGAGACAACACTCCTCCAACTAGGAACACCTAGAGATTTAACGGCTTGTTGCACGAGCTAAGTGTAATCGTGTTACCTACGAAAGTGTGCCGAGTTTTTTCTTTCTCTTTTGATAATAAAATAGTTTGCTCGGGATGATCAAAGATAAGTTTGGGGGTATTCGATCGGTCAAATTTATTACACATTTGTATGGACATTTTCCTTATTATTATTAGTTACTAAATTGTGTTATTTGTAAATTAAGAACATATGTGGGTTAATTTGTTAAAAGATTATTGTCATATGTTTCTTAATTTATAATTAATATAAATAGGGAATATATGCATATCATATTTAAATGAAATATCCATGAGATTATTTATTAATTAAAATATGCATATCATGCCAAATATTCCTAACCAATATTATTAAGATATCATATCATTTAATTGGTTGGAAGATTATCTCAAATAAAACAAATACTACTAAAAATGTGATTTGAGATATTGTGCAGCTATTATAATAAATCAACTCAGCTCTGAACTATAAGTAGGAGATCCACAGCAAATCGATTCACCAAACCAAATCTTCCGAATGTTATGAGCAAATTGAAGAATCTCGCAACGGCAGAGACTAAGAGATATATTTTCAGAATATTTTTATTAGAAGGTTCTCCAAATATCGAGAGAAGAAGGCACGAAAAATCTGGAGGCTCAACTCTACCAAGGGCGGCGGATCCGCGTCCAATAAGGGCAAATGACAGCTAAAGCACGGTCAATCTGTGGCCGTTGGATGTGAAAACTCAGGGGATTGATCGTCTTTGCACATATTTCAATATGACGTTTAGGGTTTCAAGTTCCAAAACCTATATAAAAGACCAAGAGCAATTAGGGCTACCATCAATCCATCGAAGAATTAACTGGTCTGCCGATCAAGCAATCTAGAGAAAACTAACGTTTTGTAATTTGGTTTTTCAGTGAGCAACTTTTATAATGCAATATTTATTCAATTAAAGGTAGTTCTTTCTTTAATTTTGTCGCATTTACTTTCCATAATTACATTCCGCATTTACTTTCCACAATTACATTCTGCAATTACTTTCTGCATTTTTAATTTTAATTATTGGTTCCGTTTTCTTCCACCTTTCTTTTACTTTATTAATATCCATGAGCGGGTAAATTCTCGCTTGTTAGGGTTTGTAGGATAGGGTAGAATAATGGATGGACAATATCTCTTAAATTCTTTTTAAAGTTTTAATTTTTATAAATTTTAACAAAATGAATATTAACTCTCTTATCGGGCATGCTATCCATTCATGATAGTCACGACCACGATTTGAGATTCGTTAGTACTCGTTTTGTTAAGGGCTTAAGACAAATAGGGATCAATATAAGGATAAGGGTCGGTATAGAGAAACCCTAATTCCCTCCAAGTACCCTAATTCACATTCATCGCTATTTCTCTAGTATTAAATAATTAAAAGAAAAAAAGAATTATTTTTAAAAACTCCATCTATTAACTACTAAATCGTAAAAACCCTACATGCCCTTCTCTTATAAACTTTTCAAAACTTCTCAGTATAAAACAATCAAAATCCCACCTTTCTCTGTCAACTCGTCTAAAATAAGATAAGTAGTTCACCATTTCCCTGTGGATGACCCATACTAACTATCGGCTAGCTACCGTGATACCGTTATTGATTGCGGTAATTAGAACACATAAAGACACAATTTTTCGAATCAATCAGTCATCGAGGAAACTAAGAAGAAAAATTTGCAGACTGGATTGCGTGCATCGTCCCAGTAAAGAAGAAAAATGGGAAAATCCGGATTTGTGTCGATTTAAGTCACAACTACATGTCACGTTGTAGTGCGCCTAAAATAATTCTCGACTTAGTTCGCGGCTATATGTCACTTATAGCGCGCCTAAGAGAGGGGGTTGTGTTTATTTAGTCTAGATTCACTTCAAGTTGTTTGACGAAGAGAAGTACAAGAGATTTTTCCATCCCTTATACCAACCTTCTTTAGCCCTAATAAATGAGTAAATTATTCACACATTATAAGAAAAATAAAACAAGAAAGAAAAGAAAAAATAATGGAAAAATACGGTTTTAACAAAAAATAACAAGCTAACTACTTGGGCCCTCACCTAAGCAAGTGGCTCGATTAAGTATCATGGCTTGAAAATAAAGAATAGAAGAGAAAAATAAGAACAAATAAAACTAATAACTACTTTAACAACAAATAATAAAAGTTAAGCTAAGAATTAAAATACATTGCAAGAAAATAAAGATACAAGGTAAATAAAAACTATCATCTTCATTATTCTTCACTCAAAAACTTTCACTACATTTTAATGGAGAAAAGATGAAGAAGAAAAGGAAAATAACCTAAACTATACTAAACCTAAAGAAAGAAAAAACATCCTGGTCTTGGCTAAAATATAGACAGAGGAGTGAAATCCTAGGGCCATATTCTGAGCCCATGTATAATTACAAAACTACCCCCAAAATTTGGTCGCGAGATACTCTAGTACGACCGCAGATCCGCCGCCTATTCCATCTTTTAGCCGCGGTTCCGCGGTCGATTTGAAGAATTGGTGCACTGTTTTTCTTGTGCTTCCTCGTGTTGCTTTGTGCTTCTGTTTGGCAAGTTCAAATTTGCAAAATAATTCCAAAATATCTTCAGATTTCCAACGGTCCAAAATGTCTACTCTTTTTATCTTTTTGGCCTTGATCTCTCTCGAGCTCTGCATTTCCCTTGATCTTTGTACTGCCTCCCTCGTGCTCTGTACTTGTCCTAGACATGAATGACCATTGCTGAATCTTGTCCCTTGTACTGGTAAGCAGCACTTGATGGGTGTGGATGACCGGAACCCGAATTTTATCTGTTTTTGGCAGATGTTCTGGATTTTGTCATAACTATAGAGATTTTTCATGATTTGCGTTATTCTGGACTAGAAACCTGTAACCTGTAATCATATTGCAAACACGGATCAAAAGTACCTACCTATATACAAACGGGCAGAAGAATGGGCGGTATTAAATGCAATATTCTCAAGAGTACAGCCAGAAGAATCATTTCTTACAACGGGCCTTCTTTTAAGAGCTTCAAAGGCTCAAGGTTAGCTACTCAGCACAAGATAGGCTGAAGATATTCCTCCATCTAAAATCCAAAAGCCAATAGGTTAGCCGAAACCTTCAATAAAACTCTATGCGAGCTCCTGAGGAAAAATACTTTAGCCAACAAGAGAGACTGGAATCCCAAACTTCACGAGGTGTTGTGGGCATATCGTACCACACATCGCACTCCAACTCAGTCCATTCCATACTCACTACTCTTCGGAGTGGAGGCAATCCTCCCCCTCGAAATCGAAGTTCCAAGCCTAAGGATAGCTATCCAGCATGGTTTGACGAAGGAAGAAAACGCTCTCCTTTGGATCGAGGAGATCGCCGTCCTCGAAGAAAAGAGGCTCGCAATACAGCAAAATATGGAGCTGTACCGAGCCCAAATGTCGCGGGCCTATGACAAGATCACCCATCTTCGTGTTTTCAAGAAAGGAGAACTAGTGTTGGTCATCAAAAGACCGATAATCCCCAATCGACATGCCAAGGGAAAATTCGAGCCAAATTGGGAAGGGTCATACGTCATCGAGAAAGTGTTTGACGGAGGATCCGACCAACTAATAAGTGCTGAGGGAGAAAGGCCCATGCCACCCATTAATGGCCGATATATCAAGAAATACTACGCGTGAATGCTCCAAGTTGCAGACGAATTGAGCACACCGGCCGTACGATCTGGATCATACATCCTATGAAACCGTGTACAATCCACAGGCATAAATGACCCCTATCTCCAAAGTCCTATCGGCGATGAAGATCCACCAATGTAAGAAAAAAAACTAAAAAACAGTTTTCAAAACGGGCACGGATGAAAATCTGAAAAGGCTCCGTGAGTAAAAACAGCAAGACTGCCAGCGAGTTTATGAAAACCCGAAAAGTCGCAAACTCCTAAAAAAGAGATGAAAATACACTCGCAAAGTCCTCTCGACCTTGTGAGGAGAATATCCCCGCGTGAGATCCTTATGACTCACAAAGGAGCAACACACTTAGGAGTGCTCATGATTTCTAAGGAGAATATACACCTGCGAGATTCTCTTGACTCGTAGGGAGAAAATACTTTTATGAAACCCTTACGGCTTATAAAATTGAAAAGCCTTAGGTGACAGGGGTCTAAACCCGTCTCCTATGCCATCGCTCCCCCAACAGGCAACGGTAAATGGTGAGTGGCTCCTGGCATTTCGCTTTAGTTTTAGCGGTGCCGATGCCGACCTAAAATCCTAAATTCCAAACCCCACACTCGCAATGTCCTCTCTACCTTATGAGGAGAATATCCCCGCATGAGATCCCCACGATTCACAAAGGAGTAACACACTTAGAAATCCTTAAAATTCCTAAAGAGAATATACACCTGCGAGATCCTCTCAACTCGTATGGAGAAAATACTTTTTTGAGATCCTTACGGCTCATAAAATTGAAAAGCTTTAGGTATCAAGGCCTAAACCTGTCTCTTAAGCCATCTCTCTCCCAACGGGCAACGACAAATAATGAGTCGCTCCTGGCATTACGCTTCAGTGTTAGCAGTGCTAATGCCGACCCAAATCCCAAATCCCAAGTTTTCCCAAGGAAAATGATGAGTTGCTCCTAGTACTGTTCCAGTGTAGCAATGCTGATGCCAAACCAAAATCAAGATTCCCAATTCCTTTAGGGCAAATAATGAGTTGCTTCTAGCATTAAGTTTTAGCAGTGTTGATACCAACCCAAAACCCAAATCCCAAGTTTTCCCACGGCAAATGATGAGTTGCTCCTGGCACTATTCTAGTGTAGCAATACTGATGCCAAACCAAAATTCAAATTCCAATTCCCATGCTCGGAAAGTCCTCTCGACCTTGTGAGGAGAATATTCCCGCGTGAGATCCTTATAACTCACAAAGGAGTAATACACTTGGGGGTCCTCAAGACTCCTAAGGAGAAAATACACCTACGAGATCCTCTTGACTCGTAGGGAGAAAATTGTTTTTATGAGACCCTTACGGCTCATAAAATTGAAAAGCCTTAGATGACAGGGGCCTAAACACGTCTTCTAATCCATCGTTCTCCAACGGGTATGGCAAATGATGATTTTCTCCTGATACCATATTCCAGGGTAGCGATGCTGATAATAAACCAAAACCAAAATCCCCAAATCCTCCCAAGGCAAATGAGGATTCACTCCCAGTACCATATTCCAGTGTAGCGATGTTGATTCCAAACCAAAACCAAAATGCCCAAATCCTCCTGGGGAAAATGATGAGTTTTGTTCCCCTCCGAACACAGAGACGCGACCGCGTTGGTCCGTCTTGCCTGAAATTCGGGACAAATGCTAATTGGTGCTATCCGTCCACCTCTCCGAAGATGTCAAGTTGATTTATGGCCCCATGTATCAAAAGTTTAAACGGATGCGGCCGATGTAGCAGACTTCGTCAGATTCCCCCTCTTTTGAGGGGTTTTTGATTGTAGGGACGCTGTTCCCTGCAGGCGCAAGCCCCTGCAGTTAATTACACTACCGCATCGCGGTAACAACTTTCTCCTTCTCCAGATGGTCACTTTGCGTCGTGGGTGTTTGTTTTGTGTCTGGTTGCCCGTGGATTGTATACGGAGACTAAGTTATGTTGTCGCCCGTAGGGCGTGGACTAGTCCAAATCCGTATCTTTCTTAAATTTGGGTTTGGGGGTTGGGTTTAAGGATACGTTAGCCTCATTTGAGACTAAGATCAACTTAAACGTTTGTTAAGGATACGTTAGTCTAATTTTAGACTAAGATTAACTTAACGGGATCGTTTAGATCCGACAAGAGAGCAATTGGGCTCTGTTGTTTAGTTTAGTGACATTGCGGTCGGTAATTAGTTTAAGGATATTACGGTCCATTGTTAGTTTAAGGACATTACGGTCCAATGTTAGTTTAAAGACATCGCGGTCGAGGTTAAGGACATCATAGTCCGTGAGTTTAAGGACCTTACAGTCCGATGTTAGTTTTAAGAAATCACGGTCGAGGTTAAGGACATCATAGTCCATGAGTTTAAGGACCTTACAGTCCGTTGTTAGTTTTAAGACATCACGGTCGAGGTTAAGGACATCATAGTCCATGGGTTTAAGGACCCCACAGTCCGATGTTAGTTTAAAGACATTACGGTCGAGATTAAGGACATCATAGTCCATAAAGATTAGTTTAAGGACATTACGGTCAAATGTTAGTTTTAATACATCACGGTCGAGGTTAAGGACATCATAGTCCATGGGTTTAAGGACCTCACAGTCCGATGTTAGTTTTAAGATATCACGGTCGAGGTTAAGGACATCATAGTCCGTGAGTTTAAGGACCCCACAGTCCGATATTAGTTTTAAGACATCACGGTCGAGGTTAAGGACATCATAGTCCATGGGTTTAAGGACCCCACAGTCCGTTGTTAGTTTTAAGACATCTTGATCGAGGTTAAGGACATCATAGCCCATGGGTTTAAGGACCCCACACTCCATGAAATGTGTGGTTGTCGGGACCCGTCACCTCTTTGAAGACGTTGAGGAATTACAACGACAAATATCAAAAGAGTGAAGAGATGTACCCTTGAACCAAGGTGAGGTGGTTGAAAGAGCAGATGTGCTCAATTCAAAATAAGTTGAGGACTTATGGCCAAAATTGGGCTAAGTCCAATTAAAATGTTTTACATTTTATTTTTGTTCTGGCTATTAAGCCTTTATTTGGGCTCAGCCCTTTTAATAATGCTAGGCATTGGGCTCTGACATTTTTGTCTTGTATTGAATACATAGCATTTATCAGAAACAAAGTTTGTTCTGACAGTGCGTCACGTGGCGCGCCAGGCGCGTTGCGCCAGTCAAAGAGCGCATTGCGCTTCTGTTGGGTAGCGCACACGAAGAGGACATGTGTCGCGCTTAGCGCTAAGCGCTAGTTTGTTAGCGCATTGCGCTTTTAATTTATGAGTGCATTGCGCTAGTCTGTTGGCGCACCAGTGAGTGACACGTAGCGCGCTTGGCGCTGAGCGCCAGCCCATGAGCGCAGTGCTCTGTTTTAGAAGCGCAAAGCGTAGATTGTGTCTCTGGTTGACACGTGGCAGGTTTTGGCGCTGAGCGCCAGTCCAATGAATGCAAGGGCCCAATTCATGAGTGCAAGGCACTTTTCAATAGCGCAAAGCGCATTTGATCAATTTTAGGATCAAAGAACAAATTTATGTTCTTCAAAGGAGGCTTTTTCCTCAAGATCCAAGAACAAAAGTTCTTGTTTTTATAAAGGCTCTGCCTTTATAGATCAAGAGAGAAGTAAAATACTTCTTTTAGTCTTTTTATGATTAGATCTTTTTGATCTTTTCTTTTTTTTATTAAAGACCTTGGTCTTTTTCTTAGATCTCTGATCTTTTTAGAAAATGGTTCTTCTTTTTACGAGATGGTTTCATCTCTATTATTCAAGAACATAGTTCTTTTTACCTTGGAGATGAAGAAAAATCTTCTTTTTTCTAAGAGTTTTATCTTCTTTTGCAGAGGGTTTTTTCTCTCTCTTTTCTGTCTCTTCTGTATCTCTCTCTTCTGTATATTTTAGACTTGAAGTCTAGGGTCCTTTATATAGGGCCAAATGATTTGTTAAATCAGTTTTAAGAGATCTTTCTCTGATTGATTTGAAATATTTCCCACCGTTGTATCTTTGATCCTAAGGCTTCTGTTTTACAGAAGATAATTTTCTTGTTTTAATAAGATTGAAAAATCTTTCCATAACAGAACTTTAGTTCTAATTAATTAATAACTTATTATTAGTAGATATTTTGATCTGACGGTGGGGGAATTTTTAATTCCAGCGCTGGTGCACCTTGCGCTAGCGCATCTACGTTCGACACGTAGCGCGCAACGCAGAGCGCAGCGCAACTGCGCTAGCGCACCCTTGTTAGACACGTGGCGAGCAGCGCAGAGCAACTGCGCTAGCGCACCCGTATTAGACACGTGGCGCACAGCGCAGAGCCCAGCGCAACTGCGCTAGCGCATCCGTGTTTAACACGTAGCGCGCAGCGCAGAGCGCTGGATCTGAAGCGTTGCTTCATCTTAAATTTTGAATTTTGAAAAGAGCTTTGCTCTGATTGGGGGTGCGCTGCCTAGGGCGCAGCGCACCTGGCGCTAGCGCGTCTGCGCTTGACACGCGGCACACAGCGCGCAGCGCACGGGATCTGAAGCGTTGCTTCAATTTTTGAATTTTGAAATTCAAAACAGAGCTTTACTCTGATTGGGGGAAACAAATGCCCCCCACCGTTGCGCTCATGTGGCGCACACGTGAGTGCGGCGGTGGCAACATCTGAGCCCTTAGATCAACTCAGAAATTGAAGAGGCGGTTCAGTGCCTATAAATAGGACCTTTGGTCCTCAGATGATTATCATCTTCTTCTCAAGAATTTTTATTCAGAGCCTTGCTCTTTTGTTCAAGAACTTTCAAGAGTTAGAACTCTACCAAACTTAGGTAAAATTAAATTAATTTTAATAAATTAGGGTTTTTACCCATTAACAGAGCCTTTGCTCTCCATAGATCCTTGATCTAAAGAAAACCCCTTTAGGGTTTCATAAACAGAGCCTTGCTCTCAAGAATCCATAGATCTAAACAGATCTTTTCTTGGGGTTTCTTATCCCATGCATCAGAGCTCTGCTCTGTTGATAATATGTAGATCTTTCGATTTCTTGATGAAGAACTCTTAAGAGTTTTTTCATGGATCTTGAAGATCCCAGAATTTTTAATTCTCAAGAATTAATTTTAATTTTACTTAATCTTTGATGGATTTTTCATCATCATTACAGAGCTAGGCTCTTTAAGGAATTTTATTCCTTCATGACCAGAGTTTGACAAGTGTCACTCTGTTACAGAGCTTTGCTCTCAAAGGGAGATTTTCTCCTTTTTCCAAGGGATTTCTCATTCAATGAGAATATTCCTTGAGAATTTCCTCATTAATTGACAGCCTCATCCAATGATGAGGCTGTTTTATTAATTGATGCATTGTCATCTGGATTTTGTGGGTCCACTTTTGTTCCCCTTTCTACTGTATTGCAGTGTGGTACAAATTTTAAAGTGCCGAGCGTCGGGATTTTAAAATTAAATTATAATACTGATAATTAAATTCTGTTCTTTCTCGCAGGCGACATGTCTTCCGATCTTTGTTTCCCTTTTTTCCGTTCAGAGGGAGGATTCCCTGAGGCACCGGTGGACCGGGAGGTTGTCACGCTCATTAGAGACTATGACCCGGAACACAAAAACCTTCACCTGTGGGGTAGGTGGTACGACCACATTATCAAAGGTCGCCGAAGCTTCTCTTGTGCGACGCCGTCGGATCCGATCTCATCGATTTCGTATGCAGATGCACCCCCGGTGAACTATGCCGTGGAGGTTGTTAATTGGACTTCGAAGGGTCTTCTTCAAGCTTCGATTGCCGCCATACCCATACAGCTACCGACAGCTTTGGATAATTTGGGGCGGCGCATATGCCAGGGCGAGTCGTGCCCTTGGGGACAACCCTACAACATCGGGTTGACCCCCTGACATTCGGCCGGGTATTTGCAATGGGCCAGGTACATTTTGTCAGCGAAGAAGACGCACCTGCTGAAAATCGGTCTATACCCTGCGGTTTACGCTTCGCTGTTCTAATATTCTGCTCCTCCGACATGGTGGATTAAGGCGTTCCTGTAGCAATGGAACATCCCAACCCATACATTTCTTCTGCTGGACAAAGAAGTCTCCATCTCCTTAGAAGAATTTGCTGAGATTTCCGGTTTGCCGGTGAGGGGGGAGCACTATGAGGAGCTGCTTCCTCCGGATGAATACGTCTTTGCCACCAAGCCGGTGGTGATGGGCCTAACGCCAGAGAACGCTATTCAGCACCAGTTTCCTAGTCTGATAAAGGTGCTGAACATATACGAAAGTCTCTTCTTGGAATCCGGAGGCCGGGGGGTTAGTTTCGCAGACTTCATTGCCCAGTTTCTTCGCCCGGAGATTCTATCGCAACGAGGCGAAAAAATTTCCAAGCTCGACGACCCCTTCGGCTTTGGTTTGGACCGTCGACCAGTATTGGAAGATGATCAGAAGGGCTTTTTTCTTCCCGATGCCGTAATCATACCTCTGTCAGAAATCGTCGCTCCTGGCATTGACGAAGAGGCTTTCTTTCTTGGGTTTCTGGGGCTGTGGTTGTGCTAGTTCGCGCTCCCCATGCACCCTCGCTATATAAGGCTGTCCGTCTTCTACCCAGCGCATCGAATGGTGGCCGGGATACAAGTGGCTATTGGGATTGCTGGGTTATCCCATCTGTAACATGGTCTTAGTGTGGCGGCGGATACAGCTGAACCGGGGGTGCACGCTGCCAACTTCCCGATGCATTATTTTACTTCGTGGATGGAAATGCACGTGCTCGGGGTATTTGGCATTCATAAAAGACCCTCATTTTTCGAGAAGTGCAAATTACCCAGAATTATGCGGCTATTTGACATTTCTATCGTGAATCCATCTCAGCGGGAGGCTAGGGGGTTGCTTCTTCATCCGCGCACGGTCGGAGCTGGTATAACTTTTACGGACAAAGTCCTGACGATCGGTCAAGAAACTTCCAAGACGGTGCTGGCATTGCACGAAACTTTTAAGGACGGGGCCCACGTGTTGAAAGCCCGGAAGATTTTGTTAGTTATATGTATGCCCTAGAGGCCATTACTGTACATACGATGTATATTGTAGTGGATGCTTGGACATATATAGGGAGGACTTTCTTGCTCGACATGATAGTATGCTATCTGGTTACACTTTATCTTAACATGTACTCTGATTGTCTCTATGTTACATGTTGATAAAGCCCTTAGGATGAGTACTTGACTACCAGGACTATGATGCGAATCATACTAGTGAGGACAGTGTAGTCTCCAAGTACATCCTTCAAATGTTCTTAGTCGTGGGAGTACCGAGACAGGGCATCGATACTCCAGAGTAGACTAGCGTATGCGCTTCTTTACCCATATGATGGGCGATGGATGATCTCATATCCATTGGTGTTTGACATCAGAGAAGGTATACGGGTGCTCAGTGGAGACTGGGTACACTGGACGGACTCGCCGAGAACTCCCAGATGGTATTATACCTCATGTCAGATGGCAGTTCTCTGGTGACACCGGTACAGGTTAGTCTGTAGACCCGAGATCGTCATAGAGTCTTGTGTGATTCCCACTATGCTTTGATTTCCATCATACCACGTCCAAGAGGGAGTGCAAAAAGGTGGATTTTGGGTACAGTCCCGAATGACATGGAGACAATGAGCGATAGGAGGGAATTCGTCTCTCCCGGTATAGGGAGTTGATGTTGCGCTGTGTTCGATTGGCTATAACTGGAAATCCCTAGCCAAGGTTGCTGAGATTTACTGGTAAGTGTTATCAGTAGTTTCTCGAACTGTTATAGACCTCATATCGACATGACTTATCAAGCTACTGGGGTCTGACATATACCACCCCTAGGTGAGATATGCGACATATCAGACAAAGAGACCGGACTGTACAGGAGTGTTACTGACTGGATTCACAGGAGAATGTACAGGCTTACTTGTTGATCTTCTGAGCGCTCAATACCTGGGTGACTGTTACGTTTAGCTGACCGCTTGTAGCTTGTGGGTGTTTGATATGATCATCACCTACTGCCGGCGTATTGACGATTCTTTAGAGTCCTACACAGAGATTTCCTGGCTCAGGCAAAATGGAGTAGGAGCACATATATGATATGTGCGGGATCGAGAACAATACGTGTATGTGATACCGTATTAGATTCTCGCGATATGAGATATCGGCCGGGTATATGTGATATAGCCGGGTCATCGGATCAAGTGTTGATTCGATGAACTGATACAGATTATATTAGTTGGTTATTTGTGAAATAGCCGGATTATCGGATCAAGTGTTGATTCGATAATTTAATGTATAATTATATATTTGATATATTAAATTACATTAACTGATATAAGCTCACTAAAAGATTCTTTTTCTCACTCGGGTAATATATTGATATATATGCGATATATGTTAATTGTATTATTTTATTTTGTTACAATAAATATTGTATATGTGATATATAATATTGTAACATATTGTGGTTATAAATGCAACATGTTTTGTGGAGTTTAATTGTGGTTAGGTTTTGGATTAGGGTTAAACATTCATGAAGTTTTCAAGAAGCTTCTTGAAGTTTTGACTTTGACCTTGATATTTTATGATATTTTGTGATATTTCTTTAACTCAACCCAACCCTTTAACCATAGTCAAATCTCTACATGGGTTAAGTCTTCATACTTAACCCATGGTTGCATTTCTAACCTCACTTGATTCATTATTCATCACAAAAGGATTACTATTCTTCTTCTTCCTTCTTGCTGATGTAAATGAGTGAGAAATAGAAAATAAATGAGAGCTAAAATCCTACTTCATCATCCTAATCTATCCTAGCCATTTGGATTAGGATGTTCACTTCATTTAGTGAGTGAGAGCTTGTGTTAATGAAACTTCAAGGTAGATCATCTTTGTTATCGAAGATCGGAAGCAAGCTTGCATCTTTCTCTTCGTGGAGCCTCTCGAGAGTCCGGAACTTGATGATCGCAGCGAAGGGACCACAACACGGAGCTTATGAAGTGAAGGACCGGACTACAAAGGTTGTAATCCCAAACTCTTAGATGTTAAAGTGTTTAACATTCTTTGTTTTGCCTAATCTCTAATCTAAGATCTTGGTTTAGGGTTGTTCGGCACGGCTAAATTTTAAATTGGGCATGGTTGATGCCTTATAGACCCTTGTGCGTGTGCCTAGTAACCCTACAGTGGTATCAGAGCCAAGTCAGAGCTTTAGGCGAAGTCTAGACGAAATTTAAAGTCCGATCGAACTCCGAATACCCATAAAACCCTAGTTTCTGAAAAATTTTCAAAAATGTTGATTTTTTTCATATTAAAAATACTCAGAAAAATTAGCAGGGTATTTTAGGAATTACTGTGAAAAATGAGACCCTAACACTATTAAAGCGCCACGGAACCGCGGCCGTACCATGGCTTGAGCGGCGGTTCCGCGGCCAAACAGTAGACTTAGGGTTTGGGTTTTGAACAGTAAAATCCGTAGGTACTTCCTGATGTTTCTGGGAATTTTTAATTTACTCAAGTGTTGAGTTTTCTGGGTTGTATTGGGAGCTCGTTGATTCGATCAGAAAGTTTAACTTCGTTTAATTTTTTCCGGGTAATTTTAGAACCTGTTAAAAAATTCGAACGGATATCAATAACTCACTTTTTCCCCTGTCGGAAAATTTTCAAAAAGTTGGATTTTTCTCGAGTTTGAAACTTTCGAAAAATCATGCAGGTAACGCGGTGGACCCTCTAGAAGACAACAAACCTTAACTCGATTATGTGACCGTCTTGAACTGCCTCTAAACCTTAGGGTTTGGAGCAGTACGGCGTTGCCACATATAAGGCGTTGGCTTGACTCTTCTATGGCTGGACCATTGGTACTGTAGCATGTGATGGATATTTTTTGAACTCCGCTCAAGTGTTGAGCCATTTGGGAAGCTTGGGTGTTTTATTATTCGATCGGAAAGTTTAATATTGTCTATTTATCTGGAATGTGATACAATATTTGGAATCCACATGTAGTTATGAGATAACTAATTTGAATGTTATAAATCTAGCAGTTTAGTCTCAGATGATCGATTGCCACGGAATTTTGATGTGATCAAAAGTCCGTCGCAATCATGTAGCGTACGCGGATACTCGCCGGGTAAACTTAATAGATAGCCATGCCCCATAGCCCCGACCAAGTGACTGTAGGAGAACCCCGTCGCCAAAAGCATCCGTTCGGATGCTCGCGGCAGCGGTGTTCCTCCTTAGTGCACTTCGTCGACGACATCCGGGGGTGCGGCCGTTTACTAAAGTTTGCGACGAGCATTCGATCAGGAAGTCGGGAATCTTGTTGAATTGCCCGACTAGATATTGAAAAGAGTTTTCGATAATGAGACTAAAATGCGGAGTTTATAATTGTTAGGCATGAGATGTCTAAGGAATTCATTTGGTTAGGCATGCGATGTCTAAGGAGGTTGCGGATTCCAACTGTTGTAGTTTTACACTTTCTTTTCTGTGACCGTAAGCGTAGTATGTGGTGTATCGCCGGCTTCGTTGCTATATATCAACGACAATCGGGATACGCATACTTGCTTACGTTGATGATATGAGATATTATGTGTTGCTGTGATATGTTATATTGGATCGTCGCGTTTTGAATAGCCGGGGTTTTTATGTGAGATGAGAGTTTTTCTTTTTCATTCATGTAAAATTCATTTGTATGTAATATTCTTTTATTGGGGCACTTCCGGGTTGAAGATGATGTCACCATTGTATATTATTTACTTTTCCGCATTAGGTAGACCCAAGGCGGGGAGCACAAGTAACCGGGTTCTAGGGTACAGTGGGAGACCATCTTGAGGAGTCGAGACCGGGTCTCCTAACCCTAGAATTGGCAGTGTTGCTTGCCGCTCTCGTAGGGGTCTAGGGATGTGGGTTTGTCTATTCATCGCGACCGTTGAATCCGTGTTTTATACAGGCTCGTATTAAAAACATGGACCTCCTAGTATATCCAATATTTCATATATGTTCTTCTGCTGCAATGTTCTGTGATGAGATCATATTACTACTTGAGACGAATGTTTATATTATATATATGAGATATATGTTATATTGCAGATTTCGTTTCAAATGTGATGCTTGTGAAGCATAATAAAATAGGACTTCATTAATGAGTTAATGAAAATAAAAGAAACCTAAAGATGTTGTAGAAACTTGTTTAAAAACTGGTAGCTCTAGTTCTTCTTTGCATAGCGGTGTTCCTTGTAGAACATCCAACACCTTATTCGATAAGGAAAGAGCCGAGATCCCTTCACCGGGAGTGACCTCTTTAGCGAAACTAGCAGATGCTACAAACTCGGTTTGTCTTTTAATTGTTTTTATAGTTTTTGTTTTGCATAGTGATATTTGTGAAATATCCTGCACCTTATTCGATAAGGAAAGAGCCGACGATCCCTTCACCGGGAGTGACCTCTTTAGCAAAACTAGAAAAGTCCTCAAAAACATTCCTATTAAAATCACTCGATTCTACAACGATATAAAGTTCATTACGCAAAGGGTTTTCTTAAAAACCTGTCGTAGCCCTCCGTCATTTCAGATAAGTAGTTTTTAGTATTCGTGCTGCGTTTGTTGACTTAGTCAAGGTGTAGTGTGCGGTAGCTGATTAGTGCTTATCTGCAAAGCATATGATGCGATTGGATTAGGGTAGTCGTGCGGCCTTGTTGACTTAGTCAAGGGTCGTGCGGGTGAGTTTAATTCAATCGGGAAATGACGGGTTGAACTTTACTTGCGGTCTATGGTTTGTTGACTTAGTCAAGGTTATAGATCGCTTGGGGTAAAATTGTTGGAGATAATGCCCTCAGAGTCAATTATTGGATCACAGGTACGTGATTGCGGTGATTGAGGGAGGACCTATCCCGGTAGGACAGTCTTACTCGAGATGATAGTATGCTATCTGGTTTACCTTTATCATCGTGTACTGTTTTAGTTGACCTGACACGTCGCTATTACACGTTGATAGAGCCTCTAGGATTCTATGCTTGACCACCAGCAGTATGAGGGCGATCATATACGTGGGAGCTGGCAGTCTATAAGCATATCCTTAAATGGTCCCTAGTCATGTGAGTTTCGAGACAGGGCATCGATACTCCATAGTAGACTAGTGTATACAGTCGAGACCCCGACGAGGGGCGGTGGCCGGTCTCACAAGCCACTGGTGTCAGTTGGATCACCTAAGATGTATACAGGTGCTCATTGGGTTATGAGTACACCGGACAGGACTCGCCGGGAACATGCCAGTTGGTCATATACCAGACGTCAGATGGCAGTTCCCTGGTGACATGTGTGCAGGTTAGTTCATCGACCTGGGGATCGTCATTTGTCTTGTGTGAGTTCCCACTGTACTTTGATTACTACCCTACCACGGCTCAAAGGAGTCGTGCAAACAGGTTTTAGTTGGGTACAGTCCTGAGCCACATGGAGGCAGTGAGCGGATCTTCAGGGGTTCGTCTCTCCCGGTATTGGGGGTGATGTCGTGCTGTGTCTAGGAGAGCCATTACACGAAGCCCTCGGCCGAGGCAAGGAGATTTACTGGTAGGTATTCCAGTAGTATCTCAGGGTGTTCTAGGCTACACTCCGACACGACTTGTACCGCTTTTGGGGGTCTGACTTTCACTAACCCCCTAGGCCCGCTATGCGATGCTCATAGACGAACGGACCGGACTGTACGGATATTGTCACTGACAGGCTCAGTAGGGTGTCAGGATGAGTTCGCTCATCGACGTCCCTTTTAGTCAGTACCTGGTAGCCCGTTACGTATTGGCTTATACCTCTGACGTGCTAGTGGTTAAATCCACAACCAAGGTGTTGACGAGTCTTTAAAGTCCCCCACATTCAGTTACCCAGCTTTCGGGCGAAAGGTTGTAGAGGCCGTATGGAGATATGGCAAGGTCCGATCAGATACGTGCGGTATTGCACGGATCAGGATCGGACAGTATGTACTATAGGCCGTATGGTTATATGGCAGGGTTCGATCAGATACGTGCGGTATTGCACGGATCAGGATCGAACAGATATTACTAGCCGGCTTTGGTTTAAGCCGGATCCTAGTATAGTACAGTGTAGACTTTGTCTCATTGCATTTGTATTTCGGTCGAAATACAGATGCGGGTGTGTATGCACAGTATTGGGGTTTTCCTGTAATTTATTACGGGACCAGTTTTCTGGAGTTGCCAGTTTGCTTTTAGTTTCGGCCAATTTCCTTTGTTCCGTTCATTGGCCGAAGATTGGTGGAGGAGGGCTTATTTGCATTGTTACAAATAAGTGGTTGTGGAGGGGGTCTTTGCATATTATCATGTCATGATAATTGTCCCATCATTTGACTTCATATGTTCTTGATGGCTTGACTTTTAGTAACCATCATGGTTGTTGATTACTTGTTTTGGAGTGTGGGTTATGGTTGTGATCATTGGATTCTTTCATCATCTCTTTTCATCATTGCTTCCACCCACCCCCTTGACCTCTCTCTCTCTCTCTCCAATCACACAAAGGGGGTAAGGGGCCGGCCATTTTTCCAAGAGGGGAATGGGATTCATTTTCTTTTTGTGGGTGGAAAAATGTTACTCTCATTTTTGGTATGCTACATTTTTCCCACCTCTCTCCAAGCTCTCTTTTCTTCCACCAAATGGCAAAGCTCCAAAACCCCAAATGAGACACAAGTTCTACTAGATATTCTACAGCGAACCTTGGGCACGTCGAGTAGCCGGCTTCGTGCCCGAGTTGCCTCGGCATTGAGGTGGGAGCCCGTAAAAGAAGTAGGCGATGTGGTGCACTTCCGGCGACGAGGAGGAGACGGGACATTCCGCAGGAGATTGGGACGACGACGAGAAGATCGGAGGACTCGGATCTGTCGGTATACTTCTCTTCCCTATCTTGTAGGTAGCTTAGACTTGTTAATGGTTACGATCCGGATGTTTAGTGCGCGGTGGTGCCGGTTTGCTAAGTCCGCAAAATTAAAGTTTTTCACCGCTTCCGCATTCCGGCGTCGGATCGACGGCCGGGGCGCCGCCGTGCACTTACAGTGGTATCAGAGCCTCGCCATTAACTTAGTCTAGCTTTGTGTAATGTGTTTGCATTTCCGATCGATCAAAAAGTCCAAAAACCCGTATTTTGTCGCATCAGTTTTCTGTTGGAATTTTTTAGTGTCGAAAAATTTTTCAGGTTGTAAAATATTGATGTACTGGAAAATCTAAGAGCTCTGTAAAAATTCGATGAGGTGACTCCACAGTGGGAGCGCGGAACCGCCGCGAAAACCCCCTTCCCGCCGCCCTTCCGCCGCACACTGTGGGGATCACTGCACCAATTTTTTACAGAGGCTTTCTGGGTTTAAAATTGGGGTTTTGGAATGTTAAAATTGGGCCCAGGTTTTCTGTGAGTGCTACAGTTTTGATTGGGGGCGCACTTGTTAATTTTTGGTCAATCGGAAAATTTTAAACACATTTTTCACAGTATTTACATTATATCTGCGACCGTGAATGTCACTCGATCGGTAAATCCGGTCTAACTGCTATAGCCCGGTTAGACGGATTTGCGAACGTGATTTTCATGTTGATGTTCTGTTTTTGCTGTGATGTTGCGGATCGGTCGTGGGGGATAGCCTGGATGCAATGCTAATACAGTTGTGGTTGTATTATGTACATTTGATATTGCGGGGCGAGCGTCCGACATGTGGACTGCCGTCACTGCCTGTTTGTATTATTATTTTGGGGCACGGCCAGGTTGCGGTCGTTGTACCCGGTGTATGTATATTTTACTTTCTGTACTAGGATTACCCCGCGGAGGGGTGCACGGATAGCCGGGTTCTGGAGGGCAACAAGCCCGCATCTCATGGCATTGAGACGGAGGGGGCTTCACTCTAGGATTGGCGGGCTGTTCGCCGCACTCGTAGGGGGTACAGGTTGACCCAGGAGGGGTGCCCAAGTTACCGGATTCCGTGAAGTGCTGGGTGGTCCATTCACGTTGCTGAAGGGGGCTGCCTCGCTTCAGGTTTTGGCGGGTGACTTGCCGCGTCCGTAGGGGTCTAGGATTTCATTGCGCAGGCTATCCACACGACCAGGGGAACGTCGGGTTTCAGCAGTGGCTCTGTGAAACCCGGGGATCCCAGATATCTGTATTGTTTCTGTGATGCTGTACATTTTCTGTGATGTTGCATTTCTTTCACGCCTTGAGCGAAATATAATATATTGGTATATATATTAGTAGATGTTGTATATGTTTTACATCCGCGCTAGTCCAGTCCCCGCTCTGTCGTTAGTTAGCTAACCTAACGGGTAATGACGGGACCCAGTGGCGAATGCGGATGGCATATACGTACATCAGTATATTTTCGTTCTTTTTGGTGTGATCAATTGATGGGACTGCGTTGATTCGGATCAATGCAAGTTAAAAACAAACCTAATCTGATGTTGTTGGAACACTTTTCAAAAAGCTGTTATTGCAAGGACGTTCACTTTTGTTTTGCATCGTGGTATTCAGTTGGAATATCCTGCTCCTCAGTCGACGAGGCAAGGGCCGAGATCCCTTCACCGGGAGTGACCCCTTGGACAAAAGTTTGCGTCAGGGCATTAACTTCACTATAGCCGATTACTTTTGCTTTGCACTGTGGTATTCATTTGGAATATCCTGCACCCCATTCTACGGGGAAAGAGCCGAGATCCCTTCACCGGGAGTGACCTCTTTAGCAACGGTTTTCGTCACTATATTTTTTAAAAGCTATCCGTTCCTTCGACGATATCAAGTTCTTTACGTTAAAGGTTTTCGCCAGAAACCATTCGTAGCCCTCCGTCGTTTCATATGGGTGGTCAATAGTATTCAAGCTGTGTATGTTGGCCAAAGTCAAGGCACAGTGATTGGTAGCTATGGGGTATTCATATGCAGCATAGATAGATGCGTTGGTTTGGGACAGTCGTACTGCCATTTTGACCAAAGTCAAGGGTATGTACGGGTGGATTCAAATTAACCTGGAGAATGACGGGTAGAACTTGACATGTGACTTATGATATGTTGGCCAAAGTCAAGGTCATAAGAGCATGGGGCAGAAATCACATCGGGAGTTTCAAAAGAACTGAAACCTGCCAGATATGCGCATACCTTCTGGAGTGTGACACCGTGAGCGGATTCCGTCACGTTGTCATGCGATGATAGTTGGATCCCGATTCCCACCGATGAGTTAGTTTACTCCTCGGGTGACCCCGACTAATTCTTCTTTCAGGTTTGGAGGAGAATTTGAGGTACAGTGGGAGGATTCCAGATTAGATAAATTGGTAACCATTCTGATCTAGGTTAGAGTGCACGCTGAGTGTTTCTTTTCTCTCTCTCTTTGGCAGCGACCATTGACCCGACCCTTAGACTTTGACTCAGTGACCAAGTTGACCGAACCTTCTTAAACACTGGCTTTTGGATTGTCAGAGTTGCAAACCTCATTGCCACTCCTACTTTTACCCTTTTCTCCAGGACACCCCGTTTTACTACGAACGTCCACTTCCATTGGACAAAACCATCGTATCGTTAGATACGAACTCGAAAGAATTTATTCGAGGATGGTTTCCGGTTCTGGAGAAAACGGATAGGATTATTCAGTTGTCTTTTCCTTTTACCCTCTCTCAGGTTACGAGTACTCCTTGGTTTAGGGGTAGTACACCTATTACGCAAATTGGATTGTCTTCTTCCAAACCTTAGGCTGGTGCCGACCGGTAGGGAATGAAGAAAACCAATTGGCATAACGATGGTGTGCAGAAGGTATTAAGTTAAGACAAAGCAAGGGATTAGTAAGAGGGCAAAGTAAATTGCAACAGATATTCACGACCAAACCAAGTATTCCTTCGCCAATCCTAAATCACCTTTGTATTTCTCCAGAACACTCCGTATCACTACGAAGATCCTCAGTTTATTGGATACTCCATCGTATGGTTATATACGAACTCGAAAGGAACTTGTTCCAGTTCGGGGATGGATTCTGGTTCAGGAGAAATAGGAATAAGATTTATTCGGTTGTCTTTTATCTTCACCCTCTCTCATAGCGAGTGTTCCTAGGATTGGGACAGTACACCCATTATGCTTATTGGATAGTCTTCTTCCAAACCATAGGCTGGTGCCGAACGGTAGGGAAGGAAGAAAACCATTTGGCCTAAAGGGGTGTGCAGAAGGTAAAGACTAAAGACAAATGAAGGGATTTGGAGAGGTGGCAAAGAATTACAAGGTTACAGACGTGAATTTAGAAGAGGCATTACTAGGAATACCATGATACCCCATCGAAACATTTCAATGTTTCAGTTTCACTGTGTAATGTTAAGAGAAAACTGATTTCCCGATTAGATACTTACTCCAGGGTATGTATTTACCAGGTTTGATTCTCACATCTGTATGGTTTTACAGATGATGAGTGGGAGTAGGTTATTGGGAATTGGGTGACTATCCTCATTATATCGGGATTCGTTGCAATCGGTGATATTTGAGGAAATCACCTGGGTTGTTTGCCGGTCGGCAAATATTTGGTTTTGAATATCCGCTGTTATGCACCAATTTCAAATCGATATATCTGTACGTCTATTTTCATAGAGTGAGATATACTTTTTGAAATTATGTCGATGACATTTACCTATACCAGTGGATGGTTAGGTAAGGAGCATTAAACGGCGGTGTAATTCTTCTTAACCATAAGTACAGTTTTCAACCTACGACACACAGTGAATGAGTTATCAAACTCAAGGGACTTATACAGAGTATTGTATGTTGTCCAGGGTCCATCAGGACAGAGGGGTTGGTCCTCGTACTATATTCGGTTTACTTATGACTTCTCTAGTTTTTAGACAGGTGTTTCGTGGAAACACATGGTCCGAATTTTGAGAAGTTATAGGTATTTGAATAGAGTAGAGAACCAGGTGTAGCAAGTATCGGAATTCTTCAAAGAGATCGAAGATGTAGATACTTGTGTATGGTATTCGGTTGGTAGTAGTGACTAAGAGAACTTGCTTCTCTTTCAGGTTACTCATAATTGGAAGCATTCCTAAGTTGAGTAACGCTGATCGGCCTCCTTCCATTTAATTGACATGCACTGGAGACAGCTGCATGATTTGAATCTGGTTAAATTAAATCAGTGCCTCTGGTTCTATATTGGATGTAGAACAGTTCATATCTTAACGTTGTTAAGGTACGGGGAGTTGTCCGGCTTATGATTAAAACCAGACTCTGGATAACTCAAGGCACGTTTCTGTAATGGCTGTTTGTGGGTTGACCCAGGCTATGACGAGGGTTGACTTTCTACCATCTGGATGAACAATAGCAATATTGTTCTAGACTCGCCACAGTTTTATTAAAAATGGATTTTTTTTTCAGAAAACAGTAGTGGGAGTATGGTAGAACTGGAAGTGATTCCAGAACCACAAACGATTACAAAAGATTTGATAAGGAACCTAAAGATTCAATCTGGATTGACATTCCATTGGCCACTCCGCAGATACGGTAGGTAACTTCAGGCACCCGAGAGGTACTACGGTAGCCTCAAGGACGGTGACAGGGAAGTTCTTGTTTACCCACATTTATCATTGCTGTTGTTCCAGGCTGCGAGACCCGGCCGGAGGATGAGTATAGCGTCGTTCTAAACTAGTTTTAGAAGTGTACGTGTATATGACTCTGCCAGAGGGTTGTCGTAGTCAGTGGGAGCAGCGGAAGCATTGGTGGACAGGTAGCTTATGTCTATTTATAGACTAAAGCAGATATAGCGGAGATAGATCATCTATTTCTGACGTGACAGTCATGGGTTTGACTTCATCAGAATAGGGGATAGATCTGTTGAGAAGGTAGTAGGGTATGATATCCTGGTATTTGGATGACATACGCAGAGTAGGAAAAGAAACTCCTATACTACAGTCGGTTATACTTTGGTCGTCACACAGTAGTTTCTCCACAAAGGAAATGGATTTTATATCAGACATACTGGTTACTAGATCTATGGTTTTAGATCTAGATTTGGGTGGTTTCCCAATCAGGGTACTTGACAGCATTCTAAGAGTATTTAGAATGGACGACTCCTGGCACGGTAGTGTACCTGCAGGTGATGGAGTCACCCTCTCTAAAGATGTCTTACAGACTAAAGTAGAGAGGGATGTGCATGATTGACAGATCACTTTGCTTAGGCAATTGAGTCAATCATGAGATGTCAAGTACCACACCAGATGTTGTTCTTGCACTAGATGCAATAAGTTGATATTGATCCAATCCTGAAGAAACAGTCGGAGGCAGTTTTAGAACATAAGTGAATGTTCTAAGGATATGATAACGACAGCCTCATTCGGGGGACAGTTATCATTCCAGGCTTCCAAGGTGACCTGGACGACAAGGAGGTTGTCAGAGTTATAGTTTTCCCTCTGACGAGGGGCAGTATTTTGGACAGGTGATCCAAGGCAATACTGAGGGAGGCATGGCGCAGGATACTGATTAAGTTCAGTTGACGATACAGTCTAAGAAGTTTGGATTTGGAGTTCATTTATGAGCTATGTCCCATCAGACATCCAGACACATTCTAAGACAGGTATTGCTCATTTCGGGAGATGGGTTTCTCCGCGAACTTGAGATATAGAGAGAGACATAGAAAGAGACATCAAGGCGGATCCACTCACTGAGGCTATTCCTCGAACGCAATAGTTTCGCAAACGAGCTTTGTGAGACTGACTAGTAGAGGAGTTGGGTGTTCGGTATCACACGGGCTGTGAGTATGCGACATCGCAATAATTAGCCTTGAGTGCAAGTGGGAGATTGTTGGAGATAATGCCCTCAGAGTCAATTATTGGATCACAGGTACGTGATTGCGGTGATTGAAGGAGGACCTATCCCGGTAGGACAGTCTTACTCGAGATGATAGTATGCTATCTGGTTTACCTTTATCATCGTGTACTGTTTTAGTTGACCTGACACGTCGCTATTACACGTTGATAGAGCCCCTAGGATTCTATGCTTGACCACCAGCAGTATGAGGGCGATCATATACGTGGGAGCTGGCAGTCTATAAGCATATCCTTAAATGGTCCCTAGTCATGTGAGTTTCGAGACAGGGCATCGATACTCCATAGTAGACTAGTGTATACAGTCGAGACCCCGACGAGGGGCGGTGGCCGGTCTCACAAGCCACTGGTGTCAGTTGGATCACCTAAGATGTATACAGGTGCTCATTGGGTTATGAGTACACCGGACAGGACTCGCCGGGAACATGCCAGTTGGTCATATACCAGACGTCAGATGGCAGTTCCCTGGTGACATGTGTGCAGGTTAGTTCATCGACCTGGGGATCGTCATTTGTCTTGTGTGAGTTCCCACTGTACTTTGATTACTACCCTACCACGGCTCAAAGGAGTCGTGCAAACAGGTTTTAGTTGGGTACAGTCCCGAGCCACATGGAGGCAGTGAGCGGATCTTCAGGGGTTCGTCTCTCCCGGTATTGGGGGTGAGGTCGTGCTGTGTCTAGGAGAGCCATTACACGAAGCCCTCGGACGAGGCAAGGAGATTTACTGGTAGGTATTCCAGTAGTATCTCAGGGTGTTCTAGGCTACACTCCGACACGACTTGTACCGCTTTTGGGGGTCTGACTTTCACCAACCCCCTAGGCCCGCCATGCGATGCTCATAGACGAACGGACCGGACTGTACGGATATTTTCACTGACAGGCTCAGTAGGGTGTCAGGATGAGTTCGCTCATCGACGTCCCTTTTAGTCAGTACCTGGTAGCCCGTTACGTATTGGCTTATACCTCTGACGTGCTAGTGGTTAAATCCACAACCAAGGTGTTGACGAGTCTTTAGAGTCCCCCACATTCAGTTACTCAGCTTTCGGGCGAAAGGTTGTAGAGGCCGTATGGAGATATGGCAAGGTCCGATCAGATACGTGCGGTATTGCACGGATCAGGATCGGACAGTATGTACTATAGGCCGTATGGTTATATGGCAGGGTTCGATCAGATACGTGCGGTATTGCACGGATCAGGATCGAACAGATATTACTAGCCGGCTTTGGTTTAAGCCGGATCCTAGTATAGTACAGTGTAGACTTTGTCTCATTGCATTTGTATTTCGGTCGAAATACAGATGCGGGTGTGTATGCACAGTATTGGGGTTTTCCTGTAATTTATTACGGGACCAGTTTTCTGGAGTTGCCAGTTTGCTTTTAGTTTCGGCCAATTTCCTTTGTTCCGTTCATTGGCCGAAGATTGGTGGAGGAGGGCTTATTTGCATTGTTACAAATAAGTGGTTGTGGAGGGGGTCTTTGCATATTATCATGTCATGATAATTGTCCCATCATTTGACTTCATATGTTCTTGATGGCTTGACTTTTAGTAACCATCATGGTTGTTGATTACTTGTTTTGGAGTGTGGGTTATGGTTGTGATCATTGGATTCTTTCATCATCTCTTTTCATCATTGCTTCCACCCACCCCCTTGACCTCTCTCTCTCTCTCTCCAATCACACAAAGGGGGTAAGGGGCCGGCCATTTTTCCAAGAGGGGAATGGGATTCATTTTCTTTTTGTGGGTGGAAAAATGTTACTCTCATTTTTGGTATGCTACATTTTTCCCACCTCTCTCCAAGCTCTCTTTTCTTCCACCAAATGGCAAAGCTCCAAAACCCCAAATGAGACACAAGTTCTACTAGATATTCTACAGCGAACCTTGGGCACGTCGAGTAGCCGGCTTCGTGCCCGAGTTGCCTCCGGCGACGAGGTGGGAGCCCGTAAAAGAAGTAGGCGATGTGGTGCACTTCCGGCGACGAGGAGGAGACGGGACATTCCGCAGGAGATTGGGACGACGACGAGAAGACCAGAGGACTCGGATCTGTCGGTATACTTCTCTTCCCTATCTTGTAGGTAGCTTAGACTTGTTAATGGTTACGATCCGGATGTTTAGTGCGCGGTGGTGCCGGTTTGCTAAGTCCGCAAAATTAAAGTTTTTCACCGCTTCCGCATTCCGGCGTCGGATCGATGGCCGGGGCGCCGCCGTGCACTTACAAAAATATTATTAGGAATTTCAAGTGTTGAAATTTGCAATGAGATTGCATACCTTCTATGAGATAGTTGGATCCCGATACCCGCTGCGAGTAAGAGTTACTCCTGGGAGAGTTTTACATATTACAATTAGCCGATCAAGTAGGTGTCTAGAAAGGTGTTAACGGGGTTACGCCCCTGGGAAAATGAGGTTTATTTTAATTAGGTCCGTGCAAAAACGCGGGGAACCTCCCTCAAAGTACCGGCACTGGCTGGCTGAAAGATTGGCGAACTTATAGAGTGTAATTAATCCCGGCTAGTCTTTCCTTTTAGGGTTTGAAGGAAGATTTGACTAAAACAGTGGGAGACATCCTGATTAGATATATTAATAACCAATCTAATCTTACAAGAGTATACGCTGAGTGTTTTCTTCTATCTCTCTCCAAGTAGCGACCATGTCACGCCTTAATCAAGATAATAATACGGATGAATTGACCGAACCCACTTGTTATACTGCGCTAAGGAATGTTAGTCCCGCTCCAACTTATAATTGTTATAAGACAGAGCAGGAAATAGGGGATTACCAGAATTTCCGTGCCGCCCAAACGAAGAAAGTGCATGTTGATGCATCATCTTCGGGTATGTTCATTACCGAGAACTGTTTCTCGGTATCCTTTACGTCCTGGGTATGAGATACCGGATCAGGATCCCGCAAATGTAATTTGTTACATGGGCTACAAATAGGTAGAGAACCGAGAACGGGTGATAAGTTTCAAAAGTTGGAAATGATGCAAGTGTTGCAACCAAGTCTGTTGGCAGTTATCATCCTGTATTACCAGAATACATTGATTCTGAACGAATGTTATTAGATACCGAACCTGATATACAACATCATATCAGTCTCTTTATTAGTAAAGAATGATATAATTTTGTATTGTTGGATAATGTTTTGAACATTTCCTATATCAAGAGTTGATCGGATCAGGCACGTTATCTAAAAGCATAGCCGTTCTAAATCAAACCACAGTTCTTAACGTACAGAACACACACAAGAGGAAGAGTTCAGAAATGAACGAATCCTTCTTGAGGCATTGTAGACTGGGTCATATCAATGCGACCCGACTAGCTGAAGTTACATAAAGATGCATATTTAAATTAGTTTGAATTTACATCTTGTGAAACTTGCCAGTCATGTCACAAAGATAAGATGACCATAGCTCTGTTTATTGGAAATAGAGAAAGAGTTAGTGAACTCTTGGGATTGATACATGCTGATGTATGAAGGTCCCCTGTCTACACATGCCAAGACCGGTTCTTTGTACTTCATTACATTCTCTGATGATCTCTCAAGATTCAGACATATGTTCCTGTTGAAACACAAGTCCGAAGCTTTTGAGATATTCACAGAATATAAGTTAGAAGTAGAGAACCAAAAACGGGTAAAGTATTATGTCCTTTGATGGGATCAAGGAGGAGAATACTTAAGCACGGAATTCCTGGACTATTCTAAAGGAGAATGAGATTCTCTCTCAGCATTACTCCTTCGAATACACCATAGCACGATGGTATATCGGGACGGAGCAATAGCACCCTATGTGATATGGTGTGTTCTATGATGAGTACTACTGAGTTTCCTATTTCCTTTTGGGAGTTATGCACTTGAGAAGCTGCATACCTATTGAATAGGGTTCAAATCAAATCAGTTGCCTACTACTTCATATGTGATATGGAAAGGGAAGAGCCCATATCTTAAGTTTGTTAAGATTTGGGTTGTCTGGCCTATGTCTAAAAAGTAAAATCCGGACAAGCTCGAGGCAAAGTCAGATCTGTGGAAGTTTGTTGGATATCCCAAGCATTCGCAAAGGAATATCTTCTACCAAACCGAGGAACAAAAGATGTTTTGTTTCTCAGCATGCCACCTTTGTGAAAGGAAATTTCTTGTGAAGAAATTAGTGGTCATGAGGTAGTACTGGAAGGAGTTCCAGCTATACAAACTACAGCAGATGATTTAGTAGAACCGAAGGATTCAATAGTTTCCAACGAACCTCAGCCTCTCAGCCGATCTAGTTGGGTTCCTCACCCACCTGAGAGATACTTCGGTTTCTCTATGATAGTGGGAGCGAGGATTGCATCATGAGATGATGACCCAACTTGTTTCGAACTGGCCATCAAGAGTGGGACTCTGTAAGAATGGCTGGTTGCTTAGTAATCTGAGATGGAATCCTTATACACCAACAAAGTATGGACTTTGGTTGCTTTATCTGAAGGGTTAAATCCCCATCAGGAGAAAGTATATCTTGAGAAGATTACTTGGTGTACATGGAAAAGTTGAGACTTTCAAAGCTATGCTTAAGTCCATCCAGATCCTACTTGCCACGGCTACATACCATGACTACAATATCTGGCGGTTGGGTGTCATGACTGCTTTTCTAAATGATGATTTGGAAAAGAGCGTCTATAAATACACAGCCAGAGGGCTTCATAGACAATGGGAGCAGCGGAAATGTGTGCAAGATGTTTTATGTGATAAATCAGGCATCGCGGAGTTGAAACATCTGTTTTGATGTGGTAGTCATAGAGTTTGACTTCATCAAAATGGTAGATGAACCTTGTATATACAAAAAGGTAGTAGGGAGTATGGTGGTGATCCTCGTAGAGTACGTGGATGACATACTCTTGATAGGGAAGGAGTTTCCTATGCTACGCTCGGTCAATCTCCACTTATCACAATGATTATCCATATAGGATCAAAGAGATACCTCCTAAATCTTGGGTTTTGGATCTATGAGATAGATCTAATTGGATGTTAGGATTCTCACTAGTTGTAGTGAGATGGTATCAATCGATCCTGGGGAGAATAACTGGAAACGGTTCCAGGGTGATAAGGACGACTGAATGTCAGTCGCAGCCATTGTCTTTACCCTCAGTGGAGGGACGGTATGTTGGAAGAGTTCCAAGCTAGATACCATGACTTACTAGAAGATTAAAGGCAAGATACATCATTACCAGGGATGCTACCAAAGAAGCAGTCTGGATATATATATATATAAGTTCATGAGATGAACTTCGTTTCTACCATTGTGTGACAATGGAGTTGTGGCTTATGCCGAGGAACCCCCGTCCCATCAGAAATCCAGATATAATTCTTAGGCAGTATCACCTGATCATGGAGATGGTTGATCTTCAGGGAGATCAAGGTTAGGAGAGTAGACATAGAGGACAACAGCGTGGATCCACTCACAAAGGCCTTTTTCCCAGAAGAGACTTTTATGGGATGGTTGAGTATGAGATACTTCAACCACAGCTAATTGTTGGGTATGCGATACCACAACAGATGGCTCTAGTACAAGTAGGAGATTGTTAGTTATATATATGCCCTAGAGGCCATTACTGTACATACGATGTATATTGTAGTGGATGCTTGCACATATATAGGGAGGACTTTCTTGCTCGACATGATAGTATGCTATCTGGTTACACTTTATCATAACATGTACTCTGATTGTCTCTATGTTACATGTTGATAAAGCCCTTAGGATGAGTACTTGACTACCAGGACTATGATGCGGATCATACTAGTGAGGACAGTGTAGTCTACAAGTACATCCTTCAAATGTTCCTAGTCGTGGGAGTACCGAGACAGGGCATCGATACTCCAGAGTAGACTAGCATATGCGCTTCTTGACCCATATGATGGGCGATGGATGATCTCATATCCATTGGTGTTTGACATCAGAGAAGGTACACATGTGCTCAGTGGAGACTGGGTACACTGGACGGACTCGCCGAGAACTCCCAGATTGTATTATACCTCACGTCAGATGGCAGTTCTCTGGTGACACTGGTACAGGTTAGTCTGTAGACCCAAGATCGTCATAGAGTCTTGTGTGATTCCCACTGTGCTTTGATTTCCATCATACCACGTCCAAGATGGTGTGCAAAAAGGTAGCTTTTGGGTACAGTCCCGAATCACATGGAGGCAATGAGCGATAGGAGGGGATTCGTCTTTTCCGGTATAGGGAGTTGATGTTGCGCTGTGTTCGATTGGCTATAACTGGAAATCTCTGGCCAGGGTTGCTGAGATTTACTGGTAAATATTATCATTAGTTTCTAGAACTGTTTTAGACCTCATATCGACACGACTTATCAAGCTACTAAGGTCTGACGTATACCACCCCTAGGCGAGATATGCGACATATCAGACGAAGAGACCGGACTGTACGGGAGTGTTACTGACTGGATTCACAGGAGAATGTATAGGCTTGCTTGTTGATCTTCTGAGCGCTCAATATCTGGGTGGCTGTTACGTTTAGCTGACCGCTTACAGCTTATGGGTGTTTGATATGATCATCACCTACTGCCGGCGTATTGACGATTCTTTAGAGTCCTACACAGAGGTTTCCTGGCTCAGGCAAAACGGAGTAGGAGCACATATATGATATGTGCGGGACCGAGAACAATACGTGTATGTGATACCATATTAGATTCTCGCGATATGAGATATCGGCCGGGTATATGTGATATAGCCGGGTCATCGGATCAAGTGTTGATTCGATGAACTGATACAAATTATATTAGTCGGTTATTTATGAAATAGCCGGATTATCGGATCAAGTGTTGATTCGATAATTTAATGTATAATTATATATTCGATATATTAAATTACATTAACTGATATAAGCTCACTAAAAGATTCTTTTTCTCACTCGGGTAATACATTGATATATATGCGATATATGTTAATTGTATTATTTTATTTTGTTACAATAAATATTGTATATGTGATATATAATATTTTAACATATTGTGGTTATAAATGCAACATGTTTTGTGGAGTTTAATTGTGGTTAAGGTTTGGATTAGGGTTAAACATTCATGAAGCTTTCAAGAAACTTCTTGAAGCTTTGACTTTGACCTTGATATTTTATGATATTTTTTTAACCCAACCCAACCTTTTAACCATAGTCAAATCTCTACATGGGTTAAGTCTTCATACTTAATCCATGGTTGCATTTCTAACCTCACTTGATTCATTATTCATCACAAAAGGATTACTATTCTTCTTCTTCCTTCTTGCTCAAAAAGCTTTCTAGCTTTTTGAGAGATGATGTAAATGAGTGAGAAATAGAAAATAAATGAGAGCTAAAATCCTACTTCATCATCCTAATCTATCCTAGCCATTTGATTAGGGTGTTCACTTCATTTAGTGGGTGAGAGCTTGTGTTAATGAAACTTCAAGGTAGATCATCTTTGTTATCGATGATCGGAAGCAAGCTTGCATCTTTCTCTTCGTGGAGCCTCTCGAGTGTCCAGAACTTGATGATCGCAGCGAAGGGACCACAACACGGAGCTTATGAAGTGAAAGACCGGACTATAAAGGTTGTAATCCCAAACTCTTAGATGTTAAAGTGTTTAACATGCTTTGTTTTGCCTAATCTCTAGTCTAAGATCTTGGTTTAGGGTTGTTCGACACGGCTAAATTTTAAATCGGGCATGGTTGATTCCTTATAGACCCTTGTGCGTGTGCCTAGTAACCCTACAGATTCTACACCTATACTCCATTAGGCCGGGCTTTCTCGTATTCAGGCAAAATGATGCGGCGCTTTTTATGAGATATAATCCCCATCATTTTGCACAGCAGTTGAGTTATAACCAGGGGATTCCACTGGAGGCGTTCTTGGTGGAACCTGCTGCCACTAGAGAGGGAATACGGAGTGAACTGCACCACTTTATGCGCTTAAATACGGGCTCCCACTTCTTTATTACCGAGCCGAGTTGCATTCCGAGGGCCCTTAACATATACGGGGCCTGGTATCAACATGCAATGGGCGCTGTCATCAGAGAAGAGAGGCGACTGCTACTCGATCGCAAGAGTGCGCCGCCTGCCAGCGATCGCAACGTCCCTTTGAAGCGACGGATCGCTGTCCCCCCTCCGCTAAGAGGGGTTGCTACGGTTGAGCCCCCACGTATGCTAAGCCCCACACGTGGATTGCCCCATGCTCCTGTAGAGACGGTGTACGTGCCCTCGGTGCCCCGTGCTTCTATGGAGACGGTAACCGTAGCTTCACCCGAATCTGGCGTAGGCTCGGATATCGGGACTCGCCGTCCAAAAGTGCCAACGAAACGCAAGCTGGTGCTGGCTACGACCGGAGCTCGCTCACAGAAGAGGAAAAAGAAATCGCTCTTCTCTGCCGATGTCGTATTTGGTCAGGAGCCTCATGTTCCTTATAGTGAGGGCTTGAGCGAGTATGGGACAAATGAGGGCTTATTCATGCCGCCAGATGATACTGATCTGGCGGCTGCCATCGCAGCTTCCGAGCGATTGGCAAGACGCGAAGAGGGGTTGGCTAACCTCGCGCGATCAGGTAATTATTAGTTATATTTTCTTCCATTGCATCATACTTCTATTGTTGTTTTTTGACTAACGCTTTTCCTTCTTTAATAGGAATTTCTATCGAAGAAGCTCTCGCTGCTTCTCTCAAGACTTTTGAGGAAGAGGAACGACTTCGAGCATCCTTAGGCCTCGGTACATTTCGGTTCGCCATGTTTCTGCTCCCATTTCTTATGAGCAATCTGATCCTTTCTTTGTCTTATCGCAGGGACCACAATTCCTATCTCGCAAGATGATGCAGAAATTCTCCCCGGGCCAGCTACCGGAGTCCCAACCTCTTCGGCACTGCCGAAAGAGGCATTACTCAAAAAACCGATGATGGAAGCCTTGACGGCTCCGGAGGTACCCCTGGATGTGGATGATGACGTCCTGTTAAAGGAGGCTTCTAAAAGATCTGTTTTGACGGCTCGGGAGGAAAGGAAGCGCCGGAGGCGCGCAGCAAGGGAGCGTAGTGCTGCTTTAGCTGTGGGAGCAGGTTCAAGCGCCATTACCCCTGCTGCTACTCCTTTAGAGGAGTCTCTAGTTGCCTTGTCTACTGCTCACAGACGGACGGCACGTGTGGCTCGGGAAGCCAACGGCGACTCAACTCCAGGTAATGTGCCTTGAGGCTCTGTTGTCAAAGTTTTAAGCTATCAGTTCTCATATATCTTATCTTTGCAAAGCTGAGTCTTCCCGAAGAAGTGGCAGCGACCGCTGAGCCTGAGGGAGCGGTGGAGGAGGCAGCTGCTATTCCCAAACCAAGGGCGGCGGCAGATGACGTGGTCGCAATTACCAGGCTCGAGGTAGTGGCCGACGAGACGACTACCACGGCGGAGCCTAAAGCGGCGGTGGATGAGACGGTTATAATTACTGAGCCCGAGGTGGTGGCGAGCGAAACGGGTACAATTGCTGGGTCCGAGGCGGCCGCTCTTTCTCAAGAGTCGGGCACGGCTCCAATCATCGCCCTTCCCGCCTACGGTTCTTTGTCGTCTCCCGGTGTTGCAAGTGTGACGACGGCTCTCGTGGAGTCAGGGGACGAGGCGACGGGAGGTGAGACCACTCCGATGGAGGAGGGAGACGCCGCTGTTGTATCGAGTGACGCCCCAGTAACGGCTCCGACCGGCGACTCATCAGGTAGATTTTAAGTCACCCCCCTTCTTTTTATTCTGCAATCTCTTTTTAATTTTTCCTGACAGGGTTTATCTTGTTTCTAATGCAGGTGCGGCTAGCGCTGATGTCGCGCTACTCGAGACAGCACCGTCAGTTACCGCCCTGACGGTGACCACCTCTCTGCCTTCTTTCGCACCGTCGCAAATGCTGGAAGGTATGGATTTGTGACCCATCAGTCTTATTTCTCGGCTGTATAATTCATGTACTGACGTTGCGTTATCGCGTTTTGCAGGAGTCCTTTTTGACCACCTGTACCAGGCACTGCATCCCCACTTCTTCTTCTCGTCGGAGGTTGCTTCATCCAGTGGCGCTGGTGAATACAGATTTTAATTAATGCTCTTTCTTTTACCGACAATGAAATCATTTTGGATTCTTCTTTGCCTTGATTGCAGTACTACAGATTGAAGGAGGAGACAAGGGATCAGTTGCGCCGCTGGTCCTCCCGGCTTTGCCACCTGCTGCAGCTGGTATAGTAAATCCCATTTTTCATGAATCTCTTATATTTCTCGATCCGTCATTTGATTGTGATTTGTTTTGCAGCGGTCGCTTCAACTCCGGCCTCTTTCGAATCTCGCATTATGATGTCGGCAGACCCCTTCTCCAGGCGTCCATCCTCAAAGGGTGCTGTGACGAGTCTGGGTATGCTGAGCGAATACGTCAAGGAGCTTGACTCAGAGGCTCCTACATCTGCCGCAGATTTCTCTGCTGAGGTCAATCCGATACTGGAGACGCTTGTAAATTTCCATGATGAAGGCGTCGTCGAGTCTTGGGTTGATCACTGCAGAAAGATCGAGACCTGTCTGCATCAGCTTGAACTTATGCGTCTTGCTCCTGAGACTGAGGCTTTAAACTGCCAGCAGGCCGCATGGGTCGAGCAGAGTGCATCCTTCCTCCGCCATTTCGAACAAGAAGCGATCTTGAGGCGGAAGGAATGCGAGGGGGATTCCGCTGAGTCTGTCCAATTGCGAGCCCAGGTCGAAGCGAACGCCGCACAACTTGTAATGACCCCAAAATCTTTATACATTTGTATTATCCCTCTTCAATAATATACCGTATTTATTTGTACATGGTATTTTCCTTCTTCTATTAAATTTATTATTATTTTATTCCTCAATCTATTATGTATTTTTTTCTAGGTACAATTTCTTTTTCTTATATTTAAGTTTTTAACTTCTCATTCTTATTTTTCCTTTCATAAATATTTAACCCAAATCCATTATTCTTATTCTTTACAGCCCATCTAAAAAGCTCATTTTCTTTTTAAGCAACATCATATATTTAATTCTAATTAAATATATGTATGACCAACCTTATAGCTCATTGGTTAAGTCTTTGCATTGTTATTTCATAAGTCACATGTTCAAATCCTCATTCTTGCAATTATTTTTTATCATTTTTTATTCTTCTCATAACCTACAAATGAGACCTTTCATTTTCAAAATGAATGGTGACCTTTCATTTCTCTTTTAATTCTCATGTTGAATGCATATATTATTATACATAATTCACCATTACACCATCTTTATTGTCCTCCTCTATCTTTTCCTTCCTCACATTTTTCTATCTCTCTCTTCTTCCTCTTCAACTAGAGTCCAAGAAGAAGAACATGAAAAAGTTTTCAAGAAGGTTTCGCTGCTAACGCGAGGCTATCGGCGGATAGACAAGCCCGGTGACAATATCGGCTTGTGCATGTAAGTCCCTTCTCTCTTTCCCTCCCTCCATCTCTTTCTTTTTCTCTTTATATTTCTCTTGTTTTATATTGCCATGAAAAACTTCCATTGACATATCATTGTTCCTAAATAATTAATTAAATGGATACATATATAAATAATGAATACACAAACATACACACATATATAGTTTGTAAAGTCTTTTTCATTACTCCAAATTCACATGTTAAGATTTCATAGTGACCAATTAGGATTGCATGTTTGTTGTTTTATTTTAAATCTCTTTATTTAAAATTTGTATATAAAAAAAAGAAGTTACGAATAAATACCATGGTTTTCTCATTTCTCACATATGACATATCAATACCTTTAGCTTTAAAATAATTTTTATAAATTAATTTTTAATTCTGAAAATTTCATGAAATTTACATATAATAGAATATATTATTTTATACACTCTGTAAAAATTTTAGATCAATCCGCATAACGGTTTAGGAATTACATCGTATTTATTCACTGATCGTAAAACAGAAAACTGCAGCTATCGGTCAATTTCTAGGACTCATAACTTGGTATACCGGTATCCAAATTGAGCAAACTCAGGTGTTTTTGATATCTACATCGAATGATCTAGATTTTCTTAGTTTTATAGTTTTACCTAAAACCTATCTAAGATAAAGAAAACTGTATTACAATATTAAGTGACGGATCTGAACAGAATCTGTTCCGATTCGCACACTGTTTTTAAATTGGACATAACTCGAACACCCGATGTTCGTTTGTGACAAAATTTAGATGTGTAGATGCACCATTGATAGAAATATAATTTTTTGTATATTATATTACTTAGGAATACATGAAACAACCTGATATAGGCTTTGCAATAGAATATATAGTTGCTGTCCAGAAATCTGAATTTCTGTTTTAAATGCTGATATTAAAATGATCATAACTAGAGCTTCAAAAATCCAAATCATGTGAATCTTGGTGTTTTGGATAAGTACATCGAAATACCTACAATTTTATAATAAGCTTCGTAACCTTAAACCCGATAGAAATTAACTCAAACTGCGTTTTAAAAATATGTGACGGTGCCGAATAGATTCTGATCCGTTTTGCGCGACGATACGAAAACATATATATCTCTCAAACCGGTAGTCGTATTTAGGTGAAACTAGAACTTACGCATGCAAAACATTTAGAGACATATCTCTGTTTATATTCCGTATTCGTTCAACTTGATTAATTAGTCGTACATAATATTTCTTTACAGCATTGTTTATGGTAGTTACTCGAATAATATACTTGACTCATTTCATGTTATTCGAACATGTATACATATTTATCTTGATCAATAATTGTTGTATGTACATAAAGACGATAATTAAATACTTGAGTTGTATTTTGAAAAATATACAATAGTATTTTTACAATAAACCCCCTCAAGTTTTATAAATTACGATAAGGCCCCTAACAATTATTGAACTTCAACTCACTTTCTTTTAGTCTGACTCGGGATAGAGTCTAACTACTTCTGACTTGAAAATGATTCAAGTCAATCTATATTCTTTATATTTCAACTCAAGATGAATACATGAATTTCAGAATCCAGTTAACAATCTACTTGACTGAACCGAACCATGGATATTCCTTTTACATGTTTCCCAGTATTCCATTTACATGACTTTACGGTTATAATCGTTTCCTGATATCATGGTTTCGGTCAGTCAGTTAATCAATTTTACAATCAATACAATTTTACAAGATAACAATACAAACAAGACATCGTGGGGTTTAAGGGGTAGATTGGTACGGAAGGTGTTAAAGGTGGCACGAGGTGGTCAGATTAATACACCTAACCTGAATCCTATTGCTGTTGTACCGTGGCATAACGGTTCCTTGTACTACACGTGCCCTAGTCTCTGGCAAGTAAGACACCCCTCGTATACACTGGCATCCTTCTGTACCAAGCTACAAACAACAGCGTTAACATAATATTACAACAATAGTTTACACTTTAAAAATGTATCTTCTTATTCTGTCCTCTCTACTTCCCTCTTACTCTTGGGACTTACCGAGCGATCTGTTCGCTGACGACATTCTGTTTCTCTCTTCTTTGAATGTCGTCAGGTGACCTGGACCCGGCAGAAGTTGAACCAACCCAAGAAGACTTGGAGCAATTTGCCGAAGACCCAGCAATATAATTTCATTGTACACTTTTCTTTCCAGTACTTTCCTTTTTCTGTTATGCCACTGTTTAGGCATTTTTTATTTCAGATGTATTTCCTTTTTCATGCATTGTACAAAGAATGTTAATAAATAAAAGTTGCTGTTCTTTTTATACTCTTGTCTCTTGTGTATTTATTTTATATTGTTTAGCTACGCTTAGCGTATGTACTTCTGAGTACATACGTAGCGGACCTCGTCGCGTCCACTTCGCCGTACACTGGGAAGCGGGGCGTGACAGGTTTTGTTGGTGGCCCATGTAGGTCAGAGCTGTATGAAACCCTATCATGCAGTTCTGTTCTGCGTGAACAACCTAAGCAATATAAAACACAAGAAACAGCAACTGAAAACATTCTTTACATTACATATTCCTTGAATCCATCTTGAACTCCACCTTCGGTTTCCTTGAAGTCCATCTCTCCACTTTTGAATCCTTAATTCTTATTCATCCTTTCTATTTGTATCTTGAGACTTATTAGCTCAATTGGTTAGAGTATCAATCGACGGAGCTCGAAGAAGACATTATCCTAATCCGGTTTCCTTGCTCTGTTACATCATCCTTCTTGAGTAATTTCGAGGACGAAATTATTTCTAAGGAGGGTAAATTGTAATGACCCCAAAATCTTTATACATTTGTATTATCCTTCTTCAATAATATACCGTATTTATTTGTACTTGGTATTTTCCTTCTTCTATTAAATTTATTATTATTTTATTCCTTAATCTATTATGTATTTTTTTCTAGGTACAATTTCTTTTTCTTATATTTAAGTTTTTAACTTCTCATTCTTATTTTTCCTTTCATAAATATTTAACCCAAATCCATTATTCTTATTCTCTACAGCCCATCTAAAAAGCCCATTTTCTTTTTAAGCAACATCATATATTTAATTCTAATTAAATATATGTATGAACAACCTTATAGCTCATTGGTTAAGTCTTTGCATTGTTATTCCATAAGTCACATGTTCAAATCCCCATTCTTGCAATTATTTTTTATCATTTTTTATTCTTCTCATAACCTACAAATGAGACCTTTCATTTTCAAAATGAATGGTGACATTTCATTTTACTTTTAATTCTCATGTTGAATGCAGATATTATTATACATAATTCATCATTACACCATCTTTATTATCCTCCTCTATCTTTTCCTTCCTCACATTTTCTATCTCTCACTTCTTCCTCTTCACCTAGAGTCCAAGAAGAAGAACATGAAAAAATTTTCAAGAAGGTCTCGCTGCGAACGCGAGGCTATCGGCGGATAGACAAGCCCGGTGACAATACCGGCTTGTGCATGTAAGTCCCTTCTCTCTTTCCCTCCCTCCATCTCTTTCTTTTTCTCTTTATATTTCTCTTGTTTTATATTGCCATGAAAAACTTCCATTGATATATCATTGTTCCTAAATAATTAATTAAATGGATACATATATAAATAATGAATACACAAACATACACACATATATAGTTTGTAAAGTCTTTTTCATTACTTCCAATTCACATGTTAAGATTTCATAGTGACCAATTAGGATTGCATGTTTGTTGTTTTATTTTAAATCGCTTTATTTAAAATTTGTATAATAAAAAATGAAGTTACGTATAAATACCATGGTTTTCTCATTTCTCACATATGACATATCAATACCTTTAGTTTTAAAATAATTTTTATAAATTAATTTTTAATTCTGAAAATTTCATGAAATTTACATATAATAGAATATATTATTTTATATACTCTGTAAAAATTTTAGATCGATCCGCATAACGGTTTAGGAATTACATCGTATTTATTCACTGATCGTAAAACAGAAAACTGCAGCTATCGGTCAATTTCTAGGACACATAACTTGGTATACCGGTATCCAAATTGAGCAAACTCAGGTGTTTTTGATATCTACATCGAATGATCTAGATTTTCTTAGTTTTATAGTTTTACCGAAAACCTATCTAAGATAAAGAAAACTGTATTACAATATTAAGTGATGGATCTGGACAGAATCTGTTCCGATTCGCACACTGTTTTTAAATTGGACATAACTCGAACACCCGATGTCCGTTTGTGACAAAATTTAGATGTGTAGATGCACCATTGATAGAAATATAATTTTTTGTATATTATATTACTTAGGAATACATGAAACAACCTGATATAGGCTTTGCAATAGAATATATAGTTGCTGTCCAGAAATCTGAATTTCTGTTTTAAATGCTGATATTAAAATGATCATAACTAGAGCTTCAAAAATCCAAATCATGTGAATCTTGGTGTTTTGGATAAGTACATCGAAATACCTACAATTTTATAATAAGCTTCGTAACCTGAAACCCGATAGAAATTAACTCAAACTGCGTTTTACAAATATGTGACGGTGCCGAATAGATTCTGATCCGTTTTGCGCGACGATACGAAAACATATATATCTCTCAAACCGGTAGTCGTATTTAGGGGAAACTAGAACTTACGCATGAAAAATATTTAGAGACATATCTCTGTTTATATTCCGCATTCGTTCAACTTGATTAATTAGTCGTACATAATATTTCTTTACAGCATTGTTTATGGTAGTTACTCGAATAATATACTTGACTCATTTCATGTTATTCGAACATGTATACATATTTATCTTGATCATTAAATTGTTGTATGTACATAAAGACGATAATTAAATACTTGAGTTGTATTTTAAAAAATATACAATAGTATTTTTACAATAAACCCCTCAAGTTTTATAAATTACGATAAGGCCCCTAACAATTATTGAACTTCAACTCACTTTCTTTTAGTCTGACTCGGGTTAGAGTCTGACTACTTCTGACTTGAAAATGATTCAAGTCAATCTATATTCTTTATATTTCAACTCAAGATGAATACATGAATTTCAGAATCCAGTTAACAATCTACTTGACTGAACCGAATCATGGATATTCCTTTTACATGTTTCCCAGTATTCCATTTACATGACTCTACGGTTATAACCGTTTCCTGATATCATGGTTTCGGTCAGTCAGTTAATCAATCTTACAATCAATACAATTTTACAAGATAACAATACAAACAAGACATCGTGGGGTTTAAGGGGTAGATTGGTACGGAAGGTGTTAAAGGTGGCACGAGGTGGTCAGATTAATACACCTAACCTGAATCCTATTGCTGTTGTACCGTGGCATAATGGTTCCTTATACTACACGTGCCCTAGTCTCTGGCAAGTGAGACTCCCCTCGTATACACTGGCATCCTTCTGTACCAAGCTACAAACAACAGCGTTAACATAATATTACAACAATAGTTTACACTTTAAAAATGTATCTTCTTATTCTGTCCTCTCTACTTCCCTCTTACTCTTGGGACTTACCGAGCGATCTGTTCGCTGACGACATTCTGTTTCTCTCTTCTTTGAATGTCGTCAGGTGACCTGGACCCGGCAGAAGTTGAACCAACCCAAGAAGACTTGGAGCAATTTGCCGAAGACCCAGTAGTATAATTTCATTGTACACTTTTCTTTCCAGTACTTTCCTTTTTCTGTTATGCCACTGTTTAGGCATTTTTTTATTTCAGATGTATTTCCTTTTTCATGCATTGTACAAAGAATGTTAATAAATAAAAGTTGCTGTTCTTTTTATATTCATGTCCCTTGTGTATTTATTTTATATTGCTTAGCTACGCTTAGCGTATGTACTTCTGAGTACATACGTAGCGGACCTCGTCGCGTCCACTTCGCCGTACACTGGGAAGCGGGGCGTGACAGGTTTTGTTGGTGGCCCATGCAGGTCAGAGCTGTATGAAACCCTATCATGCAGTTCTGTTCTGCGTGAACAACCTAAGCAATATAAAACACAAGAAACAGCAACTGAAAACATTCTTTACATTACATATTCCTTGAATCCATCTTGAACTCCACCTTCGGTTTACTTGAAGTCCATCTCTCCACTTTTGAATCCTTAATTCTTATTCATCCTTTCTATTTGTATCTTGAGACTTATTAGCTCAATTGGTTAGAGTATCAATCGACGGAGCTCGAAGAAGACATCATCCTAATCCTGTTTCCTTGCTCTGTTACATCATCCTTCTTGAGTAATTTCGAGGACGAAATTATTTTTAAGGAGGGTAGAATGTAATGACCCCAAAATCTTTATACATTTGTATTATCCCTCTTCAATAATATACCGTATTTATTTATACTTGGTATTTTCCTTCTTCTATTAAATTTATTATTATTTTATTCCTTAATCTATTATGTATTTTTTTCTAGGTACAATTTCTTTTTCTTATATTTAAGTTTTTAACTTCTCATTCTTATTTTTCCTTTCATAAATATTTAACCCAAATCCATTATTCTTATTCTCTACAGCCCATCTAAAAAGCCCATTTTCTTTTTAAGCAACATCATATATTTAATTCTAATTAAATATATGTATGAACAACCTTATAGCTCATTGGTTAAGTCTTTGCATTGTTATTCCATAAGTCACATGTTCAAATCCCCATTCTTGCAATTATTTTTTATCATTTTTTATTCTTCTCATAACCTACAAATGAGACCTTTCATTTTCAAAATTAATGGTTACCTTTCATTTCTCTTTTAATTCTCATGTTGAATGCATATATTATTATACATAATTCACCATTACACCATCTTTATTGTCCTCCTCTATCTTTTCCTTCCTCACATTTTTCTATCTCTCACTTCTTCATCTCACCTAGAGTCCAAGAAGAAGAACATGAAAAAGTTTTCAAGAAGGTCTCGCTGCGAACGCGAGGCTATCGGCGGATAGACAAGCCCGGTGACAATACCGGCTTGTGCATGTAAGTCTCTTCTCTCTTTCCCTCCCTCCATCTCTTTCTTTTTCTCTTTATATTTCTCTTGTTTTATATTGCCATGAAAAACTTCCATTGACATATCATTGTTCCTAAATAATTAATTAAATGGATACATATATAAATAATGAATACACAAACATACACACATATATAGTTTGTAAAGTCTTTTTCATTACTCCCAATTCACATGTTAAGATTTCATAGTGACCAATTAGGATTGCATGTTTGTTGTTTTATTTTAAATCGCTTTATTTAAAATTTGTATAAAAAAAAATGAAGTTACGAATAAATACCATGGTTTTCTCATTTCTCACATATGACATATCAATACCTTTAGTTTTAAAATAATTTTTATAAATTAATTTTTAATTCTGAAAATTTCATGAAATTTACATATAATAGAATATATTATTTTATACACTCTGTAAAAATTTTAGATCAATCCGCATAACGGTTTAGGAATTACATCGTATTTATTCACTGATCGTAAAACAGAAAACTGCAGCTATCGGTCAATTTCTAGGACTCATAACTTGGTATACCGGTATCCAAATTGAGCAAACTCAGGTGTTTTTGATATCTACATCGAATGATCTAGATTTTCTTAGTTTTATAGTTTTACCGAAAACCTATCTAAGATAAAGAAAACTGTATTACAATATTAAGTGACGGATCTGGACAGAATCTGTTCCGATTCGCACACTGTTTTTAAATTGGACATAACTCGAACACCCGATGTCCGTTTGTGACAAAATTTAGATGTGTAGATGCACCATTGATAGAAATATAATTTTTTGTATATTATATTACTTAGGAATACATGAAACAACCTGATATAGGCTTTGCAATAGAATATATAGTTGCTGTCCAGAAATCTGAATTTCTGTTTTAAATGCTGATATTAAAATGATCATAACTAGAGCTTCAAAAATCCAAATCATGTGAATCTTGGTGTTTTGGATAAGTACATCGAAATACCTACAATTTTATAATAAGCTTCGTAACCTTAAACCCGATATAAATTAACTCAAACTGCGTTTTAAAAATATGTGACGGTGCCGAATAGATTCTGATCCGTTTTGCGCGACGATACGAAAACATATATATCTCTCAAACCGGTAGTCGTATTTAGGTGAAACTAGAACTTACGCATGCAAAAAATTTAGAGACATATCTCTGTTTATATTCCGCATTCGTTCAACTTGATTAATTAGTCGTACATAATATTTCTTTGCAGCATTGTTTATGGTAGTTACTCGAATAATATACTTGACTCATTTCATGTTATTCGAACATGTATACATATTTATCTTGATCATTAAATTGTTGTATGTACATAAAGACGATAATTAAATACTTGAGTTGTATTTTGAAAAATATACAATAGTATTTTTACAATAAACCCCCTTAAGTTTTATAAATTACGATAAGGCCCCTAACAATTATTGAACTTCAACTCACTTTCTTTTAGTCTGACTCGGGTTAGAGTCTGACTACTTCTGACTTGAAAATGATTCAAGTCAATCTATATTCTTTATATTTCAACTCAAGATGAATACATGAATTTCAGAATCCAGTTAACAATCTACTTGACTGAACCGAATCATGGATATTCCTTTTACATGTTTCCCAGTATTCTATTTACATGACTCTACGGTTATAACTGTTTCCTGATATCATGGTTTCGGTCAGTCAGTTAATCAATCTTACAATCAATACAATTTTACAAGATAACAATACAAACAAGACATCGTGGGGTTTAAGGGGTAGATTGGTACGGAAGGTGTTAAAGGTGGCACGAGGTGGTCAGATTAATACACCTAACCTGAATCCTATTGCTGTTGTACCGTGGCATAACGGTTCCTTGTACTACACGTGCCCTAGTCTCTGGCAAGTGAGACTCCCCTCGTATACACTGGCATCCTTCTGTACCAAGCTACAAACAACAGCGTTAACATAATATTACAACAATAGTTTACACTTTAAAAATGTATCTTCTTATTCTGTCCTCTCTACTTCCCTCTTACTCTTGGGACTTACCGAGCGATCTGTTCGCTGACGACATTCTGTTTCTCTCTTCTTTGAATGTCGTCAGGTGACCTGGACCCGGCAGAAGTTGAACCAACCCAAGAAGACTTGGAGCAATTTGCCGAAGACCCAGCAGTATAATTTCATTGTACACTTTTCTTTCCAGTACTTTCCTTTTTCTGTTATGCCACTGTTTAGGCATTTTTTATTTCAGATGTATTTCCTTTTTCATGCATTGTACAAAGAATGTTAATAAATAAAAGTTGCTGTTCTTTTTATACTCTTGTCTCTTGTGTATTTATTTTATATTGTTTAGCTACGCTTAGCGTATGTACTTCTGAGTACATACGTAGCGGACCTCGTCGCGTCCACTTCGCCGTACACTGGGAAGCGGGGCGTGACAGGTTTTGTTGGTGGCCCATGCAGGTCAGAGCTGTATGAAACCCTATCATGCAGTTCTGTTCTGCGTGAACAACCTAAGCAATATAAAACACAAGAAACAGCAACTGAAAACATTCTTTACATTACATATTCCTTGAATCCATCTTGAACTCCACCTTCGGTTTCCTTGAATTCCATCTCTCCACTTTTGAATCCTTAATTCTTATTCATCCTTTCTATTTGTATCTTGAGACTTATTAGCTCAATTGGTTAGAGTATCAATCGACGGAGCTCGAAGAAGACATCATCCTAATCATGTTTTCTTGCTCTGTTACATCATCCTTCTTGAGTAATTTCGAGTACGAAATTATTTTTAAGGAGGGTAGAATGTAATGACCCCAAAATCTTTATACATTTGTATTATCCATCTTCAATAATATACCGTATTTATTTGTACTTGGTATTTTCCTTCTTCTATTAAATTTATTATTATTTTATTACTTAATCTATTATGTATTTTTTTCTAGGTAAAATTTCTTTTTCTTATATTTAAGTTTTTAACTTCTCATTCTTATTTTTCCTTTCATAAATATTTAACCCAAATCCATTATTCTTATTCTCTACAGCCCATCTAAAAAGCCCATTTTCTTTTTAAGCAACATCATATATTTAATTCTAATTAAATATATGTATGAACAACCTTATAGCTCATTGGTTAAGTCTTTGCATTGTTATTCCATAAGTCACATGTTCAAATCCCTATTCTTGCAATTATTTTTTATCATTTTTTATTCTTCTCATAACCTACAAATGAGACCTTTCATTTTCAAAATGAATGGTGACCTTTCATTTCTCTTTTAATTCTCATGTTGAATGCATATATTATTATACATAATTCACCATTACACCATCTTTATTGTCCTCCTCTATCCTTTCCTTCCTCACATTTTTCTATCTCTCACTTCTTCCTCTTCACCTAGAGTCCAAGAAGAAGAACATGAAAAAGTTTTCAAGAAGGTCTCGCTGCGAACGCGAGGCTATTGGCGGATAGACAAGCCCGGTGACAATACCGGCTTGTGCATGTAAGTCCCTTCTCTCTTTCCCTCCCTCCATCTCTTTCTTTTTCTCTTTATATTTCTCTTGTTTTATATTACCATGAAAAACTTCCATTGACATATCATTGTTCCTAAATAATTAATTAAATGGATACATATATAAATAATGAATACACAAACATACACACATATATAGTTTGTAAAGTCTTTTTCATTACTCCCAATTCACATGTTAAGATTTCATAGTGACCAATTAGGATTGCATGTTTGTTGTTTTATTTTAAATCGCTTTATTTAAAATTTGTATAAAAAAAATGAAGTTACGAATAAATACCATGGTTTTCTCATTTCTCACATATGACATATCAATACCTTTAGTTTTAAAATAATTTTTATAAATTAATTTTTAATTCTGAAAATTTCATGAAATTTACATATAATAGAATATATTATTTTATACACTCTGTAAAAATTTTAGATCGATCCGCATAACGGTTTAGGAATTACATCGTATTTATTCACTGATCGTAAAACAGAAAACTGCAGCTATCGGTCAATTTCTAGGACTCATAACTTGGTATACCGGTATCCAAATTGAGCAAACTCAGGTGTTTTTGATATATACATCGAATGGTCTAGATTTTCTTAGTTTTATAGTTTTACCGAAAACCTATCTAAGATAAAGAAAACTGTATTACAATATTAAGTGACGGATCTGGACAGAATCTGTTCCGATTCGCACACTGTTTTTAAATTGGACATAACTCGAACACCCGATGTCCGTTTGTGACAAAATTTAGATTTGTAGATGCACCATTGATAGAAATATAATTTTTTGTATATTATATTACTTAGGAATACATGAAACAACCTGATATAGGCTTTGCAATAGAATATATAGTTGCTGTCCAGAAATCTGAATTTCTGTTTTAAATGCTAATATTAAAATGATCATAACTAGAGCTTCAAAAATCCAAATCATGTGAATCTTGGTGTTTTGGATAAGTACATCGAAATACCTACAATTTTATAATAAGCTTCGTAACCTGAAACCCGATAGAAATTAACTCAAACTGCGTTTTAAAAATATGTGACGGTGCCGAATAGATTCTGATCCGTTTTGCGCGACGATACGAAAACATATATATCTCTCAAACCGGTAGTCGTATTTAGGTGAAACTAGAACTTACACATACAAAAAATTTAGAGACATATCTCTGTTTATATTCCGCATTCGTTCAACTTGATTAATTAGTCGTACATAATATTTCTTTACATCATTGTTTATGGTAGTTACTCGAATAATATACTTGACTCATTTCATGTTATTCGAACATGTATACATATTTATCTTGATCATTAAATTGTTGTATGTACATAAAGACGATAATTAAATACTTGAGTTGTATTTTGAAAAATATACAATAGTATTTTTACAATAAACCCCTCAAGTTTTATAAATTACGATAAGGCCCCTAACAATTATTGAACTTCAACTCACTTTCTTTTAGTCTGACTCGGGTTAGAGTCTGACTACTTCTGACTTGAAAATGATTCAAGTCAATCTATATTCTTTATATTTCAACTCAAGATGAATACATGAATTTCAGAATCCAGTTAACAATCTACTTGACTGAACCGAACCATTGATATTCCTTTTACATGTTTCCCAGTATTCCATTTACATGACTCTACGGTTATAACCGTTTCCTGATATCATGGTTTCGGTCAGTCAGTTAATCAATCTTACAATCAATACAATTTTACAAAATAACAATACAAACAAGACATCGTGGGGTTTAAGGGGTAGATTGGTACGGAAGGTGTTAAAGGTGGCACGAGGTGGTCAGATTAATACACCTAACCTGAATCCTATTGCTGTTGTACCGTGGCATAACGGTTCCTTGTACTACACGTGCCCTAGTCTCTGGCAAGTGAGACTCCCCTCGTATACACTGGCATCCTTCTGTACCAAGCTACAAACAACAGCGTTAACATAATATTACAACAATAGTTTACACTTTAAAAATGTATCTTCTTATTCTGTCCTCTCTACTTCCCTCTTACTCTTGGGACTTACCGAGCGATCTGTTCGCTGACGACATTCTGTTTCTCTCTTCTTTGAATGTCGTCAGGTGACCTGGACCCGGCAGAAGTTGAACCAACCCCAGAAGACTTGGAGCAATTTGCCGAAGACCCAGCAGTATAATTTCATTGTACACTTTTCTTTCCAGTACTTTCCTTTTTCTGTTATGCCACTGTTTAGGCATTTTTTATTTCAGATGTATTTCCTTTTTCATGCATTGTACAAAGAATGTTAATAAATAAAAGTTGCTGTTCTTTTTATACTCTTGTCTCTTGTGTATTTATTTTATATTGCTTAGCTACGCTTAGCGTATGTACTTCTGAGTACATACATAGCGGACCTCGTCGCGTCCACTTCGCCGTACACTGGGAAGCGGGGCGTGACACAACTGAGAGCTGTCTTTGACACCTTGGAGCGATGTATCTCGGACGGGCTTGTATTGAGACGGAAGCTCGACTCTATCGAGCGGGTTACGCAGAGTTGCGAAGCTGCCCAACGGGAAGTCGATGAGAAGATTTCATCCAGCTTTCAACAAAGGACTCGAATCGAAGCGGAACTGGCCGCGGTGGCTGATCATGAGAAGGCGCTGAAAGAAGTGCGAGAGCAGCTTACGGACTTGTTGAAAACGCTTCCTTCTCAGTAGCTGCCTTTGTATCAATTATACACTTGTAATCTTTGAATAATATGTATCCATTTTTTATTCTTTTATATGATGTATCTTGTATTCAATTGAGTTCATGAATAAAGACACATTTTTTATGATACTGTCGCTTTTTTCTCCTTGCTGTGTTATTGCCATGTGATTTTAGTAAGTGTGATCTGTTGGTAGCATATAGCTGTCAATCTTGGATTCTTTGTAAAGTGGTGATGGCTTAGAAAACAGGGTTAGGATCTGTCACCTAAGACTTTTCAACTTTATGAGCTGCGAGGGTCACATAAAGAATTTTCTCCCTAACAGTAGAGAGGATCCCGTAGGTATAATTTCTCCTTAAGAATAGTGAGGATTCCTAAGTGTGTTTTCTCTTGAAAGTCGTAAGGCTCTCACAAGAGAATTTACTCCCTTATGAGTCGTGGGGACCCGCAAGTGATGGATGAAGTTGTCCTTATCCACATTTCACGGAGTCAGGGGTTGCTCTGGATGCTTCCCATGGGTTCACTGCCGTGTTCTGCGAGGACCAGACTCCGCTCTGGACGTTTTCAAGGATACCGTAGTTTAAAGACATCGCGGTCGAGGTTAAGGACATCATAGTCCGTGGATTTAAGGACTCTACAGTCTGTTGTTAGTTTTAAGACATCACGGTCGAGGTTAAGGACATCATAGTCCATGAGCTTAAGGACCTCACGGTCCAATGTTAGTTTTAAGACATCACGGTCGAGGTTAAGGACATCATAGTCCATAGGTTTAAGGACACCACAGTCCGATGTTAGTTTTAAGACATTACGGTCGAGGTTAAGGACATCATAGTCCATGGGTTTAAAGACCCCACAGTCCAATGTTAGTTTTAAGACATCACGGTCGAGATTAAGGACATCATAGTCCATGAGTTTAAGGACCTCACAATCCTATTTTTTGCTCTGGATGCTTCCCACGGGTTCACTGCCGTGTTCGGCGAGGACCAAGCTCCGCTCTGGATGCTTCACACGGGTTCACTGTCGTGCTCTGCGAGGACCAGGATCCGTTCTGGACGTTTTCCACGGGGTCAGAAGTGACATAATCCGCGTTCCACGTAGCCAGGAATTTTTCTCTGGATGCTTCCTATGGGTTCACTGCCGTGTTCGGCGAGGGCCAAGCTCCGGATGTTTCACACGGGGTCATTGCCGTGCTCTGCGAGGACCAGGATCCGCTCTGGATGTTTTCCACGGGGTCAGGAGTGACATAATCCGCGTTCCACGTAGCCAGGAATTTTTCTCTGGATGCTTCCTACGGGTTCACTGCCGTGTTCGGCGAGGACCAGGCTCCGCTCTGGATGCTTCACACGGGGTCATTGCCGTGCTCTGCGAGGACCAGGATCCGCTCTGGATGTTTCCTATAGGGTCAGGAGTGACATAATCTGCGTTCCACGTAGCCAAGAATTTTGCTCTGGATGCTTCCTACGGGTTCACTGCCGTGTTCGGCGAGGACCAGGCTCCGCTCTGGATGCTTCACACGGGGTCATTGCCGTGCTCTACGAGGACCAGGATCCGCTCTGGATGTTTCCCACGGGGTCAGGAGTGACATAATCCGTGTCACGCCCCGCTTCCCAGAGTACGCAAACTTGGGCACGTGACATAGCCAAACATGCTACCTGCGGGTAGGACGCATCCGTCCACAGTCACATTACGGTTGTAGAGATATCCAGAACAGTAAAATAAACTAAACTAATACATGTCCAAATCCATAATAACAAGAATCAATAAACAATAAGTGCGGAAGCTAATGATCCAATACAATGAATAAACAGTACGTCCCATAATGCGGGCTCACATCTGGAAATGAAAAGCAATAAATAAACTAAATCCTAAGGACTCACTGTTCAGCCTGCTGGCTGAAGTACTCCTGCTCGGTCGACGACAAAGGTACGGAATCTGGGCCATGCAAAACCCAGACGTCAGCGCGTCATGATATCAAGTATACAGTATAAACATGGTAATAAACAATGCAAGCATGAACATGAATAAAGCAGTAATAAGAAGTAACAAGCAGGGTAATATGCAACGGTGACTAAACTGTCCTATCAGGTTTTCTACTCTATAGCCTTTGAAACCAATTGATGAATCGTCGATGTAACTCAATAGTATCCCGTGCGTACCCGGGACCACGGTCATGACCCTCGGGGCTGAATCTGAGACGTGCCGCTAAGCAGTAAAAGGTAGTAGGATGGACGAGTGATGTCAGCATCAACACTCCGGAGCTGGCCAAGCCCGTAAGACTGATCAGAACAATGTATCGAACTGTTGAGTTACAAGTCGGTTTCACCTTTGATTTCCCCATACCCCCAAACTATGTATGTCAGGTCAGGTATTCAGTAGTCAAGGACTAATGCCAACAAAATCAAGTAGAAGTAGGTCTGTCTGGATCGACAGCAGGAATGGTCAGGTTTGTCGGCATTAGGCATGAAATCAGGGAACAAGTAATGTCATGGTACAACAGGATGTATATGTGTCAGGTGTATCAGGGTCAGGCCAATATGTCGTGCAATCGGGTAAGTGCTCACAACATGTACACAATCAATAATGAACAACAGCAGGAAATAGTATTTAACCACAATATTCCATATAACTACAGTGATGTTTATATTCTCTTATTAACATGTTCAATCATCTTTAGGGTGTAATAGCCACAAGGTAAAGCAATATTCACAATTATAAATTAAGGAACTACATGAAATTATACTAAATGTAATAATTGTCTCAAGAATGGTTTAACAGTTCAAGCAGATATGATTCAGTCGTTTTATTTAGTTAAAGCATGGATTGATGTGGGTTAATTAATTACGAGGAACGGTTGTAACGATTCCATTATGAGGATAACAGCAATATTACGATATCAAATGCCATCATTAAGTTACGGTATTAAATAGTTTGAATTAAATTGCGTGGCAAGACTAGATCTCGCATGCTAGCATGTTCAAGCAAGTATTCAGATACTTGCCTCGACGGTCTGCAAACTGGAACACGGATGCGATGTCGGTAGAAACCACGATAAGATAGCACGGGCCACGGATCGAGTCCCAACAGAGGTCAACGGGATCACACGGACCAGGGGGCTTCGCTGGAGCGTCGGGTTCGCCAAGACGGCACGGTCGGATTCCGGCAAAATGTCATCGGTAACAAGTTAGCAACAAGATACGATACACGCAAAATACGACCAGCGAAGGGATTGTACCAACAGGAAGCACAAGGAAACTCACAGAGGAGAAACAGGGTGCAAACACGATGGCTCGACGGCACTGGGACGCCGGCGAGGCAGCGACGGCGAAGGACGGTGGCTGGAAAAATCCTGAGTTTGCTGGAACGAGGTGCTGCAGCGAGTGCGAGGGTGGTAGTCGACTCTGGTGGTCGAGGGGGAAGGGAGGTGGTCGGAGGTGGCGTCGACGAGGTCGCCGGCTCGTTTCTCCGGCGAACAGCGGAGGTTAGGTGAGGTCGGGAATGGGTGCAGGCGCGGGATCGTCGGGAGAACAGGAGGAGGAAGGTGCGGCGGTCGAGGAGGCGTTGCTGGCGGCGACGGCGAGGTCGCGGTGGCGACGGTGGCTGCGCGAGAACGAGGCTAGGGTTAGGGTTTGTTGGGTTCGTATGGAGGAAGATGGGTTGAGGGAGGCGGCTGTGCATGGTTATGTACATATAGAGGAGAGAGAGAGAGAGAGAGATTAGAGAGAGAAAGGGAGATTGGAGAGAGAAGGAAAGAGATTGAGGGAAGAGAGAGAGAGAGATGAGGAAAAGGAGGCGGGGCCCACGCGGTAAAACTCGTGCTGTGATTGGCTGAGGCCAGGTAAAGAATTGTTAAATTGAAGATTTTGAAGGGATTTGCACTGTTAAAGCAATATTCGTATATATATATAAAGTTTTATATATTAAATTAAAATGGGCCCTTTTTGGCGCGAAATGAAACATTTCCAAATCGCGCCCGGGTTGCGCCCAAATGTTCCAAATTCAAATTATAGGATTTTAAGCGGGTTCCAAATTTTGAAAATAGGTGTTTAGTGATTAAAATGCATGCCCCCAAGTCGGACACTTGCACGTTTGCGTAGTCGCCCAAACTTGCCCGTTTAGCCAAACGGAACGGAATCTCGACACGCGGACGCTACCACGCGACTAGTGGCGACGAGTAGGCCAACATGGACATCTTAAATTTCATTTTCGGAGTTAAAATTTGTTATGTGCCAAAATGACTTAACCGGGTAAAATTTAGCAATAAACACCAGAAAATCAGGAAAATTGGATTGAGCAAAATATAACCCTCAACTAGTAATATAAATAGTATTATTGGGCTCGGGTGTTACATCATACCCAACTACAAAAAGAATTTCGTCCTCGAAATTCCAAGAATACAAGATAACTAACTACTGGAAAAGGTGAGGGAATTTCTGCCGGATCTCGTCTTCTCGCTCCCAAGTGGATTCTCCATGCGATCGGTTACCCCAAGAAACTAGCACAAGAGGGATAACCTTGTTCTTAAGAACCTTTTCTCTTCGATCCTTGATTTCAACTGGTCGCTCCTCAAAAGTCAGGTCCTCCCGAACGGTCAGCTCCGAATGATCCAAGACATGAGTCTCATCACGAACATACTTCCGTAGTTGAGACACATGAAACACATCGTGAACTCCTGCTAAAGACTGTGGTAACGCCAACCGGTACGATACCTCTCCAACACGTTCCAATATCTCGAAGGGTCCAACGAATCGGGGGCTAAGCTTTCCCCGACTTCCAAAGAGAATCACCCCTCTAGTCGGTGATATCTTCAGGAATACCAAATCGCCCACAGCGAACTCTAGAGGTCTTCTTGACGTGTCGGCCCAACTTTTCTGTCTGTCTTGAGCTGCCTTCATATGCTTCCTGATTGTATTCACCTTCTCGACTGTCTGTACCACCAAATCTGGTCCTAGTAACCTTCGTTCACCAACATCATCCCAACAAACCGGCGAACGGCACTTACGACCATACAACGCTTCAAACGGAGCCATCTGAATTGTCGCTTGGAAGCTATTGTTGTACGAAAACTCCACCAGGTGTAGATGATCCTCCCAAGAACCTTTGAAGTCTAACATGCAAGCCCTCAACATATCTTCAAGGGTCTGGATCGTTCTCTCTGATTGTCCATCAGTCTGGGGATGATAAGCTGTGCTAAACTTCAATCGAGTCCCCAAACTTTCTTGTAAACTCCTCCAAAAGTGCGACAAGAACCGAGTGTCCCGATCGGACACGATGCTTACCGGTACTCCATGCAATCTGACAATCTCCTGCATGTACCGCTCTGCCAAAGTCTCCGTCGATTGACCAACCCGAAAAGGAATAAAGTGAGCTGCCTTGGTCAACCGATCGACAATCACCCATACTGCATTGTTGCCCTTTGGACTCCGCGGTAAAGCCGTCACGAAATCCATGGTTATATGTTCCCACTTCCACTGAGGAATCGGAAGTGGTTGCAACAAACCAGCAACCCTTTGGTGTTCCGTCTTGACTTGCTGACACACCAAGCACTTAGCCACGAAGCGAGCAATTTCCCGTTTCATACCTTCCCACCAGAAGTGCTGTCGAATATCTCGGTACATCTTAGTCCCTCCTGGATGTACAGAGTAAGCTGAACTGTGCGCCTCCTTCATAAGCTCTTCACGCACATCTCTTTTGGCACACACACACGGCTACCATATCTCAACGAACCATCTTCATGGATCAGTAAATCGGTTCGTAGTCCGGCTTCCACCTGCTCTTGAAACTTTTGTAGTCTAGGATCCCGTGATTGTGTCGCTTTAATCTTCTCAACTAAGGACGATTGTACTTGCAACTGCATCAACTGTCTTGTAGCACGCGGTAGCACAACCTCCAAGTCAAATCTCCGAAACTCCTCAATGATCTCTCTCTGTGCAGTCAATAACTGAATTGCTGGTAACCGACTTAGCGCATCTGGCACGACGTTAACTTTTCCCGGATGGTACTTAAGATCAAGGTCGTAGTCGGCCATCAGCTCCAACCATCTGCGTTGCCTCATGTTCAACTCCTTCTGAGTGAACACATATTTCAAACTCTTGTGATCCGTAAAGACTTCAACTCTCTCGCCCAGAAGATAGTGTCTCCAAATCTTCAGGGCGAAGATCACGGCTGCAAGCTCCAAGTCGTGAGTCGGATAGTTCTTCTCATGAGTCTTCAGCTGTCTCGATGCGTAAGCGACGACTTTCCCGTTCTGCATTAAAACACATCCCAATCCTTTTCCAGATGCGTCGCTGTGAATCACCAGTCCTCCTGAATTATCCGGTACGGTCAGGATCGGGGCGGTTATCAACTTCTGCTTCAACGTCTCGAAGGCCAATGCACATCCATCCGTCCAAACAAACGGTACCTCCTTACGCGTAAGCTTGGTTAACGGCTCAGCTAAACGAGCGAAGTTCTCCACAAATCTTCTGTAGTATCCGGCGAGTCCAAGAAAACTCCTTATCTCCGCAACATTCTTCGGAATAGGCCAATCTCGAACTGCTGCAATCTTCTCGGGATCAACGGCGATTCCATCGCCCGACACGACATGCCCCAGAAACTTCACTTCTTCCAGCCAGAATTCGCACTTACTCATCTTCGCGAATAACTTCTCCTGTCTCAGCGTTTGCAGTGCGATCCTTAAGTGCTCGGCATGCTCCTCCGGACTCTTCGAGTACACCAGGATATCGTCAATGAATACCACAATAAACTGGTCCAAGAACGGTGAAAAGATCCTGTTCATCAAATCCATGAATATTGCCGGCGCATTAGTCACTCCGAAGGGCATCACTAAGTACTCGAAATGCCCATACCGAGTCCGAAACGCCGTCTTGCAAATGTCTTCTGCCTTCACTCGGACCTGATGATATCCTGATCGCAAGTCCAGTTTTGAGAATACCCTCGCGCCACTAAGCTGCTCAAAGAGTTCTCCAATGCGAGGGATCGGGTACTTGTTCTTAATAGTCACCCGGTTCAATTCTCGATAATCAATGCACATCCTTCTCGTGCCATCCTTCTTCTTTACTAAAAGAACTGGAGCTCCCCAAGGTGAGTTGCTGCTTCGAATCCATCCCTTCTCGAGTAATTCACCCACCTGTTTCTTAACTTCTTCCAATTCCACCGGTGCCATCGGATAATAAGATTTTGATACTGGCGCTGCACCAGGAATAAGGTCAATCGCAAACTCCACATCTCGCTAAGGCGGTAAGCCCGAAATATCTTCAAACACATCCATAAAGTCGCGGACAACTGCCGGCTCTTCATTACTATCCACAATCCTAGCCGCGAGAACATTGTTCGTCGGCCTAGCCCTAAACTCGACTGGCCCGACAGAACTGCTTCCTCCAATGAAAGTAAACTCAGGGTGTCCGGGAATCTGGAAAATTACTTTCCTTGCCCTACAATCAATGTGTGCGTGGAAAGTGCCAAGAAAATCCATTCCCAAGACTACTTCATAACTGCCCGTATCAATCACCAAGAAATCTGCAAAAAGCTCCCGTCCACAAACAACAACAGTACAATCTCTACATTCCTTACTAGCTATGATTTTCCCATTCCCAGTGTGTATGTCCCAAAAACTAGACAGGGTCGTGCAGGTGATCGAGTGTGTAGTTATAAATTTGGATGACATAAAACAGTGGGATGCTCCGGAATCAAACAATGCCAAAGCGGGAAAACCACGAACGAGTACAGTACCTGAAACCACTTCTCCTGATGCCTTGGCTTCCTCAGCTGTCAAAGTGAAAGCTCGACCCTGGTTGGGTCCTTGTGTCAGCTGCTTCTGCCCTTGGAACGGTCTCTGCGGAGGCTTCTGTATATCATCTCTCATGCGAAGCTTCGACGGACAAGCACTGACTGCGTGATCGGCTGCTCCACAAACCAGGCAAAGTCCCAGTCTCCTTCGACACTCCTTCTGCACGTGCCCAGGTAATTGGCAATAATCACAAGTCACGCTCTTCCTTCGATCAACGATCACAGGCTTCTTCATTGGCGCTACCCCTCGACGGTCCACAGGAATACCTCTGCGCCCATGATCTCGGTTAGGCACAAATGCAGGCTTCCTGGCTGCAACTGCTGTCTGGTGAAGGTTCCTTTTCGATCCTGATAAACTCTGCTGCTCTCTGGCTGCCGTAAGAACCTGCGAGAAAGTGGTCAAACCCAGGGAGACAATCTGCCTCTGGATGTCCACATCCAAACTGCGCAAGAACCTTCGCGCCCTGTCTGCCTCCTTGGCGACTAAGGGTCCAGCGAAACGGCCGAGTCTTGTCCGCTCCGCTGCATGTACATCCACAGCTGCTCCATTTTGTTTCAGCCCAATAAATCTCTCCTCCATTTCCTCCCGTGCAGTCCGCGGGAAGAACTTTTCCAAGAAACTTTTGGAGAAATCCGCCCAACTGATTGGCTTGGACAAGCGGGTCTCCTCCACGAGCCACCACTCTCGGGCGTAATCCACCAGCTGAATGCGCACCACATCAACTTTCTTGTTTTCTGGGATCTGTGCCGCAACCAATAAGTTCTCCGTGTCCACGAGCCACTGCTCGGCTGGCAATGGCTCCTCCAAGCCAGTGAAAGTAGTAGGACCCAACCGTCTGAAATCTGCCACGGTCCCTACTCGGTCGACTGGCTTCGCTACAGCGGTGTTTACAGACTGCTGCATAGCCTGCAAACCCTCCTGAAATGAATCCGCTTGCTGCTGGATCAGCTCAGTCTGCCTCTTCTGATTTTCCAACATCCCACGTATCACTCCTAACATGGCGGCTTCATCCACACGCCTCTGATACGTCTTGAAATTCTTATCTGCCATGGTCCTGAAATCAAAACAAACAACATTAGCATGATGATAGATTCTATATATAAATCAAGGCTAGAACTCCAAGATACTTAAATAGAGTGCTGCATTGTAGCTATGCCGCGGTATCATAGCCGCAATTACTTAACTCCACCCAAGTCGCCTAAGTCCTAGAGATAACAAGAGATTAGGTTTTCGAGTTAACAATGCAAAGTAAGTTTGCATATCGACATGATCTGGAAGAATGATTCAAGGACGGTAAAACGGTCAAGGTGGCAGGACATGTCTCCTAATCACGGGTATTATGATTCGCGTATCGGGTGCAATACCCAACTACAAAGAATCAACCCAATTAACCTATGGCTCTGATACCAAAAGAACCATGTCACGCCCCGCTTCCCAGAGTACGCAAACTTGGGCACGTGACATAGCCAACCATGCTACCTGCGGATAGGACGCACCGTCCACAGTCACATTACGGTTGTAGAGATATCAAGAACAGTAAAATAAACTAAACTAATACATGTCCAAATCCATAATAACAAGAATCAATAAACAATAAGTGCGGAAGCTAATGATCCAATACAATGAATAAACAGTACGTCCCATAATGCGGGCTCACATCTGGAAATGAAAAGCAATAAATAAACTAAATCCTAAGGACTCACTGTTCAGCCTGCTGGCTGAAGTACTCCTGCTCGGTCGACGACAAAGGTACGGAATCTGGGCCATGCAAAACCCAGACGTCAGCGCGTCATGATATCAAGTATACAGTATAAACATGGTAATAAACAATGCAAGCATGAACATGAATAAAGCAGTAATAAGAAGTAACAAGCAGGGTAATGTGCAACGGTGACTAAACTGTCCTATCAGGTTTTCTACTCTATAGTCTTTGAAACCAATTGATGAATCGTCGATGTAACTCAATAGTATCCCGTGCGTGCCCGGGACCACAGTCATGACCCTCGGGGCTGAATCCGAGACGTGCCGCTAAGCAGTAAAAGGTAATAGGATGGACGAGTGATGTCAGCATCAACACTCCGGAACTGGCCAAGCCCGTAAGACTGATCAGAACAATGTATCGAACTGTTGAGTTACAAGTCGGTTTCACCTTTGATTTCCCCATACCCCCAAACTATGTATGTCAGGTCAGGTATTCAGTAGTCAAGGACTAATGCCAACAAAATCAAGTAGAAGTAGGTCTGTCTGGATCGACAGCAGGAATGGTCAGGTTTGTCGGCATTAGGCATGAAATCAGGGAACAAGTAATGTCATGGTACAACATGATGTATATGTGTCAGGTGTATCAGGGTCAGGCCAATATGTCGTGCAATCGGGTAAGTGCTCACAACATGTACACAATCAATAATGAACAACAGCAGGAAACAGTATTTAACCACAATATTCCATATAACTACAGTGATGTTTATATTCTCTTATTAACATGTTCAATCATCTTTAGGGTGTAATAGCCACAAGGTAAAGCAATATTCACAATTATAAATTAAGGAACTACATGAAATTATACTAAATGTAATAATTGTCTCAAGAATGGTTTAACAGTTCAAGCAGATATGATTCAGTCGTTTTATTTAGTTAAAGCATGGATTGATATGGGTTAATTAATTACGAGGAACGGTTGTAACGATTCCATTATGAGGATAACAGCAATATTACGATATCAAATGCCATCATTAAGTTACGGTATTAAATAGTTTGAATTAAATTGCGTGGCAAGACTAGATCTCGCACGCTAGCATGTTCAAGCAAGTATTCAGATACTTGCCTCGACGGTCTGCAAACTGGAACACGGATGCGATGTCGGTAGAAACCACGATAAGATAGCACGGGCCACGGATCGAGTCCCAACAGAGGTCAACGGGATCACACGGACCAGGGGGCTTCGCTGGAGCGTCGGGTTCGCCAAGACGGCACGGTCGGATTCCGGCAAAATGTCATCGGTAACAAGTTAGCAACAAGATACGATACACGCAAAATACGACCAGCGAAGGGATTGTACCAACAGGAAGCACAAGGAAACTCACAGAGGAGAAACAGGGTGCAAACACGATGGCTCGACGGCACTGGGACGCCGGCGAGGCAGCGACGGCGAAGGACGGTGGCTGGAAAAATCCTGAGTTTGCTGGAACGAGGTGCTGCAGCGAGTGCGAGGGTGGTAGTCGACTCTGGTGGTCGAGGGGGAAGGGAGGTGGTCGGAGGTGGCGTCGACGAGGTCGCCGGCGCGTTTCTCCGGCGAACAGCGGAGGTTAGGCGAGGTCGGGAATGGGTGCAGGCGCGGGATCGTCGGGAGAACAGGAGGAGGAAGGTGCGGCGGTCGAGGAGGCGTTGCTGGCGGCGACGGCGAGGTCGCGGTGGCGACGGTGGCTGCGCGAGAACGAGGCTAGGGTTAGGGTTTGTTGGGTTCGTATGGAGGAAGATGGGTTGAGGGAGGCGGCTGTGCATGGTTATGTACATATAGAGGAGAGAGAGAGAGAGAGAGAGATTAGAGAGAGAAAGGGAGATTGGAGAGAGAAGGAAAGAGATTGAGGGAAGAGAGAGAGAGAGATGAGGAAAAGGAGGCGGGGCCCACGCGGTAAAACTCGTGCTGTGATTGGCTGAGGCCAGGTAAAGAATTGTTAAATTGAAGATTTTGAAGGGATTTGCACTGTTAAAGCAATATTCGTATATATATATAAAGTTTTATATATTAAATTAAAATGGGCCCTTTTTGGCGCGAAATGAAACATTTTCAAATCGCGCCCGGGTTGCACCCAAATGTTCCAAATTCAAATTATAGGATTTTAAGCGGGTTCCAAATTTTGAAAATAGGTGTTTAGTGATTAAAATGCATGCCCCCAAGTCGGACACTTGCACGCGCGCGTAGTCGCCCAAACTTGCCCGTTTAGCCAAACGGAACGGAATCTCGACACGCGGACGCTACCACGCGACTAGTGGCGACGAGTAGGCCAACATGGACATCTTAAATTTCATTTTCGGAGTTAAAATTTGTTATGTGCCAAAATGACTTAACCGGGTAAAATTTAGCAATAAACACCAGAATATCAGGAAAATTGGAATGAGCAAAATATAACCCTCAACTAGTAATATAAATAGTATTATTGGGCTCGGGTGTTACAATCCGCGTTCCACGTAGCCAGGAATTTTTCTATGGATGCTTCCCACGGGTTTACTGCCGTGTTCGGCGAGGACCAGGCTCTACTTTGGATGCTTCACACGGGGTCATTGCCGTGCTCTGCGAGGACCAGGATCCGCTCTGGACGTTTTCCACGGGGTCAGGAGTGACTGTTCATATCATAATATTGCATTATTATATTCCTCATTCTTATTCTTTTTATAAATAAACAGGTGCTTTTGATGCATGTCTGCTACATATTACAGATTACAGGTTCTTGGAGCGAAAACAGTGAAAAAGACAAAAGTTGATACAAAAAGTGGACTTTGACCAACAAACAGAAGACTCTTGATCAAGCCAACATCAAAGATAAAATTCACAAAGTACAAGGCAATGCAAGGTCCAAGATTACAAAGCGAACGGTTAAAAGCCTACCGCAATTATTCACTGGAGATCTGGAAGAAATATAGAAGCTATTTTAATAAAGAACCAAATAATAAGGAAGCCCAAAGATCCAAGGCCCAATACTTTCTTTTAAAGAGACATAAAATTTTACCAAAGCTTGAAGTCTACTTTGACTAGGTCTTCCTAAGGATATTTTGGTAAATGTAGACATGCAAATCAATTGTAACGTAGGGTTTCTATCTCCTATAAATAGAAGCCCAAATCATTGTATTCTTTTCATGCTTCCCTTCATTAATAAATTTCAGCATTCTTTTGGAGAGCATCATTTTTTGTAGGTAAATTATTTTCTTGCCTTAGTTTAATTTAGTTTAAGAATTTTATTAACTTGCAATAGATGTTTCTTCTCTTTAATAAAATCATGTCTTTCTTCATCCCTTCAATGAGCGGGTAGTTTCCTCGCTTGTTAGGGTTAGGAATAGGGAAGGATTTGAGAGATGAAGATCTCTCATCTCTTTTCTTTGCCAATCTTTTATGAAAATTAGAACTCCATGCATACCTTCTTATTCCGCTCCCTACGGCACTCTACCCTCGAGCTAACGGTGATACCGTAGTATAAAGGCCCGGATTTTAAGGTTTTCCATGGAGGTTAGGGTAAAGATTAAGAAAAGAAGGACAATGATCTAGAGGAAGAACAATCTTCCCAATCATCCTAATCCCTTTTATTAATATTTACCATAACACCTAATTAGATCTTCATATGGGTATAGAAAGCGGTGAGATTTATAGACTTTCCAAACTTAACCTAGACCTAACCCTAGCAAGATTTAGATCTAGATTAATTCAGTTTTTAGATTTAATAATCAATCCGAACACCCTTCGGAATTAACTCGTTAACGCGATTAGGAAATTCACAACATCCCTGTGGACCGACCCGTACTCACCGGCTAGCTGCAAAGCGACGCCGTTCTTGATTGCGGTTACAAATATTTTTGATCTATCTTTTAGAAAGCGCAAGCACGCTAAATCACACTAATCAAATGGCGCCGTTGCCGGGGATGGCGTAGAACTTTTCTTTTCGCAATTTCGGGTTAATCATAAAATTTAAAAAAAATCATAAAAATCTGAAAAATCACAAAAAAATATATAAATATATCATCTGTTATTTTTGGAAAGGGTATCTTTGTGTGAATTTTGCAGGATCTACGCACAAATTCGGATCTGGAAATCTACAGAAAGCGAAACAGCAAATAAACGATCCTATCAACAGAAGATTGCAACAACAGAGGAACAGAAAAAAATTTAGAGGACCGAGTCAACAAGTCAGCCCGCGATCTGGGGCAAAAAAAAAAGCGTCGGAGACCCAAAAAAATAAAAAAGCACCGGAGGCTCTTCCGGCCGCGGAACCGCCGCCGGAGACCATTTCTGGCCGTGGAACCGCCGCGGCCTGGTCGGTTCAGGAAAAAAAAACAAACAGGGGCAGAAGCGCGGAAAGAAAAAAAAAGTTTCTCTGTTCCTCCTCTGCAAAAAATTGCATATATTTTCTGAAAAATTCCTGCAAGATTTTGTGTGCTTTAAAAATCTTTCTCTTTCCAAATAACAATCTTGTGCAGGATTTTTGCGTCTAGATTAAAATAGAAATTGATTGCAAGTAATCTTTTTGTTGCACATCTTTTCTCGAAAATCTTTTTGCAACATTTTTTTTCCAAATAAAGATTGTTTGTGATATGCTTAAGATTATAACTGATTGCAGGTAATATTTTTCTGTTGCATATCTTTTATCAAAAATCTTTTTGCAACAATTTTCAAATAAAGAAAAAGAATAAGGAAAATTTTTATTACAAGAACTTGCAAACTTTTGCCGCAAATAAATCCTTGCACCAACAAACTTTCTTTCTTTCTCCCTTTCTTCTAACATGGGTACCCCACATAACAAATCACTTGCCGAACTTTGGTATCCCGAACCTAATTTTGCGTCGTTCGGCAATTTGTTCGATCAATTTAAAAACGATCCTTACTTACCTAAAAAATCTTTGAAAGATCACATAGAGGAGTCTAGGAGAAACAGTTTGACTTTTCAACCCACTTTGTGTCAACCAAGTCAACCTTCACCACTTCCATATGTTGATACCACTCTTTCGAGTCCTTCTGACACTCCTAGGCCGATGTCCATTGCTGAGCACATTGCTCAATCTCGCAGCCGATCTTTCATCCCTCTCCACACATCTAGTTCTAGGGATCTGCACGATTATTCACCTTTTTATCCACATGTTGACCCTATCCCTGTCCAATCTCCCACTTCCTACCAGTCCTACCCGACTTTCCCACCGTCACTAGACCCTGTTCCTACACAGCCTTTTGGGAGTTTCACATATCCAAACAATTTTGAATCTTTTACTGAAACCCCCTCACCACCCAAGTCTAGTTTGGAAGAGGCGTTGGAGGCGTATATCGCAGCAACAAATAAAATGGTTAGGAATGTGGAAGCGTCCGTGGCCACCCTTATGCAACCTGCTGAACCGGTAGCTAGTTTTCCGCTAGCTCCAAAATTTTCAATGTATGAGGCGGCAGTTGGACAGAGTGAGAATGAGAGAGGATTTTCAAATCAAACCTACCCTTACCCAATTGAAGCCCACAACTCCTGTTTTCCATCGATTGCCCTAAATAGTTCACCTGTTGAAAATAAAAATGAGTTGTGTGATTTTGTAGTATTTGATTTGCCAGATTATGAGGAACCCCTTTCGAGTGAAACCGCACCTAATCCTTTCGATCTTTACACCTCCACTCTAGAACCTAAATCGATAGATATCCATGCTTTTGATGAGGTGTCTAAAGAAATTGACTTTCAGTTGATTGAGGATATAGACGCCGGGAATATTTCGGATGATGAACATGTCGATTTAATTGAAATTTTATGTTCAAATCATCATCCCGAGTTATTAAATGTTTCTCCCGAATCTCATATGCTTCTTGATTTTGATGATAATGGCATGGATGAGTTGAATATTGAGGAGAATTATGAGGATAATATTGAGGAGAGTAGTGAGGATCATATTGAGGTTGAACCATTTTTCTTTGATGTGTCGGATTTTCCAATTCATCCTCTTGAACCATTACCTAAATCATCCTCCCTCTTTTCCATCGTTCCAACCACGCCTCATTTCACACTTGACGACTGTAAGCTTGAAAACTTTTCCTTCGAATCTGACACAGTTCTCACAGCCGATGACACTTACGAGTGTTTCACTTTTTCGGACGATGTTGAAGTCTCACCGTCCGAGTTTGAGTCCTTTGCATTTTCAGATGAGTTAGTTAATCCATCAGACTCGGTTGCTTACAGTCGTTTCGAACCATTGATGGAATCTTTCCAGTTCGACACGGTTTACTACGGTGAGAATGAGACTATCCCTAATTCACTCCCTTTCGTCCTTCCTATTGTTCCGACCGTGCAAGTGGCTGTTACGCTTTCATCTCCTATACCAAGTTCGGCGTACCCATGTTCTCTTGCGAATCTTGAGGGATTTGATCCCATTTCTCGACGAGTTGATAGGATAGCGCAATCACTTTTAACACATCGGTCATCACAAATTGTGCTAATTTATTCACTCGATTTACACCCTCAAGATCGCGCGACCCTTCTCTCTTCTTTTCGCCATTCTTCTCCCCCACCGAGACCATATTCTACCATTCTTCTTTCCACACGGTCTCGCGTGTTTCTCATTTCTCTTCTTTCCACTCCCTCCTTTCACCAACTATACCATTACCATGATAAGATCTTTGAATGGTTGGTGCTAACTTTTGGCTTGTGCAAGGCCAAGCTTAAGTTTGGGGGAATCTTTGTACATATGTATATATTTTTGGTTTTCTTTTCTATAAAAAAAAATTCAAAACATTAAAAATATAAAAAAAAATTATTATAAATAAATAAACAGGGGAGTACCGGCATTTTGACCCTCTTGGTTTAGCATGACAGTGAGGACACTGTCAAGTTTAAGTTTGGGGGTATGCTCGGTACGTCTTCTTCCTTCGCATTCATCTGTACATATTTTTGCATTTGCATACTTATTTGAAAACCCATAAAAATTGAAAATTTTCAAAAATTATAAAAATTATTGTATTCAATTTTGGCTAATTGACTTTGGTTTGACAAATAGGTTAACTGGCTAGGAACAACTAGATCTTAAACTTAGTAAATTAAAAACCCTAAAAATAACCTTCCTTAAAGTTTAACGGTAGAAAGTATATGTCTTTGTAGTTTATTTAGAAATAGGCAAATTTTGGGTTCACTTCTTGGGCTAAGTCGAAACAAAGGAAAAGTATTGATGTTCTTATTAGAGTATAAGTTTGAAAAATAGTTCCTAGCTTAAGTCTAGATTCTGAAAATGTATACCCTACAATCTGCACAATCACGCACCTTGAAACTTGGAATAGTAGAGGAGACCATGAAATGCTCTTGTCTAAAGTCCTTAGTACGAAGAAAATAAAAGAAAAAAGAGTGAATAAAGAAAAGAAAAAAATGAACACTGGTTTTTGTGATTACTTAAGGCTGTAAAAATAGAAAAATATTTAGCGAGGGTGCTTCATCACCTAGTGCCTTAGACCAACTGGTTTGGGAGTCACTGCTAAAAGCTTTGGGTGTTGCAAGACTATGAATTACGCTTTAAAGTACAAACATATCTTGTAATCGGTTGTTGGTACCTCAAGAAGTATTAACAGTCGCATGAAGGATGTGTAAGCAAAATTCAATTAAAAATTCACCAATTAATAAGTGCTTTGGACAATGGACAAGAGTACAATTGCTTGATTTGAATTTCCAAGTATAGGGGTGATTTTTACACACACGTGGGGATATGTGATTGGAGTTTAGATGAGAGAAAGGAATGAAGAATAAAACTTGTATCTTTAGTAGAGTTGATAAAAATTCCTAAGTGGAGATGGAACCCTAGAAGGAAAACTTAAGAGATGTCGAAAGCTAAGTAAGTCTATAGAACATATTTAATCTTAAGTTAGATGATGAGGAAGTGTGAAGAATATGGGCGGATAATTTACGGGTCGAAGATAATAGAATTCCTTGCTAGAAACCCTAATTGGAGAACAAAAGTCGAAAAGCCGAATTGATAGGATTTTGTGGGTAGTATCCGCTGAAAACCCTCAGGAGACAACACTCCTCCTACTAGGGACACCTAGAGGTTTAACGGCTTGTTGCACGAGCTCAGTGCAATCGTGTTTCCCTGCGAAAGTGTGGTTAGGATTTTAGTGAATAAAAATAAGTTTGCTCGAGGACGAGCAAAAAATAAGTTTGGGGGTATTTGTTCATATCATAATATTGCATTATTATATTCCTCATTCTTATTCTTTTAATAAATAAACATGTGCTTTTGACGCATGTCTGCTACATATTACAGGTTACAGGTTCTTGGAGCGAAAACAGTGAAAAAGACAAAAGTTGATACAAAAAGTGGACTTTGACCAACAAACAGAAGACTCTTGATCAAGCCGACATCAAAGATAAAATTCACAAAGTACAAGGCAATGCAAGGTCCAAGATTACAAAGCGAACGGTTAAAAGCCCACCGCAATTATTCACTGGAGATTTGGAAGAAACATAGAAGCTATTTTAATAAAGAACCAAATAATAAGGAAGCCCAAAGATCCAAGTCCCAATACTTTCTTTTAAAGAGACATAAAATTTTACCAAAACTTGAAGTCTACTTTGACTAGGTCTTCCTAAGGATATTTTGGTAAATGTAGACATGCAAATCAATTGTAACCTAGGGTTTCTATCTCCTATAAATAGAAGCCCAAATCATTGTATTCTTTTCATGCTTCCCTTCATTAATAAATTTCAGCATTCTTTTGGAGAGCATCACTTTTTGTAGGTAAATTATTTTCTTGCCTTAGTTTAATTTAGTTTAAGAATTTTATTAACTTGCAATAGATGTTTCTTTTCTTTTATAAAATCATGTCTTTCTTCATCCCTTCAATGAGCGAGTAGTTTCCTCGCTTGTTAGGGTTAGGAATATGGAAGGATTTAAGAGATGAAGATCTCTCATCTCTTTTCTTTGCCAATCTTTTATGAAAATTAGAACTCCATGCATACCTTCTTATTCCGCTCCCTACGGCACTCTACCCTCGAGCTAACGGTGATACCGTAGTATAAAGGCCCGGATTTTAAGGTTTTCCATGGAGGTTAGGGTAAAGATTAAGAAAAGAAGGACAAGGATCTAGAGGAAGAACAATCTTCCCAATCATCCTAATCCCTTTTATTAATATTTACCATAACACCTAATTAGATCTTCATATGGGTATAGAAAGCAGTGAGATTTATAGACTTTCCAAACTTAACCTAGACCTAACCCTAGCAAGATTTAGATCTAGATTAATTCAGTTTTTAGATTTAATAATCAATCCGAATACCCTTTGGAATTAACTCGTTAACGCGATTAGGAAATTCACAACATCCCTGTGGACCGACCCGTACTCACCGGCTAGCTGCAAAGCGACGCCGTTCTTGATTGCGGTTACAAATATTTTTGATCTATCTTTTAGAAAGCGCAAGCACGCTAAATCACACCAATCAGTGACATAATCCGCGTTCTACATAACCAGGAATTTTGCTCTGGATGCTTCCCACGGGTTCACTGCCGTGTTCGGCGAGGACCAGGATCCGCTCTGGATGCTTCACACGGGGTCATTGCCGTGCTCTGCGAGGACAAGGATCCGCTCTGGGCGTTTTCCACGGGGTCAGGAGTGACATAATCCGCGATCCACGTAGCCAGGAAGGGTTGACTTTATCCGCATTTCACGGAGTCGGAGTTTGACTCTCGGTCATCTATACACCGCCGAGCCATGGAACTGGGAGTTGCCGCTGTTCCGCTTTGCTCGATGTTGTGTCCGTTGTAATAAGACGAATGTTGAGATGATCTCTAGGCTGTCTTTGAATCATTGAGATTTGGCCTCTCCTTCTGACGAAGCTTGGGGAGGACGAGTGTGATTCCCTCTTTGTTTGCGCCCCTGGATTGTATACAGGGATTGACATGATATCACCTGTAGGGCATAAAGTTTCATTCTTTCATTTTTTTTATTTCTTTCCGCGATGCTCTATCATTTCAGCTTTTTACATCGCGAAAATCGTGATTGCCCAATCATTTCAGCTATTTTTCGTGGTGCCCAATCATTTCGGCTATTTGTTTTATTTTTAATCGCTGCTTTTATTGCGAGTTGCCCAATCATTTCGGCTATTTTTCCAGTATACATTTTTTTACTTTCTGATTTTGTTTGCAAGTTGCCCCATCATTTCGGCTATTTCGTATGCATGTGTGGCTTGTCAACTTCTTGCTGCAAGATTGGAATTAGACACCGGTTTCGGCATCAGCACCGCTACAACTGGGATATGGCCAGGAGCGAATCATCATTTGCCTCTGTCGATGTCGGACAAAGGTGGCTTAGCGATCAGGGTTAAGATCCTGTCGACTAAGGCTTTTGACTTCATGAGCCGTAAGGGTCTCATAAAGGTATTTCTCCCTGCGAGTTGTAAGGATCTCGTAGGTGCGTTTTCTCCTTAGGAATCGTGAGGACTCCTAAGTGTATGATCTCTTATAAGTCGTAAGGATCTTACAAGAGTGTTTTCTTCTTATAAGTCGAGAGGACTTATAAGGGTTGTTCACCATATACACATATCCCTAGTCACACATGGGACTTTGTTAGGGAAATGTTTATTCGCGCCCGTGGATTGTATACAAGGGTCAGCATTGAGCCACTTGTAGGGCAGTATCGAAGATTTTGGCGGCTGCTTAAGAACAGGTTTAGGTCCCTGTAGCTTAAGACTTTCAAATCTTATGAGCCGTGAAGGTCCCATAAGAGGGTTCTCCTTACGAGTCGTGAGGATTTCGCAAGTGTGTTTCTCCTTAGGAATCGTGGGGATCCCTAAGTGTGTTGCTCCCTTGTGAGTCGTAAGGATCTCATGCAGGTGGTTTCTCCTTACAAAGTCGAGAGGATCCTGCAAGTGTCTTTTAACGGGATTGCGCCCTTTCGGGTTTTCACAAAACTCTCCGGCAGCCCTGCTGTTTTTACTCACGGAGCCCTTTCGGGTTTTCATCCGTGCCCATTTTGCTTATGGACATACCGTTTTCCTTTTTCTTTCTTCTTTTTTTTTATTCTTTTTTTTGTATCAGCTTTGGGATGCTGCAATCCACCGTTGTTTATCGACATCTCGGTCAACGGCTAGTTTTAGGACATAGTTTAAGGACGTTTCGGTCCGTCGTTAGTTTAAGGACGTTTCGGTCCGTTGTTAGTTTAAGGACGTTTCGTTCCGTTGTTAAGGAAGCCGGCTACTACTTACAGAGTTTAGGCTTAGGAAGATAGCGAGCGGACATAGTCGTCATCATCTATCGTTGACCTATACCATGACTCGTCAGGCATAGTATTTCTTCAGGAAGCGACCATTTATTGGCCTGAAGGGCCTTTCGCCACGCATGTCCATGAGTAGATAGGTGTTTCCCCCAAATCAGAGCAAAGCTCTGTTTGAAATTCAAAATTCAAAAATTGAAGCAACGCTTTAAGTCCCTTGCGCTGCGCGCAACGTGCCACGTGTCAAAAGCTGATACGTCAGCGCATCGCCCAAGGCAGCGCGCCCAATCAGAGAAAGGCTCTATTTAAAACAAAATTAAAAGAAGCAACGCTTCAGTTGCACTGCGCTCTGCGCTGCGCGACACGTGGCAGCGCAGTTGCACTGCGCTCTGCGCTGCGCGACATGTGTCAGGCGTAGGTGTGTTTGCGCAAAACAGAATTAAAATTCTGAAAGATCTTTCTGTTCTTGTTAAAGTAAGAAAATTGTCTTCAGTAAAACAGAAGCCCTTGGATCAAAGATCCAACGGTGGAGAAAATTCCCCAAATCACTCAGAGAAGGATCTCGTTAACAAATTTAACAAATTAATGGGCACTATATAAAGGCCCCTAGACCCCAATTCAATGAGCATCAACATCAAGATCAAAAAACAAAAACACAGAGAATAGAGAGAGCTCTGAAAAATTGTGAGAAGAACTCAAGAAGAGAAAAAAGGTAAAAACCTTTATAAAAAAGAAGAACTTCTGAATAGATCATTGATCTAAGAATAAGATCAATGATCTTCAATAAAAATTAAATAATAACAGTGCCTTGCACTTGCAAAAACTGCACTGTAGCGCTCCTGGGTTGGCGCAAGCCACCAGAGAGCGCCACGTGTCAGTACCATAACAACTTGCGCTATGCGCTTTTAAGATAAAGCATTGCTCTCTGAAATTGGTGCAACTCATCAGAGCACGCTACGTGTCAGCAGCGCAACAGCGCAGCGCACTGACGTAGCGCACTGCGCTTGCGCTCACCCGAGTGTGACACATGTCACCTCCACATGCGCTTGCGCTCAATAATTGGCGCAAAGCGCCTGACAGGCCACATGGCCACTGTCAGTTTGATTAATGCACTGCATTATTTACAGAAGGGCCAAGCCTAATTAAAAAAGGCCTAACAGGCCTAATAAAATGCAATGCATTATTTTAAAAAAAGGGCAGAGCCCAAACAAAAACAGATGCTGTGCATCATTTAAAAAGGGACAGAGCCCAAATCAAAAAGGCTTAGCAGGCCAAAAGAAAATGCAGTGCATTATTAGACAGGGGCAAAGCCCTAGCATAGGCCTAATAGGCCGAAGACAAATAAAAACGTTGATCATCTTCAATTGGACTTAGCCCAATTCTGGCCATAAGTCCTCAAATTAAATTGACTGAGCACGAATGCTCTCCTAAATCAATTTACACCCGGTTCGAGGGTACATCTCCGAACTCCTCTGATTCCTATCGTTGTAATCCTTCAATGATGTCAGAGAGGCGACGGGTCCTGACAACCATACATCGATACAGACTGTGGGGTCCTTAAACCCACGGACTTATGCGTCCTTAAACCAAGATATGGACTGTGGGGTCCTTAAACCCATGGACTTATGCGTCCTTAAACTAATGGACTTATGCGTCCTTAAACACATCCATATAGACTATGGGGTCCTTAAACCCATGGACTAATGCGTCCTTAAACTAATATCTATCCCCAAAACTGGCATTGGACCACCATGTCCCTAAACTGGAACAATAGAGCCCCCAAATGATCTTTTGTCGGATCTAAACGATCCCGTTTAAGTCGATCTTAGTCTCAAATTGGACTAACGTATTCTTAACGAACGTTTAAGTTGATCTTAGCCTCAAACATGGCCAACGTATCCTTAAACTAAAACCCCAAACCCAAACCCAAACCTAAGAAAATACGGATTTGGACTAATCCACGTTCTACGGGCGACGAAATAAATAGTCTCCGTATACAATCCACGGGCAACCACAAACAAAACAAACACACATGACACGAAGTGAACTTCTGGAGCAGGAGAAAGTGGCTACCGCGATGCGGCAGCGTAATTAACTGCAGGGGCTTGCGCCTATAGTGAAGAGCGTCCCCATAATCAAAAACCCCTCAAGCAAGGGGGAATCTGATGAAGTCTGCTACATCGGCCGCATCCGTCTAAACCTCCGATACACGGTGCCATAAATCAACTTGGCATCTTCGGAGAGGTGGACGGATAAAACCAAATAGCTTCTGCCCCCGAATCTCAGGCAAGACGTTCATGTCTCGGCCGCCGTTCGGAGGGGAACAGATTCTGGCACACCCGGTGGGACCTCTTCCTCTTTCCACTCCACACTTTGTGTGTCGTGTTCGCGAACGAATCACGGTTTGCTGTGGTTACCTATGGATTCGAGATACTTAGATTTGGTGTCTTGCTCCGTGCAGAAAACAAAAAATCAATGGCTTCAAACTGCACTACCTGCAACTCTTGCTTCGTCCTTGCTGGAGGAGTGACTTATGGGCCCCAAGCGGCCTCCCTTTTCAAGATACCAGTGGAGCAGGTAACTCAAGCCACCGCTGGACTATTCTTCGGGACCATGCTCCCACCGATGAGCTTCAATGCCCCAATGACATCGCAAGAAGCTCCAAAGAAGTTGGTCTTTGATCGACTTACCACTGCCGTGACCCCTCTCAACGGGTCGCCCAACTTCAATACCTCAGTTTTCAACAGACTGGGCCAGAACGTCTACAAGCCCGCGATACCCGAAGCTGCCATCCCAAAGCGGATAGCCATCCCGGCTCAAGCGGACGAAATCATAGAAAAGGCTTCTCCTTCCAAGAAGTCAGTTTTTACAAGGCTGCCCATTCCGGTTTCTGCTCCAGGCGAGGTCTTCAAAGCTGCTTCCCCTGCCCAGAGGAGGTATGATGAAGTCACCCTTATAACTGAAACAACTCCATCCGCACGACACGCTCGATGTCGTCACTGGCGCCGAGTGAGAAAGGCTGGGGGCAACCCCCCCTCTGGGATAACTTCGCCAGCTCTAATGGTGGGGATCGATGCTGCTGTTCCAACCGAGAACAACTTTGAACTGCTCAACAAGGTGCGCAGAAACTCTCCTACTGCAGTGCTGAAGAGAACTCCTTCATCTGTGGGGAATGATACAGAGAAGAAGCTGGAGCAGCCCCCTCAGCGGATGTCATCTAAGATTTACAAAGTCTGGCGTCAAGTCCAAGATTCGGTTGTTGATCAAGACTACCTCTGCCGACAGAAAAAGATGAAGGTTCGGCAGGAGAAGGACTACTCTGTCAAGCCAGAAAAAGCAACAGCTGGCTGGGTGCTCACTGCAACGGCTCCCTCAACGTCAATCACTCAAAATAAAAGGAGGCCGCAAAAAGCCCCTGTGAACATGGCGAACCGTAAAAGTGCTGAGCACAAACGCCCCAAGTCTGGGGACATGGTGGTCCATACTGTTTATATGGTTTCCGGAAAGGAGGAAGGCCATGCTTCGATGGGTCACCGACCGCTCACTCGATCCGTGACCAAAGCCCAGGAGCAACAACAGAAGCTTCAGGAAATGATGACTGCAATGGCTTCACTTACCGGGCCAAAAGAAAGCTCGGAGGCATCATCAGAACAGCGTCACGAACAAGAAACCGATGCTGACTTCTTACGTAAAGTCCTTGAAAAGAAGGACAAAGAGGCAGCAGAACAAGCTACCAACATAAAACAAATGGCGTTCCTCTTCCAAGATATGGTAGGGATGATGTTACAGCCGGACCCTCCAGCTGAAGACCCTCCGATCATTGTTGGAGACGACAGAGGGGAGACATCCGATCCTCCTATGGCTCTTTCAGCAGCCAAGGAAGAAACCATTTCCAAGGCCGCCCTGGATGACTACATAGCTCAGCAAATACGAGCTCATCAGCCGAGTGAAGCGGCTGGGCAAATTGTTAGAACTGGACGACCCTATCCGGGCTGGTATGACCAAATCAGTTACCCGCCGGGATATACGATCCCTAAGCTCCACGTATATAAAGGGACAGGGAATCCGCATCAGCATGTCGCTCAATTCAGGACCTTATGCGGCAATACTGGAGGCGGTGACAAATTGTTGCTTCGCAAATTCGTCGGCAGCTTAGCAGAAACAGCCTTTGAATGGTATTCGGAGCTACCTAACGACTCTGTCAAAACATTTGCGGAGATGGAGCTACTGTTTACACAAAGATTCACGAGTGCTAGTGAACGCACCCCGATAATAGCACTGATAAATGCCAGGATAAGGCCAGGAGAAACGTGGATCCAATATGCAACACGATGGTGGAACCTATGGTCGAAATGCGAACAACGCATAGAAGAGGCACCTGCAGTAGGCATGTTCATGGGCACTCTCGATCCGCAAGCGACCATCTCGCAATTCATGATGTTCTTCAGGCCGACCATCTTCCAGGCCTTGATCGACAAATTATCCCAAATGGACCAGATGGGCCATGGACCGTCTCCTCCAAAACTGGACTCTCGAAATGAGAAGGGGAAAGGGAAGGCGATCGTCGTCGCCAATGCTCAGCAACAGCCGAGCAAATCAAAGCCGGTTGTTCGCCAAAACAACGTGCGTCCACGCCCATCCCTCGAGGAGAGACTGGGACGTCCTTACTCGTTTCCTCAGAATAAAATGAGAAGACTGTTCGAGCTGGCAGTGCGCAATAGACTCATCAATCTACCGAGTCCAAAACGTCCGTCGCAGCCAGGCGATCTCAATAATCCCAATTATTGCCCTTACCACCAAACGGTAAGTCACCCGATCGAGGATTGTTTCGTCTTTAAGGGATGAATCGAGGATCAGTACCTACAAGGCAAGTTTGCGCTGTCTGAATACTGGAAGGTAAACCCACAACAGCCGCACACTCCAAAGAAGACGGACACGATGGGGCGGCTTGTTCTTTTGTTGAGGACGAAAACGATGAAGAAGACTCATCAGATGAATCCGAAGACTACGTAGCGAGTTGTCATGTGATCTCTCACTCATTGGCGGATGATAAAGAGGCTCCTTGCGCCGAGAAACCGAGGGCGGACCCTGAACCAGAAATTCCGCGGCCGTCAGACGAGTTAATCGATGCCTTCCTGAATGAGATTCGTCTGAAAGTTAAAGCCAATCAAGAGCGTGAGATGGCCATACTTGAAGGAGCCAAACACCGACGACTGGACCAAAGAGTCGAGGCACTCCCGTCAAATCAAAAGCCATCCGCTGTGGATAAAAACAAATTCAAGACGAGGAAAAGGTTTGCTAAGGCCGTATCAATGGGAATGAAGCTACCACCCTCTGAAGGAAACACTCTCGACGGAGTAGATATACATCCTAACTACTGCTTGTATCATCAGAAGATCATACATCCTACCGAAGACTGCGACTCCTTTAAGTGTTGGTGGCAAGGGTATGTCGCTCAAAAGCAACACTTCAACAGGACAAAGCATGGAGCTTGTAGACATCAGAAAAATGCGATAGATGAGCGCAAAAGAGCCGCTGACGACTGTCACATAGCCGACTCCAAGGGATCGCAAATTATCACCTTCGGAAGCGACTCTGACGAAGAAGCTGCCCTCAACCCTCTCCTCAAGGAATCCATTTCGAAAATGAAAGAATTGAGGAGTTGCGAGAACGTTCAGCCGTGCAATCGCACGCTACTCGGAAAAAATCTCGGCCTCACGAACAAAGGATCGAGCAAAAGGGATAAAGAGAAGGGAAAAACAGCCCTCGTAGCCAATACTCAACATCAATCAAGTGGCCCTAGACCGGTTGTTTGCCGAAACAACAAGCTGCAACCCCTCCAGGAAAAGTTGAAATGTCCTTACTCGTTTCCTCAAGATAAAACAAGGAGACTGTTCGAGCTGGTAGTGCGCGGCAGACTCATCAATCTGCCGAGTCCAAAACGTCCGTTGCGGCCAGGCGATGTCAACGACCTCGATTATTGCCCTTACCACCAAACGGTAGGTCACCTGATCGAGGATTGCTACGTCTTCAAAAACTAGATTGAAGACCAATACCAACGGGGCAAGTTCGTCATCTTCAAAAACTGGAAGGTGAGCCCGCCACAACCACATGCTCCGAGAAAGACGGATACGCCGGGGGCAACGTGCTCTTTCATAGAGAAAGCCCCATTGACCGAAAAGTCAGTAAACTAGAGATTCGCCTCAAATACGGTAACGATGGACCGAAATGTCCTTAAACTAACGACGGACCACTACGTCCTAAAACTAGCTGAAGACCGAAACGTCCTTAAACTACTTCCGTGGCATCCTCAGGCTGACGTGATAAAAAAAATAAAAATAAAAAAATAAATAAAAAATAAAAAAATAAAAAAAATAAAATCGGTATGTCCATAAGCAAAATGGGCACGGATGAAAACCCGAAAGGGCTCTGTGAGTAAAAACAGTAGGGCGACTGGCGAGTGTTTGTGAAAACCCGAAAGGGCACAACTTCGTTAAAAGACACTTACAGGGCCCTCTCGACCTTGTAAGGAGAAACCACCCGCATGGGATCCTTACGACTCACAAGGGAGCGACACACTTAGGGATCCTCACGATTCCTAAGGAGAAATTACACTTGCGAGATCCTCACGACTCGTAAGGAGAACTCTCTTATGGGACCTTCACGGCTCATAAGATTTGAAAGTCTTAAGTTACAGAGACCTGAACCTGTTCTTAAGCAACCCCCACAACCTTCGATATTGCCCTACAAGTGGTTCAATACTGACCCTTGTATACAATCCATGGGCGCGAATAAACATTTCCCCAGCAAAGTCCCACCCGTGACTAGGGATATGTCCATATGGTGAACAACCCTTGTAAGTCCTCTCGACTTATAAGGAGAAAACCCTTTTGTAAGATCCTTACGACTTACAGGGGAATATACATGTAGGAATCCTCACGATTCCTAAGGAGAAAACACACCTACAAGATCCTCACGACTTGTAGGGAGAAATACCTTTGTGAGACCCTTACGGCTCATGAAGTCAAAAGCCTTAGTCGACGGGATTCTAACCCTGTTCGCTAAGCCACCTTTGTTCGACATCAACAGAGGCAAATGATGATTCGCTCCTGGCAATATCCCAGTTGTAGCGATGCTGATGCCTGAACCGGTATCAAATTCCAAGTCCTTTCATGGCAAATGATGATTCGCTCCTGGCAATATTCCAGTTGTAGCGATGCTGATGCTGAGATTGGCATCAGATTCCAAGTTCCACACTCGTGATAAAAAAAAAAATCAGCGAGCCATACATGCATACGAAATAGCCGAAATGATGGGGCAACTTGCAATAAAAAGCAGCGAGTAAAAACATGTGCACACAAAATAGCCGAAATGATGGGGCAACTTGCAATAAAAAGCAGCAAGTAAAAAAAATGTGCACACAAAATAGCCGAAATGATTGGGCAACTCGCAATAAAAAGCGGCGAGTAAATATAAAATAAACAGCCGAAATGATTGGACACCGCGAAAAATAGCCAAAATGATTGGGCAATCGTGACCTTCGCGATATAAAGCTGAAATGATAGAGCATCGCGGAAATAAAATAATAATACAAAAGAAAAATGAATGAAACTTTTGCCCTACAGGTGAGATCACATCGATCCCTGTATACAATCCAGGGGCACAAACAAAGAGGGAACCATACCTTCCCAACAGGCTTCATCAGAAAGCGAGGCCAAATCTCGACGGTTCATAAACAACCTAGAGACAATCTCGATATTTGTCGCAATATTGCAGACACAATGTCAACAAACGGAGCAAAAAGAAGATCCCTAGCTTCAGGGTATCGACGTCGATATCGACAACTTAGAGATCACCAACGGCGTTCTCCTCATTCCAACCAGATGCAGATACAACGCCAACAAAAGACCTCGTGGTCGAAATAAAACGAGGCTACGGCAAAATCCCAGCTTCATCTCAATAATCGTCTCGATACAGCAGAAGAGATGTTAACAAAGGCGTTCCTTTGCAGTCTATCAAGATGCAGATACAACGCCAACGAAAGACCCCATGGTCGAAACAAAGCGGGGTGACGGCAAAATCCCAACTCCACCCCAACGTTCGTCTCGATACAGCAGAGGAGTTATCACCCCAGCATTCTTTCTCCAACAGGATTCGGACATGACAAAGCAAACGAAGCGAAGGCCAAATTCCTAACTTCAAGGTCTTAACGGCGAATCATATAAAGCCTGAAAGACAACTGGAGATCATCCTACACCAGTGCGGAATGGTCACCACTTCGACGCTCGTCTCGACACAGCAGATGCAACATCATCAAATAACGGAGCCACGGCAAAATCCCTAGTTCCAAATCTCAACGGTTCACTAGCAACCTAGAGACAACCGTGATGTTCGTCTCGATACAGCAGACGAGATGTTACCCCAGCGTTCTTCCTCCAGCAGGGTTCAGACGCGACAATCAAACAAATGGAGCCACGGCAAAATCCCTAGTTCCCACCGCGACATTCATCTCGATACAGCAGACGCGATGCCAGCAAACGAAGCAAAGGCCAAATTCCTAGCTTCAGGGTCTTAACGGCAACTCACATAAAACCTGAAAGACTATCGGAGATCATCCCACACCAGCGCGGAGTGGTTATGACTCATCGGGGCTCTCCAAAATAAGCCTAACCTCAAGTAAAAAGCGGCAAGGCAAAATTCTCAACGCTTGCTTTTCCGACGGTCAAACTGCTAAGGAGGATTTCTTGAAGACGTCTTGTCCAGCCCTCGAAGGGATCAGAGACACGGCAGTCGCAGGGCTACTCGAACAACACGATTTCCTATCGAGGAATATATCAGCTGATGCGACGGTACGACGGCCAAAACCCTAAGTACCTTAGACCCTAACGGACTTCTGTCATAAAGAGCAGAGGTTAACTTTGACGTTAGGATATTCTTGCGAGAAATGCTCGATTCGTTTCGACTTGTGAAGAAATTGATGTCTTTATAAGAACTTCTCGACGCGGCTCGACTCGTAAGATAAATCCTTAGGCAATAAGAATTAAAAAACTTATTCCCTAAGCACTGGGACCCTGCAAGTTGGCCTAAAACGGTCTCTTGCATACTATCCACGGGTCTCACTCTCCAAACTCGAATCTCGAAAAGGAGGGAAACAACCGCTTACGGGTCCTCTCGACTCGTAAGAGGGAAAATTCTCTTATAGGATCCTTACGACTTGTAAGAGAAAACGCACTTAGGAATCCTCACGATTCCTAAGGAGAAAATCCACCTACGAGATCCTCTCGATCCGTAGGGAGAACAATCTCTATGAGACCCTCACAGCTCATAGAGTTGAAAAGTCTTAGGCAGCAGATCTGAACCTGCGGCCTAAGCCATCGCTATTTCTTAAAGAAACTAAGATGCTTACTAAATTATCTATCAACCATGTTTATTAAGACAGCATACTGATAATAAGAGAAAGGGAGAAAGCAAAAGAGCATACAAGACATTGCAAAGAAAAAATGTGTATCTTTATTTATTAATTCAGTCAAGTACAAGGTGAATTGTACAAAAGAATAAAGAATGGATACATCTTATTTGAAAAAGAAAAATTTTACAAGTATATTAATACAAAGGCAGCTACTGGGAAGGAAGCGTCTTAAATAACCCTATCAGTTGTTCGCGCACTTCCTTCCATGCCTTTTCCTGATCGGCCGCCACCGCCAGTTCCGCCTCCACTTGAGCCCGTTGCTACAAGAAGGATGCAAGTTGCTCCCCAACGGCCTGCTGAGCTGCTTCGCGGCCTTGGGCATTACGCTCGGCAGCGTCGAGTTTCTGCTTCAGGTTCAACCCATTTGAGATGTGTTCCAGGAGGCCTTCGAAGATAGCCTTCACTTGGGCAGCGTTAGCCTCAACCTCAGCACGCAGACGAGCCGTATCACTCGAGGGCTTTTGGAATTCCCTCAGCCGTAAAGCCGCTTCTTGTTCCAGGTGACGGAAGTAAGAAGCGCTTTGCTCGATCCATGCTGCTCTTTGATTGCTTACGGTTAAGGTCTCAGGAGCAGGGCGCATAAACTCTGACTGATGCAGACGGACCTCGATTTCCCTGCAGTGGTTTACCCAAAGCTCGACGATGCCTCCATCATGAAAAGTCACAAGCGCCGCCAACATCGGGTTAACCTCCGCAGCAGATGGGAGAGCGTCTGCGTCAAGCTCCACGACGTATCCGCTCAGCATACCTAAGCTCATTACGGCACCCTTTGAAGACGGACGTCTCAGGAAGGGGCCTGCCGGCATTGTGACTCGAGACTCAAAAGGCGCCGGGATCGGAATGACAGCTGAAAAAACAAAATACGATTAGATGACAGTTCAAGAAATACAAAAAAAGTCATTGATGAGATAGTTTACTATACCAGCTATAGCGGGCGGCAAGGCCGGAAGGGCCGGTGGCGCGATCGATCTCTCATCCCCTCCTTCGATTTGTAGCACTGCAATCAGGACAAGGGAAAGTTAGAAATAATTCCATCACTAAAAAAGGAAAGACATCAGTTGGAAACTATACTCACTAGCACCACTGGAGGAAGAAGCGAGTTCAGATGGGAAGGAGAAGTGTGGGAGCAACACCTGATAGAGATGATCAAAAAGCACTCCTGAAAATACACAATAGTACGACTTTAGTACATAAATTATGCGGCTAAAAGATAAAACTAATAGATTGCAAATCTATACCTTCCAACATCTTTGATGGTATAAGGGAAGGCTGAGAGGTGACCACCGCCAAGGCAGTAGTTGACGGCGCTCCTTCGAGCAATGGAGCATCGGCACTGGCCACACCTGCGTTAAAAACAAAGATAAACTTGTCAGAAAGGATCGCAAGATATAAAAAGGGGGGAAATAACTCAAAATTTACCTGATGGGCCGCCAGCCGAAACGGAGGCGTCTCCCTCCTCCATTGATACAAGTCCACCTCCCGTGGCCTCATCACCGGACTCGACAGGGGCCGTCGTCATGCTCGCGAGGCCAGGAGACGGCGGAGGACTGTAGGCGGGGAGAGCAATGATCGGAGCATTGCCAGACTCTTGAGAAAGAGCGGCCGGCTCGTCCTCAGGAATCATGCCCGCCTCACCCGCAACTCCCTCGGGCTCGGCGGTCGCCATTGTCTCATCTGCCGTCACCATGGGGTCGCCGGTCTCAGGCGCCTCTTCCGCCGCTGCCCCAGGCTCAGTTATAGCGGTCGTCTCATTTGCCGCCACCTCAGGCTCGGCATCGACCACCATCTCTGGTGCAGCTCCCTCAGCTCCTAGCTCAGTTTCAGCGACCCCGGCAACGTTGCCCACCGTCGGCTCGGGTTCAACCGACGCCTCTTCCTCTGTCCCCTGAGGTTCGACGGTTTCCGCCTCCCCTTCGATTGGACTTGGCCCTGCAGGACAAGACATATAAGAACCGACAAGTTTACAATTCTTACAAACAAAGCTTGAAAGATACATTACCTGAAGTGGACTTATCATTAGCCCCACGAGCTGCACGCGCCACCTGTCTGTGAGCTATGGACAAGGCGACCGGGGGCTCTTCTGAGGGAGTATCAGCATAAGGGACGGTACTTGGGCCAGCTCCCACGGCCAAAGCAGCCCTGCGTGCCTTCGCCTCATGCCTTAGCCACTTTCTCTCCTCCTGAGCCGTTGAGACAGACCTCTTCAAAGCCTCCTTCATTGAGACGTCCTCGTCTGTGAACAGGGATGCCTCCAAATCCTTCAAGGCATCCCTCGTCGACTTGTCGAGTTGAGGCTCTCACGGCAGCCCCGAAGAGATTAGGACTTCAGCAGCGGGCCCGGGAAGAGTTCCCGCATCGGCTTGCACGGCCCCTGCAAAGAGACAAAGATAAGATTTGATTGGCCACAAAAAGAAGAATAAAAAAAACTCGGTGAGTCGAGATACCAACGCCTGACAGAGCGCGCTTCTTTTCCTCCTCCTGGAAGGTTTTTAGAGAGGCAGCGATGGCTTCTTCAGTAGTGACACCTGTTAAAAATGGGAAAAGCATTAGTCAAAGATAATGATAAAAATACGATGAAATAACAAAGAGTGCAGCTAATGATTACCTGCTCGAGCGAGTTTATCCAACCACGCTTCGAGTCTATATGATCGCTCAGAAGCCGCAATGGCGGCCGCCAGATCGGTGTCTGCGGGGTCTACCGAGAAGCCTTTATTGCTGCCATACTCGCTTATACCTTCAGTAAGAGGGGCCTAAGGCTCTAAATCGAGGATCGCGTCGAGAGAGAGGAGAGACTTCTTCTTCCTCTTCTGCCCACCAGCCCAGGGTGCACCCGAGATCGACTTGCGCTTTGTAGGCACCTTAGGGCGGCGGGTCCCGATATCCGCGCCCACGCCGGACTCCGGCTAAACCACATCTACCGTCTCCACTGGAGCACGGGGCGCTGGTGGTGCATCCGCAGTACCACAGAGCGGCAGTCCGCGCGGAGGGCTCAACACGCGCAGTGGCACGGTTCCGGCGTCTTTCAGCGGAGGAATGACCAGAGTCCTTGGATTCAAAGGAGCTTTGCGATCGCCATCGGGAGGCGCACCCTTGCGGTCAACCAACATGCGCTTCTCCATAAGGATAACTGGACCCATTACATACGCGTACCAAGCCACATACACATTGAGCACCTTGGGGACGCAGCTCGGCTCGCTGATGAAGAAATAGGAACCCGTGTTAAGCCGCATGAAATGGTGTATTGCATTCCTTATCCCCTCTCGGCTGGCCACGGGCTTTTCCAAGAAAGCTTCCATCGGGATCCCCTGGTGATAGCTCGATTGCTGAGCGAACCGATGGGGGTTATACCTCATGAAGAGTGCCGTCTCATTCTGCCTAAACACCAGGTAGCCCGGCCGAATAGAGTAGAGGTGGAGGATCTCCCGAGCTTTCAGTTCGGAGGCCCCGTCTTTGAAGTCATCGCGCAGCGGCACCACTGACTTGGTAGTTTCTGAGCCTATGGTTATGACTTTATCCAAAAAAGAAACCTTCGCTCCGACCAGGTGTGGACGGAGGAGCAACCCCCTAGCCTCCCGCGAAGACGCAACCATGATCGAAGTGCCGACCAACCGCATGACTCTTGGGAGTCTGCACTTCTAAAAAAACGGAGGGATCTTGTGGGTGCCGAACACCCCATGCACATGCAGTTCCATCCAAGAGGTGAAGTAGTGAATCGGGAAGTTAGCAGGCTGCACCCCAGGCTCATTAGCGTCCGCCGCTATGCTAAGTCCATTATAAAGGTGAGCCAGCCCGGCGATTCCTACTGTCAACTGCAGACCAGCCACCATCCGATGCGCTGGGTAGAAAACAGACGGCCGCATGTGGCGCGGGTGCATGGGGAGCTTAAAGCTGCACAGCCACAATCCCAGGAACCCTACAAAAAAGGTCTCCTCATCCATGCCCGGGACAGCGATTTCTAACAAAGGCTTGACGGCGGCGCCGGGGAGATAAAAGTCCTTGTGATCATCCTCCGATGTGGGTCGGCGGTCCAAGCCGAAGCCAAAGGGTCATCAAGTCGGGCCAACTTCTCGCTCCGCTCCGATAGGAACTCCGGTCGAATGAAGCGGGCGATAAAATCTACGAAACTGACTCCCCGGGTGCCCGATTCCAGATAGAGCCCTTCATAGATCTCCAGCACCTTCACCAAGCCTGGAAACTGGTGTTGAATAGCGTTCTCCGGCGTCAGATCCAACACCAACGGCTTGGTGGCAAAGACGTATTCGTCAGAAGGAAGCAGCTCCTCGTAATGCTCCCCCCTCATCGGCAGACCCGAGATTTCAGCAAACTCCTTCAAGAAGATAGAAACTTCCCTGTCCGTCGTCAGGAAGGTATGGGTGGGAATATTCCATTGTTCAATAAAAGCCTTAACCCACCACGTTGGAGGGGAGGGATACTCAAAGAGCGAGACGTAAATGGCCGAATACAAATCAATCTTCATCAGATGAGTCCTCTTCGCTGATAAGATGTACCGGGCCCACTGCAAATATCCGGCGGGTGGTCGCGGGATCAATACAATGTTATAAGCCTGTCCCCAAGGGCGTGCTTCACCCTGACAGATTCGCCTCCCCAAAATATCTATTGCCGGCGGCGGCTGCACGGGAATAGCCCCAATTGCAGGCTGGAGGAGGTCATCCGAATTCCAATTTTTGACCTCCACGGCATACTTCACCGGGGGTTCATCAGCATAGGGGATCGAAAATATTGGCTCGGACGGCATAGCAAAACCGAAGCTTCAGCGACCCTGGATGATATCATTATACCACCTACCCTACAAGTGAAGGTTCTTATGCTCGGGGTCATGATCCTTGATGAGGGTGAGCACCTCTCGGTCCACTGGTGCCTTGGGAAAACCTCCCTCCGAGCGAACGAACGGGAATGATAGGTCAGCAGGCATGTTTCCTGTGGAGAGACAAAAATTAGCCGTCAGTGTTGTAATTCCAACGCTTGGCATTTTAAAAATTTACACCACACTGCAATGCAGTGGGTAGGGGACCAAATAGGGACCCACAAAATCTGGATGACAGTGCATCAGTTAATAGGACAACCCCATCATTGGATGAGACTGTCAATTAATCCCCAAGAGAATATTCTCATTAATAAAAATCCCTAAAGACAAGGAGAAAATCTCCTCTTTCAGAGCAAAGCTCTGTCACAGAGTGACACTTGTCAAACTCTGGTCTCAAGAGAATAAAATTCCTTAAATGAGCCTAGCTCTGTGATAATGATGAGAAAATCTATTAAAAGAAAAAAATCTTTAAACTCCTAAAGATTAAAAATTTTGGGATCTTAAAGATCCATGAAAACTCTTAGAAGTTCTTCATTTTCAGATCAAAAAAAGATCTACATTTGATCCAAGAGCAAAACTCTGTTCATGGGTTAAAACCCATGAAACAAGATCTCTGTAGATATATGAACTCATGAGAGCAAGGCTCTGTTGGTGAAACCCCAAAGGGGTTTTCTTTAGATCAAAGATCTATAAGAGCAAGGCTCTGTTGATTAAAGTTAATTTAATTTAAGTTAAGTTAAGTTAAATTTTACCTAAGATGATCTAAAAACTGAACTCTGGAGTTCTTGAAAAGAAACGAGAGAAAGGCTCTAAAGTTCTCAAAAGCAAGAGCAAGGCTCTGAAAATCAAGATTCTTGAAAATGGTAAAACATTTACTAAGGACCAAGGGTCCTATTTATAGGCGCCTGCGCCCTTTCAACTCACCAGTTGATCCAACGGCCAAGATCTTGCCACCGCTGCACTCACGTGTGCGCCACGTGAGCACAACGGTGGGGGGGCATTTGTTTCTCCCAAATCAGAGCAAAGCTCTGTTTGAAATTCAAAAATTGAAGCAACGCTTCAAGTCCCTTGCGCTGCGCGCAATGCGCAACGTGTCAAAAGTTGATACGTCAGCGCAGCGCCCAAGGCAGCTCGCCCAATCAGAGCAAGGCTCTATTTAAAATAAAATTAAAAGAAGCAACGCTTCAGATGCTCTGCGCTCTGTGCTGCGTGACACGTGGCAGCGCAGTTGCGCCGTGCTCTGCGCTGCGCGACACGTGGCAGCGCAGTTGCGCTGCGCTCTGCGCTGCGCGGCACGTGGCAGCACAGTTGCGCTGCGCGACACGTGGCAGGCGTAGGTGCGTTTGCGCCAAACAAAATTAAAATTCTGAAAGATTTTTCTGGTCTTGTTAAAACAAGAAAATTGTCTTCAGTAAAACAGAAGCCATTGGATCAAAGATCCAACGGTGGAGAAAATTCCCCAAATCACTCAGAGAAGGATCTCGTTAACAAATTTAACAAATTAATGGGCACTATATAAAGGCCCCTAGACCCCAATTCAATGAGCATCAACATCAAGATCAAAAAACAAAAACACAGAGAATAGAGAGAGCTCTGAAAAATTGTGAGAAGAACTCAAGAAGAGAAAAAAGGTAAAAACCTTTATAAAAAAGAAGAACTTCTTCTGAATAGATCATTGATCTAAGAACAAGATCAATAATCTTCAATAAAAATTAAATAATAACAGTGCCTTGCACTTGAAAAAACTGCACTGTTGCGCTCCTGGGTTGGCGCAAGCCACCAGAGAGCGCCACGTGTCAGTACCATAACAACTTGCGCTATGTGCTTTTAAGATAGAGCATTGCTCTCTGAAATTGGCGCAACTCACCAGAGCGCGCCACGTGTCAGTAGCGCAACAGCGCATCGCACTGACGCAGCGCATTACGCTTGCGCTCACCCGTATAACAGTGCCTTGCACTTGAAAAAACTGCACTGTTGCGCTCCTGGGTTGGCGCAAGCCACCAGAGAGCGCCATGTGTCAGTACCATAACAACTTGCGCTATGTGCTTTTAAGATAGAGCATTGCTCTCTGAAATTGGCGCAACTCACCAGAGCGCGCCACGTGTCAGTAGCGCAACAGCGCATCGCACTGACGCAGCGCATTACGCTTGCGCTCACCCGAGTGTGACACGTGTCACCTCCACATGCGCTTGCGCTCAATAATTGGCACAAAACACCTGACAGGCCACATGGCCACTGTCAGTTTGATTAATGCACTGCATTATTTACAGAAGGGCCAAGCCCAATTAAAAAAGGCCTAACAGGCCTAATAAAATGCAATGCATTTTTTTTAAAAAAGGGCAGAGCCCAAACAAAAACAGATGCTGTGCATCATTTAAAAAGGGACAGAGCCCAAATCAAAAAGGCCTAGCAGGCCAAAAGAAAATGCAGTGCATTATTAAACAGGGGCAAAGCCCTAGCATAGGCCTAATAGGCCGAAGACAAATAAAAACGTTGATCATCTTCAACTGGACTTAGCCCAATTCTGGCCATAAGTCCTCAAATTAAATTGACTGAGCACGGATGCTCTCCTAAATCAATTTACACCCGGTTCGAGGGTACATCTCCGAACTCCTCTGATACCTATCGTTGTAATCCTTCAACGATGTCAGAGAGGCGACGGGTCCCGACAACCACACATCGATACAGACTGTGGGGTCCTTAAACCTACGGACTTATGCGTCCTTAAACCAAGATACGGACTGTGGGGTCCTTAAACCCATGGACTTATGCGTCCTTAAACTAATAGACTTATGCGTCCTTAAACACATCCATATGGACTATGGGGTCCTTAAACCCATGGACTAATGCGTCCTTAAACTAATATCTATCCCCAAAACTGGCATTGGACCACCATGTCCCTAAACTGGAACAATAGAGCCCTAAAATGCTCTTTTGTCAGATCTAAACGATCCCGTTTAAGTCGATCTTAGTCTCAAATTAGACTAACGTATCCTTAACAAATGTTTAAGTTGATTTTAGCCTCAAACATGGCTAACGTATCCTTAAACTAAAACCCCAAACCCAAACCTAAGAAAATACGGATTTGGACTAATCCACGTCCTACGGGCGACGAAATAAATAGTCTCCGTATACAATCCACGGGCAACCACAAACAAAACAAACACACACGACACGAAGTGAACTTTTGGAGCAGGAGAAAGTGTTTACCGCGATGCGGCAGGGTAATTAACTGCAGGGGCTTGCGCCTGCAGGGAAAGGCATCCCCACAATCAAAAACCCCTCAAGCAAGGGGGAATCTGACGAAGTCTGCTATATCGGACGCATCCGTCTAAACCTCCGATACACGGTGTTATAAATCAACTTGGCATCTTCGGAGAGGTGGACGGATAAAACCAAATAGCATCTGCCCCCGAATCTCAGGCAAAACGTTCATGTCTCGGCCGCCGTTCGGAGGGGAACAATAGGCTCCACCCTGGTAGACCTTGTCTATGATGTACGGGCCTTCATAGTTTGGCTCGAATTTCCTCCGCTTGGCGCGATTGAGGATCATAGGTCTTTTGACCACTAGCATGAGTTTTCCTTGGCGGAATGTCCTCGGCCTAGTCAATCTTTCGAATGAGCGTGTCATCTTTGCTTTATAAACTTCCAGATTTTGCTGCGCTATGAGCCGGGTTTCATCAAGGGCGTCGAGCTCCTCAAACCGAAGGTGAGCATTCTCTTCATCCGTTAGCTCGTAATGAACTGCTACTCGTAGAGAGGGTAGCTCTATCTCAAGGGAGAGTACCGCTTTTGTACCGAATACCAATGCGTATGGAGTTGTGTTCGTGGCCGTTTTGAACGTAGTCCGGTACGCCCAGAGAGCTTCATGCAGTCTCTCGTGCCAGTCCTTCTTATTTCGGGACATCGTCTTTTTCACGATCTTTGTCAAGGTCTTTTTGAAAGTCTCAGCTAGACCGTTAGCTCAGGGATTATAAACTGAGGAGTATCTCCAGTCTATATTATGTTGTTGTGCGAAGCGGCTGATCTTGTGGCTTCTGTAGGCTATCCCGTTATCGGAGATAATCCGTCTCGGAGTTCCGAACCGATAAATGACGTGCGTCTTGAAGAAGTGGAGGATATTCTCCGTCTTTACCTCCCTCGGCGGTACTGCTTCTGCCCATTTGGAGAAGTAATTAGTTGTAACCAAAATGAATCGATGTCCTCTGGACGATGCTGGTTCGATGGGGCCGATTATGTCAGTCCCCCACATTTCGAATGGCCAGCTAGCCACTGTCGGATGTAGCAGCTTCGGATGCTGATGGATGAAGTCCCCGTGAATCTGGCACGAGTGGCACCTCTTCACATATTCGAGGCAGTCTTGGATCATCGTGGGCCAATAATAACCCATCCGTTTGATCTTTAGCTTCATCTTCGGCCCGGCTTGGTGAGACCACAGAGTCCATCATGAGTTTCTTGGACGACTCTCTTTTCCTCTTCAGGTCCCAGGCATCTTAACCATAAAGAATTAAATGACCTCTTGTACAGAGTATCATTGACGAAAGCGAAAGATAGGGCTCGCTTCATGAGCTGATGTTTTGAGGACGCATCTTCAGGTGTTCGACGGGATTTGAAGTAGTCTATGAAGACTTCTCTCCAATCTTCAACCTTCTCTTGGTCTTTTATTTGTAGAGTCATTTGCTCGGTCGCTCCCTTTTCCTAGGACGGCTCCGGAGATATTTCTGCCGGTGCAAGAACCCAACTTCTTTGTACCATGATTCTTACGTCATCGAGGTTCTCATCGGCCAACTCTTTAGAAAGCATGGCTAATGCATCCGCTTTGCTATTATCCGCACGCGGTATGCTTTCTAAGGTATAGGAATATATTTGGTTCAGCAGCTGCTGTACTCTCTCGCCGTACTTCACCAGTTCCGGTTTGCACGTTTGATAGTCGCCGTTTACTTGACTGACGACCAGCTGGGAGTCTCCGTATATGAGAAGGTTTTCAATTCCCATGTCGATAGCGATCTCGAGACCTGCTATCAAAGCTTCATACTCGGCTTCATTGTTTGTCCTCGGCTCTGTTAAGGAGAAGGCAAAGCGCATTATCCCTCCTTGTGGAGTTAGAAGATGAGGCCCACCCCTGATTTGATTATGGGGGTGTTTTGTTTGCGCTTCTTCATGGAAAACACTCCATCGAAGTAAAGTTCCCATCAGGTATCACTTCCGTCGATCGTGTCAAACGCATGTTCATCTGGCAATTCGCAGTTCAAGGGAGAATCGGCAGGTATCGGATGCTCAGCGAGGAAACCGGCGATGGCCTGTCCCTTCACTGCCTTAAGAGAATGATAGGTTATTGAGAATTCCATCAAGAGCAGGGCCCACTTAGCAAGCTGCCCTGTCAATATGGCCTTTGACATCAAATATTTGAGAGGATCCACTTTCGATATGAGACGGACTTCATGCGCCAACGCATAGTGCCTAAGCTTTGTTATCGCAAAGATCAATGCCAAACAGTGTTTTTCGATGGGAGAATAATTGCTTTCTTCCCCCAGCAGAACTCGACTAAAATAGTAGAGGGCTCTCTCCTTCCCTTGGTCATTCTCTTATGCCCTTTATGCGCCTAAGGAACCTTCAAGGGCTGTTGTATACAGAATGAGGGGTTTTCCCTCGACTGGAGCAGCCAGCACTGGCGGATTCTGTAGGTACTGCTTGATTTTGTCCAACGAGCTTTGGCATTTGCTATCCCAGACGAAAGGGGTTCCCTTCTTCATCAGGTGGCTGTAAGGACGGCACTTGCCTGAGAGATTGGCTATAAATCGCCGGATATACGCGAGCTTCCCTTGGAGAGACCGCAATTGCTTAAGAGTCCTTGGCGGGGGCATCTCCATAATTGCCTTAATTTTTAACTGATCTATCTCGATGCCTCGGTGTCGTACGATAAATCCCAGGAACTTGCCCGAGGAAACTCCGAACGCGCATTTGAGAGGGTTCATCTTCAAATTGTATTGCCGGAGGCGTTGAAATACGATCTTCAGATGCTCTAAATGTTTCTCGTATGATTTGCTTTTAACCACGAGGTCGTAGATATAGCATTCGACGATTTCATGTATGAAGTCGTTGAAAATCTTCGTCATGGCCCTCTGATAGGTGGCACCAGCGTTCTTTTGACCGAAGGGCATCACCTTATAGCTGAATATACCCAAAGGGGTCCGGAAAGCAGTATGCTTCTGGTCCTCGGGATGCATCTTTATTTGATTGTATCCTGACGAGCTGTCCATGCAGGAGAAAACCTCATGGGTGGACGTATTGTCAATCATTAGCTCGGTGACCGGTACTGGGAAGTCATCTTTCGGGAAGGCTTTATTGAGATCCCGAAAGTCCACACATATGTGCATTGTCCCATTTTTCTTCATCACCGGGATGATGTTGGCGATCCAGTCAGGATATTGAACTTCTTGGATGAAGCCAGAGTCGATCAGCTTCTTGACCTCGGCGTTGATGCTCATATGAAGCTCGAGCCGCATTCTTCGCGGTGCTTGTTTGATTAGCTTGACATTTGGGGATATTGCTAGCTTGTGGACGGAAATCTCTGGATCTAGTCCTGGCATCTCGGAATAGTTCCATGCAAAGCAATCTTTATGCTGCATAAGCACTTCTTTTAGTGTAGCCACCTTTTCTTCAGACAACAACTCACTGACAAATGTCGGCCGTGGATCACTTGTCGTCCCCAAATCAATTTTCTTGAGCTCATCTGTAGTGGTATGTATTCCATTTTCCAACTCTTTCGGCGCCGGTGGAAACTCTGAGATCACCTCATCATTATTGTTTTCTAAGCACCGGGGGAGATCATCCATATCCTCGGGCTCTTCTTTTTTCGACGGCGTAATCACGTGACAGGTACGAGCTCACTTCCAAGACTGACGTGGATCTGGTTCTACCCTCGTGGATTTAGGTTCATACTTCTGTGGCGGGGTTACCCTCCAGCTGCTGGATAGAGTGAACCTGCCTTGCTGATATTGGTCTTCGACCCAGTTCTTGAAGGTGAAGCAGTTTTCAATAGGGTGTCCTATTGCCCTATGATAGGAGCAATAGTCCGGATGAGAGACTTCGCCTGCTTGCTCGGGGTTCTTGGACTCCGGGAGTGTAATCATTTGATGTCTCATGGCGAGACCAAGTATCTTCTTTGTCTTGTCTTGGGCAAAAGAGTATGCTCGACCCATCTTCTTCATAAGAGATGAATCCTGGCCGCTCGATTTCGGATCGCGTGGCTTTTTGGATCCGCTTTGTCGCTGTCCAATGCCTTTCCTGCTCTTTGGTTTGTTTCTGCCTCCGCGTCAGGCTTTTTGTACAACGGTTTGGCAAGGAGGAGTATCTTCATTTTTCACAGCCTGTTGAAGGAGGCGTTGCGTCCTGGCTTTCTCATAGATGGCCATTTCGCGATTGTGGTCGTCTCGAACCTTTTGAATCGCTTCCCTTATAAGCTTGTCCATTTGTTCTTCAAACGACAGACTGAGCATTTTTACGTCGGGAGCTCTTTCTGATTCAGGGTTAGCATTTTCCCAAAAAGAATATCCCTCTTCATCAAAGTCATGTATAACGCAGCAGTCGTGGAGTAGCTCCTATTTCTTGGATTGAACATACCCAAGCCCGGTCGTTTCCATTTTCCCATTGGGCAATTTCCGCTGAGTTCCAGGGACGTTCCAGATCCTGTTATAGAACCGTGCTTGTCGCTCAGTTTGCTGAAGGGATACACCTTGGCGTCTCAAGAGTCTCCTTAGCCCGTCTGTGTAATATCTGGGCAAACGGATGGGCTGGAGGCTGTCGAGTGTGGAATCCGCGCCGTGCCAGATTTTTTTCTCCACTTTAGCTTCCCCTGATCGGTAGAATAGGATTGCCTTTTCACCTTCTCGCCTGGGAGGGACATAGAACGTATGCAGCTCTTCCACACTGTAGGTATCAAGCGCGTCTAGTTCTTTATGATGCTTGGGCGGAACCATGGCAACTTGCAAACTTTGCTCTTCATCAGCGAATGTTTGTATTGAAGGCCGAGCGGAGAATATAGTATGGAATTCATCTTCCGAGTCGCTGCCAAAGATCAACATAGGAGCGGATGGTCTTGGTTTGTTGCACTGGGGTGGACCTAAGTAAACTATCTCTTCTTCCTCCTCGGTATCACTCCCGAAGACCGGGATAGTGGTGATAGCTTTATTCTCCGGTTTATGACATCTCTCTGTGTCTTCAAAGTCTGGTAAGAAGTATTTTGCATCTTCGTACCTTCAGACTTCGTTTATGGAGAATGGGTTCAGCTCTCCTGTTACGGTATACTCGAGACCATCCTTGAAGTATTTCATACACTGATGTTGTGTAGAAGGTATGATGTTGTACTCATGTAACCAAGGCCGGCCGAGCAAAGCGTTATAGCAGGTCTTGGCGTTGATGACGTGAAATTTAATATCTGTGACGAGTAGTCCGAAGCGCAGCGTCAGTATCACAGACCCGAGGGTCCGTGATGACTGGGAATCGAAGCCGGAGATGGTGATTTTATCACGAGCGAGGTGCTGAACGCTCATGCATATTTCCTTCAACACCCTCACGTTAAGGAGGTTGACGGAGGACCCATTATCGACCAGGATTTTACCTATCTTGATGTCATGACAATACCCGGAGACATATAGGGGACGGTTGTGCTCGCACGTCCCGAGGAGGAGATCTTCATCGCCGAAGGTAATATCGGCTGTGTGTACTTCTTCCAGTTCGTCCTTCATCTTTTCTTCGGCGAGAAAAGCTTGGAATTTCCCCGGCTCTTGTAGCGCCTTGACCAATGAGTCCCTTGCTTCTTTTGATAATAAAAGAGCGTCGAGAATGCTGAACTGCGAGGGTAACTTCCTCAAGTGTGCCAGAATGTTGTAGTCTACCTTACGTTTTCTTGGCGGGTCCTTGGCGGTCAGCTCTTTCATGACTTGGTCATCTAGGGCGATATCTTCAGAGACCTTCTCTTTTCCCTTATCTTTTCTGTTTGCGGGTCGGAGATTCTTTTCGGGCAGCGTACGATTGCGTAGCTAAATATTTTCGCAGGTCTTCGGCTCTTCCTCTTTCCCCGAGGTGGATTATTTGAAGAGAGGGCCAAGAGTCACTGTTCATCACAGAATACTGCATTTTATACCGCCCATTATTACGCTCGGTTGTTTATAGGTAGGTGCTTTTGATCCGTGTTTGTTACGTATTTGCAGGATACAGGTTCTCGGTTCTGAAACGATGAAATTCATGGAAAACACGACAAAATCCGGGTTCCTGCCAACCACAGATAAAACACGGTCTCCGCTCTTCATCCGTATGTTGCCAGATACCAGTTTAGGGAGACAAAATGTCAAATCAATGTCACCTTCATGCACAAGGCTCAATGGCAACAACAAGTTCCAAGAAATCTACGCGGAGCTCGAGGCAATCATGACAAAAGCATCCACAAAAAGTCTACATTTGCTCAACAGAAATTCTGGAAGAAATGTAAAAGTATTTTCAGAAAATATGTATACCAGACAACAGGGGACAACAAACCAGGAAAAGTACCAAAACCCCACGACCCAACTCATCAATACGGCCGCGGATCTGCGGCCAAAGGGGGGTCTTGGCCGCGGATCCGCGGCCATGTGGGGTCCTCACCTTGTCGTTTTTGGGGGTTATTTTGGGTACTTCATTTATGGTCTGGTGGTTGCCCTAGAATTCGATTCTCCTGCCTATAAATACAGCAGTGCTGAGCTTAACCAAGGGAGCTTTTCTTTAGCCTCTTTTTTGTGTAGTTTTGTTCTTTTCTTCTTCTTCTTCATTCTTTCTCCATTAAAATTGTAGTGAGAGCTTTTTGAGTGGAAGATTAATGAAGATGAGGGTTTTTTATCTTTCTTGTTAGTTTGCTCCCCCTTGAGATTCTTGCTTTCTCTTGATCATTCAACCTCTTCATTGAGCTTGAATGGTTAAGGGTTAGTTATTGATCTCAAGGGTCGTATTTTCTCACGGGACTAGCACTTCATTTCACATGCGTTCTCTACCCTTCCCTTGATCTTGCAACCTCTTCATTGAGCTTGCAAGTTTAAGGGTTGGCTATTGATCACATGCTTGTCTTGAGTCCTAGTTTCGTATTCTTTTTATCGCTTTTTCTTACTTGCAATTTATTACCTTGTCTTTAATTACTTGCAATTTAATTCATGCACTTTCTTTCTTGTAATCTTTTCTTTTCTTTGTTCTTTTCTTTTTGTTCTCTTTTGTTCATTTTTGTGAATGATGTAATTATTATTGTTAGGAAGAAATACGGTATTATAAGTTAACATTTCTTTGCCAATTCCTTTTCCCGTTATTTTCCATTTGAACTTCGCCCAAACCATACGCAAGCGCTCCGTTAGGCACCCTACCCTGACAAGGTAACGGTGATTCCTAACCGCGACCGGTTGCGTTCGGTTTGGCCGGAGGCGAAAGCAAGAGACAAGAACGGAAGGACAAGGGTAAATAAGCCGGATTCCACGAATACCGCGCTTAAATCCCCTAATCCACGTTGTTGCCAATTGTTTAGCTTCAATTGGTCAAGACTCGGCTCAAAGGTTTTGAGTACGGATTTCTTAGCTTACAATCTCGTATCTTTTCTTAACAACTTTATACTTGCAAATATTACACATAGGTTAGTCTGAACAAACATACAGATTTTTTATTGACTCGTCTAAGACAAGAAGGTAAGATACCACCATCTCCCTGTGGACCGACCCGTGCTCAACCGGCTAGCTGCAAAGCGACACCGTCCTGATCGCGGTTACACTTAAATTCTTTGAACATCCGACACGCCAAAAGCGTGCGATCAAATGGCGCCGTTGCCGGGGAGACGGTAGCGTATTTTCTTTCTTGTTATTCGGGTTAATATTCTTTTTGTATATATATAAAAAATATATATATATATTCTTTTTGTTTTTTTTTGATCATTTTTTGTGGGCAAGAGTGCAGATTTTTGCAAGTTTGCAAACTGCGATTGTGGGGAAGCAAAGTGTACTTTCAAAGTTATGGTGCTTACGAAGTACAGTGCCAAAGATCCGGGTAGTTTGACCCGCGCAAGCGAACCTTTCAAGCTTACCGGATTTGATTCAACGGGGGTTTCCTAAACCAAAACTTAACGGTACGTACTTTACTAACACCTTCTTCTCAAATCCGACGCATCCAATATACTATTCTTTGCAGGATTCTTTGCAAGTTCGCTAGCAAACGCTAAAAATTGACTAACCCGTATTTGTTGCAGCGCCGCGCTTAAACTAAAAAACGTTTGTTTGATTCTTTATAGAATTTTTGAATTGCGCATTCCATACATTAATACGGACTTAAGGGCAAGCGAACCCCACAACATACGGTAAAGGATTTCATCACCTTTTCCGTGGCCCACAAATCACGAACTTGCGCATAACGTTTACCCGCACAAATTTAAAAGAAACTAGACTTTAAGCCTTAAGGACTTCGCGCTCACTAGGAGAAGTTAATTGTGTTTAGAACCTTGCTTAACGGTATATTGTTTACGGGGTGTCTAGGAAAGTGTTAACGGCGAAAGCGCCAAAAGAGAAAGGGTTATTTAATTAAGGAACTTCGCGAAAGCGTTGGAAAACCTCCCCTTATCTCTGCACTTACCTGGCCTCGTGATCAGTGTATCTTGAGCCTGTTTCTCGACACAGTTTTACTTCGACAATCAAGTTCTGGAGCAGGTCTAGTTGACCTAGGTTAACCCTAGAACGATTAGGTGTGTGGTATTTTTGTGTCGTGATTATTTTTGTCCATATTTTTGTGTGTATACTTCATTCTTTTGTTAATAAAAAAAAAATCATATTCTTTTTCCCCTCCTTTTCTCTACCTTTTTCTCTCTCTCTTCATATCATGGGTACTCCACCTCGCAAAACTCTTGCCGAACTTTGGTACCCACAACCAGACATTACATCCTACGGGTCTTGCTTTGGCCGAACATCGAACGCTCCATCCATGCCCAAAATTTCTTTGAAAGATCGGATAGACGCGTCTAGGACAAACAACTGGACCCCGCAATCCACTTCGTATCAACCCTTTCAAACATTCACCCCTTCTTGCGTTGATACACCTTTTGAAAGTCCAGTTGTAAACCCGAGACCAATGTCTCTTGCTGAACGAATTGAACAATCCCGTAGCCGATCTTTCACTCCTTTCACCACTACAAATTCTTGGGATCAACAATTCCATTCACCTTCTTATCCCAATGTTGATCCCACTCCTGTCCAGCCATTCAATTCCTACCAATCCTACCCTACTTTTGCACCTTCCCTAGATATTGCTTCAGAACAGCCTTTTGGGAGTTTTCAGTATCCAAATAACTTTGAATCATTTACTGAAACCCCTTCACAACCCATGTCTAGTCTGGAACAGTCGTTGGAAGATTTTAGGGTAGCGTCAAGCCAACAAATGATGGATTTGAATGCGTCCATGGCCGCCCTCATACAACCTAGTGATCCGGTAGCTAGTTTTCAACTAGCTCCAAATTTTTCAATGTATTATGAGGCGGCAGGACAGGCTGTGAATTTGAGTGGAGAGAGTGAGATGTACCCCCTTCCAAATCAAACCTACCCATCCCAAATTGAATCCCACACCTCCTGTTTTGAAAGTCTATCGAGTATCCCACATGATTTATCAATTGAAGATAGAATGATGAATGAGTTGTGCGACTTCGTAGTGTTTGATTTGCCCGATTGTGAAGGGTCTCTTCCAAGTGAAACCGATCCTAAGCCTTTTGACCTTTACACCTCCACTTTAGAACCCGAATCGATTGATATCCATGCTTTTGTTGAGGTGTCAGAGAATTTTGATTTTCACTTGATCGAGGATATCGACGCTGGGAATATTTTGGATGATGAACCCATAGATTTGGCTGAGTTTTTCTCTTCAAATCATCATCCCGAGTCATTACATGTTTTTCCCGAACCTCATATGCGTCTGGATTTTGAAGAGAAGTGCATGGATGTGCTAAATTTTGAGGAAAACATTGAGGATAGTTTTGAGGATGAACCAGTTTTGCTTGATGAGTCGGATTTTCCAATTCATCATGTTCCTTCCACTGACTGTGTACACCCTCCTGAACCTTTAACCGATAACCTTCCTCAACCACTTTCCTCCATCCTTTCCATCGTTCCGACCTTGCAAGAACCCGTCTCACTTTCATTTCATATGTCTGGTTTACAAAGTTCGGCGTACCCATGGTTTCTTACGAATCTTGAGGGATTCGACCCAATTTCTCGACGAGTAAATATATTAGCACAATCACTTTTCACACATCAGTCATCACAAATTGTGCTAATCTATTTACTCCATTTGCACCCTCAAGTTCGTATTCCACTTCTTTTTCCCTTCCGCCATTCTTCTTCCTCTCATATACCGAGACCATATCCCGCTTCTCTCCGCATATGGTCTCGCGTATTCTCCATCTCTTTTCTCTACGCCTTCTTCCACCAACCGGTACATTATAGTGATAAAATCTTTGAATGGTTGGTGTTAACTTTTGGCCTGTGTAAGGCCTTGTATAGATGGATACTGTTCTCTTTCCCCCCTAATCCTGAATTTCAACGCTTAACAGTGGAAACACTGTTTTACTTAAGTTTGGGGGGGGACACCTTTTTTGTATATATTTTTTGTTTTCTTTGTTGTATATAATTTTATTTTAGGGAGCGCCGGCAATTTTGACCCTTTTGGTATAGCCTGACAGTGAGGGCACTGTCAAGTTTAAGTTTGGGGGTGTGCTCGGTAAGCTCTCTTCCTTCGCATTCATTTGTATATTTTGCATTTGCATACCTTATTAAAAACCCACAAAAATCGAAAAATTTCCAAAAAATATAAAAACTTTTTTGTCAAGTTAGATTGTGGAAGAACTCTGATTCAACATTCGACGGTTTTTTTTGAAAAAATAGGAATAACTAGATCTTATGTTTGGATTTTGAAAACCTGAAAGATAACCCTCCTTTGAAGTTAACTATAGCTGATATACGTCTTTACATCACACTACACGTGTCGTGAATTTTGGGAATTAGATGACAAGTCTTTCATGTTTAAACTTTTAAACAGATAAATGATTTTCTGAGGATCAAATAGGTTTGTTCTGAAATAAGTAATGTCAAGAATAGTTTATGAAGTAAAGAGAATATGAAGGAATATTATTGATGCCGTAATTGGAGCTAAGTCTGAAAAATAACCCATCGGAAACTTGATTGGAATGATTACACACCAAACTCACTAAACACGTCTTTTATCCAAAAAAAAATAATATTTGAACTGCCGGTTATATCTCCGTTCGTATTAAATCATCTGATTTTCACGCCAAACTGTCTTTTGTTTTTGGACCTAGGTAACTTGAGTAATTAAGTCCGCTGGGGTGTTTCTACACCTAATGCCCTAAATCAACTGGTTTGGGTGCATTGGCCCAAAGCTCGCTAAGAAGCCTAGAAAGTCCAGTTTAAAACAAAGTCAAGCAAGTGTTCTTTCCGAGTTAAAATTCCTAACGGTTCTTTGTGTGAGAATAATCTTGATAAAAGACAGGCTTTTAAAAAAAAATTTTAACGGAGATATGAAGGTTTTATTCTATGATAAAGACTATTGCACGTTCACAGAGGTGTGTATGAAATGAAAACAAGAAAAAGGTGGAGTGAAAAATACGACTTAGTTTCCTGTTAAGGAAGATAGAAATTCTGTAGTTGAAACCTTACTGGAAAACGAAACTTGAAAAATGCTTAACTCTTTATAAAACTTATGTGATCCTTTTAAAATTGTTATCTGGACCTTATCGTGCGACATGATGACTTTAATCGATCCTTCTGGAACTTAACGACACTAATTGCACTGCACGTAAAGACGTATAAAAACTGTAGTTAAATAAGAAGCGAGGTGTGAAAAATAAAGGTTCGATAGTCTAAACTTAGGATTATAGAATTGTTATTTTCTGAAACAAAAACTTTAGGGTTTGAATCGTAGTTATTTTACAAAACCAACTTGAACGGATTTTGTGGGTGTAATCCGCTGAAAACCCTCAGGAGACAACACTCCTCCTACTAGGGACACCTAGAGGTTTAACGGCTTGTTGCACATGCTCAGTGCAATCGCGTTCCCTGCGAAAGTGCGGTTATCATTATAATTTTATGAATAATTGGTTTTGCTCGGGACGAGCAAAAGTTAAGTTTGGGGGTATTTGTTCATCACAGAATACTGTATTTTATACCGCCCATTATTACGCTCGGTTGTTTATAGGTAGGTGCTTTTGATCCGTGTTTGTTACGTATTTGCAGGATACAGGTTCTCGGTTCTGAAACGATGAAATTCATGGAAAACACGACAAAATCCGGGTTCCTGCCAACCACAGATAAAACACGGTCTCCGCTCTTCATCCGTATGTTGCCAGATACCAGTTTAGGGAGACAAAATGTCAAATCAATGTCACCTTCATGCACAAGGCTCAATGGCAACAACAAGTTCCAAGAAATCTACGCGGAGCTCGAGGCAATCATGACAAAAGCATCCACAAAAAGTCCACCTTTGCTCAACAGAAATTCTGGAAGAAATGTAAAAGTATTTTCAGAAAATATGTATACCAGACAACAGGGGACAACAAACCAGGAAAAGTACCAAAACCCCACGACCCAACTCATCAATACGGCCGCGGATCCGCGGCCAAAGGGGGGTCTTGGCCGTGGATCCGCGGCCATGTGGGGTCCTCACCTTGTCGTTTTTGGGGGTTATTTTGGGTACTTCATTTATGGTCTGGTGGTTGCCCTAGAATTCGATTCTCCTGCCTATAAATACAGCAGTGCTGAGCTTAACCAAGGGAGCTTTTCTTTAGCCTCTTTTTTGTGTAGTTTTGTTCTTTTCTTCTTCTTCTTCATTCTTTCTCCATTAAAATTGTAGTGAGAGCTTTTTGAGTGGAAGATTAATGAAGATGAGGGTTTTTTATCTTTCTTGTTAGTTTGCTCCCCCTTGAGATTCTTGCTTTCTCTTGATCATTCAACCTCTTCATTGAGCTTGAATGGTTAAGGGTTAGTTATTGATCTCAAGGGTCGTATTTTCTCACGGGACTAGCACTTCATTTCACATGCGCTCTCTACCCTTCCCTTGATCTTGCAACCTCTTCATTGAGCTTGCAAGTTTAAGGGTTGGCTATTGATCACATACTTGTCTTGAGTCCTAGTTTCGTATTCTTTTTATCGCTTTTTCTTACTTACAATTTATTACCTTGTCTTTAATTACTTGCAATTTAATTCATGCACTTTCTTTCTTGTAATCTTTTCTTTTCTTTGTTCTTTTCTTTTTGTTCTCTTTTGTTCATTTTTGTGAATGATGTAATTATTATTGTTAAGAAGAAATACGGTATTATAAGTTAACATTTCTTTGCCAATTCCTTTTCCCGTTATTTTCCATTTGAACTTCGCCCAAACCATACGCAAGCGCTCCGTTAGGCACCCTATCCTGACAAGGTAACGGTGATTCCTAACCGCGACCGGTTGCGTTCGGTTTGGCCGGAGGCGAAAGCAAGAGACAAGAACGGAAGGACAAGGGTAAATAAGCCGGATTCCACGAATACCGCGCTTAAATCCCCTAATCCACGTTGTTGCCAATTATTTAGCTTCAATTGGTCAAGACTCGGCTCAAAGGTTTTGAGTACGGATTTCTTAGCTTACAATCTCGTATCTTTTCTTAACAACTTTATACTTGCAAATATTACACATAGGTTAGTCTGAACAAACATACAGATTCTTTATTGACTCGTCTAAGACAAGAAGGTAAGATACCACCATCTCCCTGTGGACCGACCCGTGCTCAACCGGCTAGCTGCAAAGCGACACCGTCCTGATCGCGGTTACACTTAAATTCTTTGAACATCCGACACGCCAAAAGCGTGCGATCAGTCACCTCTTCATCATAGTCGCTCCCGAACGTGAGAACTTGCGATCCCCCAGCGTTAACCATGCGACAATTGCCGGTATTTCTTCCACGCTCTTCGGTAGTATTTCTTCGCTCCCGATGATTTTTGCGTTTCATCCGCTTAAAATGTTGCCGGTGAGCAACATATCCCTACCACCATCTTTTAAAAGCATCGCATTCTTCGGTGGGGTGAGAAATCTTTCGATGATATGAGCAGTAGCTAGGATGCATCTCTGCTTCACCGACAGTGTTTCCTTCAGAGGGTGGTAGCCTCATTCCTATCGATATGGCTTTAGCAAACCTTTTCCTCGTTTTGAACTTGTTTTTATTCGCGACGGATGTCCCTTTATTCGGCGGAAGTGTCTTGACTCTTTCGTCCAGTCGCCGATACTTGGCCTTTTTAAATATGGCCATCTTACGCTCCCGATCGGCTTTACTTTTCAGATGAATTTCACTCAGGAAGGTGTCGATCATTTCGTCTGATGGCCCTGGAAGTTCCGGTTCAGGACCTGCCCCCAGTCTCTCGGTGCAAGGAGCTTCTTCATCGTTTATCGACGAGTAAGAGATCACATGGCAATTTGCTACGTAATCTTCAGATCCATCCGGCGAGTCTTCTCCATCATCTCCGTCTTCAAGTACGTGGCCGAGGAACCCTTGGAGCATGATTGGAGTCCACGCCTTCTGGTTATATTCTTCCAGCGCGTCAATCTACTTTTGCAGGTCCGTGCACTTGTCATCAGACTTCACGGGTTTCTTGGATTTCTTCTTCTTTTTCGAAGATTTTGACGGCTGGGTGTGAGCTCTTTGGCGATCACCACCAATCTTTGGAGTTGGGCGCAGCTTCAGCATCCCCTCGATGATCTTAGGTTCAAACGGATTCTTCCACCTGATCGCCGGGCATGTCTGGAGATCGTTCAGCATTCTTTTAGTTTCGGCTGAAAGAGCGACCTCCCATGGGGCTTCTTCAACAAAAGAGTACGTTGCCCCCGGTGTATCCATCTTCTTAGGAGTGTGCGGCTGTGGTGGGTTTACTTTCCACTTCTCTGACAGCGCAAACTTACCTTGTAGGTACTGATCCTCGATCCATCCCTTAAAGATGAAGCAATCTTCGATCGGATGGCTCACCGTTTTGTGGTAAGGACAATAATTGGGATTATTCGCTTCGCTGGGTTGCGATGGACGCCTTGGATTCGGCAAATTTATAAGCCTGTTGAGCATCGCCAGCTCGAACAGCCTCTTCGTTTTATCCCGCGAGAATGAGTAAGGACGCTTCATCTTCTCATTATAATGCACCGTCTCTCTCCAGTTGATCCGCTAGCTTTAGGGCACTGGGCTGCTGTTGGGTGTTCGCAACGTAGATCGCTTTCCTTTTACCCTTTTCGTTCCGCGGTTCTGGCTTCGGGGGAGATGATTTATGACCCATCTAGGCCAGCTTGTCGATTAGAGCCTGGACGTGGTCGGTTTAAAGAACATCATGAACCGTGAAATAGTTGCATGAGGGTCTAGGGTGCCCACGAACATGCCCACCGCTGGTGCTTCTTCGATGCGCTGTTCGCACTTCGACCACAGGTTCCGCCATCGGATTACGTACTGAACCCATATCTCGCCCGGCTTCATCCTGGCATTGATCAATGCCGTTATTGGGGTGCGTTCACTAGCACTTGCGAATCGTTGGGTGAACAACAACTCCATTTCCGTGAAAGTTTTGACGGAATCATTTGGAAGTTCGGAGTACCACTCGAATGCCGTCTCTGATAAGCTGCCGAAGAATTGGCGGAGCAAGAGCTTATCATCGCTACCAGTATTGCCACAGAGGGCCCTGAACTGAGTGACATGTTGATGGGGATTGCCTGTCTCCTTGTACACATGGAATTTCGGGACCGTGTAGCCCGGCGGGTACTTTATCTGATCATACCAGCCTGGATACGGTCGCCCAGTTCTAACAATTTGCACAGCCGCTTCATTCGCCTGGTGAACTCGTATCTGCTGAGCGATATAATCGTCCAGGGCAGCCTTGGAAATTGTCTCCTCCTTGGCTGTTGATAGAGCTGGCAGAGGGTTTGATGTTTCTCCTCTATCATCTTCGATTATCACTGGAGGATCTTCGGCTGGAGGGTCCGGCTGGATCATCATGCCCACCATATCCTGGAATAGAAGGGTCATTTGCTTTATATTGGCCGCTTGTTCCGCAGCCTCCTTGTCCTTCTTTTCGAGCATTCTCCGAAGGAATTCAGCATCAGTCTCGTGTTCGTGACGTTGTTCCGATGACGCCTCCGGGCTTTCTTTTGGTCCTGTAAGTGCGGCCATTGCAGTCAACATCTCTTGAAGTTTCTGCTGTTGTTGTTCCTGAGCCCTTGTTATTGATCGGGTGAGCGGTCGATGGCCCGTCGAAGTGCGGCTTTCCTCTTTTCCGGAAGCCATGTAAACAGTATGTACCACCATGCCCCCAGACTTAGGGCATTTGGGCTCGGTGTTTTTGTGGTCTGCCACATTTACAGGGGCTTTCTCTGGCCTCCTTTTCTTTTGAGTAGTCGACATGGAGGGGGCCGTTGTAGCAGGCACCCAAGTGGTTGTTGTCTTTTGCGGCTTACTGGGACGGTTTTCTTCTTGTCGGACCTTCAGCTTCTTCTGCCGGCAGGGATAGTCTTGATCAACCACCGACTCTCGGACTTGTCGCTAGATTTTGTAAACTTTAGAAGACAGTTGTTGAGGAGACTGTCCCGGCTTCATTTCTATGACGGTCTCCACCGGCGGCGGAGATCTTTTTAGTACGGCAGTAGGCGAATTCCTGCGCACCTTATTCAGCAGCTCAAAGCTATTCCCGGTTGGAACAACAGCATTAATTTCCACCGTTGGAGCCGGTGGAGTTAGCTCAGAGGGGGAGTTGCCCCCAGCCTTCCTTACTCGGCGCCAGTGGCGACGTCGAGCGTGTCGAGCTGACGGTGTTGGTTCGGCGATGGGGATGGCTTTGTCTTGCCCCATGTCCAGATGAGGCGCCGCTGATGCCAGCCTCTTGAAGAATGACTTATTTTGAGTAGTGGTATCCAATCTGTCAAAGACAGACCTTCGAGCAGGAATGGGAGCCGGAATAGTCAGTCTTGTAAAGACCGACTCTTTGGCAGGAGAAGCCACCTTGAAGACTTCAGGAGCAGAGATGGATATCTTCTTTGGGATAGCCACTTCAGGTGTCATGGGGTTCTTGGCAGGCCCATCGAAGTTCAGGCTTAGTCTGGTGAAGACCGAGGTGCTGGAGCTGGGCGACCCGTTGAAAGGGGCCGCAGTAGTTGTAAGCCGATCAAAGACCGACTTCTTGGGAGCTTCTGGCGTTGGCACAGGAACGGTGAAGCTTGTTAGCGGGAGCATGGTCCCGAAAAACAACGGTGGTGGCCTGAGTCACCTGGTCCACCGGCATTATGAACAGCGAAGCCGCTTAAGGCCCGTAAGCTATGCCTCCGGATGAGGCGGAGCGTACGTTGCAGTTGCAGCTGGAACATTTTGCATAAGTGAACCCCATTGATCCTTCGCTTTCTGCACCAAGCAAAATGCCAAATCTTAGTACTTCGAACCCAACGGCAACCATCAGCAAACCGCGATTGGTTCGCGAACACGACACACGAAGTGTGGAGTGGAAAGAGGAAAAGGTCCCACCGGGCATGCCAGAATCTGTTCCCCTCCGAACACAGAGACACGACCGCGTAGGTCCGTCTTGCCTGAAATTCGGGGCAGATGCTAATTGGTGCTATCCGTCCACCTCTCCAAAGATGCCAAGTTGATTTATGGCACCATGTATCGAAGGTTTAAACGGATGCAGCCGATGTAACAGACTTCGTCAGATTCCCCCTCGTTTGAGGGGTTTTTGATTGTGGGGACGCTCTTCCCTGCAGACGCAAGCCCCTGTAGTTAATTACGCTACCGCATCGCGGTAACAACTTTCTCCTTCTCCAGATGGTCACTTCGCGTCGTGGGTGTTTGTTTTGTGTCTGGTTGCCCGTGGATTGTATACGGAGACTAAGTTATGTTGTCGCCCGTAGGGCGTGGATTAGTCCAAATCCATATCTTTCTTAGATTTGGGTTTGGGGGTTGGGTTTAAGGATACGTTAGCCTCATTTGAGACCAAGATCAACTTAAACGTTTGTTAAGGATACGTTAGTCTAATTTTAGACTAAGATCAACTTAACGGGATCGTTTAGATCCGACAAGAGAGCAATTGGGCTCAGTTGTTTAGTTTAGTGACATTGCGGTCGGTAATTAGTTTAAGAACATTACGGTCCATTGTTAGTTTAAGGACATTACGGTCCAATATTAGTTTAAGGACATCACGGTCGAGGTTAAGGACATCATAGTCCGTGAGTTTAAAGACCTCACAGTCCGATGTTAGTTTTAAGACATCACGGTCGAGGTTAAGGACATCATAGTCCATGAGTTTAAGGACCTCACAGTCCGTTGTTAGTTTTAAGACATCACGGTCGAGGTTAAGGACATCATAGTTCATGGGTTTAAGGACCCCACAGTCGGATGTTAGTTTAAAGACATTATGGTTGAGGTTAAGGACATCATAGTCCATAAAGATTGGTTTAAGGACCTCACGGTCCGATGTTAGTTTTAAAACATCACGGTCGAGGTTAAGGACATCATAGTCCATGGGTTTAAGGACCTCACAGTCCGATATTAGTTTTAAGACATCACGGTTGAGGTTAAGGACATCATAGTCCGTGAGTTTAAGGACCTCACAGTCCGATGTTAGTTTTAAGACATCACGGTCGAGGTTAAGGACCTCACAGTCCGTTGTTAGTTTTAAGACATCACGGTCGAGGTTAAGGACATCATAGTCCGTGGGTTTAAGGACCCCACAGTCCATGAAATGTGTGGTTGTCAGGACCCGTCACCTCTTTGAAGACGTTGAGGAATTGCAACGACAAATATCAAAGGAGTGAAGAAATGTACCCTTGAACCAAGGTGAGGTGGTTGAAAGAGCAAATGTGCTCAATTCAAAATAAGTTGAGGACTTATGGTCAGAATTGGGCTAAGTCCAATTAAAATGTTTTACATTTTATTTTTATTCTGGCTATTAAGCCTTTATTTGGGATCAGCCCTTTTAATAATACTGGGCATTGGGCTCTGACATTTTTGTCTTGTATTGAATGCATAGCATTTATAAGAAACAAAGTTTGTTCTGACAGTGCGCCACGTGGCGCGCCAGGCGCGTTGCGCCAGTCAAAGAGCACATTGCGCTTCTGTTGGGTAGCGCACACGAAGAGGACACGTGTCGCGCTTAGAGCTAAGCACTAGTTTGTTAGCGCATTGCGCTTTTAATTTATGAGCGCATTGCGCTAGTCTGTTGGCGCACCAGTGAGTGACACGTGGCGCGCTTGGCACTGAGCGCCAGCCCATGAGCGCAGTGCTCTGTTTTAGAAGTGCAAAGCGCAGATTGTGTCTCTAGTTGACACGTGGCAGGTTTTGGCGCTGAGCGCCGGTCAAATGAACGCAAGGGCGCAATTCATGAGTGCAAGGCACTTTTCAATAGCGCAAAACTCATTTGATCAATTTTAAGATCAAAGAACAATTTATGTTCTTCAAAGGAGGCTTTTTCCTCAAGATCCAAGAACAAAAGTTCTTGTTTTATAAAGGCTCTGCCTTTATAGATCAAGAGAGAAGTAAAATACTTCTTTTAGTATTTTTATGATTAGATCTTTTTGATATTTTTTTATTAAAGACCTTGGTCTTTTTCTTAGATCTCTGATCTTTTTAGAAGATGGTTCTTCTTTTCACGAGGTGGTTTCATCTCTATTATTCAAGAACATAGTTCTTTTTACCTTGAAGATAAAGACAAATCTTCTTTTTTCTAAGAGTTTTCTCTTCTTTTGCAGAGAGTTTTTTCTCTCTCTTTTCTGTCTCTTCTGTATCTCTCTCTTCTGTATATTTTAGACTTGAAGTCTAGGGTCCTTTATATAGGGCCAAATGATTTGTTAAATCAGTTTTAAGAGATCTTTCTCTAATTGGTTTGGAATATTTCCCACCGTTGGATCTTTGATCCTAAGGCTTCTGTTTTACAGAAGATAATCTTCTTGTTTTAGTAAGATTGAAAAAAAATTCCATAACAGAACTATAGTTCTAATTAATTAATAATTTATTATTAGTAGAACTTTTGATCTGACGGTGGGGGAATTTTTAATTCTAGCGCTGGCGCACCTTGCGCTAGCGCACCTATGTTCGACACGTGGCACGCAGCGTAGAGCGCAGCGCAACTGCGCTAGCGCACCCATGTTAGACACATGGCGAGCAGCGCAGAGCGCAGCGCAGAGCGCAGCGCAACTGTGCTAGCGCACCCGTGTTTGACACGTGGCGCGCAGCGCAGAGCTCTAAATTTGAAGCGTTGCTTCAACTTAAATTTTGAATTTTGAAATAGAATTTTGCTCTGATTGGGGGTGCGCTGCCTAGAGCGCAGCGCACCTGGCGCTAGCGCGTCTGCGCTTGACACGCGGCATGCAGCGCTTGACACGCGGCACGCAGTGCACGGGATCTGAAGCGTTGCTTCAATTTTTGAATTTTGAAATTCAAAACAGAGTTTTGCTCTGATTGGGGGAAACTAGTTTCTCCTGGCACTGTTCCAGTGTGGCGATGCTAATACCAAACCAAATCAAAATCCCCAAATCCTCCCGGGGCAAATGATGAGTTGCTCCTGGCACTGTTCCAGTGTAGCGATGCTGATGCCAAACCAAAACCAAAATCCTCAAATCCACTCGGGGCAAACGATGAGTCGCTCCTGGCGCTATTCCGGTATGGCGATGTTGATGCCAAACAAAATCCAAATTCCAATCATTAAATTCAAAAGTCCCACCAAGTAAGACAGAAATCAAATAAATCAAATCAAAATCCCATCGGCAGTGGTTCCAAACTCAAAAGATCCCGCGGAATGAACAAGAACTCCAAAATCAATCAGATCAACTGATTTAACACCAACGACCTCCTCGGCAGAAACAAGCTCCACCTTGTAAGAAAGTAAACCAACAACCACCTTGGTGGAATCAAACTCCACCTCGGAAACAAATCAATTCCGATACCACAGAAGAGGAGCAAGTCAATTTCAATCCCGACACCGCAAGAAGTGGAGCAAGTCAACTTTAACCCTGACACCACAGAAAGTGGAGTAAGTCAACTTCAATCCCGACACCGCAATAAGCGGAGCAAGTCAAATCCAATCCCCGACATCGCAAGAACCGGAGTAAGTCAAATCAAATACCGACCGTCCAAGTCACAAAAATGGCAGCACCGACCTTCCAAATCGCAAAAATGTCAGTATTGACCATCTATGTAACAACCCTAAATTTTTTGTACAATTTTTTTCGAAGTACAGAGAGGAATACCTAAACCTAAGCACAAGTTATAAATTTAAATTGCTTTTGAACAGGAAGAAAGCACTTGTAGCACATTGGTAAAGCCTTGCACTGCTGTGACGTAACCCCTGTGATCGAATCCCCCCAGCCACATATTATTTTTATTGATTTTTCTTTTAATCTTTTAGGAGCTCAAAAGTTTGCACATGCACTGCACGTAAAATGAAAAGTCACACAGAAATCAAACATGTGCATTAAGCTAGTTGAAGGGACTAGGACACGTGGCGGAGATCCGAGCCCATACCACCAGAATTGGACCGACGAGATTCATTGTGAGGCCGGCAATGCTGGGCCCCCCGACGGTAATGCTCCATTTTTTTAACCCTAGCATCCCTTGGCCAACCCCACTACCCCATGTTGTTTGTTTACTCTGCAATTATCTAAAGAATTAAAAATCACCATTAAACCAAATTATAATGCATTTTTTAAATTCTCAATTCATCACCCTAAACCTTAATTTTCCCTATAAATAACGCACTACATTTCACCTCGCCTCATTCAGAAATCCCATACAAAAACTCTCTAAAATTTCCAAGTCCAAAATTATACAAGAGGAGTTAGCAAAGGTCGAAATTCCGGCGACGTTTCGGGAAGAATCCGGCAACGAAACGACTCCCCGACTCCCTCCTAAGTTCACCCTACCTGTTCCTTTTCTTTCCAATCAGTAAGTCTCACCCTCCCTCTTCTACTCCTATTAAAACGAAGTCTATTTTCAAAACTAGTCGGAAGCGGAGTTAATCCGACTTCCGTTTCTAATTTAACTTAAAACACCATTTATCTTAATAACAAATTTACAATATTTTTTTATACTGTTTAGAAATCATAAATAAACACAATAGAATAAGTTTCATCTCAAAATAATATGTATTGCAACTCCTATTTCATTTTTACGGTAAAATACCATCATGTTTACATACGACATTGTTTATTCATTTTACCCATATTACCTTTAGAAAACTCACGAGGTAATGACCTAACTCATCACAACACACATTTTTAACATAGCTCGATGACTTGTGGAACATTAGTTTGTGAGAAAATACGAGTTTACATTTAAATACCCTAAACATTCAAAAACCGTTTTCTTTAAAAAGTGTATTATTTAATTCCTTCCAATGCGCCTCTACAACCGATTTTGGGGAACCCCGATCGGGATGGTGCGGGTTATCTCACATCCTCGGGCCTAGTAGAGCGAGATGCAGACCTCCCCAAGGAGCATTCAATCTCAATGGAATTTTTAATGCAATTTTTAAGAAAAATATGTTTTCTACTTAATAAATAAAATTTATTTTAATAATTATATATATATATATATATGTATATGTATATATATTATCAAAATATCTATTTTAAGTATACAATACATATATTCCATGTTTTCTAAACCAAAGGAATCCCAAATTCCATGAAACTGTCATTACAAATCAATACAATTCCAATATTACACTAAAATACCATATACAATGTAATCTAGGTTCTATTCACTAGAAAATATTATATTTTAAAATATACATCCATGAAAACCCTAAAGACGATAATTAAATACTTGAGGTGTATTTTAAATTATATCAAAACTATTTTTCATAAAACCCCCTCAAATTATATTAATTTACAATAAGTACCCTAGTAAACATAGGTTTAAGCGGGACCAGTTCTCTTGAGCCTCAGAGAGCCGGAGAATATGGGTGCTTGCCTATCTAAGGTAGAAAATCTAAAAAAAAATGGTGTTATCAATACATTAATTGTTTTGGAAAAAAACACAAATTCTGTCGTTCATGTGCAGCAGTTACCGATAACATCAAAACTAATTCAGGACTTCAATTTCTTTTAAAGTTTCTGAATCAGACAGAGTCTCCGTCTAATATGAAATCAATCTGACTTTAATTCAATTCTAGTATAACTCCAATTCAACATGATTCCATTTATACCAGATACAATCTATATCAACTTGACTCGACTGAACCGAACCATGGATATACTCTGATTACATGACTATCTATTTATATCCATTCCATTTACATGATATCATGGTTTCTGCAAGTCTTCCATTTTACAAACAAGATAATACTATCAATACAAAAGACTTTACAGGGTATTTAAGGAGTAGACTGGTATGGAACATGTTAATGGTGGCACGGGGTGGTCACTAAAAGAAGTAACTATACATCCATGTCGTTGTTCCGTGATTTTATCGATGGAGCCTTGTACTACGGGTTACCAAAGTCCACGGTATAAGTTGGACTCTTCTCGTATACACTGGCATCTTCTGTACCAAGCTACAAACAACTGCATTAACATAATAATCACCTATCATAACAGTTATATTCTCCCACCTGTCTATTCTATTTCTTTCTTTCTTTGGGACTTACAGAGCGATTGTTCGCTGACGACATTCATATTTCTCTTTTTTTAGAATGTTGTTAGAAGGACCCGACGCTGAGGAGTTCGAGACTATCCAGGAGCACTTGGAGCGGACCACTGAGTAGAACGACCAGTAGGCTTTACTTGTACATACTTTTCATTTCAGGTATGCCATTGTTTAGGCATTGCATTCCAGACTTGTATTTATGTTCCAGTATTGTATTGTAAAGAAATGTTGAATAAATAAAAGTTGATGTTCTTTTACATCTCTTCTTGTGTACTTTATTATATTGCTTATTTATACTTAGCGTGTTTGCTTCTGAGTAAATACGTAGTGGGCCAGTCGTGTATCCTTACCCGTACTATGGGAAGCGGGGCGTGACAGGTTTTGTTGGTGGCCTATGTAGGCCAGTGTGCATGGAACCGTACTGTTCTCCGCCGAAAACCGGGAAGACAAACGTGTTGCCTGAATTTAGGGGCAGATGCTAATTGGTTCTATCCGTCCACCTCTCCGAAGATACCATGTTGATTTATGACACCATGTATCGAAGGTTTAAACGGATGCGGCCGATATAGCAGACTTCGTCAGATTTTCCCTCATTGAGGGGGTTTTGGTTGTGGGGACGCTCTTTCCTGCAGGCGCAAGCCCCTGCAGTTAATTACGCTACCGCATCACGGTAACCACTTTCTCCTTCTCCAGATGGTCACTTCGCGTCGTGGGTGTTTGTTTTGTTTTTGGTTGCCCGTGGATTGTATACGGAGACTAATTTATATTGTCGCCCGTAGGGCGTGGATTAGTCCAAATCCGTATTTTCTTAAATTTGGGTTTGGGGGTTGGGTTTAAGGATACGTTATTCTCATTTGAGACTAAGATCAACTTAAACGTTTGTTAAGGATACGTTGGTCTAATTTTATACTAAGATCTACTTAACAGTTTGTTAAGGACACGTTAGTCTAATTTTAGACTAAGGTCAACTTAACCATTTGTTAAGTATACGTTAGTCTAATTTTAGACTAAGATCTACTTAACAGGATCATTTAGATCTAACAAAAGAGCATTTGGGCTCTATTGTTTTAGTTTAGGGACTTTGCGGTCGATTAGTTTAGGGACATTACGGTCCAAGATTAAGGACATCATAGTCTGTGGGTATAAAGGGACCCCACAGTCCGAGGTTAAGGACATCATAGTCCATGGGCTTAAGACCCTACAGTCCGAGGTTAAGGACATCATAGTCCATAGGCTTAAGGACCCCACAGTCCGAAATTAAGGACATCATAGTCCATGAGTTTAAAGGGACCCTACAGTCCGAGGTTAAGGACATCATAGTCTATGGGCTTAAGGACCCCACATTCCGTGGAATGATTGGTTATCGGGACCCGTCACCTCTCTAAAGACGTTGAAAAATTACAACGACAAATATCAAAGGAGTGAAGAGATGTACCCTTGAACCAATGTTGATTGGGAAATCTGTAGTCCAATTTGGGACTAAGATCAATTAATTGGATTATGAGCACATGGGCTTAGTTAAATCTGAATTGAGGACTTATGGCCAACTTGGGCTAAGTCCAATTAGGTCTGAAATGTTAGACCTTTGTTTGGACTGTTGAACATTTGTCTGAGCTCAGCTCCATATTATTTAGCAATGCTAAACAGGGGTTTGGGGTTCTGACAACATTTTGTCTTTTACTGGGCGCTGACCATTCATCATGGCTCTGGACTTTACTTTGCATATCATATGAACTGATCAATTTTGAGGTTCAGTTAAAGGGGAGGTTTGCCTCTGGGAACACTTAGCCGATTTGGGCTAAGCTTGGTTTTAAAATAGTGTTAAACACTAGAGAATATTTGGCGGTCATGTGGTCCCACGTGATGCACTTAAGATAGTGTTAAACACTAGGGACGAAGCATTTAAAGTAGTGTTAAACACTAGAAATGAAGTAGTCACGTGGGGTTACGTGAGGCGCCTGAGAATGGGGCCAGACTTCCTTTATTTTACTCTCAAAATCTGCAAATAAGTGTTAAACACTTAGTCTTTGTAATCATCACGTGTGGGCACATGATAGTGCCCATGTATTGGGTATTAATCCTTCTGTTTTCCCTCATTTGCCCTTTTAAAAAGGTGTTAGTCAGGGGTCTCATGTGGACATGTGAGGCGCCCTAAATCAGTATTGCCTTTGGCTTTACTCCCTTTAGTTTTAAGGGTCACGTGTGAGCACGTGAGGCATTGCCTTCAAGCTTCTTCTTTCTCATTTTGAGGAGTCTGTTTAAGGGTCACGTGGGGTCACGTGAGGGCGCCCAAAGTCTATTCTGTCTTTGCTTTGTTCTCTCTTTTTTGAGAAATTTATCCAAGGGTCACGTGGGAGCACGTGACCCTATCTCATTCATTCTTTTCTGACCATTGAAGGGATGGTCACGTGTTGCCACGTGATCAGGTTGGATACTGATTTCTTTATGTGCATAGAGAGTTTTTAAGTCCTTTGTTTAAGAATTAAATTCTTTGTAGGGTTAAACCCTAATTGTGTTTAGAGGAATTAAATTCCTATGTATATGGAAGAATTAAATTCTTTAAACCCAACTCTCCCTCTAAATTTTGGATCTGCATGACAGAATCTCCCCGATGAGAATTAAATTCTCAACTTATGGGGAGATCTGCTTCTGCAGATCTTCAACCATGAAGAAGAACTAAGTTCTTGTTCTAAGGGTTAAACCATGTCCCTGTTGGAGAAATTAAATTCCTAAGTATTTGGAGGAATTAAATTCCCTAAACTCAATTCTCCCTCTAGGTTTTGGATCTGCATTGCAGAATCTCCCCGATGAGAATTAAATTCTCAACTTATGGGGAGATCTGCTGCTGCAGACCTTCAACCAAAGGAAGAACTAAGTTCTTATTCAGAAGAGTTAAACTCTTAGATTTAGAATTAAATTCTCTTTTTATTTTGTGAGAGCTTATAGGATGATCTCTCACCAAGGATTTCTTTCTTTTCTCAAAAAAACCTTCTTTCTCTCTGGAGAATTAAATTCTCTTCTCTTTTGTTCTCTCTATCTCTTTTTTCTTCCCCCTTGGCTCTTATTTATAGGAGAAGGAAAAGAATCAGTTTGCTTAGTCAATCTTTCATTGAAAGATTTTAATTGATTTTGTAACCAACATGATCTTTTAGATCACTCAGTGAATTTTATTCACCATTGGATTTTTAATCCAAAAGATCTTTTATCTGTTATTCCTGGCAAATTTCAGGAAAATCTTTCCTTGTATAGAATCTTTCTATAAGTTGGTGATTTTTACTCACCATTGGATTTTTAATCCAACAGTTCTCCACTTTACAGAGCACAATCTTTTTGTTTGGAAAGATCTAGGGAAATATTTTTCCAACTAGGGTTTTTTATTTTCCTTAATTAGAATTTAATTCTATTAGCTCAAAAGGTTTAAGAGCCTATCACGTGTTAGCACGTGACCCCACTGATTGACCAATTAATTAGAATTTAATTCTATTGGTTTAGAGGGCTTGGAAACCCATCACGTGTTGGCACGTGACCCCACTGATTAATTATTTAATTAGAATTTAATTCTATTATTTCATAGGGTTTAAGAGCCTATCACGTGTTGGCACGTGACCCCACTGATTAATTATTTCCAATTATTTATTTTATTCAGTGCTTACAGGCTTTGCCAGTAAATGGTCACATGTCTGCACGTGATGCCCGGTCACGTGTGGGCACGTGATGCCTCATAACTTTTGATCCCGGATGAATTATGAGGCCCATAATATATCAAATCGAAGAATTTTTCGAGACACTTTCGATACTATTAGAATTTAGCTGTTTCTCATTCGGGAGTTTGTTAAAATGCAGCTCGGAAAATACTGGTTCGCATTTTCTTCCTTAGATTACACATGCATAGCATATTTGCTCATAACTTTTGATCCCGGATGAATTATGAAGCCCATAATATATTAAATCGAAGGATTTTTCGAGACACTTTCGATACCATCAGAATTTAGCTTTTTCACATTCGAAATTTTGTCAAAATACAGCCCGGAAAATACCGGTTCACATTTTCTTAAACGTATCGCTGCCATTTGATACCTTAGGCTCTTTTGCGCAAAAAAAAATTTTTTGGGAACACCTACCATGCAGGTCAGTTCTGCATGGACATGCAGGTCAATTCTGCATGAATTCCTAAGCAATATAATACAAGAATCAGCAACCAAAAACATTCTTTACATTTCATATTTCTTGAATCTTATAATTTCATAAACTTTGAATTTATCCTAACCCTATTTTTCTTTCAAAGTTATGGATTCTCCAAACAATACCAGCACCAACGTCAACAACACACCAGTGCCACCTCTTCCACTTACACCTACCGTTGTAGCTCTGATCAACGAGCAAACGGTACTACTTGAGGCAATCTGAAGCCTCCTAGAAGGACAGCAGCAGCAAACTGCTATATTACTGAACCATCCAGAAGCGGAAGTGCCCGGAGTAAAGCAATTCTGGGCATTGCACCCAAAGCAATTTTCGGGGGAAAGAGAGCCCTTTAGAAGAAGAAGAATGGGCTCAGAGAATTGAGGATTATATGGCAGCAGCACAAGTGCCAGAGATCGCTTGGGTACGAGTTGTGAAGCTGCAACTCACAGACAACGCCCGAGTTTGGTGGAGGGCAGAAGAAAGCCGTCTTGACCAACCGATCGAATGGAGGACTTTTCGCGAAATGTTCGACGCGAAGTACTTTCCGGAGACTTCCCGATTTGACATGGAGCAGCAATTCATCCACCTACAACATGGTTCTATGTGGACCAAATCTGTGGATGAGTATGATCCTGAGTTTACCATGCTCAGTAGGTTCACAGCACACTTGATACCGACTGCTGAGATTAGGTCCAGAAGATTTCAGCAAGGGTTAGAACCGGAGATCCAAGATGCCTTAGCTATAGGGGATTTCCCAACCCATGAACTGGCCCTGAAAACTGCCCGTCGATATAAGACAGTAATAAAGAAGAAGGGCAGACCCCAATCTGCCAGTGTGAAGCGCCCTGCCACTCAAATGGCAGGTGGAGCCTCTTCAAGGCTAGTTTGTGGCGCATCCAATCATGGAATTAGAACATGTCCTTATAGACGCAACCTAACTCCAACACACACCAACTATCCGCAGCGGCCGTCTATCCAGGCTCCTACACCTCATCTTGCTCTCTCAACTCCACCTCCACATGGACTTTCTGCACAACCTAATCACCAATTCCAACAGGCACTAAGAAACACGCCTCAAGGACAGAGGAATGTGCTTCCAGCTAAAAGGAATGTACCCCGGCGTCAGACTTTCACTTTAGCGGCCTAGAAGCCGAGATTGTAGACCAAGATAACCCTGGTAATTCCCTCACATCTTTTTCAATCTTTCCAAAAATTTTGCATTCTTTCGTTATTCCAAATATTTTTATGCACTATCCTTTGTTCTATCACCATCACTATCATCAAACTTTTCTTGAATCTGTTACACTATCCTTCTACAAATTTCGAGGATAAAATTTTTATAAGGAGGATGGAATATAACAATCCTAAACTTTCTGTAAATTTTTTTTTCAAAGTACAGAGAGAAATACCTAAGTTATAAATTTAAATTGCTTTTGAACAGCAAGAAAGCACTTGTAGCTCATTGATAAAGCCTTGCACTGCTGTGAAGTAGCCCCTATGATCGAATCCCCCCAACCACATATTATTTTTAATGATTTTTATTTTAATCTTTTAGAAGCTCAAAAGTTTGCATGTGCACTACACGTAATATGAAAAGTCACACAGAAATCAAACATGTGCATTAGGCTAGTCGATGCGACTAGGACATGCGGCGGAGATCCAAACCCATACCACCAGAATTGGACCGGTGAGATTCATTGTGAGGCCGGCGCCGCCGGGCCCCTCCCGATGGTAATGCTCCATTTTTTTAACCCCAACACCCCTTGGCCTACCCCACTACCCCCATGTTGTTTGTTTACTCTGCAATTATCCAGAGAATTAAAAATCACTATTAAACCAAATTTTAATGCATTATTTAATTCTCAATTCATCACCCTAAACCCTAATTTTCCCTATAAATACCACACTACATTTCACCCTCCTCATTCAAAAATCCCATACAAAACACTCTAAATTTCCAAGTCCAAAGTTATACAAGAGGAGTTAGCAAAGGTCGAAATTCTGGCGACGTTTCGGGAAGAATCCGGCGACGAAACGACTCTCCGACGCCTTCCTAAGTTCACCTTACCTCTTCCTTTTCTTTCCAATAAGTATGTCCCACCTTCCTTCTTCTACTCCTATTAAAACGAAGTCTATTTTCAAAACTAGTCGGAAGCGGAGTTAATTCGACTTCTGTTTCTAATTTAACTTAAAACACCATTTATCTTAATAAAAAATTTACAATCTTTTTGTTTATTATTTAGAAATCATAAATAAACACAATAGATCAAGTTTCATCTCAAAATATGTAATGTTTTGGAAATCGTTTAGGCGATTTTCCGTTTTTAGGGTAAAATAGTCGGTGTTTTCCGTAAAAACCTAGAAGCGATCTTTTTGCAGTATAGAATTCACTGCACCTAGTTTAGCTAGGAAATTACTAGTTTGCGGGTTTTTGTAAATCACTTATAATTTTGGTGCATTTTAATAATTTTCCTTAATTAAAATATTTTTTAAGTCGTTAAATATGCACTAAATTTGTGGTAATTATATTTTTGTTTAGGTTAATTTTGATTTAGCGTGCTTGCGCTTTCTAAAAGATAGATCAAAAATATTTGTAACCGCAATCAAGAACGGCGTCGCTTTGCAGCTATCCGGTGAGTACGGGTCGGTCCACAGGGATATTGTGAATCTCCTATTTGCGCTAACAAGTTAATTCCGAAGGGTGTTCGGAGTGATTATTAAATCTAAAAACCTAATTATTCTATACTACGATTATCTAGATCTAGTCTTGCTAGGGTTAGGTTTAGGGATGGTTTGGAAATGCAGGTAAATCTCAACGCTTTCTATACCCGAATTAGGATCTATGAGGAGTGATGGTAATTATCAATAAAGGGGATTAGATCCATTCGGGTAGGTGTTCCTTCCTCTAGGTTCTTGTCCTTCCTTTAGAGATCCTTACCCTAACCTCCATGGAAAACGCACGCAACCGGGCTTTTACACTACGGTGTCATCGTTACCTCGAGGGGTAGGATGCCGTAGGGCGCGGTGTGTGCGTGTATGCATGGAGTCCTATTGAAAATATATTATGGGTATGAAAGGGATGAGAGATCTCATCTCTCAAAATCCTTCCCCAAAGCTAACTCTAAGCAATTTATCTACGGCGAGAAATTAAATCTACCTAGGGCAAAAAATTGAAATCTAGACTAGAGCAAGAATTTAAATCTACTTACAGATGCATCTCTCCAATCATCAACGCAGGTTTGTCAGATCTGAATCCATGAATTGAAAAGAAACACCGATGTTCTCCATAAAGAGATCTGAATTTATTATTAAAAGGAGGCATAAGAAATTACAATCTTTAGAGTTCGATTTATAGGAAATAGAAACCCTAGGTTACATTTTGATCCGCATGTCTACAATTACAAAAATAGACCTATAAAGACTTAGTCAACGCCGCCACAAATTACTATAAAAATTTCAGCTTCTACTTGCTCTTGATGGCCGCGGAACCGCGGCCTGGGTAGGGGTTGGGCCGCGGTTCCGCGGCCCATTTGTTGACTTAGAGTGTGATCTTTTCTGGGCTTTTTCTGTGATGTTTGGGCTTCCTATTTCTTCAGGTCTTTTCTCAATTTGTCTTCTAGGTATCTCCAGATCTTCACAGTGAGTAGTTGTATTGAACTTTAACCGTTCGCTTTGTAATCTTGGACCTTGTGTTGTCTTGTACTTTGTGAATTTTATCTTTGATGTAGGCTTGATCAAGAGTCCTCTGTTTGTTGGTTAAAGTCCATATTTTCATCGTCTTTACATCGTTTTCACTGTTTTCTGTCCAAGAACCTGTAACCTGTAACATGTAGCAGACATGCGTCAAAAGTACCTGTTTATTTATAAAAAGAATAAGAATGGGGAATATAATAATGCAATATTATGGTGTGAAAAAATACCCCCAAACTTATCTTTTGCTCGTCCTCGAGCAAACTTATTTTTATTCACTAAGATCCTAACCGCATTTTCGCAGGGAAACGCGATTGCACTGAGCCCGTGCAACAAGCCGTTAAACCTCTAGGTGTCCCTAGTAGGAGGAGTGTTGTCTCCTGAGGGTTTTCAGCCGATACTACCCACAAAATCCTATCAATTTGGTCCATTAACTTTTGTTCTCCAATTAGGTCTTCTAACAAGGAATTCTATTATCGTCGACCCGTAAATTATCCACCCACATTCTTCACACTTCCTTATCATCTAACTTAAGATTATATATGTTCTATAGACTTACTTAGCTTTCGGCATTTCTTAAGTTTTCCTTCTAGGGTTCCATCTCCACTTAGGAATTTCTATCAACTCTACTAAAGACACAAGTTCTATGCTTCATCCCTTTCTCTCATCTAAATTCCAATCACATATCCCCACGTGTGTGTAAATATCACCCCTACACTTGGAAATTCAAATCAAGCAATCATGCTCTTGTCCGTTGTCCAAAGCACTTATTAATTGGTGAATTTTTAATTGAATTTTGCTTACACATCCTTCATGCGACCGTTAATACTTCTTGAGGTACCAACAACCGATTACAAGATGCGCTTGCACTTTAAACCGTACTTCCTAGTTTTGCAACACCCAAGGCTTTAGCAGTGACTCGCAAACCAGTTGGTCTAAGGCACTAGGTGATAAGGCACCCTCGCTAAATATTTTTCTATTTTTACAGTCTTAAGTAATCACAAAAACCAGTGTCCATTTTTTTTTCTTTATTCACTCTTTCTTTTCTTTTCAAGGTCTCTTCTACTATTCCAAGTTTTAAGGTGCGTGATTGTGCAAATTGTAGGGTATACATTTTCAGAATCTAGACTTAAGCTAGGAATTATTTTTCAAACTTATACTCTAATAAGAACATCAATACTCTTCCCTTGTTTCGACTTAGCCCAAGAAGTGAACCAAAAATTTGCCTATTTCTAAATAAACTACAAGGCATATACTTTCTACCGTTAAACTTTAAGGAATGTTATTTTTAGGGTTTTTAATTCACTAAGTCTAAGATCTAGTTGTTCCTAGCCAGTTAACCAATTTGTCAAACTCAAGTCAATCAGCCAAAATTGAATACATTAATTTTTATAATTTTTGAAATTTTTCAAATTTTTATGGGTTTTCAAATAAGTATGCAAATGCAAAAATATGTACAAATGAATGCGAAGGAAGAAGACTTACCGAGCATACCCCCAAACTTAAACTTGACAGTGTCCTCACTGTCATGCTACACCAAGAGGGTCAAAATGTCGGCACTCCCCTGTTTATTTATTTACAATTTTTTTAATGTTTTGAAATTTACTTTTTTTTGTTATAGAAAAAGAAAACAAAAATATATAAATATATACAATAAGCCCCCCCCCCCAAACTTAAGCTTGGCCTTACACAAGCCAAAGGTTAGCACCAATCATTCAAAGATCTTATCGTGGTAGTGGTATAGTTGGTGCAAGAATGGGGTGTGGATGAAAGAAATGAGAAACACGCGAGACCGTGTGGAAAGAAGAATTGTAGAATATGGTCTCGGTAGGGGAGAAGAAGGGCAGAAAGGAGAAAGAAGGGTCGCGCGATCTTGAGGGTGTAAATCGAGTGAATAAATTAGCGCAATATGTGATGACCGATATGTTATAAGCGATTGCGCTAACCTATCAACTTGTCGAGAAATGGGGTCAAATCCCTCAAGATTCGCAAGAAAACATGGGTACGCCGAACTTGGTATAGGAGATGAAGGCGTAACAGTCTCTTGTACGGTCGAAACAATGGGAAAGACGAAAGGGAGTGAATTAGGGATAGTCTCATTCTCATCGTAGTAAACTGTCTCGAACTTGAAAGATTCCATTAATGGTTCGAAACTACTGTAAGCAACCGAGTCTGATGGTTCAACTAACTCATCTGAAAATGTAAAGGATTCAAACTCGGGCAGGGAGACATCAACATCGTCCGAAAAAGTGAAATACTCGTAGGTGTTATCGTCTGTGAGAACTGTGTCGGATTCAAAGGAAAAATTTTCAAGCTCACAGTCTTCAAGCGTGGTCGGAACGATGGAACGGAGGGAGGGTGATTTAGTTAAAGGTTCAAGAGGATGAATTGGAAAATCAGACACATCAAACAAAAATGGTTCAACCTCAATATGATCCTCAAAACTCTCCTCAATACCATCCTTATAATTCTCCTCAAAATCTATGCCATTATCATCAAAATCTAGATGCATATGAAGTTCGGGAGAGACATCTAATAACTCGGGATGATGATTTGAACATAAAATTTCAATCAAATCGACAGGTTCATCATCCGAAATATTTCCGGCGTCTATATCCTCAATCAAGTGAAAATTAATTTCTTTAGACACCTCATCAAAAGCATGGATATGTATCGATTTAGGTTCTAGATTGGAGGTGTAAAGATCGAAAGGGTTAAGTGTGGTTTCACTTGAAAGGGGTTCTTCACAATCTGGCAAATCAAGAACTACAAAGTCACACAACTCGTTTTTATTTATTCTATTTTCAACTTGTGAATCTTTTGGGACAATCGATGGAGAACAGGAGTTATGGGTTTCAAGTGGGTATGGGTAGGTTTGATTTGGGAATGTGTAGAACTCACTCGCTCCTCTCAAATTCTCCCTCTGTTCAACCGCCTCCTCATACATAGAAAAATTTGGAGCTAGCGGGAAACTAGCTACCGGTTGACTAGGTTGCATAAGGGCGGCCATGGACGCTTCCACATTCCTAGTCATTAGGTTTGTTGCTAAGATGTAAGCCTCCAACGACTCTTCCAAACTAGACTTGGGTGGTAAGGGGGTTTCGGTAAAAGATTCGAAATTGTTTGGATATGTGAAACTCCCTAATGGCTGTGTCGAAGCAGTGTCTAGTGAAGGTGATAAGGTCGGGTATGACTGGTAGGAAGTGGGTGATTGGACAGGGGTAGGGTCAACATATGGATAAAAAGGTGAATAATCGTGTGGATCCCTAGAACTAGATGAGTGGAGAGGGGTGAAAGATCGGCTACGAGATTGAGCAATATGCTCAGCAATGGACATCGGCTTAGGAGTGACAGAAGGACTTGAAAAAGTAGTATCAACATGTGGAGGTGGTAAAGGTTGACTTGGTTGACACAAAGTGGGTTGAAAGTCAAACTGTTTTTCCTAGACGTCTCTATTTGATCTTTCAAAGATTTTTTAGGCAAGGAAGGATCGTTTTTAAATTGACCAAACAAATTGACGTACGACGCAAAATTAGGTTCGGGATACCAAAGTTCGGCAAGTGATTTATGATGTGGGGTACCCATGATAGAAGAAAAAGAAGAGAAAGAAGGTAGGTGGTGCAAGGATTTCTTAGCGGCAAAAATTTGCAAGTTGTTTATAAAAGATTTTTCCTTTTTCCTTTTTCTTTTTACTTGGAAATTGTTGCAAAAAGATTTTGATGAAAGATATGCAACAGCAAAATATTACTTGCAATCAGTTTTTATTTTAAGCGGGGCCCAAAAATCCTGCACAAGATCGTTATTCGGAAGGGAATATATTTTTAAAGTGCACAAAATCCTGCAGGCATTTTTCAGAAAATATATTTCAAAAATTACAGAGGAGAAACAGAAGATCTTACAAAAATTTTTTCAGAAGAAGATGCCACCAGATCGCCGCTCTTCCGCGGCAATAGAGATCTAACACCGCGGTTCCGCGGTCTTCTTGATGGTTCAGATCCCCAGAAATTTTTTGGTGCGACGAATCGACAAGACGGCCGCGTTTCCACGGCCTAAGGTGGGTTTTGGCCGCGGAAACGCGGCGGGGTGGGGGATTTAGATCTCCAGAAAAATTTCCCTGTTCTGTTATTTAAAATCGCTTCTGTTCCGATGTTTTGTTTCCTGTTTTGCTTTCTGGAAATTTCCAGATCCGATTTTCGTGTATCCTGCAAAATTAAAACAACAAAGTATCCCTTCCAAAAATAACAGATGGAATATTTTTATATTTTTTATGATTTTTCAGATTTTTATGATTTTTTTTTATTTTGATTAACCCGAAATTGCGAAAAGGAAAGTTCTACGCCATCCCCGGCAACGGCGCCATTTGATTTTTTGATTTAGCGTGCTTGCGCTTTCTAAAAAATAGATCAAAAATATTTGTAACCGCAATCAAGAACGGCGTCGCTTTGCAGCTAGCCGGTGAGTACAGGTCGGTCCACAGGGATGTTGTGAATCTCCTATTTGCGCTAACGAGTTAATTCCGAAGGGTGTTCGAAGTGATTATTAAATCTAAAAACCTAATTATTCTATACTACGATTATCTAGATCTAGTCTTGCTAGGGTTAGGTTTAGGTATGGTTTGGAAATGCAGGTAAATCTCAACGCTTTCTATACCCGAATTAGGATCTATGAGGAGTTATGGTAATTATCAATAAAGGGGATTAGATCCATTCGGGTAGGTGTTCCTTCCTCTAGGTTCTTGTCCTTCCTTTAGAGATCCTTACCCTAACCTCCATGGAAAACACGCGCAACCGGGCTTTTACACTACGGTGTCATCGTTATCTCGAGGGGTAGGATGTCGTAGGGCGCGGTGTGTGCGTGTATGCATGGAGTCCTATTGAAAATATATTATGGGTAAGAAAGGGATGAGAGATCTCATCTCTCAAAATCCTTCCCCAGAGCTAACTCTAAGCAATTTATCTACGGCGAGGAATTAAATCTACCTAGGGCAAAGAATTGAAATCTAGACTAGAGCAAGAATTTAAATCTACTTACAGATGCATCTCTCCAATCATCAACGCAGGTTTGTCAGATCTGAATCCATGAATTGAAAAGAAACACCGATGCTCTCGATAAAGAGATCTGAATTTATTATTAATAGAAAGCATAAGAAATTACAATCTTTAGAGTTCTATTTATAGGAAATAGAAACCCTAGGTTACATTTTGATCCGCATGTCTAAAATTACAAAAATAGCCTTATAAAGACTTAGTCAACGCCGCCACAAATTACTATAAAAATTTCGGCTTCTACTTGCTCTTGATGGCCGCGGAACCGCGGCCTGGGTAGGGGTTGGGCCGCGGTTCCGCGGTCCATTTGTTGACTTATAGTGTGATCTTTTCTGGGTTTTTTCTGTGATGTTTGGGCTTCCTATTTCTTCAGGTCTTTTCTCAATTTGTCTTCTAGGTATTCTCCAGTTCTTCACAGTGAGTAGTTGTATTGAACTTTAACCGTTCGCTTTGTAATCTTGGATCTTGCGTTGCCTTGTACTTTGTGAATTTTATTTTTGATGTAGGCTTGATCAAGAGTCCTCTGTTTGTTGGTTAAAGTCCATATTTTCATCGTCTTTACATCGTTTTCACTGTTTTCTGTCCAAGAACCTGTAACCTGTAACATGTAGCAGACATGCGTCAAAAGCACATGTTTATTTATAAAAAGAATAAGAATGGGAAACATAATAATGCAGTATTATGGTGTGAACAGTTAAATACCACTAAAGTGAATCTATGCTAAGTTAATCACTTAATTAAGCATTAATTCATCCATCCAAAATATCTAGATATTTGTTGAATTAAAATGAATTTTTAAGGAAATGAAAATGAGGTGGCTTAGATATTATTTGCATTAATGGGCTTTAATTGATATTTTAGACTAGATTTTTCCACACCATTCCAAAAACCACTCATTCTCCTTGTCATGGCCGAACCCTCCGCTTGCTACCCCCTTTTTGATTTCACCCCATTTCCACTTCTTTGAGCTTCATAAAATCATCAAAAATCATAAATAAATCCCACAAACTCATAAAAAAATCATTACCCAATATTCTTCATCACTAAGCAAGCTTGGATCTTCATTAAAGACATCATTTTGGAGGCTAAAATGATGAGATTTGTTGCTAATTTGTGATCTTGAGGAGGTATAAAATTCTAACCCTAATCTTTAATTGTGGTGTTAATACTTTAAGCTAGCATATAAGATGTTTAATTAAAACTTGTAATTTCAGATTTAGAATTTCTAGTAAGAGTTTTTGTTAATCAAGTTCGAGTTTTGTTTAGTGACATGGTTAAGTGAGTTGTTTAGACAAAAGAAAACTTAATCTAGTTGCTAGATTGTTAAATAATATTTTTCCTAAATGTCTAATTAGCTTAAGTGCAAACTAAACTTTTACTAAATCCTATTTGAGTGAGATTAAAATTCTAGTAAGGGTTTGAGTGGTTTAATCAAGCTATATTGTGATATTTGTGATTACTAGTTTTGTTAAAACTTGTAGATTTGGGCTAAATTGATTAAAAGTTGCTTGCTAGATTTTCGGATAATTTAGGCGTGGCTTTCTTTTGACGTTGCGACGTTATATATATTAGATTCCACGTTTTATATGGTGTTGTGAATGCGTGATCGGTACGATCGGGGTCTATGCTTGGTGGTTGCGTAGTTTTGCGTTACTAGCTAGGGTTGTGCCGATATCGTGCGCGTTTTGTGCAGTGAGTGCACAATGTGTTTTTCTTGTGGACATTATCCTTGCGTTTCGTTGTCTTTGTGTCGGTGCAAGATGTTTAACTTTATGTGTTTTGTTTGTGAAATTATAGGGTCGCAGGCGGGGATTTCGGACGCTGCGAAGAAGGGAAAGCAAGTGGTTGGCTTTACTTAGCCCAGGATCATCAGTGAGTAGATTTAACATCTATAGGAGAATCGCCCGCAAGCTTATATTGCAGATATAGATGGTGCATAAAACTTCATTGCATATTGTTACTTGTTGTGCTTGGACTTGTACCCTTTGGACACTACACTATTATTGACGGTTCATGTCGCACGAGCACTGATTGTATGCCACACGCACCGTCGATAATTGCCATGACAGGCACAACACTTATACATACGTGAGATTGTATTGGTTAGGGACATTGAGACATTGATTCATATTCCATTGCGCATATGACATATAGCATACCTGTATACCTATATGCTTACATATATGCCTTGCCATGCCTACATGTTAGCTGCCCATATACCTATATGGTATTGTACCATTAGAGATAGGTATATACACATATGAGACATAGCTACATGTACATCTTACATACATACTTACATGTACACCCGTATACCTTGATATAGCTACACATATACGTGGAGGGTATTACATCATTATTGATAGGTAGATACACATACCTTGCTATACCGACATGGTTACGCAAACCTGGCTATAGCTACATGTTCACCTTTATATGATGTTGCGTTTGGTTTCGGAGAAGTTAGGAACCGCAGGATATATTTAATAACTTGTTGCAGTTAAATAGCGGTTTTCCTTTATATGCTCATATTACTGTTTCATGTTGCATATATGGTATTTCATGGATTTCGCATTGAGATATGGTTTTCATATGAGGTTTTCTGGATGTTTTACTCCTGCGTATATATATCAGTGGTATGTGACGCTGATACACACACACACACACACTTGTATATATATAATAGTGGTATGGGACGCTGTTATATATGTACACCTTCATAATATATCACCTTAATGATCTATGCAAGTATTCTTATTCTTTACTTGATATTTGGATGCATCCACTCAGAGATTTGTTATAAACCGATACGGGGATCGAGGGTGTCGATGTTGGGCACTTAAGACTTGAAGGACGTATAAACCGATATGGGGATCGAGAGTATCGATGTTGGGCACTTAAGATTTGAAGGATGTATAAATCGATATGGGGATCGAGAGTGTCGATGTTGGGCACTTAAGATTCGAAGGACGTATAAATCTGTTTTGGAGTAAGTGTCGATGTTGGGCACTTACGATTCGCAGATTTGGTTCATGAGTGTCGGTGTTTGGCACTTAGGATTCGCTGAGACTTACAGGTTATATTTATCGATATGAGGGCCGATCTTTGGGCCGATATTAGGTCTGACCTGAGGGCCGATTTGAGAATATTTGGAATTTGGATTGTCTTGATGGACACTGGTCCTGCCACGATGAGGATTCCGTGAGGAGGACATGTTTTATCCCATATTCCGCATTTATTTATATGCATTGCTTCATGTATTAGTAGTACCTGATAAAATACCTTTCATGACTGTTGCATATACATATTGCCATATTATTGCTTCATGTATTAGTTGTACCTGATAGAGTACCTTTCATGACTGTTGCATACATATGGCCATTTATTGCTATTAGTTCGCATGTGGTAGATTCGCGCAGTACGTGCATACTTGCGATTTCCTGCATATGTTATTTACTATTCACGAGTTGGCAATTCACCCCCCGTTGTACCACAGGGTTGTACCGGTTGTCCATCAGAGTAGTCAGAGGCAGGGCTTTCATCTATCGTATCATCTTTTGCAACAGATACCGCTACGGCTGACTGGGTGCAGTTTTGCTATAGGTGGGTTTTGCGGTTATCCGAGGTTGCTCATTGTATATTTGTTGTATCCTGTACTCTCCATCTACCATTTTCATGTATTGACTTAGAGACGAGTTGTGAGGACGATATTGTATATTATTTTCTGACTTGGAGATTTTCATGCTGTTCACTTTATATCATCTTTTTCTTCGCTGCGGCGTCGTATATTTGCTTGTGGTGGTTGTTTTCCGCGTTTGGGTGTGGATTTGCTCCCGTTGGGTATGCTTTACTTATATATTTATGTTGTACCCCTTTTTGGGGGCTTGTTTTACAAAGGTGGTGCTGCCAAATTTTAACGGAAGTAAATTTGGACTTTAAAGAATTTTGATTGAGATTTCAAATGTTTTAACAATGTTATTATCACTTACTAATTTTGATAGTTTAGATTGCTGGGTTTTTGGCTTACTTGAATTACGTTACGCCTGGAGACGTTACGTAGTTTAAGGGCCGTCACGTGTTAAATTTTGGGTTGTGACAAAGTTGGTATCAGAATGGTAGGTTTTACCTTTCGAAGTGTAGGATGACCTTGGTATGATAGAGTAGGTTACTTAAGCAGAGTAACGTAGTGTGTGTATGTCCGCGGCATACTTACGACACGGTACTCCGCATAAAGTGACCTAAGTACAAATTGCTTGAAATTCCTTCCTTGATGATACATATCCTTGTGATTCGATTTCCGTGTTCTTATCGAATCCTATTTCTAATTATAGCCTTATGCTGCCGATGACTATAAGGGCTCAGAGAGGTGCAGCGAGAGCCGAGGTCAGAGTTGACTCGTGTGGGACGGGGATTGACCAGGATGGTACGCTTGCTGTACAGGAGCAGATGGATCCTCCATCGATAGATCGTATCGTTAGGCTTGAGGCAGATATGCAGAACTTGCGCCAGATGATGAGGTCGTTAGTTGAGGCCAGTCGAGCGCAGTGACAGGAGGTTGCCACCCCTGTTACCCAGTTATTCCTTGCTATCAGCACACAGCATTATGGCATGTATGCAGCAGCAGTGGATGCAGCCCGCTTAGCTGAGGAGTGTCTTCCCAAGACTTTGGAAGTTCTGAAACCGAGGAGGACTCGTACAGGTGTATCATCCCAGAGACAGAGGTTTAGTCTCCGCGACAAATATCGTTTAGGTCGCAGGAGTAGCAGAGGCTTAGGATGAGGACAGTCGTTTAGCTTTTATCCATAGGAGAGTCAGCAGTTTTCTTCTGGATGTTACCGGTGTGGGAGTTTGAGTCATCGTGTTCGAGATTATACCGAGCCACGTGAGGGCGGGACAGCTGTACCACATGATACCTTACCACCTTCACCTCAGGGAGAGTCTCCTGTTGTCACGCCCCGTTTCCCAGAGTACGCAAGATTGGGCACGTGACATAGCCAACCATGCTACCTGTGGGTAGGAAGTATCCATCCACAGTCATATTACGGCTGTAGAGATATCAAGAACAAGATAAATAAACTATCTAACACATGTCCAAATCCATAATAACAAGAGTCAATGATAAATAAGTGCGGAAGAAAATGATCCAATACAATAATAGAAAAGTACGTCCCATAATGCGGGCTCACATCTGGAAATAAAATGCAATAAATAAACTAATCACTACAGAACTCACGAATCAGCCTGCTGGCTGAAGTACTCCTGCTCGGTCGGCGGCAGTGGTAAAGAATCTGGGCCATGCAAAACCCAGACGTCAGCGCGTCATGTCAACCAATAATATAACATGGTAATAAGCAATGCAGAAATAAACATGAATAAAGCAATAATATGAATCAACAGTGCAGGGTAGTGTGCAGTGGGTAACTAAACTGTTTTATCGGGTTTCCATGCTAAAGTCTTTGAAATCAATTGATGACTCGTCGATGTAACTCAATAGTATCCCGTGCGTGCCCGGGACCACGGTCAAGATTCTCGGGGCTGAATCCGAGACGTGCCGCTAGGCAGTAACAAGTAGCAGGATGGGTGAGTGATGTCAGCATCATCACTCCGGGGCTGGCCTAGCCCGTAAGACTGATCAGAATAGGTATCGAACTGTTGAGTTACAAGTCGTTTTCACCTTTGATTTCCCCATACCCCCAAGTTATGTATGTCGAGTCAGGTATTCAGTAATCAAGAACTAATGCCAACACAGGATCAGGTAAAAGCAGGTTTGTCTGGATAGACAACAGGAAAGGTCCATGAGGACTCCTTGTCAGGTTTGTTGGCATTAGGCATGAGATCAGGTAACAGGTCAGATCATGGTACAACAGGTTGAGTCGATGGTAAAGGGTACCATGTCCGGTGCATCGGTATATGTATATGGCATGTGTATCAAGGTCAGGTCAATATGTAACGCAATCGAGGGTGTGCTCACAACAGGTATATAATCGAATAAGGAATAACAGCATGAAATAAAGTAAACAACAATAACAGTTCATTTAATCACAGTGGTGCATTACTATAGTGCAATTGTATTATCATATTAACAGGTTCGAGCACCCTTGGGGTGCAATAATCACGAGGTAGTGCAATATCAATAACAGAAAGTAATAAAGCTATAAGTGTACGGCTATCGTCCTTTAAAACAGCAAAATGATTAACCGGTGGTTTCGTTATTAGGGTTTAAGCGGCAATTATGATTCTAGGTTACAGTATCATGATATATGTCATAATGCGTTCAAATCATAAAATAACTCTACTTAGTTAAGTTTTGCAAGTTTTATGAGTTAAACACATTCAATTGGTATAACATAGCATGTAGCAAGTAATACTTGCCTCGACGGTTCCGCGAACCGGGAAAAACGAACGTAACGTCGGCAGAAAACACGCGACGGATGCACGGGTCACGGATCGAGTCCAAACAACGAACAGCGGAACCGCACGGACCGGAGTACCTTGCTGGAATGTCGGGTCAAGTCGTCGGCACGACCGGATTCCGGCGAAATGTCAAAACAGCGACAAAGTTAGCAAAATACGATGCATGGACAACGATCGACCAGCGAGGGGGTAAAACGAAGGGAGAAGGTAAAGAGAAGCTTACAGGGATAGCAAGGGTGGCAACCACGACGGGGTCGACGGCGATGGGGCGCCGGCGAGGAGCAGTGAACGCGGCAGATCCGGCTAAAGGTTGCTGGACCAGGTGGTGCTGCGACGAGGGGAGGTAAAGGCCGGGCTCTGGTCGCAGGGGAAGAGGAGGTGGTCGGCGGTGGCGCGGGTGACGACGACGAGAGTCGACGGCGGTGTTTTCCGGCGAACCAGAGGAGGTGGTAGGGTTGCAGCTTGGGTTCTGTTGCGGCGCCGGCGTACGGGAAGGAGGAGGAAGGTGGCGAGGTCGGGAAGAGGGCGAAGGGGAGAAGTTGACGTCGTTGGCGACGAGAGGCGGCGGCGACGGCAAGCGGAGACGGTGCAGGTGGCTACGGCGCTGGCTGCAGGCGCTGGAAGAAAGGGAGAAGGGAGGAAGGAGGTGCGGTCGAGGCTGCGGAGGCAAGGGTGATGGTGGTGGTGGCGTCGGCGCGGGGGCTGCGGCGGCGACGGGCACGGTGGCGGCTAGGGTTCTGCGTGGGTTCGTGGGGTTTTCTCGCGTGGGTTTTCTGTGAAGACGAAGGACGAGGGAAAAATATATAAGGATAGAGAGAGAGATTATAGGAAGAGAGAGAGAGACAGAGAAGGAGAGAGATAGAGGTAGAGAGAGATAGGGACAGAGAAGGAGAGAGATAGAGGTAGAGAGAGATAGGGAGGCGGGCCCACGAGGGATTAAGTCCCTCGTGATTGGCTGAGGGATAATCGTGGGTAAAAATATAAAAGATTTAAAAGGATTTAATAGTAACAGAAGGATGTAATATATAGTTTTAGATTATTTGAATAAATTGGGATTTTGGCGCTAAATGAAACATTTCCAAATCGCGCCCGGATTGCGCCCAAAAATTTGAAATTCAAATAATAGGATTTTAAGCGGGTTCCAAATTTTAAAATGAGATGTTTTGTGATTAAAAAGCATGCCCCCAAGTCGGACACTTGCACACGCGCGTAACCGTCCAAACTCGCCCGTTTCACCGAACGGGATGAACACTCGACGCACGGACGCTACCACGCGGCAAGGGGTGACGAGTAGGCCAATATGGATATTTTTAATTTCATTTTAGGTGCTAAAATTTGTTATATGCAAAACTGACCTAGCCGGTTAAAATTTTGCAACAAGAACCAAACACGCAAGATAAATGAAATGAGCAATGTCAAACACTCAACCAATAACAGAAATAGTATTATTGGGCTCGGGTGTTACACCTGTAGCGCCTGTTGTTGATCCGCGTCAGACTTATATTCAGAGAGGTCGTGGTCGCAGAGGATTTGTTCCGAGAGTACAGGATGGTAAGGAGGAGGATAGCCGAGTGTTGGTAGAAGGCAGGCATCAGCGTTTGCTTCTACTCATCGGGACGCGCGGGCGTCTAATGTAGAGTTTTCAGGTAATCTTTTCGCATGTTCTTTGATGCGCATGTTTTTTTAATTCGGGATCTATGCACTCGTTGTTCTACACACTTTGTACCGTGGTTGGGCCGATGATCGTGTTTGCTAGATCAGCCGTTGTTATGTTTACTCCTGTTAGCGATCCTTTGGTTGCGCGACACGTGTTTCGGTCACGTGCCAATTGGGTAGGAGATAGAGATTCATCTGTCTATTTGATCCCTCTAGAGATGTTGGACTTTGACGTTATCCTGGGCACGGACTGGTTAGCTACGTGCTATGCGTCTTTGGAATGCCGCGAGTAAACAGTCATGATTTGTTTTCCCGGCGAGTCAGTTCTTATTATGCAGGGGGACAGTGGTGCCACCTCTCACAGCTTGATTTTAGCCTGTGGTGCTATTCGGATTTTGAGGAGAGGATGTCAAGGATTCTTGTCTTCTATTTGTGATACCGGAGCCACAGTGGGTTCGTTGGACCGGGTTCCTATCGTGCGAGAGTTTTCCGACGTTGTTCCAGATAAACCGGCGGAGCTTAGGGAGCTTAAGGATCTGGTGTAGAGTTGCTAGATAGGGGGACTTGTGCGTCCGAGTGTTTTGCTTTGGGGAGCTCATATTCTGTTCGTCAAGGAGAAGGACGGCAGTTTGGGGTTGTGCTTTGATTGATCATCAATTGAACCAAGTTACGGTGCGGATTAGGTATCCTTTATCTCGCATTGACGATTGCACTAGTTCTTTCTTTGCTTTCTGGACTCGGCGACTTTGTTGTTTACTGTGATGTTTCGCGAGTAGGGCTCGATTGTGTACTGATGTGGCATTATAGGGTTTTCACTTATGCTTCCCGACAGTTAGAGGAAGTACGAGCAGGATTTATCCCACTCATGATCTGGAGATGGCCGTGATGTTCTCGCGTTGAAGATTTGGGCACACTACTTGTACGGAGAGTCGTGTCGGATTTGCACGGATTACCAGAGCTTAATATTCCTGCAGCGGGTTTTGATTGTTGAGACAGCTCCGTTGGATGGAGCTTGTGAAAGATTATGATTGTGAGATCCTTTATTCCCGTGGCAAGGCGATTGTGGTAGCTGATGCTTTGAGTCGTAGGCCGGGGTAGTTTTTTCCAGTTGTACGCAGTTCGGAGACAGTCTTCTGCAGATTTACAGTTCTTGTGCGACCGTTGTTCGCCTCTACTAAGGGGACAGCTTTCTCATGTCCGCACCAGTCCACTTTTGCTAAATCGTTTTCGTGAGGCACAGCCCGCCGATGCTCGTTGTCGGAGATTCTTGGGCATGTTCGGCTAGGTAAAGATTGGGAGTTCTTTATTTATGACCAGGGTGTGCTGTGTTAGGGACTCGATGGTGTGTACCGACACTGATAGGTAGAGACGCGAGGTCCTATAGAAGGCACATCAGTTAGCTTTCTGTGTCCATCCAAGTGCCACCGAGATATAACGTGACTTGAGAGTTGGTTACTGGTGGGCAGGGGTGAAGAGTGAAGTTTCGGATTTCATTTTGAGGTGCTTGGCTTGTCAGCGAGCTAAGGTTGAGCATTTGAGACCGGCTGGAGAGTTGCAACCTTTTTACCGTTCCGGTGTGGGAATGGGAGAAGATTTCCATGAATTTTTTTGTAGTGTCTACCCAGGTCTAGATAGGGTGTGACTCCATTTAGGTGACTGTTGTCCGGTTATGCTCAGTTTGCTCAGTTGTTCTTCGATAAGTTTGTGCGTTTGCACGGAGTTCTTTCATGCGTTGTATCCGATAGAGGCACCCTGTTCACTAGCCGTCTTTGGCAGAAACTTCAGGAAACCTTGGGTACTGGTTGAGTTTTTGCTCCGCTTTCCGTCCGTAGGCCGATGGTCAGATAGAGCGGACTATACAGACTCTGGAGGATATGCTTGTGCGTACGTACTAATTGTTTGTTGGCTGTTGGGATCGTCACATGCCATTGATGGATTTCTCCTATGATAACGGTTATCAGGAGATGTTTCAGATGGCAACTTTCAAGCCTTTTGTGGTAGGTTGTGTCGATCGCCAGTCTATTTTACTGACTCCACGAGGGCAAGATTTTTTTTGGACCCCAGCTAGTCGAGAGGCTTCGAAGAAGATCCAGTTGATTCAGGTCAGGATGAGAGCAGCCCAGTGCAGACGGAAGTCTTATGCCGACCGTAGTTGTCGCAGACTTGAGTTCGCAGTGGGAGATCATGTATTCCTATGGATTTTTCCGATGTATGGCGTGTTGAGTTTTGGGGAGCTTAGTCCCAGATTGTAGGTCCTTTTGAGATCCTTGAAGCGAGTTAGTACCGTTGCCTATAATTTGGCACTTCCGTCCAGATTTTTGAGTATTCACCCCGTATTTCTTGTGTTGATACTTGCAAATACCTTCATGACCTTTCTCACATAATTCAGCATCAGGCCATTTAGCTTTGACGCGATCTTTTGGTTCACCGGCAGCCGATAGTGTTAATGGATCGGCAGGTGGAGAAACTTCGGTCAAGAGTCTTGCTATCTGTGAAGGTTCGTTGGCGTAGCCGTCTAGTGAGGAGATCACTATGGGAGGCTGCGAGCGAGATGCGGAAAGATTAGTTTTCCCTCATCTCTTCGAAGGTACGTATAGATAAATTTTAAATTCGGGGACCGAATTTCTTTAAAGGGGGAATATTGTAACATTTTGGAAATCGTTTAGGCGATTTTCCGTTTTTGGGATAAAATAGTCGGTGTTTTCCGTAAAATCCTAGAAGCGATCTTTTTGCAGTATAGAATTGGCTGCACCTAGTTTAGCTAGGAAATTGCCAGTTTGCGGGTTTTTGTAAGTCACTTGTAATTTTGGTGTATTTTAATAATTTTCCTTAATTAAAATATTATTTTTTTAAGTTGTTAAATATGCACTAAATTGGTGGTAATTACATTTTTGTTTGGGTTAATTACTACTAAAGTGAATATATGCTAAGTTAATCACTTGATTAAGCATTAATCCATCCATCCAAAATATTTAGATATTTGTGGAATTAAAATGAATTTTCAAGGAAATGAAAATGAGTTGGCTTAGATATTATTTGCATTAATGAGCTTTAATTGATATTTTAGACTAGATTTTTCCACACCATTCCAAAAAACCCTCATTCTCCTTGTCATGGCCGAACCCTCCCCTTGCTGCCCCCTTTTTGATTTCACCCCATTTCCACTTCTTTGAGATTCATAAAATCATCAAAAATCATAAATAAATCCCACAAACTCATAAACAAATCATTACCCAATATTCTTCGCCACTAAGCAAGCTTGGATCTTCATTAAAGACATCATTTTGGAGGCTAAAATGATGAGTTTTGTTGCTAATTTGTGATCTTGAGGAGGTATAAAATTCTAACCCTAATCTTTAGTTGTGGTGTTAATACTTTAAGCTAGCATATAAGATGTTTAATTAAAGCTTGTAATTTCATATCTAGAATTTCTAGTAAGAGTTTTTGTTAATCAAGTTAGGGTTTTGTTCAGTGACATGGTTAAGTGAGTTGTTTAGACAAAAGAAAACTTAACCTAGTTGCTAAATTGTTAAATGATATTTTTCCTAAATGTCTAATTAGCTTAAGTGCAAACTAAACTTTTACTAAATACTATTTGAATGAGATTAAAATTCTAGTAAGGGTTTGAGTGGTTTAATCAAGTTATATTATGATATTTGTGATTACTAGTTTTGGTAAAACTTGTAGATTTGGGCTAAATTGATTAAAAGTTGCTTGCTAGATTTTCGGATAATTTAGGCGTGGGTTTTTTTTTGACGTTGCGACGTTATATATATTAGATTCCAGGTTTTATATGGTGTTGTGAATGCGTGATCGGTACGATCGGGATCTAGGCTTGGTGGTTGCGTTGTTTTGCGTTACTAGCTAGGGTTGTGCCGATATCGTGCACGTTTTGCGCAGTGAGTGCACAGTGTGTTTTTCTTGTGGACGTTATCCTTGCGTTTCGTTGTCTTTGTGTCGGCGTAAGATATTTAACTTTATGTGTTTTGTTTGTGAAATTATACGGTCGCAGGCGGGGACTTCGGACGCTGCGAAAAAGGGAAAGTGAGTGGTTAGCTTTACTTAGCCCAGGATCATCAGTGAGTAGATTTAACATCTATAGGGGAATCGCCCGCATGGCGTTATGCGTCAGGGCTAGATATGATATGATATTAGCCGCATGTTTATATTGCACATATAAATGGTGCATAAAACTTCATTGCATATTATTATTTGTTGTGCTTGGACTTGTACCCTTTGGACACAGCACTATTATTGACGGTTCATGTTGCACAAGCACTGACTGTATGCCACACACACCGTCGATAATTGCCATGACACGCATAACACTTATACATACATGAGATTGTATTGGTTAGGGACATTGAGACATTGATTCATATTCCATTGTGCATATGACATATACCATACCTGTATACCTACATGCTTACATATATGCCTTGCCATGCCTACATGTTAGCTGCCCATATACCTATATGGTATTGTACCATTAGAGATAGGTATATACACATATGAGAAATAGCTACATGTACATCTTGCATACATACTTACATGTACACCCGTATACCTTGATATAGCTACACATATACCTGGAGGGTATTACATCATTATTGATAGGTAGATACACATATCTTGCTATACCGACATGGTTACGCATACCTGGCTATTGCTACATGTTCACCTTTATATGATGTTGCGTTTGGTTTCGGAGAAGTTAGGAAACGCAGGATATATTTAATAAGTTGTGGCAGTTAAATAGCGGTTTTCCTTTATATGCTCATATTACTGTTTCATGTTGCATATATGGTATTTCATGGATTTCGCATTGAGATATGGTTTTCATATGAGGTTTTCTGGATGTTTTACTCCGACGTATATATATCAGTGGTATGGGACGCTGATATATATGTATATATACTCGTATGTATATAACAGTGGTATGGTACGCTGTTATATATGTACACCTTCATAATATATCACCTTAATGATCTATGCAAGTATTCTTATTCTTTACTTGATATTTGGATGCATCCACTCAGAGATTTGTTATAAACCGATACGGGGATCGAGAGTGTCGATGTTGGGCACTTAAGATTCGAAGGACGTATAAACCGATACGGGGATCGAGAGTGTCGATATTGGGCACTTAAGATTCGAAGGACGTATAAACCGATATGGGGATCGAGAGTGTCGATGTTGGATACCTAAGATTCGAAGGACGTATAAATCTGTTTTGGAGTAAGTGTCGATGTTGGGCACTTAGAATTCGCTGATTTGGATCATGAGTGTCGGTGTTTGGCACTTAGAATTCGCTGAGACTTACAGGTTATATTTATCGATATGAGGGGGGCCGATATGAGGGCCGGCCTGAGCGCCGATTTGAGGATATTTGGGATTTGGATTGTCTTGATGGATACTGGTCCTGCCACGATGAGGATTCCGTGAGGATGATATGTTTTATCCCATATTCCGCATTTATTTATATGCATTGCTTCATTTATTAGTAGTACCTGATAGAGTATCTTTCATGACTGTTGCATATACATATTGCCATATTATTGCTTCATGTATTAGTTATACCTGATAGAGTATATTTCATGACTGTTGCATACATATGGCCATTTATTGCTATTAGCTTGCATGTGGTATATTCGCACAGTACGTGCATACTTGCGATTACCTGCATATATTATTTACTATTCACGAGTTGGCAACTCACCCCCCGTTGTGCCACATGGTTGTACAGGTTGTCCATCAGAGTAGTCAGAGGCAGGGCTTTCATCTATTGTATCATCTTTTGCAGCGGATACCGCTACGGCTGACTGGGTGCAGTTTTGCTATAGGTGGGTTTTACGGTTATCCGAGATTGCTCATTGTATATTCGTTGTATCCTGTACTCTCCATCTACCATTTTTATGTATTGACTTAGAGACGAGTTGTGAGGACGATATTGTATATTATTTTGTGACTTGGAGATTTTCATGCTGTTCATTTTATATCGTCTTTTTTTCGCTACGGCGTCGTATATTTGCTTGTGGTGGTTTTTTTTCCGCTTTTGGGCGTGGATTTGCTCCCGTTAGGGATGCTTTACTTATATATTTATGTTGTACCCCTTTTGGGGGCTTGTTTTACAAAGGGTGCTTCCAAATTTTAAAGAAAGTAAATTTGGACTTTAAAGAATTTTGATTGAGATTTCAAAAGTTTTAACAATGTTATTATCACTTACTACTTTTGATTTGTTTAGATTACTGGGTTTTTGGCTTACTTGAATTACGTTACGCCTGGAGACGTTACGTAGTTTAAGGGCCATCACGTGCTAAATTTTGGGTCGTAACAAAATAATATGTATTGCAACTCCTATTTTATTTTTACGGTAAAATACTATCATGTTTACATACGACATTGTTTATTCATTTTACCCATATTACCTTTAGAAAACTCACGGGGTAATGATCTATCTCATCACAACACACATTTTTGACATAACACGATGACTTGTAGAATATTAGTTTGTGGGAAAATACGAGTTTACATTTAAATACCCTAAACATTCAAAAACCGTTTTCTTTAAAAAGTATATATTATTTAATTTCTTGCAATGCGTCTCTACAACCCATTTTGGGGAACCCCGATCGGGATGGTGCGGGTTATCGCACATCCTCGGGTCTAGTATAGCGAGATGCAGACCTTCGTAAGGAGCATTCGATCTCGATGGAATTTTAAATGCAATTTTTAAGAAAAATGCGATTTCTACTTAATAAATAAAATTTATTTTAATAATTATATATATATATATATATTATCAAAATATCTATTTTAAGTATACAATACATATATTCTATATTTTCTGAATCAAAGGAATCCCAAATTCCATGAAACTACCATTACAAATCAATACAATTCCAATATTACACTAAAATACCATATACAATGTAATCTAGGTTCTATTCACTAGAAAACATTATATTTTAAAATATACATCCATGAAAACCCTAAAGACGATAATTAAATACTTGAGGTGTATTTTGAAATTATATCAAAACTATTTTTCATAAAACCCCGTCAAGTTATATTAATTTACAATAAGGACCCTAGTAAACATAGGTTTAAGCGGGACCAGTTCTCTTGAGCCTCAGGGAGGCGGAGAATATGGGTGCTTGCCTATCTAAGGGAGACAACTTAAAAAAACTGTGTTATCAATACGGTAATTGTTTTGGAAAAAGACATAAATCCTGTCGTCCATGTGCAGCAGTTACCGATAGCATCAAAACTAATTCAGGACTTCAATTTCTTTTAAAGTGTCTGACTCAGATAGGGTCTCCGTCTAATATGAAATCAATCTGACTTGAATTTAATTTAAGTATAACTCTAATTCAACATGAATCCATTTATACCAGATACAATCTATATCAACTTGACTCGACTGAACCGAACCATGGATATACTCTGATTACATGACTATCCATTTATATCCATTCCATTTATATGATATCATGGTTTCGGCAAGTCTTCCATTTTACAAACAAGACAATACAATCAACACAAAGGACATTACGGGTTATTTAAAGGGTAGACTGGTACGGAACATGTTAAAGGTGGCACGAGGTGGTCACTAAAAGACGTAACTATACATCCATGTCGTTGTTCCGTGGTTTTATCGATGGAGCCTTGTACTACGGGTTACCAAAGTCTACGGTGCAACTTGGACTCCTCTCATATACACTGGCATTTTCTGTACCAAAGTACAAACAACCGTATTAACATAATAATCAAGCATCATAACAGTTATATTCTCCCACCTGTCTATTCTATTTCTTTCTTTCTTTGGGACTTACCGAGCGATTGTTCACTGACGACATTCCTATTTCTTTGCTTTCTTTGGAATGTTGTCAGGAGGATCCGACGCTGAGGAGTTAGAGACGGCCAGGAGCATTTGGAGCCGACCACTGAGTAGCACGACCAGTAGGCTTTACTTGTACATACTTTTCATTTCAGTTATGCCATTGTTTAGGCATTGCATTCCAGACTTGTATTTACTTTCCAGTATTGTATTGTAAAGAAATGTTGAATAAATAAAAGTTGATGCTCTTTTACATCTCTTCTGGTGTACTTTATTATATTGCTTATTTATGCTTAGCATGTTTGCTTCTGAGTAAATACGTAGTGGGGCAGTCGCGTCTCCTTACCCGTACTCTGGGAAAGGGGGCGTGACAGTCCATGCCGCTAAAAGGGCAGTATCGACCTCCACGTCGTCAAAATGAAACCAAACTAAATCAACCATCGACCGTCCAAGTCGCAAAAATGGCAGCACCGACCGTCCACGTCGCTAAAAGGGCACCATCGATCTCCACGTCGTCAAAAAGGAACCAAACCAATTCAACCATCGATCATCGAAGTCGCAAAAATGGCAGCACCGACCGTCCCTGTCGTTAAAAGAACAACATCGGTCTCCACGTCGTCAAAAGGGAACCAAACCAAATCAATCTCCATATGGCACAAGATCTATCAATTTCATACACACAACCCAAATGCACGGTGTCAAAATCAAAACTTACACCTAATTGTCAAAATCAGAAATCAAATTCAAGTTCATAATCAAAACAAAAATCAAAGTCAAAAAGCCAAGTAGGACCGAGCCCGAGCCCAAGCATGAAGAGGGACCGGCCAAAAGAGAAGAAGAAAAAGAAAAAAATTAAATGTAATTTTTGTTTTTCTTAATTAAATAGGCAAAAGCTAATTTTGTACAAACCATAGGGTTAAATGTAAGAGATGTAAGCTTATAAAATCCCCCCATGATAATTTAATAACTAATCTTGGCTTAATCTTGATTCCCAAAAAAAATCTTGAATTTTGAGCTGTTCTTTAGTGCAGAAGTCTTTCTTTCTCTCTTTTTCTTTTTTTAAGCGTGCACGTCAGGAGACTTCGAAAAAGGGAAAAAGAGCCCATTTTGATCTTCAAAATTAAAAATCTTGATGTTTTTGGACTGCAGCTTCATTAGGTTTCGACCTTACTTGCACCGTACTAGGTACGCACCATGCTATGTGCCCATTTGGTTAGGTGTGCATCCCGTTGGGTGCATATCGAGTCAAGTACGCACCGGCCTAGGTGCGCACTTCCCTATGTATGCACCTCACTGGACCTTTTGGCCTATTCGGGACCCTTTGGCGTCCTTCACTCATTCACACCTTGCCAAGTATGCACCTTGCTAGATGTGCATCTTGGCAGGTGCGCACTTATCATGTGCGTCTCTTGCTAGGTGCGTACCTTGCTGGGGGCATGTCTCAGCAAGTGCGCACTTGTCATGTACGTCCCTTTACTAGGTGCGCATCTTACTAAGTGCGCGTTTTGGCAGGTGCGCACCTTGCCACGCGTGCACTTGACATATATACACTCTTCAACTCTCCCGTTAGAAAAAACTTTCTAACGGAGCGCTGGCCCGCATCTTGCAAGGGGACTGCTAGCCTTCTTGACCCCCAGCCCGCTATCCGGATAGCGGAACCCCCATAAAAATTATGCGAGGCCCCCGATGTTCCCGAAGCACTCTCAGCTCGTTCCCAAACACAACACACACATATTGCATATTGAGTTCGCATGATCTGTTTGAATTGTTAATTATAGATTGTCTCGCTCTAAAAGCGAGGGGTAATTAACGACAGTTTAGTCCGCGACTACCGAAGATTTGGATCCCCACTATCATTAAACTCCAGCTTACCCCATATAGGGGGAATCTGTAATATGCCTAACAAGCGATGCGCATTCCTATCTTAATAGGGTGACGAAAAACACTCTACACATGATATTTACAATCGATAAATTTGGTTCATATATGCTACCAAAAAATGTTTATACGCTCTTTAATATAATATATAATTATACACTATATCATTAAGGGGGTGCAAAGTTAATTAACATGTGATGTATTTTAATCTATCAAAATATTATAGACCATCGCATATTTTTATCTGTAATTAAATTAGTTTGGGAAGGGCATCACAAAATATATATTATGTCTGTATGGTAGTCAAATATGTTGAAATTAATTGCAAATTTGGAACCCGAGTGTCACGCCCGTCTTTCCAAAGGACAAAAACGGTGACACGGCATGGTCCGCAACTTAACTGTATTGAAGGTGGTCAAACTCAATACAGTTATGTTAAGCGTTTATATATATATATATCATGCATGCAATGTACCAAAACAAATAATAAAAGTAAATCATTTATTTCCATTAACTGATAAATTTATTAATCACTGGAACTGAAATAAAAAGATTGTTTATTACAACAAGGAACGGAATGCAAAGCCCTAAACAGGCGGGCAACAGGAAGAGTAAAATCGCTAATCCTAGTAACCAGGTGTCAGCTCCGCAAAATCATCGTCGATGGGCTCCACTCCTTCATCATCTTCTCGAACCTCGTCCTCATGTAACGGGCATCCCAGGAGTAGAGAAAATGAAAAGGATGTCCGTCGGCGAGTTGCACTCGAGTAGGAATGCCTCATAAGGAAAATATGTAAAGAAGATATGTGTATTATGTCATGTGAGTGAATCTCAATAGATATCTACTAAGTATTGTATTTGTTTCATTTTGATTAAATAAGGGCACCTAGTTCGTATGATCATTCCGTTGTATTCAATAATTACGGATTAGTGTTAATATAATAGTTGTTTAGAAAAGGGGTAATATGTTAAACGTTCTCTTTTCGAAATTAGGGGTAGTTTTAATATAATAGTTGTTTAGGAAAGTCCATGATAATTATTTGAAATTAATAATTTAGAAAACGTTTCCATGTTGGCAACCAATGCATATAAGTGGCCAGTATTTGTATCCTTTTTCAAGACGATTGCCTCATAACCACATATCATTTTACGTAAAATATTCAAGTGTGGGGTATTGTTATTAAACTCAGGTTTTGATAAGTTAAAGATATTTTTATAAAACTCAATCTTTATAATAAGGGGTATTTTAATGAAAAACTTGACATTCACGTTAAGTGTATATTTTTGAGTTTTGATAATTAAAAGCATTTTCATAAAGATCTAGAGGAGTAGGTCTACGCTCGCTTAGCTGCAGAGGAAGAGGAGGAGGAGGGGTCTACGAAACTCAGCGGTAGCGGAGGAGGAGGCACCGACGAAAGGAGGATGTGGAGGAGGACGAGGGGTTCTACTGCGAGAAGAAAGCGGCGACGAGCGTGTTGGGTTACTGTAACGCCCTAGCCATCATCCGTGGTGGTTTGCGGAACAAAAATTTTCTTACTAAAGTAAAAACGACGCTATAATAACCCATTAAACCAGATCTAACCATAAACCTATCTAGCTAAATTAAGAGAGCTAACTACTATGAAAAAAGTCTCACCAAACGATCCAAGTCTTTCGGTCTTCTTTCCTCATCATTTGCTTCGAGTGGCCATCATGATCGCGCTTGATCTTCTTTGATGGCTCTTTCGGTTCTCCGCAATTGATCTTGCTCTCCGGTCCACCTTTGCCATAGATGATCCACCCGAGAGATGTGATCTATGGCTCTAACTCCACACTAAATATCAAGTGGAGCAACTAGAGAACTTGGGTTGCTAATCCAAGAAGTCTAGGATGTAGTGTGAGGTTCTAGATGTTCTACTATCTCTATCTTGCCTCCTCTCTTATTTCTCAACACATGAGAATGTAGAGAGGAGGAAGATGATGAAGGTGGAGAAACTCAAGAGAAGGAGAAGGAGGTGAAGCAAAATGGTGAGATGAAAAATAATGAGCAATCATGTGAGAGAAAATAGATCGGAATGGTTTTGTAAAACAATATCCATCAATATAATATGTCGACCATGCTTCAATAGTTGCCACAAATGAATTAATAATTCATTTGTCAACCATTGAAGCCATGGCTCTCACCATGCCCCCTCTCCTTCACTTTACATCTCATTTCTATTTATCTAATAAATGAAAAAAGCTAATGAGGTGTTCACCTTCTAGAATGTTATCCGTATTAAAATACGGATTACAGTTTACAGTATATACGTACCTTCATTCGGATAAAAACAAGAATGCCCAAAGAGATAGAATAACACGAAGAACGTAATATTAGAATATACATATCGAAATACATATATGTAAATTATCAAATCAATACCTGATTTAATAATCCGGCTCAAACCCGAACCGGCTAGTATTGCCAACTGTTCGATCGAAAGTCCGGGTACAAAGTACATCAATCGATCGGAACTCTGCACGTATCCAATACGGCTACTATATCATTTCGCCTGAAACAGGAAAACCCTTTGTGGGGGACTCTAAAGACTCGACAGTACGCCGATAGTGAGTTACTGGATAAATCCATAACCACAAGCACGTCAGTGATACTAGCTGTATGTAATGGCTGCCCGAGCACCCGAAAAGGAAGGCCGACGAGCAAACTCATCCGGATCCCTGCTGAGCCTATCTGTGACAATCTTCGTACAGTCTGGTCTCTTCGTCTGAGAGTATCGCATACCGGGTCTAGGGGGTTGTAAACGCCAGACCCTAATAACCCGATAATTCGTGTTGATGCGGCTCAGGACCAATCCGAAAAACTGCTTATCAGTCTATCAGTAAATCCTAACTGCCTTGGCCAAGGTCTTATGGTCCTGACCAATCAAACACAGTGCGATATCGACTCCCAATACCGGGAGAGACGAATCCCCGACAATCGCTCACTGCCTCCATATGGCTCGGGACTGTATCCAACAAAAACCTGTTTGCACGACTTAGTAGAGCCGTGGTAGAGTAGTGATCAAAGCACAGTGGGAACTCACACGAGACAAATGACGATCTCAGGTCTAAAGGCTAACATGTACTCATGTCACCTGAGAACTTTCACCTGACGATAGGTATAGTACCATCTGGAAGTTCTCGGCGAGTTCGTCGAGTGTACTCACCCCCAGTGAGCACCTGTATACGATCTTAAGTGCAAAAGACCAATGGTTGCGGGACCGTACCATCACCCCTCGTCGGGGTCTAGAAATGTATACACTATTCTACTATGGAATATCGATGCCCAATCTCGATACTCTCACGACTAGGGACCATTTAAGAATGTGCGTACGGACTACCCAGCTCCCACAAGTATGCTCGCCATCACAACGCAGGTAGTCTAGCAATGATCCTACGGGCTTTATCAACATGTATAAATGATATGTAATAGCAAGTAAAACATATGCACATGTTAAGATAAAGACAAACCAGATAGCATAGTATCATATCGAGTAAGACCGTCCTGTACATATATATGTCCAAGCATCCACATGTATACATATACAATAATGGCCTCTAGGGCATATATATCCAACATGGCGACGAAGGAGGAGGTGGCGACGAGTGAGGGAATTACGGTTTTTTGCGCGCGCTACTGGATTGAGGAATTAAGCAATTTCTGTTTTATTCTTTTTATAAAAAAAATACCTTGCATTTCTCTTACGATTCCCACAGTATAGGCTTCTCTGCTGGCACCGTAGGGACAACTTAAATTTGCCAAGAAAGTTAATTTTTTTCAGTAGAAATTCCCCTACGGTGTGCACTGTAGGGGCAAACTATTCCCCTACGGTTGTAACCATAGGGGCGGCCTAAAAATAACTATGATATTCTTAATGAAACTCATCTGCCTCTAAAAATAACTATACCTATAAACCAAATCCCCAACCACATAACTTATTTTCTCCATATCGATATCTACTCCAATGAGAAAACCATGCTCAAGCAATTCCATTTACTAAAAACTCGCTGACCCAACATATAGATCAACAATTTTTCAGATTAATAAAAGGCCTAAACCATTCAAGTTAACGCTATACCATACTATGAATCATTCATAACATAAGAAATAAAATCACTGTCATAAACAAAATATACTAACAATCACAGTAATAACACATCGATCTAATACCAAATTACTTTAAAAATAACTATGATAACAAAGTCGAAGTGTCAAAAACTAAATCTGTAACGACCGTGTACTCTAGATATGTAATAAAAACGTTTTATAATTTTTCTGAAGTCAAAAAAATTATTTTACCGCATCTATTGGTAGAAAAAACTTTTAAAACATTTTTCTATAACTAAAATGAATTAATATGATTTTAGGAATTTTTAAGAATTTAAATGAAATTTTTATCGAAGGGAAAAGTTTGTAAAACTGACAAAGAGTGTTATTTTGGACCAAATTTGGTTGCAAATGGAAGAAAACACAAAAACATATTTTCTATAACTTTCCTAATTTTTAAATATTTTTAACTATTTTTTTAATAATTTTTAAAAAAGCCAAAACTAATTTTAAAACATTTTTAAATTTTAAAAACGAATTTTTATTTATTTTTTCGATTGGGAATGATTCTAGACCGTCGGATCAAATGATCAACGCTCCAGATCTACCTTCCAGTAAAATAAAAAAAGGAAAAGGAAAAAATATATAGTATTGGCGCCTTTGATTTGGACCGTTGGATCTAAGATCCAACGGCCCAAGTCAGTAGCGCTTGCGCCGAGTGGGGGCCTGTGCCAGATCACGAGAGACGCGACGAGAGTCATTGGATCTCTTACGCGGACGGTGCAGATCTGGTCGGCTCAAGGGGATGGCTCCTGTAGCGGGGGGGGGGGGAGGGGGAGGGGGGATAATAGGGATTTTTATCCTATAAATCTTTATAAATACCCATGATCTTGTAAAAATTCTAGAAAAATATATGCTCAACACAAAATTCCCAAACAAATTTTAGAGATTTATTTTCGAGTCCTCTACACATTGGTTCCATTCTCAGAGGTTATAAAATTCTTGGTTTCAAGATATATTTGTTCTTGTACAACCCAACGATCACCAACTTTCATTTTCTTACCTCGTTTCAGGTAGGATCTCTGTATACTTGACCCTCTATTATCTTCATTATGATAATATCTACCTACAAAAAAAATTCCAGGATCTAAACATGAGTTTTTAACTCGATTACCTATTTTACGGTTTATGATGATTAAAAACAATATTAAACCCTAATTAAATAATGAACTTTTAACAGTTATCCTTCACGATAAAATCACGAGGTAATGGAAAACCCAAATTTCATGCTTGGACATATGAAACTAAGTCTTTAAGTAGCTATTATGACCAGGAAAACTTTTACATGAATAAATGCAATTATTCTTTGGCTTTAAATAAAGGTTATCGGTAAATTTCCTTAATTATTGAAAATATGGAAAAATCATAGTAAATTTTTATATATTGGTTATTTTAAAATAAAATTAATGGTAAACTTGGAAAACCGTATTTTCACTAAAATCTCTATATCACAAAAATATCATCAAGTTATACTTTCAATATAAAACCGCGAACTTTGGAAAAATAGTAATTTTCTTAAAATACCCTAAACTTTTCTAAGTGATATTTTTATTAAAATAATGCAAATCTTTTTGAATCATAATTTTTACTAAAATACCATGGACTTGGTAGACTAATTGTTTTTATTAAAATACCATAACGTTTATAATAAAAGATAATTTTTGTTAATATACCATATAAATACCATACTCTTTTATAAAGAGATGTTTTTATTAAAATGTCACAATCTTTATTAAAAGATAATTACCCTAAAATACCATGGCACTTCTTAAAAGAATATTTTCCCCTAAAATACCATGATTTTTATATAAACAATAATTACAGAAAATACCATAGTCCATTATAAACTAAGGTTTCTATAAAATACTATATTTACTGTACAAGCTATAACAGAACGAGACATACCCAACAGCCGTGGAAGTCCATATCGACTGAGATATCATCTACTTGAATTCAAACTTTTGATATATCACACGACATGACTTACGATAAGGTTAGGGTTATAATGCGCGAATCTATGTATGTAATACTATTACAAATGAAGATCTCTGCAGGCAGAGCGAACAGTCTAATATACGGACGACTACTAACCCGATATTCGGGCGAAAGACATGATACAGTACCACATATGGACGACGACTAACCTGATATTCAGGCGAATGATATTTCATGCCTAGATGATATATGCACTAACTTTATTTCGTAAAATCTTTACACTGAATAAAATGGGGCTGGGTACTTTGATTAGGCAAGGTAACATACAGACTCAGATTCCTTTATTACTCAATCAAATCCAGAAAAGTGGAACAGTACATTCACTTTCTCCAACTATTGTTCTGTGGTGCAACGGAATAATCTCAAGAACTCAGTATCCATGTCTAACAAACTAAATGAATATACTTGTAGTTACCTTACACTGTATACCATACCTTACCTGATCCCTACAATACAGACACCATACCACTACACACATATGACATCATACATTACACACACTTATTCTGTTTACCATTACTTTCTGTTGAGAAAATGCTACCCGAGTGTGACTCGCTGATGGACTTCCTTTTCCTTTCTCAATCTCTGAAACGTCCATTAGATGAGGATGAGTTTGATGAAGAAGGAAACAATAGAATGAAGCCTACTATCACGCCCCGCTTCCCAGAATACGGAATACGAGGGGTTGACAAGGCCAGCCATGCTCCTACGGTCAAGAGAATATCCTGCCGTAGTCACACTTCGGCTTCTAGCTTTACGTGGTAATCAGTAAACAATGCACAGGTAATGAGAAATGCAGTAACTGAAACAAAACAAATACAAAGAACTAACCTGATGGAGATCAAAAGAGTATAGCTCTGGATAGCTGATCAAGATGTCCGCAATGTACGTCCGGTCCTCGTCCAAGCTAGACCCACTTCTCACTCTGAGCATGCATACTCAGGTCGTCAGAGCGACGCGATAGAAATATATATATAGATGCAAGTGGTAAATCGTACAGTAATAATGAATATATAACAGTAAATCAAGATAGTAAAGATGTGGACATGAAGTAGCCAATGCGGGTGTCTAAAAGAGCAGGTGAATAGTAAAGCAGTAAAATAGTATGTCAGGTGTGTCGATTCAGTAAGCAATGCATGTTAATGTCACTCTCCCTATCAGTCTCTAAGTCTCACTGTACAGGTCACTAAGCCTATCGTCAGTCCAAGTGTGAGAGTCAACCACTCGTGAGTATCCCCCACTCAAGGGTAGGACCCACGGGCAAGGGAACACGGGCCCAAGTCGCTCGCTAATAATCAGTGATAACCCTGTATATCTCCATATATCTCCATATATGCCGGCATGGGACTCCCGAGAATCTGTTGAACTCATACTCAAACTACCCCATACCCCGTGGTTTACATCAAACGCCAACCATAAACTCAAATACCAGCCAGTCCATGACGAGTCTACGCGAGAACTGAAGACAGGGTCTTCATCACGCATGTCTCGACTGATATCCAAGATCAATGGACTGCCTTACCTGTGACACCCATACAAGTGCTTCCATAATTGTCCCATACCAATTATAGTCACACTTATACACATCCCACAGACGTCGACAATGCAATAAGACAATAGGGTCCACTGATTGCGTACAATACGTGTCACTTTCACTTATCCATTCATGCTCGACCTCTAATGTACTTGCCACAATCAGACGCTAAAACCTAACACTGGGTAATGCACATGATCACTAGGTTACCAATACAATAACATATATGTTGTGTGACGAGAATACGATCATTCAGGCATGATTAAGGTGTCATCACTCGGTGTGTTACCACTTGCATAATTCTTCATAAATCATACATGTAAAATTTTGCAGAACAATGAACATAGGATAAGTAGTATGTTTGATTATCTAACCAACAAATTTGGTTTTAAGTCAATTGGGTTTCAGGATCTCTAGATATGGCCATTTCATTTTAAGTGTTCACTGCTGGAAATCCGGTTTCAGAATCGGAAGTCCGTTTCGTAACGCATTTTAATCCCAGTTGGGTTCGGAATTTAGCGATTCTACAGTTGAATGAAATTTAGGGTTTTCAATGAGGTTTCTAACGCACTAGACAGATTCTCAATCGCATCTCTACATCATAAGTTATACACTGTTCAACACTAGGGTATCAGTTCTGGTTCTGTTTGGGACTGCTATACGTCCCGATCTTTTAAATTGCAGTTTAAATAGTAAACGACGATAAAACAGGACGAAATCACTTGAGTTATTTAGATAACAGATTCATCTTAAATAAGGTGTAAGGTTCCGCAACATACGAGTTCAGACAGCAAGGTAGTAAACATTACGGGACAGAAAACAATAACCAGAGTTGCCCTGGACTGCAGTCCAGAGCCGCTCTCCGAACCAATTCTCGTCATAATATCAGTACAGAAACAATCAAGAACTTGCATAGGATTACAGGTCGTCGAGTCGGCTTCGATTTGAGCTCTCGAACGCCTCATTTCAATATGTATACAAATAATTGTGATTTTAACAAATTTCAGGTGCGGGAAATTCCCAGTATTTACGGGTGTACTTGGGGGTGTTCGTTTAAGTCGTTAACAATTGTATTTTCCAGTAAAATTTCTATATAGTGCTCATTGCCACACGGGACAGAGTATACAATCGAGTTCCGTCAAATTAAATGGAGTTTTTCATTCGGATTTTGCATCGAACAGTTATGTCATATAAGTTTTCATGAATTGTAAACATGGAATTAATACGATTTTAGTTTGTAACGGTAATAGACTAGCATGTAGCAAGTAGGGTACTTGCCTGGAGACGCTTTGGCGACGCACGGCAGCGGCAACGGCACGAACGCGACACACGTGCGGCACGGCAACGACGATTCCGACACGGCACAACAGTGACAAAAGACTCGATCTTGGCTCAAGCTTGTCGGAGTTAGAGGCTCAGTGTTGCTGGCGACGATTTGCAGTGACGTGGCGATGCTGGGAGTGGTGACGGCGATGGTCCAAGGAGCTCCGGCGAAGGTGGCAGCCGGCGGCAGAGGGCTTGGTGTGGGTTTTGGAGAGAGGGGGAGAGAGGTGGTGGGGCTCGGGAAGGTAATGATGGTGAGGATGCTGACGACGCAGAGGGTGCAGGGGCATCGACGATGTGGTGGGAAGCTCGCCGGTGCGAGGGTGCAGGGGTGGCCGAGCTCGGGTGTGCAGGGGAGCTTGGTGGCGGCTGAAGATGGAGGGGAAGCTCGATGAGGGGGTGAGTTCTGGAGAGAAGAGAGCGAGGGAGGAAGTTTGAGGGGTTGCAGTCGTCGTTGTCGTCGTCGAGGGGAGCGGGGTGAGGGAACTCGAGGCAGTGGGTTTTTTGGAGTTTTCGAGAGAGAGATAATTGAGAAGGAGTTGGAGAGTGAGAGGGAGAAAGGAGTTGGAGATGAGGAGTTTGAGGGATCGCGAGGGGGTGCGCGGCGTGGGGCAACGGCACGGGCGACGTGGGCGCGAGGGGGACGTGGGAAGGAGGAACGAAGTTCGAGCAGGAAAATGTAACGTTGAGGAAGAAGGAGAGATGATGAAACAGGTCGGGTCGGGTCGTGCGAGTGTTGGGCCGGGGAGCTTGGGCTGGGCTGAAGGAGTTAATTAAATTCCTTATTATTTTTTTCTTGGGCTTTAGGGAAAGGGCAGGGCCGGCTGAGGGATTTTAACTCTAATTGTGAGGGAAAAGGGAGTGGGCCGGGGTGGGTTTAATGGGTATAGATGAGTTTATTTAAAAATTTGTTTTAGTTTGTAAAGTTTTCTGTTAGGCTTGGGAAAAAGATGGGCTTGGGAAAAAATGGAAATGGGGAAAAGAAATTGGGGAAAGGAGATGGGCTGGCTAAAAGAAAATAAAAGGGAGAAAATAGAAAGGGTTTAGATAAATTTAGGTTAGGGATTTTAAAATACTAAAATAATTATAAAATAAATGAATTTTAAGAGTAAAAAAATACGGATATTGGTTTAAAAAGGGACTGGGTATTACACCTACTAATGAAGACTACGCGGAGTTGACGCAAGAGTATTAGGATAGCTCTATTATTGCCCACCTATTTAGGGCTTACTTTCTTTACATCAATGTAATCAAACTATTTAGTTTGATTTCAGTACTTTGGAATATAATAATTTTAGTTAATGGAAATAAATGCTTCTGCTTTTATTATCAGTTTTGGTATATTGCCTACATTACACACACGCGCGCTTAACGTAATTGTATCGAGAAAGACCACTCTCGAGGTCGTGGACCATACCACGTCACCTCTTCACATTCATTTGGAAAGCCGGGCGTGACAAGATAAAAACAAACATAGCAAAAATTAAAAAGCATTGAATTTAACCAGATCAAAGTTCACGGTTATTTTGCCAACAAAACACATGCTACAAACTCCATCAAAACCCTAAAATTCCCAGCTTTCAATCCCAATCCACACTTACCGCAGTAGAGCCGATCGAAGTGGCTCAGCAGCAGAGAAGGCGACGACGAGCGTCGAAGGAGGAGGCAACGACGAGCGAGGGAATTAGGGTTTTTTTCGCGCTCGCCTTGATCTAAGAATTAAGCAGTTTCTGTTTTACTTTTTTTATAAAAAAAACCCCGTCATTTCTTCTACGGTTCCCACAGTAGGGGCTTCTCTGCTGGTACCGTAAGGGCAACTGAAGTTTGCCAAGGAAGTTGATCTTTTCTGTAGAAATACCCCTACGGTGTGCACCGTAGGGGCAAACTGTTCCGCTACGGTCGTAACCATAGGGACAAGCTACTGTAGCCCCTACGTTTTTTCTAAACGGCAGGGACAAGCCGTCTTTGTATTAGTGATTGATCTTGATGAGGGGTATCCATTGAATCTAGACATTTTCAATTTTTAAAAAATGCATATACTTGCTTCATTTTCACCTTCCAGCGTATAAAAAGTGTCATAAAATTATTATAAGCAGTTTACATGCACTAATTCAGAGTGGTTAATTGTGAACGAGCACAGCCATTACAAGAAAGAAAAGAGAGGTGAGTGCTAAAATCGTGGTGTCGCATGTTTCTACAGTCTACATAAAGTTTTATTTACTTCCCTGAAAAGCATTAGTTTCCCATGGATTTAAATTAACAATGCATTAAGTAATTAGAAAATCGATTCTCACAAAAAAGATAAGTTACTCAAGCGTAAGTAGATTAGTCCAATGGAATGCGGGTTTTGTGGTGAGCATGTGGAAACGACTGACCACTTGCTCCTCAGATGTAAGGTTACATCACGGATTTGGAAAAAAAATTTAGCTCGGTCACGAGAACGTGTAATGCCTTCATCCATTCAGGGCTTATGGGTGTCTTGGAGGCTCAGGAACTTTGGAAGACTGGTACCCCAACTTGGGACATCATAGTTAGCGTTATTTGTTGGGTAGTTTGGACGGAACTCAATAACAGGATATTTAATGAAAAAATAAAATCAATAGCCTGCATGATGTATAACACTGATATGCTCATAATGTTATGGGCAAGGATTGCGGCTACTGGAACCTGCAAGAGAGCCAGATTGACTACGAGAGAGGATGCCGGTCATGAAGGAGCTGCGGCGCAAGGACGACACACATCACTTATTGCACGATAGCTGGTTGAGGGAGGACAGATACAGCTCCCGGAGACATAGATGACATTGCTGGGTTGGGACATGTTCGTGGCCTTTACATCAGCATCTAGAGCATGTACATGTTCTGGACCTTTTTTTGTTAGCAGTTGTCTGGTTTCCATTTTGGCAGGGGATTTGTTTCCCTATTTTGATTTTGGCATGTATGGGATCTGATCCCCGGACTTTGGTTTCGCATCTGTACGCTTACGGTTTATTTTGTTGTTTCGTTAAAACATCTTTAATGAAACGTGGGGCTTCCGAGCTCTCGTTTTACTCAAAAAACAAACAAACAAAAAAAAAAGAATAAGAATTTGCTCGTGAAATTAAAGGCCAGATATAATTATACTTAAATTGATTTTATTATACCTTACAACAAAAGCCACCACTTAATAAATAATACATATTCTTAATCCCATTTTAAAAAAATCTTCTAGCATGAGAGGTTAATCCTCGTGGCTTGTGTTCTTCTCCTACAAGCTCAAGCAAGATATATCCGGGTTAACCGGTTCTCTCTTAGTCCCTCTAGCGTTGACACAGAATCCTTTTGTGTGTGATCCTCTGATGGTTTGTATGTTGAGCCTCTCCATGTCGATGCCGGAGCATGGCGCCAACGAGCTGCAGTTGAGAATGATGCCATGGACACTTGTAGTTGATCCTTTTAAGCCTATGTAATGCACGTCTTGGACTTGGACAGCCGATCCCTTTTCACAAAATATTACATAACGGATTAATTAAAAGGCAAAAAATAACATGCAATATATGAATTCATATAACTTCCAAATGTGCGGAGACTTAGAAGCTAATTTTGCTCTTATAAAAGCGTTTTTAAAAACTATTGTTAAGGATTTTTATGCAAAAGAAAAATAGAAACATTATGTTTCTATGCCAAAAAGGGGGAAGGGGGAGGGGAAGGGGGCGGGGGACTCTCGATTGTAAATTTATAAAGTTTAAAGGATTTATTTGCATAATAAATAGATGAGATGCCATATATGGCATTGAAGGATTTTGTAATAATTTAAGAATCGGGTGATAAATTGCAGCAAAGTTAAATATTATGTTTTGTAAAAGAAGAATAATGATTGTTTTCTTTAAAAAAATCAATGCAAATCACAAGCTGTTTAAGCCATAACTTTCATCATCAATCTAAAAATTTTGTTTTCTATTTTATCTTTTAATATATTTCATAGAGAAAAGGTTGCTGCTTACCCCATTACAATCTCGACCATGATTACAGTAGAACTGGTCTATAATAACAGGATTCTCGACCGCCATGAAATTAATATTCGTAAATGTGATATCTTTTGCGATACCAGAGCCACCCTAGTTAGTTTGAGGTAAAAAGCAAAAAGAAAGAAAAAAAATTAGTAATTTGTAAGAAAACCGGTGGCTTATAAATTTCTCTGCATGAGCTTATAGAAGTTTCATTAATTACCGGCCAAGTCTTAATCCTCACACCATTTGTTGTCTTTGTTAAATTACAATCCGACACGTGAATCTGATTTACACTTGCCCGACTCCCTTTTGCACCCAAGCTCCCAACACTGAAAACCCAAATAAATAAATAAAAAAACAAAATTAAATAACGCTTGCTTAGCGGATATAATGCAGCATTAAAAATATATTTAAGTAAAACCCATGACAAGAGATGCAAACATAACCTAATGCCATGTCCAGGTCCACAATTTATCCTGCTAATATTAACATTCGACGTCCCAGTTCCAATCGAAATGCAGTCATCTCCTGCAGCATCGCAGGAATGAAAGAAAAAAAATTAGATAAATTGAGTTTAAATTAGCAAACTATGCATACATATTATTTTTAGGGTAAATTTGAGCACCTGTTCCAATATTCGAGTCCAATATTCGAACTTGCTGAGATTTTTCAATATGGATTCCATCAGTGTTGGGGCTGTCCCCAGGAGCTGTGATGGTAACCCCACTTATATGAACTCCATCACATTTGTTAATTCTTATATGCATCATGGGGCTATTTGTAAATTTTAAGCCAGACAATTGCACATTATTGCAATTATCAAATGCTAGAGCCTGCATCAAAATAATAATCATTAATAAATATTAAGGTATTTACGTTTTTTGCCTTCCTAAATCCTATCTATCATATCTTATGATACTTACTTTAGGGGCGTCGGAACATTGCTGCGATAAAATAAGAAAATGAAAAGAACAAAGAAAAAATAAAATTAATCAGTATATATAATATACATCCAAAAAACTAACACTGTTCATCTAAGATTTTTGTGTACCCTGTTTGCTCGACAAGTCCACCAGACTTGGCCGTTGCCGTCAATTTGACCATTGCCATCGACTATTATCCCTCCGGGCACATCGTTAAAATTGATCCACGGGTCAGAACTGGATCGCTTCCATACTTGTCCAGGTGCTACAATATTCCCATTGATCTGCGTTCAACAAGAAGAAGGGGAAAAACAAAAAAATAAAAATTCTAAATTAAATTTCGATAATTCTAACTACATCTCAAACCAATTAATTAGCTTCAATCAAAAAGAGTATGTAAATTTTTTTTTTTAGTACCTGAACATGAACCTGAGATTTGCAAGGGCCTGCCAAGACAATTGGACCAACCACATATGTTTTTCCTGCGGGGATTAGCATGGTTGCACCCTTGCCGCATGCATCCCTCCAAGCTGCTGTTAGCGCCTGTTTGCAATTTCCCTTATTTATTTTACGTACTCACGTAATTTTCATAAATCATGCCAAACAAATTCTAGATCAAATTTCATAAATATAAATATAAATATATTTTGTGTCTAGATAAATTAATAAATAATTTGCATGCTAAAATTATGGCCTTTTTTTACATTACGCACAACTTGTTCTATCAAGTGAAGATTCCATATATATACCATTTTTGGTGGAAAAGTTACTAAATAATAATTATAATTTTTCTTTTATTAATTTATGCTGGTGCTTTTTAATTACATTGCTATCGTCATATACGCCATCTCCAACGGCTCCATGATCAAGGACACTGATCATATCAGCAATCCCTCTAGCAACGAAACAAGCCAGATAAGACAACACAAGCACCAAGTAATATGCTCCCTGCAATTATAAAAATGACAACAAAAAAAAAAGAAGAGAGTAAATAGATGATGAATAGGTATACAGTCCAATTAAGTGTAATACAAAAAAAAAATTAACTATATTCTTACAAGAATGCATGCAATGAAAACTTAAATCCCAATAATTTATCACATATATCGAAAAAGGATAAAGAAGTGGATAACATATATCTCACCATGTTTGTTGTTATCCTTTGATTTCTCTAATAACAATTTTTTTTAGTGCCTATAGCCAGGGAGTAAATATGCATGTTATTTATATAGGGAGCCTATATACATATATGTAATGTAATTAAATTAATTTAGGAAGTTAATTAACATGCCATGTATTTTAATCCATCCAAATATTACAGACCGTTGCATATGTTTAGCTGTAATTAAATTAATTTAGGAAGGGCATCACAAAATAGATATTATGTTTATATACTAGTCAAATAGCATTATTTGGAACCATGAGCCTAGATAGATGCATGCATGATATTTAAAATCGAGAAATTTGCTTCATATATGCTTCCAAAAATGTTTATACGCCCAATAATATAATATTTAATTATATACTATATCAGTGAGTGAGGGGGTGCAAAGTTAATTAATAATATTTAATTAACATGTGACGCTATTTTAATCCGTCCAAATATTACAGACCATAGCATATGATTATCTGTAATTAAATTCATTTGGGAAGGGCATCACAAAATAGATATTATGTCTGTACGGTAGTCAAATATGTTCCAAGCCCAAGTGTCATGCCCTGCATCCCGAAGGACAGAAACGGTGACGTGGCATGTTCCGCAAGTTAACAGTATTGAGGGTGGTCTAACTCAATACAGTTACGTCAAGCGTGTGTGTATCATGTAAGTAATATACCAAAACAAATAATAAAATCCAAAAGCATTTATTTCCATTAACTAATTACTTTATTACATCACTCGTACTGAAATAAAAAGATTGTTTATTATCTCAAGGAACGAAATGCAAAGCCCTAAACAGGTGGGCAACATGAAGAGTAAAATCGCTAATCCTAGTAACCGGACGTCGGCTCCGCAAAATCTTCTTCGGTGGGTTCCACTTCTTCATCTTCTTCTCGAACCTCGTCCTCATCTAACGGAACACCAGTTTCTCACCCCAACGCCACTTCCTTCTCCTTCATGACCCACCGAACTTCTCGAGCAACCCAAGATACCCATTGCACCTAAGCCTTCTACAACACCATAACTTCCCACATCCGAGCCCCTCGACAGCCTCATCCACCGACAACGAGAATCCTGAGCCACTGCTGCGACCTCCTTCCTCCACTGCGAATTCCTTCATCTCCGACGTGAGGCCCCGACAACCAACTGCAAACCCACCCGAGCTCCTCACACACTCCCTGCAGCCGGCTGCCACCTCCTCTCGACGCAGACGAAGCCGCCAAGATCCCTCATCATCGACCCATACCAACCGAGAACTCCACCTCCGAAGCCCCACACCAAACCCCTAAGCAACTCCAGCCGAGAGTCACCGTCACCGCCGCTAGCCATCTCCATGTCGAACGCCATCGACGAGCTCCCCGCAACACCCCAACAACACCACAACAACCCCACTTCCATCCTTGAGCCATCACCCTCCTTACACAAACTGGGCCACCTTACTGCCACCATTGAGCCTCCATCGACCACTGAGCTTGCCAAGCCAACTCCTTTGCCTCCAAGCTCCACCGCGTCAAGACCCCAGCAACCAAGCCGACGCTGCCGAGAACTCGAGCTCGAGCCAAGTCGAGTTGCCGTGCCGCGCACGTGTCGCGATCACACCATTGCCGCTGCCGTACCGACGTCAACACGTCATCAGGCAAGCTTAATACTTGCTTCATGCTAATTATACCTATTCAATTCGATTGCACTTCAATATCATATATACATTTCGATTGCGAATCAATACAATGCAAGTGTTCGATGCAAAACCCGAATGGAAAACCCCTTTTAAATTGACGGAAACTAATCGTGATTGATGGCCCAAGTGATAACGAATGCTGGGTTATGATTTGGCTTGAAAATACGGTCTTTAATGACGTGATAGGCCTTTCCCTTTTAGACCCGTAAAACTGAAATCTTCCCCTACCTGAAACTCGTAAAAATCACAGTTAATTGATTACAAATCGGAATGTTGCGTTCGAGGGCTCATATCGAAGACAACTCGACGACCTAGAACCCCATAAGAGTTTTAATCTATTTCTATGCTATAAAGGTGATGAAAACTGGTTCGGAGTGCGGCTCTGGACTGCAGTCCAGAGCAGCTCTGGCTGTCGAGTCTCGTTTGTAATACTTTTACTCTGCTGTATGAAAATGTTATAATGTGGAATCCTATACCATAGCGAAGATAAATCTGTTATCTAACCGTTGAAAGTAGTTTCGTTCGTTTTTACTGTCGTATACTATTTAAAGTATATTTTAAATCAACAGAACACATAGCTGTCCCAAACAGGGATAGAACGTATACCCCTTTATTTTCAATGAATAACTTCCGATATGACATGGATATTATCGATCCGTATGGTGATTTGGAAACCTAACTGATAAACCTAAATATTGTTCAACTATAGTGTCGCCTAATGGTGACTCCAACTGAGAGTAAAGTGTGTTACGAAACGGACTTCCAATTCTGAAACCGGATTTCTAGCAGTGAACACTTAAATTGAAATGGCCATAACTAGCGAACCTGAAACCCGATTTACACGAAACAATTTTGATGGATAGATGATTAAACATAATACTTACCCCTTTTACATTGTTTTGTTTAATTCTTCATGTATAATTTATAGTGAATTATACAAGTGGTAGGACACTGGCTGATGATATTTTATTCATATCAGAACTATTGCATTCTCATCAAATCATGCAGAGCTCATATACATTGATAAAATAGTGGTCGTGTACATTACCCAGTGTTAGATATTAGTTTTTGGATTGTGGCAAGTACGTTAGTATTAAAGCGTGAATGAATAAGTGAAAGTGACACGTACTTGTACACAATCCGCGGACCCGATTGATTTATTGCATTGTCGACGCCTATGGGACATATATAAGTGTAACCATAACTGGAATGGGACGGTTATGGAGCACTTATATTTGTTTCATAGGTAAGGCACCAAACATTGTCCATTATCTTAGGTATCAGTCGAGATATGCTTGATAGAGATCCTGTCTCCAGTTCTCGCGTAGACTTGTCATGGACCGACTTGTATTTGAGTTTATGGTTGGTGTTTGATATAGACTACGGGGTGTGGGGTAGTTGAGTGTGAGTTCAAAGAAATCTCTGGAGTCCCATTGCCGGCATACACAGTGATTCTGGAGTTATATGGGTGATATTACTGATTATCAGCGACTCGGGCCCGTGTTCCCTTGCCCCTGGGGCACTACCCTTGGGTGGGGGATACTCACGAGTGGTTGACTCTCACACTTAGACTGACGATAGGTTTAGCGACCTGGACAGTAAGACTTAGAGACCGATAGGTTTAGTGACATGCATTGATTACTGATTTGATACACCTGTCTTACCGTGCCTGCTTTACTGTTTACATATACTGGCTCCTTCATGATCATATTATCACTTCATGCTTACTGTTTCATATCCATCACTATTACACTTGTTATACATGTATTTCTATTTGTTTCTATTGTGTCGCTCTGACGACTGAGTATGCATGCTCAGAGTAAGAAGTGGACTTAGCTTGGACCAGGACCTGACGTACCCCCGAGGACATTGCGGATATCTAGATCAGCGACTCAGCGCTATACTTCTTTGATCTCTATCTGGTTAGTTTTTGTATCTGTTTTGATTTAGTGACTGCATTTATCATTACCTGTGCATTGATTACTGATTTCCACATAAAGCTAGAAGCCGAAGTGTGACTACGGCAGGACGTTTCATTGACCGTAGGAGCATGGCTGGCCTTGTTAACCCCTCGTATTCCGTATTTTAGGAAGCGGGGCGTGACATGGTTTTGTTGGTATCAGACCCAGATTTGGATTGAGATTACAGTTTCCGAGTAGGGCTTGACAATCTAAGTCGCTCTTTCGGTCCAGATTGTGAACTTGTTATCTTTGACTAAAATCTCTATTGTTCGTCAAGCTATATTTTGACTCCATCCGCTAGAGTTTTGGGTAGCTTAGTAGAGTTACGTGATTGTAATTATAAACTGCAGCATAGTTACAATACTGTACTCTGTTGAGTGACTTGGAGTTCTATATTTGATTTCCACTCGTTTGAGCTTCACCTCACCCGATATTCTTATTTCGTTGTCTATTCTATATTTTATTCTGATTCTTGTAACTTATGCCGTCCTAAAATTTGTTTTTTCAGGACCATATCTTCCAACGACTCTTCTTCTATCTCCACTCCCCAAGGTCAGACCGTCGAGATTTTGAATGTACTGCAAGGCTTGAAGGAAGCCCAGGAGCGAACGAACGACCTTTTAGCTGAAGGACTAAGAATGCAAATGGCTCAAGCGCTAGTGGAAGCCTCCAATCGTAAGGGAACCTCTGTTAAATAAGGAAAAGATGTGAAGATGAAGCACCCATTTGTTCCTCAGCAACGGAAGCAGCGGAGAGCTCAATGCTGTGGATACTGTAAGAGACCAGGACACCTTCAGAAAGACTGTCGTAGGGCCAAGGGGCAATGCCTGATTTGTGGATCCAACGAACATCTTGTCAATGGTTGTCTTAGAAGGAAGGAGCTGCAAGGAGGAGATTCATCCACACTCTCCACTCCTGCTAAGTGACTTGGTTATTTCATAGTTCGAGCTTCGAGAATAGTACGGACCCAGCACATGATTCTACTCGCTTGACGAGAATGCAGCGGTCTAGATATCAACGAAGAATTATCACCTTTTCTACTTTCAATAAAAATATTGTCACTCTTTAGTAAATGTTTCCTTTCGTTTAAAATCTTGTATCCGTTGAACTTCTTAGTTTGAATGCAATAAAATTGTGAGTTGTGATGTATGTATCGTCCCCTTGCTACTCATTTTCCTCATACTGCTTATCGCATAAGTATTCTAAATTTTGATTTTCAGTCCTTACCTACCGCATATTTTCCTTGTGTTCCATATCCTTGGTTATTCTCTTGGTGTGTTCCACTGTCTGATCATGAATCTTTCTTTTCAGGCCATGGCCAATCCTGGAGCAGCGCTGCCTATCGATGGGGACACTCGGTCCTGCGTTTCCTTGGATTACGTGCTGGTGAGTTCAGATGACGAGATCAACGACCCACAGGTTATTTTCGGCAACAGCGATTTCGAGGACGAGGGAGTCGCAGCCCCAGAAGTCGACATGGTCATCGACTCTAACAACGAAGAAGAGGAGCCCAAAGAGGACCCGATAGAGGCAGATCCCGAGGAAGACCCGGTAGAAGAAAATCCAGGAGAGTAAGACCCTGAGAAGAATCCAGTGGAAGGAAATCCCGTGGATGAAAATCCAGAAGAGGTGAATCACGTGGAAGCATACCACGATGAAGAAGCTCCAGCCGAGAAAGAAGGACTAGGAGAAGAAGACACCATGGCAGAAGAACCTCCAATAGCAATCCCTGCGAGGCGCTATGGAAATGGACGTCCCTATCTTAGCGCGCGAGCTTACCGTAATCTGCTGAACTTCCATAACCGCGACTGACGCGATTTATCCTTTGTTTCCTCTGGCCAAATAAATGTATGTATAGTTTAGGGCCACCTTTTGTCTTTCGAGAATGCCTTGTTTGAAATTTTCTGAAATAATAATAAAGTTTCTGAGTTCGCTAATCTTTTGAGTATTGATTCGCATAATGCATTGACTGTTTTTCCTTCCCCAATAAATTTCTTTCCCTTCTGAGATTCATTATTCTTCACCCTTGCACCTTGTGCTGACCTGATCCCAGCCTCTTCAACATTCAGATTTAAGTACCGCATTCCGACCTTTTTTAATGGGTCATACTCCATTGTAATCCCTAACCTGACTAGCCTTTATACATTAGTAGTGCTTTCTTTTATTACTATAATTACATTCAGTGACGCCGTTATTTGAAATTTAGTTTTCATTATTTTGTATTTATCGAAAAATTGCGTGTTATTAACTACTTCCATTTTATTCTTTTTAAATGCTTTGCTATTCTCCATGTTTCCAATAGCGCAAACACATATCGCGCATACTATTTTATTTTATTTATCTTATTTTCACCATGTGGGTTTTCTCAAGTTATTTTAAATTGTTTGATCGATACATTTATTCTAAAAATATTTTGGCCTATCGGCAAATCCTTCACTATTGTTTGTTATTATTATTTTATTTTCTGGTATTGTGCATATAGTTTATCATTATAGATGGTTCTGCCTTGTGCTTACTTAGGCCTATTTTTTTAATTGCGTTATTTCTTATACTTATATATACCTTAGATTTTTATCTAGCTGCTTTTAAATAAATCACTATATGTTAGTGCTTGATTTTGGGGCTTTTCGTATATTATTTTATAGCTTATCGTTATTTTAAATTTTGAGGACGAAATTTTATATAACTGGGGTATGATGTAATACCCAGTCCCTATAAATAATTACTGTATCTTAATAAATAAATTTCCAAATATTTTCCCCAAATTTTCTACAAATTTTCTATATTTTTCCTATTGATTACCTTACCCTAATTTAATTTAATCCTTTCTCCATTTTCTTTTTTAGTTTTCTAACACAAACACCTACCCAAACTCTAACCCTATTGCCTATTCCCCTTTTATTTTCCATTTCCCTTTTATTTTTTCTCAGCCAAGGCCCAAGCTTCAACCTCGGCCCATCTTCCCCAACCCGACTCGCTTCCTTCCTCTCTTCCCCACTTCCTTTCTTTTCCCGCTCTTTTCCCTTCTCTCCCAACGTCGCCGCGACCACGTCCCCGCCGCTCGTTCCTACCCCCCCAGTACTCGACCCACGACCTCACGCGCGCTCGCTCTCTCACTCCCCTCCCTCACATTCTCTCTCTCTCTCCCTCCCTCACATTCTCTCTCTCCTCTTGATCCTTCTCATCCTCTTCTCCATCTCTCTCTTTTCCCTCCAGCAACCTAACTCCCTTCTCTCTCCTCACCTCCACACCCATGCTCCAACGCGCTCCCGAACACCAGTTTCTCACCCCAACGCCACTTCCTTCTCCTTCATGACCCAAGGAACTTCTCGAGCAACCCAAGATCCCCATTGCACCTAAACCCTCTACAACACCATAACTTCCCACATCCGAGACCCTCGACAGCCTCGTCTACCGACGACGAGAACCCTGAGCCACCGCCGTGACCTCCTTCCTCCACTGCGAACTCCTTCATCTCTGACGTGAGGCCCTGACAACCAACTGTAAACCTAACCGAGCTCCTCACACACCCCTGCCACCTCCTCTCGACGCAGATGAAGCCGCCAAGATCCCTCATCATCGACCCATACCAACCGAGAACTCCACCTCCGAAGCACCACACCAAACCCCTAAGCAACTCCAGCCGAGAGTCGACGTCACCGCCGCTAGCCATCTCCATGTCGAACGCCATCGACGAGCTCCCCGCAACACCCCCAACAGCACCACAACAACCCCATTTCCATCCTTGAGCCATCACCCTCCTTACACAAACTGGGCCACCTTGCTGCCACCATTGAGCCTCCACTGACCACCGAGCTTGCCAAGCCAACCCCTTTGCCTCCAAGCTCCACCGCGTCAAGACCCCAGCAACCAAAGCCGATGCTGCTGAGAACTCGAGCTCGAGCCAAGTCGAGTTGCCGTGCCACGCACGTGTCGCGATCACACCATTGCCGCTGATGTACCGTCGTCAACGCGTCATCAGGCAAGTTTAATACTTGCTTCATGCTAATTATACCTATTCAATTCGATTGCACTTCAATATCATATATACATTTCGATTGCGAATCAATATAATGCAAGTGTTCGATGCAAAACCCGAATGGAAACCCCCCTTTAAATTGACGGAAATTAATCGCGATTGATGGCCCAAGTGATAACGAATGCTAGGTTATGATTTGGCTTGAAAATACGGTCTTTATTGACGTGATAGGCCTTTCCCTTTTAGACCTGTAAAACTGAAATCTTCCCATACCTGAAACTCGTGAAAATCACAGTTAATTGATTACAAATTGGAATGTTGCGTTCGAGAGCTCATATCGAAGAAAACTCGACGTCCTAGAACTCCATAAGAGTATTAATCTGTTTCTATGCTATGAAGGTGACGGAAACTGGTTCGGAGTGCAGATCTGGACTGCAGTCCTGAGCAGCTCTGGCTGTCGAGTCTCGTTTTGTAATGCTTTTACTCTACTGTATGAAAATGTTATAATTTGGAATCCTATACCATAGCGAAGATAAATCTGTTAGCTAACTGTTGAAAGTGGTTTCGTTCATTTTTACTATCGTTTACTATTTAAAGTATATTTTAAATCAACAGAACACATAGCTGTCCCAAACAGGGACAGAACGTATACCCCTTCATTTTCAATGCATAACATCCAGTACGCCATGGATATTATCGATCCGTCTTGTGAGTTGGAAACCTAACTGATAACCCTAAATATTGTTCAACTATAGTGTCGCCTAATGGTGATCCCAACTGGGAGTAAAGTGTGTTACGAAACAGACTTCCAATTCTAAAACCGGATTTCCAGCAGTGAACACTTAAATTGAAATGGCCATAACTAGCGAACCTCAGACCCGATTTACGCGAAACTAATTTTGATGGATATATGATTAAACATACTACTTACCCCTTTTGCATTGTTTCGCTTAATTATGAATGTATGATTTATAGTGAATTATACAAGTGGTAGGACACTAGCTGATGATATTTTATTCATATCAGACTATTGCATTCTCATCATATCATGCAGAGCTCATATACATTGATAACCTAGTGGCCGTGTACATTACCCAGTGTTAGATATTAGTGTTTGGATTGTGGCAAGTACGTTAGTGTTAAATCGTGAATGAATAAGTGAAAGTGACACGTACTTGTACACAATCCGCGGACCCGATGATTTATTGCATTGTCGACGCCTATGGGACATATATAAGTGTAACCATAACTGGAATGAGACGGTTATGGAGCACTTATATTAGTATCATAAGTAAGGCACCAAACACTGTCCATTTATCTTGGGTATCATTCGAGATATGCTTGATAGAGATCCTGTTTCCAGTTCTCGCGTAGACTTGTCATGGACCGACTAGTATTTGAGTTTATGGTTGATGTTTGATATAGACCACGGGGTGTGGTGTAGTTTGAGTGTGAGTTCAACATAATCTCAGGAGTCCCATTGCCGGCATACACAATGATTCTGGAGTTAAATGGGTGATATTACTGATTATCAGCGACTCGGGCCCGTGTTCCCTTGCCCCTGGGACACTACCATTGGGTGGGGGATACTTACGAGTGGTTAACTCTCACACTTGGACTGACGATAGGTTTAGCGACCTGGACAGTGAGACTTAGAAACTGATAGGTTTAGTAACATACATTGATTACTGATTCGATACACCTGTCTTACCGTACCCGCTTTACTATTTACATGTACTGGCTCCTTCATGATCATATTATCACTTTATGCTTACTGTTTCATATTCATCATTATTACACTTGTTACACATGTATTTCTATTTGTTGCTATTGTGTCGCTCTAACGACCTGAGTATGCATGCTCAGAGTGAGAAGTGGACTTAGCTCGGACCAGGACCTGACGTACCCCGAGGACATTTCGGATATCTAGATCAGCGACTCAGCTCTATACTTCCTTGACCTCTATCTGGTTAGTTTTTGTATCTGTTTTGATTTAGTGACTGCATTTCTCATTACCTGTGCATTGATTACTGATTACCACGTAAAGCTAGAAGCCGAAGTGTGACTACGGCAGGACGTTTTCTCGACCGTAGGAGCATGGCTGGCCTTATTAACCCCTCGTATTCCATATTTTGGGAAGCAGGGCATGACAAATAGCAGTTCTGTATTAAAAGTTATGTCCTGTCTAGTGTAGCTATGCAAGAGGAGTCACTGCAGAAACTGCAGAACATCTAGGTACGTTAAAATGCAAATTAAATATCAAATGACGGTGAAACAGCACGGGACCAGATTCAGGTGTTAGCTAACTAAATTATCTACACGACCATATAGGGCCCCGCACATTTTTAGTTTAAAGAAGGGGTATACAGGTGTTCCAAAGCCAGGTAATCAAAACGAACGCTGCCCCGGATTGCAGTTCAGGGCCGCGAGTCGCCTCAGTATCCATTGTTATAACTTATCAAAATGCAAAGATGAACTATGGGGTGCTGTAGGTTTATCAGTTAGCTTCGATACGAGACCTAGAACATTAGGTTATGAGTTGTATTCAATTTAATATAAATCTTAGAACGTGGAATAGGCGGTGAATTCCAGATTTAGCTTAGCTTTGTGGGTGTGACATTACATGATGTAAACCTCACTATTTTCAACCTAAATTCCTACATGATATTTGTTACCAGTAAACGGATCTATCTATAATAAGTTCCGCTATTCTAAAGTAGATTTTCGTCTAGGGTCTAGCATCAAACACTTGATTAATTAGAGTAATATAAATTTATATATAAATGTGTATCAGTAAATAGCATATTAGCATGTAAAGCAAGTGAGGGGTTCACTTGCTTTCAGTCGCTTGATATAGAAGCGACGCCGCTATAGAGTTTGTCTCGACACACGAGACAGCGCGATGCTGGACACGGGCGCGTGGCGCGAGCGTGATGTGCGGTGATCCGGTACTGGGCGCAGTGGCGACGCGGGCGTGATACGGTAGTAGGCGTGGTTCTGGCTCGGTGCGTGGCACGGCGCGACACGGCACTGGGCATGGTCTTGACTCGGTACGTGATGCGGGAGCGGCACGGCGCGTGTACTAGATCGGGCATGATGTGGCACGGGGGATGGCACGATGCAGCACGGGGAGTGGGTACGGGGCGTGACACGTCTGGGTACGCGGTGGCACGGAGGCGGGCACGTTGTGGCACGAACGTGACACGGCTTGGGTTCGACACACGTACGGTACGACACGGCAACAGCGATGAGCACAGCACGGGCACGTTGCACGTACGGGCTAAGTACGGCGACAACAGGGTTTGAACTCGGCTCGGCTGCAATGATCGTTCGGTGATCACAACGGCGAAGGGTGAGATGCAGGGAAAGCTGGCGGCGGCGGCGGTCTCGTGGGGGACGATGTGATCGTTGGTGAAGCAGCGTGAGGTGGTCACCGGCGGTGAGGTAGAAGCGATCGTCGAGGGTGCAGTGGGCGGCTAAGGGTGCTCTGGTGCAGTGGATTGGAGCTTGGCTAAGGTTTAGCTAGAGAAGAGAGAGGCGATGAAGGAGATGGGGTTTGGCGTTGGGTGATCTTCCACGGTGGGGAAAGGCCGGCGATGTAGGGTGCTGACGATGTTCTCGTCGGGGCTTGGTGGTGCGGTGGTTGCTCGAAGCTGTGGTGGCGGGGGTTGGCGTAGAGCGGGGAAGGAGAGGAGTGAGGTAGCGGCGAGGGTGTGAGGGCAATGATGGGGTCGGAGTTTCTGTGTCGAGATCGCAGGGGCTCGGGTGATGGCTTGTGGCTAAAGGTGCAGTGGGTGTGGGTGGAGCTCGGTGTTTGGTGAGGGGAGGGAAGAAGTGAGGAGCTCGTCGTTGTAGTCGACGTTGGTTTCTGGAGGGCTTGTAGTGGCTTGTCGACGGTGCTCGGGGCTCGTCGGCGGTGGTGAGGGGATGAGGGGTCTTGGGTTTTGGAGAAGAAGAGGAGAGAGGAGGAAAAGGGCGTAGAGAGTGATGAAGAGAGGGAGTGAAGAGAGGGGGTCGGGGCAGTTGTGAGAAGAGGAGGCGTGGCTTGGTCGTGGTGAGCACGAGGAAAGGGACGACGTGGGAAAAGAAGCGGGAAGGGAAAGGGGAGGAGGAAGAAGACGTGGGGGTAACGGGTCGGGTCGGGTCGGATCGGGTTGGGGGTGAAGAAGGAAGAGATGGAGATTGGGCTGGGCTTGGATTTAAAATAGATAAGGTAAAATAATTGGAAAAAGAAAGGGTTAGGGTTTGGGTTATGGGCTGGTTTTAGAAGGTAAAGATTAGGAAAAATAAAAGGGTTTAGTGTTTGAAAGTCGGTAAAGGTTAGGAAAATATAGAAATTATATTTAGAAAAACATAGTAAAATTATGTATGAAAATTTGGGGAAAATATTGGGAAATTATTTATCAAAATGCGGTTATGGTCTAGTCGGAACTGGGTATTACAGAGTTACACTCGAGTAGGAGTGCCTCATAAGGAAAATACTGTAATTAAATTAATTTGGAAAATTAATTAACATGGGATGTATTTTAATCCATCCAAAATAATATTATAGACCATAGCATATGTTCAGCGGGAATTAAATTAATTTGGTTTGGGCATCACAAAATAGATGTTATGTTCATATAGTAGTCAAATAGGATTATTTGGAACTATGAGCCTGGATAGATGCATGCATGATATTTATGCCAAAAATGTTTATAAGCACTATAATATAATATTTAATTTTAGAGACGGCGGGTTTGCAAAGTTAATTAACATGAGAGGTATTTTAATCCATCCAAATGTTATAGACTATAGCATATGCTTAGCTGTAATTAAATTAATTTGCGAAGGGCATCACAAAATGGACATTATGTTTATATAGTAGTGAAATAGGATTATTTGGAACCGTCTTCTATTCTGAAACGTTAAAACTTTAGCCGCATGCGGTTTTTTCTTTTAACTATATGTTACGTGTAACTATATATACACTAAAACGGTTAATATATTAAAATTCCGTTTAATGAAACTGCGGATTGGATCAACCTTCTTTTTGGTCCCAAACTACCAAAGAAGTTTGTGTAAATATAGAATCTTTAATGAATTATGCTTTCTTTCTTTCATGTGGTGTATGGACCACCGATTCACTCCATAATTAAGATAAGGGTTGTTCAACAGTCGGTTGAGTTTCAATAAAAGTCTTGTCCCACTCCATATGGATCAATCAAGGCAAGCGAGCGCTGCAATTATATGCACGCCGATTTTTTTTTGTTACATACAGTTCGGAGAGGAAAGCATTATTGCTCAATCTGGGAAAAAGGCTAAGTTGTGCATTTGGTGAGAAGTGAAAAGATAAAAACATTAATAATGTACATTTAGTTTGGAATCTTGAGTAATAGAAATATATAATCCATGACTGTCTAAATCCCATTGTTTATTGACAAGAGTGCTTATTCCTTAATTTCTTACATGCTTAATAAAAACCGTTACAGTAGTAAAAGACAGACAATCCACGATCATGACAGAAGTATAGGCAAACCACTTAACTGGGGCGGACCTACACCAAATAAAATAAGATTTCAAATAAGCAAGATTTGATTAAAAAGTTAAAGCTAAGTATTATATAAAAAATATTAAATAACTTTGAAAAGTCGGGACATAATTTTAAATTAGGGAAAAAATGGGTCCAACTCCCTATGCTTGAAAAGTGTTCACTTTAGGTGCGTAGGTACAAAAATATATGATCAAACCAACGGAAATAATATGTATCTATCCTAAAGATTTACCGATATACCTGATCCGAATGGTGGAATCGTTATCCTCATCCACGTCACGTTGTAGATCCGGTCTCTTATGCCTTCACGCAACGGCCGGAGGAAAACCACACCTTGAAGAAGCGAGAATCGCCCACGTGATCACCCCGCAAACCAACTGTAGTACAATAGGATGAAAAAGGAGACGACGGCTGATGATGCTCATAAGTGGGAACTCCCCAGATTATGACACGTGGCAGATGACGTGTCCCGAGGCACACGGAAATAGGGCAAGAACCACACATTGGAGGCGTCCACCGGGCTATCGTCCCCTGCCTGGACCCGACCTCCGAGGGTTCCCTGAACACCCCCGTACTCGCCATATAAATGACCATTGGCTCGCCGCCGAGCCCTCCTATATGCCGAGCTCCTCAGCCCTTCGCCTCCGAGTTATCATAGAACCGAAAGAGCTCGGCCTCGCGTCCTCTTTTAGGCCTCTCGCTGAGCTAGTCATCCTCGGTTCTATCTGGCGACCTAGAATGCGGGTCACAGGCGCCTCCGCCACGGCTCCGCGAATCTCGCCAGACGCGTGATATCCGCCACCCCACGATCCCGTGTTCCACGCCGTCGTATCCCCCTATTAACGAGTGTATCTCGTCGTTAATGGGGGATCCTGCTATTCTCGCAGGTGTAACGCCAGGAACGTAACGGCCGGCGAGGATCTCGCGCCAGCTAGCCCATTGTAGCCGCTATATAAATCCCTCTCTCAGGTGACTCAGGTAAGGCAATTTTTACCCAATAGGTCATTACTCTGCCCAAATAGATCGACTAACTTGATCGTCGGAGGGTCCACGGTGGTACAACCACCCCGGGACTTCTTTGCAGGTAGCTCGGCTTCATTCCAAATCAAGCCCATTGAGACCCACACGCTTCAGGAGGAAACCCTCAAACCCAACCTCAGCCCTTCATCAACGCTGTCGGCAGATCGACGGAAGACAACATCTGAAGGAGATCCAGACCTCCATTAGTTGGCGCCGTCTGTGGGAACAGAAAGTTCCACTCATCGAAAGTTGATCTTCCGATCTCGAACTGATGGCGAGTGATCATCGCGATGATCCCAGCACAAGCCGCCGTCCTCCCCACAACGGAGGCGCGGACGGATCCTCTCCTCTTCCTAACGCCGTTCATGCCCTGTCTGCACGGATCGACAGGCTCGCGTCCATTGTGGATGCCCTTATCCGTGTCCAAACAGCTGGACAATCCCCCCAGGCCGTCGTTCCCTCACCTCGGGATTGCGACCTCCGCAAAGGGGGAGATGACACTGCCTATGCTGGCACGACTGAACAACGTCTCACTATCTCCACCGGCTCCAGGTCCACCGCGGCGACCAATTCAATGACCCGCTGGGCACCTCACAACTCCACGCCGAGGTCTCGTGAAAGAGCACCCCGCCCCGAGGCCTATCGCGCTCTTGGACCTCCCAAAGAGGTGTCGGTCAGCTCGCCTGCTTCCAGGCATGGCCGACACCCTCTCCCTCGACAGGGTTGCGCAGACGACACTCACCACGGTGGCTCGAGGATGACCTCGCCAGGGGACCTGAGGACCCTCATAGAATGGAACCGAAACCGCGGCCAGGTGCAGGCCGCTAGCGGGAGGGGCCATAACTCCGAATACGCCGAATTCTCGGGGTACCACAACCGCCTCGATGCCCTCGAAAAGAAGATTGAGGGTATACATCGGGAGAGTCGTCCTTCAAGCGAAGGGACCAGGTATGCCGCCAACTCGCTTACGAAGCCCTTCATAGAAGAACTGCTCGCTGTCCGCGTCTCCTTCAGAAACAAGCCTCAAAAGGTGGAACTATTTGACGGGAAGTCCGACCCGAAAGACCACCTAGACGCGTTCATGGCGGGCATGAGCTTCCAGGACAACTCTGATGCCGCCCAATGCCGAGCATTCCCCGCCACTCTCATCCGTGTCGGAAGAGATTGGTTTCGGGGACTCACGCCACACTCCATCTCTACCTTCGATAAGCTGGTCGCCCAGTTCCTCAGGCATTTCGTCGGGAACAGACGGCAGAAGCGGACCGTCGATTACCTTTTCACTATAAAGAGCGGGGACAAGGAATCCTTCAAAGGATACATCACTCGCTTCTACAACATTCTTCTTAAGGTTCCAGAGCACAGGGACGAGACTGTCATCACGACCCTTAGGTCGGATCTTAGGCACAAGGAGTGGCTCCGCTCCTTTGCATTAGCGCAACCTAAGACCATGGCCGAGGTAAAAGCCTGGACCGAGCGAGAAATCCAGCTCGAGTCCGAGGTAAATGCGAACCTACCCCGGAGTGACCAGACCGATCAAAAGAAGAGGGGTACAGAAGAGAAGAAGAAGGTTGACCGGCCGAAGCCATACTCCCCGAAGTTCCAGGAGTATACTCCGCTCAACATCTCCCAGACAGAGCTGTTGGAGGAGGCAAAGGGCGAGCGATTTTTCAATCTCCCTCCGGTCACCAATAGAGCGGCCAAACGGACACGAGGCCCTTACTGCGCCTTTCACAGGTCGTAAGGATACCCCACCAAGAACTGCAAACAGCTCCGCGATTACATCGAGGAGTTGATTCGCTCGGGGCACCTGGCAAAATACTTGCGGGAAAAGCGAAAAGCAGACCGGGAACAGGAGAACCATCCCCCTCCCGGCGAATTAACGATCGGCCAAATCATGGCCGTATCAACGGGGAGTGCGCCCGGAGCCGGCGAGATTCGACGCCTCCTGCCGGTCGAGGGGACTAGCAGCCAGCCCCGAAAAGCAAAGCAGCCGAGCCCATCACCTTCACCGACGAGGACCTCCACGAGATATCCTTTCCTCATAACGACCCCCTGGTGATTACAGCATGGGTCCACAGATACGAGATTCAAAGGATACTGGTCGACTCGGGAAGCTTAGCGGACATCATTTTCTACGACTGCTTCCTACGTATGGGGCTCGGTCCATCGGACCTGAGGCCAACCACCCATATTTTATCGGGGTTTACTAACCACTCCATCCTGGCAAAAGGGGTGGTTACCCTCCTCCTAAACATTAGGGAGGCGAGCCATACGAGAACCGTGCCAGTGGAGTTCATCATCACTAGAATTCTCTCGTCCTACAACATCCTCTTGGGAATTCCGACGCTAAACTCCCTTCGGGCCCAAATCTCGACCTACCACATCGCGATCAAGTTCCCACTGGACCAAGGGGGATAGGGCGGTCCTATGGGAACCAGCAAATCACAAAGATTTGCTTTACGGCGACATCCTCCTGTGAGGAGCGAAACAACGACCTCAAAAGCGCGAGCGATTTCCAGGGGTCATTGGATACCCGTGATGAGCAAAAGGAGATTCGAGGAGCCCCGGTGGAGGTGCTAACAGAAGTCCCCCTCGTCGAGGGGAACGATGAGCGAACTGTCCAGATCGCGTCACTTTTGACAGGAGCCCGGCACGAAGACTTGATTTACTTTCTCAGAGGAAACTCGTACGTGTTTTCTTGGGCACCCGCCGACATGCCCAGGATCGACCCCAAAATAATCTCACATAAGCTCGGGGTCGACCCGATGGTCCGACCCGTCCGGCAGAAGAAACGAAGTTTCGCTCCGATCAAACAAAAGGCGATCGAGGAAGAAGTTGATAGGTTGCTTGCAGCTAACTTCATTCGAAACGTGGCCTACTCAGAATGGCTGGCGACTATGGCCATGGTTAAAAAGGAAAGCGGGAAGTGGCGCATGTGCGTCGACTTCACAGACCTCAACAAAGCGTTCCCGAAAGACAACTATCCCCTCCCTCGGATAGATCATCTTGTCGACAGCTCAGCGGGCCATGACTTACTCAGCTTCATGGATGCTTTCTCCGGCTACAACCAGATCCATATGAACCCGGCAGACGAAGAGCTTACCGCATTCACAACGGACCGGGGGTTATACTGCTATAAAATGATGCCTTTCGGCCTTAAAAATGCCGGAGTTACACATGAGCGCTTGGTCAACAGGATTTTCAAGCCACAGATCGGGAGGAACATGGAGGTTTATGTTGACGACATGCTCGTTAAGTCAACCTCGTCGGACGAGCATGCTAAAGATCTTGGTGAGACTTTCGACATCCTCCGCAAATACAAAATGAAGCTGAATCCCACCAAGTATGCGTTCGGGGTCACTAGTGGAAAATTCCTCGGGTTCATGGTTACCCACCGAGGAATCGAGGCTAACCCGGAGAAAATCAGTGCCATCCTCAACATGGTCGCGCCGAAGACCAAAGTCGAAATCATGCGGCTCACGGGGAGAGTGGCCGCTCTGAGTCGCTTCATGTGAAGGTCTGGAGAAAAGTGTCTCCCATTATTCAAAGCCCTGAGAAAGATCCCAAGGTTCGAATGGTCGGAGGAGTGTCAGATCGCTTTCGACCAGTTGAAAATGCACCTAGAAACTCCCCCGCTGCTCACCCGGCCAATTGAAGAGGACGAGCTATCACTGTATCTAGCGGTGTCTGATCATGTTGCAGGCTCGGTGCTCGTCCGAGAAGTCGAAGGAGTACAGAAACCAGTTTACTACGTAAGCCATGTCTTTAAGGATGCGGAAACAAGGTACCCGGCCATTGAAAAGATTGTCTTGGCGCTTATCGTGGCCTCAAGGAAATTTCGACACTACTTCCAGGCACACACCATCCTCGTCCTCACCAAGAGTCCCTTAGGGGCTATTCTCGCCTCCCTCGAGTCATCTGGTCGTTTGGAGAAATAGAGGTGGGAGTTATCTCAATTCGACATCAAATACCTCCCAAGGAAGGCTATCAAGGCACAAGTCCTGGCCGACTTTATTGTCGAATGCGCTCTCCCCAACAAGGAAGCAGTGTTGGCGCTCGCCCTCGGGTCTCAACCCTCAATCGAGGAGAGGCCTGACTCCGTCCCCGATTGGGTCCTTTACGTCGATAGATCATCTACCGAGGATGGGAGCGTTGCTGGCCTCACTATTCGAGGTCCGAACGAGGTAGAGATGGAGTATTCTTTGAAGCTCGGGTTCAAATCCTCAAACAACGCCGTGGAGTATGAGGCCTTGCTAGCTGGACTACGAATCGCCTCCGGAGTAGTGCTAAAGACGATCCGAATCCACAGTGACTCCGCCCTGGTCGTCGGCTAGGTGACCGGCCGTTTCGAGGCACGGGAGCCTCTGAGTGTGAAATATTTAGCCGAGGTGAGAAGATTACGAAAAGACTTTGACGAAATTCAGGTGGAGCAGATTCCCCGGCACCTAAATGCCCAGGCTAACGCTCTGAGCAAGCTAGCCTCCTCCTATACAGCCAACAACAAGAGAAATATCCTCTTCGAGGTCTTGCCACGGCCCAGCGTGGAAGATAGGGTGACAACACTTCAAGTTTACGCTGCCCGAGAAGAAGACCGGGATTGGAGGAAGCCCATCGTAGAGTTCGTGAAGGAGATACGCACCCAGAAGACCGAGGGGAAGCACGCCGCCTCCGAGCCAAAGCCCGTTATTTTATTTGGAGCAGGGGAAATCTCTACAAGAAGTCGTACACGCAGCCTCTGCTTCGGTGCGTTGACCCCCAAGAAGCCGACTATGTCCTGCGTGAGATTCATGAAGGGGTTGGTGGAGCTCATCAAGGGGCCCACACCCTAGTCCAGAAAACGTTGCTCCAAGGGTACTATTGGTCGACCATTCATCAGGACGCTCAGAAGCTCGTCAGAAGATGCAAGAGCTGTCAACTCCATGGAAGCGTACCCCGCCTTCCGGCTACCGAGCTAACGGCCCTGATATCCCTATGGCCGTTTGCCCAGTAGGGAATGGACATGATAGGCCAACTCCTAACTGGTACAGGCGGGCACAAATACATCCTCGTCGCGGTAGACTACTTTACGAAGTGGATCGAGGCCGTCCCCATCAGAAAACCGGACGCCACCGCGACCATCAAATTCCTGCATAACAACATAATATCCCGTTCGGTATCCCGAGGTGTATTGTTACCGACCACGGGACGAACTTCGAAAATGACAAGGTCAAGGCATTCTGCAACGAATACCATGTACTCATGAAGTTCGCTGTGGTCGCCCATCCTTAATGCAACGGGCAGGCCAAAGTCGCTAACCGGGATGTAATCCGAAGTCTTCGAACTCGTCTAGAAGGAAGGCAGGGTAGTTAGGTCGACGAACTACCCCGGGTTTTATGGGCTTTACGCATATCAAAAAAGACCCCCACTGGGGAGACCCCCTTCAGCCTCTGCTACGGCACCGAGGTGATGGTCCCAACAGAGATCGGGCTGCCCAGTTACAGAGTTTAGCACTTCGATGATGAAGCTAATACCTCGGCGCTCCGAACTAATTTGGATATCTTCCTAGAGAAGTGGGACCGGGCACAGATCAAAGCCGCTGCTTACCAACAGCAAACTGCTCGCAACTATAACGCACGAGTCAAGCATCGCACCTTCAAGACTGGGGATCTGGTCCTAAGGCGGAACGAGTTCGCAGACCAAAGAAAGTTGCACAAGTTTTCCCCGAAGTGGGACGGCCCATTCCTCGTCTCCGAAGTATTGCCCGGTGGGGTCTATCGCTTGCAAGACGCAGCCGGTCGTAAGTTTCCACGACCTTACAATGCCGAGAAGGTCAAGTTGTATAAGTGAATTTAAAAATTGTATCTATGAATATGTGTTTTTTCTTTGCCAAAGCGATGTAAATTTTTCTAAGTCTTTTGAATTAGAAGAAACTTCATCTATGTGTTTCCCTCTTTCTCGGTTCAAAGGTCACGGGTATTTTTGCCAAGTATTTTGAGCTAGAAGAAACTTCTCCTATGTGTTTCCCTCTTTCTCGGTTCAACGGTCACGGGTTTCGTTTTATGAAAAGACTTAAACACGCAAAGAAGACAAAAAGGAAATAATAGTACGTCGCAAAAGGAGAATTTTATTTATCATGGGTATTATAGGCTCTTCAGCCTTACACGAAAATTAAAATTACAACAGTGGGGGTATGGGATTGAGAAAACACTGCTGGTGGTACTCCATGGAGATCTCCGCCAGTCGAGCCTTGGCCTCTTCAGCCCGCTCCCGTTGATGCTGCCCACATGTCCGGGACGCCATGGAAGCACCGGGCCTTCCATCCGTAGGGCAAGGGCCCGCGATCTACCTCTTGTGGAAACACTCCAAAAGAAGGGCCGCCGATCGGTCGTGCCTGTTCTTCGAGATGAGACCGAGGACATAGAGCGTGTGCAGCTTATCGAGCGTCTCATCCTGCAGCTCCTCGGAGAGGGGGTTGTACAGCCCCGGGGACCTCCTCCAAATTGCATACATCAGCAATTGGAGGAGGGACGACCGACGAGAAAGTAGACGGCCGAAATGGTCCTCGATGCGCTGGACCACACCCTGGTACGTCTCTTCGGAGAGGGACTGGTTGTACAAATAGACGTCATCGGGAGTGACGATCTCTTCAATCGTGTAAATGCACCCGGCCATCTCAGAAAAGCAACGCTGAAAGAAACACATCTCCTTCTCTATTTATAGCCTCAACAAATCCCCAGGGGCCGAAATTTACCTGCGTATGGGCACGAATCCTGGGATATTTTCAACTCTTCCGATACTGCACTGCCACATGGCGGGCATCCCGTGTCTCACGGCCAACCGAAGTCGGAACGGCGCGGATCTTGGAACGCCTCGCCTCGCCTATGCGTTTTTGCTACGTGTCGCCCGCGACGGTCACTCTTCCAGATTTTCACACGCTTGGGGAGATTGGATGACGCCTCGCAAAACCGAGCAGCTTCCCTGCTCGGCCTATCCATGGCTGGTAGCTTACTACCCACCGACGCCAAAGATCAAAGCCCTCATCAAGAGGCCAACGAGCCACTTCCTTGCTCGGTCCATCCTTAGCGGGTAACTCTAATCCATCTACGCTAAGGATCAAATCCCTCATCAAGAGGCCACCGAGCAGTTCCCCTGCTCGGTCCATCCTTAGCGGGTAGCTCCTACCCATCTACGCTAAGGATCAAAGCCCTCATCAAGAGGCCACCGAGCAGCTTCACTGCTCGGTCCATCCTTAGCGGGTAGCTCCTACCCATCTACGCTAAGGATCAAAGCCCTCATCAAGAGGCCACCGAGCAGCTTCCCTTCTCGGTCCATCCATGGATGGTAGCTCACTACCCACCGATGCCAAGGATCAAAAGCCCTCATCAAGAGGCTACCGAGCAACTTCCCTGCTTAGTCTATCCTTAGCGGGTAGCTACTACCCATCTACGCTCAGGATCAAAGCCCTCATCAAGAGGCCACCGAGCAGCTCCCCTGCTCGGTCCATCCATGGCTGGTAGCTTACTACCCACTAATGCCAAGGATCAAAAGCCCTCATCAAGAGGCCACCGAGAAGCTTCCCTATTCAGTCCATCCTTAACGGGAAATTTCCTACCCATCTACACTAAGGATCTGAAGCCTTCAACCTCGGCAAATGCCGACCAATCCAAACTAGGCTCTTGTCTAACCTATTCTAAGAAAAGTGATCGCCAGTCCAACTCAAGGGAATGGGCAAATCTATACCTTTCTACTCGAAGGAGCCAACCGACGTACCTTAAGCGAGCGATCGCCACCTCGACTTTGGGGCCATAAGGACACCGGCCTTACACCGGCCTTTATATACTTGACAAATAATTGGATTTCACTCGACGCGTGATCGCCATCTAAAGGACCGGTCACCGACCTATGGTATGACTCATCAGGCTCACACAAGAAAACATTGTCACGCGAACAAAAATCAAAACGGCTTTATTCACAGATTAGTTCTCTTTACAAAAGGTATTATAGGCTCCTCAGTTTTACAAAATTTCCCGAAGGCTTACAAGATTCAAAAAAAGGGAAGAAGGTAGAAGGGCTCAGGCCTCGGGAGTTGGGAGGACCTCAATCTGCTCAACGCAAGCATCGGTAGCCGGGGCGATGGCTTTAGGGTCGGCTCCCCCACCAGGAGCTTCGGCGCTGGGAGCCGGGGTGATTGCCTTATCTCCAGCACTCCCACCAAGAGCGTCTCCCCCAGCGGCATCCCCCTGTGTCTCTTCCTCAAAGGGGAATTTGAGATGGAGCTCACCGTCGGCGAACCCCGGCATCAGCGCCTTGACGGCATCGAGAGCCTGATGCCAGACAATGGCCGAGGCGTCGGCAAGGTCCATGTAGAATTGTTCCGACGTCTTGTACTTCTCCACCGCCTTTGCGGCCCGGAGGTCGGCGGTTTTCATCCCTTCCTTCTCCGCCTTGGCTTCCCTCTTAAGGGTGTCCCGCATCTTCTTCATCGTGGCATTGAGCACCCTGGCCTCCTCTAACTTAGCCTCGACGGCCTTGTTGGACTCCTTCAAAATTCGGATGGACTCCTTGCATTTGGAGTTCACCATCTCCTCGGCGACCACCCTACTTTCGAGGGCGGCAATCTTCTCCTTCACTTGACGCAGCTCCCAGCACAGGCCCTCCTCCCGCGAAGAAGACTCGCCCGCCATCCGCATCGCCAGGGCAATTTCTTCGTGCTCCATGTTGGCGATGAGGGCGCAGTGCTGGAGGACCTAAGGAAGACAAAGGAAGGGGTTAAAAAGCATCCGATCCGAAGAAAAATGCTTAGCGGAAACCTAAACGGAAAGCGGATACTGACCTGTACAACCTCCTGAGCAATAGCGGCGACTTGGGCCTTGAGGGTCCCCCGGGGGATTTTGCCCCCAGCCGATCGTTCCATCTCCGAGAGCAAGCTATCAGCGACAAAAAGCTCCGAGGGCACCTTGAAACAAACGTCTCCCTCCTGCATGAAGATCGGAGAGGATGGAGATCGAGATACCGTCCTTTTGTACCTCTTGAGGGGGACCTTAGGAGGGGTCGGTCTCATCCTCCACCTCCAAAGCTCAGGGCTCAGGCTCCTGAGCATGCTTTCGGCTATCCCCGCGGCTGGTATCCAAAGCCCGGGGCATGGTGGAAGGCCTAGCCAGTGCGGCCGCCTTTGGGGACGGGCTCAAAGCGAGGTGGGACGAGCCAACGCCCTCGGTCTTCTTCCCCTTCTTCACGACCATGGCAGCCAGGAATTTGGATCGGTCCATCGGTTCTGCAAAAAGGAAAATACACAAAGGGGGTTAGTGACGCTAGAAAGAACAGAAGAAAAATATGCAAGTCTATACAGGTCGGCTAGGCTCCTAACTTACCCATGAATCGAGCCGGGCTAAGCCCGGCCCAACTGAGGGCCTGCTCGGAAAGAAAAACATCGGCCCGTTTGATGGGCTCCCACATCGACACCGCCCTTGCCTCGGGAGAGGACAACCGCTTCACCTGCGGGCAGTCGGCCCTGTGCCACTGTATAGACACAGGACAATCCTCACCTTCGGGTGGCCCGACAAATATGAACTTCTCCTTCTATTCATGGATGGAAGAAGGAAATACTATGACCCCAACCCGGTCGCCCCTCCCCTACGTTTTCTAATGGAGACGTACGCCCAGCTCGGTTCGTCCTTACGGGTGCCGGGATAATTTTTATAGCAAAGAGAGGAAAGAAGAAGGGTCAAGCTGAAGGGGATTTCTTCGAGTCTCAACCGGACCAGGAACCCGAGGAGAATTCTCCATGAGTTCGGCACTACCTGGCCCTGGGGTAGTTGAAAATAGTGCAGCGCCCCTCATACCTCGGGGGAGAAGGGCAGATGCAATCCAGCCTAAAAGGCATCCAGGTACAAGGCGATCTCCTTGCCCTGCACCTGATCCGCCCTCTCGTCCTCCCTAGCCAAACAAAGCGAATAGATAGGGGGAATGTGGAAGTGATCCCGGATTGTGGTGAGCTCTTCCACATTCCTCATAAAGGAGGGCGCATCGCGAGCATTCCTGATGCGTGCTTTGGGGACCCTTCCCGTCGCCTGACCACGGGCGACACGGGTAACCCTAACTCTACGAGGGGAATCTGACTCGGATGGGGCAGAGGAAGAAGCAGCGGAAGCCTCCTTAGACTCTATCTTAACTATCTCAACAGACTACTCAGAGGAAGACATCTAACCTGATTCAAAGAAGGAGTCCTCAGAGGAAAGAGCGCAAGAGATCCGACCTAAAGGATAGAGCGCCGAGCTATCTCTCGCAGCAATAGGAAAATGATAGTAAAGTGTGAACCCTGGGGGGATCCCACCTCTATTTATAGCGTTTTGGCAAACGCATCCAACAGCGCAGATCGTTTCCCGCCAAAACAACGCTTCACGTTCGACGGCCGTCGATGTTCCACGTGTCGCACAACCATTGAACATGTCCCTTCAAGCGTAGAGGACAGTGGCGACCTGTCACGTCAACCAACCGGCGTCGGACACGTGGCCTGGCGCCTCAACGAACGTACGATCGAATTGACGCTCCCTCTTTAATGCATGATCTCCTCTCTGATCCGCTGACGTCATCGAAGGATACGCCTAACCGCCTCGGGAATCCGCGCCAATGAGGTCTTCAACTATGAACTGAGCCCGAGTGACCGATCGCACCACTCTCGACCCGACCCATGAATGGGTCAAGACGAGAGTGGATGGATAATGATGATGCTCATAAGTGGGAACTCCCCAGATCATGACACGTGGCAGATGACGTGTCCCGAGGCACACGGAAACAGGGCAAGAACCACACATTGGAGGCCTCCCCGGGCTATCGTCCAGCTGCCTGGACCCGACCTCCGAGGGTTCCCTGAACACTCCCGTGCTCACCATATAAATGACCATTGGCTCGCCGCCGAGCCCTCCTATAGGCCGAGCTCCTCGACTCTTCTCCTCTGAACTATCACAGAACCGAACTAGCTCGGCCTCACACCCTCTTTTAGGCCTCTTGCCGAAGTAGTCATCCTCAGTTCTATCGGGCAACCTAGAACGCGGGTCACAGGCACCTCCGCCACGGCTCCGCGAATCTCGCCAGACGCGAGACATCGGCCGCCCCATGATCCCGCATTCTACGCCGTCGCATCCCCCATTAACGAGCGTATCTCGTCATTAATGGGGGATCCCGCCATTCTCGCAGGCGTAACGCCAGGGACGTAATGGCTGGCGAGGATCTCGAGCCAGCTAGCCCATGGTAGCCGCTATATAAACCCCTCTCTCAGACGACTCAGGTAAGGTAATTTTTACCCAATAGGCCGCTATTCTGCCCAAATATCTCGACTAACTTGATCGCGGAGGGTCCACGGTGGTACAACCACCCCGGGACTTCTTTGCAGGTAGCTCGGCTTCATTCCAAATCAAGACCATTGAGACCCACACGCTTCAGGAGGAAACCCTCAAACCCAACCTCAGCCCTTCATCAACGCCATCGGCAGATCGACGGAAGACAACATCTGAAAGAGATCCAGACCTCCATCAACGGCTCTCTTGATTTTCTCTGAATCATTGATTTTCCGACTCAATTGACTCCCCGAGACTCTCCTCCTTCTCTTTCTTGCTCTTACCCATACATGTTATGTTGGCGAGGCGTAGATCGTTGAGAACGTGTAAACGGGTAGCCCTACAGCCAGATCCGTTAGGACCGACACAAAGATCTCCCTAAAATAAAAAACAATATAAACCAAATATATGTTAAGCTCACGAAATCTCATACCCCGGATCAGACCAGACATGTTTGCCCAAGTACCTTCGATTCCTCCTGGAAGCGTACTTAAACACCACGGTCTTCTCTTGATCCATCGCACTCTTAAGCCTTACCACCATGGCATCAATAAGAGTTATGCTTGCTATGCAATCAAGAGACATTCCGATTGATCTTTCTCCGGCTCTGAATAGTTAGGTCTGCTATTCACCCGCTTTTCTGATACCGTGCCATATGTGCGGCATATTGTCATCGCAGTAAGAAACAACAGCCAAACTAGCAGACACTCATAACATTCCTAATCAGACAGCCCAGTATCGCTAAGGGTATATAGAATGTCCATCCTTCCGTGAAGGAGGTCTCATAAGGGCTCACACAGTGAGGGAGATTGGATCCATCTCTCAACCTCCTTATGTGCATAATCCAAGCGCACGTCGTAAGGTAACGTGCTATAGTATAAAATTCTCTCCCTGAGAGCGCACGCTATTAAACTTATACCGTACGAATCCAATTCCAATCACCCTATGATTGACTTGCTCGGCCATATCGCCCTGCGATATGTCTATGATCTCCCGACAAACTAGCATCCCGTGCGACGATTCAGACCCATAGTCCGGCTATATGTAAACAGGTAAAGTGGTCATGGGATAACTACTTCGGTCGCTCGGTCTATAGCGCACAGCATCCTCATCCTGACCCAGTCAGGGTGACTCTATGTCACGTCCCGGTTCCCAGCAGATGGAAACGGTGACGTGGTGTCACGCCCCGCTTCCCAGTATACGGGCAGAGGACGCGACGAGGCCGCTACGTATTTACTGTGAAATAAATACGCTAAGCGTATCTAAGCAATATAAAAGTAAGCACAAGAGAAAAGATATATAAACTGAACAACAACTTTATTTATTAACATTCTTTTGTACAATGCATGAAAAGTAAATACAACTGAAGAAAAAGCAATGCCTAAACAATGACATAACAGAAAAAAAAGTACTGAAATGGAAAATTATACAATGAACTAGAGCTCGGGGTCTTCACTGAACTGGACCAAGTCTTCAGCGCTGGGCTCGATCTCCGATGTGTCCAGATCACCTGACGACATTCAAAAAAGAAAGAAAGAGAATGTCGTCAGCGAACAAGTCGCTCGGTAAGTCCCATAGATAAATGAGAAATAGAATAGACAGAATAAGAAGGTATCTTTTAAAGTTGTATTATATTGTTGTAATGTTGTGTTAACGCTGTTGTTTGTAGCTTGGTACAGAAGAACGCCAGTGTATACGAGAGAAGTCTCTATATGCCAAAGACTAAAGGCAAGTATAGTAAAAAGAACCGTTTATGCCACGGTACAACAGCAACTGGATTCATGTTAGGTGTATTAAGTCTTACAGTCTCGTGCCACTTCTAACACCTTTCGTACCAATCTACCATTTAAACCCCGCGATTTCTTGTTTGTATTGTATTGTAAATTGTATTGATTGTATAATTGGATGACTGACCGAAACTATGATATCAGTAAACGGATGTAACCGTAGGATCATGTAAATGGAAGTATATCCATGGTTCGGTTCAGTCAATATAGATTGAATAGTTTGAATATATTGAATATATGAATTCATGTTAAATTGTAATTTATAGATTGTAGATTGTAGATTGTAGATTGTAAATTGTACTTGAATCATATTCAAGTCAGTTTATTAATGAGACTCAGTCTGAGTCAGACAATTAGAAAAGTAAATTGAAGTCCTGATGGGTTTGATGTTATCGGTAACTGCTGCACATGGGCGGCATGATTTGTGTCTTTTTCAAAAACAATTACCGTATTGATAACACCGTTGTTAATTTGTCTACCTTAAATAGGCAAGCACCCACTTCTCCGGCTCCCTGAGGCTCAAGAGATTGGTCCCGCTTAAACCTATGTTTACTAGGGTCCTTAGGGTAATTTATAGAACTTGAGGGGGTTTTATTTAAAAATACTATTATATACTTTTCAAAATACTCTTCAAGTATTTAGTTATCGTCTTTAGAGTTATCATGAATGTAGATTTTATATTGTGATATTTCTAGTGGAAATATCCTAATTTCATAATAAGTTGTATTTATTTGTAATATTGGTTTTGTATGGAATTCATGGTATTTTAGTGTAAAATTGATTCTTGTGAGTTTTAGAAAAAGGTGGAATATTTATATCATAAAAAATAGGTATTTTAATGATAAATATACATATGTTTATACAAAAATAATTTTAATATATATTTTATATTCTAAAAATCTCATTTTCTTAAGATGTCGTATTTTAAATCTTTCGAGACCGAATGCTCCTTGCGGAGGTCTGAATCTCGCACTACTAAGCCCGAGGATGTGCGATAATCCGCACCATCCTGAACGGGTTCCCCAAAATGGGTTGTAGCGGCGCTTTGCAAAGATTTGTATAAATACTAAATCTTTTAGAAAACAGTTTTATTAAGTAAATGGTATTTATTTGTAAAGATGTCGATTTCCCGTATTCTATGTTCTAGGGTCTCCTAAGTCAACTAGACTGCTCCTAACTGGTCCAAAGTGACAAGTTGTGAGATATCCCTCAAATCGCCTCTTCACCACCAATTGTGGCCAGGTAAGTACAATTGAAGAAAGGAGGGATCCGCTCACGAATCACCGTGAAACGGGCCTTTTAAAGTTACCTTTCTCACTTGTCTAGCCTAGGCACCACAAAGTCAGGTTTAGATAAACGACTGAATTTCCACAACCTTCCTTTGTCCTAATGAGTGCGGCGGTCCTTAATTGGCTGAGTCTAGATATTTTTATTATTAGCTCAAAGGTTATTTATTTGTAAAGATGTATCAATACTAAATCTTTTAGAAATGGTTTTATTATGTAAATGGTATTTAAATGAAAATGTTTGTTTTTCCGTATTCTACGTTCTCGAGGGTATCGTATTATGTTGCATATGAGTGTGTGAGGAGGTAGGTCATTACCTCGTGGTCTACTTAAGGGTATAGTAAGTTTAATGAAGTTAAATGTATAATTGAAATAATGTGGTATTTAAATGAAAAATACGATGAAGTGAAATAGCCATCATTTTATGAAATGAAACTTGATCAATTTGCTTGATTAGTGTTTAATAGTCAACATGAGAGAGTTTAAGTATAATTGTATTAACGAGAAGTGACGTTTTATGAAGAAACCGAATCGGAAATCGGATTTGTTACGATTCCGTCGAGTTTTGTAAATCCGTATTTTTCGAAAAGAAAAGAGAGGTAGAAATGGGGACTTACGGGTTTTGGACAACTAGGATAAAGAGATAGAACGGGAGGAGTCGCCGGTGTGTCGCTTCGTCGCCGGGAGCTCCTAGAATGATCGTCGGAAGTTCGCCGGAAAATTCGCCGTAGTTTCGCTTCGTGCTCGATTTCAAAGTACACAAGATTTCTTGAGAATTTTTGAGAGTTGGCTCAGAGTTTGGGGTGAGAGGGTAGAGGGTAGGGGTGGTATTTATAAGGTTAGGCTAGAGTTAGGGTAGATGAAGGGTTTTAATTTAAAAATATAAAAATGTATGAAAAATGTATTAAAAATGGAGTAAAAGAGATATTAAAGGCTTTCTGGAGACGATCTCAGAAATTGAAGTATGCAGTGAAGGTGGGGAAACTTTTTGCCGTTGACGACTCGGCCGAGTCAGGCCGAGTCGGGGGCTCGGAATGTGGGGGTCGCCTGGTTAAGCCTCTGGTGCATTTAGTTTAGTGGGTATAGTGGGAATTTCTGGAGTTATCACGTGTTGACTATTGGGCTTCTATAAAATTTAAAACAAAATAAATATTAAAAATAATATGGGGCATTGAATTTGAACTTTGGTGGCTTGGTTCAGCTGTGCAATGTATTACCAATGAGCCACAAACTCCTTATTGTAATTAAATTACTAATTAATTACTTAAGTCTTGTGCTCAGGCAATAAATACTCCTTTATGGGTTTTTGAATTTTTTTTGTAAAAACTTGTATAGGAAATTTAGGGTTGTTACATTCTACCCTCCTTAAAAATATTTCGTCCCCGAAATTTGTAAAAGGAAAGTGTATCAGATTCAAGGAAAATTTGGTGACTGGATTACTGACAGTGTGTGAAAAATAACAATGTGATGCAAGGGTTTAAAAAAATATGGGAGAGACTTACTAGTGTTACCTTGATCAATTGTCTTGGCTCCTATGGCTGCTAAGGTGGAGGCTTGGCGTCTCGGCACATTTTTCTGTGTATGCCGGTATATCGATGCCTGACTGGATAGAGGTGGTCCATGTGGAGGTGGTGCTGGGAGTGTAGGACGAGTTGCAGGAGCCTGGATAGCTGGCCGCTGCAGGTAGTTGGTGGGGGTGTGAGCTGAGTTGCGTCTATAGGGACAATCTCCAATTCTATGATCGGATGCGCCACAAACTAAGCACAGGCCTTTTACGCGCCTACAGTCCTTCCACAAGTGTCCATCCCTACGGCAGTAGTAACAAAAACCTGGACTTGACCGGTTAATTGTTTCTTTCTGTCTCTTGGGTTCAGAAGATTGTGTAGTATAGGTTCCTCTTGCCATTTGGGTGGCAGAGCATTTCCTGACGGTTTCTTCTGCTTCTGGTCGGTTCAATAATATAACAGTCTGCTGCTGCAGTCCAACCAGGAGGCTTCAGATTTCCTCAAGCAGAACCGTTTGCTCGTTGAGCGGAGCAGGGACGACAGGTGTGATTTGTAGTGGTGGTGGAGTGTTGTTGACATTGGTGCTGGTGTTGTTCCGGGAATCTATAACCTTGAAGAAAAATTTGGGTTAAGACATATTCAAGTACATGAAATGATAAGATTCAAGAAATATAAAATTGTAAGATTCAAGGAACATGAATTGTAAAGAATGTTTTAGTTGCTGGTTTTTGTGTTATATTGCTTAGGTTTGTTCACACAGAACAAAACTGCATAGTATGGTTCTATACAGCTCAGACTTGCATGGGCCACCAACAAAACCTGTCACGCCCTGCTTCCCAGTATACGGGCAGAGGACGCGACGATGCCACTACGTATTTACTGTGAAGTAAATACGCTAAGCGTATCTAAGCAATATAAAATTAAGCACAAGAGACAAGAGATATAAACTGAACAACAATTTTATTTATTAATATTCTTTTGTACAATGCATGAAAAGTAAATACAACTGAATAAAAAGCAATGCCTAAACAATGGCATAACAGAAAAGAAAAGTACTGAAATGGAAAAGTGTACAATGAACTATAGCTCGGGGTCTTCACTGAACTGGACCAAATCTTCAGCGCTGGGCTCGATCTCCGATGTGTCCAGATCACCTGACGACATTCAAAGAAGAAAGAAAGATAATGTCGTCAGCGAACAAGTCGCTTGGTAAGTCCCATAGATAAATGAGAAATAGAATAGACAGAATAAGAAGGTATCTTTTAAAATTGTATTATATTGTTGTAATGTTGTGTTAACACTGTTGTTTGTAGCTTGGTACAGAAGAATACCCGTGTATACGAGAGGAGTCTCTATATGCCAGAGACTAGAGGCAAGTATAGTACAAGGAACCGTTTATGCCACGGTACAACAGCAACTGGATTTATGTTAGGTGTATTAAGTCTTACAGTCTCGTGTCATTTCTAACACCTTCCGTACCAATCTACCCCTTAAACCCCGCGATGTCTTGTTTGTATTGTATTGTAAATTGTATTGATTGTATAATTGGATGACTGACCGAAACCATGATATCAATAAACGGATATAACCTTAGGATCATGTAAATGGAAGTATATCCATGGTTCGGTTCAGTCAATATAGATTGAATAGTTTGAACATATTGAATATATGAATTCATGTTGAATTGTAATTTATAGATTGTAGATTGTACTTGAATCATATTCAAGTCGGTTTATTAATGAGACTCAGTCTGAGTCAGAAAATTAGAAAAGTAAATTGAAGTCATGATGGTTTTGATGTTATCGGTAACCGCTGCACATGAACGGCATGATTTGTGTCTTTTTCAAAGACGATTACCGTATTGATAACACCGTTGTTAAGTTGTCTACCTTAGATAGGCAAGCACCCACTTCTCCGGCTCTCTGAGGCTCAAGAGATTGGTCCCACTTAAACCTATGTTTACTAGGATCCTTATGGTAATTTATAAAACTTGAGGGGGTTTTATGTAAAAATACTATTATACACTTTTCAAAATACTCCCCAAGTATTTAGTTGTCGTCTTTAGAGTTATCATGAATGTAGATTTTATATTGTGATATTTCTAGTGGAAATATCCTAATTTCATAATAAGTGGTATTTATTTGTAATATTGGTTTTGTATGGAATTCATGGTATTTTAGTGTAAAATTGATTCTTGTGATTTTTAGAAAAAAGTGGAATATTTATATCATAAAAAAATATGTATTTTAATGATAAATATACATATATTTATACAAAAATAATTTTAATATATATTTTATATTTTAAAAATCTCATTTTCTTAAGATGTCGTATTTTAAGTCTTTCGAGACCGAATGCTCCTTGCGGAGGTCTGAATCTCACACTACTAAACCCGAGGATGTGCGATAATCCGCACCATCCCAAACGGGTTTCCTAAAATGGGTTGTAGCGGCGCTTTGCAAAGATTTGTATAAATACTAAATCCTTTAGAAAACGGTTATATTAAGTAAATGGTATTTATTTGTAAAGATGTCGATTTCCCGTATTCTATGTTTTAGGGTCTCCTAAGTCAACTAGACTGCTCCTAACTGGTCCAAAGCGATAACTTGTGAGATATCTCTCAAATCGCCTGTTCACCGCCAATTGTGGCCAGGTAAGTACAAGTGAAGAAAGGAGGGATCCGCTCACGAATCACCGTGAGACGGGCCTTTTAAATTTGCTTTTCTCACTTGTCTAGCCTAGGCACCACAAAGTCAGGTTTAGATAAACGACTGAATGCCCACAACCTTCCTCTGTCCTAATGAGTGCGACAGTCCTTAATTGGCCGAGTCTAGTTATTTTTATTATTAGCTCAAACGTTATTTATTTATAAAGATGTACCAATACTAAATCTTTTAGAAATGGTTTTATTAAGTAAATGGTATTTAAATGAAAATGTTTGTTTTTCCGTATTCTACGTTCTCAAGGGTATCGTGTTATATTGCATATGAGTGTGTGAGGAGGTAGGTCATTAACTCGTGGTCTACTTAAGAGTATAGCAAGTTTAATGAAGTTAAATGTATAATTGAAACAATGTGGTATTTAAATGAAAAATATGATAAAGTGAAATAGCCATCATTTTATGAAATGAAACTTGATTAATTTGCTTGATTAGTGTTTAATAGTCAACATGAAAGAGTTTAAGCATAATTGTATTAACGAGAAGTGAAGTTTTATGAAGAAACCGAATCGGAAATCGGATTTGTTCCGATTCCGTCGGGTTTTGTAAATCCGTATTTTTAGAAAAGAAAAGAGAGGTAGAATTGGGGACTTACGGGCTTTGGACAACTAGGAGAAAGAGATAGAACGGGAGGAGTCGCCGGTGCGTCGCTTCGTCGCCGCGAGCTCCTAGAATGATCGTCGGAAGTTCGCCGGAAAATTCGTCGTAGTTTCGCTTCGTGCTAAATTTAAAAGTACACAAGATATCTTGAGAATTTTTGAGAGTTGGCTCAGAGTTTGGGGTGAGAGGGTAGAGGGTAGGGGTGGTATTTATAGGGTTAGGCTAGGGTTAGGGTAGATGAAGTTTTAATTTAAAAATGTATGAAAAATGTATTAAAAATGGAGTAAAAGAGGTATTAAAGGCTCTCTGGAAATGATCTCAGAAATTGAAGTATGCAGTGAAGGTGGGAAGGGGAAAAGGCAACTTTTTGCCGTTGCCGACTCGGCCGAGTCAGGCCGAGTCGAGGGCTCGGAATGTGGGGGGTCGCTTGGTTAAGCCTCTGGTGCATTTAGTTTAGTGTGTGTAGTGGGAATTTCTGGAGTTATCACGTGTTGACTGTTGGGCTTCTATGAAATTTAAAACAAAATAAATATTAAAAATAATGTGGGGCATGGGATTTGAACTCTGGTGGCTTGGTTCAGCAGTGCAAGGTATTACCAATGAGCCACAAGCTCCTTCTTGTAATTAAATTGCTAATTAATTACATATAGGATCTGGGGTTAAATAGATTAGAGGTGTGAAACATATGAGATGAATATTTCTAATTTATGATGATAGAGTTTCTAACCTAGATACTAAACTGTAGAAGTAGAATCGACATTAACTTATAAAACTAGCTTGACAGGATTTTGTGGGTAGTATCCGCTGAAAACCCCCAGGAGACAACACTCCTCCTACTAGAGACACCTAGAGGTTTAACGGCTTGTTGCACGCGCTCAGTGCAATCGCGTTCCCTGTGAAAGTGAGGCTAGGATTTTGTTTTGCTCAGGGATGAGCAAAAGATATGTTTGGGGTATTTGTTCAGACCAGAATATTACATTTTAATACCGCTCATTCATTATCTATTTTTTGTATATATCGGTACTATTACCCGGTGTTTGCTTAGTAATACAGATTACATGTGTCCGTGACAAAATACTAGAAATACATCCAGAATCACGGATATATCATTTATGAGCCTACACTGCAGCTAGAACCGCAAACCGACCAATATCCCAAGAGTTATTTTGCAAACAGTGTGTGTGCACAATACTTTGGTCTAACACATAGCATGTGTACACTGTTCCCCTCCGAAACGCGGAGACGCGATAAACGTCTTGCTTGAATTTTGGGGCAGATGCTAATTGGTGCTATCCGTTCACCTCTCCGAAGATGCCAAGTTGATTTATGGCACAATGTATCGAAGGTTTAAACGAATGCGGCTGATGTAGCAGACTTCGTCAGATTCCCCCTTGTTTGAGGGGTTTTTGATTATGGGGACGCTCTTCCCTGCAGGCGCAAGCCCCTGCAGTTAATTACGCTATCGCATCGCGGTAACAACTTTCTCTTTCTCCATATGGTCACTTCGTGTCGTGGGTGTTTGTTTTGTGTTTGGTTGCTCGTGGATTGTATACAGAGACTAATTTATGTTGTCGTCCATAGGACGTGGACTAGTCTAAATCCGTATCTTCTTAGATTTGGATTTTAAGGGTTGGGTCTAAGGATACGTTAGTCTCATTTGAGACTAAGATCAACTTAAACGTTTGTTAAGGATACGTTAGTCTAATTTTAGACTAAGATCAACTTAACGGGACCATTTAGATCCAACAAAAGAGCAATTGGGCTCTATTGTTTAGTTTAGGGACATTGCGGTCGATTAGTTTAAGGACATTACGGTCCAATGTTAGTTTAAGGACATCTCGGTCCGATGTTAGTTTAAAGACATCACGGTCGAGATTAAGGACATCATAGTCCGTGAGTTTAAAGACCTCACAGTCAAATGTTAGTTTAAAGACATCACGGTCGATGTTAGTTTAAAGACATCGCGGTCGAGGTTAAGGACATCATAGTCCGTGAGTTTAAAGACCTCACAGTCAAATGTTAGTTTAAATACATCACGGTCGATGTTAGTTTAAAGACATCGCGGTCAAGATTAAGGCATCATAGTCTGTGAGTTTGAAGACCTCACAGTCTAGGTTAAGGACATCATAGTCCATGAGTGTAAGGACCCCACAGTCCGGGTTAAGGACATCATAGTCCGTGGGTTTAAAGACCTCACAGTCAAGGTTAAGGGCATCATAGTCCGTGGGTTTAAAGACCTCACAGTCAAGGTTAAGGACATCATAGTCCGTGAAATGTATGGTTGTCGGGACCCATCACCTCTCTGAAGACGTTGAAGGATTACAACGACAAGTATCAGAGGAGTAAAGAGATGTACCCTCGAACCGATGTTGGTTTGGGGATCTGTAGTCCAATTTGGAACTAAGATCAATTAATTAGATTATGAGCACATTGGCTCAGTTAAATCTGAATTGAGGACTTATGTCCAACTTGGGCTAAGTCCAATTAAGTTTGAAATATTGGCTCTTTATTGGACCATTAGACATTTGTTTGGGATCAGCCCCTCATCACTTAGGAATGCTAAACAAGATTTTGAGGTCTCTGACAACATTTTTGTCTTTAACTGAGCATTAAATATTGTATCTCTGAGTTTTACTCAATTTTGAGATTCAGTTGAAGGGGAGGTTTTTGCCTCTGGAAAACTTAGCCAATTTGGCTAAGATTGGCTTTTAAAATAGTGTTTAAACACTAGAGGACAACAGTGTTAAACACTGGAGATGAAATACTCAAATTAGTGTTAAACACTAGAGGACGACAGTGTTAAACACTGGAAATGAAACGTTCAAATTAGTGTTAAACACTAGAGAGGAAGGGGTCGCGTGGGGACACGTGAGGGCACCCAAAGGTGGGGCCAGATCTCCTTTACTTTGTTCTTAGAACTGCAAATAAGTGCTAAACACTTTTAATTTTCATAGCCATCACGTGTGGGCACGTGATGGGTACTCATGCCCTGATTCATTAGAATGTTTATTAGGGGTCACGTTGGGACACATGAGAGCGCCCAAAGCCAGCATTGCTTTTGCTCTTGTTTTCTTTATTTTGGAAGTCACGTGGGAGAACGTGACGCATTGCCTCAGGGCTAATTCCTTCTTATTTTGGAGGATCTTTTCAGGGGTCACGTGGGGACACGTGACCTTAGTTCTTTACATGCATGGAGATTTTCAAGTCTCTTTATTTTTTAAGAATTAGATTCTCTGTAGGGTTAAACCCTAATTTCGTTTTTAGAGGAATTAAATTCCTATGCATGCGGAAGAATTAAATTCTTATGTAGGGTGAACCCTAATTTCATTTAGGAGGAATTAAATTCCTGTGAATTTGAGAGAATTAAATTCTCAAGTAGGGTTAAACCCTGGTTTTGTCTGTCTTGAAGGAATTAAATTCCTATAAATTGGGAGAATTAAATTCTCATGTAGGGTTGAACCCTAGTTTTATCTTGGAGGAATTAAATTCCTGTAAATTTGGGAGAATTAAATTCTCGTATAGGGTTGAACCCTAGTTTTATCTTGAAGGAATTAAATTCCTATGGATTTGGGAGAATTAAATTCTCATATAGGGTTGGACCCTAGTTTTATCTTGGAGGAATTAAATTCCTGTGAATTTGGAAGAATTAAATTCTCTAAACTCAATTCTCCCTCTAAGTTTTGGATCTGCATGACAGAATCTCCCCGATGAGAATTAAATTCTCAACCTGTGGGGAAATTTGCTTCTGCAGATCTTCAACCAGAGTAAGATCTAAGTTCTTTTGTAGAAGAGTTAAACTCTTAGATTGAGAATTAAATTCTCTATTTTGTTTTATGAAGCTTTGATCTTTTTCCCCTTTCTCATCTCGGGTTTCTTTTCTTGAGAATTAAATTCTCTTTTCTTTTCTCTCTGCTATTTGCCTTCAGAAATTCCAAGATCCCCAAATTCTCCTTTTCCTCTTCTCTTCCTGGCTCCTATTTATAGGAGAATGAAAAGAATCAATTTGTTTAGTGAATTTTTCATTGAAAGATTTTGTTTGTTTTTCGTAACTAATATGATTTTTTAGATCACTCAGTGAATTTTATTCACCATTGGATTTTTAATCCAAAAGATATTCTATTTGTTATATTTGGTGAAACTTAGGGAAATCTTTCCTTGTATAAAATCTTTCCATAAATTGGTGATTTTTAGTCACCATTGGATTTTTAATCCAATGGTGCCCCATAATCCCTTTTTGTTTGGAAAGATTTAGAGAAATACTTTCCCAGTTAGGGTCTCTGATTTCCCTTAATTAGAATTTAATTCTATTAACTTTATAAGGCTTTTAAAGCCCATCACGTGTTGGCACATGACCCTCTTTCATTCAGAATTTAATTCTGTCTTTTAACTGGGGTAAAGGACCATCACGTGTCAACACGTGACCCTTGGTCACGTGTGAGCACGTGATGCCCCGTTGGGGTCTTTCTTTAGCCGTTTTGTTTACCCTTTTGTTTGATTAGAATTTAATTCTATAAAGAGATCACGTGTCAACACGTGACCCTTGGTCACGTGTAAACACGTGATACCTCATTGGGGTGTTTCCTGATTTTTATCAGGGAACAAATGCCCCCACAGCGTTGTTCTCACGTGTCTGCACGTGAGTGCAACACTGTCACCTTTGTGACCGTTGGATCTATCTAGGGAATAGGAGAGATGAAACGTTTCCCATCACATCCTATAAATGCCAGCGTCCCTTCAGAAGCACCTCCACTCTTTCATCTCCTTTCTTATTCATTTTCCTTTGAGAATTTAATTCTCTTTCTCAGAGCTCAGATCTCTGTTATGTATGTGCAGTGCCGCTTTATCTTCCAATCAAGGCTTATGCTCACGTGTTGCACATGCGGGGCTCTGCTTGATGGGGACGTTCCATTTCCCTGCTCTGATTTCAATGCGTCATTTCTTTTCATTTCCAACGCTCTCCCTTTTTTTCCGGGTTTCGAGAGTAGTTCCACCATGCACAACATTTTTTATGCATAGCATTAAATGCTCCCCCTTATAACTTGAAATCGTGCTTTTCTTCCTTTCCTCATAGAGAAACCTATTTATACCTCTAAGGGGATCATCTTTGAGAAATCGATCAATTGCTATGGCTTGCAATCGTCCCCACATTCGTCGGCAACCATGGGAGGTGCCCATTGAGGAGATAATCCCTCGCTTCGCTGCGCGGCTGGCAGATCCCCTTCTCACTTACGCTCAATGTGACACGGTGATGTACGAGCTTCTGACTCATCTGGGCTCTCTTCTTCCCATGGGCTCCATTTGGCTCCGGATGATCCTCCTGTCTGTGCTTGCCGATATACCCCCTCACCCGGCGGAGATGACTTCGGCGATCCTTGACGCGGCGGAAGACAAGCTCGAGTGCTTTCACGAGGCTTGTCTAATCACTCAAGCTCTGAACGATCATTCAGTTCATATACTGAGTCAGATAAGGGCCCGACGGGCCGTCATGTCTGCTTTCGTTGATGAGCACGGCTCCAACCGATGGGGAGCGACTCCTCGCGAAAACCGTCGTTTTGATGTGCTGGAGAAGGCGGAGAGGGAGCTGGAAAATTTTGTGTTTCGCTTTGTTAACCCTTGTATTTCCGATCCCTTGTTTGGTGATCTTTTCCCGGTAGTGTAGTAATGTTTAAATCAATGTACTCCTCTTATCATTGGCGGTTTGCATGCTTTCTGTTGAATTTTCATGTTTGTCGGATACTCGTACGTGCGTCTTGCTTGCGTAAATGAGCTGCATATTTTTCTCATGGGAATTTTTTTTAATTGCGAGCACTATCGTTATGTTGCATGCACATCAGTGCCTCAGGTAACATTTCCTTTTAAACATTCGTACAGTTGCAAATGCGTGCTTGATAGGATATAGATCAGAAACTTTCCTTGTTATTTCCCATATCGGGTGGTTTGTGCTGGTTTTAGATCGAGTATTGTCATCGAAGGGAGTCTTGTTTATATATAGTCTTGAGTGTACGCGCCTTCCTTCAGAGGTTGTGGCCGCGAAGGCGAGCTTACGGGGTCTGATTGAGCGGTGCGCTGCGAACACGATATCATGTGAGAAAAGGCTCAGCGGCAAGTTCTCGGAGAGGGAGCTGGGTTCTAAAGCGCCGAGGGAGCTTCAAGCCAACCTTATGGCCAAGGCCACTTAAGCGTATGAACTTTGGCGAGTGCTTTAAGAGGCCATCAAGGAGGTGGTAGCCATTGATAAGGCCGTCGTGTTCACTCGTGAGATGGTCGAAGCGCATAAGGTTACTGAAAAAGAGCTTGAATGCCGGCTTGCCTCATACCAGACCCAATAGGCTCAGGCGGAGGCCCGTCTTTAGACGATACTGAATCATGAAGGCGAGCCTCAGCGAAAAAGGGATGAACTGGCAAATCTACTGAATCGACCGCCGACTTGAAGAATTGTATATATATTTCTTCATTCTTCCTTTGTACATACTCCTGAATGAGAGTATATTTTTTTGTTCTTTCATGAATTGTACTTTGTATTCATTTTGATTCATGAATAAAAGACATATTTTTCTTCATAATGGTGTGTCTCTTTTAGCAAGTGTGTTCTGCAAATAGTCTATTTCGATTTCTTTGCAGGACAACGATGGCTTAGGATTCAGGGTTAAGATCTGCCTCCTAAGACTTTTCAACTTTATGAGCTGTGAGGGTCTCATAAAGAATTTTCTCCCTACAGGTCAAGAGGATCCCGTAGGAGTAATTTCTTCTTAAGAATCGTGAGGATTCCTAAGTGTGTTTTCTCTTGAAAGTCGTAAGGATCTCACAATAGAGTTTGCTCCCTTACGAGTCGTGAGGAACCGTAAGTGATGGGTAAGGTTATTATCATCCGCATTTCACGGAATCAATAGTTGCTCTGGATGCTTCCCACGGGGTCATAGCCGTGTTCTGCGAGGACCAGGCTCCGCTCTGGATGCTTCGCACGGGGTCATTATTGACATAAGCCGCGTTCCACATAACCAGGAATTTGCTCTGGATGCTTCCAACGGGGTCATTGCCGTATTCTGTGAGGACCAGGCTCCGCTCTGGATGCTTCACACAGGGTCATTGCCGTGCTCTGCGAGGACCAGGATCCGCTCTGAAAGTTTCTCACGGGATCGGGATTGACATTATCCGCATTCCACGTAATCAGGAATTTGATCTGGATACTTCCCACGGGGTCATTGCCGTGTTCTGCGAGGACCAGGCTCCGCTCTGGATGCTTCACACGAGGTCATTGCCGTGCTCTGCGAGGACCAGGATCCACTCTGGACGTTTCCCACGGGGTCAGGATTGACATTATCCGCATTTCACGTAACCAGGAATTTGCTCTGGATGCTTCCCACGAGGTCATTGCCATGTTCTGCGAGGACCAGGCTCCGCTCTGGATGCTTCACACGGGGTCATTTCTATGCTCTGCGAGGAAAAGGATCCGCTCTGGACGTTTCCTGCGGGGTTAGGATTGACATAAGCCGCGTTCCACGTAACCAGGAATTTGCTCTGGATGCATCCCACGGGGTCATTGCCGTGTTCTGTGAGGTCCAGGATCCGCTCTGGACGTTTCCTGCGGGATCAGGATTGACATAAGCCGCGTTCTACGTAACCAGGAATTTGCTCTGGATGCTTCCGACGGGGTCATTGCCGTGTTCTGCGAGGACCAGGATTCGCTCTGGATGCTTCACACGGGGTCATTGCCGTGCTCTGCGAGGACCAGGATCCAATCTGGACGTTTCCTGCGGGGTCAGGATTGACATAAGCCGCGTTCCACGTAACCAGGAATTTGCTCTGGATACTTCCCACGGGGTCATTGCCGTGTTCTGCGAGGACCAGGCTCTGCTCTGGATGCTTCACACAGGGTCATTGTCATGCTCTGCGAGGACCAGGATCCGCTCTGGATGTTTCCTGCGGGGTCAGAATTGACATAAGCCGCGTTCCACGTGACCAGGAATTTGCTCTGGATGCTTCCCACGGGGTCATTGCCATATTCTGTGAGGACCAGGCTCCGCTCTGGATGCTTCACACAGGGTCATTGCCGTGCTCTGCGAGGACCAGGATCCGCTCTGGACATTTCCCACGGGGTCAGGATTGACATAAGCCGCGTTCCACGTAACCAGGAATTTGCTCTGGATGCTTCCCACGGGGTCATTGCCGTGTTCTGCGAGGACCAGGCTCCGCTCTGGATGCTTCACACGGGGTCATTGCCGTGCTCTGCGAGGACCAGGATCCGCTCTAGACGTTTCCCACGGGGTCAGGATTGACATAAGTCGCGTTCCACGTGACCAGGAATTTGCTCTGGATGCTTCCCACGGGGTCCCCATGGGTCATTGCCGTGTTCTGCGAGGACCAGGATCCGCTCTGGACGTTTCCCACGGGGTCAGGATTGACATAAGCCGCGTTCCACGTGACCAGGAATTTGCTCTGGATGCTTCCCACGGGGTCATTGCCGTGTTCTGCGAGGACCAGGCTCCGCTCTGGATGCTTCACATGGGGTCATTGCCGTGCTCTGCGAGGACCAGGATCCGCTCTCAACGTTTCCCACGGGGTCAGGATTGGCATAAGCCGCGTTTCACGTGACCAGGAATTTGCTCTGGATGCTTCCCACGGGGTCATTTCCGTGTTCTACGAGGACCAGGCTCCGCTCTTTATGCTTCACACGGGGTTATTGCCGTGCTCTGCGAGGACCAGGATCCGCTCTGGAGTTTCCCATGGGGTCAGGATTGACATAAGCCGCGTTCCACGTGACCAGGAATTTGCTCTGGATGCTTCCCACGGGGTCATTGCCGTGTTCTGCGAGGACCAGGCTCCGCTCTGGACATTTTCCATGGGGTCAGGGTTGACATAAGCCGCGTTCCACGTGATCAGGAATTTTTGACTTTATTTGCATTTCACGGAGTCGGGGTTTGACTCTCGGTCATCTGTGCACCGCCGAGTCATGGAACTGGGAGTTACCGTTGTTCCGCTTTGCTTGATGTTGTGTCTGTTGTAATGAGATGAATGTTGAGATGATTTTCAGGCTATCTGTGAACCGTTGAGATTTGGCTTCTTCTTCTGATGAAGCCTGGGGAGGAAAGGTGTGTTTCCCTATTTATTTGCACCCCTGGATTGTATACAGGGATTGATGTGATATCACCTGTAGGGCAAATAAAATTCATTTTTTTCATTTCATTTTTTTAATTTCCGCGATGCTCTATCATTTCAGCTTTTATATCGCAAAGGTCGCGATTGCCCAACATTTCGGCTGTTTTTCGCGGTGCCCAATCATTTCGGCTATTTGTTTTATTTCTTACTCGCTGCTTTTTATTGCGAGCTGCCCAATCATTTCGGCTATTTTGCATGCATACATTTTTACTTGCTGACTTTGTTGCAAGTTGCCCCATCATTTCGGCTATTTCGTATGCATGTGTGGCTTGCTTGCTTTTTGCTGCAAGCTTGGAATTAGACACTGATTTCGGCGTCAGCACCGCTACAACTGGGATATTTCCAGGAGCGAATCATCATTTGCCTCTTTCGGTGACGAACAAATGTGGCTCAATAAACAGGGTTAAGATCCTGTCGACTAAGGCTTTTGACTTCACGAGCCGTAAGGGTCTCATAAAGGTATTTCTCCTTGCGAGTCGTGAGGATCTCGTAGGTGCGTTTTCTCCTTAGGAATCATGAGGATTCCTAAGTGTATGGTCTCTTATAAGTCGTAAGGATCTTACAAGAGTGCTTTCTCCTTATAAGTCGAGAGGACTTATAAGGGTTGTTCACCGTGTAGACATATCCCTAGCCACGGATGGGACTTTGTTAGGGAAATGTTTATTCGCGCCCGTGGATTGTATACAAGGGTCAGCATTGAGCCGCTTGTAGGACAGTATTGGAGGTTGTGGGGGCCGCTTAAGAACAGGTTCAGAACCCTGTAGCTTAAGACTTTTGAATCTTATGAGCCGTGAGGGTCCCATAAGAGGGTTCTCCTTACGAGTCGTGAGGATCTCGCAAGTGTAATTTCTCCTTAGGAATCGTGGGGATCCCTAAGTGTGTTGCTCCCTTATGAGTCGTAAGGATCTCACGCAGGTGGTTTCCCCTTACAAAGTCGAGAGGACTTTGCAAGTGTCTTTTAACGAGATTGCGCCCTTTCGGGTTTTCACAAAACTCGCCGGTAGCCCTACTGTTTTTACTCACGGAGCCCTTTCGGGTTTTCATCCGTGCCCATTTCGCTTATGGGCATACCGTTTTCTTTTTTCTTTTTTTTCCCTTTTATTCTTTTTTTTATTCCTTTTTGTGTCAGCCTCGGGATGCTGCAGTCTACAGTAGTTTATCGACGTCTCGGTCAACAGCTAGTTTTAGGACAAAGTGGTCCATTGTTAGTTTAAGGACGTTTCGGTCCATTGTTAGTTTAAGGACGTTTCGGTCCGTGGTTAGTTTAAGGACGTTTCGGTCCATCGTTAATTTAAGAACGTTTTGGTCCGTAGTTAGTTTAAGGGCGTTTTGGTCTGTGGTTAGTTTAAGGACGTTTCGGTCCATTGTTAGTTTTAAGACATTTCGGTCCGTCGCCGGTTACTACTTATAGAGTTTTGGGCTTAGGAAGATAGCGAGCGGACATATGCGTCGTCATCTATCGTTGACCTAGGCCGTGACTTGTCATGCGTAGTATTTCTTTAGGAATCGACCGTTTATTGGCCGGAAAGGTCTTTCACCATGCATGTCCATGAGTAGATAGGCTCCACCCTGGTAGACTTTGTCTATGATATACGGGTCTTCATAGTTCGGCTCGAATTCCCCTGCTTAGCGCGATTGGGGATCATAGGTCTTTTGACTACTAGCACGAGTTCACCTTGGCAGAATGTTCTCGGCCTAGTCAATCTTTCATATGAACGCGTCATCTTTTCTTTATAAGCCTCAGATTTTGTTGCGCTATGAGCCGAGTTTCATCAAGGGCATCAAGCTCCTCAAGCCGAAGGTGAGCATTCTCTTCATCCGTTAGTTCGTAATGAACTGCCACTCGTAAAGAGGGTAGCTCTATTCCGAGGGGAAGTACCGTCTCTGTTCCGAATACCAATGCGTATGGCATTGTGTTCGTGGCCGTTTTGAACGTAGTTCGATATGCTCAGAAAGCTTCATGCAGTCTCTCATGCCAGTCCTTTTTATTTCGAGACACCGTCTTTTTCATGATCTTCGTCAAGATCTTGTTGAAAGCCTCAGCCAGACCGTTAGCTCGAGAATTATAGACTGAAGAGTATCTCCAGTCTATGTTATGCTGTTGTGCGAAGCGGCTTATCTTTTGGCTTCTGTAGGCTGTCCCGTTATCGGAGATAATCCGTCGCGGAGTGCCAAACCGATAAATGACGTGTGTCTTGAAGAAATGGAGGATATTCTCTGTCTTCACTTCCTTCAGCGGTACCGCTTCTGCCTATTTGGAGAAGTAGTCATTTGTCGCCAAAATGAATCGATGTCCTCTGGACGATGCTGGTTCGATGGGGCCGATTATGTCAGTCCCCCACATTTCGAACGGCCAGCTAGCCACTGTTGGATGTAGTGGATTTGGATGCTGATGTATAAAGTCTCCGTGAATCTGGCATGCGTGTCACTTCTTTGCGTATTCGAGGCAGTCTTGGATCATCGTGGGCCAATAATAACCCATCCGTTTGATCTTCAGCTTCATCTTCGGCCCGGCTTGGTGAGAATCGCAGAGTCCGTCGTGAGTTTCTTGGACGACTCTCTTTGCTTCTTCAGGTCCCAGGCATCTTAACCACAGAGAATCAAATGATCTTTTATACAGAGTATCATTGACGAAAGCAAAAGACAGAGCTCGTTTCATAAGCTGATGTTTCGAGGACGCATCTTCAGGCGTTCGACGAGATTTGAAGTAGTCTATAAAGACTTCTCTCCAATCTTCAACCTTGTCCTGGTCTTTTACCTGCAGAGCCATTTGCTCGGTCGCTCCCTTTTCTTCGGATGACTCTGGAGGTACTTCTGCCGGTGCAAGAACCCGACGGCTTTGCACAACGATCCTTACGTCATAGAGGTTCTCGTCGGCCAGTTCTTTAATGAGCTTAGCTAATGCATCCACTTTGCTATTTTCCGCACGCGGTATGCTTTCTAAGGTGTAGGAAGGAATTTGAGTCAGCAGCTGCTGTACTCTCTCGCCGTACTTTACCAACTCTGGCTTGCACGTTTGATAGTCGCCGTTTACTTGACTAACGACCAGGTGGGAGTCTCCGTATATAAGGAGGTTTTCAATTCCCATGTCGATGGCGATCTCGAGACCTGCTATCAAAGCTTCATACTCGGCTTCATTGTTTGCCCTTGGCTTTGTTAAGGAGAAGGCAAAGCGCATTATCCCTTCTTATGGAGTTACGAAGATGAGGCATACCCCTAATTTGATTATGGGGATGCTTTGTTTGCGCTTCTTCATGGAAGATGCTCCATCGAAGTAAAGTTCCCACCGGGTATCACCCCTGTCAATCGTGTCAAACGCATGTTCGTCTGGCAATTCGCAATTCAAAGGAGAATCGGTAGGTATCGGATGCTCGGCGAGGAAGTCAGCGATGGCCTAGCCTTTCACTGCCTTAAGAGGCTGATAAGTTATCGAGAACTCCATCAAGAGCAAGGCCCATTTAGCGAGCCGCCCCGTCAATATGGCCTTTGACATCAAATACCTGAGAGGATCCACCTTTGATATGAGACGAACTTCATGCGCCAACGCATAGTGCCTGAGCTTCGTTATCACGAAGATCAACGCCAAGCAGTGTTTTTCGATAGGAGAATAATTGCTTTCTGCCCCCAGTAGAACTCGACTCAAATAGTAGAGGGCTCTCTCCTTCCCTTGGTCGGTCTCTTGTGCCCATAATGCGCTTAAGGAACCTTCAAGGGCGGTTGTATACAGAATGCGACGTTTTTCTTTAACGGGAGCGGCCAGTACTGGCAGATTCTGTAGGTATTGCTTGATTTCGTCCAGTGCATTTTGACATTTGGGATCCCAGACGAAATGGGTTCCCTTCTTCATCAGGTGGCTGTAAGGACGATACTTGCTTGAGAGATTGGCTATAAATCGCCGGATATACGCGAGCTTCCCTTGGAGAGACCGCAATTACTTAAGAGTCCTTGGCGGGGGCATTTCCATAATCTCCTTGATCTTTGATGGATCTATCTCGATGCCTTGGTGTCAGACGATGAATCCTAGGAATTTGCCTGAGGAAACTCCGAACGCGCATTTGAGAGGGTTCATCTTCAAGTTGTATTGCCGGAGGCGTTGAAATACAATCTTCAGATGTTCTAGGTGTTCCTCATATGATTTGCTTTTAACCACGAGGTCGTCGATATAGCATTCGACAATTTCATGTATGAGGTCGTCGAAAATCTTCTTCATGGCCCTCTGATAGGTTGCACCGGCGTTCTTTAGACCGAAAGGCATCACCTTGTAGCAGAATATACCCAAAGGGGTCCGGAAAGCGGTATGCTTCTGGTCTTCGGTATGCATCTTTATTTGATTGTATCCTGATGATCCGTCCATGAAGGAGAAGACTTCGTGAGTGGATGTGTTATCTATCATCAGCTCGGTGAATGGCACTGGAAAGTCGTCCTTTGGGCAGGCTTTATTGAGATCCCGAAAGTCTACGCATATGCGCACTGTCCCATTTTTCTTCATCACCGGGACGGATTTGGCGATCCAGTCAGGATACTGAACCTCTTGGATGAAGCCACAGTCGATTAGCTTCTTGACCTCAGCGTTGAAGCTCATCTCAAACTCGAGCCGTATTCTTCTCGGTGCTTGTTTGATTGTCTCGGCGTCCGGGGATATTGCCAATTTGTAGACAGCAATCTCTGGATCTAGTCCTGGCATCTCGGAATAGTTCCATGCGAAGCAATCTTTATGCTGCATGAGCACGTCTTTTAGCATAGCCACCCTTTCTTCAGACAACAACTCACTGACGAACGTTGGCCGCGGGTCACTTGCCGTCCCCAAGTCCATTTTCTTGAGATCATCTGTAGTAGTATGTATTCCATCTTCCAGCTCTTTTAGTGCCGGAGGAAACTCTGAGATCACCTCGTCATCATTATTTTCGAAGCACCAGGGGAAGTCATCCATATTCCCGGGCTCTTCTTTTGACTGCGTTATCGTGTGACAGGTACGGGATCGTTTCCAAGATCGATGTTGATCTGGTCCTACTCCCGCTATGCGCGTCGCTTTCGGTTCATGCTTCTGTGGCGGGCTTATCTTCCAACCGCTGGATAAAGCGAACATGCCCTGTTGATATTGGTCTTCGACCCAGTTCTTAAAGGTGAAGCAGTCTTCGAGAGGATGCCATATTGCTCGGTGATAAGAGCAATAGTCTAGGTGAGAGACCCCGTTGGGTTGCTCGGGGTGTTTGGACTCCGGAAGTGTAATCATTTGATATTTTATGGCAAGATCAAGTATCTTCCGTGTTTTGTTCTGGGGAAAAGAGTATTCTCGACCCATCTTCTTTATAAGAGACGAATCCGGATTGCTCGATTCCCGATCGCGTGGCTTCTTGGTCCCGTTTTGTCGCTGTCGAACGCCTTTCCCGCTTTTTGATTTATTTTTGCCTCTGCGTCGGGCCTTTTGTATGACGGGTTGATAAGGAAGATCATTGTCATTTTCCGCGGCCTACTGAAGGAGACGCTGCATCCTGGCTTTCTCATAAATGGCGATTTCACGGTTATGGTTATCCCGGACCTTTCGCCTTGCTTCCCTTATGAGCTTGTCCATTCGTTCTTCAAACGACGGACTTGGCATTTTGATGATAGGATCTCGTTTTGGTTCAGGGTCAGCGTTTTCTAACAGGGCGTCCCCTTCTTCATCGAAGTCATGTATGACGTAGCTACCATGGGCTCGTTCCCGACTCTTGGATTGGACATATCCAAGTCCGACCATTTCCATTCTCTCGTTGGGCAACTTTCGCTGAGTTCCGGGGACGTCCCAAATCCTATTGTAGAATCGAGCTTATCGAGTAGTCTGTCTAAAGGGTACCCCTTGGCGCTTCAATAGCCTTTTCAAGCCTTCCGTGTAATATCTAAGCAGACGGATGGGCTGGAGCCTGTCGAGCGTAGAATCGGCATCGTTCTAGATTTCTTTATCCACTTTAGTTTTCCCAGATCGGTAGAATAGGATCACCTCTTCACCTTTTCGCCTGGGAGGGACGTAAAATGTTTGCAGTTCTTGCACACCATAAGCTTCAAGTGCATCGAGATCTTTATAATGTTCTTGTGGAACCATGATAATTTGCAAACTCTGATTATCACCAGCGAAGGCTTGTATTGATGGCCGAGCGGAAAATATAGCGTTAACCTCATCTTCCGAGTCGCTGCCGAAGATCAACGTAGGGGCGGACGGTCCCGGGTTGTTGCGTTGGGGCGGCCCTGAATAAACTATCTCTTCTTTCTCCTCGGTATCACTCCCGAAGACCGGAATAATGGTGATAGCTTTGTTCTTCGATTTGTGACATCTCTCTGTGTCCTCAAAATCTGGTAAGAAGTATTTTGCATCTTCATACTTTCGGACTTCGTTCATGGAGAATGGGTTTAACTCTCCCGTTACAGTGTACTCGAGACCATCCTTGAAATACTTCATACACTGGTGTTGTGTAGAAGGGATAATGTTGTACTCGTGTAACCAAGGCCTGCGGAGCAAAGCATTGTAGCATGTCTTGGCGTCAATGACGTGAAATTTAATATCCGTGACAAGTAGCCCGAAGCGCAGCGTCAGTATCACGGATCCGAGAGTCCGTGATGACTGGGAGTCGATATCGGAGATGGTGATTTTATCACGAGCGAGGTGCTGAACGCCCATGCAGATTTCCTTCAACACTCGCACGTTGAGAAGATTGACGGAAGACCCATTGTCAATCAGGATTTTGCCTATCTTGATATCGTGACAGTATCCGGAGACATAAAGGGGACGGTTGTGCTCACACGTCCCGAGGAGGAGATCTTCATTGCCGAAGGTGATATCGGCTGTGTACACTTCTTCCAGCTCGTCTTTCATCCTTTCTTCGGTGAGGAAAGCTTGGAATTGCTCTGGCTCTTGCAACACCTTGACCAAAGAATCTCTTGCTTCTTTTGATAACAAGAGGGCATCGAGAATGCTGAGCTGCGAGGGTAGCTTCCTCAAGTGTGCCAGAACGTCGTAGTCCACTTTACTCTTCTTTGGTGGGTCCTTGGAGGTCAGCTCTTTGATGACTTGGTCATCTAGGGTAATATCCTCAGAGACTTTTTCTTTTCCCTTATCTTTTCTATTCGTGGGTCCGAGATTCTTTTCAGGCAGCGTACGATTGCGCAGCTGAATATTTTCACAGGTCTTCGGTTCTTCCTCTTTTCCCGAGGTGGATTCTTTGAAGAGAGGGCCAAGAGTCATTTCTTCGTCAGAGTCACTCCCGAAGGTGAGAACTTGTAATCCTTCGGCGTTAACCATGCGACAGTTGCCGGTAGTTCTTCTAAGCTCCTCGGTCGTACTTCTTTTCTCCCGATGAGTTTTGCGTTTCATCCGCTTAAAACGTTGCCGATGAGCAACATATCCCTGCCACCATCTTTTAAAAGCGTTGCACTCTTCGGTGGGGTGCGCAATCTTTTGATGATATAAGTAGTAGTTAGGATGCATTTCTGCTTCACCAAGAATGTTTTCTTCGGAGGGTGGCAGCTTCATTCCCATTGATATGGCTTCGTCGAACCTCTTCCTCGTCTTGAACCTGCTTTTATTCGTGGCGGATGTACTTTGATTTGGCGGGATCGTTTCAACCCTTTCGTCCAGTCGCCGTCGTTTGGCTTTTTCAAATATGGCCATCTCATGCTCTCGAGCAACTTTGCTTTTAAGAAGCACCTCATTCAGGAACGTATCAATCATTTCGTCTGATGGCCCTAGAAGTTCCGGTTCAGGACCTGCCCCCAGTTTCTCTGTGTAAGGAGCTTCTTCATCGTTTATCGATGAGTGAGAGATCACATGGCAACTTGCTACGTGATCTTCAGATTCATCCGACGAGTCTTCTCCATCTTCTCCGTCTTCAAGGATATGACTGAGAAATTCTTGGAGTGTGATTGGAGTCCGCGCCTTCTGGTTGTATTCTTCCAGTGCGTCAATCTGCTTTTGCAGGTCCGTGCACTTGTCACCAGACTTCACGGTCTTTCTGGTCTTCTTTTTCTTCTTCGAAGACTTTGACAGCTGGGTGTGAGTGTTTTGAATATCACCACCAATCTTTGGAGTTGGGCACGGTTTCAGCATTTCCTTGATAATCTCGGGTTCCAGCGAATTCTTCCACCTGATCGCCGGGCACGTCTGGAGATCGTTCAGCATTCTTTTAGTCTTGGCTGAAAGAGCGACCTCCTATGGAGCTTCTTCTACGAAGGAGCATGATGCCCCCGGTGTGTCTGTCTTCTTAGGAGCGTGTGGTTGTGGTGGGTTTACTTTCTACTTCTCAGACAGCGCAAACTTGCCTTGTTGGTATTGGTCCTCGATCCATCCCTTAAAGATGAAGCAATCTTCAATTGGATGGCTTACCGTTTGATGGCAAGGGCAGTAATTGGGACCATTAGCCTCGCCAGGTTGCAGTGGTCGTTTTGAATTCGGCAGATTGATGAGCTTGTTGCGCACCGCCAGTTCGAATAGTCTCTTCGTTTTGTCCCGAGGGAACGAATAAGGACGCTTCATTTTCTCATTATAGTATCGCCGTCTCTCTTCTAGTTGATCCGTTAGTTTTGGGCCACTGGGCTGCTGTTGAGTATTTGCAACAAAGGTTGCCTTCCCTTTACCCTTTTCATTCTGCGGCTTCGGCTTTGGAGGAGACGGTCTATGATCCATCTGGTCCATTTGGGCCAGTTTGTCGATCAAGGCCTGGAACGTGGTCGGATTGAAGAACATCATGAATTGGGAAATAGTAGCCTGAGGGTCCAGGGTGCCCATGAACATGCCTACTGCCGGCGCTTCCTCGATACGCTGTTCACATTTCGACCATAAATTTCGCAACCGTATTGCGTATTGTACCCAAGTTTCACCTGGCTTCACCCTGGCGTTCATTAATGCGGTAATCGGGGTATGCTCGCTAGCGCTCGCGAATCTCTGTGTAAACAGCAGTTCCATTTCCGCAAATGCCTTGATAGAGTCGTTTGGAAGTTCGGAATACCATTCGAACACCATTTCTGACAAGCTACCGACGAACTGGCGAAGGAGCAGTTTATCATCACCTCCGGTGTTACCACATAAAGCCCTGAACTGGGCGACATGCTGGTGCGGATTTCCCGTCCCTTTATATATATGAAATTTAGGGATGGTATATCCCGGCGGGTACTTTATCTGGTCATACCAGCCTGGATATGGTCGCCCAGTTTTAACCACTTGGCCGGCTGCTTCATTCGCCTGGTGAGCTCGTATTTGCTGAGCAATGTAGTCGTCCAGAGCGGCCTTGGAAATGGTTTCCTCTTTGGCTGCTGAAAGAGCCGGAGGAGGGTTCGATGTCTCCCCTTTATTGTCTTCAATGATGATCGGAGGGTCTTCAGCTGGAGGTTCTGGCTGTAACATCATCCCGACCATGTCTTGGAAGTGAAGAGCCATTCGTTTTATATTAGCTGCTTGATCTGCGGCTTCTCTGTCCTTCTTTTCGAGGATTCTGCGGAGGAAGTCAGCATCGGTTTCTTGTTCATGACGCTGCTCCGATGATGCTTCCTGGCTTTCTTTTGGCCCGGTGAGTGCGGCCATTTGCGTTTGCATTTCCTGAAGCTCCTGTTGCTACTCTTGGGCTTTTGTCATGGATCGGGTGAGCGGTCGGTGACCCGTAGAAGTGCGGCTTTCCTCCTTACCGGAAGCCATATAAACAGTATGCACCATTAGGCCCTCCGACTTGGGGCGTTTGGGCTCAGCGTCTTTATGGTTTGCCACAGTCATAGGGGCTTTCTCTGGCCTCCTTCTCTTTTAAACAGTTGACGTTGAGGGGGCCGTTGCAGCGGGCACCCAGGTAGTTGCCGTTCTTTGCGGCATGACAGGACGGTTCTCTTCCTGCTGAACCTTCACTTTTTTCTGCCGGCGAGAGTAATCTTGATCAATTACTGAGTCCTGAACCCGTCACCAGACTTTGTAAACTTTGGAGGACAACCGCTGAGGGGGTTGTTCTGGCTTCGTTTCTGTAACATTCTCCACGGGTAGAGCAGATCTTTTCAGTACGGCGGTAGGAGCGTTCCTGCGCACCCTATTAAGCAGCTCGAAGCTGTTCCCAATTAGAACCACTGCATTGACTTCCACCGTTGGGGCTGGTAGAGTTAGCCCAAAGGGGGAGTTGCCCCCAGCTTTCCTTACTCGGCGCCAGTGGCGAAGTCGAGCGTGCCGAGCCGTTGGGATTGTTTCAGCTTGAGGGGTGACTTCGTCATGCCCTCTGCTCTGGTGAGGTGTCACCAGTACCAGCCTCTTAAAGACCGACGTCCATTGAGTAGCAGTATCCAATCTGTTAAAGACAGACTTTTGAGCAGGAACGGGAGCCGGAATAGTCAGTCTTGTGAAGACCGACCCTTTGGCAGGAGAAGCCGCCTTGACGACTTCGGGAGCAGGGATGGCTATCCTTTTCCGAATAACCTTTTCTGGAATTGCAAGCTTCATCATGGGCCCACATGAACTTTGGCCCAATCTGGCGAAGACTGAGGCGCTGGAGCTGGAAGACCCGTTAAGGGGGGGGCGCTGTAGTTGCAAGCCGATCAAAGATCGACTTCTTGGGAGCTTCTTGTGATGGAACATTGGCACTGAAGCTCATCGGTAGGAGCATGGTCCCGAAGAACAAACCAGTGGTGGCCTGAGTCACCTGGTCCACCGTTATTGTGAACAGGGAGGCCGCTTGAGTTCCGTAAGCTATGCCTCCAGATGAGGCGGAGCGTGAGTTGCAATTGCAGCTGGAACACATCGTGCAAGTGGACGCTATTGATCCTTCGCTTTCTGCACCAAGTAAGACGCCAAATCTTAGTACCTCGAATCCAACGGCAACCATTAGCAAACCACGATTCGTTCGCGAACACGACACACGATGTGTGGAGTGGAAATAGGAAAAGGTCCCACCGGGCGTGCCAGAATCTGTTTCCCTCCGAAACGCGGAGACGCGATAAACGTCTTGCCTGAAATTCAGGGCAGATGCTAATTGGTGCTATCCGTCCACCTCTCTGAAGATGCCAAGTTGATTTATGGAACCATGTATCGAAGGTTTAAACGGATGCGGCCGATGTAGAAGACTTCGTCAGATCCCCCCTCGTTTGAGGGGTTTTTGATTGTGGGGACGCTCTTCCCTGCAAGCGCAAGTCCCTGCAGTTAATTACGCTACCGCATCGCGGTAACAACTTTCTCCTTCTCCAGATGGTCACTTCGTGCCGTGGGTGTTTGTTTTGTGTTTGGTTGCCCGTGGATTGTATACGGAGACTAATTTTTGTTGTCGCCCGTAGGGCGTGGACTAGTCCAAATCCGTATCTTCTTAGATTTAAGTTTTGGGGGTTGGATCCAAGGATACGTTAGTCTCATTTTAGACTAAGATCAACTTAAACGTTTGTTAAGGATACGTTAGTCTAATTTTAGACTAAGATCAACTTAACGGGACCATTTAGATCCAACAAAAGAGCAATTGGGCTTTATTGTTTAGTTTAGGGACATTGCGGTCAATTAGTTTAAGGACATTACGGTCTAATGTTAGTTTAAGGACATCTCGGTCCGATGTTAGTTTAAAGACATCACGGTCGAGGTTAAGGACATCATATTCCGTGAGTTTAAAGACCTCACAGTCAAATGTTAGTTTCAAGACATCACAGTCGATGTTAGTTTAAAGACATCGCGGTCGAGATTAAGGACATCATAGTCCGTGAGTTTAAAGACCTCACAGTCAAATGTTAGTTTCATGGTCGATGTTAGTTTAAAGACATCGCGGTCGAGGTTAAGGACATCATAGTCCGTGAGTTTGAAGACCTCACAGTCAAGGTTAAGAACATCATAGTCCGTGAGTTTAAGGACCCCACAGTCCGGGTTAAGGACATCATAGTCCGTGAGTTTAAAGACTTCACAGTCAAGATTAAGGACATCATAGTCCGTGAGTTTAAAGACCTCACAGTCAAGGTTAATGACATCATAGTCCGTGAGTTTAAAGACCTCACAGTCAAGATTAAGGACATCATAGTCCGTGAGTTTAAAGACCTCACAGTCAAGGTTAAGGAAATCATAGTCCGTGAAATGTATGGTTGTCAGGACCCGTCACCTGAAGACGTTGAAGGATTACAACGACAAGTATCAGAGGAGTAAAGAGATGTAACCTCGAACCAATGTTGGTTTGGGGATCTGTAGTCCAATTTAGAACTAAGATTAATTAATTAGATTATGAGCACATTGGTTCAGTTAAATCTGAATTGAGGACTTATGGCCAACTTGGGCTAAGTCCAATTAAGTTTGAAATATTGGCTCTTTATTGGACCATTAGGCATTTGTCTGGGTTCAGCCCCTCATCACTTAGCAATGCTAAACAAGAGTTTGAGGTCTCTGACAACATTTTTGTATTTAACTGAGCATTAAACATTGCAGCTCTGAGTTTTACTCAATTTTGAGATTCAGTTGAAGGGGAGGTTTTTGCCTCTGGAAAACTTAGCCAATTTGGCTAAGATTGGCTTTTAAAATAGTGTTTAAACACTAGAGGACAACAGTGTTAAACACTGGAGATGAAATGCTCAAATTAGTGTTAAACACTAGAGGACAACAGTGTTAAACACTGGAAATGAAACGTTCAAATTAATGTTAAATACTGGAGAGGAAGGGGTCACGTGGGGACACGTGAGGGCACCCAAAGATAGGGCCAGATCTCCTTTACTTTGTTTTTAGAACTGCAAATAATTGTTAAACACTTTTAATTTTCATAGCCATCACGTGTGGGCACGTGATGGGTACTCATGCCCTGATTCATTAGAATGTTTATTAGGGGTCACGTGGGGACACGTGAGAACGCCCAAAGCCAGCATTGCCTTTGCTCTTGTTTTCTTTATTTTGGAAGTCACGTGGGAGCACATGAGGTATTGCCTCAGGCCTAATTCCTTCTTATTTTGGAGGATCTTTTCAGGGGTCACGTGGGGACACGTGACCTTAGTTCTTTACATACATGGAGATTTTCAAGTCTCTTTATTTTTTAATAATTAAATTCTCTATAGGGTTAAACCCTAATTTCGTTTTTAGAGCAATTAAATTCCTATGCATGTGGGAGAATTAAATTCTTATGTAAGGTGAAACCCTAATTTCATTTAGGAGGAATTAAATTCCTGTGAATTTGAGAGAATTAAATTCTCAAGTAGGGTTAAACCCTGGTTTTGTCTGTCTTGAACGAATTAAATTCCTATAAATTGGGAGAATTAAATTCTCATATAGGGTTGAACCCTAGTTTTATCTTGGAGGAATTAAATTCCTGTAAATTTGGGAGAATTAAATTCTCATATAGGGTTGAACCCTAGTTTTATCTTAGAGGAATTAAATTCCTCTGAATTTGGGAGAATTAAATTCTTATATAGAGTTGAACCCTTGTTTTATCTTGGAGGAATTAAATTCCTGTGAATTTGGGAGAATTAAATTCTCTAAACTCAATTCTCCCTCTAAGTTTTGGATCTGCATGGCAGAATCTCCCCGATGAGAATTAAATTCTCAACCTGTGGGGAGATTTGCTTCTGCAGATCTTCAACCAGAGGAAGAACTAAGTTCTTTTGCAGAAAAGTTAAACTCTTAGATTGAGAATTAAATTCTCTGTTTTGTTTTATAAAGCTTTGATCCCTTTCCCCTTTCTCACCTAGGGTTTCTTTTCTTGAGAATTAAATTCTCTTTTCTTTTTTCTCTGATATTTGCCTTCAGAAATTCCAAGATCCCAAAATTCTCCTTTTCCTCTTCTCTTCCCGGCTCCTATTTATAGGAGAAGGAAAAGAATCAATTTATTTAGTGAATCTTTCATTGAAAATTTTTGTTTGTTTTTCGTAACTAATATGATCTTTTAGATCACTCAGTGAATTTTATTCACCATTGGATTTTTAATCCTAAAGATATTTTGTTTGTTATTTTTGGTGAAACTTAGGGAAATCTCTCCTTGTATAAAATCTTTCCATAAATTAGTGATTTTTAATCACCATTGGATTTTTAATCCAACGGTGCCCCATAATCCCTTTTGTTTGGAAAGATTTAGAGAAATAATTTCCCAGTTAGGGTCCCTGATTTCCCTTAATTAGAATTTAACTCTATTAACTTTATAAGGCTTTTAAAGCCCATCACGTGTTGGCACGTGACCCTCTTTCATTCAGAATTTAATTCTGTCTTTTAACTGGGCTAAAGGACCATCACGTGTCAACACGTGACCCTTGGTCACGTGTCAACACGTGACCCTTGTGAGCACGTGATGCCCCGTTGGGGTTTTTCTTTAGCTGTTTTGTTTACCCTTTTGTTTGATTAGAATTTAATTCTATAAAGAGATCACGTGTCAACACGTGACCCTTGGTCACGTGTAAACACGTGATATCTCATTGAGGTGTTTCCTGATTTTTATCAGGGAACATACACACTAACTCTTGGGGCATGGACCATGGACCTAGGGGCAGCCATGGCATGATGGCTAGTGCAAGTGGCATGGTGTGATGTGCATTAATGTTGCATTTATTGCATAAAGTAGTGATGTGATTTATATCTACCAAGTTCCCTCCAATTCCTGGTGCACCACAAGTTCAAAACAGAGTAAGCAAACAACACCAGAGGCATGAGAGGGACAACACAAGACCACCACTGCAATACGGGACCCATCCCTCGGAATTTGGCCGAGCTCCCCCTTGTCAAGATCCGGCCTGGCCTGGCTCACCTCCTCATGTGGGCCCCAGCTTCTCACAGTGTCTCCAGTGCTGCTTCTTGGTCTTTATTTTATTGTTTGCTTAATCCCTTTTCTTTCCTATTAAAGCAGACCATGGGGCAAAGGAGAAAGGGTCCAATTTTGCCATACATTGTATCATTCTTTTCTTTTTGTTTTCTCCCTCTTGTAAATAGCTTAGCTTCCCCTTGAGATCCTTGTCTTCTCTTGATCCTTCAACCTCTTCATTGAGCTTGAAGGTTTAAGGGTTGGTATTTTATCTCAAGGGTTGTATGTTCATATGGAATCAATAAAGCTCTTCTCTTTTGTGCCTTCATTTCATATGAGTTCTTTACCCTTCTCTTGAACTTGCAACCCCTTCATTGGGCTTGCAAGTTTAAGGGTTGGTTATTGATCCTATGACTTGTGTTTTGTTCCATGGTTCCTAGTTCTCATTCTTGCTCTTTTATATTTCTTGCTCTTTTATTACTTTCTTTACATTCATGTCATTTACATTCCATGCTTTACATTCTTGCAATTAAATTGCATGCCCTTTACTTACTTGTAATGTTTTTTTCCTTTCTTCTCTTTTCTCTTTTCTTTTGCTCTTTTTGTTGTTGTTAATATGGTGTTGTTAATATGATATTTGTGAATATGTGTTGTTAGGAAAAGAGAAAGATATTGTAAGTTAACGTTTCGTTTCCCATTTCCTTTTCCTGTATTTTTCCATTTGAAACTCCGCCCAAAACTTACGCAAGCGCTCCGTTAGGCACCCTACCCTACCAAGGTAACGGTGATTTTTAACCACGACCGGTTGCGTTCGGATTGGCCGGAGGCGAAATCAAGAGACAAGAACGGACGGACAAGGGTCAATAAGCCGGATTCGAAGAATACTGTGCTTAAATCCCCTAATCCACGTTGTTACCGATTGCTCTAGCTTCATTGGTTAAGTTCGGCTCAAAGGACTTGAATAAGAAATTCATTAACTTACACTATCCTATCGATTCCTAACAAGCTTTACTTGCATATAACACATAGGTTAGATTTGAACAATTCCGCCTCGCGCATTAACTCGTATTGACAAGAACGTAAAACGCTCCGTCTCCCTGTGGATCGACCCGTGCTCAACCGGCTTAGCTGCAAAGCGAAACCGTCTTGATCGCGGTTAAACTTTAGAACTTTCAAATATCCGACACGCTTTTGGCGTGCGATCAACAGTCGTTCAAAATCAATATATTACCCTTTGGCAATATTAGGTGATATTCGCCGACAACTTCGGCAGCAACAATTGCTCCATTTCCTACTCTGAGAAACATATCACCATTTCCCAGTTCTCTACTTTTTTTTAACCATTGTAACAGATTACAAATATGGGATCTTGATCCGGTATCCAATACCCAGAACGTAGAGCAGACTAAGAAACGGTTCTCAATAACTAATACACCCGAAGAAGATGCATCAGAATGCTTTTTCTTCATTCGGGTTGCGTGAAAATCCTTGCATTCCCCTATCCTTTGCCCAGACTCATGACTGTTGTCATAAGATAGAGCGGAACCAACATTCCCTAGCTCAGTATAATAAGCAAGTTCGGTCAATACATCCATGTTATTATCTTGATTAAGGCGTGACATGGTCGCTACCTGGAGAGAGAGATGAAAACACTTTAGCGTGCGCTCATGCAAGATTAGACTAGTTATTATCTTATCTAATCAGGATGACTCCTACTGTTTTTATCAAATCTTCCTTCAAACCCTAAAAGGTAAGATTAGCTGGGATTAATTACACCCTACAAGTTCGCTAATCGGTCAGCCAGGCAGGTGTTGGTACTCCAAGGGAGTTTCCCCGTGTTTTCGCATGGAACTAATTAAATAACCTCGTTTCCACACGGGCATACCCCCGTTAAAACCTTTCTTAGACACCTACTGGATTAGCTAATTGTAAAGTGGAAAACTCTTTCAGGAGTAACAATTACTCGCAATGGGCATCGGGATCCCACTATTACATAGAAGGTATGCAATCTCATTGCAAATTTCAACACTTGAAATTCCCGATATTTGTTTTTACCCCTAACTACCTATGACCTTGACGGAGGTCGACAAACCATAGGCTTCCAGTCAAGTTCAACCTGTCATTTCTTGATCGATTCGAACTCACCCACATAAACCCTTGACGGTGGATGCCCTTACGAGGTAGTGATGAGTTTCACGTACTCTAAGCCCGGCCCGAGCGCAGTTAGGAGGATTGGCCGCAATTTGAGCCGGTCCATGGATTTTCCTTCCTTTTGCCACATTGTCCTACTCATGCTTGTGAAAAAGAGGAGAATCGCTAATGACAAGGTTGTGCGACTGTTCCTACCGATCACACCAACATGCTGCAGATAAGTATTACCAACTACCGTACACTGTGCCTTGACAGAGATCAACAAATACAGCACGAATACTAAATACTATATATCTGAAATGACGGAGGGTTACGGCTGGTTTTGAAGAAAACTTTTAACGTAATGAATTTGATATCGTTGTAGAATCTAGTGATTTGAAAAGGAGTGGTTTAAGCTCCGCTTTAAAATTGAGCAGTTTTCTAAACAAACCGAGTAAGTTGTAGCATATGCTAGTTTTTACTAAAGAGGTCATTCCCGGTGAAGGGATCTAGACTCTTTCCTCATCGAATGAGATGCTGGATATTCATAATGGAATACCGCTATACAAAGAAAGAACTGGAGCTACCTTTTTGAAAAATTTGATTCTACAATATCTTTTAGATTTCTTTTCTTTTCATTAATTTTATTAATGAAGTCCCATCAATTATGTTTCCTAAACATCACAGAAGAAACGAAAATAAAACACACATATATGTCATCCGCATTCGCCACAGGGACCCGGGTCTTCACCGTAAGGTTACTTAACTTACGGTATAGCGGGGTCAGGACTAGCACGGATGCAAAACATATATAGTGTCTACTAATATATCATATATGTAAGTAGTATTTGTTTCACGCAGTTATATGATCATATCACAGAACAGAACAGCAGAAGCAGATATATGAAATATAGGATATACTAGGAGGTCCGTGTTTTAGATTAATCCATTAACGAAAAACACGGATTCCACGGTCATGATGAATAACCAAGCCCACACCCCTAGACCCCTACGAGAGCGGAAAGCAACCCTGCCAATTCTAGAGTTAGGTGACCGGTCTCAACTCCTCGAGATGGCCTCCCTCTGAACTTTATAACCCGGTTACTTGTACTCTCCGCCTTGGGTCTATCCTAATGCGATAAAGTAAATAATATATATCGAATGGAGACAACAACCTCAACCCAGAAGTGTCCCAATAAAAGAATATTACATACAATTATTTACATAAATAAAAATTGAAAAACTCTCATCTCACATTAAAAAAAAACCCGGCTATTCAATCACGATGATCTAATATAACATATCGATAGCAACACAATAACATCACATGTCATCAACGTAAGTAAATATGTGTATCCCTAATGTCGTTGTCGTTTAGCAACGAGATCTATGATACTGCCACATATTACACTTACAGTCGCAGAAAGGAAATGAAAACTACAATAATTAGAATCTGCATCTATAGACACCATAAACCCGGATTATCATATATTCCGAATTTCATGCCTAACCATATAAACCTTACATTTAAGTCTCGAATTGAAAAAACTTTTCAAAAATTAAGCTGGACAATTCAACAAAATTAAGCCGAGAACTTTAGTGGATGGTCACACCCCCGAAGCTGTCAACGAAGTGGACTTGGGCGGAACACTGTGGCCACGAGCACCCGTGTGGATGCACTTGGCCATGGGGTTCTCCTATAGTCACTTGGTCGGGGCAAAGAAGCGTGGCTGTCTCCTAGTGTCTCCCGGCGAGTATTCGCGTACGATACGAGATTACGGCGGTGTTTTGGTCCAAATCCAAACTCCGTGGTAATCCATCATTTGAGACTAAAATGCGAGGTTTACAAATTGATAACTAGTTTTCGCAAAACTAATCAATGTGGATTCCAAAAATTGTATCACATAACCAAAACAATATAGACGATGTTAAACATTTCGATCGATATTTTAAACAACACCAATTCACAGAGACCTCAACCACTTGAGCCTCATTAAAAATATCCAGAATATCCAAAATGTCAAAATGAAGCAGAACATGAAAAACGAGCTCCTAACTCCACCTTTGCGCGGCGGAACCGTGGCCAATACATGGTATAGGCGGCGGTTCCGCGGCCAAGTGGTGGAGCTGCGTGCTCGTATTTCTTGAGCCATCATAATTTTACCTGCATGATTTTCTGAGCATTTTTAATTGTGAAAATAATGAAGTTTCAAAAAATGGACAGAAACTACCAAAATACAGGTTTTAAAACGTCGATCGAATACTTTAACTTCGTCTAATGCGTTCTTAAGCCTCTAGCTTGGCTCTGATACCATGAAAGTATGTCTTAGTACCTCTACTAGGTTTCAATGAGCATCAACTATGCAATTTTAAAAAATTAAAGGTCTAAGTATACTAAACAAGAATCGAACTAGAGAATTAGGTTTTTGTAGTTAAGTTACAAGTTCTAAACTAAGTGAAGAGAGTCTACAATCTTTGTAGTCTAGTCCTTCACTTCTAAAGCTCCAAGTAGTAGTCCATAGAACTCTTCTTTGACTCTAGTTGAAGAATAGAACGAGCTTGCTTGTAGTCTTCGTCGTCGAAGATAATCCATCTTGAGGCAACTCTCACTCAAGATCACACTTCGCTAATCAAGGTATTAGTGAAGTTAACAACCTATACTAATGGGCTAGAGTGGTGTTGGTTGATGAAGTTGGAATTTTGCTCACTAAAAATATTTTTTTCTTTTCTTTTTCTCAACCCTAGAAAAAATATAGTGAGGAGATAATGAAGAAGATGAAATTGGAATGAGTGTGAACCATTGGGGATAAGATGAGATGAGATTAGAATGATACAATATCTATGAATAAGCCAAGAATTGAAGACGATTCATGGCTTCTCAATGCTTCTCCAAGCATCTAAAATCATGACTCATTCTTCATTTCTTTTAATTCATAAATGTTTATCATTATCCCTCAAATGTGATTATGACACATCCTAGTTCTATGTATCATCAACCATAATAAAATTGTATATATATATATATATATATATATATATAAAGAGAAGAAAATCTTAAGTGAGCTTAATATTAGTTATATATATATATATATATATATATATATATATATATAGAGAGAGAGAGAGAGAGAGAGAGAGAATAATGGAGAAAAGAGGCCATAAGAGGGAATCCCCTCTTATGGCGTCGAAAAAATACGTCCTCCATCGTGTTTTCCGACGATCGGAATCCATCATCTTCATCGTTATTATCTAAGATGTGGGTACGCCAAATTTCATGTGATTATACAACTTTTTCACCGTTGATTTAGCAATGTAAAAAGTTCTATTGTCGGTAACCCGTTAATTTTGAACCCACTAATTCAACGGTAAAAAAGTTGTAGAATCACATGAAATTTGGTGTACCCATATCTTAGATGACAATGATGAAGATGATCGGTGCCGATCGTCGGAAAAAATAATGGAGATTGTATTTTTTCGACGCCATAGGAGGAAATTCCCTCCTATGGCATCTTTCCTCCATTATTCTCATATATATATATATATATTAAATCAACACTTGATGCAATAATCCGGTTATATCATATATAACCTGGCTAATATCAAATATATATGTATATCAAATCAACACTTGATTCAATAATCCGGTTATATCACATATAACCGGCTAATATTTAATATTAGTTAATATATATATATATATATATTATATATCAAATTATTAAATCAACAATAGATTTAATAATCCGGTTATATCATATATAATCCGGCTAATATCAAATATATAAATCAAATCATTGAATCAACACTTGATTCAATAATCTAGTTATATCATATATAACTCGGCTGATATCAAAAACGCTAGATTAGAATACAGTATCATATACTCGTATTTAATCAAGCTCCCGCACATATCTCCATATGTGCCCTATTTCGTTTTGCTTGAGCTAGAAATCCTCTATGTAGGACTCTAAAGACTCGTCAATACGCCGGCAGTAGGTAATGATCACATATGAGACCTACAAACCGTCAGCGGTACTAGTTGGACGTAACGGCTACCCAAGTATTGAACGAATAGAAGATCAACAAGAAAATTTGTCCAAACTCTCGTAGAGCCTATAAGCAACACTTACTATACAGTCCGGTCTCTTCGTCTGATATGTCGCATATCGAATCAGGGGGGTGGAATCATCAGACCCTACTAACTCGATAAGTCTTTCCGATGTGTGGCCTATAACCTTTCGAGAAACTACTGATAACACTTTTCAGTAAATCTCATCAGCCCTGACCAGAGACTTGTTGTTATAGCCAATCGAGCATAGCGCAACATCAACTCCCAATACCGGGAGAGACGAAACCTCTCCTATCGTTCGCTGCCTCCATGTGATTCAGGATTGTACCCAAAAACCACTTGTTTTCATGACTAATTTGAGCCATGATAGGGAGGAAATCAAAGCACGGTGGGAACCACAAAAGACACTATGAAAATCTTGGGTCTACAGACTAACCTGTACAAGTGTCACCAGAGAACTGCTATCTGACGATAGGTATGGTACCATCTAGGAGTTCTCGGCTAGTCCTGTTCGGTGTACCCATTCTCCAAAGAGCACCTGTGTACAATCTTTGATGTCAAACACCAATAGTTGTGGGATCAACCATCGCCCCATACAGGATCAAGAAACGTACACAGTAGTCTACTCCGAAATATCGATGCCCTGTTTCGATACTCTCTCGACCAGGAACTGTTAAGGATGTGTTTGTGGACTACACAAGCCCCACTAGTATGATCTGCATCATTGTCCTGGTAGTCAAGCCAACATCCTAAGGGATTTATCAACATGTATTAATGAGATAGTAAACTAATACAAGTGCACATGTTAAGATAAAGAGCCGCCAGATAGCATATTATCATGTCGAGCAAGAAAGTCCTCTATATATATGTCCAAGCATCCACTATAATATATAATAATAGCATTTATGGTATACATATTCCGAACACTCCGACCACCGCAAACCTTACCTCTCCTCCTCACCTTACCATTTCCATCTCCCTTCAACCCTAGCCATGACCTGTACCTGCGCCGCCTCCCTCGACCGAGAACCCATCAACACCCCTACTGTCGTTGCTTTCTTCTTCCTTAGACGACCCAAACCGCAGCTATCTTCCATCCTCGCCGTCGACCAAACCCAAGCACAACCCTCACCCAACTCCAGTGATCGTCAGCTTCATCGAACCCATCATTGTCTTAATCGCCTCGTCCCCAAGCGCAGCCGCCATATTCGCCAAGCGTCGCCGTTTTTGATCTCAGATGAGCCCAAGTTCTAGCCGTGACTGCGTCCATCGCTGTCGAGATCATCGGATCTATCTCGAGCACGTCTGGTCTTATTGTGCACCATCGTGGTATCATATCGTCTCATTCGTGTATTCGTAACCGAGGCAAGTATTTCTAAATACTTGCTATATGCTAGTTACGACCGGATCATATTTAGCGTAACAATATTATTTTTATTATATTTATTTTCGGGTAAATTATTGAGATATAGTTCATTAACATTAATTATAATCTTAACAAAAGATTATTTTAATAATGCTAATTTGATATATATATATATATATATATATATATATATATAAATTGATATGAGTGTCGCTAATTTGATGATATCACGATAGAATCGAAATATTACATAAATGGTAAATGACAGATTAATTGATATCATAGTAACACATTATCTGCATGTTACACTCATAACTATACTTGACTTGTTGCCTAATTGGCTATACCTGCTATTGACATGAAACCCTGATATCCTGTTATTGTTATTATATTGCTATCACATCCTGTTAACCTGTTGTTCCCCTCCGAACGACGGCGCAAGACTTGGGGTCGTCTCGCCTGAGGCTCGGGGCAGATGCTAATAGGTGCTGTCCGTCTACCTCTCCGAAGATGCCAAGTTGATTTATGGCACCGTGTATCGAAGGTTTAAACGGATGCGTCCGATGTAGCAGACTTCGTCAGATTCCCCCTCGCTTGAGGGGTTTTTGATTGTGGGGACGCTCTTCCTTGCAGGCGCAAGCCCCTGCAGTTAATTACGCTACCGCATCGCAGTAACCACTTTCTCCTTCTCCAGATGGTCACTTCATGTCGTGTGTGTTTATTTTGTGTTTAGTTGCCCGTGGATTGTATACGGAGACTGAGTTATGTCGTCGCCCGTAGGGCGTGGACTAGTCCAAATCCGTATTATCTTAGATTTGGGTTTGGGGGGTTTGGGTTTAAGGATACATTAGCCTTATTCGAGACTAAGATCGACTTAAATATTTGTTAAGGATACGTTAGTCTAATTTTCAGACTAAGATCAACTTAACGGGATCGTTTAGATCCTACAATAGAGTAATTAAGGGAGCCCTTTTGTTTAGTTTAGTGACATTGCGGTCAATGGGTAGTTTAAGGACGTTGCGGTCCATAGGTAGTTTAAGGACATTGCGGTCCAATGTTAGTTTTAAGACGTTGCGGTCAAGGTTAAGGACCTCATAGTCCGTGGATTTAAGGACTCCACAGTCCAAAATTAGTTTTAAGACATCTCGGCCAAGGTTAAGGACGTCATAGTCCATGGATTTAAGGACTCCACAGTCCAAAGTTAGTTTTAAGACATCTCGGTCAAGGTTAAGGACCTTATAGTCCGTGGATTTAAGGACTCCACAGTCCAAAGTTAGTTTTAAGACATCTCGGTCAAGGTTAAGGACCTCATAGTCCATGAGTTTAAGGACCCCACAGTCCGTATCAATATGTGGTCATCGGGACCCGTCACCTCTTTGAAGACGTTGAGGAATTACAACGCCGAGTATCAAAGGAGTGAAGAGATGTACCCTTAAACCGAGATAGATTAAATAATCTTTGACCCAATTTGGAATCAAGACCAATTAATTATATTATGAGCCCATTGGCTCAGTTGAATTTGAATTGAGGACTTATGGCCAGCTTGGGCTAAGTCCAATCATGTTTAGGATATTGGCCCTCTGTTGGTCCATTAGAGGAGAGGCTTTGCCTCTAGACACTTAGCCAATTGGGCTAAAATTAGTGTTAAAAACCAGCAACAGGGGGTTCAAATTAGTGTTAAACACTAAAACAAATCAGTGTTAAATACTAGCAACAGAGATATCAAATTAGTGTCAAACACTAAGATAATCAGTGTTAAACACTGGTGACAGAGATTTTAATTTAGTGTCGAACACTAAGAAAATTAATGTTAAACTCTGTTAACAGAGATTTAATTTAGTGTTAAACACTAAGAAATTCAGTGTTAAACATTGCAAGAAAGGCCCTTCGGTTAGTGTTGAACACTAAGGCAAAACAGTGTTAAACACTGGATTCAGAGGGCCCAATTCAGCGTTAAGCACTAAGGTAAGAGGGGTCACGTGGTAGCACGTGAGGGCGCCCTCCCCTTTATTTGTTCTGCTGAGAGTGGTGAATATTTTGGAGCATCACGTGCTGTCACGTGATGGGCATTTAATTGTTTGTGCGTTAAAGCTTCAGCCAAGGGTCACGTGGGTCACTGAGGCATTGCCTCAAAAGCCCTTCTATGTGGATCTTTCCAGGGGTCACGTGGTAGCACGTGACCCTGCCTCTTTGCAATTTCTGACTAAATTCTTCATTAAATCCCCATTGTCTTCTGCAGAATTATATTCTCTGATAGAGTTGAACTCTGATTTTCCTGTAGGAATTAAATTCTTCATATATGTGAAGAATTGAGTTCTGTCATAGGGTTAAACCCTAATAATAACTTTAAAAGAACTAAATTCCTTCTTTCTTTAGAGAATTACTCTTAGATAGGGTTAAACCCTAATTTATATTCTGAGGGATTAGATTCTGTCATAGGGTGAAACCCTAATTTCTTCTTTCTTGGGGGAATTAAATTCCTGTTATTTTAACAGAACTAAGTTCTTAACTAGGATTAAACCCCTGATTCTGTACATTCTGAAGGAATTATATTCCTATAACATAGGGTTAAACCCTAATTTTAATTCGAAGGAATTAAATTCCTATAATTTTGTGAGAATTAAATTCTCCAACTTTCATTCCCTCTCTATGTTTTGGATCTGCATGGCAGGATCTCAACCCAATGAGAATTAAATTCTCAAATCATGGGGAGATGTGCACTTTGCAGATCCTCCAATAAAGAGAGAACTAAGTTATTCTTTTTAATATGAGAGTTAAACTCTGTTGAGAATTAAATTCTCTTTTTAGAAGCCTTCCCTTTCTTACCTAAGGTTTTCTTCTGCAGCAGATCAAATTCTTCCAAAGTCTCAAGGCTCTATTTCTTTTTCTCTCTATCCCTCTGTGTCCCCCCCTGTGTATATGTCTTGGCTCCTATTTATAGGAGAAGGAGCAGAATCAATTAGTTTTGGTGAATCTTTCATTGAGAGATTTGATTTGTATTCATTCAAGATTTGATTTGCATTCATCATTCATTTGGACCTTTGGATTATTAGGTGAATTTTATTCACCATTGGATTTTAAATCCAAAGATATCCCTTTGTTATTTCGGTTAGATTTTAAGGGGAAATTTTTCCAAGTTCAAGATTTTTCCATAGATAGGTCATATTTAATCACCTTTAAATCTTTAATCTAATCGGTTTCAAATAATCATTCCCCATTGGAGAGATTTGAATACTGTTCAGAATCTAATTCTGTTAAATAGATGGGCTTTGAAAGCCGGTCACGTGTGGCCACGTGACCCTTGGTCACGTGTAGGCACGTGACCCTTGGTCATGTGTAGGCACGTGACCCCCTGGGACAAGTTTTCTTCTCCTTTCTGCGCTCTGTCTTCTAGCCGCTGTTCAACCATCACGTGCCAAAATGTGACCCCTGGTCACGTGTGAGCACATGACCCTTTCTGGAGCCTTTTCTTTGATTTAATCAAGGAGCTGGATCTGCCTTTGTCGCTGCTTTTAATTGTCACGTGCCAACACGTGACTGCTGGTCACATGCTAGCACGTGATGCCTCCTCCGTAAACTTTCCTGATTTTAAATCAGGAAAAAAATGCCCCCACAGCGTTGTTCTAACGTGTCTGCACATGAGTGCAATGCTGTCACTTTGTGACCGTTGGATCCATCTAGGGAATCGGGGAGATGAAGCGTTTTCCATCCCATCCTATAAATGCCCATGTCCTTTCAGAAGAGCCTCCACTTTGCCCATCTCCTTCCTTGCAAACTTTTTCTGAGAATTTAATTCTCTTCTTCCAGAGCTTAGTTCTCTGCCTTGAACCCTTTTCAGAGTTTAACTCTGTTCAAAAAGACTCTTTTCTTTAGGTAATGTTCTTGAACAAACGATGAATTCTCACATTCCTCTGGATTTTAAATCTAAAACAAGGGTTTTTACCCTTTTTGAATATGAACCCGATTTTTCTTCAAGTTTTTCAACCAAAATATGAAACCATTTAATCTTCGACAGTAGGTCTTTGAGGGTTCAGATGATGATCCATGGAGTTTAACTCCGTTCACAGAAAAAATATTTCTGGGAATTTTAATTCCCCTTTCTTAATAAGGAATTTAATTCCTATGAAGAACTAAGTTCTTCCCATGGAGGCTTCTTAGGGTCTCCTTGCCCTAAGTTGTCCTTCTGTAATCAATCGATGAAGAAGAAGCTTGTAATGATGTTTTTTTTTGTGGGGATTTAATTCCCTTGATCCTGTTTGATTTGTTGTGGAGCCCGAGGCAGATTTATCTTCCAAGAGATGTGCAGGGTCACTTGAAACCCACTCCTTATTTAATGAGGATATCCCCTTTGTCTTATTATAACTGCTTGGCCTCATTATTAACAAGCCGTCATCCTGATTCTTTGGGGCCCATATGTTTTGTAGCCAATGGCCCCATAAAAGAGTCTGCTGTTGCTTTCTTTAACTAGTCTTCATGTTCATGCATGTATATATTGCTGACTTTGCTTTTAACAGTCTTCTTTTATTCGATTTCAGGTGCGATGGCTTCTGCTCCGTGTTTTCCCTTTACCCGTTCGGAGGCCGCTTTTCCTCAATCACCGTCCGATGAGGAAGCGATGGCGATGATCCGGGCTCATGACCCTAACTGTACCAACTTACTTCTATAGGGAACTTAGTACAGCCATATTATCCGGGGTCGCCGAAGTTTCTTCTGCGCAATACCAACAGAGCCTACTTTCCCGTTTTTACCGATGGACCCTCCGAGGACGGTCTTTGCTGTGGAGATGCCCAACTGGACTCCAACGGGGAGGCTCGAGCCTTCGACGACCGGTTTTCCGAACCATCCGATCCCGGCTATAGACATTCTGGGCGGCGCATTTGCCAGGGTGAGGCCCAACCATGGAGACAAATCTACAAGCTAGGGCTCACCCCTCGACATCCTACGGGGTACCTTCTTTGGGCTCGCTACATCCTGTCTGCCCATCGCGCAAGGCTGTAGAAGGTCGGGCTTTACCAGGTGATCTACGCGTCGCTCTTTCACTACCAATCCCCGCATGTTTGGTGGGTTAAGGCGTTCCTGAACCAGTGGAACCTTCCCACTAACACTTTCCTTTTAGGGGACCGCGAAGTCTCGATCTCTTTGGCAGAATTCTATGACATCTCGGGGTTGCCAATCAGGGGCAGTCTGTATGAGGAGTTGCTGCCCTCTAACGAGTACATCTTTGAGCCCGAGCCTGCTCCGGTAGACGGCCTGTCCGCTGAGAATGTCGTCCGCCACAAGCGTCCCAGTTTGATCAAGGCGCTAGGTATCTTCGACCGATTGTTCACCGAATCCGAAGAGCAGGGTGTTACTTTCAAGAGCTTCATTGCTTGTTTCCTCCGTGAGGACGTCTTGTCGAAGACAGCTCCAAAGTTCGCCAGCATTAGAGACCCCTTTGGGTTTGGTCCGAAGAAGCTGCCGACCACTGAATCGGATCTACCACAGTACTACATCCCTATTATGTCACCGACGTCTTTTGAATCCATTGCTGCTCCCGGCATGGATGAGGAGACGTTCTTCGTGGGGTTTGTTAGTGTTTGGCTCAGTTGGTTTTTCATTCCCATGCACCGTCGCTTTATGAGAGCTTCGGTTATCTACCCGGCTTATTGTATTGCTGAGGGGACACGGTTGGCCGTTGGCATCCCGGCTTTGGCGCACCTTTATCATGGGCTGGGCACCGCAGCTAATACCTCTACTCCCGGCGTGGATGTAGTAAACTTTTCGCTTCATTATTTCACGTCTTGGGTCGAAATGCATGTGCTGGGGACTTTCGCTATGCATCAGAGGCCCGCATTTTATGACGCCTACCCCTTCCCTCGACTTATGCGATTGGTGGATGCTTCTGATGTCGACCCGACTCAATTTGGGGCTATTCGGGTGCTGATTTCTCCTCACGCCGCAGATGGCGGGCTGGTTTTTAATGATCGGGTCTTGTCTATTCCCTCAGGTCCAATTCAACAACTCTGGGACGGGTCAAAAGACAATGCGCCCTCTTTGAAGCCCCGGGAGGCTGTGTACTTGTATACCATCAGGCTAGGCTATTTGGTCTTTCACCAGGACAGTGCAGCTCTTTTCATGCGGTACAATCCGCATCGTATCGCCCGACAGCTTGGATACGACCAGGGCGTTCCCTTTGAGGCTTTCGTAGTTGCGCCGGTCCCTTCACTTGATGCCGTCCGCGATGCTGCTCATCATTTCGTGAGGTTGAACACCGGCTCCCACTTTATAATCCCTGGGGCTGAGCACATGCCCTGGTGCATGGGATCGTTTACGGGTTGGTATCTGCATCGAGTCAGTCCGATTATTCTTGAGGAGAGAAGGGTGCTTCTTGGTCATGATGCCCCTCCTCAGGTTCCGGGAGCTAAGCTGGGACCGAGGGCTCCGGTCCGCTTCCCTCTGAGGGAGATTGGCACCGCGCTCATTCCGGGGGAGTCGGGGGTAGACCATACTCCAACAGCTGGTATGCCCCTGGGTTCCCGATCGCGGGGTAGATGAGCCCCAGTAGTAGCACCACCGCCAGTGGCAGCACCGCCCCCCATGGCATCGATAATGGCGGTGTCATCCTCGGTTGTGGCACCGAGCGAGAGTAATAGGGATGAGGGTATCGAGGGCGATGTGGGTCGGCGCCGCCCTAAGGCTTCGCGGGGAAGGAAGCGGTCATCCTCGGCGACCGGCTCTGGGTCTAAGCGGCGGAGGAAAGTGGCCACCAATTTGCTCGATTCTTTGGCGGAGTCTGGGCCTATTCTTGAAGACGAACCATTGGCCTTGCAAGAGTCAGACGTTGGACTTCTCTTCCCGAGTTCGGCCGATGAGGAAGCCGCACAGTTGGCCGAGGCCATACGGCGTTCCAAAGACGCGTTTCATAACGCCAGGGTTCCGAAGAAGCCCTATCTCGCTGTAATCTTTTACGAAGACCCTTCGTGGATTCGGCGACGGTTTATCGGTCCTTTGGAGAAATGGGGGGAAAGGGCCCTGAAGCAGGCCGCTTCAGAAGACGCAGCGGACACACTTTCTTTATGGACCGATGGCCATGAGTCTACCCTTGAACCCCGGCGAGCATGCCTCCTTGAGAAGGAGCAGCGGCTTGAAGAAGCCATATTGAGGGCTTCTTTGCGCATCGGTACGTTGTTGTTCTTTTTTGTAGTTTTTTTTTCAGATTATTTACGCCTGTATATGTATATCCTTATTCTTATTTGAATTGCGCAGAATCTTCGACGCTGGGGGAGCTCCCTACGGGCTCACTGAAGCTGAAGCCTGCCGAAATTCCCGATGAAGCATTACTCAATGTGGAGGGGGCTGATGAGGCTGCTCCTCTTATGGTGGAGCCTCCAGCGTCGGTTCTTGATCAGGGCGTGCTTGCCCCTTTGGGGGAGGCTCCTTTGGAGGCTACCGCTCCAACGGCTCTTCCCGAAGGCAGCCCAGAGGCTGAGATGGAGGTAGTCGGGACTACCCTCCCTTTGTTGGAGCCTGAGGTCATGACAGAGGCCGCTGAAGCTGCTATCCCCCCGGCTCAGAATAGGAGGAGTGTCGAAGGTAACCTTCCACGTTTTGAGTTAGTAATCCTTCTGTTACCCGAACTCTTTTGTCTTTTCAGAATTGCGTGGACTGGCTGCCTCCATTGTCGATCTATCTCCTCGGCAGTCCTTTCAGCGTCTTTTGGAAATGGCCGCTCCGCAGGCGATATCTCCTCAACGCATCGTCCTCTCGTCTGGACAAGGTGAGTGTTGTTCATCACTTCTCATAGCATCATTGTTATTTTGCGTATTGACATTGATGTTCTCTACAGTTTTGGAGGCCGATGATGAGGTCGAGGTCGTTGAAGGGCCAAGGGAACCTTCAGCTCTTACTTGCATGACTGTCGGTAAGCGACATTTTATTATAATCCCACTCGTTCTTTGCTTGGGCATTTTATTGACATCTTTCAAATTTGAACAGCCCTGCCAGTCTTCTCGGCGTTGGAATCGCACATCGTAATGCTGCCCGGCCCTTATGCTTTGCGGGCTTCAGAACGCTTGGCCCAATTGAGCCTTGTCTCCCTGTTGTCTTTGATCGAGGAACTTCGTGTTGGCAGTGCATCCACAGCCGAAGCATTCGCTGCCGAGGCTAACGGTTCTCTTCCTTTTCTTTCCACCTACCATAGCGAAGAGGTGGTGCGAGTCTGGGTGGAGTTCTGTCGGCAGGTGGAGGCTTGCTTGCACGCACTTGAATGTTCCCATCTTTCCTCGGAGGTCATGGCTGCAAAGGCGGACTTGCGGGGTGTGATAGCACGGTGCGCGACAAATATGACGTCATGCGAGAAGAGGCTTGGCCGCAAATTCTCGGATAGGGAGCTGGCTTCTAAGGCGCTGAGCGAGCTTCAGGCGAGTCTTACTGCCAAGGCCAACAAAATGTATGAGCTCTGGCGGGTGCTTCAAGAGTCTATCAGAGAGGTGGTGACTCTTGATAAAGCTACTACGTTCACTCGAGAGAGGGTCGAGGCTCATAAGGCCACCGAGAAAGAGCTTGAAGGCCGATTCGCTTCGTATCAAGCCCAGCAGGCTCAGGCGGAGGCCCGTCTTCTGGCGATCTTAAATCATGAGGCCGTGGCTCAGCAACAGAAAGATGAGCTGGTAAAATTGCTCTATCACCCGCCGGCTTGAAGACTTGTATCTTTTCCTTTCTTTTTTGTACATACTCATGGATGAGAGTATCTTCTTTTTGTTTCTTTCATGAATTGTACTTTGTATCCATTTTGGTTTATGAATAAAAGATACATTTTTCTTCTCAATGGTGTGTCTCTTTTCATTGAATGTGTTCTGCGGACAATTTATCTTGGCCTACTTGCAGGGTAGCGATGGCTTAGGATTCAGGGTTAAGATCCGCCTCATAAGACTTTTGAGCTTTACGAGCCGTGAAGGTCTCATAAAGAGTTTTTCTCCCCATGGGTCGAGGGGATCCCATAGGTGTAAGTTCTTCTTAAGAATCGTGAGGATTCTTAAGCGGGTTTTCCCTTGGGAGTCGTAAGGATCTTACGAAAGAGTGAGGACTTGCAAGCGCTGGATGCGATCACCCTTATCCATATTTCGCGGGGTCAGGGGTCGGTTTGGGATGGTTTCCAGGGTGTCGTAGTTTAAAGACATCGCGGTCAAGATTAAGGACCTCATAGTCCGTGGATTTAAGGACTCCATAGTCCGATGTTAGTTTTAAGACATCCCGGTCAAGGTTAAGGACCTCATAGTCCGTGGATTTAAGGACTCCACAGTCCGATATTAGTTTTAAGACATCACGGTCAAGGTTAAGGACCTCATAGTCCGTGGATTTAAGGACTCCACAGTCCAATGTTAGTTTTAAGACATCACGGTCAAGGTTAAGGACCTCATAGTCCTTGGATTTAAGGACCCCACAGTCCGATGTTTGGTTGCAGGGACCCGTCACCTCTTTAAAGACGTTGAGGAATTACAACGCCAGGTATCAAAGGAGTGAAGAGATGTACCCTTAAACCAAGGTAGAATCCGTACAGAATCGGGGTGGTTGATCGTTAGTTTTAAGACATTACGGTCGAGGTTAAGGACATCATAGTCCGTGGATTTTAAGGACTCCACAGTCTGATGTTTGCTCTGGATGCTTCACACGGGTTTGCTGCCGTGCTTGGCGAGGACCAGGCTCCGCTATGGGCGTTTTCCGTGGGGTCAAAGAGTGACGTTATCTGCGTTCCACATAACCAGGAATTTTGCACTAGATGCTTCACACGGGTTCACTGCCGTGTTCGGCGAGGACTAGGCTCCGCTCTGGATGCTTCATACGGGTTCACTGCCGTGCTCTGCGAGGACCAGGATCCACTCTAGACGTTTTCCACGGGGTCAGAGAGTGATGTTATCCGCGTTCCACGTAACCAGGAATTTTGCACTAGATGCTTCACACGGGTTCACTGCCGTGTTCGGCGAGGACTAGGATCCGCTCTGGATGCTTCACACGGGTTCATTGCCGTACTCTGCGAGGACCAGGATCCGCTCTGGATGCTTCACACGGGTTCACTGCCGTGCTCTGCGAGGACCGGGATCCGCTCTGGACGTTTTCCACGGGGTCAAAGAGTGACGTTATCCGCGTTCCACGTAACCAGGAATTTTGCACTAGATGCTTCACACGGGTTCACTGCCGTGTTCGGTGAGGACTAGGCTCCACTCTGGATGCTTCACACGGGTTCACTGCCGTGCTCTGCGAGGACCAGGATCCGCTCTGGACGTTTTCCACGGGGTCAAGGAGTGACGTTATCCGCGTTCCACGTAACCAGGAATTTTGCACTAGATGCTTCACACGGGTTCACTGCCGTGTTCGGCGAGGACTAGGCTCCGCTCTGGATGCTTCACACGGGTTCACTGCCGTGCTCTGCGAGGACCAGGATCCGCTCTAGACGTTTTCCACGGGGTCAAAGAGTGAAGCTATCCGCGTTCCACGTAACCAGGAATTTTGCGCTAGATGCTTCACACGGGTTCACTGCCGCGCTCGGCGAGGACTAGGCTCCGCTTTGGATGCTTCACACGGGTTCACTACCACGCTCTGCAAGGACCAGGATCCGCTCTGGGCGTTTTCCACGGGGTCAAAGAGTGATGTTATCCGTGTTCCACGTAACCAGGAATTTCGTTGATTGTATTCGCATTTCACGGAGTTGGGATTTGACTTTTCGGTGATCAGGATATCGCCGAGCCATGGAACTGGGAGTTGTCGCTGTTCCGTTTTGCTTGAAGTCGTGTTCGTTGTTACGAGACGAGTGTTGAGATGATATCTAAGTCATCCGCGGCCCGTCGAGATTTTGCTTCTTCTTATGATGAAACCTGGGGGAGAAGTATGATCCCTTCTTTGTTTACGCCCTTGGATTGTATACAGGGTGTGATGTAACATCACCTGTAGGGCATAAAAGATTTTTATTTCATTTCTTTTTCCGCGATGCTCCATCATTTCAGCTTTTTATATCGCGAAGGTCGCGATTGCCCTATCATTTCGGCTATTTTTCGCGGTGCCCAATCATGTCGGCTATTTTTTATTTTTACTCGCTGCTTTTTATTGCGAGTTGCCCCATCATTTCGGCTATTTTGTGTGCATTCATTTTTTACTTGCTGCTTTTTATTGCAAGTTGCCCCATCATTTCGGCTAATTCGTATGCACGTGCGGCCTACTGGCTTTTCGCCATAAACCTGAAATTAGACACCGATTTCGGCATCAGCACCGCTACAACTGGGATATGGCCAGGAGCGAATCATCATCTGCCTTTGTCGATGTTGAACAAGGGTGGCTTAGCAAACAGGGTTAGGGTCCTTTCGACTAAGGCTTTTGACTTCATGAGCTGTAAGGGTCTCACAAAGGTATTTCCCCCTACAAGTCGTGAGGATCTTGTAGGTGTATTCTCTCCTTAGGAATCGTGAGGATTCCTAAGTGCTTTATTCCTCTGTAAGTCGTAAGGATCCTACGAGAGGGTTTTCTCTTGTAAATCGAGAGGATTTACAAGGGTTATTCACTATGCGAACATATCCCCAGTCTCGGATGGGACTTGGTTAGGGAAATGTCTATTCGCGCCCGTGGATTGTATACAAGAGCCAGTATTGGACCAACTTGTAAGGCAATATCGGAAGTTGTGGGAGTTGCTTAAGCACAGGTTTAGGTCTCTGTAACTTAAGACTTCCAAGTCTTGCGAGCCGTGAGGGTCCCATAAGAGAGTTCTCCTTACGAGTCGTGAGGATCTCGCAAGTGTCTTTTCTCCTTAGCAATCGTGAGGATCCCTAAGTGTGTTACTCCCTTGTGAGTCGTAAGGATCTCACGCGGGTGGTTTCTCCTTACAGGGTCGTGAGGATCCAGCAAGTGTCCTTTAACGAGGTTGCGCCCTTTCGGGTTTTCACAAACACTCGCCGGTAGCCCTGCTGTTTTTACTCACGGAGCCCTTTCGGGTTTTCATCCGTGCCCTTTTTGCTTATAGACATACCGTTTTTTTTATTCTTTTTATTTTCTTCTCCCTCTTTTTTTTACGAGGTCGCGCCCTTTCGGGTTTTCACGAACACTCGCCGGTAGCCCTGCTGTTTTTACTCACGGAGCCCTTTCGGGTTTTCATCCGTGCCCTTTTTGCTGATGGACATACCGTTTTTATTTATTATATTTTTTTCTTATCTCGTCAGCCTAAGGATGCTGCGGTATTAGTATAAGGACGTTTCGGTCCGTCGTTAGTTTAAGGACGTTTCGGTCCGTCATTGAGAGGGCCGGCTACTACTTATAGAGCTTGAGCTTAGGAAGATAGCGAGCGAACATAGTCGTTGTCATCCATCATTGACCTAGGCTGTGGCTCATTAAGCGTAGTATTTCTTTAGGAAGCGGCCGTTTATTGGCCTGAAAGGCCTTTCACCGTGCATATCTATGAGTAAATAGGCTCCACCCTGATAGACCTTGTCTATGATGTACGGGCCTTCATAGTTTGGCTCGAATTTTCCCCGCTTGGCGCGATTGGGGATCATAGGCCTTTTGACCACTAGCATGAGTTCGCCTTGGCGGAATGTCCTCGGTCGGGTCAATCTTTCATATGAGCGCGTCATCTTTTCTTTATAAGCTTCCAGATTTTGTTGCGCTATGAGCCGGGTTTCATCGAGGGCATCAAGCTCCTCAAGCCGAAGGTGAGCATTTTCTTCGTTTGTCAATTCGTGGTGGACTGCCACTCGTAGAGAAGGTAGCTCTATCTCGAGGGGGAGTACCGCTTCCGTACCGAATACCAGTGCGTATGGCGTCGTGTTCGTGGCCGTCTTGAACGTAGTTCGATATGCCCAAAGAGCCTCTTGCAGTCTCTCGTACCAGTCCTTCTTATTTCGGGACACCGTCTTTTTTATGATCTTTTTCAAGGTCTTATTGAAGGCCTCGGCCAGACCGTTAGCTCGTGGATTATAAACTGAGGAGTATCTCCAGTCTATATTATGCTGTTGCGCGAAGCGGCTAATCTTATGGCTTCTGTAGGCTGGCCCGTTATCGGAGATAATCCGCCGTGGAGTTCCAAACCGATAAATGACGTGCGTTTTGAAAAAGTGGAGGATATTCTCCGTCCTCACTTCCCTCAGCAGTATTGCTTCCGCCCATTTGGAGAAGTAATCAGTCGTCGCCAGGATGAAACGATGTCCCCTGGACGATGCTGGTTCGATGGGGCCGACTATGTCAGTCCTCCACATTTCGAATGGCCAGCTAGCCACCATTGGATGTAGTGGATTCGGATGCTGGTGGATGAAATCCCCGTGGATTTGGCATGAGTGGCATTGCTTCGCATACTCGAGGCAGTCCTGGATCATCGTGGGCCAGTAGTAACCCATCCGTTTAATTTTTAACTTCATCTTCGGGCCTGCTTGATGAGAACCACAGATTCCGTCGTGAACTTCCTGAACGACTCTTTCTGCTTCGTCAGGTCCTAAACATCTCAGCCACAGAGAATCAAACGTCCTCTTATACAGAGTATCATTGACGAAAGCGAAAGATAGAGCTCGTTTCATGAGCTGATGTCTTGAGGACGCTTCTTCGGGCATTCGGTGGGACTTAAAGTAGTCTATGAAGACTTCCCTCCAGTCCTCAGCCTTCTCACGGTCTTTTATTTGTAGGGTCGTCTGCTCAGTCGCTCCCTTTTCTTCGTATAATTCCGGAGATATTTCTGCTGGGGCGAGCACTCGACGGCTTTGTACCATGATTTTAACGTCATTGAGGTTCTCGTCAGCCAGTTCTTTAGCGAGCTTGGCCAACGCGTCTGCTTTGCTATTTTCCGCGCATGGTATGCTCTCCAGAGTATAGGAGGGAATTTGGGTCAACAGTTGTCGCACCCTTTCACCATATTTTACCAACTCCGGCTTGCACGTTTGGTAGTCGCCGTTTACTTGACTAACGACCAGTCGAGAATCTCCGTATATGAGGAGGTTTTCAATTCCCATGTCGATGGCGATCTCGAGGCCTGCTATCAAAGCTTCATATTCGGCTTCATTGTTCGTCCTCGGTTCTGTTAAGGAGAAAGCGAAGCGCATTATCCTCCCTTGTGGAGTTACGAAGATGAGGCCTACCCCCGATTTGATCATTGGGATACTTTGTTTGCGCTTCTTTACGGAGGACGCTCCATCGAAATAAAGCTCCCATCGGGTATCACCATCGTCGATCGCGTCAAACGCATATTCGTCTGGCAAATCGCAATTCAGAGGAGAACCGGCAGGTACTGGATGCTCAGCAAGGAAGTCGGCGATGGCTTGGCCTTTCACTGCCTTAAGAGGCTGGTAGGTTATTGAAAACTCCATCAGGAGCAGGGTCCATTTAGCGAGTCTCCCTGTCAATATGGCCTTTGACATTAAAAATTTTAGGGGGTCCACCTTTGATATAAGACGGACTTCATGTGCCAACGCATAGTGCCGTAGTTTTGTTATCGCAAAGATTAATGCCAGGTAATGCTTTTCGATAGGGGAGTAATTGCTTTCTGCCACCAGAAGAACTCGGCTTAAATAGTAGAGCGCTCTCTCCTTCCCTTGGTCGTTTTCTTGCGCCCATAATGCGCCTAAGGAACCTTCGAGGGCTGTTGTATATAAGATAAGAGGCTTTCCCTTGACCGGAGCAGCCAAAACCGGCGGGTTCTGCAGGTATTGCTTGATTTCATCTAGCGCGCTCTGGCATTTTCGGTCCCAGACGAACGGAGTTCCCTTCTTCGTCAGGTGGCTGTAAGGACGGCACTTGCCTGAAAGATTGGCGATAAACCGCCGGATGTATGTTCACACCAGAATATTGCATTATTATATTCCCCATTCTTGTTCTTTTTATAAATAAACGGGTGCTTTTGAGGCATGTCTGCTACATGTTACAGGTTACAGGTTCTTGGACAGAAAACAGTGCAAACGATGTAAAGACGATGAAAATGTGGACTTTAACCAACAAACAGGGAATCTTGATCAAGCCTACATAAGGAACAATTCACAAAGCAAGATTCAAGACATCGACTCAAAGCGAACAGTTAAAAAGCCATTGCAAATTGTTCACTAAAGATCTGGAACCAACCTAGAAGCCCAAATGGAAAAAGATATATATAACATAGAAGCCCAAGCCACTAGAAATCGGCCCAAGAAAACTAGAAGTCCAATTCCTTCTTTTGGCCGCGGAACCGCGGCCAAACCAGGCCTCGGGCCGCGGTTCCGCGGCGGTATAGGGCAATCAAGAGATAAAAGTTTTATCAAAATGTGGCGGCGGCTTTGACTAGTCAACTTAGGGCTATTTTTGTAATTGTAGACATGCGGGTCAAATGTAACCCTAGGGTTTCCTATTCTTTATAAGTAGGAACTCTAATCATTGTAAAACCTTATGCCTCCTTTTAATAATAAATTCCAGAATTCTTTTGGAGAGCATCGGTGTTTCTTTTCCATTCAGAAATTCAGATCTGAGAACCCTGCATGGATGATTGGAGGGATGCATCTGTAAGTAGATTTAATTTCTTGCCCTAGTGTAGATTTAAATTCCTTGCTCTAGGTAGATTTAATTTCATGCCCTAGGAACTTGTTTAGGGTTTAGCTTTGGGGAAGGATTTTGAGAGATGAGATCTCTCATCCCTTTCTTACCCACCAAATATTTACAATATGACTCCATGCATACATGCACATACCGCTCCTTACGGCACTCTATCCCTCGAGATAGCGGTGATACCGTAGTATAAAGGCCCGGATGTGATGTTTTCCATGGAGGTTAGGGTAAGGATCTCTAAAGGAAGGACAAGAACCTAGAGGAAGGAACACCTTCCCGAACGGATCTAATCCCCTTTACCGATAATTACCATAACTCCTCACAGATCTTCATTCGGGTAAAGAAAGCGGTGAGATTTAATTCCATTTCCAAACCATCCCTAAACCTAGCCCTAGCAAGAGTAGATCTAGATAATTGCCCTGGGTTAATTAGGTTTTTAGATTTAATAATTAATCCGAACACCCTTCGGAATTAACTCGTAAGAACGAATCGGAAATTCACAACATCCCTGTGGACCGACCCGTACTCACCGGCTAGCTTCATGCGATGCCGTTCTTGATTGCGGTTACAAATATTTTTGATCTATCTTTTAGAAAGCGCAAGCACGCTATATCATTCAATCAAATGGCGCCGTTGCCGGGGATGGCGTAGAAATTTCCTTTTTGCAATTTCGGGTTAATCAAAATAAAAAAAATCATAAAAATCTGAAAAATCCAAAAAATATAAAAATATATCATCTGTTATTTTTGGAAAGGGTACTTTGTTGTTTGAATTTTGCAGGATCTACAATCGAAAGACGGATCTGGAAATCTACAGAAAGTGAAACAGAAAATAACAGATCAGAACAGAGGGAGATTTGGAGAACAGGAAAAAAAAAAAGAGCGCCGGCGGCCCCATTCCGGCCGCGGAACCGCCGCGGGACACCACTTCTGGCCGCGGAACCGCCGCGGCCTGGTCGGTTCAGGGCGTCAAAAAAAAAAGAAGAAAAAAGAAAGCTCTGTAAGTTTCTCTGTTCCTCCTCTGTAAAAAATTCCATATATTTTCTAAAAAAATTCCTGCAAGATTTTGTGCGCTTTAAAAATCTTTCTCTTTCCAAATAACAATCTTGTGCAGGATTTTTGTGCCTCGTTTAAAATAAAATAGATTGCAAGTAATATTTTGCTGTTGCATATCTTTTCTATAAAATATTTTGCTGTTGCATATCTTTTCTCTAAAATCTTTTTGCAACAAAATTTTTCCAAATAAAGAGAGAGACAGAATCAATGAAAAATGAAAATAAAAAAGACAAATATTTTATAGAACTTGCAAAATTTTTAGCCCCAAATAAATCCTTGCACCACTCAACCTTCCTTCTTGTCACCTTTCTTCTTCTAACATGGGTACCCCACATAATAAATCATTAGCCGAACTTTGGTATCCCGAACCTAATTTTGCGTCGTACGTTAATTTGTTCGGTCAATTTAAAAACGATCCCTCCATGCCTAAAAATTCTTTGAAAGATCACATAGAGACGTCTAGGAGAAACAGTTTGACTTTTCAACCCACTTTGTGTCAACCTAGTCAACCTTTACCACCTACATATGTTGACACCACTTTTCCAAGTCCTGCTGTAACTCCTAGGCCGATGTCCATTGCTGAGCATATTGCTCAATCTCGCAGTCGATTTTTCACCCCTCTCCACTCATCTTGTTCTAGGGACCCGCACGATTATTCACCTTTTTATCCATACGTTGACCCTACCCCTGCCCAACCACCCACTTCCTACAAGTCATACCCGACCTTCCCACCTTCACTAGATACTGTTTCGACACAGCCATTAGGGAGTTTCACATATCCAACCAATTTTGAATCTTTTACTGAAACCCCCTCACGATGTTGGCGACCCAGTCAGGATACTGTACCTCCTGGATAAACCCAGAATCAATCAGTTTCTTAACTTCGGCGTTAATGCTCATTTCAAGCTCGAGCCGCATCCTTCTCGGCGCCTGTTTGACTGGCTTGATATCTGGGGATATTTTTAATTTATGCACAGCAATCTCTGGATCTAATCCTGGCATCTCGGAATAGTTCCATGCGAAGCAATCTCTGTGCTGCATAAGCACGTCTTTTAACACAGCCACCCTTTCTTCAGAGAGCAACTCGCTGACGAATGTCGGTCGCGGATCATCTGTCCACCCCAACTCAATCTTCTTGAGGTTATTTGCAGTAGTATGTATGCCATCTTCCAGTTCTTTCGGAGCCGGCGGAAATTCTGAGATCACCTCGTCATTGCTGTTCTCAAAGCACCAGGGGATGTCATCCATGTTATCGGGCTCTTCTTTTTATATTGTAATCATGTGGCAAGTGCGAATCCTCTTCCAAGACCGATGTAGATCTGGCTCTGCTCTTGCGGCTTTGGGTTCGTGCTTTTGTGGCGGCGTTACCCTCCAGCTGCTGGATAAAGCAAATCTGCCTCGTTGGTACTGGTCTTCGACCTAGTTCTTGAAAGTGAAGCAGTTTTCGATAGGGTGTCCTACGGCTCGGTGATAAGAGCAATAACCCGGATGAGAAACTTTGTTAGCTTGCTCAGGGTGCTTAGACTCCGGAAGCGCGATCATTTTATGTTTTATAGCGAGCTCGAGTAACTTCTCCGTCTTGTCTCGAGGGAAGGAATATGCTCGACTCATCTTCTTCGTGAGGGACAAATCCGGACCGCGCAATGCCCGCTCATGTGACTCTCTAATCCTGCGTCGTTGTTTTCGACTCCTTTTTCCGCTTCTTGACTTACTTCTGCTTTTGCATCGGGCCTTTTGCACGACGGGTTGACAGGGAGGAGCATCTTCGTCTTTTGCAGCTTGTTGAAACAGACGTTGCGTCCTGGCTTTCTCGTAGATGGCTATTTCACGATTATGATCGTCCCGAGCTTTTTGACCTGCTTTCCTGATAAGCTTGTCTATTCGCTCTTCAAATGATGGACTCGGGACTTCGAACGCGGGATCCAGTTCCGATGAGGGGTTGGCATTTTTTGACAAGGTGCCCTCTTCTTCATCAAATGTATATATGGCGTAGCTACCATAGACCCGTTCCCGTTTTCCGGCTCTCACGTATCCAAGCCCAAGTGTTTCCATTCTCCCGTTGGGCAATTTGCGCTGAGTCCCAGGGACCTCCCAAATCCTGTTGTAGAACCAAGCTTGTCGAACAGTCTGTTTTAAGGGTACTCCTTGGCGCTTCAATAGCCTCTTTAGTCCATTTGTGTAGTATCTGGGCAAGCGGATGGGTTGGAGCCTGTCGAGTGTAGAATCCGCGCCATGCTAGATTTCTTTCTCCACTCTTGCTTCCGTGGATTGGTAGAATAGGATCACCTTTTCACCCTTTCGCCCGGGTGCGTCGAGATCCTTGTAGTGTTCGACGCCATGCTAAAACGTCTGCAGGTCCTGCACATTGTAAGCTTGAAGTGCGTCGAGATCCTTGTAGTGTTCCCGCGGCACCATGGTGATTTGCAAACTCTGATCATCGCTGGGGGATGCTTGTATTGACGGCCGACTGGAGAACACGGCATTAACCTCATCTTCCGAGTCACTTCCGAAGATCAACATGGGGGCGGACGGTCATGGGTTGTTGCGTCGAGACGGTCCAGCGTAAACTATTTCTTCTTCTTCTTCGGTATCGCTCCCGAAAACAGGGATGGTGGCGACGACTTTGTTCTCCGGCTTGCGACACTTTTCTGTATTCTCGAAGTCTGGCAAAAAGTACTTTGCATCTTCGTACTTGCGGACTTCGTTCACGGAAAATGGGTTCAACTCACCTGTTACGGTATACTCAAAACCATCCTTGAAGTACTTCATACACTGATGCTGTGTAGAAGGGATGATGTTGTACTCGTGTAACCAAGGACGACCGAGCAAGGCGTTGTAGCAGGTCTTGGCGTCAATGACGTGAAACTTGATGTCCGTGACGAGCAGTCTGAAGTGTAATGTTAGTATTACAGATCCGAGAGTCCGTGATGACTGGGAGTCGAAACCGGAGATGGTAATTTTGTCACGAGCGAGATGATGTACGCTCATGCAGATTTCCTTCAACACCCGAACATTAAGGAGATTGACGGAGGATCCATTATCCACCAGGATCTTTCCTATCTTGATATCATGGCAGTATCCAGAGATATATAGGGGATGGTTGTGGTCGCTCGTCCCGAGGAGAAGGTCTTCGTCACCGAACGTGATGTCGGCCGTGTGCACTTCTTCCAGTTCATCCTTCATCCTTTCTGCGGCGAGGAAGGCTTGGAATTGCTCGGGTTCTTGTAACGTCTTGATTAATGAATCTCGCGCTTCTTTGGATAATAGGAGGGCATCGAGAATGCTGAGCTGAGAAGGTAGCTTCCTTAGGTGCGCTAGGATGTTGTAGTCTACCTTACCCTTCCTGGGAGGGTCCTTCGCAGTCAGCTCTTTCATGACTTGGTCATCTAAGGCGATATCCCCAGTGACCTTTTCCTTTCCCTTATCTTTTCTATTTGCGGGCCCGAGATTCTTTTCCGGGAGCGTGCGATTCCGCAGCTGAATGTTCTCGCAGGCCTCTGGTTCTTCTTCTTTCCCTAAGACGGACTCTTTAAAGAGAGGGCCCAAAGCCATTTCCTCATCAGAGTCGCTCCCAAAGGTGAGAACTTGTGATCCTCCGGCGTCGACCATGTAACAGCTGCCAGTAGTTCTTTTGTGCCTGTCAGTTGTACTTCTTCGCTCCCGACGAGTTCTGCGTTTCATGCGCTTAAAATGCTGCCGGTGAGCAACATATCCTTGCCACCATATCCTAAAGGCGTCGCACTCCTCCGTAGGGTGCGAAATCTTCCGATGATATGCGCAATAATTAGGGTGCCTTTCCGCTCCATTGAGCGCGTTTTCTTCTGAGGGTGGTAGCTTCATTCCCATTGACATGGCTTTGGCAAATCTTTTCCTCGTCTTGAACACGTTTTTATTCGCATCGGATGTCTTTCGATCTGGCGGGAGTGCTTCGATTCTTTCGTTTAGTCGCCTGCGCTTGGCTCCTTCCGATGCAGCCATCTCACGCTCCTGATCGGCTTTACTCTTCAAACGAATCTCATCTAGAAAGGCATCGATCATTCCCTCTGTTGGCCATATAAGTTCTGGCTCAGGCTGTGCCCCCAGTTTCTCAGTGCCAGGAGTTTTCTCGTCTTCCGAGTGGGAGATCACACGAGAACTCGCCACATATCCCTCGGATTCATCCGATGAGCTCTCTCCCTCATCTTCTTCCTGAAAGACGTGGTTGAGGAATTCTTGTAGCGTGACGGGAGTCCGCGCTTTTTAATTGTACTCTTCCAGCGCATCAATCTGTTTCTGTAAATCCGTGCGCTTGTCTCCAGGCTTCATGGGCTTCTTAGATTTCTTCTTCTTTTTCTTCGAAGATTTTGACGGCTGGGTGTGAGCACTTGGGCCATCACTACGAATCTTTGTAGTTGGATGCGGCATCAGCATCTCTGATTTGAGGTTCAAGCGGGTCCTTCCATTCGACCGCTGGGCACGCATGAAGATCACTCAGCATTCTTCTGGTTTTAGCTGATAGCACGACTTCCCATGGAGCTTCCTCAATGAAAGAACAGGTTGCCCCCGGTGTGTCTGCTTTCTTAGGAGTATGCCGCTGTGGCGGGTTCACCTTCCACTTTTCGGACAGCGCAAACTTTCCCTGGAGGTATTGATCTTCAATCCATCTTTTGAAAACGAAGCAATCCTCAATCGGATGGCTTACCATTTGATGGCAAGGGCAATAGTTGGGGTTGTTCACCTCAGTGGGTTGTGGCGGTCGTCTTGGATTTGGCAAGTTTATAAGTCTGTTGCGTACTGCCAGCTCGAATAACCGTTTCGTCTTGTCCCATGGGAACGAGTAGGGGTGCTTCATCTTCTCATTATAATACTGGTGTCTCTCTTCCAGTTGATCCGCCAGCTTTGGGGCACTAGGTTGCTGCTGCGCATTCGCAACGAAGGTTGCCTTCCCTTTACCCTTGTCACTCCGAGGCTCCGGCTTCGGGGGAGATGGTCTGTGACCCATCTGGTCCATCTAGGCCAACTTGTCGATTAGAGCCTGGAATGTGGTTGGCTTAAAGAACATCATAAACTGGGAGATAGTTGCGTGAGGGTCTAGGGTTCCCACGAACATGCCCACCGCGGGCGCTTCCTCAATGCGTTGCTCGCATTTCGACCACAAATTTTGCCAGCGTATAGCATACTGGACCCACGTTTCGCCTGGTTTTACCCTGGCATTAATCAGTGCCGTTATTGGAGTGCGTTCGCTGGCGCTTGCGAATCGCTGAGTGAATAGAAACTCCATTTCAGCGAACGTCTTGATAGAATCGTTCGGGAGTTCCGAATACCATTCGAACGCCGTTTCTGATAAGCTGCCCACGAATTGGCGAAGCAACAGTTTATCGTCGCCACCAGTGTTACCACAAAGCGCCCTGAACTGGGCCAGATGCAGATGGGGATTGCCTGTCCCCTTATAGACGTGGAATTTTGGTATTGTGTAGCCCGGCGGATATTTGATTTGGTCGTACCATCTTGGATACGGTCGCCCCGTTTTTACTACTTGACCAGCTGCCTCAGTCGCATGATGAACCCGGATTTTCTGGGCTATATAGTCGTCCAAGTCAGCCTTAGAGATTGTCTCCTCCTTGGCCGTTGAGAGAGCCGGTGGTGGATTTGACGTTTCTCCCCGGTCGTCTTCAAGGACGATCGGAGGATCCTCAGCAGATGGGTCTTGTTGAATCATCATTCCCACCATGTCCTGGAATAAGTAGGCTATTTGCTTTATGTTGGCCGCTTGTTCCGCAGCCTCTTTATCTTTCTTTTCCAGTATCCTCCGGAGGAATTCGGCGTCGGTTTCCTGTTCTTGTTGCTGATCCGAGGACGACTCGGGGTTTTCTTTCGGCCCAGTAAGCGCGGCCATTGCAATCATCATTTCCTGGAGCTTTTGTTGTTGCTCCTGAGCTTTAGTTACTGACCGTGTAAGCGGTCTATGACCTGTAGACGCACGGCTGTCTTCCTTCCCCGACGCCATGTATATAGTGTGGACCATCCTGCCTCCAGCCTTAGGGCGTCTGGGTTCAGCGCTTTTAGCTTTCGTTGCTGGCCCGGGGATCTTCTCCAGCCTCCTCTTTTTATGAGCAGTGGAAGTTGAGGGGGCCGTTGAGGTGGGCACCCAGACAGCTTTTCGTGGCTTAGCCTGGTGACTGGCTTCCTGTTAGATTTTCAGCTTCTTGTACTGGCAGGAGAAATTTGGATCGATCATCGAGTCTCGGTCCTGCCGCCAGACTTTATAGATTCGGGAGGACAGCCGATGAGGAGATTGGGGCTGTTCTGGCTTTACTTCTATAGCCCTTTTCAGCGGATGGGGAGACTTCTTTAGTGCCGCGGTAGGAGAATTCCTACGCACCTTATTTAGCATCTCAAAGCTGTTCCCAGTTGGAACAGCAGCATTAACTTCTGCCATCGGGGCTGGAGGAGTTAGCCCAGAAGGGGAGTTGCCTCCGGCCTTCCTCACTCGGCGCCAATAACGACGTCGAGCGCGTCGTGCTGATGGAACCGGCTTGGTGAGGGCGATAGTCTCGTCTTGCCCCCTGTGTAGGTGGGGGGTCGTTGCTGGTGCCAGCCTGTTAAAGACTGATGTCCTTTGGGTAGCAGGAGTGGGAGCTGGAACAGTCAATCTTGTAAGGACCGACTTTTTGGAAGGAGAAGCCGCCTTGACGACTTCAGGAGCGAGATTGGTTATTTTCTTAAGAGCAGCCTTCTCTGGGATTGCAGGCCCCATTGCAGTTCCACAGGAGCTCTGGCCCAGTCTGGAGAAGACCGAGGCACTGGTGTTGGGCGATCCGTTGAGAGGGGCCGCGGCAGGGGTAAAACGATCAAAGAACGACTTCTTGGGAGCTTTCGTTGTCAGCACCGGAGAGGTGAAGCTTGTCGGCGGGAGCATGGTCCCAAAAAAACAATCCTGTGGTGGCTCGAGTGACCTGTTCAACGGGCATTGTGAATAGCGAAGCAGGTTGGGGTCCGTAGGCTACACCTCCCGGCAAGGCAGAGCGCTGGTTGCAATTGCAGTTGGAGCATTTCGCACAAGTGGAAGCCATTGATTCTTTGCTTTCTGCAATAAGCAAAACGCCAAGTCTTAGTACCTTGAAACCCAAGGGCAACCATTAGCGAACCGCGATTGGTTCGCTAATCACGACACACGAAGTGTGGAGTGGAAAGAGGAAAAGGTCCCACCGGGCGTGCCAGAATCTGTTCCCCTCCGAACGACGGCGCAAGACTTGGGGTCGTCTCGCCTGAGGCTTGGGGCAGATGCTAATAGGTGCTCTCCGTCTACCTCTCCGAAGATGCCAAGTTGATTTATGGCACCGTGTATCGAAGGTTTAAACGGATGCGTCCGATGTAGCAGACTTCGTCAGATTCCCCCTCGCTTGAAGGGGTTTTTGATTGTGGGGACGCTCTTCCCTGCAGGCGCAAGCCCCTGCAGTTAATTACGCTACCGCATCGCGGTAACCACTTTCTCCTTCTCCAGATGGTTACTTCGTGTCGTGTGTGTTTAGTTGCCCGTGGATTGTATACGGAGACTGAGTTATGTCATCGCCCGTAGGGCGTGGACTAGTCCAAATCCGTATTATCTTAGATTTGGGTTTGGGGGGTTTGGGTTTAAGGATACATTAGCCTTATTCGAGACTAAGATTGACTTAAACATTTGTTAAGGATACGTTAGTCTAATTTTCAGACTAAGATCAACTTAACGGGATCGTTTAAATCCTACAATAGAGTAATTAAGGGAGCCCTTTTGTTTTGTTTAGTGACATTGCGGTCAACGGGTAGTTTAAGGACGTTGTCGTCCATAGGTAGTTTAAGGACATTGCGGTCCAATGTTAGTTTTAAGACGTTGCGGTCAAGGTTAAGGACCTCATAGTCCGTGGATTTAAGGACTCCACAGTCCAAAGTTAGTTTTAAGACATCTCGGTCAAGGTTAAGGACGTCATAGTCCATGGATTTAAGGACTCCACAGTCCAAAGTTAGTTTTAAGACATCTCGGTCAAGGTTAAGGACCTCATAGTCCGTGGATTTAAGGACTCCACAGTCCAAAGTTAGTTTTAAGACATCTCGGTCAAGGTTAAGGACCTCATAGTCCATGAGTTTAAGGACCCCACAGTCTGTATCAATATGTGGTCATCGGGACCCGTCACCTCTTTGAAGACGTTGAGGAATTACAACGCCGAGTATCAAAGGAGTGAAGAGATGTACCCTTAAACCGAGATAGATTAAATAATCTTTGACCCAATTTGGAATCAAGACCAATTAATTATATTATGAGCCCATTGGCTCAGTTGAATTTGAATTGAGGACTTATGGCCAGCTTGGGCTAAGTCCAATCATGTTTAGGATATTGGCCCTCTGTTGGTCCATTAGAGGAGAGGCTTTGCCTCTAGACACTTAGCCAATTGGGCTAAAGTTAGTGTTAAAAGCCAGCAACAGGGGGTTCAAATTAGTGTTAAACACTAAAACAAATCGGTGTTAAACACTAGCAACAGAGATCTCAAATTAGTGTCAAACACTAAGATAATCAGTGTTAAATACTGGTGACAGAGATTTTAATTTAGTGTCGAACACTAAGAAAATTAATGTTAAACTCTGTTAACAGAGATTTAATTTAGTATTAAACACTAAGAAATTCAGTGTTAAACATTGCAAGAAAGGCCCTTCGGTTAGTGTTGAACACTAAGGCAAAACAGTGTTAAACACTGGATTTAGAGGGCCCAATTCAGCGTTAAGCACTAAGGTAAGAGGGGTCACGTGGTAGCACGTGAGGGCGCCCTCCCCTTTATTTGTTCTGCTGAGAGTGGTGAATATTTTGGAGCATCACGTGCTGTCACGTGATGGGCATTTAATTGTTTGTGCGTTAAAGCTTCAGCCAAGGGTCACGTGGGTCACTGAGGCATTGCCTCAAAAGCCCTTCTATGTGGATCTTTTCAGGGGTCACGTGGTAGCACGTGACCCTGCCTCTTTGCAATTTCTGACTAAATTCTTCATTAAATCCCCATTGTCTTCTGCAGAATTATATTCTCTGATAGAGTTGAACTCTGATTTTCCTATAGGAATTAAATTCTTCATATATGTGAAGAATTGAGTTCTGTCATAGGGTTAAACCCTAATAATAACTTTAAAAGAACTAAATTCCTTCTTTCTTTAGAGAATTACTCTTAGATAGGGTTAAACCCTAATTTATATTCTGAGGGATTAGATTCTGTCATAGGGTGAAACCCTAATTTCTTCTTTCTTGGGGGAATTAAATTCCTGTTATTTTAACAGAACTAAGTTCTTAACTAGGGTTAAACCCCTGATTCTGTATATTCTGAAGGAATTATATTCCTATAACATAGGGTTAAACCCTAATTTTAATTCGAAGGAATTAAATTCCTATAATTTTGTGAGAATTAAATTCTCCAACTTTCATTCCCTCTCTATGTTTTGGATCTGCATGGCAGGATCTCAACCCAATGAGAATTAAATTCTCAAATCATGGGGAGATGTGCACTTTGCAGATCCTCCACTAAAGAGAGAACTAAGTTATTCTTTTTAATATGAGAGTTAAACTCTGTTGAGAATTAAATTCTCTTTTTAGAAGCCTTCCCTTTCTTACCTAAGGTTTTCTTCTGCAGCAGATCAAATTCTTCCAAAGTCTCAAGGCTCTATTTCTTTTTCTCTCTATCCCTCTGTGTCTCCCCCTGTGTATATGTCTTGGCTCCTATTTATAGGAGAAGGAGCAGAATCAATTAGTTTTGGTGAATCTTTCATTGAGAGATTTGATTTGTATTCATTCGAGATTTGATTTACATTCATCATTCATTTGGACCTTTGGATTATTAGGTGAATTTTATTCATCATTGGATTTTAAATCCAAAGATATCCCTTTGTTATTTCGGTTAGATTTTAAGGGAAAATCTTTCCAAGTTCAAGATTTTTCCATAGATAGGTGATATTTAATCACCTTTAAATATTTAATCCAATCGGTTTCAAATAATCATTCCCCATTGGAGAGATTTGAATGCTGTTCAGAATTTAATTCTGTTAAATAGATGGGCTTTGAAAGCCGGTCACGTGTAGGCACGTGACCCCCTGGGACAAGTTTTCTTCTCCTTTCTGCGCTCTGTCTTCTAGCCGCTGTTCAACCATCACGTGCCAACACGTGACCCCTGGTCACGTGTGAGCACGTGACCCTTTCTGGAGCCTTTTCTTTGATTTAATCAAGGAGCTGGATCTGCCTTTGCCACTGCTTTTAATTGTCACATGCCAACACGTGACTACTGGTCACGTGCTAGCACGTGATGCCTCCTCCGTAAACTTTCCTGATTTTAAATCAGGAAACACCTACATGCAACGTAATATTTACCGATATGCTAACAATCCTGATATTGACTTGACCTGTTGTCTTGATAGGCATAACGCGTACATGTTTGTTCATGTGTTAGCATTAGGTAGATATTGCACTTATACCTGACATAAACATAAACATAGGGAAAGGGGAAATCAAGAATAGAACCAAATTGTAACTCCAGTGATTATTTACTTGTACCATTTTCCTGGGTGTGGACGGGATATTATATATATATATATATATATATATATATATATATATATATATATATACTTGTACCATTTTGCCGGGCATAGATGGGATATACTTGTACCGTTTTTCCGGGCGTGGACGGGATACACTGTTGAGTTGCAATAGGGATTTCATTAATTGGTTTCAAATACCTATAGGATAGATAACATAGCGACATGGACCATAGGATATACATGATATGATTGACCTATTATATCTTGCTTGTTACATCGCATGCACCTTGCTTATTGTTTATACTCATGACATCGAGTTATTGCATATAGTATACTCTATCTCATATTATTATAATATTTATGACGCACTGACGTCTGGGTTTTGCATAGCCCGGATCTTTGACTTTAGCATAGGAGGATCGCGAGTACTTCGAGAAGCTTATCGATCAGTGAAGGGCTTTCCACTGATCTAGTTATTAGCTATGGTTTAGTTTCTTTCTAGTTTTGAACTTGTTAGAATTATCGTTTGAGCCCATGAAGGACAACTATTAGTTATTGTTTCTTTATTTCTTCGGATCGTATTGTTTCCGTTATTATTTCACGTTATTATTTATTGTGGCTATTGGACATGGTTAGAAATAGAAATTTTATTCTTTGCATGATTGCTGCATAAAAGCCTTAATGCAACTATGGAGGGATGTTTCCTTACCTTAAGTAGCATGACTGGCTTTGTTAAGTCCCTATTTTAAAGTATTTTGAAAAGCAGGGCGTGATAAGGTTTTGTTGGTTAGGTTAGCTGGGCTTGGTTTATTTTGTATTTGGGTATTATACCCAATACATTGACCTTAAAATCAGTAATTAGGAACGTGTCCTGCCACATTACTGCCTTGCTATTCTTGAATCTATAGTTTAATGACTCCCTGTTTCATTGAATCGTGTTTTCGTTGCTAATCCTCTTCAATTGTTCTTGACTTCAAAATCATGGCGAGAAAAGATTTAATGGCGTATTAGAGGCGTGTTGACGACACTGCACGACTTGTGGTCATACGCGGCATGCTGGAGAACCATAAACGTCAGACAGAACTGAACCGGCAACATGCTTAGGCTTTTCAAGAGGGTTTGAGGATGGCTCAACAGACTGCTATCACGGCAGCTAAGAGGGCGGAAGTTCCTAGACCAACTCAGCGTGAGAATACTGTTGCGGACTTCAGGAAGCTCAGTCCGACAACATTTACAGGATTGGAGGAGCCATTACCGGTGGAGCAGTGGCTGGTAAATACGGAAAATCTTTTAGTTGCTGCATAGATTCCGAATGAGAAAATGGTAGATATGGTACGCATCTGGTCAGTGGATTATGATCATGAATGGTGGCTTTTAAGGAGACATGTTTGGCAAAGCCGATCAGCTGGGCAAATTTTACACGGAGTTTCTTAGAGAAATTCTTTCCACGGTCTACTAGGAAGGAAATAGAAGAGAAGTTTATTGGCCTAAAGCAGAATAGTGTATCTGTGGATGCACATATGGCTGAGTGGACCCAACTCAGTCGATTTACAGCGCCCTTGGTAGCCAACAAGACGGATAGGGCAAGACGGTTCATGCGCAGTCTGTATGTGGAGATTCAGATGCACATCACATCGTTGGGGTTGGCCACTTTTTCTCAAATCCTCATGGCAGTTAAAGAAAAACAGGGATTATCAAGGAGAGAAAAGGGTACTCATCGGCAAGAGGTTATAGCGCAGAAGACCATCCATGAACCAACCAGAGCTTCTGGCCTTAAGGGCATTCCGGTCAGGAGACAGGGGACGGTTCCCATGAAGAGGATGTTCGTTTCAACTCAAAGTAAGAGCTTGATTTGTGATTATTTCCAGCTACCTGGCCATAGTGAGAGGGATTGTTGTAGGAAGAATGGACAGTGCTTAGTCTGTGGAGCCACTGACCATCAGGTCAGTGCCTATCCCTCGAGATTTGAAGGGAAATTCTCCGTTTGCACCTCAGAAGCACGCGTACGGATGAAAACAGATTACTCTGGGTCCAAATCAGGGATGGGCCTTCACCTTGATAGTCGACGAGGCAGCAGCTTCGGAAAAGGTGGTTACAGGTATTTTATTTGTTTTTAATTATCCTGCATTGGCATTATTTGATTCTAGTGCATCCCATTATTTTATGGCATCCAAGTTTGTTGGTTTACACTCTATCCCACACACAGTTTTACTTAGTAATTATGACATATACATTAGGAATGGAAACATTGTATCTAGTAAAAAATGCAAAGAGTGTCCCGTCATAGTATGCGGACGCGAATTGTTTGCGGATTTCTTGGTGATCGAAACCGGAAGTTATGACGTGGTGTTGGGGATGGAATTTCTCGGCACCGTTCACGCTCACATCGATTGCAAAGTTAAGAAGGTGGTCTTTCAAATTCCTAATCATTCGGAGTTTCAATTCTTGGGGGGTAATCGGTCTGTCGGACTAGACGAGTTTAGGGCTAAGCTGACGGATGCTATCTTGTCGGCGTTGGAAGTGAACAAGGAGAAAGCACCAGTTGTAGTTCGGGATTTCATGGATGTTTTTCAAGGACATCTCGGATTTGCCGCCAAAGCGAGATGTAGAGTTTGCGATTGATCTTATTCCTAGAGCAGCACCGATTTCCAAGTCTTATTATCCGATGGCCCCGGTGGAGCAAGAAGAGGTGAAGGAGCAAGTTTCGGAGCTATTAGAGAAGGGTTGGATGTTAGGGTTTGCTAGCACCCTGGCCATCTACCGTGGTCAATGCGGAACAAAAATGGTGTTTAAAAAAGTTTTGGCGCTAAAAAACCCGTCCTAGAATCGAACCATAAACCTAAAACTAGCTATAAAAGATAGAAGTGTTATACCGAATGATTCATGTCGTTCGGTCTTCTACCCTCTTCTTTGGCTCCTTGAGGTGTCCCTGATCGAGCTTGGCCGTCGGTCTTCCTCCGTCGAAGATGATCGACCCGAGGGATGTAGCTCATGGCTCTAGCTCCACATTAAGAATCTAATGAAGCAACTAGGGACTCTAGGTTACTAATCTAGAGTGCCTAGGGATGTAGTGAGTTGCTCTAAGTGTGTATCTATCTCTCTTCTACCCTTGATTCTTAACATATGAGATGGTAGGGTAGAAGATCAAGAAGAAGGAGGAAGAGCTCAAGAAAGGTAGTGAAGAGAGAAGAAGCAAATGGTGAGAGTGTTTTTCTAAAACCAACCATGCAAGACTCAAGTGAAAAACAAGTGAGGAAAACCTCTAGAGAGAGAAAAACATCAAGCATGGTTTTGTAAACCACCTTTTCCAAATATAATATTGCAACCATACTTGAATAGTGAGCATAAATGAATTAACAATTCATTTGTTAACACTATTCAAGAATGGGTCTCACCATACTCTCTTCTTTATCTTTACACCTCATTTCCATTTAATTTAATAAATGGATAAACCAAAATAAGGCTTCCACCTTCTAGAATATTTTCTGTATAAATACGGATTACACTCAACTGTATATACATACCTGTATTCGTACCAAAATACGAATACCCAAAGAGATAGAATAACACAAAGAATATACTACTAGAATATACATATCAAAATACATATACATAAATTATTAAATCAATACCCGATTTAATAATCCGGCTCAATCCCGAGCCGGCTAGTATTATCAACCGTCCGATCGAAATTACGGTTAACTAGTACAATCATTCGATCGGAACCCTGCACGTATCAAAATACGGTTATTATACCATTTCACCTGAACCAGGGAAACCCTCTGTATGGGACTCTAAAGACTCGTCAATACGCTGGCAGTGGGTTTAACCACAAGCACATCAGCAGCACTAGCTGTACGTAACGACTGCCCAGGTATTGAGTGAAAGGAAGGTTGATGAGCAAACTCATCTGAACCCCTACTGAGCCTGTCTGTGACAATCTTCATACAGTCCGGTCTGTTCGTCTAAGAGTATCTCATATCGGGTCTAGGGGGTGGATAAAGTCAGACCCCTAATAACCTGATATTTCGTGTCGGTATGAAGCCCATCACCCACTGAGAAACTACTGATCCAAATCAGTAATTATCGTCTACCTTGGCCAAGAATTTCTGGTGATGGCCACTGATTGAGTGATTTAGCGTGCTTGCGCTTTCTAAAAGATAGATCAAAAATATTTGTAACCGCAATCAAGAACAACGTCGCTTTGCAGCTAGCCGGTGAGTACGGGTCGGTCCACAGGGATGTTGTGAATTTCCTATTCGCTCAAACGTGTTAATTCCGATGGGAGCTAGATTGATTATTAAATCTAAAAATTGAAGTTGTATGATACTAGGATTAGAAACTTGCTAGGATTAGGTTTAGGGAAAATTTGGTAAACAAAGATCTACATCTCTTTCCATTGCCTTTAATTAAAGATATCATATTAGTGTTATGGTAAATCTTAACAAAGGGGATTAGGATGATTGGGAAGATTGATTCTTCCTCTAGATTCTTGTCCTTCCTTTCTTAATCTTTACCCTAACCTCCATGGAAAACCTTAAAATCCGGGCCTTTAGACTACGGAATCACCGTTACCTCGAGGGTAGAGTGCCGTAGGGAGCGGAATAAGAAGGTATGCATGGAGTTCTAATTTTCATAAAAGATTGGCAAAGAAAAGAGATGAGAGATCTTCGTCTCTCAAATCCTTCCCCATTCCTAACCCTAACAAGCAAGGAAACTACTCACTCATTAGGGAATTGAAGAACATTTATCTAAGGCAGAGAATAAAAATTACCTAGGGCAAGAATTGAAATCTAAACTAGAGCAAGAAATTAAATCTACTTACAGATGCATCTCTCCAATCATCAACGCAGGGTTGTCAGATCTGAATTCATGAATTGAAAAGAAACACCGATGCTCTCCATAAAGAATTCTCAATTTATTATTAAAAGGAGGCATAAAGAGTTACAATGATTAGAGTTCCTATTTATAAAGAATAGGAAACCCTAGGGTTACATTTGACCCGCATGTCCACAATTACAAAAATAGCCCTAGAAAGACCCATTCAGCGCCACCTTGAATTATAATATAGTTTTTAACTCCTAAGTGCCCTAGATGGCCGCAGAACCGCGGCCCGAGGCCTGGTTTGGCCGCGGTTCCGCGATCAAAAAGTGGAATTGGGCTATGAGATTTCATGGCCTGGCTCTGGTTGTTTTGGGCTTCCTGTATCTATATATCTTTTTCCATTTAGGCTTCTAGGTTGGTTCCAGATCTTCAGTGAACATTTGTAGTGGATTTTTAACCGTTGCTTTGTGTTGACATCTTGAACCTTGCTTTGTGAACTGTTTCTTATATAGGCTTGATCAAGATCTTCTGTTCATTGGTTAAAGTTCACTTTTTCATCGTCTTTACCTCGTTTTCACTGTTTTCTGTCTAAGAACCTGTAACCTGTAATATGTAGCAGACATGCGTCAAAAGTACCTATTTATTAATAAAAAGAATAAGAATGGGGAATATAATAATGCAATATTATGATGTGAACAGCCACCCATGCACAGCACGATATCAACCCCCAATACCGAGAGAGACGAATCCCCGACGATCCGCTCACTGCCTCCATGTAGCTCGAGACTGTACCCAACTAAAACATGTTTGCACGACTCCTTTGAACCGTGGTAAGGTAGTAATCAAAGCACAGTGGGAACTCAAACGAGATAAATGACGATCTCGGGTCGACAGACTAACCTGTACTCATGTCACCTGATAACTACTATCTGACAATAGGTATAATACCAACTAGCATGTACCCGGCGAGTCCGTCCAGTGTAACTCATAAACCAATGAGCACTTGTATACTATCTTAGGTGACTAACTAACACCAATGGCTTGTGAGATCGGCCATCGCTCCTTGTCAGGGTCTCAAAAGAATACACTAGTCTACTCCGGAGTATCGATGCCCAGTCTCAATACTCCCTCGACTAGGGACATTTAAGCATGTGCTTATAGACCACCCAGTTTCCACATATATGATCGACATCATAATACTAGTAGTCAAGCAAGAATCATATGGGCTCTATCAACATATAATAGTGATCTGTAATACCACATAATGTATGTACATAATGATAGTGACAAACCAGATAGCATACTATCTTTTTGAATAAGACTGTTCTACCCGTATAGGTCTTCCCTCAATCATCACAATCGCGTGCCTGCGATTAAAATAATTTACTTAAGGGCACTATAGCCAATAATCTCCTACTTGCACTTAAGGCTAATTATTACGGTGTCGCATACTCACAGCCCGTGTGATACCGAACACCCAACTTCTTTACTAATCAGTCTCGCAAAGCCCATTTGTGAAACTATTGCGTTCGAAAAATAGCGTCAGTGAGTGGATCCGCTCCAATGCTTTTATCTTTATCTCTCTATATCTCAACTTCGTGGAGAAAAACTATCGCCCGAAATGAGCGATACATGTCTTAAAATTTGTCTGGATATCTGATGGGACTCGGTTCACAAATGAACTCCAAATCCAACAAATTTCTTATACTGTATCATCCACTGAATTTAATCAGTATCCTGCGCCATGCCTTCCTCAGTATCCGCTTGGACCACATGTCCAACATACTGCCCCTCAAAAGAGGGAAAACTATAACTCTGACAGTCACTCTGTTATCCAGGTCATCTTGGAAGCTTGAAATGATAACCACCTCCTTAAGGAGGCTGCTGTTACCATATACCAAAAACATCCTCTTATGTTTATAACTGCTTCCCAATGCTTCTCCAGGATTGGATTAATATATACTTATTGCAGCTAGTGCAAAAGCAATATCTGGTGTGGTACTTGACATTTCATGATTAACTCAATTGCCTAAACAAGTGATATGCCAACCATGCAAATTTCTCTCCTCATCAGTCTAGAAGACATCTCTTTATAAAGGGTGACTCCATCACCTGCGGGTACACCACCACGCCAGGAGTCTTCCATTCTAAAATACTTTAGAATAGTGTCAAAGTACCCAAATTGGGACACTTTCCAAATCTAGATCTAAAACCATAGATCTAGTGACCAGAATCTTTCATATTTAATCCAGATCATATATGGAGAAACACTTTGTGACAACCATAGTATAACCGATCGTAGTATAAGAAGATCACTTCCTATCAAGAGCATTTCATCTAAATACCAGGATATCACCCCCTACTACCTTCTTGCCAAGTCCATATATTGTTCTGATGAAGTCCAACTCTATGAATGTCACATCAAAAAATAGACGAGCTATCTCTGTTGTACTCGCTTTAGTCTATAAATAGAAATAAGCTACTTGCCCACCATGCTTCCGCTGCTCCTACTGACAACAACAACCCTCTAGCAGAGTCATATACACGTGCACTTCTAAAGCTAATTTAGAACGACGTTATACTCATCCACCTGCCAGATCTTATAGTCTAGAACAACAGTAGTGGCAAGCTTGGATCATCAAAACTCCCTGTCACCGTCTTTGAGGAGACTGAAGTACCTTTCGGGTGGCTGAGGTTACCCACCAAATTTGCGGAGTGGCTAATGGATTGTCGAATCCAATTGAATCTTTAGGTTCTACTAAATTTTCAGTAACCATTTGTGGTTCTAGAATCACTTTCAGTTCTATCATACTCCCACTAATGTTTTCTGAAAAGAATTCATTTTACTCAAATGGGTGGCGAGTCAAGAACAATATAACTATTGATCTTCCGAATGGTAGAATGTTAACTCTCGTCAATTCCCGGGATAACCCACAAACTGCCATTACTGAAACGTGTCTTGACTTTATCCAAATTCTGGTTTTAAGCATACACCGGACAACTCCATGTACCTTAACATCGTTAAGATATGAATCCATTCTATATCCAATACAGAAACAAGGGCACTAATTTAATTGGAACAAAATTCAAAATACATGCAGACGTTTCCAGTGCATATCGACTAAATGGAAGAAGGCCAAGCAGCATTACTCATCAAGGAGCATACTCATGGATGAGTAAGCTGAGAGAGAATCAAGTTCTCAAAACTATTACTTACGATGGAATACCTAGTATAAGTATCTACATCTTCAATCGCCTTGAAGAATCCTGATACTTGCAACATTTAGTTCTCTACTTTATTCTTATACCTATAACTTTTCAAAATTTGGACTCTATATTTCAACGAAATACTTGTCTAAAACAAGAGAAGTCATAAGTAAACGGAATATAGTTGTCATGCCCCGCTTCCCAGAGTGCGCTAAGATATGCACGTGACAGAGCCAACCATGCTACCTGTGGATAGGAAATATCCCTCCACAGTTACATTACGGCTGTAGAGATATCAAGAACAAGAAAATAAAACAACTATCTAGTGCATGTCCATATGCCAAAATAAACGAGTCAAGAAATAATATGCGGAAGCAATAGATCCAATAAACAAAACACCTGAAAAGTAAAACTGGATACTAGTTGGATCCTCACTGCTTGGCCTAACGGCGGAAGTACTCCTGATCGGCTTGCGACAAAGGTTGAGGATCTGGGCCATGCAAAACCCAGACGTCAGTGCGTCATAACATCAATAATAATATAATCAGGGGTAGCCAGTCATGCAGGCATAAATTATAAAAAGGTACATGAATGTAATGAGTGAACAGGGATGTAGAACAGTGAAGTGTAACAGTATATGTGAAGTGCAGCGGTGAAACTAAATTGTGCTACTGGGTTAACTACTCTCAAGTCTGTGAAATCAGTTTGATGAATCATCGATGTAACTCAATAGTATCCCGTGCGTGCCCTGGATCACGGTCAAGATTCTCGGGCTGAATCCGAGACGTGCCGCTAGGCAGTAAAAGGTAGTATGTAAAGATGAGTGATGTCAGCAGCATCACCCCAGGACTGGCCTAGCCCGTAAGACTGATCAGTAAAGGCATCGAACTGTCGAGTTACAAGTCAGGTTTCATCATTGATTTTCCCATACCCCCAAGTTATGTGTTCAAGTCATTGATAAATCTGGAGCTAATGCCAACACAGGATCAAGCAGGTACAGGTTTGTCTGAATAGACAACAGAAAATGTCCGTAGGGACAACAGGTCAAGATTGTTGGAATTAATAACAAGATCCGGTAACAGGTCAAGTTGTGGTACATCAGGTCATGTCAGGTAGTGTAGATGGATCCAATCATGCCAAGTATTGCACATGTATCAAGTCATGTCAAGTAGTAGTGTATCAAGTCATGTCAGGGGGTGCACAAGCATCAAGTGGGTGCTCATAATCAAACTGTAATAAGCATGGTCACACAAAACAAGTATGGGATACCAATATAACAATAAAATGGAATAGTGTGATATGGTATGCAAATAGATATAAATTCAAAGATATGGATGCACAGTTATCGATTACGGTTACATTTATAGTTCCAATACTAACTAGGATGCACTTTATTAAATACGGGGTGTTACAACAACAGTATTCGGTTATAAATGAGATCGGTAAATGCAGCTGTATGTGTTCTATTCGATATGGATACGAATGGATATCATATAACCTTTAAATGACAAACTAGTTAATGCACGATGTTCAATTAAACAATGTGAATGGTTATATTCAATTTGATGCGGTATACTATAGTATGATATGTGACAAGATAGGTTTGCATATGCTAAATATGAAATGATAAGAATGGATGCATACGGTTAGTGTACAACTGTGAAACAAGTACTTTGGATTCATGGTTTGAAATTCAATTATTATATTTGTTAAAAAAGATGCATCTAAAGTGATGTAGCATGTATTTAAGACTGGATTGTATGCTCTAGATCTGAAATGTAATATATAGATGTAAACGGGACCTCGAAAAGCTGTAATATGAAACATGGGGTGTTTGATTTAAAATACAGGTGTGATATTTATTTAAATAGGTATATAATGAATTATATAGCATGTAGCAAGATTAACTTGCCTCGATGGATCACGCGACGGATGCTTACGGCAACGTCCAATGTCGGTAAATGTCGCGACGCACACGCGGGCGTACAGAACTGAACCAAGCAAAGCAAGAATATGACCGCGCAGGCAGGGGATGTCCATAGGGTTGCTCGGATCATCGGCGACGGCACGGATCCGGCGATCACCGGGAAAACCAAGAATGTAGAAAGAAAAGAGAAGAAGAAGTTGCTGGAGAAGAAGAGGAAGAAGAAGAAGAGATGGCTACTACTCTAGGTTTGGTGTTTAGGGACAGAGGCGAGGTGAGGGAGACGAAGGCGACGATGATGGGTTTCCAGCGATGAGGTTTGCCGGCAAGATTTCACGGCAAGGCAGTGGGGTTCAAGATTGTCGGGGATTGGGGTGTGTAGGGTTTTTGGTACTCAGGTGAAGAGAGGAGAATGGAGGGAAATAGTGGTGATAGGGTAAGGCCGACGGGGTCGGAGCTCCGGCGAGGAGCCGGCGATAGGTGCAGGGTTCGCTGTGGTTACAGGGGAGAGGATGAAGGCGCTGGTGGTGGTGGCTGTGTTGATGAGGGTGAGAAGGGGTTGAGGAAGGTCGTGGTGACGGCAAGGCGGTCGCCGGCAGTGGTCGACGCAGGCGAGGTGCAGGGACGAGGGTTGCAGGCACGGGTATGGTTTGCGGGGGTTCTTGGGTTGGTGGGTTTTGGAGCTTGGGAGAAGAAGGCGAGGAGAAAAGATCGGGGAGAGGTGTTCGGCGAGGGCATGAGGGAGGTCGTCGGCAGTGGTGACGATGGAGACAGAGAAGGTGGCCTCCGCGGGTTCATGGGTGTTGGGGGTTGCGGGTTAGCCGGGGAAAGAGATGGGATGACGGTGATCGAGGGAAAGGAAGAGGAGAGAGAGACGAGAGAGGTGAGCAACGAAGGTGGAGGCGGCGCGCGGCGAGGGCAGGGACGAGGTGCAGAGGCGTGGGTTTCGTGAGCTCGGAGGCGAGAAAAAATGAAAAGAAGAAGAGGATGGGAGAGAGAGGAAACGCGGTGTTTAAAAAAATAATAGTATTTAAAATATTAATATGTATACATATATCGAGAGAGAGAAGTACGTGGGATCAGGGGGTTAGGAGGTTAGGATTTAATGTGTGTGTATATTGGAGGGGGGAGAGAGAGAAACTGTTGTTGAGATTTAATATAAAAAAATATTTTTTTGTTGAAAACATATGTTAATAGTGAGAAGGAATTAAAGAATATAATAATAGTAAGTTTTTGAGATTTTGGTAAATACAAACCTACTCCAAAACACGTCCGGGTCGGGTCTAAAAATTCAGATTTAAAATATGAAAAATATAAGCGACTTCCAAATTTAAAAATGAAAGCTCAGATAACGAAGATGCATACCCCCAAGAACGGATGCACGTACATGCGCGTAGTCATCCAAACACGTCCGTTTCACTGAACGGGACGAGAACAAGATGCGCGGATGCTACCACGGGGTTAGGGGTAACATGCAGGCTATGAAATGTATTTTTAAAATATTTTTCATGACTTAAAATGTTATATTGTAAAAATGCGCATGCCAGATAAAATGCCAGTATGCAGTGTACATGAAGGTGCACAAGTCTACACAACAAGTCAGGATAAATCATAAACATGAATCAAACAAGTTTTAAGCAAACGGGTCGGGTCAAATGCAATGTAAAATGTAAAAATACCATTCGCATCCAAAACATGATAAATCAGGAAAATACCATAATTAAGAAAATACGAGAACTGGAATTGGTATAAATGAACTAGGTTGTTACATTATACCCAACTACAAAAAGAATTTCGTCCTGAAAATTCCAAGGACAAGAAAGGATAAACAACCAAGAAACTACAAGAATAGATGTGGAAACTTCTGCCGGACTTCATTTTCTCGTTCCCAAGTTGATTCTCCATGCGAGCGATTTCCCCAAGAAACAAGTACTAGAGGGATAACTTTATTCTTAAGAACCTTTTCTCTTCGATCCACAATCGACATCGGTCGTTCCTCAAAGGTTAAATCTTCACATACAGTCAGCTCCGAATGATCCAGCACGTGTGTTTCATCTCGAACACATTTACGGAGTTGAGATACATGAAATACGTCATGAACATTCACCAAGTATTGCGGTAAAACCAAACGATATGCCACATCTCCAACACGCTCCAAAATCTCGAAAGGCCCAACGAATCGAGGACTAAGCTTTCCTCGACTCCCAAAACGAATCACTCCTCTAGTCGGTGATATCTTCAAGAACACCAAATCACCAATCGCGAACTCTAGAGGTCTTCTCGATGTATCTGCTCAACTCTTTTGTCGGTCTTGTGCTGCCTTCATGTGATTCCGGATAGTATTAACTTTCTCCACTGTTTGCATGATCAAATCCGGTCCCAACAATCTTCGTTCTCCAACATCGTCCCAACTAACAGGTGAACGACACTTGCAACCATGCAACGCTTCGAATGGAGCCATTTGAATAGTCGCCTGGAAGCTGTTATTGTACGAAAACTCCACCAAGTGTAGATGATCCTCCCATGAACCCTTGAAGTCCAACATGCAAGCTCTCAACATATCTTCAAGAGTTTGGATCGTTCTCTCCGACTGGCCATCTGTCTGAGGATGATAAGCTGTGCTAAACTTCAATAGCGTCCCCAAACTTTCCTGTAAGCTCCTCTAGAAGTGTGATAAGAATCGGGTATCACGATCGGAAACGATGCTCACAGGTACTCCATGTAATCTCACAATCTCCTGCATGTATCGTTCTGCTAACGCTTCCGTTGACCGACCAACTCGAAATGGAATGAAATGAGCTGCCTTGGTCAATCGATCAACAATCACCCAAACTGCATTGTTGCCCTTTAGACTCCCCGGTAAAGCTGTTACGAAATCCATGGTTATATGTTCCCACTTCCATTGAGAAATCGGAAGTGGTTGAAATAAACCAGCAACCCTTTGATGTCCAGTCTTAACTTGCTGACACATCAAGCACTTTGCTACAAAGCGGGCAATCTCCCGTTTCATACCTTCCCACCAGAAATGATGTCATAGATCGCGGTACATCTTCGTGCCTCCTGGATGTACGGAAAATGCGGAACTGTGTACCTCCTTCATAACTTCTTCGCGAATGTCTCCTTTCGGCACACACAAACGGCTACTATATCTCAACGAACCGTCTTCATGAATCAACAAGTCTGTTCGCAGTTCCGCTTCAGCCTGTTCTCGAAACCTTTGCAATCTTGGGTCCTTCGACTACGTTGCTTAATACTCTCGATCAATGACGACTGTATATGCAGCTGCATCAACTGTCCTGAAGAATGCGGTAGCATGATCTCCAACTCGAATCTCCGAAATTCTTCCACAAGCTCCTTCTGTGCAATCAACATCCGAATTGCTGGCAACCGACTAAGCGTATCCGGCACTGCATTAACTTTCTCCGGATGGTACTTGCGATCAAGATCATAGTCGGCCATCAGCTCCAACCATCTACGCTACCTTATGTTAAGCACTTTCTGTATGGGCACATACTTTAGGTTTTTGTGATCGGTAAATACTTCGACCCTTTTGCCTAATAAGTAGTGTCTCCAAATCTTCAAAGCAAAAATCACAGCTGCTAGCTCCAAGTCATGAGTTGGGTAATTCTTCTCATGGGTCTTCAACTGTCTCAATGCGTAAGCTATAACCTTCTCATGCTGCATCAAAACACATCCCAATCCTTTCCCAGATGCGTCACTGTGAATCGCCAATCCTCCGGAACTGTCTGGCACGGTTAAAATAGGAGCGGTTATCAATCTCTACTTCAACGCCTCAAAAGCTGACGCACACTTATCTGTCCACACAAATGGTACTTCCTTGCGCGTAAGCTTGGTCAGAGGCTCAGCCAAACGAGCAAAATTCTCCACGAACCTTCTGTAGTACCCAGCAAGTCCAAGAAAGCTTCTAATCTCTGCTACGTTCTTCGGAATCGGCCAATCTCGAACTACTGCAAATCTTCTTGGGATCAACAGCGATTCCATCTCTGGATACGATATGCCCCAAAGCTTCACTTCTTCAAGCCAAAACTCGCACTTGCTCATCTTCGCATATAATCTTTCTTGCCTCAATGTCTGCAGTGCGATCTTCAAGTTTTCTGCATGCTCTTCTAGGCTCCTCGAGTAGACCAGAATATCATCGACGAACACCACTATAAACAGGTCCAAGAACGATGAAAAGTTTTGGTTCATCAAGTCTATATATATCGTCGGTGCATTCGTGACTCCGAATGGCATCACAAAATACTCGTAATGTCCATACCGATTTCGGAATGCAGTCTCGCAAATATCCTCTGATTTAACTTGGACCTGATGATATCCGGACCGCAAATCCAGCTTCGAGAATACCCTCCACTAAGCTGCTCGAATAATTCTCCAATGCGAGGGATCGGGTACTTGTTCTTAATTGTCACCCGGTTTAATTCTCGATAATCGATGCACATCCTCCTTATGCCATCTTTCTTCTTGACTAGAAGAACTGGAACTACCCAAGGTGAGTTACTGCTGCGAATCCAACCTTTCTCAAGTAATTCAGTAACCTGCTTCTTGACCTCTTCCAACTCTACTGGTGCCATTGGATAGTACGCTTTAGAGATTGGCGCTGCACCAGGAATAAGATCGATCGCGAACTTCACATCTCGTTTTGGTGGTAAACCCGAGATGTCTTCGAACACGTCCATGAAATCTCGAACAACAGCTGTCGCTTCTTCCTTATCAACTTCCATCGATGAAAGAACATTGTTTGTCGGCCTAGCCCTAAACTCGACTGGCCCGACCGAACTGCTACCTCCAGCAAAAAAAACTCCGGATGTCCGGGAATCTGGAAAATCACTTTCTTTGCCCTACAATCAATGTGAGCATGGAAAGTGCCAAGAAAATCCATTCCCAAGACATCAACAAACAAAGGGATGCACCAGAATTGAATAATTCTAATGCGGCGAAGACATGAACAAGTAGGATACCTGAAACGATTTCACCTGAAGCCAAACAATGAAGAAGATAAGCACGGTAAACATGATTCAAGCATGCGATAAAACATGAACTGGAAAGCAAGAGAAGCAAGGCAATATAACGACCATGGAACAAGGAAATGAATCAAGACCAGGACTCTAAGTTACTTAAATAGAGTACCGCATTGTAACCATGCTGCAGTTCATGGGTACAATTACATAACTTTGTTCAAGTCGCCCAAATCCTAGTATCAGAATCAAAGGAGCAGGGGGAAACAATAAGGAACCGAAAGGTTTCAAGCCGAAATGCAAAGTCGTTTGCATATCGTCAAGACAAGGATCAAGAGAAAGATATGATTCAAGAATCACGATAACAAGGTGGCAGGACATGTTCCTAATCACGGATTTTACGATTCGTGTATTGGGTCCAATACCCAACAACAAAAGAATCAAACCCGATTAACCTATATCCTATGGCTCTGATACCAAACAAACCCTGTCACGCCCCGCTTCCCAGAGTGCGCTAAGATAGGCACGTGACAGAGCCAACCATGCTACCTATGGATAGGAAATATCCCTCAACAGTCACATTACGGCTGTAAAGATATCAAGAACAAGAAAATAAAACAACTATCTAGTACATGTCCATATGCCAAAATAAACGAGTCAAGAAATAATATGCGGAAGCAATAGATCCAATAAACAAAACACCTGGAAAGTAAAACTGGATACTAGCTGAATCCTCACTGCACGGCCTAACGGCGGAAGTACTCCTGATCGGCCTGCGACAAAGGTAGAGGATCTGAGCCATGCAAAACCCAGACGTCAGTGCGTCATAACATCAATAATAATATAATCAGGGGTAGCCAGTCATGCAGGCTTAAATTATAAAAAGGTACATGAATGTAATGAGTGAACAGGGATGTAAAACAGTGAAGTGTAACAGTATATGTGAAGTGTAGCGGTGAAACTAAATTGTGCTACTGGGTTAACTACTCTCAAGTCTGTGAAATCAATTTGATGAATCATCGATGTAACTCAATAGTATCCCGTGCATGCCCGGGACCACGGTCAAGATTCTCGGGCTGATTCCGACGTGCCGCTAGGCAGTAAAAGGTAGTATGTAAAGATGAGTGATGTCAGCAGCATCACCCCGGGGCAGGCCTAGCCCGTAAGACTGATCAGTAAAGGCATCGAACTGTCGAGTTACAAGTCAGGTTTCATCATTGATTTCCCTATACCCCCAAGTTATGTGTTCAAGTCAGGTGTTGATAAATCTGGAGCTAATGCTAACACAGGATCAAGCAGGTACAGGTTTGTCTGAATAGACAACAGGAAATGTCCGTAGGGACAACATGTCAAGATTGTTGGCATTAGTAACAAGATCGGGTAACAGGTCAAGCCGTGGTGCATCAGGTCATGTCAGGTAGTGTAGATGGATCCAATCATGCCAAGTATTGCACATGTATCAAGTCGTGTCAAGTAGTAGTGTATCAAGTCATGTCAGGGGGTGCACAAGTATCAAGTGGGTGCTCATAATCAAACTGTAATAAGCATGGGTACACAAAACAAGTATGGGATACCAATATAATAATAAAATGGAATAGTGTGATATGGTATGCAAATAGATATAAATTCAAAGATATGGATGCACAGTTATCGATTAGGGTTACATTTATAGTTCCAATACTAATTAGGATGCACTTTATTAAACATTGGGTGTTACAACAACAGTATTAGGTTATAAATGAGATCGGTAAATGCAGCTATATGTGTTCTATTCGATATGGATGCGAATGGATATCATATAACCTTTAAATGATAAACTAGTTAATGCACGATATTCAATTAAACAATGTGAATGGTTATATTCAATTTGATGCGGTATACTATAGTATGATATGTGACAAGTTAGGTTTACATATGCTAAATATGAAATGATAAGAATGGATGCATACGGTCAGTGTACAACTGTGAAACAAGTACTTTGGATGCACGGTTTAAAATTCAATTATTATATTTGTAAAAACAGATGCATCTAAAGTGATGTAGCATGTATTTAAGACTGGATTGTATGCTCTAGATCTGAAATGTAATATACAGATGTAAACGGAACCTCGAAAGCTGTAATCTGAAACATGGGGTGCTTGATTTAAAATACAGGTGTGATATTTATTTAAATATGTATATAATGAATTATATAGCATGTAGCAAGATTAACTTGCCTCGATGGATCACGCGACGGATGCGTACGGCAATGTCCAATGTCGGTAAATGTCGCGACGCACACGCGGGCGTACAGAACTGAACCAAGCAAAGCAAGAATATGACCGCGCAGGCAGGGGATGTCCACAGGGTTGCTCGGATCATCGGCGACAGCACGGATCCAGCGATCACCGGGAAAACCAAGAATGTAGAAAGAAAAGAGAAGAAGAAGTTGCAGGAGAAGAAGAAGAAGAAGAAGAGAGGGCTACTACTCTGGGTTTGGTGTTTAGGGACAGAGGCGAGGCAAGGGATACGAAGGCGACGATGATGGGTTTCCGGTGATGGGGTTTGCCGGCAAGATTTCACGGCAAGGCAGTGGGGTTTCAAGATTGTCGGGGATCGGGGTGTGTAGGGTTTTTGGTACTCAGATGAGGAGAGGAGAGTGGAGGGAGATGGTGGTGATGGGGTAAGGCAGACGGGGTCGGAGCTCCGGCGAGGATCCAGTGATGGGTGCAGGGTTCGCTGTGGTTATAGGGGAAAGGATGAAGGCGCTGGTGGTGGTGGCTGTGTTGATGAGGGTGAGAAGGGGTTGAGGAAGGTCGTGGTGACGGCAAGGCGATCGCCGGCAGTGGTCGACGCAGGCGAGGTGCAGGGACGAGGGTTGCAGGCACGGGTATGGTTTGCGGGGGTTCTTGGTTGGTGGGTTTTGGAGCTTGGGAGAAGAAGGCGAGGAGAAGATATCGGGGAGAGGTATTCGGCGAGGGCGTGAGGGAGGTCGTCGGCGGTGGTGACGACGGAGACAGAAAAGGTGGCCTCCGCGGGTTCATGGGTGTTGGGGGTTGCGGGTTACCCGGGGAAAGAGATGGGATGACGGTGATCGAGGGAAAGTAAGAGGAGAGGGAGACGAGAGAGGTGAGCGACGAGGGTGGAGGCGGCGCGCGGCGAGGGCAGGGACGAGGTGCAGAGGCGTGGATTTCGTGAGCTCGGAGGCGGGAAAAAATTAAAAGAAGAAGAGGATGGGAGAGAGAGGAAACGTGGTGTTTAAATAAATAATAGTATTTAAAATATTAATATGTATACATATATATATAGAGAGAGAAGTACGTGGGATCAGGGGGTTAGAAGGTTAGGATTTAATATGCGTGTATTGGAGGAGAGAGAGACTGTTGTTGAGATTTATAAAAAAATATTTTTTTTGTTGAAAACGTATGTTAATAATGAGAAGGAATTAAAGAATATAATAAAAGTACGTTTTGAGATTTTGGTAAATACAAACCTACTCCAAAACACGTCCGGGTCGGGTCTAAAAATTCAGATTTAAAATATGAAAAATATAAGCGACTTCCAAATTTAAAATATGAAAAATATAAGCGACTTCCAAATTTAAAAATGAAAGCTCAGATAACGAAAATACATACCCCCAAGAACGGATGCACGTACGTGCGCGTAGCCATCCAAACACGTCCGTTTCACTGAACGGGACGAGAACAAGATGCGCGGATACTACCACGGGGTTAGGGATAACATGCAGGCTATGAAATGTATTTTTAAAATATTTTTCATGACTTAAAATGTTATATTGTAAAAATACGCATGCCAGATAAAATGCCAGTATGCAGTATACATGAAGGTGCGCAAGTCTACGCAACAAGTCAGGATAAATCATAAACATGAATCAAACAAGTTTCAGGCAAACGGGCCCGGTCGAATGCAATGTAAAATGTAAAAATACCATTCGCATCCAAAACACGATAAATCAGGAAAATACCATAATTAAGAAAATACGAGAACTAGAATTGGTATAAATGAACTAGGTTGTTACAATAGTACGAGTACCAACCCCTTTGTCCTAATGGACATCGGACAATATATAATACTTTGTATAAGTCCTCTGAGTTCAATAACTCAAACCCTGTGCGTCGTAGGTTGAAAACTGTGCTATGATTAAGAAGAATTACACCGTTATTGAATGCACCTTACCTAACCATCAACTGATATAGGTAAATATCATAAACATAATTTCAAAAATTTATATCTCACTTTATAAATAAACGTACAGATATATCAGTTTGAAATTGGTGCATAACAACGGATATTCAAAACCAAATATTTATCTTTAGGCAAAACCCAGGTGATTTCCTCAAATATCACCAACTACAAAGAATTCTGATATATTGTCAATATATTCACCCAATTCTCAATATTCTACTCCCACTCAGCATCTGTAACGCCATACAGATGTGGGAATCAAATCTGGTAAATACATACCATGGAGTCAGAATCTAATTGGGAAAACAGTTTTCAATTAACATTGCACAGTAGAACTGAAACATAAAAATGTTTCAAAGGGGTAGACGGGTATTCCTCGTAATGCCTCTTCCACTATTCAGATTCATGATAGTAACCGTATATTTTCTTGCCCTCACTCCAATCCCTTTATATGTCTTTATTTCTTACCTTATTTATACCATACTTAGGCTGCTTGGTTTTCTTCCTTCCCTACCTTTCGGCACTAGCCTAAAGTTTGGAAGAAGACTATCTAATAAGCGTAATAGGTGTACTCTCTTAACACTAAGAGCTCTCGCAACCTGAGAGAAGGTAAAGAGAAAAGACAACCGAATAATCCTATTCAATTTCTCCCGAACCGGAAACCATCCTCGAACTGAAACAAGTTCCTTCGAGTTCGTATGTAACTATACGATGGCATACCCAAGCAATATGGATCTTCATAGTGCTACAGAGTGTTCTGGAGAAATACAAAGGGTAAGTAGGAGTAGCAAGGATATATGCGACTTCGTCGTGAATGATAGTATCCGCAATTTCCTTTGCCATCACTCTAATCCCTTTATATGTCTTTCCTTATTACCTTCTATACAACACACTTAGGCTAATTGGTTTTCTTCCTTCCCCTACCTTTCGGCACCTGCCTATGCTTTGGAAGAAGATTGTCCAATAAGCGTAATAGGTGTACTCTCCTAATACTACGAGCTCTCGCAACCTGAGAGAAGATAAAGAGAAAAGACAACCGAATAATCCTATTCAATTTCTCCAGAACCGGAAACCATCCTCGAACTGAAACAAGTTTCTTCGAGTTCGTATATAACTATACGATGGCATATCCAAGCAACATGGATCTTCGTAGTGATATGGAGTGTTCCAGAGAAATACAAAGGGAAAGTAGGAGCAGTAGGGATATATGCGACTAAATGAAAATCTAAAAACCAAAATGTTTAAGAAGGTTCGGTTAACTTGGTTTATGAGTTTTAGTTTAGGGTCAGGTCATGGTCACTACCAAAGAGAGAGAGAGAGAAGAAACACTCAGCATGCACTCTAACCTAGATTAGATTGGTTAATTATTTTATCTAATCAGGATGGCTCCCACTGTTTTCTCGAATTCTCCTTCAAACCCTAAAAGGAGAACTAGTCGGGATCATCTGAAAATCACCGGAGGAGTAACACCTACTCATCAGTTGGAATCGGGACCCAACTATCATCGCATGATAACTTGATAGAAACCACTCAACTCACTACACTCCAAAAGGTATGCCCAATCCTGGCAAGTTTCCTTTATGTTTGAAACTCCCGATGTGGTTTTTCGCCCCTAGGACCCAAGTGATCTTGACGAATAATCAACAAATCAAAAGGTCCTAGTCAAGTTCAACCCGTCATTATCCAAGATTGCATTAGACCCACCTGCATGACTCTTGACGAATAAACAACAAAGTCACATAACCATCCTAACCAATCGCATTATCTATGCTACAGACAATCATTACTCAGCTACCGTACACCACACCTTGACGAATAATCAACAAACGCGGCACGAATACTAAGTAGTAATTATCTGAAATGACGGAGGGCTACGACTGGTTTTTGGCGAAAAAACTTTAACTAATGGACTTGATATCGTTGAAGGAACTCGAGTGGTTTTACAAATATATAGTGGTGTAAACTTTTGCTAAAGAGATCACTCCCTGTGAAGGGATCTAGGCTCTTTCCTCATCGAGTGAGGTGCAGGATATTCCTAACTGAATACCACGATGAAAAGCAAAAGAATCGACTATAGTGAAGTTATTACCAAGACGCAAACTTTTGCCCAAGTGGTCACTCCCCATGAAGGGATCTCGACTCTTGCCTCGTCGAATGAGGTGCTAGATATTCAGAACGAATACCGCTGTGCAAAGCAAAATGAAACGTCTGTAATAACAGTTTTCAAAAAAGGGTTCCAACAACATCATTTAGGTTTATTTTTTCTTGCATTAATCAAAATTAACGAAGTCCCAATAATTAATCCATATCACACCAAAAAAGAACGAAAATACAATGTACGTATATGCCATCCGCATTTGCCACTGGGCCCGTCATGCACCGTTAGGTTACTTAACTAATGGCAGAGCGGGGGCTGGACTAGCACGGATGCAAAACATATACAACATCTACTAGTATATATAAATATATATATATATATATATATATATATATATATATAACATTCGTCCCAGGCGTGATATAAGCAACATCACATAAAAGCGATAAGCAACACAGAATAACGGATAATCTAGGAGTCCCGGGTTTCAATTGAGCCGCAAATGAAACCCGGCGTTCCTCAGTCGTGTGGATAGCCTGTGTAATGTATAACCAAGACCCCTATGAGTGCGGCAAGTTACCCGCCAATAGCAGAAGTGAGGCAACCCCAATCAACAAAGTGAATGGGCCGCCCAGCACTTCACGGAATCCGGTAACTTGAGCACCCCTCCGTGGGTCGTCCTATACTCTCTTCGAGTGCGGCTAATAGCTCTCCAATTCTAGAGTGAGACCCATTCCGTCTCAACGCCATGAGATGCGGGCTAGTTGCCCTCTAGAACCCGGCTACTCGAGCACTCCACCGTGGGGTAATCCTAGTACAGAAAAGAAAAATATATATACAATGGCGACATCGACCTCAACTCGGTCGTGCCCCAATAAAAGAATATACAATCTGGCAGAGACGGCTGTTCACATGTCGGACACTTGTCCCACAATAATGAATATACAAATGAATCTGAACTGTACTACTACCATTGTACCATTAGTTATCCAACACGACAATCCAACCACAATATCAGCACAACACAGAACATCAACGTGAATATCATGTTCGCAAACCCGTCTAGTTGAACATATAGCAACTAGTCGGGTTGTACCGCTCAATGATATTCACGGTCGCAGATATTAACATATGCACTGATAAACACGTATCCAAAATCTCAATCGACAAAATTTTTTCCATATTGGCCCCAAATGCAAACCAGCACTCAAACAAATCTGGGCCAAAAACATACATCCCAAAAATCACATTTCCATATAATAGAGTGCCATAAGAAATTTAGCGCAAAATGGCCACACATCGACGGTGGAACCGCCGCCAATAGGCATATTATATGGCGGTTCCGTGGCTATATAGTTGGCTCACATGCCCAAATTTCTTGAGGTGCTCTAAAAATTCCTGCACGTCTTTTTAAGACAATCTGAATAATTTTTAAACAAGTTTTAAAAAACGACAACAAGCATATCAAAATGGAATTGTGATTAGGAAAATTTGGTCGTTCGATATTTTAACCTTATGCAAACTAGCTGGTAAAGGTTTATGGGGTGGCTATGATACCATGTTGGGGTTTGCTAGCGTCCTGGCCATCTATCGTGACCGATGCGGAAATGGTGTTTAAAAAACTTTTGGCGCTAAAAAACCTGTCTTAGAATCGAACCATAAACCTAAAACTAGCTACAAAAGATAGAAATGTTATACCGAACGATTCATATCCTTCGGTCTTTTACCCTCTTCTTTGGCTCCTTGAGGTGTCTTCAATCGAGCTTGGCTGCCGGCCTTCCTCCGTTGAAGATGATACACCCGAGAGATGTAGCTCATGGCTCTAGCTCCACACTAAGAATCTAGTGAAGCAACTAGGGACTCTAGGTTGCTAATCTAGAGTGCTTAAGAATGTAGTGAGTTGCTCTAAGTGTGTATCTGTTGGATATGTATAACCTAGAGGCCATTATTATATATGTATACATGTGGATGCTGGGGATATGTATGTACAGGACATTCTCGCTCAGTTATATAGTATATTATTTGAGTTGTCTTTATCAGGATATGTGTATTTGTTTCTATTGATGTTTTATCCAGCTTGCACAAATTGATAAAGACTTGACACAGTAGTATATTATGGTTTGACTTTATCTTAACATGTGCATATGTTATACTCGATATTACATATGGCGGTTACATGTTGATAAAGCCCGTAGGATCTTGCTTGACTACCTGTGTTGTGATGGCGATCATACTTGTGGGAGCAGGGTAGTTCATAAGCACATCCTTAAATGGTCCCCAGTCGTGTAAGTATTGAGACTGGGCATTGATACTCCAGAGTAGACTAGTGTATACGTTTTTAGACCCTGACGAAGGGCTATGGTTGGTCCCGCGGCCAATGGTCTGATGCACCTAAGATCGTATACAGGTGCCCACTGGGTGTGAGTACACTGGACTGACTCGCCGAGAACTTCTAGATGGTACTATACCTATCGTCAGATAAAAGTTCTCAGGTGACATGTGTACAGGTTAGTCTTCGGACCTGAGATCGTGATTCGTTTCGTGTGATTTCCCACTGTGCTTTGATCACGGCTCTACTGAGTCGTGCAAACAGGTTTTGGTTGGATACAGTCCCGAGCCATATGGAGGCAGTGAGTGATTGTTGGGGATTCGTCTCTCCCGGTATTGGGAGTCGATATCGCACTGTGTTTGATTGGTCAGGACCATAAGACCTTGGCCAAGGCAGTTGGGATTTACTGATAAGTTGATCGGTAGTTTCTCGGATTGGTCATGAGCCTCATCAGCACGAATTATTGGGTTATTAGAGTCTGACGTTTACCACCCCCTAAACCCGGTATGCAATACTCTTAGACGAAGAGACCAGACTGTACGGAGATTTTCACGGATAGGCTCAGTAGGAATTCGGACAAGTTTGCTCGTCGGCCTTCCTTTTCGACAGGTACCTGGATAGCCGTTACGTGCAGCTAGTACTATTGACGTGCTTGTGGTTAAACCCACTACTAGCGTGTTGTTGAGTCTTTAGAGTCCCACACAGAGGGTTTCCCTGCTTCGGGCGAAACGATGTAAAGGCCGTATAGTTTTACAGCAGGGTTCGATCATACACGTGTACTAGATACACTGATCATGATTCGGACAGATAATACTAGTGGGCTTTGGTTTAAGCCGAATCCTAGTATTATATTCTTAGATTATTTTTGTTTCTTTGTATTCATATTTTTCGGAATACGGATACGGGTATGTATATACGGTGAGGGTTATTCTTGTAATTGTGTAAGATGCTTCTAGAAGAAGACACCTCATTTTAGTTTTTATTATTTTGATTAAATGATTAATGAGGTGGAGGTATGAGGTGTTCATTTGTATTAAATGAAGCATGGATATTTGGTGACTCATGTAATGACTCGTGGTTTACTATTGAGGCAAAGTGGCTTCAAGATATTTTGGTGAATTATTGGATGCTTGATAATTCACAAGTCTTAGCCATTCTTCATTCATTCCAACTTGAACACTCTCTCTCCTCCAATCTTCTCTTCTTCTACCTCAAACCCTGATAGTCTCATGTGTTGAGAAACCTAGGGTTCTTGAGACAAAGCAATCCATCATCACTCTCTAGATCATCTAGGCTACTTGGATTAGCATACTAAGTAACCTAGTTACCTCGGTTTAGAAGTAGAAGCTCAAAATAGACACTCTCGGGCGGATCATCTTTGACGTGATGAGGCCGACGATCAAGCACGATCCGTACACTCTTTAAGGAGCTAAAGGAGAGGATTGAAGACCCGAAGGACTTGAGCCTTTAGGTATAAATTTCTATCATAGTAGATAGAACCCTTTAGCTTGCTAGTTAGGTTTATGGTAGATCCGGTGTTAACGGGTTATTCTAGCGCCAGTTTAAATCGTTGTAAAATTTTTGTTCCGCAAACGGATGCGGATGATGGCCAGGGCATTATTTTAACCCAACATGGTATCAGATCCAACCCATAAAACCTAAACTAGCTAGTTTTGACGTGCTTAAAAGATCAATCGACAAATATTTCCGAAATCACAATTTCAAATTCCATGTTTCTGCCGATTTTCAAAAGTGTTCAAAAAATTATTTCCAATGCCTTAAAAATTCGTGCAGGGTATTTTAGGAATTCACAAGAAATTTGGGCATATAAGTCCATAAGATATTCGCGTAACCGCGGCAGAACAAGCTTGTTTGCGGCGGTTCCGCGGTCGTTGTAGGGCTTCTGTGCACAAAATTTCTTATGGAGCTCTACTGTTTGGAAATGTGATTTCTGGGATGTTTAGTTTCTAGCCCAGATTTTTTTGAGTACTGGATTGCACTTAGGGCCAATACAGAAAAGATTTTTGTCGATCAAAATTTTAAATGCGTAAGTTTCAGTGCATACATTACTATCTGCGACCGTGAATGTCATTAGAGCGGTATAACCCGTCTAACTGCTATATGCTCTTTTAGACGAGTTTGCAAACATGACATTCACGTTGATGTTTTGTGTTTTTACTGTGGTTGTAGTTGGATTGTCGTGATAGATAGCTTGCGGTGCAATGGTAGTAGTACAGTTAAGATTCATTTGTACATTTGTTATTGCGGGGCGAGCGTCCGACATGTGGACAGCCGTTACAGCCATGTTGTATATTATTTGATTGGGGCACGACCGGGTTGAGGTCGATGTCACCATTGTACATATTATTTTTCTTTTATGTACTAGGTTTATCCTACGGAGGAGTGCTCGAATAGCCGGGTTCTAGAGAAAAACAAGCCCCATCTCATAGCGTTGAGACGGATGGGGCTTCACTCTAGAATTGGTAGGCTATTCGCCACACTCGTAGGAGGTATAGTATGACCCACGGAGGGGCGCCCAAGTTACCGGATTCCGTGAAGTGCTGGGTGGCCCATTCACTTTGTTGATTGGGGTTGCCTCACTTCTAGGATTGGAGGATAACTTACCACGCTCATAGGGGTCCAGGTTTTCATTGCACGGGCTATCCACACGACAGGGAATATCGGGTCTTATTTGCGGCTCAAATGAAACCCGAGGCTCCAAGATAATCCACCATTCTATGTTGCTTGCTGAGATTTTGTGTAGTTGCTTATATCATGCCTGGGACGAATGTTATATATATTTATATATATACTAGTAGATATATTTGTATATGTTTTGCACCCACGCTAGTCCAGCCCCCGCTCTGCCGTTAGTTAAGTAACCTAACGGTGCATGACGGGGCCCCGTGGCGAATACGGATGACATATACGTATATTTTATTTTCGTTCTTTTCTGGTGTAATAGGATTAATTGATGGGACCGTATTATTTTTTTTTTAATGCAAGAAAAGAAACCTAAAAAGATGTTGTTGGAACAAATTTCGAAAAACTATAGTTATATTCTTACGCTTTGCATAGTGGTATTCGGTCGTGAATATTCAGCACCTCATTCCAGGAGGCAAGAGCCGAGATCCCTTCGCAGGGAGTAACCACTTGAGCAAAAGTTTATACTGTGAATTACTCAGTTTTCTTCAAAACCACAAGTTTTCAAAAGCGGAGCCTAAACCACTCCTTTTCAAAACTACTCAGGTTCCTTCAACGATATCAAGTTCATTACGTTAAAGGGTTTTTCGCTAAAAACCCAGCCGTAGCCCTCTGTCATTTTAGATAGGTACCACCTAGTATTCGTGCTATGTTTGTTGGCAAGCGTCAAGACATAGTGAATGGTAGCTGAGTGATATTTATCTGTTGCATGGATATGCGATTAATCGAGACAGTCGTACAGCTTTGTTGGCAAGCGTCAAGAGTTTGTACGGGTGGGTTCGAGTTAATTTAGGACAATGATGGGTTGAACTTGACTAGTGGCCTATAACTTGTTGGCAAGCGTCAAGGTTATAGGTCGTTAGGGGCAAAAACCACATCGGGAGTTTCAAATATACATGAAACTTTCTAGTGTTGCATACCTTTTGGAGTGTGGTAACTAGAGTAGCTTCCATCTAGGTTATCATGCGATGATAGTTGGATCCCGATCCCACTGATGAGTCGGTGTCACGACCCAAAAATTTAGCCCGTAACCGGCACTTAAACTACGTAAGTCTACAGGCGTACGCAACTTAAGTAAGACAAAACCCAGAAATCTAAACTACCCAAAACTGGATAAGCGGAGAAAAATATAGTTTAAATCATTCAGAAAATCTCAAGTAAAATCTTTAACTTTAGTTTTCTTCTTGAAAATTTCGGCAGCACCTCCTTTGTAAGAACTAGCCCCGAAAACGGGTACAACATAAATAATATATAAAGCATCCCAAACGGGTGCAAATCAAGCCCAACGGCGGAGCCAACCACTACAAGCATATATATACGACGCCGAAGCGAAGAAATATAAAAGAAAACTGCATAAAGAGTAAAACTTTTCAACAAGACCGGCTCCCACGAGCACGGCACCCAAAGTCATCAAAATAATAGTACAACACCGAATCCTCACAACTCGTCTCTAAGTCAAATACAAGAAGTGGTAGATGGAGAATACTAGATCCAACAAAAATATATACAATGTACAAACAGATAACCGCAAACCCATCTAAAAGCAAAGGCCTCACAGCCAACCGTAGCGGTATCCGCAAAAGTAGAGATGATAAAATACCCTGCCGCGACTACTCAGAGAGTACGTCCTGCAAAACACTGTGACACAACGGGGTGAGTTGCCAACTCGTGAATAGTAATTAACATTATACCGTAATCGCAAGTATGCACGAATAGCGATTAATCTATCACATGTAATCCGATAGCATAAGTATGACAATATGAATATGCAACAATCATGTAAAGGTACATCATCAGGGTACTACAACTACATGAAACAATGCATATCAAAATAATCCTGAGTGTGGGATGATATAATAAAACCTCATGCAAAAATCATCAACATGGAAAAACCCCAGTGTCCCTCACTGACACACCAAATCCTGACATCCTCAGGCACCACATCCATAGATCGGCCCTCACATCTTGTAAGTCTCATGGAATCTGAGTGTCCAACATCGACACCCAAAACATCATGAAAACATATACCAGTAGGTATCTATCTATCTATCTATCTATCTATTTATCTATCTATATATATATATATATATATATATGTATGTATGTATGTATGTATGAGGATATCAACCACGTATGTCCACCGACGATACGTAAAAATCATGGAAACCTGAGTGTCAAACATCGACACTCGAAACATCATGAAACCCGTGTCTAGTATCGACACGCAAATCCTTATAACTCAGACGCTATCACCACGACTGGCTCTGACGATATGTCGTGCATCACTCCGGTCGGTATCCCCACGATAACCGCCGAGTTCAAATACAATCACCGGTAGGTAGTGGTCCCTCTGTCAGGGTTATCGTCTACACCACGAAATCACCACTCGCCCCGGGATACCATACCGGGTCCACCATGTACCCGCAGACGGTACCTCCTGCTCCTCGAATCGGGTATCACAAGCCAAATCTCAGAACCGAGAAATCACATGGTGGACGCACTGAAATATCATATTAAGAGAAACCGGGTTTTCAAACAATACATAGTTTTCTTGAAATACCCCCACGGTTCTCAGATCCATAAATCATATGAAATCCATATCTCAATGCGTAAATCCATGAAAACTTATATATGCAACATAAAACAACAATATGAGCATATTAAAGAAAAGCCGCTCTTTTAAATGAATCCAGCTTTAAAATATATCATGCGGTTCCCAAATCCTCCGAAAACAAGTGCAGCATCATATGAGGTGTACATGTAATTGTAGCAAGGTTTAAGTATCTACATGTAAGCAAGTGTGTATGATCCATCTCATAGCGCAAATGCACAATAACCTACGTCTCAATATCACATGTCAATACAAAACCACTTAGGGTATATGCAACTATAGCAAGATATGTGGGTGTACATGTCAGTATGTATGCATGATGTACAAGTAGCTACAGCAAGGTATGTGAAATGGAATAAGAGTCCCTATCTCAACTATCTCTGTCCAATACAATATCATGTATGTATGTAGGTTGTGTGTGTCATGGCAATTACCGACGCTGTGGGTGTAGCATACAAATCAGTGCTCGTGCAACATGAACCGTCAGTAATGTGTTATGTCTAAAAGTTACAAGTCAAGGTACAACAGGTAATATTATGAAATGGCGTTCTTATGCAATCAACACATATGCGAATAACAAGCAGCTATCATATCATATCAGCCCCGACGCATAACGCCATACGGGCGATTTCCCCGTGGATATTAAATCTACTCACCGATGGTCTCGAGCTATGAAAATCCAACCACCTGCTTCCCCTTGTTCGCAGCGTCCGAAGCCCCCGCTTGCGATCCTAAAATTTCACAAACACATCACATAAGCTAAATATCCTACATCGACGTAAAGACGACGAAAAGCAAGGATAACGCCCAGAAAATTACACTGCGCACCTAGCGCACTAAACGTGCACGACATCAGCAAAAACCCTAACTAGGGTCGCTAAACTACGAAACACTAAGTCTAGACTTTGATCGTCCTGATCGCGCAAACCCAATACAAACAAATACGAGGAATATAATAGATATAACCTCGTAACGACCAATTGAACCCACATCGAAAATACACCGAAACCTAGCAAGCAACTTATCACAATATTTCGCACAAGTTCAAAGCTAACACATATCTAGTGATTTCAAACATCTTATAATAGCTTACCTAAGCTCTCCAAACCACTTCCATATTTTTAAAACTTGCTAATCAAGTTTTAGCAAAAACCTAGTAATCAAAAACCCTTAATTAGACAAAGTAATATTTAACAATAATTATCATTTTCTACCACTAGAATAAGTTTTCATAAACTTCAATTAACAATAAACACTTCATCAAGCTTAAACCCAAATCTTGAATTTCTTAAAAATTATTACTAATGAAATTATCATGAGTTTAAAGCTAAATTAATCATATAATTAACTAACTTAAAGTTTTAATACAATAAAAATTAAAGACTTGATTTAGAAATTATACCTCTTAAGAACACAAAAGATCAACTAGCTCCATCAAAATTTTCCACCAAAAATGATGTTTTTCAAGAAAATCCAAGCTAGTTAGTGAAGGAAAGTGATGGTTTTATTTTTGTTTAGGATTTTATGGATTTATTTTTGAATTTTTTGATGAGTTTTTGATCTTGGAAAATGAAGAAATTGAGTTAGGAAAAATTTTGGAAAGAAATGAGGGGGCTCGGCCATATAAGGAAATGGGGGGGGAGGTAGTTTTGTGAATTTAGTGAAGAAAGTTCTAGCAAAAAATCATTAAATGCTTTAATAAATGCATTTTGCCACCTTTCTTTTTTTTCTTTTCTTTATAAATTTAAATCCTTTTGCACTAAAAAAAATCTAGATATTTGAAGAGAAGCTTCCAAAATAATTGTAGTGATGATTTCCAATGATTCTCATTTAGAAGTAATTACCCCAATTTAAGTGTTTAATTTACCACTTAAGATAATATTTTATTAGGGAAAAATTCTATCTGAACCAAAACTTCCATATACCCCCAAAGTTTGCGCACTAGCTTTATTTTAGCTAAACTAGGTGCCGGCAAGTCTGTACAGAGGTTTGATCACAATCGGGTTAAAACGGAAAATACCAACTATTTTACCCTAAAACGGAAAAATTCGCATAACGATTTTCTAAAACGTTACAGTAGGATTACTCTTGAGAGATTATTTCACTTAACAATCAATACTATAAACCAAGTAGGTGTCTAGAACGGTGTTAGCGGGGCTACGCCTCCAGAGAAAAGATGTTATATAATTAAGGAACTTAGCGAAAGCGTTGGAAAACCTCCCTCAAAGTACCAACACTGGCCTGGACAAAAGGTTAAGCAAGTATTGTAATGTGCGATTAATCCTGACTAGTTCTCCTTTTAAAGTTTGATGGAGAATTCGAAGAAACAGTGGGAGCCATCCTGATTAGATAAACTAATAACCAATCTAATCTTACAAGAGCGCACGCTAAGTGTTTCTTTTCTCTCTCTCCAGGTAGCAACCATTTCACGCCCTAATCAAGATAATAAAATGTATCGCTTGACCGATCTAAATTCGGGGCTAGGGAACGTCGGTTCGGCTCTAACTTATAACAGCAGTCATGAGTACGAGCAAGGGAAAGAGGATTGCATGAATTCTTTGATCACCCCAACGAAGAAGAAGCACATTATTGCGTCTTCTTCAGGTGTTTTTGTTATTGAGAACTGTTTTTCGGTCAGTCCTACCTCCTGAGTACTAGATACCAGTTCAGGATCTCATATCTATAATTTATTGCAGGGACTGAGAAAAATTACGATGGTTGGATTTGGTGATATGTCCCTCAGAGTAGGTAACAAAGCATAAGTTGATGTTGCAGCCGTCGGTGAATATCACCTAGTGTTGCCAAAAGGCAATACTATGATTTTGAACAATTGCTACTATGTACCTTCCATGGTTTGCAATATCATATCAGTTTCTTTACTTGATAAAGATGGATATAAGTTTGTTCTTGATAGAAATATCATGAACATTTACCTTAATCAGGTATTGGTTACAGAAGGTACACTGTGTAATGGTATCTATGTTCTAAATCAAAACACAATTTTCAATGTACAAAACACATGCAAGAGGAAAAGTTCAGAAGAGAACGAATCCTACTTGTGGCATTGTAGACTTGGTCATATCGGAGAGAAAAGACTAAGTTGCATAAAGAAGGATATTTGAATACGTTCGAATTTTCATCTTATGAAACTTTTCAGTCCTGTCTCAAAGGAAAAATGACCAAATCTCCGTTCACCGGACACGAAGAAAGAGCAGCAGAGCTCTTGGGACTCATACACAGTGATGCATGTGGTCCGATATCTATACATATAAGGGATGGGTTCTCGTACTTCATCACATTCACTGACGATCTCTCTAGGTTCGGATATGTGTATCTCATGAAATACAAATCTGAAGCTTTTGAGAAATTCAAATAATTCAGAAACGAAGTAAAGAACCAGATTGGCAAAGGTATCAAGATCCTCCGATCTGATAAAGGAGAGAAGTACTTAAGTACGGAATTCCGGGACTTTCTAAAAGTGAATGAAATTCTCTCTCAGCTTACTCCTCCGTATACACCACAGCACAACGGTGTATCGGAGTGGAGGAACTGTACCCTATTGGACATGGTTCGCTCCATGATGAGTAATGCCGAGTTGCCTCTTTCATTTTGGGGATATACCCTCAAAACAGCTATATATGTATTAAATAGGATTCCAACCAAAACCATGCCTACCACTCCACATGATATATGGGAGGGAATAGACCATACCTTAATTTTGTTAAGATATGGGGTTTTCCGGCTTATGTTAAAAAACAAAATCCGGATAAGCTAGAGGCATGATCAGTTTTGTGTAATTTTGTAGGATATCCTAAATATTCCCAAGGATATCTATTCTACCATACCGAGGAATAAAAGGTGTTTGTTTCTCGCCACACCGTCTTTTTAGAGAAGGAATTTCTTGCAAAAGAAATTGGTAGGAGCGCGGTAGAACTGGAAGAAATTCCAGAGGGACAAACTATAACTGAAGATTGGGTAGAACCAGAGAATTCAATAATCCCGGACGAACCTCAGCCACTACGCAGATCTAGTAGGATTTCTCATCCGCCCAAGAGATACTACGGTTTTCTCATAGATGGGGATCGAGAGGATTGCATCTTGGAAGAAGATGATCCTACTAGTTTCAGGTAGGCCATTATCAGTAGAGACTCTGATAAATGGCTGGATGCTATGCTATCCGAAATGGAGTCCATATACACCAATAAAGTGTGGACCTTGGATATTGCTCCACCTGGGATAAAACCCGTTGAATGCAAATGGATCTACAAAAGGAAGTTTGGTGTAGATGGGCAGGTGGAAACCTATAATGCTAAACTTGTTGCAAAAGGTTTTCGTCAAAGACCAGGAGTGGACTATGACGAAACCTTTTCTCCAGTGGCTATGCCCAAATCCATTCGGATCCTACTTGCCATTGCTGCCTTCCATGACTATGAAATCGGGCAGATGGACGTAAAAATGGCTTTTCTAAACGGAAGTTTGGAAGAGTGCGTGTATATGGATCGGCCAGAAGGTTTTGTAGACCGTGGGAGCAGCGGAAAGGTGTGCAAGTTGCTTAAATCCATTTATGGATTAAAGCAGGCATCGCGGAGATGGAACATTTGTTTTGATGAAACAGTCAAGGACTTTTACTTCATCAAGAACGAGTATGAGCCTTGTATATATAAGAAGATTGTAGGACGAACTGTCGTATTCCTAGTCTTGTATGTGGACGACATTATCTTGATAGAAAATGATATTCCTATGCTACAATCAGTCAAGCTGTTCTTGTCACAAAGGTTCTCCATGAAGGACCTGGGTGATGCCTCGTACATTCTGGGGATTAAGATCTACATAGATAGATCTAAGAGATTATTGGGACTTTCGTGGTCCAGGTACATAGAGACCATACTAAAGAGATTTAGTATGGAAGATTCCAAGCACGGTAACATACCCGCACTGCTGATTTGATCTCAAAAATATCTAGTAACCGCAATCAAGAGCGGCGTCGCTTGGTAGCTAGCCGGTGAATACGGGTCGGTCCACAGGGATGTTATGAATTTCCTAAATGTTCTTGCGAGCTAATTCCGAAGGGTGTTCGGATTGATTATTAAATCTAAAAACTAAATCTATCTATACTAAAATTATCTAGATCTAAATCTTGCTAGGGTTAGGTTTAGGAATGGTTTGGAAATGTAAATAAATCTCAACGCTTTCTATACCCAAATGAAGATCTATAAGGAGTTATGGTAATTATCAATAAAGGGGATTAGATCCATTCGGGAAGGTGTTCCTTCCTCTAGGTTCTTGTCCTTCCTTTAGAGATCCTTACCCTAACCTCCATGGAAAACGCGCGCAATCGGGCCTTTATACTACTGTATCACTGCTATCTCGAGGGATAGGGTGCCGTAGGGCGCGGTGTGTGCGTGTATGCATGGAGTCCTATAGATTATATGTGATGGGTAAGAAAGGGGTGAGAGATCTCATCTCTCAAAAGCCTTCCCCAAAGCTAACATCTAAGACAAGGAATTAAAATCTAAACTAGAGCAATTAAATAAAACTACTTACAGATGGCTCTCTCCAAACATCAATACAGGGTTGTCAGATCTGAATTCATGAAATGAAAAGAGGCACCGATGCTCTCCAAAAGAATTCTAAAATTTATTAATGAAGGGAGGCATCGGGAGGCATGAGAAAATACAATGATTTGGGTTCTATTTATAGCACATAGAAACCCTAGGTTACAATTGATTCGCACGTCTGCTTTTACAAAAATGCCCTCTAAGAAAAAGACCAAGTCAACAAGCCTCGCACCGCCACAATTTTACGTGCCGACACGGGCCATACCCGGCCGCGGAACCGCGGCCCGAGGCCAGGTTTGGCCGCGGTTCAACGGCCAAAAGTGGGAGTTGAGTGTTGCAATTTCTGGGTCTGGCTTCTATTGACTTGTGATTCCTGTTTCTATATGTCCTTTTCCAATTGGGCTTCTAGGTCTTCTCCAGATCTCTAGTGAATAATTGCAGTGGACTTTTAACTATTTCTTTATGTCGCTGCCTTTATACTCGGTGAACTGTTGTTCATTGTTTCTCACAATGTAGGCGCGATCGAGATTTCACCGTTTATCATTTGTTGTCTCACTTTTTCAATGTCTTTTCATTGTTTTCACTGTTTTAGATCCAAGAACCTGTAACCTGTAACATGTAGCAGACATGCGTCAAAAGCACCTGTTTATTTATAAAACGAATAAGAATGGGGAATATAATAATGCAATATTATGGTATGAACAACTGCATGGAATCACACTCTCCAAAGAGATGTCTCCCAAAACTGATGAGGAGAGGGTTCGCATGAGCATTATACCCTACGCTTCGGCGGTAGGATCTATAATGTATGTGATGTTGTGTACCAGACCAGATGTAGCATACGCACTTAGCGTGGTGAGCCAGTATCAGTCAAACCCGGGTGAGAATTATTAGACAGCTATGAAGAACATTCTCAAGTATCTGAGAATGACTAAGGAGTTGTTCTTAGTATACGGTAATGGAGACCTTAAGGTTGAGTCCTTTACCGATTCTATCTTTCAGAGCGACAAAGATGACAGCAAGTCTGTCTCGGGTTTTGTGTTTACCCTGAACGGAGGGGCGATGTGTTGGAGGATCCCCAAACAGGACACCGTCGCAGACTCGACTATGGAGGCTGATTACATTGCTGCAAACGCCGCCGCAAAAGAAACAGTTTGGATGAAGAAGTTCATTACTGAACTTCAGGTAGTTCCATCCATTGTTGATCCAATACCTTTGTATTACGATAACAATGGGGCTATAGCTTTAGCGAAGGAACCACGATCCCATCAGAAATCCAGACACATCTTAAGGCGGTATCACCTGATCAGGGAGATCATAGATCGCCAGGAGATCGAGGTACGGAGAGTGAATACAAAAGAAAACACGGCAGATCCATTTACAAAGGACCTCCCTCAAGCGCAGTTCGAGCGACTTTTTGAGATGTTGGGTATGCGATACGCCAACTGCTGGCCTTAGAGCAGACGTTGGGTATTCGGTATGCCAATTACTGGCTTTTAGTGCAAGTGAGAGATTGTTGGATATGTATGCCCTAGAGGTTATTATTGTATATGTATACATGTGGATGCTGGGGATATGTATGTACAGGACATTCTTGCTCAGTTATATAGTATATTATTTGAGTTGTCTTTATCAGGATATGTGTATTTGTTTCTATTGATGTTTCATCCAGCTTGCACATATTGATAAAGACTTGATACAATAGTATACTATTATGGTTTGACTTTATCTTAACATGTGCATATGTTATACTTGATATTACATATGGCGGTTACATGTTGATAAAGCCCGTAGGATCTTGCTTGACTACCTGCGTTGTGATGGCGATCATACTTGTGGGAGCAGGGTAGTCCATAAACACATCCTTAAATGGTCCATAGTGTCACGTCCCGTTTCCCAGTGTACGTCAAGAGGACGCGACGAGGCCGCTATGTATTTACTCAGAAGTAAATACGCTAAGCGTAACTAAGCAATATAAAGTAAAGTACACAGAATACAGGAATGTAAATGAACAACAACTTTATTTATTAAACATTCTTTTACAGGTACAACTAAAATGTAAATACATGAGTAGAAAGCGATGCCTAAACAATGGCATAACTGAAATGAAATAAATATGTACAAGTGCATACAGTTCTGGGTCAAATGGTATCTGCTCCAAATCTTCAGTATTGGGCTCGATCTCCAATGGGTCCGAAACACCTGACAACATTCCAAAGAAAGAATAAAAGGAATGTTGTCAGCGAACAATCGCTCGGTAAGTCCCAAAGATGAGTAGAGATAGAATAGACAGAAAGAGAATATAACTTATAATGTTTGATTATATTGTTAACGCTGTTGTTTGTAGCTTGGTACAGAAAATGCCAGTGTATATGAGAGGAGCCCCACTCTTCCGGAGACTAAAGTATATGGAGCACAAGGAACCGTTCAGCCACGGTAAAACGGCAATGGATATTCAGGTTATGTGTATTATGGTTACAGTCTCGTGCCACTTCTAACACCTTCCGTACCAATCTACCCCATATAAACCCCGCGATGTCTTTTGTATTGATTGTATGGTTTTGTTATATAGATGGATGACTTGCCGAAACCATGATATCAGTAAATGAAATGGATATAAATAGAGATTCATGTAGACGGAGTATATCCATGGTTCGGTTCGGTCAATATAGATTGATATAGATTGAATAGACGGATTCATGTTGAATTGTAGTTTATACTTGAATCACATTCAAGTCAGATTGATTAGATTGAGACTCAGTCTGAGTCAGATACTTTGAAAAGAACTTGAAATCCTGAATTAGTTTTGATGTTATCGGTAACTGTTGCATATGGACGGCAGGATTTGTGTCTTTTTCCAAGACAATTATCGTGTTGATAACACCGTTTGTTAGATTGTCTGCCTTAAATAGGCAAGCACCCATATTCTCCGGCTCCCTGAGGCTCAAGAGAACTGGTCCCACTTAAACCTATGTTTACTATGGTCCTTATTGTAATTTAACGTAACTTGAGGGGGTTTTATGTAAAAATAGTTTGATATAATTTTCAAAATACACCACAAGTATTTAATTATCGTTTTTAGGGTTTTCATATATGTGTATTTTATAAATGTGAAAATTCTAGTGAGTAAAACCTAGTTTTCATAGTACAGGGTATTTTATTGAAATGTTGGTATTGTTTTGTATTTGGATGGTATTTTCATATAATGGTGATTCCTTTAATTTAGAAAACTTGGAATATTTATATAATATAATTAAAATATATATTTTGATAATAGTTATATACATATGTATTTAATGAAAATAAATTTTATTTATTTTCTTGTAGAAATCTCATTTTCTAAAGAAAAATGCATTAAAATTCTGTCGAGATCGAATGCTTCTTTCGAAGGTCTGCATCTCGCTCTACTAGGCCCGAGGATGTACGATAACCCACACCATACCGAACGGGATCCCCAAAAGTGGGTTGTATAGGCGCAATTGCAAGGAATTGTTTAATACACGTTTTAAAGAAATGATTTCGCAAGTTAATAGTATTTATTTGTAATGTCGTATTATCCCATAATTATATTCCCAAAACTTCATCGTGCTATGTCAAAGATGTGTGTTGTGATGAGGTAGGTCATTATCTCGTGAGTTATCTAAAGGTAATACAATTTTTATGTTGTTTTATATCGAAACTAAAGTATGTGGTATTTTACTGTAAAAATACAATAAAAATTGCATAGAAGAATATTTTGAGATGAAACTTGTTTTAAAGTGTTTGTTAAACATTATGTGAGAGTATGGTATTTTCTTGTTTAAGAAAAATAGAGATTTTAAAGAAAACCGAATCGAAAGTCGGATTAACTCCGCTTCCGTCGGGTTTTAGAAATGAAAGTTTTTAAAGAAGAAGAAGAGAGAGGGTGTAACAACCGAGTCCAGTTCTACAAATTTCTGTTACCGTATGGGTTGTTGTGGTATTTATTTCATTTATCATGCTTTGGCTGTTACTAGTTATAGTTTACCCCGACATTTCATTTTCTTGCATATAACAATTTAATTCATTTGAAATAATTTAAAATATACTTGTCTTGGCCTGCTCGATACCCTAACACTGTGGTAGCGTCCTTGCATCGTGTTCTCATCCCGTTTAGTGGAACGGACGTGTTTGGACGTCTACGCGCACGTACGTGCGTCCGTTCTTGGGGGTATGCTTTTTCAGTACAAAATCCTTCATTTCAATTTTTGGAACTTGCTAATAATTTTCATGTTTCAAATTCATATTTTTGGACCCGACCCGGGCGCTTTTCTGAAATGTTTTACATCCCGCTGAAATTCAATTACTCGAATTTAAATTCAAAGTCGAATTATAATTTTACCTCTTCTATTTCTGTTACAGTTTTAAGCTAGCAATATCTTCAAAGCTATTAGTAAATCTTTATTTATTATTTTCCTAATCTTCTCTCCAATCAACTAGAAAATATTTCCTATTTTAAAAAAATCCTTTTAAATTTTTCCCTAACCAATCAAAACCCCAGACAATCTTTCTTTCCCTTTTCCTTATATTTTTTTATTCACCACGAACCAATCAGGTTCTTCCTCTGCATGCACCTGGGCCCCACGAGCGCTAATCCCTTTCTCTTTCTCCTTCTCTCTCCTCCGCAGCTCTCTCTCTCTCCCCCCTTCTCTTTCTCTCTCCTCTCGCATCCACTCTCTCACATCTCGCAAACACTGTATACTTCTCGAGTCCCGTCACCGCGATGGAGATCCCGACGACCCAGCGAGGATCCCTGACCCGTGTGATTCTACTGTTCGCCGTTTGGACTCATTCCGTGTACCGTGCACGCGTCACGACCTTTCTCGCCGACGTGAGACGTTCCGTTTCCCGTATCGCGATCCGTCGAGGCAAGTGAAACTTGCTACATGCTATTCAAACTATTCTTATATTAATTTATCTATTTTCCTATTAAATCTTTAGATAGAATCGAAAGTCTTGAATTTCTAGTTAACCGCATAACGTTCCGTTTACATATTTTCTAGTCTAGAACTTGAAACTTAATTGTTGCATCTAGTTGATTATACCTAGTAATCACATGTATATGTTAGATCACATAATCACAATTGTTTTATAGCCATATTACCCTTTTGTAGTTTTACCCTATCGTACGACCGATTGCATACATTTAGCCTTATTCACGTTCAATTGCACCTATAGATTGTTTTTTATATATATTAATATGATTTTATCATCCACATGTGTAACACTGCATTCCTGAAATGTTAAAACTATTCCTTAAACCAAACCGATGACCGTACAACTAAGTAGTTTAATCTGCACCTGTTGCTATCATGTTACTGTGCTTGTTTATTGTTCTGATAGTATCATGCTGGTTTATTCATAACCATGATTATGTTAGTCGATTATGAGCATCCACATGTTATCTTGTACACCCTGACGTGACTTGCTATACATATTACTTGACCTGACATGGTACCGTACTCTCTTGACATGACTTGACATCTAAATACACCACTCGACTTGACCTAATGTACCATGGCTTTACCTATTACCTGATCTGGTGTCTAATGCCAACAAACCTTATATGTAGTCCTTACGGAGCGTTCCTGTTGTCCATCCAGACAAACATGCACCTACCTGATCCTGTATTGGCATTAGTTCTTGATTACGGAATACCTGACTTGACACTTATAACTTGGGGGTATGGGGAAATCAATGATGAAACCTGACTTGTAACTCGACAGTTGCTTACTTTTACTGATCAGTTTTTTAGGCCAAGCCCGCCTCGTGACGATACTGTTGACATCGTTGGTCTGTATCCTTTTCCTTTTAGTGCCTAGCGGCACGTCTCGGTTTCAGCCCGAGAGTCTTAGACCGTGGTCCCGGGCATGCACGGGATACTATTGAGTTACGTCGATGATTCATCGAATTGATTTCAAAGACTTGAGAGTAGCTAACCTAATAGAACAGTTTAGTTTACTCACTGCACACTACCCTTCACTGCCCTAATTTATATTACTGTTACACCTGCTTTATCATTCATGATTATATTTGCATTGCCTGTTACCCTGTTTATACTTTATTACTTGATGACATGACGCGCTGACGTCTGGGTTTTGCATGGCCCAAATTCCGTACCTTTGCTGCAGTCCGAGCAGGAGTACTTCAGCCAGCAGGCTGAGCAGTGAGGATTCTGTAGTAGTTAGTTCTTTTACTTTCAACATTTTTCCTGATGTGAGCCCGCATTATGGGACATACATTCAAGTTATTTTGTACTGGATCTCTTGCTTCCGCATCTTTATTATTCTTGACTCATTTTATCTTGGTTTATGGACATGTATTAGATAGTTATATTTTGTTCTTGATATCTCTACAGCCGTAATGTGACTGTCGATGGATACTTCCTACCCACAGGTAGCATGGTTGGCTATGTCACGTGCCCAATTTAGCGTACTCTGGGAAGCGGGGTGTGACAGAGGGAGAGAGGACTTACTGGCTTTTGGACAAGAGAAGGGAGAGAGGAAATAAGGAAGGCTTCGAGGCATCATTTCGTTGCCGGAAACTCCTTGGAACGTCGCAGGAACTTCACCCTTCGCTATCTCCACTTGCACACTAAGAGGACTTGGGAATTTTTGAGAGTTTTGGCAGGGAATTTCTGAGTGAAGATGAGTGAAATGGAGTTTGGTATTTATAGGGAAAAATTAGGGTTTATAGGGTTAAAGATTGCATTGAAATTTGCATTAAAATGGGATTAAATGGTATTTTATTGTGCTCTGGATGAATGCAGAGAAAATAAACAATGTGAGATAAGTGGGGTAGTTGAAAGGGTGCTCGAGCAAAAATATGAGGGCATTAACTACGGGGGGAACCGGCGGACCAGGCTTTTGATGAATTTCGCCAGTCCAAAACCAGTGGAATGGCCTCGGATCGTCTCCACGTGTCCCTCACGCTTCACATACTCTCGTGCACATGTTTATTTAATCTGCAACTTATCATTCTACGTATAGTACACGTGCAAACTCTTGGGCTTCTAAAAGATTAAAAGAAAATTTTAATAAAAAGATAATGTGTCTGGGGGGATTCGATCACAGGGGCTACGTCACAGCAGTGCAAGGCTTTACCAATGTGCTACAAGTACTTTCTTGCTATTCTAAAGTAAAACAAATACTTAGAGTATACAAAGGATTGTAAATACCCCAATTGTACATTAACTTTTAAACAATTTTCTATACATTGAAATTGGAGTTGTTACAGTCTACCCTCCTTACAAAAATTTCGTCCTTGAAATTTACAATTTATTTTAAGAACTAGTTTGCAGATAAATGAGGATATCTTGCACGCATCTCATCTTCCCTTTCCCATGTTATTTCTCCTGGTGTGTCCTTTCTCCACATCACTCGAACCAAGGTAACTTCCTTGTTCCGAAGTGACTTCACCTCTCTATCCAGGATCTCAACAGGTTGCTTCTCACAAGATAAATCTGGCTGTACAGTGAGCTCGGAGTGATCAAGAATATGGCTGGGGTCACTCACATACCTTCTGAGTTGGGATATGTGGAACACATTGTGTACTCCTTCCAATGAAGGTGGAAGTGCTAAGCGATAAGCCACTTCACCGACTCGTTCGAGTATGTCGAACGATCGAATATACCTCGGACTAAGCTTACCCCGTATTCCAAAACGAATCACTCCACGGTTCGGAGATATCTTTAGAAATACGTGTTCTCCCGGTTGAAACTCCAAGTGACGGCGCTTTGCATCTGCCCAGTGCTTTTGTCGATCTTGGGCTATGCGCATTCTTTCTCTGATAGTACGATCTACGTCAACAGTTGCTACTATCATCTCAAGTCCAAGGAGTTCCCTATCTCCGATGTCGTCCCAACTTAATGGCGATCGACACTTCCTTCCATAAAGCGCTGCAAAAGGTGACATCCCTATACTTGCTTGGTAGCTGTTGTTGTATGAAAACTCCACAAGATGTAGGTGATCTTCCCACGATCCTCCGAAGTCTAGCATACACTCTCTTAGCATATCTTCTAAGATCTGAATACTTCACTCAGACTGACCATCTGTTTGTGGATGATAAACTGTGCTGAAGTTCAGACTTGTTCCCTAGCTAGCTTGCAGACTTTGCCAAAATTGCGATTGAAACCTAGTGTCGCGATCGGAGACAATGCAAACCAGTACTCCATATAATCTCACGATTTCCTGTATGAGTTCATGGGTATTAGAGATAGTACATTTTTGAAGATTTAAAATCTTACTTAGATTCTTACCTCCATATACTTCTTTACTAGTGTATCAGTAGATTGGCCAACTCGAAAAGGAATAAAGTGTGCCGACTTTGTGAGTCGATCCACAATAACCCATACTGCATCGTTACCCTTCATGCTGTGAGGAAGTACAGTCACGAAATCCATGGTGATGTGTTTCCATTTCCATTCTGGGATAGGTAACGGTTGAAGTAAACCAGTTGTCCTGTGATGTTCAGCCTTTACTTGCTGAAACACCAAGCATTTAGCGACGCTTCTGGCTACTTCACACTTCATTCCATGCCACCAGTAATTTTGATACAGATCTTTGTACATATTTGTACCTCCAGGTGTACTGAATAAGGAGAGCTATGAGCTTATTTCATCAACTCTTCTCACACAGGACCTTTAGGTACACACAATCTGCTGCCGTATCTCAAAGATCCGTCTTCATGAATGATGAAGTCTGTTCAAAGTCCATTTTCCACTTGTTCTATGATCTTTTGCAACTTAGTATCACTTTCTTGAGCTGCTTTGATCTGATTGACAATGGTAAATTGAACCTGTAAGTTCATCAAACTTGAAGCGTTACCTGGCATGACCATTTCAATCTCCATTTGATGCTGGTCTTGTTGAAGCTTCCACTGTGCAGTGAGATTTAATGCTAATGGTTGGCGACTAAGGACATCAGTACTACATTCAACTTCCCTGGGTGATATTGCAGATTGATGCCAAAGTCCGCCATGAGTTCTAACCATCTTCTCTGCCGCATATTCAACTCTTTCTGAGTAAACACATATTTCAGAATCTATGATCTGTGTATATGTCCACTCCTTCACCAAGAAGATAATGGCGCTAAATCTTAAGAGCAAAGATTACGTCCGCAAACTCCAAATGATGTGTCGGATAATTGCGCTCATGAATCTTCAATTGTCTTGAAGCATAAGCCACAACCTTCCCGTGCTGATGTAGAACACATCATAATCCTTTACCAGATGCATCGCAACGCAATTCGAAACCTCCAGATTGGTCCGGTATAACGAGACTAGGTGTTGATGTCAATCTTGACTTGAGTTCTACGAAATCTTGTTCGCATGCTTCTGACCACACGAATTCTTCATTTTTACGTGTGAGCTTGGTCAGGGGTGTTGTAATTTTCGAAAATCCTTCAATGAACCTTCTGTAATATCCTGCTAAACCCAAGAAACTTCGAATGTACTTCACTGATTTCAGTGTCGGTCATTCGCTTACTACTGAAACTTTAGTTGGATCCACAGAGATTCCATCGCCTGATACAATATGTCCAAGAAAACCAACATGATCTAGCGAAAACTCGCATTTGCTGTACCTGGCATAGAGTTGATGTTGTCGTAGAGTTTCAAGGACAATTTGTAGGTGCTCGGTATGTTCTTTCCGACTCTTAGAATACACCAGGATGTCGTCGATAAAGATGACAAAAAACCTGTCTAGGTACTCCCGGAAAACTTGATCATTAGGTTCATGAATATAGCTGGTGCGTTGGTCACTCAAATGGAATCACAAGAAATTCGTAATGTCCATAGCGAGTTCTGAATATCGTTTTATGGATATTAGATTATTTGACATTCACCTGATGATAACCCGAACGAAGATCTAACTTGGAGAAAACATAAGATCCACTTAGCTGATCGAACAGGTCATCGATGCGCAGGAGTGGATACCTGTTCTTTATAGTTACATCGTTCAAGGCTCTATAATCAATGCACATTCAATGTGAACCTTCCTTCTTCTTTACAAGCAGAACTGGTGATCCCCAACTTGAAGTGCTGGGACGAATCTATCATTTCATCAATAATTCGTCCTACTGAGTTCGGACTTCCTTCAAACCTTCCGGACTTAATCGATATGGTGCCTTGATCACCAGCTGTGCTCTAGGTACTAAATCAATGCTGAATTCAAGAGCTCGATTGGGAGGCAAACTTGATATATCTTCAGGAAATACATCGTCAAACTTTCGAACTATTTCTGGCTTTGATCCTTCCTCCGCTTGAAGTTTTGCAATCACTGCCTTCTTCAGTTTTGCCTTGTATGTACTTGGCTCCAGGGTACGGTCTCCACTTTTGAAATAAAAGACCGAATGCTCTGGAATCTCGAATCCTACCCTCCTTTGACGACACTCAATGGTAGCATAGAATGTTTCGAGCCAATCCATACCAAAAACGACATCGAAATTTGGTATGTCCAGCACCTTGAAGTCGGCATAGAATTCTATGCTGCAGACGACCACTAGACACAGATCGTATCCCATTACTGCCTTTAGATTGTCGTTCCCTGAACTGACATTCCAGCTAGATACGAGAGATTTGACTGGAATCGCATGAGTTCGGATGAACTGTAGCGACATAAAGCAATGAGATGCTCCAGTATCGAAGAGTGCTAGTGCAGGAAGTGGGGCTACTAAGATTGTACCTAAGTTATATGGGATGGGTTTTAGGTATAAGGAAAATGTATGGATATGTATATAGACTGAAGGAATGTTTGAAACGAAAGTGTTACCAGTAACGACTTGGCCGGTGGCTTTAGCCTCTTCCACAGTCATTATGAAAGCATGTCACCTCGGCACGTTCCTCCTTGCTGGAGGAGCATTCCTCTGTCCGTTCCTTTGTCCTTGAGGTACGTTCCATTGAACTTGATAGAACTGACGAGGAGGAGGTGCAGTCGGTCCACAAGGAGGTGGAGTAGGTAGTGCAAGTCGTGGAGAAGGTTCCTGGATGGCTAGGAACTGCTGATAAGCGATTGCTGGCCTTGGTGCAGCATTTGGGTTGTGTCTACGAGGACAAGACTGAATGTCATGAGTAGCTGAGCCGCAGACTAAGCAAAGGTGATTTGCACGCTGGCAGTCTTTCACCAAATGTCCATCTCTCCTGCAGTAAGTGCAAAAGGCTGGGTTGGACCGGTTGTTCGGTACTCCCGGTCTCCTGGGCACAAATGGTGGCCTTGAAGAGGCTCCTCCTGCCATCTGAGTGGCAGAGCGCTTCATCCCGGCAGATTGAGGTCTGCCCCTCGTTTTCACTACTGCCTCGTATCGGCGGGCAGCTTTCAGGGCCAATTCGTGGGTTGGGAAATCCCCTGTAGCTAAGACAGTTTGGATTTCCGAATCTAACCCTTGTTGAAATCGTCTTGATCGGATCTCAGCAGTTGGTATCAAATGTGTCGCGAACCTGTTAAGGTATTGTGTCAGCTGTGTAGTATGTGATATTTGAAAATCGAAATTGAGACATATCTTACCTACTGAGCATGGTAAACTCAGCGTCATACTCATCTACAGACTTGGTCCACATCGAACCCTGTTTTAGATGAATAAATTGATGCTCCATGTCGAATCGAGAAGTCTCAGGGAAGTTTTTCACGTCAAACATATCGCGAAAAGTCCTCCACTCGATCGGTTGGTCAAGACAGCTTTCTTCCGCCTTCCACCAGACCCGTGCATTGTCAGTGAGCTGCAGTTTCGCAACTCGAACCCAAGCGATCTTTAGCACTTGTGCCGCTGACAGATCATCTTCAATGCTCTGAGCCCACTCCTCAGCTTCCAGAGGGCTCTCTTTTCCTGAGAAGTACTTAGGGTGTAAAGCCCGGAATTTCTTTACCCCCGGGGCTTCTGCTTTTGGGCGGTTCATCAACATAGCAGTATGTTGTTGATATCCCTCCAGGAGGCTGCGAATCGCCTCAAGCAGTACCGTCTGCTCATTGATCGGAGCAATGACGGTAGGTGTAAGTGGTAGAGGTGGTGGAGTGTTGTTGAAATTAGTGCTAGTGTTGTTTGGGTAATCCGTAACCTTGAAAGAAAAATTTAAGATAGGACAGATTCAAAATATATGAAATTGGAAGATTCAAGGAATATCTAAAGAATGTTTTTAGTTGCTGGTTCTTATGTTATATCGCTTAGGACTTCATGCAGAATTAACCCGCATGTCCATGCAGAGAGGACCTGCATGTCCATACAGAGCTGACCTGCATGGGCCGCCAACAAAACCTGTCATGCCCCGCTTCCCGGTGTACGACTAGAGGACGCGACAAGGCCGTTACGTATTTACTCAGAAGTAAATACGCTAAGCGTAACTAAGCAATATAAAGTAAAGTACACAAGAGACGGGAATGTAAATGAACTGCGACTTTATTTATTAAACATTCTTTTACAGGTACAACTGAAATGTAAATACATTAGTAGAAAGCGATGCCTAAACAATGGCATAACTGAAATGAAATAAATATGCACAAGTGCCTACAGTTCTGGGTCAAATAGTATCTGCTTCAAATCTTCAGTGTTGGGCTCGATCTCCAATGAGTCCGAAACACCTGACAACATTCCAAAAAAAGAAGAAAAGGAATGTCGTTAGCGAACAATCGCTCAGTAAGTCCCAAAGATGAGTAGAGATAGAATACACAGAAAGAGAATATAACTTATAATGTTTGATTATAATATTAACTCTGTTGTTTGTAGATTGGTAAAGAAAATGCCAGTGTATACGAGAGGAGTCCCACTATTCCGGAGACTAAGGTATACGGAGCATAAGGAACCGTTCAGCCACGGTACAACGGTAATGGTTATTCAAGTTAGGTGTATTATGGTCGCAGTCTCGTGCCACTTCTAACACCTTCCGTACCAATCTACCCTTTATAAACCCCGCGATGTCTTTTGTATTGATTGTATGGTTTTGTTATATAGATGGATGACTTGCCGAAACCATGATATCAGTAAATGAAATGGATATAAATGGAGAGTCATGTAGACGGAGTATATCCATGGTTCGGTTCGGTCAATATAGATTGATATAGATTGAATAGAAGGATTCATGTTGAATTGTAGTTTATACTTGAATCATATTCAAGTCAGATTGATTAGATTGAGACTCGGTCTGAGTCAGATACTTTGAAAAGAACTTGAAATCCTGAATTAGTTTTGATGTTATCGGTAACTGTTGCATATGGACGGCAGGATTTGTGTCTTTTTCCAAGACAATTACCATGTTGATAACACCGTTTGTTAGATTTTCTACCTTAAATAGGCAAGCACCCATATTCTCCGGCTCCCTGAGGCTCAAGAGAACTGGTCCCGCTTAAACCTATGTTTACTAGGGTCCTTATTGTAATTTAACATAACTTGAGAGGGTTTTATGTAAAAATAGTTTGATATAATTTTCAAAATATACCTCAAGTATTTAATTATCGTTTTTAGGGTTTTCATGAATGTATATTTTATAAATGTGAAAATTCTAGTGAGTAAAACCTAGTTTTCATAGTACAGGGTATTTTATTGAAATATTGGTATTGTTTTGTATTTGGATGGTATTTTCATGTAATGGTGATTCTTTTGATTTAGAAAATTTGGAATATTTATATAATATAACTAAAATAGATATTTTGATAATAGTTATATACATATATATTTAATGAAAATAAATTTTATTTATTTTCTTGTAAAAATCTCATTTTCTAAAGAAAAATGCATTAAAATTCCATCGAGATCGAATGCTCCTTTCGGAGGTCTGCATCTCGCTCTACTTGGCCCGAGGATTTGCAATAACCTTCACCATCCCGAACGGGGTCCCTAAAAGTGGGTTGTAAAGGCGCAATTGCAAGGAATTGTTTAATACGCTTTTTAAAGAAATGGTTTTGCAAGTTAATGGTATTTATTTGTAATGTCGTATTATCCCATAATTATATTCCCAAAACTTCATCGTGCTATGTCAAAAATGTGTGTTGTGATAAGGTAGGTTATTACCTCATGAGTTATCTAAAGGTAATACAATTTTTATGTTGTTTTATGTTGAAACTAAAGTATATGGTATTTTACTGTAAAAATACAATAAAAATTGCATAGAAGAATAATTTGAGATGAAACTTATTTTAAAGTGTTTGTTAATGTTTTTTAAACATTATGTAAGAGTGGTATTTTATTGTTTAAGAAAAATAATTTAAATAAAACCGAATCGGAAGTCGGATGAACTCCGCTTCTATCGGGTTTTAGAAATGAAAGTTTTTAAACAAGAAGAGAGGGGGGGAGGACTTACTGGCATTTGGAAAATAGAAGGGAGAGAGGAAACTAAGGAAGGTTTCGGGGCATCGTTTCGTCGCCGGAAACTCTTTGGAACATTGCCGGAACTTCACCCTTCGCTAACTCCACTTGCATACTAAGAGGACTTGGGAATTTTCGAGAGTTTTGGCAGGGAATTTCTGAGTAAGGATGAGTGAAATGGAGTGTGGTATTTATAGGGAAAAATTATGGTTTATAGGGTTAAAGATTGCATTGAAATTTGCATTAAAAATGGGATTAAATGGTATTTTATTATGCTCTGGATGAATGCAGAGAAAATAAACAATGTGAGAGAAGTGGGGTTGCTGAAAGGGTGCTCGGGCAAAAATATAAGGGCACTACCTAGGGGGGAACCGGCGGTACCGGGCTTTTGATGAATTTCGCCGGTCCAAAACCAGTGGAATGGCCTCGGATCGTCGCCACGTGTCCCTCACGCTTCACATACCCTCGTGCACATGTTTATTTAATATGTAACTTATCATTCTACGTGTAGTGCACGTACAAATTCTTGGGCTTCTAAAAGATTAAAAGAAAATTTTAATAAAAAGATAATGTGGTTAGGGGATTCGATCACACGGGCTACGTCACAGCAGTGCAAGGCTTTACCAATATGCTACAAGTACTTTCTTGCTATTCTAAAGTAAAACAAATACTTATAGTGTATACAGGATTGCAAATACCCCAATTGTACATTAACTTTTAAACAATTTTTTGTACATTGAAATTGGAGTTGTTACACCTAGTCGCGTGAGTATCGAGACTGGGCATTTATACTCCAGAGTAGACTAGTGTATACGTTTCTAGACTCCGACGAGGGTCGATGGTTGGTCCCGCAGCCATTGGATTGATGCACCTAAGATCGTATACAGTTGCTCACTGGGTATGAGTACACTGGACGGACTCGCTGAGAACTTCCAGATGGTACTATACATATCGTCAGATGGAAGTTCTCAGGTGATATGTGTACAGGTTAGTCTTCGGACTTGAGATCGTCATTTGTCCCGTGTCATTTCCCACTGTGCTTTGATCGCTATCCTACCACGGCTCTACTGAGTCGTGCAAACAGGTTTTGGTTAGGTACATTCTTGAGCTACATGGAGGCAGTGAGCGATTGTTGGGGATTCGTCTCTCCTGGTATTGAGAGTCGATATCGCACTGTGTTCGATTGGTCAGGACCATAAGACCTTGGCCAAGGCGGTTGGGATTTACAGATAGGTTGATCAGTAGTTTCCCGGATTGATCCTGAGCCTCATCAGCACGAATTATTGGGTTATTAAGGTCTGACGTTTACCACCCCCTAGACACGGTATGCGATACTCTTAGACGAAGAGACGGAACTGTACAGAGATTGGCACAGATAGGCTCAGTAGAAGTTCAGACGAGTTTGCTCGTCGGCCTTCCTTTTGTCAGGTACCTGGATAGCCATTACATACAGTTAGTATCGCTGAAGTGCTTGTGGTTAAACCCACTGCCAGCGTACTATTAATTCTTTGGAGTCCCACACTGATGGTTTCCCTACTTCGGGCGAAACGATGTAAAGGTCGTATGGTTTTACGGCAGGGTTCGATCATATACGTGTACTAGATACACCGATCATGATTCGGACGGATAATACAGGTGGGCTTTGGTTTAAGCCGGATCCTAATATTATATTCTTGGATTATTTTCGTCTCTTTGTATTCGTATTTTTCAGAATATGGATACGGGTATGTATATACGGTGAGGGGTATTCTTGTAATTATGCAAGATACTTCTAGAAGAAGATACCTCATTTTAGTTTTTATCATTTTGATTAAATGATTAATGAAGTGGAGGTATGAGGTGTTCATTTGTATTAAATGAAGCATGGCTACTTGGTGACTCATGGTTTACTATTGAGGCAAGGTGCCTTCAAGATATTTTGGTGAATTATTGGATGCTTGATAATTCACAAGTCTTAGCCATTCTTCATTCATTCCAACTTGAACACTCTCTCTCCTCCAAGCTTCTCTTCTTCTACCCCAAACCCTAATAGTCTTATGTGTTGTGAAACCTAAGGTTCTTGAGATAAAGCAATCCATCATCACTCTCTATATCCTCTAGGCTACTTAGATTAGCATACTAAGTAACCTAGTTACCTCGGTTTAGAGGTAGGAGCTCAAAGTACACTCTCGGGTGGATCATCTTTGACGCGAGGAGGCCGACGATCAAGCGCGTTCCGTACACTCTTCAAGGAGCTAAAGAAGAGGATTGAAGACCCGAAGGACTTGAGCCTTTAGGTATAAATTTCTATCATAGTAGATAGAACCCTTTAGCTTGCTAGTTAGGTTTATGGTAGATCCGGTGTTAACGGGTTATTCTAGCGCCAGTTTAAATCGTTGTAAAATTTTTGTTCCGCAAACAGCCCCGAATGATGGCCAGGGCGTTAGTATAACCCAACAGTATCTATCTCTCTTCTACCCCTGATTCTCAACACATGAGATGGTAGGATAGAAGATCAAGAAGAAGGAGGGGGAGCTCAAGAAAGATAGTGAAGAAAGAAGAAGCAAATGGTGAGAGTGTTTTTCCAAAAACCAACCATGCAAGTCTGAAGCGAAAAACAAGTGAGGAAAAACTCTAGAGAGAGAAAAACATCAAGCATGGTTTTGTAAAACACCTTTTCCAAATTGAATATTGCAACCATACTTGAATAGTAAGCACAAATGAATTAACAATTCATTTGTTAACACTATTCAAGCATGGGTCTTACCATACTCTCTTCTTTACCTTTACACCCCATTTCCATTTAATTTAATAAATGGATAAACCAAAATGAGGTGTCCACCTTCTAGAATATTTTCCGTATAAATACGGATTACAGTCAACTGTATATACATACATGTATTCATACCAAAATACGAATACCCAAAGAGATAGAATTACACAAAGAACATAATGCTAGAATATAAATATCGAAATACATATACGTAAATTATTAAATCAATACCTGATTTAATAATCCGGCTCAATCCCGAGCCGGCTAGTATTTTCAACCGTCCGATCGAAAGTCCGGGTAACTACTACAATAATTCGATCGGAACCCTGCACGTATCAAAATACGGATACTACATCATTTTGCCTGAACCAGGAAAACCCTTTGTGTGGGACTCTAAAGACTCGTCAATACGCTGGCAGTGGGTTTAACCACAAGTACGTCAGCGACACTAGCTGTACGTAACAGCTATCCAGGTATCGAGCGAAAGGAAGGCCGACGAGCAAACTCATCTGAACCCCTACTGAGCCTGTCTGTGACAATCTTCATACAGTCCGGTGTGTTCGTCTAAGAGTATCGCATATCGGGTCTAAGGGTGGATAAAGTCAAACCCTTAATAATGCAATATTTCTTGTCGATATGAAGCCCATCACCCACTGAGAAATTACTGATCCAAATCAGGAATTTTCGTCTACCTTGGCCAAGGATTTATGGTGATGGCCACTCGTGCACAACGCGGCATCAACCCCCAATACCGGAAGAGACGAATCCTCGACGATCCGCTCACTGCCTCCATGTGGCTCGGGACTGTACCAAACTAAAACCTGTTTGCACGACTTCTTTGAGCCATGGTAGGGTAGTAATCAAAGCACAGTGGGAACTCATACGAGAAAAATGACGATCTCAGGTCTACATACTAACCTGTACTCATGTCACCTGAGAACTGCTATCAGACAATAGATATAATACCAACTAGCATGTTCACGGCGAGTCCGTCCATTGTAACTCGTAACCCAATGAGCGCCTGTATATTATCTTAGGTGACTAACTGACACTAATGGCTTGTGAGACCGGCAACCGCCCCTTGTCGGGGTCTCGAAAAGTATACACTAGTCTACTCCGGAGTATCGATGCCCAGTCTCGATACTCTCTCAACTAGGGACATTTAAGGATGTGCTTATAGACCATCCAGCTCCTACGTATATGATCACCACCATAATGCCGGTAGTCAAGAAAGAATCCTATGGGCTCTATCAACATGTAATAGTGATCTGTAATAATACATAATACATGTATACGATGATAGAGATAAACCAGATAGCATACTATCATTTTGAGTAAGACTGTTCTACCCGTATAGGTCCTCTCTCAATCATCACAATCGCGTGCCTGCGATTACAATAATTGACTTGAGGGCACTATAGCCAACATTGGATTCGCACCAGTGGTTCACCTTAGAGAGCTCCAGCTCTATTAGCCAAGAAGAAAGATGGTACGTGGAGAATGTGCATCGATTATCGAGAGTTGAATCAGGTGACCATCAAGAACAAGTATCCTATTCCGCGAATAAGCAAATTGTTCGATCAACTAAGTGGCGTTAAGGTATTATCGAAGTTGGATTTGCGATCAGGTTACTATCAAGTTAGGGTGAAGCCGGAGGATATTTGCAAGACGGCCTTTCGAACTCGATACGAACATTATAAGTACTTATTTATGCCGTTTGGAGTTACGAACGCGCCTTCTATGTTTATGAATTTAATGAACCGAATCTTCTCACCGTATCTAGATCGGTTCGTGGTGGTGCTTATCGAAGATATACTGGTGTACTCAAAGAGCAATGAGGAGCATGAAGGTCATTTGAGAACCACACTTCAAACGCTACGATAAGTGGAACATGAAGGACATGTTTCCTAAGTGATTGTAATTGAACTTATTTTCTCAATTAACTCTTACTCCTGGGTATATGGATACCGGATTAGAATCACACATCTGTAAAATATTACAGATACTGAGAAGGAATAGAGTACCGAGAAAGGGTGATTTGATCCTTAATGTTGGAAATCAGAGCAATTGTTGCTATTGGGAAAAATCATCTGGTTTTGCCTAACGGCAAATATTTGGTTTTGAATATACGTTGTTATGCACCAAATTTTAAAATGATATATACGTCTCTTTATTTGATAAACTGGGATATAAATTTTGAAAACATATTCCATACATTTACATTTATCATTTGATAATTAGGTAAGGTGCATTGATTAACGTTATAGACATTCTTAATCAAAATACAGTTTTCAAATTACAACACATGGAGTTTGAGTTAGTGAACTTTTGGGACTTATACATATTGATGTATATAGTTCGTTTTCTTTACAGACAAGGGGAAGGTTCTCATTTTTCATTCCGTTTACATATGAGTACTCTAGTTTTATACGCACATTCTTGTTGAAACGTAAAATCCGAAGCTATTGAGAAGTTTGTAGAGTATAAGAATAAAGTTGAACCAAATATTGGAAGTATCAAGATTCTTCAAAGTGTTCTAAGATGTGGATACTTGTGCTAGTGTGTTCCATAATCAAGAATTTAATTCTCTTTCAGATTTCTCATCATGGATGCGCTCCATGATGAGTAATACTGAGTGACCTTTTTCATTAAGGGATATGCACTGAAAACAGTTGCATACAAATTGAAAATGGTTCCATCTAAATAAGTGCATGTGATTCTATATGTGATATAGAATAAGAACATATCTTAAAATTAAGATATGGAGTCATCCGGTTTATGCTTAAAAACACAATCCGAACAAAATCAAGGCAAGTTTCGATAATATTCAATTTGTTGGTTATCCCAAGCTTTTACAAGGGTTTAACTTCTACCATTTTCAAGATAAAAATTTGTTTTGTTCTTGACTCGCCGCCTTTTTAAAAAAGGAATTTCTTGCAAAAGAAATTAGTGGGAATATGATAAAACTGGAAGTGATTCCGGAACAACAAACGGTTACTGAAAATTTAGTAGAATCCGGAGATTTAATTGACCCTGACAAACCTTAGTTACTCCACAGATTTAGTAGGTGACCTCAGCCACCTAAGAGATATTTTGGTTCCCTCGTAGACGGTGACAGGCAGGCTTGCATCATGTGATGATGACCCTACTATATCAGCAGGCTATGGAAAGTGGTGACTTCCAACAGATGGCTGGATGTCATGTTTTCTAAGTTGGACTCCATGCACTGTAACAAAGTATGGACTTTGTTGGGTTCTCCTGAAGGAGTAAAACACATCAGGAACAAGTTGATCTTTCGAGATCAGTGCAGATGGAAAGTTAATCGCCTAATAAGGCTAGAGTTGTAGTAAAAGATTTTCATCAAATTCTCGATGTGGATTGTGATAAAACCTTTACTTCTGTGTCTATGCTGAAGTCCATACGGATATAACTTGCCACTGTTGTTCTTCATGACTATGATATCCAGTAGGTGAATGAATATAACGTCTTTCGAAATAGAGATTTAGAAGTGTATGTGTATATGACTCTGCCAGAGGATTATCGTGGTTAGTGAGAACAGCAGAAAGTGTACAAGTAGCTTAAGTCTATTTATAGACTAAAGCAGGCAAAGCAGAGATGGGTCATTTGTTTTTTATACTGTCAAATTGTTTGACTTCATCAAAATGATAGATGAACCTAGTATTTGTAAGAAGAAGTATTGTTGTGTTCCACATATTGTATGTGGATGACAAACTCCTGATAGGAAAGGATGTTCCTATATACAGTTCGGTCAAACAATGGTTATCACAGATGTTTCTCCAAATACAATAATATGATTCTGGCCACTTGGTCTATAGAGATAGATCTAGTTTAGTTTTGGGATTGCCCCAATTCTGGTAAGATGGCATCATTCTGAATGGGTTTTAGAATGGACAATTCATAGCGTGGTAATGTATCTGCATGAGGAAGATTCTCCCTCTCCAAAGAGATGTCTTTTGGACTGATAAGAAGAGAGACTCACATAATTGACTTTCCATTTACTTCGGCAATTGGATCGATCATGCAATATCATGTACCAGACCAGATGTTGCTTTTTGCACTTGATGTAATAAGCAAATATTAGTCCAATCATGGAGAAACAAATGGAAACCAATGGAGAACATAAGGGGATATTCTTAGTGTATGGTAATGGCAGCTACCATCTGGAGGCGGTTATCGGTTCATGTTTCCAAGGTAACATGAAAGACAGAGTGTCAGTCACGGGTTATTGGTTTACTCTCTTTAGTGGGAGCAGTATATTGAAAAGAGTTCCAAGCAGGATACTGGGGTAGTTATGGCGCTGGGTGTTGATTATGAATCAGTCACGGATACAACCCAAGAAGTTGCAGGATAAAATTGTTCATTTGTGAACTTAGTCCCATCGTCTATCCAGGAAAATTCTAAGACAGGTATTGCTCAGTTCGGGAGATAGTTGATCTCCGCAAGGTTGAGATATAGGGAGATAAAGATTGATTCATTATAATGGATCCACTCACCGGGGTTGTTTCTCGAACATGGTTTGTGAAACTGTTAATAGAGAAGTTGGGTATGTGATACCGCAATAATTAACCTTAAGTGCAAGTGGGAGATTGTTGGATATAGTAGCCCTCAAGATAATTATTGTAATTGAAGGAGGACCTATACAGAAAATAATCTTACTCAAGATGATGGTATGCTATCTGGTTTGTTTTTATCATTTATGTGTATACGTTTTACTCATTATTGCGTATCGTTAATACATAATGATAAATCTCGTAGGATCTTTGCTTGACTATCAGGATTATATTAGGGATCATACTAGTGGGGCCTAAATAGTCAATAAGAACATCCGTAAATGTCTCTAGTCATAGGAGTGTCGAGACTGGGCATCGATATTCCAGAGTAGACTAGTGTATACGTTTCTTGACCCCGATCGGGACGATGGTTGATCTCATAACCATTGATGTTTGACACCTAAGATTGTATACAGGTACTCATTAGATGAATGAGTTTCACCGGACGAACTCACTTAAGAACTCCTAGATGGTATTGTACCTATCGTCGAATAGCAGTTCTTTTGTGACATGAGTACAGAGTAGTCTGTAGTCCTGAGATCGTCATTATGTCTTATATGTATTCCCACTATAGTTTAATTACTAGCCTACTACGGCTTGTCTCCCCCAATCAGAGCAAAACTCTGTTTTAAAATTCAAAATTTGAAAGTTGAAGCAACGCTTCAGATTCAGCACTAGGCGTGCTGCGCGCCACGTGTCAAACACAGACGCGCTAGCGCCAGGTGCGCTGCGCCCTAAGCAGCGCACCCCCAATCAGAGTAAAGCTCTGTTTTAAAATTCAAAACTCAAAAGTTGAAGAAACGCTTCAGATTCAGCGCGCTGCGCGCCATGTGTCAAACACGGGTGCGCTAGCGCAGTTGCGCTGTGCTCTGCGCTGCGCGCCACGTGTCGAACGTAGGTGCGCTAGTGCAAGGTGCGCCAGCGCTGGAATTAAAAATTCTCCACCGTTAGATCAAAAGATCTAATAATAATAAATTATTAATCAGAATTAAAATTCTGTTATGAAAAGATCTTTTCAATTTTATTAAAACAAGAAGATTATCTTCTGCAAAATGGAAGCCTTAGGATCAAAGATCCAACGGTGGGAAATATTCCCAAATCAATCAGAGAAAAATCTCTTAAAATTAATTTAACAAATCAATTGGTCCTATATAAAGGCCCCCAGACTTCAAGTCTGATATAGAGAAACCCTCCTGCAAACTTTGAGAAATCTCAAAGAAAGAAGAGCAAGCTCTTAGAAAAAGAAGATCATTTCTTCAAGGTAAAGAATTAATTCATGAACAACAGAGATGAAATCATCTCATTAAAAAAAAGAACTATCTTCTTAAGAGATCATAGATCTACAAAAGACCAAGGTCTTTGATAAAAATAAAAAGATCAAAAGATCTAATCATAAAAATAAAAAGAAGTATTTACTTCATTCACAGATCCTTGATCTACAAAGGCAGTGCCCTTTTCATAAATAAAAACTTTTTTGTTCTTGAATCTTGAGGCAAAGCCTCCTTTAAAAGAACATAAACTTGTTCATAGATCATAAATTTGATCAGATGCTCTTTGCGCTACTGAACAGTGCCTTGCACTCATGAACTGTGCTTCTGCGCTCATTGGACCGGCGCTCAGCGCCAAAACGCGCCACGTGTCAACCACAGACACAGCTTGCGCTTTGTGCTTCTGAAACAGCGCACTGCGCCAATGGACTGGCGCTCAGCGCCAAGCGCGCCACGTGTCACTCACTGGTGCGCCATTAAATCAGCGCAAAGCGCTCATAAATTGAAAGCGCAATGCGCTAATAAACTAGCGCTAAGCGCGACACGTGTCCTTTTCGTGTGCGCTACCCGAAAGAAGCGCAATGCGCTCTTTAACTGGCGCAAAGCGCCTGACGCGCCACGTGGCGCATTGTCAAAACACACTTTGTTCTGATGAAGACAAAAGATGTCAGGACCTAATGCTCAGCATTACTAAAAGGGCCGAGCCCAAGTAAAGGCTCAATAGCCAGAATAAAAATGTTAAACATTTTAATTAGACTTAGCCTAATTCTGGCCATAAGTCCTCAACTTATATTGAACTGAGCCCATCTGCTCACAAATACTCAACAGATCTTAGTTCCAAGATGGACTACAGATCTTCCAATCAATTCACACCGGTTCAAGGGTTCATCTCGTTACTCCTCTGATATCTGTCGTTGTAATCCTTCAACGTCTTCAGAGAGGTGACGGGTCCCGACAACCACTCATTTCACGGACTATGGGGTCCTTAAACTCATGGACTACGATGTCCTTAAACTTTATAGACTACGATGTCTTTAAACCGGACTGTGGGGTCCTTAACCCCATGGACTACGATGTCCTTAACCCGGACTGTGGGGTCCTTAAGCCCATGGACTACGATATCCTTAACGTGGACTGTGGGGTCCCTTTAAACCCACGGACTACGATATCCTTAACCTGGACCGAGATGTCCTTAAACTACCGACGGACCGTAATGTCCTTAAACTAACAATGGACCGTAATGTCCTTAAACTAATCGACCGCAATGTCCCTAAACTAAACAACAGAGTCCAAATGCTCTTTTGTTGGATCTAAACGATCCCGTTAAGTTGATATTAGTCTAAAATTAGTCTAACGTATCCTTAACAAACGTTTAAGTTGATCTTAGTCCAAAATGAGACTAACGTATCCTTAAACACAACCCCAAACCCAAATCTAAGAAGATACGGATTTGGACTAATCCACGTCCTACGGGCGACAATATAAATTAGTCTCCGTATACAATCCACGGACAACCACAAACAAAACAAATACCCACGACACGAAGTGACCATCTGGAGAAAGAGAAAGTTGTTACCGCGATGCGGTAGCGTAATTAACTGCAGGGGCTTGCGCCTGCAGGAAAGAGCATCCCCACAATCAAAAACCCCTCAAACGAGGGGGAATCTGACGAAGTCTACTACATCGGCCGCATCCGTTTAAACCTTCGATACATGGTGCCATAAATCAACTTGGTATCTTCGGAGAGGTGGACGGATAGCACCAATTAGCATCTGCCCCCAGATTCAGGCAAGACAGTCCGTCTTCCCGGTTTCCGGCGGTAAACAGATTCTGGCACGCCCGGTGGGACCTTTTCCTCTTTCCACTCCACACTTCGTGTGTCGTGTTCGCGAACGAATCGCGGTTTGATATGGTTGCCCTTGGGTTTGAGGTACTAAGATTTGGTTTCTTGCTTGGCGAAGAAAGCGAAACAGCAGTGGTATCTACTTGCGTGAAGTGTTCCAGCTGCAAATGCAACTCGCGCTCCGCCTCATCTGGAGGCATAGCCTACGGGCCCCAAGCTGCCTCCTTGTTCACGATGCCGGTGGACCAGATGACTCAGGCCACCACCGGATTGTTCTTTGGGACTATGCTCCCACCGATGAGCTTCATCACCCCTGTACCAACACCAGAAGCTCCTAAGAAGTCGGTCTTTGATCGGCTTGCTACTACCGCGGCCCCTCTCAATGGGTCGTCCAGCTCCAGCGCCTCGGTCTTCGCCAGATTGGGCCAAAGTTCATGCGGGCCCATGATGAAGCCTGCAGTTCCAGAAAAGGTTATTCCGAAGAGGATAGCCATCCCTGCTCCTGAAGTCGTCAAGGCGGCTTCTCCTGCCAAAGGGTCGGTCTTTACAAGACTGACTGTTCCGGCTCTCACTCCGGCTCCCGTTCCTGCTCAAATATCTGTCTTTGACAGATTGGATACCGCTACTCAACGGACGTCAGTCTTCGAGAGGCTGGTACCGGCGGCGCCTCACCTGGATAGGGCGCAAGACAAAGCCATCCCCATCACCGAACCAACACCATCGGCTCGACACGCTCGACGTTGCCATTGGCGTCGAGTAAGGAAGGCTGGGGGCAACTCCCCCTCTGGGCTAACTCCACCAGCCCCAACGGTGGAATTCAATGCTGCTATTCCAACCGGGAACAGCTTTGAATTGTTAAACAAGATGCGCAGGAACTATCCTACCGCCGTACTGAAAAGATCTCCGCCACCGGTGGAGAATGTTACAGAAGCAAAGCCGGAACAGCCCCCTCAGCGGCTGTCCTCTAAGGTTTATAAAGTCTGGCCATGGGTCCAAGAGTCGGTGATCGATCAAGACTATCCTCGCAAACAAAAGAAGCTGAAGGTTCAGCAGGAAGAGAACCATCCTAGCAAGCCACAAAGGACGACAACTACATGGGTGCCCACTGCAACGGCCCCCTCAACGTCAATTGCTCAAAAGAAAAGGAGGCCAGAGAAATCCCCTATAACTACGGCAGATCGCAAAGACGTTGAGTCCAAACGCCCCAAGTCTGGGGGCATAACGGTCCATACTATTTACATGGCATCCGGGAAAGAGGATAGCCGTGCTTCTACGGGCCACCGACCGCTCACCCGATCCATCACAAGAGCTCAGGAACAACAGCAGCAGAAGCTTCAGGAGATGCTGACTGCAATGGCCGCTCTCACCGGGCCAAAAGAAAGCCCGGAGGCATCATCAGAATAGCGTCACGAACAAGAAACCGATGCTGACTTCCTGCGCAGAGTCCTTTAAAAGAAGGAAAGAGAAGCAGCAGAACAAGATGCCAACATAAAACAAATGGCGCTTCTCTTCAAAGACATGGTAGGAATGATGTTATAGCCGGATCATCCAGCTGAAGACCCTCCGATCATTATTGAAGACGATAGAGGGGAGAAATCTAATCCTCCTCCGGCTCTTTCAGCAGCCAAGGAGGAAACCATTTCCAAGGCCGCACTGGACGACTATATAGCTCAGCAAATACGAGCTCACCAGGCGAATGAAGCGGCCGGCCAAGTCGTCAAAACTGGGCGACCGTATCCAGGCTGGTATGACCAAATAAAATACCTGCTGGGATACACAATCCCCAAATTCCATGTGTACAAGGGGACAGGCAATCCGCACCAGCACGTCGCCCAGTTCAGAGCTCTTTGCGGCAACACCGGGGGTGATGATAAACTTTTGCTTCGCCAATTCGTCGGCATCTTGTTGGATATAGGCTTCGAATGGTACTCTGAACTTCCAAACGACTCCGTCAAGACTTTCGCAGAAATGGAGTTGTTATTCACCCAGCGATTCGCGAGTGCTAGTGAACACACCCCAATAACGGCATTGATCAATGCCAGGGTGAAGCCAGGAGAGACGTGGGTCCAATACGCCATCCGATGGCGGAATCTGTGGTCGAAATGCGAACAGCGGATCGAAGAAGCGCCAGCGGTAGGCATGTTTGTGGGCACTCTGGACCCTCATGCAACCATTTCACAATTCATGATGTTCTTTAAGCCGACCACATTCCAAGCCTTAATCGACAAACTGGCCCAAATGGACCAGATGGGTCATAGACCGTCTCCTCCAAAGCCGGACTCTCGAAACGAGAGGGGAAAGGGGAAAGCGATCGTCGTGGCCAATGCTCAACAGCAACCTGGTGGCCCGAGACCAGTTGATCGCCAAAATAACAGAACTCGATCTCTCGAAGATAAAATGAGTCGCCCTTACTCGTTCCCTCAAAACAAGACAAAGAGGTTATTCGAGCTTGCACTCCGCAACAGGCTCATTACGCTCCCAGAGCCAAGACGCCCAGCGCAACCAGGCGACATCAGCAATCCAAACTATTGCCCTTATCACCGAATGTTGGGCTATCCGATCGAGAATTGTTACATCTTCAAAAGCTGGATAGAAGATCAGTACCAGCAGGGAAAATTCGTATTATCTGAGAACTGGAAGGTGAACCCTCCTCGGTCACATACTCCCAAGAAAACAGATACACCGGGGGCATCATGCTCTTTTGTAGAGGAAGCTCCATGGGAGGTCGCTCTTTCAGCCAAGACAAAAAGAATGCTGAAGGATCTCCACACATGTCCGGTAATTAGATGGAAGAATCCACTGGAGCAGGGGATGCTGAAACCGCGCCCAACTCCAAAGATCGGTGGTGATAGCCAAAGCACGCACGCCCAGCCGTCGAAGTCTTCGAAAAAGAAGAAGAAATCCAAGGAGCCCGTGAAGCCTGGCAACAAGCGCACGAACCTGTAAAAGCAGATTAACGCGTTGGAAGAATATAACCAGAAGGCGCGGACTCCAATCACGCTTCAAGATTTTCTCCGCCACGTCCTTGAGGACGAAGATGGTGGGGAAGACTCGTCGGATGAATCTGAAGGTTATATGGCAAGTTGCCATCTCTCACTCATCGATAGACGGTGAGGAAGCTCCTCATACAGAGAAACTAGGGGCAGGGCCTGAGCCGAAACTTCTAGGGCCGTCAGATGAAATGATCGATGCATTCATAAACGAAGCTCTTCTGAAAAATAAAGCTGATCGAGAGCGTGAGACGGCCATATTTGAAAAGGCTAAATGCCGGGGACTGGACGAAAGAGTTGAAACACCCCCGCCAGATCAAAGCACATCCGCCGGGAATAGAAACAGGTTCAAGACGAGGAAAAGGTTTGCCAAAGCCATATCAATGGGAATGAAGCTGCCATCCTCCGAAGCGAACGCCCCTGGTGAAGTAGAAACACATCCTAGCTACTGCTCATATCATCGAAAGATTTCGCACCCCACCGAAGAGTGCGACGCTTTTAAAAGATGGTGGCAGGGACATGTTGCTCACCGACAACATTTTAAGCGAATGAAACGCAAAACTCGTCGGGAGCAAAGAAATACGACCGAGGAGCATGAAAGAATCAACGGCAACTGTCGCATGGTCAACGCTGGGAGATCGCAAATTCTCACCTTCGGAAGTGACTCTGACGAAGAAATGGCTCTTGACCCTCTCTTTAAAGAGTCCACTTTGGGAAAAGAGGAAGAATTGAAGGCCTGTGAAAATATTCAGCTGCGCAACTGTACGCTTCCCGACAAGAATCTTGGGCCCTCGAACAGTGGGTCAAATAGAAAAGATAAGGGGAAAGAAAACGTCCCTGAGGATATCATCCTTGATGACCAAGCCGTCAAAGAACTGACAGCCAAGGACCCGCCAAAGAAAAATAAGGTGGAATACAATGTTCCGGTACACTTGAGAAAGTTACCCTCGCAACTCAGCATTCTCGACGCCCTTCTGCTATCCAAAGAGGCGAGAGATTCACTGATCAAGGCATTATAAGAACCCGGGCAATTCCAAGCTTTCCTCACCGAAGAAAAAATGAAAGATGAGCTGGAAGAAGTACACACAGCTGATATCACCTTCGGTGATGAATATCTCCTCCTTGGGACGTGCGAGCACAACCGCCCCTTATATGCCTCCGGATACTGTCATGACATCTAGATAGGTAAAATCCTGATCGACAATGGGTCTTCCGTCAACCTTCTCAATGTGAGAGTATTGAAAGAAATCTTCATGAGCGTTCAACACCTCGCTCGGGATAAGATCACCATCTCCGGATTTGACTCCCAGTCATCACGGACGCTTGGGTCCGTGATACTGACGTTACACTTTGGGCTACTCGTCACGGACATCAAGTTCCACGTCATTGACGCCAAGACATGCTACAATGCTTTGCTCGGTCGGCCCTGGTTGCACGAATACAACATCATCTCTTCTACATAACATCAGTGTATGAAGTATTTCAAGGATGGTCGTGAATATACTGTAACAGAAGAGCTAAACCCATTCTCCGTGAACGAAGTCCGCAAGTACGAAGATGCAAAATACTTCTTACCAGACTTTGAGGATACAGAAAGATGTCACAAACCGGAGAACAAAGCTATCACCACCATTCCAGTCTTCGGGAGTGATACCGAGGAGGAAGAAGAGATAGTTTACTCAGGTCCGCCCCAGTGCAACAAGCCTGGACCGTCCGCTCCTATGCTTATCTTCGGCAGCGACTCGGAAGATGGGGTCCATGCCATATTCTCTGCTTGGCCTTCAATACAAACCTTCGCTGATGAAGATCAAAGTTTGCAAGTTGCCATGGTTCCGCCCAAGCATCATAAAGAACTAGACGCGCTTGATACCTACAATGTGGAAGAGCTGCAGACGTTCCATGCCCCTCTCAGGCGAGAAGGTGAAAAGGTGATCCTATTCTACCGATCCGGGGAAACCAAAGTGGAGAAAGAAGTCTGGCACGGCGTGGATTCTACACTCGACAGGCTCCAGCCTATCCGTTTGCCCAGATATTACACAGAAGGACTAAGGAGACTCTTGAGACGCCAAGGTGTACCCTTTAAGCAAACTGCTCGACAAGCACGGTTCTATAACAGGATCTGGAACGTTCCAGTAACTCAACGAAAATTGCCCAACGGGAGAATTGAAACGACCGGACTTGGGTATGTTCAATCCAAGAAACGGGAGCTACTTCGCGACTGCTACGTCATATATGACTTTGATGAAGAGGGAGATGCTCTGTGAGAAGATGCTAACCCTGACCAGAAAGAGCTCCCGACGTGAAAATTCCCAGTCCATCGTTCGAAGAACAAATGGACAAGCTTATAAGGGAAGCAGTTCAAAAGGTTCGAGACGACCATAATCGTGAAATGGCCATCTACGAGAAAGCCAGGACGCAACGCCTCCTTCAACAGGCTGTGAAAAATGAAAATGCTCCTCCTTGTCAACGTGTTGTACAAAAGGCCCGACTCAGAGGAAGAAACAAACCAAAGAACGGGAAAGGCGTTCGACAGCGAAAAAGCGGGTCCAAAAAGCCACGCGATCAAGAATCGAGCGGTCCGGATTCGTCTCTCATAAAAAAGATGGGTCGAGCATATCATTTTCCCCAAGACAAGACAAGGAAGATATTCAACCTTGTCATAAAACATCAGATGATGACACTCCCAGAGTCCAAGTACCCTGAACAAGTGAGCGAAGTCTCTCACCCAGACTATTGCTCCTATCACAGGGCAATAGGACATCCTCTCGAAGACTGCTTCACATTTAAAGATTGGGTAGAAGACCAGTATCAGCAAGGCAGGTTCGCTCTATCCAGCAGCTGGAGGGTAACCCCGCCGCAGAAGCATGAACCCAAATCCACGAGTGTAGAACCAGATCCACATCGGTCTTGGAAGCGAGCTCGTACCTGTCACGTGATAATTTGTCAGAAGAAGAGCCCGAGAATATGGGTGAACTCCCATGGTGCTTCGAAAACGATGATGACGAAGTAATTTCAGAGTTTCCACCGGCGCCAAAAGAGCTGGAAGATGGAATACATACTACTGCAAATAACCTCAAGAAAATTGATTTGGGAACGGCAAGTGACCCGCGGCCAACATTCGTCAGTGAGCTATTGTCTGAAGAAAGGGTGGTTACGCTAAAGGACGTGCTCATCCAACATAAGGATTGCTTCGCATGGAATTATTCTGAAATGCCAGGGTTAGATCCAGAGATTGTTGTGCACAAACTAGCGATATCTCCGGACGTCAAGCCGATCAAACAAGCGCTGAGAAGAATGCGGCTCGAGCTTGAGATGAGCATCAACGCCGAGGTCAAGAAGCTAATCGACTCCGGCTTTATCCAAAAGGTTCAATATCCTGACTGGATCGCCAACATCGTCCCAGTGATGAAGAAAAACGGGACAGTGCGCATATGTGTGGACTTTCGGGATCTCAATAAGGCCTGCCCGAAACATGACTTCCCAGTACCGGTGATCGTGCTGATGATAGACAATACGTCCACTCACGAAGTTTTTTCCTTCATGGACGGCTCATCAGGATACAATCAGATAAAGATGCATCCCGAGGACCAGAAGCATACCGCTTTCCGGACCCCTTTGGGTATATTCTGCTACAAGGTGATGCTCTTCGGTCTAAAGAACGATGGTGCCACCTATCAGAGGGCCATGACGAAGATCTTCGATGACCTCATACATGAAGTCGTCGAATGCTATATCGACGACTTCGTGGTTAAGAGCAAATCATACGAGGAGCATTTAAAGCATCTGAAGACTGTATTTCAACGCCTTCGAAAATACAACTTGAAGATGAACCCTCTCAAATGCGCGTTCGGGGTTTCCTCGGGAAAATTCCTGGGGTTCATCGTCCGACACCGAGGCATCGAGATAGATCCGTCGAAGATCAAAGCAATTATGGAAATGCCTCCGCCAAAGACTCTCAAGCAATTGCAGTCTCTCCAAGGAAAGCTCGCATATATCCGGCGATTTATAGCCAATCTTTCCGGCAAGTGCCGTCCATACAGTCACCTGATGAAAAAGGGAACCCCGTTCGTCTGGGATCACAAATGCCAAAGCGCATTGGACGAAATCAAGCAATACCTGCAGAATCCGCCGGTGCTAACTGCTCCGGTCAAAGGAAAACCTCTCGTCCTATACACAACAGCCCTCGAAGGTTCTTTAGGTGCGTTATGGGCACAAGAAAACGATCAAGGGAAGGAAAGAGCTCTCTACTATTTGAGTAGAGTTCTACTGGGGACAAAAAGCAACTACTCCCCCATTGAAAAACACTGCCTGGCGTTAATCTTCGCAATAACGAAGCTCAGACACTACGCGTTGGCACATGAGGTCCATCTCATATCAAAAGTAGATCCTCTCAAGTACTTGATGTCGAAGGCCATATTAACAGGACGACTCACTAAATGGGCCCTGCTCTTGATGGAATTCTTGGTAACTTATCGGCCTCTTAAGGCAGTGAAAGGCCAGGCCATCGCCGACTTTCTCGCTGAGCATCCGATACCTGCCGATTCTCCTTTGAATTGCGAACTGCCAGACGAACATGCGTTTGACACGATCGACGGTGGAGGCACCCGATGGGAACTTTATTTTGATGGAGCGTCTTCCATGAAGAAGCGCAAACAAAGCACCCCTATAATCAAATCAGGGGTAGGCCTCATCTTCGTAACTCCACAAGGAGGGATAATGCGTTTTGCCTTCTCCTTAACAAAGCCGAGGACAAACAATGAAGCTGACTATGAATCTTTGATAGCAGGTCTCGAGATCGCCATCGACATGGGAATTGAAAACCTCCTCATATACGGAGACTCCCAACTGATCGTCAGTCAAGTAAATGGTGACTATCAGACGTGTAAGCCAGAGTTGGTGAAGTACGGCGAGAGGGTCCAGCAACTGTTAACCCAAATTCCTTCCTACACCTTGGAAAGCACACCGCGTGCGGAAAATAGCAAGGCGGCTGCATTAGCCAAGCTCGCTAAAGAACTGGCTGACGAAAACCTTGATGACGTGAGGATCGTTGTGCAAAGCCGTCGGGTTCTCGCACCGGCAGAAATGTCTCCGGAGTCGTCCGAAGAAAAGGGAGCGACCGAGCAAACGACTCTGCAAATAAAAGACCAGGAAAAGGTTACCGATTGGAGGGAAGTCTTTATAGACTACTTCAAATCCCGTCGAACGCCTGAAGATGCGTCTTCAAGACATCAGCTTATAAAACGAGCTCTATCTTTTGCTTTCGTCAATGATACTCTGTATAAGAGATCATTTGATTCTCTATGGCTAAGATTCCTGGGACCTGAAGAGGCAAAGAGAGTCGTCCAAGAAACTCATGACGGACTCTGTGGTTCTCACCAAGCCGGCCCGATAATGAAGCTGAAGATCAAACGGATGGGTTATTATTGGCCCACGATGATCCAGGACTGTCTCGAATACGCGAAGCAGTGCTATTCATGCCAGATTCACGGGGACTTTATCCATCAGCATCCAAATCCACTACATCCAACGGTGGCTAGCTGTCCATTCGAAATGTGGGGGACTGACATAATCGGGCCCATCGAACCAGCATCGTCCAGAGGACATCGGTTCATTTTGGCGACAACTGATTACTTCTCCAAATGGGCAGAGGCGGTACCACTGAGGGAAGTGAAAACGGAGAATATCCTCCATTTCTTCAAGACACACGTTATTTATCGGTTTTGAACTCCGCGACGGATCATCTCTGATAACGGGCCAGCCTATAGAAGCCACAAGATTAGCCGCTTTGCACAACAGCATAACATAGACTGGAGATAATCCTCAGTTTATAATCCCCGAGCTAACGGTCTAGCTGGGGCTTTTAATAAGACCTTGACGAAGATCGTGAAAAAGACGGTGTCCCGAAATAAGAAGGACTGGCACGAGAGACTACATGAAGCTCTCTGGGTGTATCGAACTACGTTCAAAACGGCCACGAACACAACGCCGTATGCATTGGTATTCGGTACAGAGGCGGTACTCCCCCTCGAGATAGAGCTACCCTCTCTACGAATGGCAGTTCACCACGAGTTAACAGATAAAGAGAATGCTCACCTTCGGCTTGAGGAGCTCTATGCCCTTGATGAAACCCGGCTCATAGCCCAACAGAATCTGGAGGCTTACAAAGCAAAGATGACGCGTTCATACGAAAGATTGACTAAGCCCAGAACATTCCGCCAAGGCGAACTCGTGCTAGTGGTCAAAAGACCTATGATCCCCAATCATGCCAAAAGGGGGAAATTCGAGCCGAACTATGAAGGCCTGTATATCATAGACAAGGTCTACCAGGATGGGGCCTATCTACTCATGGACATGCATGGTGAAAGACCTTTCAGGCCAATAAATGGTCGCTTCCTGAAAAAGTACTACGCCTGACGAGTCACGGCCGAGGTCAATGATAGATGACGACGACTATGTCCGCTCGCTGTCTTCCTAAGCCCAAACTCTATAAGTAGTAGTCGGCTAACAACAGACCGAAACGTCCTTAAACTAACAACGGACCGAAACGTCCTTAAACTAACAACGGACCGAAACGTCCTTAAACTAACAACGGACCGAAACGTCTTTAAAACTAACAACGGACCGAAACGTCCTTAAACTAACGATGGACCACTATGTCCTTAAACTAACGATGGACCACTATGTCCTAAAAACTAGCTGTTGACCGAGACGTCGACAAACTACGGTGGATTGGAGCATCCCAAAGCTGATATAAAAAAAATTAAAAAAAAAGAGAAAAAAGAAAACGGTATGTCCATAAGCAAAATGGGCACGGATGAAAACCCGAAAGGGCTCCGTGAGTAAAAACAGCAGGGCTACCGGCGAGTTTTGTGAAAACCCGAAAGGGCGCAACCTCGTTAAAATAAAAAAAAAAGAGAAAAAAAAAAGAAAACGGTATGTCCATAAGCAAAAGGGCACGGATGAAAACCCGAAAGGGCTCCGTGAGTAAAAACAGCAGGGCTACCGGCGAGTTTTGTGAAAACCCGAAAGGGCACGATCTCGTTACAAGACACTTGCATGGTCCTCTCGATTTTGTAAGGAGAAACCACCTGCGTAATATCCTTACGACTCACAAAGGAGCAACACACTTAGGGAACCCCACGATTCCTAAGGAGAAATTACACTTGCAAGATCCTCACGACTCGTAAGGAGAACCCTCTTATGGGACCCTCACGGCTCATAAGATTTGAAAATCTTAAACTACAGGGATCTAAACCTGTTCTTAAGTAGCCACCACAATTTCCGATACTGCCCTACAAGTGGCTTAATGCTGACCCTTGTATACAATCCACGTGCACGAATAAACATTTCCCTAACAGAGTCCCATCCGTGACCAGGGATATGTTTACCCGGTGAACAACCCTTATAAGTCCTCTCGACTTATAAGGAGAAAACACTCTTGTAAGATCCTTCCGACTTATAAGAGACCATACACTTAGGAATCCTCACGATTCCTGAGGAGAAAATGTTAGTTATATGTATGCCCTAGAGACCATTACTATACATAGGATGTATATTGCAGTGGATGCTTGGACATATATAGGGATGACTTTCTTGCTCGATATGATAATATGCTATCTGGTTACTCTTTACCTTAACGTGTACACTGATTGTCTCTCTGTTACATGTTGGTAAAGCCCCTAGGATGTGTACTTGACTATCTGGACTATGATGCGGATCATACTAGTGGGGACGTGGTAGTCCATAAGTACATCCTTCAAAGTCCCTAGTCGTGGGTGTATCGAGACGGGGCATCGATATACCAGAGTAGACTAGAGTGTACCTTCTCGACCCATATAGATGGCCGATGGATGATCCCATATCCATTGGTGTTTGACATCAGAGATGATATACGGGTGCTCAGTGGAGACTGGGTACACTGGACGGACTCGCCGAGAACTCCCAGATGGTATTATACCTTACGTCAAATGGCAGTTCTCTGGTGACACTGGTACAGGTTAGTCTGTATACCCGAGATCGTCATAGAGTCTTGTGTGATTCCCACTGTGCTTTGATTTCCATCATACCACGTCCAAGAGGGCGTGCAAAAAGGTGGTTTTTGGGTACAGTCCCGAGTCACATGGAGGTAATGAGCGATAGGAGGGGTTTCGTCTCTCCCGGTATAGGGAGTTGATGTTGCGCAGTGCTCAATTGGCTATAACAAGAAGTCCTTGGCCAAGGCTGCTTTTGGGATTTATTGGTAAGTGTTACCAGTAGTTTCTCGACCCGTTATGAGCCTCATATCGACACGATTTATCGAGTTATTGGGGTCTGACGTTTACCACCCTTAGACAAGATATGCGACATATCAGACGAACAGACCGGACTGTACGATAGTGTTACTCGTTGGATTCACAGGAGTGTGAGCGGGCTTGCTCGTTGATCTTCTGATCGCTCAATACCCGGGTGGCCATTACGTTTAGCAGACCGCTTGCGGCTTGTGGGTGTTTGATATGATCATCACCTACTGCCGGCGTATTGACGAGTCTTTAGAGTCCTACACAGGGGTTTCCTGGCTCATGCGAAATGAAATAAGAGCGCATATGAGATATGTGCGGGACCGAGAATAATACCAGTATGTGATACTGTATTCTATTCTCGCGATTTGTATCATTGGACGGTTATATGAGATATGGACGGTTATATGAGATATAGTGTTGATTCGATACATTGATACACTTGATATTAGTCGGTTTTATGCATTATGACCGGATCATTAAATCAAGTGTTGATTTAGTGATTTAATGTATAATTATATATTTGATATATTACTTTACATTAACTAGTATTGGTTCACTTAAGATTATTTTCTCACTAGATTGTGCACATTGTATATATGATATATTTTTGTGCACTTGTTTATATCATGTTTGATGATACATGCAAACTTGGGTTAGTGTATGCTTTAAACTATGATTAGGTTAATGCTTAGGGTTTGATTTACTTATTTATTTATTTATTTATTTCTTTTGGCAAGAAACAAATATGGTGGCTTTCTTTGTTTTATTCTTGGAGTTTCTTGAAGCTTCACCATTTTGTTTCTTCTTAAAACCTAACCATTATCTAAACCCTGGTTTATTCTCTACATGAGTTAAACTAACCCATGGTTGCTAAATGATAACCATCACTTGATTTTCTATTATGGATTATTCATTTTTCATTATTCTTTTTCTTTCTTCTTCTTCATCTTCTTGATGAAGAAAGAAAACCTTTGCTAGAAATTTTCAAGTGATGAATCCAAGTGAGAAATCCAAATCCAAAGTGAACCCACTTCCTATTTCTTCATCTTCTATCACTTGCCATGTAGTAGAGGATGTTTTCTTCACAAGTTCCTTGACCTAGTGAAGATGGAGCTTGAGTTTGAGTCGCCTCGACGTAGATCATCTTCGGCCTCGAAGTCAATGACCTAGCCCGATCATTTCTCCGACGAAACCATCGCTAGAGTCCGGGATCCCGATGATCGCAGCGGAGGGACGTCAACACAGAGCTAAAGAAATGGTGGAGCGGATCTACAAAGGTTGTATTCCCTTTCACTTAGTAGCAAAGTCGTTTGCTTGCTTGTAGTTTCGCCTTTACTTCTAGTTAACGATCTATATTAGGGTTTCTCGGCACCGAAAAATTTTTGTTTGGCATGATTGATGCCTTGTGGAACCTCCTTAGTGTGCCTAGTAACCCTACAGAAAACACACCTACGAGATCCTCACGACTCGCAGGGAGAAATAACTTTATGAGACCCTTACGGCTCATGAAGTCAAAAGCCTTAGTCGACAGGATCCTAACCCTGTTTACTAAGCCACCTTTATTCGACATCAACAGAGGCAAATGATGATTCGCTCCTGGAAATATCCCAGTTGTAGCGGTGCTGATGCCGAAATCGGTGTCTAATTCCAGGCTTGCAGCGACAAGCTAGCGAGCCACACATGCATACGAAATAGCCAAAATGATGGAGCAACTTTCAACAAAACCAGCAAGTAAAAAAAATGTATGCATGCAAAATAGCCGAAATGATTGGGCAACTCGCAATAAAAAGCAGCGAGTAAAAATAAAATAATAGCCTAAATGATTGGACACCGCGAAAAATAGCCGAAATGATTGGGCAATCGCGACCTTCGCGATATAAAAGCTGAAATGATAGAGCATCGCGGAAAGAAATAAATTTTTTTTGAAAGAATGAAACTTTTGCCCTACAGAAGAGATCACATCGATCCCTGTATACAATCCAGGGGCGCAAACAAAGAAGGAGCCACACCCTCCCTCCTCGGGCTCCATCAAAAGAAGAAGCCAAATCTCGATGGTTCCCAGACAACCTGGAGACCACTTCGATATTCGTCTCAATACGACGGACGCTACGTCATCCACATGACCCCGTTTGGAAATACATCATCCACATGACCCCGTTCGGAAATACGTCATCCACATGACCCCGTTCGGAAATACGTCATCAGCATGACCCCATTCGGAAATACGCCATCCACATGACCCCATTCGGAAATAAGTCATCAGCATGACCCCGTTCGGAAATACGTCATCCACATGATCCCGGAAATACGTCATCCACATGACCCCGTTCGGAAATACGTCATCAGCATGACCTCGTTCGGAAATACGTCATCCACATGACCCCGCTCGGAAATACGTCATCAAAATGACCTCGTTCAGAAATACGTCATCCACATGACCCCGTTCGGAAATACGTCATCCATATGACCTCGTTCGGAAATACGTCATCCACATGACCCCGTTCGAAAATACGTCATCAGCATGACCCCGTTCGGAAATACGTCATCCATATGACCCCGCTCGGAAATACGTCATCCACATGACACCGTTCAGAAATACGTCATCCACATGAACCCGTTCGGAAATACGTCATCCATATGACCCCGTTCGGAAATACGTCATCCACATGACCCCGTTCGGAAATACGTCATCCACATGACCCCGTTCGGAAATACGTCATCCATATGACCCCGTTCGGAAATACGTCATCCACATGACCCCGTCCGGAAATACGTCATCCTTATGACACCGTCCAGAAATACGTCATCCATATGACCCCGTCACGGAAATACGTCATCCATATGACCCCGTTTCGGAAATACGTCATCTACATGTCTATCCCACTAAACACTTACGGGTCCTCTCGATTCGTAAGGAAAAAAACTCTCTTATAAGATCCTTATGACTTATAAAGGAAAACACACTTAGGAATCCTCACGATTCCTAAGGAGAAAACACACCTACGAGATCCTCTCGACTCGTAGGGAGAAAAGTCTTTATGAGACCCTCACGGCTCATAAAGTTGAAAAGTCTTAGGTAACAGATCTGAACCTGCTTCCTAAGCCATCACTACCCCTCGAAGAAGCCAAGACAAGATGCTCACTCTATCATCTGTCGGCCATGTATGCTAAGGTGACATGCTGATAACAAAAGAAAGAAGAAAGTAGAGAGATGATACAAGACATTGCGAAAAAAATGTATCTTTTATTCATGAATTCAATTGGGTACAAAATACATCATATGAAAGAATAAAAGAATGAATACATTTTATTCGAAATTACAAATGGTACAAAAAAAATCATTGAGAAGGAAGTGCTTTCAATAATCCGACCAACCGCTCGCGCACTTCCCTCAGCCCCTCTTCTTCATCAGCTGCCGCGGACAACTCCGCTTTGACCTGGGCTCGCAGCTGCAAGTAAGACGAAAGTTGTTCTTCGACGGCCCACCGAGCTGCCTCACGATTTTTTGCATCTCGCTCGACGACGTTGATTTTCTGTCTCAGTGTTAACCCATCGGAAATGCATTGCAAAAGGCCTTCGAAGATAACTTTCAATTGGGCAGCATTCGCATCAACCTGAGCATGCAGTCGAGCAGATTCGCTTGAAGTTTCTTTACAGTCCTTCTGCTTTAAATCTACTTCTTGTTCAAGATGGCAGAAGTAAGAAGTACTCTGCTCGATCCACGCAGCTCGTTGAGTGCTCACAGCCAGAATCTCAGGAGCAGGACGCTTAAGCTCAAGCTCATGCAGGTATGCCTCAATCTTCCGGCAATGGTTAACCCAAGACTCGACGACACCTTCGTTATGTAAGTTTACAAGCGTCACCAGCATTGGATTAACCTCCGCAGAAAAGTCCGCAGCAGATGTGGGAGTCTCCACGTCGAGCTCTTCAATATAGTCGCTCAGCATGCGCAGACTATTTGCAGCGCCTTTCGAGGATGGACGTCTGGAAAATCCTTTCCAAAAGAGACTTCAGAACTGGATAGGGGCATGTCGGCATCATAATGCGAGACTCGAACGGGACTGGAGTCGATGTGATTGCTACAAAATAAATCATAGTCAGATGTTGGCTCAAGAAATAAAGAAAATAAACGAAAAATGGAGTCTACTATACCGGCTGCAACGAGGGGCAGAGCTGGGAGTACTGGTGGCGCAACAATAGCTTCGTCCCCGCCTTCGATTTGTAAGGCTACAAGTAATACAAAAAGGGATTAGCAATAATGTGACTGCCCGTTAAAGAAAGGACGTCGTTTAGAAAAGATACTCACCGACACCAGCAGGCGGATTAATCTCTGACAAGAAGGAGAAGTGTAGGTGCAACACCTGATACAGGTGGTCAAAAAGGACTACTGCAAAGACGCAATAATGCAACGTCAGTACATAATTTATACAGCCTAGAGATAAGACTGATGGGTCACAAATCCATACCTTCTAACATCTGAGACGGTACGAGAGAAGGTAGAGAGGTGGTCACCGTCAGGGCGGTAACTGATGGCGCTGCCTCGGGTAGTGCGACATCAGCACTAGCCGCACCTGCATTAGAAACAAGATAAACCCTGTCAGGAAAGATTTAAAAAGATTGCAGAATAAAAAGAAAGGTGGTGACCTAAAATCTACCTGATGAGTCGCCAGTCGGAACCGTGACAAGGGCGTCACTTGATACAGCAACGGCGTCTCCCTCCTCCATCGGGGTGGTCTCACCTCCCGTCACCTCATCCCCTGACTCCATGAGAGCCGTCGTCACCCTTGCGACGCCAGGAGATGGCAAAGAACCGTAGGAGGGAAGAGCGATGATCGGGGCGGTGCCCGACTCTTGAGAGAGAGCGGCCACCTCGGGCTCAGCAATTGTAGCCATTTCACTCGCCACCACATCAGGCTCAGTAATTGTAGCCGTCTTATCCACCACCGCCTTGGGCTCGGCCATAGTAGCCGTCTCACCCGCCGCCACCTCGGGCTCGAAAATGGTAGCTATCTCAGGCATAACAATCATGGCTATCTCATCAGCCCCTACCTCAAACTCGGCAATCACGGCCATCCTGCTTACTACCGCCTCAGGTTCGGCAATCGCGGCTACCTCCTCTACCACTACCACAGGCTCAGCGGTCGCCGCCACTTCTTCGGTAAGGCTCGGCCCTGCAAGATAAGATATATAAGAACTGATAATTTAAAACTTTGACAATGGAACCTCACGGCACATTACCTAGAGTTGATTTACCGTATGCTTCCCGAGCCGCACGTGCCTCCCGTCTGTAAGCAGTAGACAAGGCAACCGGAGACTCCTCTAAAGGAGTAGCGGCAGGGGTAGCGGCGCTCGAACCCGCACCAGCAGCTAAAGCAGCACTATGCTCCCTTGTTGCGCGCCTCAGGCGCTTCCTTTCCGCCCGGGCCGTCAAAGCAGACCTTCTAAACGCCTCCATCAACAGGGCGTCATCACCCGCACCAAGGGTTACCTTTGGAGCTGTCGAGGCTTCTGTCATCAGTCGTTTAAGTAAGGCATCTTTCGGAAGTGCCGAAGAGGCCGGGACTTCGGTAGATGGCCCGGGAAGAATTTCCGCTTCATTCTGCGGGATCGGCATTGTGGTCCCTGCAATAAAGAAAGGGTCAGATTGTCTATAAGAAAGGAGAATGAAGACACAATAAACCAAGACATACCAATGCCCAACAAAGCACAATTCCTCTCCTCCTCCTCGAAAGACCTGAGGAAAGCCGCCAGAATCTCTTCAGTGGTAAAGCCTGTTACAAAAGGAGAAATGTTAATCAAAACATGACAGTAAAAATAAAGATATAATGCAATAACAAGGCGCGACTAATATTTACTTGATTGCGCAAGAGCGGCTATTTCTGTTTGGTGAGTGGCGGAGCGCACAGAAGCTGCAATAGCAGCTTCGAGATCAGTGTCTTCTGGCGCTATAAAGAGACCCTCATTGGTTCCATATTCACTTAGGCCCTCGTTATAAGGAGCCTGAGGCTCCAGGACGAGTACAGCATCTAGGGAGAGGACCGACTTCTTCTTCTTCTTCTGTGCGCGATCTCCAGTCACGGCAAGCACGAGCTTACGCTTGGTGGGCACCTTGGGGCAACGATTCCCGATATCTGAGCCCACGCCAGATTCGGGGGAAGCTACATTTATCGTCTCCGTGGGAGCACGGGGCACCGATGGCACTTCCACCGTCTCCACAGGAGCACGGGACAATCCACGCGTAGGGCTTAGCACACGTGGAGGCTCAACTGCAGCAACCTCTCTTAGCGGAGGGGGGACAGCGATCCGTCGCTTCAAAGGGACGTTGCGATCGCTGGCAGGGGGCGCACTCTTGCGATCGAGCAGCAGCCGCCTCTCTTCCCTGATAACAGCACCCATCGCGTGTTGATACCAGGCCGCGTGTACGTTGAGGGACCTCGGGATACAACTCAGCTCGCTAATAAAGAAGTGAGAGCCCGTATTCAAGCGCATAAAGTGATGCAGCGCACCCCGTATTCCCTCTTTGTTGGCAGCAGGTTCTACCAAGAACGCCTCCAGTGGGACCCCCTGGTTATAACTCAGCTGCTGGGCGAAATGATGGGGGTTGTATCTCAAAAATAACGCCGCATCATTTTGCCTGAATATGTGAAAGCCCGGCCTGATGGAGTATAGATGGAGAATCTCCCGGGCTTTCAACACGGAGGCCCCATCCTTAAAAACGTCGCGCAATGCCAGCACCGTCTTGGAAGTTTCCTGGCCGATCGTCAGGACTTTGTCCGTGAAAGACATACCAGTTCCGACCATGCGCGGACGAAGGAGCAAGCCCCTAGCTTCCCACTGCGATAGGCTCACGATAGAGGCGTCAACCAGCCGCATAATTCGCGGGAACTTGCATTTCTCGAAAAACAAAGGTCTTTTATGAATGCCAAAGACCATGAGCACGTGCATTTCCATCCACGAAGTAAAGTAGTGCATCGGGAAGTTGGCAGCATGCACCCCCGGTTCAGTGGTATCTGCCGCCACGCTAAGACCATGGTATAAATGGGCCAACCCGGCGATCCCGATGGCTACTTGCATTCCGGCCACCATACGATGCGCGGGGTAGAAGACGGAAGGCCTCATGTAACGAGGATGCATATGGAGCGCGAACCAGCACAACCATAGCCCAAGAAACCCAAGAAAGAAAGTCTCCTCGTCAATGCCCGGAGCAGCGATTTCTGACAGAGGAATGATCGCAGCATCAGGAAGGAAAAAGCCCTTCTGATCGTCTTGCAGTACTGGTTGACGGTCCAAACCAAAGCCGAAGGGGTCGTCGAGCTTGGCAAACTTTTCGCCTCGCTGCGAAAAAATCTCCGGGCGAAAAAACCGGGCAATGAATTCCGCAAAACTGACCCCCCCCCCGGCCTCCGGATTCCAAGAAGAGGCTCTCGTACATGTTCAGCACCTTTATCAGACTAGGAAACTGGTGCTGAATGGCGTTCTCTGGCGTTAGGCCCATCACCACCAGCTTGGTGGCAAAAACGTATTCATCCGGAGGAAGCAGCTCCTCGTAGTGCTCCCCCCTAACTGGTAGACCGGAAACCTCAGCAAATTCTTCTAAGGAGATGGAGACTTCTCTGTCCAGTAGAAGGAAGGTATGGGTTGGGATGTTTCACTGCTCCAAGAACGTCTTAATCTACCATGTGGGAGGAGTAGAATATTGGAACAGCGAAGCATAAACCGCAGGGTATAGGCCGAGCTTCAACAGCTGCGTTTTCTTCGCTGACAAGATGTACCTGGCCCACTGCAAATACCCGGCTGAATGTTGGGGAGTCAGCCCGATGTTGTAGGGTTGTCCCCAAGGGCGCGACTCGCCTTGGCATATGCGCCGCCCCAAGGTATCCAAAGCTGTCGGTAGCTACATGGGTATGGAGGCAATCGAAGGTTGAAGAAGACCCTCCGAAATCCAATTGACAACCTCCACAGCATAGTTCACCGGGGGTGCATCTGCATACGGAATTGCCGAGATCGGCTCCGACGGCGTCGCACAAGAGAAGCTTTGACGACCTCTGATAATCTGGTCGTACCATCTACCTCACAAATGGAGATTTTTGTGCTCCGGGTCACGGTCTTTGATGATTGCAAGGACCTCCCGGTCCACAGGTGCCTCTGGGAATCCTCCCTCTGAGCGGACGAACGGGAACGTAGCATCGAAAGACATGTCGCCTGCAAGGAGGGACAGAAGTCAAATGTCAGTGCTTTAATTTAATCTGACACTCAGTGTTTTAAAATTTGTACCACACTGCAATGCAGTGGAAAGGGGACCAAAGGAGGACCCACAAAATCTAGATGACAATGCATCAATTAATAAAACAGTCTCATCATTAGATGAGACTGTTAATTAATGAGGGAACAGTCTCATCATTAGATGAGACTGTTAATTAATGAGGGAATCCTCAAGAATTTTCTCATTGAATGAGAAATCCCTCGGGAAAAGGAGAAAATCTCTGCTTGAGAGCAAAGCTCTATGATAGAGTGACACTTGTCAAACTCTGGTCATGAAGGAATAAAATTCCTTAAAGAGCCTGGCTCTGTAATGATGATGGAAAAATCCATCAAAGATTAATTAAAATTAATTTTTGTGAATTAAAAATTCTGGGATCTTCAAGATCCATGAAAAACTCTTAAGAGTTCTTCATCAAAGACCAAGAGATCTACATATTATCAAAGAGCAGAGCTCTGATTCATGGGCTAAGAAACCCCAAGAAAAGATCTCTTTAGATCTGTGGGTTCATGAGAGCAAGACTCTGTTAATGAAACCCTAAATGGGTTTTCTTTAGATCAAAGATATATGAAGAGCAAGGCTCTGTAAAACCTTAATTTATTAAAAATTAAATTTTTTTAAATTTTACCTAAGTTTTGATAGAGTTCTGACTCTTGAAAAGTTCTTAAACTGAAGAGCAATGCTCTGAATAAAAGTTCTCAAGAAAGAAGATGGAAACCATCTAAGGGACCAAAGGTCCTATTTATAGGCATTGAACCGCCTCTTCAACTTCTGAGTTGATCCAAGGGCTCAGATGTTGCCACCGCTGCACTCACGTGTGTGCCACGTGAGCGCAACGGTTGGGGGGCATTTGTTTCCCCCAATAAGAGCAAAGCTCTGTATTAAAATTCAAAAGTTGAAAGTTGAAGCAACGCTTCAAATTCAGCGCTAGGCGCGCTGCGCGCCACATGACAAACACAGACGCGCTAGCGCCACGTGCGTTGCGCCCTAGGCAGCGCACCCCCAATCAGAGCAAAGTTCTGTTTTAAAATTCAAAACTCAAAAGTTGAAGCAACGCTTCAGATTCAGCGCGTTGCGCGCCACGTGTCAAACATGGGTGCGCTAGCGCAGTTGCGCTGCGCTCTGCGCTGCGCGCCACGTGTCGAACGTAGGTACGCTAACGCAAGGTGCGCTGGCGCAAGGTGCGCCGGCGCAAGGTGTTAAAAATTGCCCACCGTTAGATCAAAAAATCTAATAATAATAAATTATTAATCAGAATTAAAATTCTGTTATGAAAATATATTTTCAATCTTATTAAAACAAGAAAATTATCTTCTGCAAAATGGAAACCTTAGGATCAAAGATCCAACGGTGGGAAATATTCCCAAATCAATCAGAGAAAGATATCTTAAAACTGATTTAACAAATCAATTGGTCCTATATAAAGGCCCCCAGATTTCAAGTCTGATATAGAGAAACCCCCCTGCAAACTTTGAGAAATCTCAAAGAAAGAAGAGCAAGCTCTTAGAAAAAGAAGATCATTTCTTCAAGGTAAAGAATTAATTCTTGAACAACAGAGATGAAATCATCTCATTAAAAAAAAGAACTATCTTCTTAAGAGATCATAGATCTACAAAAGACCAAGGTATTTGATAAAAAGAAAAAGATCAAAAGATCTAATCATAAAAATAAAAATAAGTATTTACTTCATTCACAGATCCTTGATCTACAAAGGCAGTGCCCTTTTTATAAATAAGAACCTTTTAATTCTTGAATCTTGAGGCAAAGCCTCCTTTAAAAGAACATAAACTTGTTCACAGATCATAAATTTGATCAGATGCGCTTTGCGCTACTGAACAGTGCCTTGCACTCATGAATTGCGCTTCTGCACTCATTGGACCGGCGCTCAATGCCAAAACGCGCCACGTGTCAACCACAGACACGGCTTGCGCTTTGCGCTTCTGAAACAGCGCACTGCGCCCATGGACTGGCGCTCAGCGCCAAGCGTGCCACGTGTCACTCACTGGTGCGCCATTAAATCAGCGCAAAGCGCTCATAAATTGAAAGCGCAATGCTCTAATAAACTAACGCTTAGCGCTAAGCGCGATACGTGTCCTTTTTGTGTGCGCTACCCGACAGAAGCGCAATGCGCTTTTTAATTGGCGCAAAGCGCCTGACGCGCCACGTGGCGCATTGTCAGAACACACTTTGTTCTGATGAAGACAAAAGATGTCAGGACCTAATGCTCTGCATTACTAAAAGGGCCGAGCCCAAGTAAAGGCTCAATAGCCAGAATAAAAATGTAAAACATTTTAATTAGACTGAGCCCAATTCTGGACATAAGTCCTCAACTTATATTGAACTGAGCCCATCTTCTCACAAATACTCAACAGATCTTAGTTCCAAGCTGGAATACAGATCTTCCAATCAATTAACACCGGTTCAAGGGTACATCTCGTTACTCCTCTGATATCTGTCGTTGTAATCCTTCAACATCTTCAGAGAGGTGACGGGTCCCGACAACCACTCATTTCACGGACTGTGGGGACCTTAAACTCATGGACAGCGATGTCCTTAAACTTTATAGACTACGATGTCTTTAAACCGGACTGTGAGGTCCTTAAGCCCATGGACTACGATGTCCCTAACCCGGACTGTAGGGTCCTTAAGCCCATGGACTACGATGCCCTTAACCCGGACTATGGGGTCCCTTTAAACCCACGGACTACGATGTCCTTAACCTGGACCGAGATGTCCTTAAACTACTGACGGACCGTAATGTCCTTAAACTAACAATGGACCGTAATGTCCTTACACTAATCGACCGCAATGTCCCTAAACTAAACAACAGAGTCCAAATGCTCTTTTGTTGGATCTAAACGATCCCCTTAAGTTGATCTTAGTCTAAAAATAGACTAACGTATCCTTAACAAACGTTTAAGTTGATCTTAGTCCAAAATGAGACTAACGCATCCTTAAACACAACCCCAAACCCAAATCTAAGAAGATATGGATTTGGACTAATCCACGTCCTACGGGCGACAACATAAATTAGTCTCCGTATACAATCCATGGGCAACCACAAACAAAACAAACACCCACGACACGAAGTGACCATTTGGAGAAGGAGAAAGTTGTTACCGCGATGTGGTAGCGTAATTAACTGCAGGGGCTTGCGCCTGCAGGGAAGAGAGTCCCCACAATCAAAAACCCCTCAAACGAGGGGGAATTTGACGAAGTCTGCTACATCGGTCGCATTCGTTAAACTTTCAATACATGGTGCCATAAATCAACTTGGCATCTTCGGAGAGGTGGACGGATAGCACCAATTAGCATATGCCCCCAGATTCAGGCAAGACAGTCTGTATTCCCGGTTTCCGGCGGTAAACACGGCTCTACTGAGTCGTGCAAACAGTTTTTAGTTAGGTATAGTACCAAAGTACATGGAGGCAGTGAGCGATCGAAGGGATTTCGTCTCTTCCGGTATAGGGAGTCGAGGTCGTGCTATGCTAGATCGGCTATAACCATAAGTTCTTGGCCAAGGCGGACAAGATTTACTGATAAGTGTTATCAGTAGTTTCTCAGGTGGTTATGAGCCTGATATCATCACGCCTTATCGGGTTATTGGGAGTCTGACGGTTTCCACCTCCCAAACCCGATATGCGACTCTCAGACGAAGAGACCGAACTGTACGGTGATTGTCACCGATAGGCTCTATAAGATTTCGGATGAGCATGCTTTTCAATTTTCCTTTCGCTCAATACATGGATAGCCGTTGCGTGCAGCTAGTACCGCTGACGTGCTTGTAAGCTATGGATATGATCCTGACCTACTGCCAGCTGATCAGTCGAAAATACTGCATTTTTGACACGGCAATTTCCCTATCATTTGCACTCATCTAGAAATGTTCGGTATTCATATTGCACATAATAGTAAAACATCTCTAAAATACCAGATTGCATGTGTTAGACTTTAAAACCGGCACTTTTAGGGAAATTGTGTGTTTATCATGGTATCGCATCATTCTTGTATAGCACAACTTTTGTTCCGAGAAATTGTGCAGGAAATTCCAGAAACAAAGCCAAAAGAGCTGATCAAAAATACGCCAACTCAAAGGCTAAAGATCTGGAAGTGATCAAAGGCTAATTATAAGATTTAACATATCATAAAAAGGCCCAATTGTCAGCCCAATACCACAACAGAAGACCCAAGCCCTAAGGCTTCCAAACCGCCGCGGTTCCGCGGCGGGAGCTGGCTTAAGCCGCGGAACCGCGACGGCTTGACGTCATCAGAGGCTCAAAATTTCTCCACGTGTCTCAGCTAACGGCCCAACCTTCCAGAAGACCCCAGAAGCTCCACGTGGCGCATCTAGAAGGCTCGGCTTAACAAACTATTTCTAGAAGGCTCTCTTAACAAACTTTTGGAGGGAAATTCAATCTTTTGCTAACAAACTTGTGGAGGGAAAATTCAAATTTGAAATCCTAGATCTAGGATTTTGAGGTCTATAAAAGAGAGCCTAGATATAGGGTTGAGGGGGATCAATTCTTCATCTCTCCCTCTTCCACCCACAAGTTGAGTGACACGACTTGTGCCAAACCCTAATTCCAATTCAAAATCAAGATCAAGATCCCGAGTACCATTCAAGCAAGAGAGCCTTCAACCTTTAGAGAGCGACGCCGGATTCCAACGGAGCAAGAGATCCAAGCCGATCCGCGACTCAAGGAGCTGAGCGAAGCCGAAATCGACGATCTAGTTCCTTCCTTTTGTAAATTTCAAGAGAGTTGTAACAAAAATTGTCGATAAATAAAGGTGAATTTTCTATATCTTGCTTATCTTTTAATTCAAGCACTATGATTCGATCTCAATTTGTGATTGTGTTTGTTATCATGATGTTTGAGTAAATCTCTGCTCGTATATGAGTTGTGACGATCAATAGAATGATGATGATTTAGATCTTTTTACAATTCTTAAATCCTATAATGATTGTAAATTCTTGTGAATCAAATGATCGATGATCCAGTTTCGGGATGATCCTTCCTTGATTGTGTTCACTCGAAACTAGGGAACAACGATTGATCATTTGATTGACTAGAAGCTAGAATTTGAATGAGATTCATTGAAAGGTCAAAGGATAAGTTGAGGAAACCCTAGCTTCTTCGCAAAATCCTTAACCTCGATGAATTATCATCGATCTAGTCTCAATTAGTTAAAGGATAAGAATATGAAATCATTAGATCTCATCACATCTATAAATCCGATCTACTCCTACGAGTTACACTTCGAATCTTGATTGTTGGTTGGAAATTATCCCAAATTATCACTTCTTGATTTTAATGCTTTCTTAGATCTAGATATTTTCTCTTTCTTGAAATGCAATTTTATAAATCATGAATTGTTTTCTTTTCTTTTTCTTAAAGTTTCGACTCATTTAATTCGAAAGACGAACGATTACACTTTCCTTGTGGACGATCCGCACTTACTAACGCGCTACATCCGACATTGTTATTGATTGCGGTCAAATAATTTTTTGTTGTGATTTCTTTACAATTTTTCCATACACACAATCAGAAATCGTTTCAATCAAATGGCGTCGTTGCCGGGGACTGTGCGCTAATTGTTCGTATTTTGAAATTTGAATTGAAAAGTTTATTCCATCCAAATTTTTAGATCAAAATTCGAGCAAACACTAATACGTGTTGTTGTGATTTGATTGCGAGAAAATCTGGAATTATTGGAGCTAGAGAAAAAAATTTCTGAAATTTCCATAGAGCTGGGGAAGCGAACAGAAGCCTCTGTAGGAAATTGTGTGCAGTGATCTCCTCACCTGACCGCGTTTCCGCGGCATAAGGGGACTTAAACCGCGGTTCCGCCGCGTTCTTGCATCATCTCTACATCAAAATTCTCAGGTGACTTCTACCCTTTCTTATCTCCTCCTAAATCTGCTCCAATTGACAATTTTCTGCAGGTTTCTTTGCAAATAAATCGCAGCGCCGCAAAAAGCAAAATAAATTGTGCATGTTTTGATTTTTGGTTGTTTGCATATTAATACGAAAATTAAGGGGCACGACCAAATCAAGATTAGGTGGGGATTTCATTACCCTTCCTAAGCCCCAAAAATCACAAACTTGCATCCGCATTACCCTCATTAACTAAAAAAATATTTAGAGATGACTCTAAGGACCGTCGCGCTCACTTAGGACAGAAGAAGGCCATGGGTAATTCATTGCTTATCCGTGTTTCTTTTGTGGTGTCTAAGGCAAGTGTGTCGAAGGCTAGTGGTTACTTAATTAGGCCCACTACTTACGTAGTGGAGAACCTCCCACTTACCTGGCACTTACTTGGCCACAGGAGAGACAAAGAGGCAGTGGAGGATTGATCCTGCGACTTGTCTTTTGGCAGTTAGGAGCGGTCTAGAGCTTTGACCTAGGTGACCACTAGAATTAGGGTTTTGCTTGTTGCATTTGTTGTGATTGAATCATTTTTTCAAAAATCCGTATCATTTTTCAAAACAAACACCAACACTTCATTTCCTCTAATTATACCAACGCTGCCACTTGTGCTACAACCATTTAGCACAATGTTAGTTAGCACAATGTTAGGCTGGACACGGGATTCCATTTCCCGTCTTGTCCGCGTTTCTTTTATCGACCCCAGAGTCGGTAAATTTCCGTCTTCTCCCCCACCACCCACCACGACCGCGATGGACCCAAATCCATCAAACTTAAACACCACTCTGCCACCACCCGCAGGTGCGCAGAATCCTCCACGCATTTCTCTCCAAGAGAGATGCTATCCTACACGTGTTTCCCTTCCCACCTGTCTTTCTATACCACCTGCCAACGAGGAAAATTTTGAAATCAACCCCCAATTAATCAAACTGTTACCCAAATTTCACGGTCTTGATTCTGAAAACGCATACATGTTTATTTCCAAATTCGAAAACGTGTGTGCTTTAATGGGAAATTCACAACTGTCTTTGGATGCTCTGCATTTACGTCTTCTCCCATTCACTTTGTGTGATTTAGCCGAGAAGTGGCTTTACATCACACCCGCACATTCTATTTCAACATGGGACGAATTCGCTGCAGCATTCCTTAAGAAATTTTATCCCAATCACAAGACCAGTCGTGTTCGGAGCGAAATCTTCAAATTTACCCAACTTCCCAATGAACCATTTTGGAAATGCTTTGAACGGTTCAAGGATCTTCTTATCCAATGCCCTCATCACGGAATCTCCAGATGGGATTTGTGTCGAATTATATATGAGGGTATTGTTGGAGATAGTGCCCTCATAGTCAATTATTGGATCGCAGGTACGTGATTGCAATGATTGCGGAGGACCTATCCCGGTAGGACAGTCTTACTTGAAATGATAGTATGCTATCTGGTTTGCCTTTATCAGTCGTGTACATGTTCAGGTGACTGATTGCATGTTACACTTTGATAGAGCCCTTAGGATCTTGCTTTACTACCAACTGTATGATGGCGATCATATACGTGAGAGTTGGGTAGTTTATATGCATATCCTTAATTGTGGTCCCTAGTCGTGGGAGTTTCGAGACAGGGCATCGATACTCCGGAGTAGAATAGTGTATACAGTCGAGACCCCGACGAGGGGCGGTGGCCGGTCTCACAAGCCACTGGTGTCAGTTGGATCACCTAAGATGTATACAGGTGCTCATTGGGTTATGAGTACACCGGACAGGACTCGCCGGGAATCTGCTAGTTAGTACTATACCTATCGTCAGATAGCAGTTCCCTGGTGACATGTGTACAGGTTAGTTCATCGACCTGAGGTCGTCATTTGTCTCGTGTGAGTTCCCACTGTGCTTTGATTTCTACCCTACCACGGCTCAAAGGAGTCCTGCAAACAGGTAGCTTTTGGGTACAGTCCCGAGCCATATGGAGGCACGTGAGCGGATCGGCAGGGGTTTCGTCTCTCCCGGTATTGGGGGCGAGATCGTGCTGTGTCTAGGAGAGCCATTACGCAAAGCCCTCGGCCGAGGCAGGAGATTTACTGGTAGGTATTCCAGTAGTATCTCAGGGCGTTCTGGGCTACACTCCGACACGACTTATACTGCTAATGGGGGTCTGACGTTACTAGCCCCCTAGGCGGATATGCGATACTCATTGACGAACGGACAGGACTGTATATACATTGTTACTGTTAGGCTCAGTAGGGTTTTCGGAGGAGTTCGCTCATTGGTCTCCCTTGAGTTCGCTCCTCGGCCACCCTTGAGGTCAGTCCATGGGCAGCCGTTACGCATAGCTAGTGCCGCTGACGGTTTGTGGTTAAACCCACTTCCAGGGTGCTGACGAGTCATTAGAGTCCCCCACAGACAGTTTCCCAAGTTCGGGCGAAACGTTGTAGAGGCCGTATGGTTTTATGGCAGGGTTCGGAAAATGCACGTGCGTTTACGCACGTGTCGATTTTCGAACAGATGATACTGGTCGGCTTTGGTTTAAGCCGGATCCGAGTATTATATTGAGTAGGTATAATATCTTTGTCTCAGTTGCATTTGTATTCGGTCGTAATACAAATGCGGGTATATTTATACAGTTTCGGGGTTGTCCTGAAATTCGTTTCAGGATCACTTTTGGAAGTTGCCAGTTTCCAGTTTTCTATCAGCCGTCTTTTTACATTCTGTTAAAGACGGATTTATCTTTTCGCAGATGAGGTGAGTCATCATTCTAGAAGCTTCTAGAAGTGATGACGAGGCTTGGTGAGTCATTCTTGATAAGGTGACTAGGTTTAATGTGATTGGTTCAATCTTTTGAGTCATCATTTTCATTAAAGCATTTTGTTTTTGCTTAAGATATTTTAGTGAGAAGCTTTTGGTTTATGGTCACCTCCCTCCTCCTACGGTCACCCCCCTCTTCCTTATAAGGTGGCCGGCCCCTCTCTCTCTCTCTTGATCTCCTCCTACGGTCACCTCCCTCCTCCTATGGTCACCCCCCTCTTCCTTACAGTTCATTTCATTCCATCACCCGATTTCCACGGCAACTTCATTAACCGATCATCCACGGATTTGGACGAAGTGAGACAAAGTCATCTACTCATTCTCTACATCAATCTTGGTCGTCTCTTTTAGCAAACTTGACGATCGAGTTGCCTCGAGTCAGAGGCGGGAGCCCGTTTAAAGAACCGATCATGTGGTGCCACTTCGACGAGGACATCGGAGATCGACGAGATCGGAGCAGCCGCAACGGAGCGTGGGATGATGGTTGAAGAACGAAGGACTCGGATCGTTCGGTATAACATTCCTACACTCTTTACAGTTTGTTAGTTTAGCAATAATGGCAGATCCGGGTTAAAGTATACGATAGCGCCAGTTTAAAAGTTTTTGTTCCGCATTTGGCGTTTGTAGACGGCCGGGGCGCTAACGTAGACTTACAGGTATTGATCTCACTACTAGACAGATGCTTGAAACCATGTGTCATTGCCAATTCCTATCTAAAGATGATGGTGAAGCTTGGAAATACCTAGAAGATTTAGCTCAAAACACATCACAATGGGAACGTGTTAGACCACCACCGCCTAGGGAAGATGTCAATCAGCTCGATGTTTCCGTCACAATGAAAGCCGAAATGGCCGCAATACAAAGGAAACTCGACGCTATAGAAAACAAAATCTCTTCAGCCTCCCTAAACCAATCCACACTTCCCAAAACCGTGTGTGGCTGCTGTTCAAACCCTTCACATTTGACGGAAGAATGTCCCTTGAATGTACCGTTTCAAGGTCACACTAATGCTGCACTTCAGCAAAGACCTGGAAACTATCCCTCTTCTTCCTCATATAATCAAGATTGGAAGAATCACCCAAACTTTGCTTGGAACCAATCACAATCTCAAAACACGGTTCCAACCCAAAAAATTTCCAACGGGTCCCTCCACCACAACAGCAACCACTTCAATTGAATCGGCACCCCTTCCAACCGCAAAATTTTCAAAATCCTGTCAACACTTTTGCACCACATGAAAACTCTTTGCAATTGGCCAGTACTGATAATACCTCTGCACTGGTGCAAACCTTGGTTACTTTCATGAAACAATCCATCCAAGAGTCGGCAAGTTTTCAATCTTCCATCGATAATATGATAAAGATCATTCTCACTCAAAATGAGAATATCAAATCAATAGAAGCACAAATTGAACGAATAACAGCCGAAATAAGTGCTAGAGAAGAAGGGGATCTTCCATCTCAACCCTTACCTGATCCTGGACCTTCACATTGCACTAATGTGGATGCTTTTATAACGTTGAGATCTGGAAAAGTGCTAGACAATCATTCGGGTGAATAAATTGATAATGATGAATTGATCATTAACACCCCGGCTTCCACTTCCACTTCCTCTCACGCTTCTACTTCTTACCATATTTCGTCTAATGTACCTTCTTCTTCCGAGCCTATTCTCCGTTTTCCCAAAGGCTCGAACCCTCCACCCACCTCATCTTTTCCACCCCCACAAACTTCTCCACCAATGTTGGACCCAACACTTATTGATAGAGCTCCATTTCCAAATAGGTTGAGGCCTAACAAACATGATGCCCAAATGGAGAAGCTTGTGGACATGTTTAAGGAAGTTAACATCAACATCCCTCTCCTAGATGCTATTCAACAAGTTCCGTCCTATGCGAAAATTCTTAAGAACTTGTGCACTAGAAAGAGGAAGAAACAAGTGCCCAAGAAAATTTTCATGGCAAAGACTGTAGACACGGCTTTTCCCCAACAATTACCGAGGAAACGTAAGGATCCTGGATATCCTACTATTTCCATTTCTATTGGGGAAAAACACATTAACCGTGCTCTACTGGATCTGGGCGCAAGTGTTAACCTGCTTCCTTTCTCAATTTATGAGCAGTTAGGGATCGGAGAGTTGAAGCCAACCCATTGCACTCTCCAAATGGCTGACCGATCAATCACCAAACCTAGGGGTGAACTGGAGGATGTGTTAATAAAAATCGGGGAATTTATATTCCCTGTGGACTTTATTGTAATTGATACACAGCCTGTAGCGAACCCACGGAATCAAATTCCGGTGATTTTAGGTCGCCCCTTTTTTGCCACTTCCAACGCTATCATCAACTGTCGTAATGGTTCTATGACCCTATCTTTCGGGAATAGGTCAATAGAGCTGAACATTTACAAGTTGGGAAGTATACCCTCCGAACCTACTGCTCAGGTCTGTTCTGTCGACTTAATGGATGTCGACAGCAGCGAATTTGATGATCCTCATGATACCGATCTTGACTCTTTTCATATGTTATTGTTTGACCCAACTATGTATCATACACATACGGACTCTTCCACCGAGTTGTCCGGGTCAACAACTAACACCGATTATGAACTGTTTCTAGAGTCTGAAGATCACCCCGCACTTTGTGATGACATTATTCTTCAGGGTTTTGAGGAAATCTTTGCTGAAAAACTCGCATTTTTGAATGACACGGGTGTTGAGATGAATCCACATCAAATTGAACCTCCACCCATTCTTTTGGACTGTAAAAAGAATGCGAGCAATCCATCACATTCACTGCATCGTCTCTCCAAAATGAGACGCACACACTCTCTCTTCCACCACTTAACCTTTCCCCACTTCTTCTTCCACCAACCAGAGCACTGCATTGATAAAATTTTTGAATGGTTGGTGTTAACCTTCGGTCTTTGCAAAACTTGGCATCGACCAATGATTTTTGACCCCCTCATGTGATTTTCAAAGATTAACATTGCTTAAGTTTGGGGGGGTATGATCGGGCTCTTGAAAAGAAAATTTTTACAAAATAATGAGCCAAAAATAAGTTTGGGGGAGGTTCTTCACTTAAATATTTTGCCCCCACTAATAAATTCCTCCCAAGCTTACAGGTTTTTCGAGATTTAGCAGATGGAAACAGTGAGGACACTGTTGAAAACAAGTTTGGGGGAGGTTTGTGCTTATTTTCGCATCATTTGCATCATACTTCGCATAAGCACAAAACATTTTTGAAAAATCTATAAAAATTTAAAAATTTTCAAAAAAAATAAAAACATTTTTGTACATAAATAAGATAATAAAAGTTTAGATAATGAAAAATTACATCCAAAAGATTTGAAAAATTTAAGAAAACCAAGAAAATTAGAAGTTTTCTTATACGAACTAGTAATAAGTAGTTATGAGCCGTTGTCCCAAGGGTTAGTAAGATGAAGGAAGTCACTAATCTGAGGATAAAAATAAGTCTGAAAAATAGTTTCTATTCTGGAAGCCAAACATTTTGAACGTTGATACCCTGCTATTCGCACTTACACACGTCTTGAAGCCCGGGATAGTAGAGGATACCTTGAAATGCTCTTGTCTTAAAGCCGATGTATGAAGGAAATAAATAAATAAATAATTAATGAAGAAAATATAAAATGGTGAGAAAAATGGACACTGGTTTTGTTATCACCAAGGGCAATAAAAAATATATAGCGAGGGTGCCTCTTCACCTAGTGCCCTAAGGCCAACTGGTCTGGGAGTCACGGCTAAGCCTTAAGTGGTGCAAGACGAGGAAAAACACCAAATAAGCAAGCACATGAGTAATCGGTTGGTTAGTACCTCAAGAAGTATTAACGGTCGCATGAAAGTGTATGAGCAACTTCATCTAAATATTCATTAATTAAAAAGTACCGAGGCTAATGGGCAAGAGTATGATAGCTTGAATTGAATTCTCCGGGTGTAGGGATGTCCTTTACACACACGCAGGGTGATATGATCGATGTTTGGAAGAAAGATAGGAATGAAGAATAAGCCGATGTTTTATTGAGGGAGGACGTGATTTCTGACATCTTTTCATGACTATTAAGATAGGGCTCATGACAACCGAAAAGCTAGCTTAATTGGAAACCCTAATTTTCAAGGCTTTTATTTTATAATTCTTTACTTTAAATGTAATATTCACGATCTTCCTTTTATTATTGGATTTTGTGGGTGCAATCCGCTGAAAACCCTCAGGAGACAACACTTCTCCTACTAGGGACACCTAGAGGTTTAAAGGCTTGTTGCACGTGCTCAGTGCAATCGTGTTGCCTACGAAAGTGTGATAGTTAGTTTTTCTCTTTCTTTATTTTCTCCTACTCTTTTTAATAAAAAGTTCGATCGAGACGATCGAAAATAAGTTTGGGGGAATTTGATCAGTCGAAAATACTGCATTTTTAACACGGCAATTTTCCTATCATTTGCACTCATCTAGAAGTGTTCGGTATTCATATTGCACATAATAGTAAAACATCTCTGAAATACCAGATTGCATGTGTTAGACTTTAAAACCGGCACTTTTAGGGAAATTGTGTGTTTATCATGGCATCGCATCATTCTTGTATAGTGCAACTTTTGTTCCGAGAAATTGTGCAGGAAATTCCAGAAACAAAGCCAAAAGAGCTAATCAAAAATACGCCAACTCAAAGGCTAAAGATCTGGAAGTGATCAAAGGCTAATTACAATATTTAACATATCATAAAAAGGCCCAATTGTCAGCCCAATACCATAGCAGAAGACCCAAGCCCTAAGGCTTCCAAACCGCCGCGGTTCCGCGGCGGGAGCTGGCTTAAGCCGCGGAACCGCGGCGGCTTGACGTCATCAGAGGCTCAAAATTTCTCCACGTGTCTCAGCTAACGGCCCAAGCTTCCAGAAGACCCCAGAAGCTCCACGTGGCGCATCTAGAAGGCTCGGCATAACAAACTATTTCTAGAAGGCTCTCTTAACAAACTTTTGGAGGGAAATTTAAATCTTTTGCTAACAAACTTATGGTGGGAAAATTCAAATTTGAAATCATAGATCTAGGGTTTTTAGGTCTATAAAAGAGAGCCTAGATATAGGGTTGAGGGGGATCAATTCTTCATCTCTCCCTCTTCCACCCACAAGTTGAGTGACACGATTTGTGCCAAACCCTAATTCCAATTCAAAATCAAGATCAAGATCCCGAGTACCATTCAAGCAAGAGAGCCTTCAACCTTTAGAGAGCGACGCCGGATTCCAACGGAGCAAGAGATCCAAGCCGATCCGCGACTCAAGGAGCTGAGCGAAGCCGAAATCGACGATCTAGTTCCTTCCTTTTGTAAATTTCAAGAGAGTTGTAACGAAAATTCTCGATAAATAAAGGTGAATTTTCTTTATCTTGCTTATCTTTTAATTCAAGCACTATGATTCGACCTCAATTTGTGATTGTGTTTGTTATCATGATATTTGAGTAAATCTCCGCTCGTATAGGAGTTGTAACGATCAATAGAATGATGATGATTTAGATCTTTTTACAATTCTTAAATCCTATAACGATTGTAAATTCTTGTGAATCAAATGATTGATGATCTAGTTTCGGGATGATCCTTCTTTGATTTTGTTCACTCGAAACTAGGGAACAACGATTGATCATTTGATTGACTAGAAGCTAGAATTTGAATGAGATTCATTGAAAGGTCAAAGGATAAGTTGAGGAAACCCTAGCTTCTTCGCAAAATCCTTAACCTCGATGAATTATCATCGATCTAGTCTCAATTAGTTAAAGGATAAGAATATGAAATTATTAGATCTCATCACATCTATAGATCCGATCTACTTCTACGAGCTACACTTCGAATCTTGATTGTTGGTTGGAAATCATCCCAAATTATCACTTCTTGATTTTAATGCTTTCTTAGATCTAGATATTTTCTCTTTCTTGAAATGCAATTTTATAAATCATGAATTGTTTTCTTTTCTTTTTCTTAAAGTTTCGACTCATCTAATTCGAAAGACGAACGATTACACTTTCCCTGTGGACGATCCGCACTTACTAACGCGCTACATCCGACACCGTTATTGATTGCGGTCAAATAATTTTTGGTTGTGATTTCTTTACAATTTTTCCATACACACAATCGGAAATCGTTTCAATCAGCAGCGTATTGTCGAGTCTTTAGAGTCCCACACAGAGGTTTCACAGCTCAGGCAAAATGATATAGAGTTCGTATAGGGATACGTGCAGGAGTTTGATTAATCACGTGTATTTGATACATGCATTTTAATCGGGCGTCTTATGATATTAGCTGGTATATATATTGATATAACCGGATTATTAAATCAAGTGTTGATTTAATAATTAAATTTGTGTGTGTGTATAAACTAATATCATGCTTACTTTATTATTTTCTTCTCTTTATTTATATTTCTATATGATACAAATATATTTTCATGTATGTTGATACATGAAAATTGTGTGTATGAGACTCACATAGAGTTTGGATGAGAACAAAATCATTTCTTTATTTTTTAAAAAGGAAATGATTCAATTCTAAAATGAAGAATATAGAATTCTTTAGAATTCTTTAGACTTTTCTTTATCTTATCTTTGAGATAAGTATGGCTGGTTTTTTGTTCTCGTCTCTCTCTCTCTCTCTCAAGTTTTCATTTAGGGAGAAAGAAAAAGAAAAAGAGAAGAAAATTAGTGAGCAAATGAATCTGCATCTTCTTTCTTCACACTTTTAGCAAATTAGTGTAGAAAGTTTCTACACATACACCTAGTTTGTGAAGTTGGAGTTTTTGTTGGACAAATCTCAAGGTCGATATCTTTTACAAGAAATTCTACATTCAAGCTCAATCACAGAGTCTAGGTAGCCAGAGTCCAAGGAGAGATGGCCAATGCACTACAAAGATTGTAGTTCGCAAACTTGTAGATATTGATCTCATTTGTTGTTGCAAGTTTTATTCATTGGTCTTGATTTTATGTGTGCTTGCTATAGCTCTTTTGAAAAGTAAAATTATTTCTTACACTACGCTTTAAACTTTCTAGTAGAGTATATCAAACCTACATTTCTCTACCTCGAACTTTATGCTATTTACTTTATTATCTGTCATCTTTAATTCCGAAGCAAAAACCTTTCCATCGGATCCTTATGAACTACTATCAATAGAATCACAATCTAAGAAGTTGGGGAGTGGACACAAGCGTCATCACCCACCGTAAACTTAAATTACAAAATTACAGAACATACCTATGAAACCAATTGTTGGGAGCACTCGCAGCGGATGAGCGACAGTCAACCCTGTTATCGCCGAAAACAGAGACGAACTGGGATTGAGCGTCTTGCCTGAATTTGGGGGCAGGTGCTATTTGGACATATCCGTCTACCTCTCCGAAGATACCAAGTTGATTTATGGCACCGTATATCAGAGGTTTGGACAAATGCAATCGTTGTGGCAGACTTCATCAGATTCCCCCTCGTTTGTCAGGGGTTTTTGATTGTGGCGACTCTCTTCCCTGCAGGCGCAAGCCCTTGCAGATAATTACGTTATTGCATTGCGATAACCACTTTCTCCTGCTCCAACAATTCACTTCGTATCGTGTGCATTTTTGTTTATTTTGGTTGCCTATGGATTGTATAAGGAGACTATTTTACGTCGTCGCCCGTAGGGCGCGGATTAGTCCAAATCCGTATATTTTAGATTTGGGTTTATTTTATTTAAGAGTCGTTAATCTAGTTTGCGACTAAGATCGACTTAAATATATGAGCATTTGGGCTCAATTTATTTTAGCTAAGGATACGTTAATCTTATTTGAGACTAAGATCAACTTAGCAAAATTTTAAGAATCATTTTTATTTAAGATCCAACAACAGAGCATTTGGGCTCATCTGTAAGAAAACTTTTCAGAGAGACTTAACCAATTTGGGCTTAGTCTGCTCAGTCCTTTTTTTGTTCAAAAGTTCTAAGCACTTATTTGGGCTCTGCTTGTTCAGCCCTTTTTTTATGCAAAAGTGCTAAGCACTTGTTTGAAGCTATGGCGCTCACACGGGTATAATGTGAGACCTTCAGTTATGGCTGCCCAATCAGTGCTAAGCACTCGGTTATTATAACTGAATATATATATAGTGCTAAGTACTTTTTTATATGGCGTCCACGTGAGAAGCACGTGAGGCGCTGGGCGCTGCCCAATCAGTTCTAAGCACTCAGTCGTATTGACTGAATATATATATAGTGCTAAGCAATTTTTTATATGGCATCTACATGAGGAGCACGTGCGGCGCTGGGCTCTGCCCAATCAGTGCTAAGCACTCAGCCGTTTTGGCTGTATATGAAGTGCTAAGCACTTTTATTCAGCGCTCATGTGTATTTCACGTGAGGCACTGGCCTTCTGCTTCGGGCGCCAACGTGTCTTACAGTAAGGCGCTTGGCACTGTTGGGAGGGCGCCCATATGGGAAAGACATGAGGCACTAAGTTTTTTTTCTTCTTTAAAGATTGAATCACTGTTAATAGCATTTTGACCATTAATGATCACCAAGATCTTTGTTTTGAAGATATAGGAATAGGTTTTCTTTAAGAGATAAGTTCTTTTATAAGAATTAAGTTTCTTTTAGGATTAAACCCTATTTTCTGTGGAATTAAATTCCCATAGGATAGGCTCTTTTCCCTTTTTTTCTTTTTTAACCTAGTTCTTTTCTAAATTTTTGATTCTCAAGAACAAGATATTCCCGATGAGAATTAAATTCTTAATTTGTAGGAGACTTATCTTGTGGATCTCAGATCCAGAGAAATAACTAAGTTCTTGAGAAGGGTTAAACCCTTGGGTATGCTATGATAGGTAAAGGAGATGTTTTGATCTCTGTGGGTTTTTTACCTAGGGTTTGAGAGGAAAAAGATCTTTTTCTCTATTGAGAATTAAATTCTCTGTTGCTTTTGAGAGTCTTCTGTATTTTTTTTGCAGAAACTTATGGAGAGTTCACTCTATCTGTCTGTGTGTTGAGACTTGAAGTTTCGGGTCTTTTATACGGTGGAGGCAAATTGTTAATTAGTTTTTGAGAAAATCTTTTATTGAGAGATTCCAATTGATCTAATTAGTCTCAAAATTTGTTTGGGGAATTTTACCCACCATTGGATGTTTGATCCAAGGAATTATGTTTTACAGAATATGTCTTCTTATTTTTAACAAGATTAGGGAAATATTTTCCCCGTATATAGAATTTTATTCTGTAAAACGGTGATTTTTAATCACCATTGGATTTTTAGTCCAAGGGCTCTCTGTTATACAGAGCACATCTTTCTTTATTTAGAAAGATATAGGGAAATATTTTCCCATCTCATTAGATCTTTGATCCAATAATTTTCTGTTCATTTAGAAAGATTAGGAGAATATTTTCCCTTAATAGAATTTTATTCTATTATTTGATGATTTATCATCACCATTGGATTTTTGATCCAACGTCTCTGTTTAACAGAGAGTATCCCAATTTTGTAGGGAAATATCCCCGTGTAGAATTTCATTCTACTTGATTTTACTTGGGCGCCGGCGCTCACGTGTTGTTCACGTAGGTGCCACTTAAGAATTTAATTCTTATTTATGATAAGCGCTCTTGTGCTTTGCACATTGGCCCCCACGTGAGTTTCACGTACGGCGCCATCATAGGATTCAACCCTAAGGGGTTGGCGCTGGCGCTGGCGCCCTCGTGGGGAACACGTGAGGCGCTGCCTCATTAAATTTAACAGAGCCTAACTCTTTTATTATGTTTAAATATTGGGGGAACAAATGCCCCCCACCATTGTTCTCACGTGGCTCACACGTGAGTGCAATAATGTCACTTTTTCCACCGTTTAATGTTCTAGGGAGTTGAATCGTCCCTTCACATCTTATAAATTGGGTCCTTGGCCCTTGAAATGACCGTCGTTTCATCATCTTTCTTAAGTTTCCTTCTTTTTTGAGAATTTAATTATCATCTCAGAGCTTAGATCTCTACCCACAGAATTTAGAGTTAAACTCTGCTACACAAAAAAATGTTAAGGATTATGAACAGAGTTTAACTCTTAAACGAATCTTTTTTTTTTGTTTTGGATTTTTAACCCATTAACAGAGCCCGGCTCTCTTTTTTTTTTTGAAATGATCTCTCGGAGATCTTAAAAAGAATTTTTCCTCTTTTTTGAGTAGACCGTGGGTCTCAAATCAATGGGTATTCCTGAGAATCGTTAGTTCTCTTCTTAGGGTTTTATCCTATCATTGATCTTGATCTTTGAGGGTTTCTGGAATTCAATTCCATTATATTTCCTAACTGTCTCCAACATGGGGGATTTCTGGGATTTAATCCCATTATTGGAGGAATTTAATTCCATTTTGTCTTACAGAGCCTAGCTTTGAGAAAATTTTTGAGCTTTTTGGGAATTTTATTCCCCTTCCTAGTCCCTTTTTTATATATAGGGTTCTAATACCCTTTTTTCTACAGATTTGAATCTGTTGCAGAGCTCATTTTTCGAGAACATTTGGAGTTTTTAACTCCACTGCTCAATGGGATTATTCATTTAAGGAGAATCCTTTTGGAGGATTCTCACAATGAATACATGTCTCATCATTGATAAGCTATCACCTTGATTTTGTGGGGCCCACTGTTGTTGTTTTTTCTACTTTTAGACTGTGGTAATTTTAATATGCCATAATGGAGTACAGATTTAGGTGTACTGACAATGCTAAGTCCCTTATCTGTAGTTAATTACACTATGATAATCACTAACTCTCTACTGGTTTTTCTTTTCAGGTATTATGGCTCCAAGTTCCTTTTTTCCTTACGTTCGTTCGGAGAGTGCTTTTGTCGACGCGCCTACAGATCATGAAGTCTTTGCTTTAATCAGGGACTATGATCCAGAGCAGAAATTTCTTCATCTATGGGGATCGTGGTATTGCTATATTATCCGGGGTCAGCGCAGCTTTACTTTCACGGTGCCGTCAGAACCGATCCCGTCAATTCATTATGCTGACCCTCCGCAGGCCGCTTATGTAGTGGAAGAAGTCAATTGGACTGCGGAAGGTCGTCTCCAACCTTCCATGACGTCGATATCAGTCCAGCCGCCGATATCCCTAGATATTTCGAGGCGTCGCATGTGTCAAGGAGAAGCACGTCCTTGGGGTCAGGTTTACACAATATGAGTGACCCCTCGACATCCGGCTGGTTACCTCCAGTGGGCATGTTACATTTTATCGGCCAAGAAGTCACTACTGCTGAAAACCGAGTATACCCAGTGGTCTACGCATCTCTCTTTTATTACCACACTCCTCATGTATGGTGGGTTAAATCCTTCCTAGAGCAGTGGAATATTCCGACCCACACGCGTTTCTTTTATCGGACCATGAGGTATCGATCTTGCTGGAAGAATTCGCAGAAATTTCCGGGTTACCCGTCAGAGGGGAGCATTATGAGGAGATACTTCCTCCTGACGAGTATGTTTTTGCCACCGAATCGATAGTCATGGGCCTTACCTCGGAAAACGCTATTCAACGCAACTTCCCTAATTTGATCAAAGTGCTGAATATCTATGAGAGCTTATTTTTAGAGTCTGGGGGCATGAGGTTAGCTTTACTGACTTCGTCGCCCGTTTCCTTCGTCCGGAGGTTTTATCAAAGAAGGCTGCAAAGTTTGCCAAGCTCGATAATCCGTTCGGATTTGACTCGGACAAATTGCCAACTGCAGACGCGGATTTAAAGCAGTTTTTTATTTCGGATACCCCCATCGTCCCTTTTGCAGAGATTGCCGCTCCGGATATTGATGAGGAGACGTTTTTCATGGGCTTTATTGGTTTGTGGCTGAGCTGGTTTGCACTCCCAATGCACCCTCGCTACATGAGACCGTCTGTTTTCTATCCGGCTCACCACATTACGGCGGGAAAACGTATGGCTGTTGGGGTTGCAGGATTGGCCCACTTGTATCATGGTCTAAGTATAGCGGCAGACACCGCCCAGCCGGGTTTGAGGCCCGTGAATCTCCCCCTGCACTACTTCACCTCATGGATCGAGATGCACGTATTGGGTGCCTATGGTGTGCATAAAAGGCCTAGATTTTATGAAGGGTACAACTTCTCTCGGGTCATGCAATTGGTTGACGCTTCTTCTCCAGGCCCAACACAGCGAGAGGCTCGGCGATTGCTCCTACGTCCGCGCATGGTTAGGGACAGCATGACCTTCATTGATAGGGTTCTGACCTTGGTAAGGAACCATCCATAGTGATCCAGCCGCTCCACGATGTCTTTAAGGATGGAGTTTTTGCTTTAAGGGCCCGGGAGATTGCGTATTTGTATTCCATCAGGCCGGGTTTCCTTGTATTCAGGCAAGATACCTCGGTGTTATTCATGAGATATAACTCGCATCGCTTTGCTCAGCAATCTGGTTATAACCAAGGTGTTCCCCTTGAAGCGTTTCTCGTTGATCCGGCTGCTATAGAGGAGAGTGTTCGCAACGCGGCGCACCATTTTATGCGACTGAATACGAGGTCTCATTTCCTGATCACTGAGCCGAGTCATATCCCGAAGGCCTCCAATGCTTACATTGCCTGGTATCAGCATACAACGGGTGTCGTTATTAAGGAGGAAAGGCGGATGCTTCATGACCATAAGGATTTTGTCCCGGCCAGTTATCCTGCGGTTCCGCTGAAGCGACGGGCAGTTGTCTTTCGTTCTATGAGAGAGAGCAACACGGTAGTAGTTCTGCAAGCCTTTCTGGATAAGCCATGGCTAGACGTAAGTGCTCCTGGGAATGTGGTGGCTGCGGCATCTCCTGATTCGGGTATTGGCTCGGAAATTGGGACTCACCGTTCCAAGAATCCTGTAAAACGAAAGCTTTTATCGTCGGGTGTTGTTGCCGGCTCGCAGAAGAAGAAGAAATCTTTATTTTCGGCTGATGTTGTATTCAGTCAGGAGCCTCATGCTCCCTAAAGCGAAGGCTTGTCCGAATATGGCACCAACGACAGTTTGTTCAGGGCTTCTACTGATAAGAATGTTGCTACTGATCTTCAAGCCGCTATTGAGGTTTCTGAGAGATTAGCCCGGGAGCAAGCAGCGCTTGCTTCTCTTGCGGCATCAGGTATATCTCATTTACATTCTTTCGTATATATATATATTTTTAGAATTTATTATGTTTTATTAACGCTCTTTTCTTAACAGGCATCTCCACTGAAGAGGTTCTTTTGGCGTCCCTCAAAACATTTGAGGAAAAGGAGAGGCTTCGTGCTTCTATAGGCCTCGATATAATTCGTTTTTGTGACGCCTTTGAATATACATATTTAGTTCATTTTGGTCACACCCTGACTCCCTTATTCTTTTTATTACAGGAATCACCGCAACTTGTGTTATTCCGAGTGCGATGTCGTCTCTGGGTGGTGGTGCGGAGGATATTCCTCCCTTGATGGCACCTACGAGCCTGCAGAGCTACCGGCTACAGTTGAGGTCTCCCCAGGGCCGCTATGGGAAGCTTCGCTAAAGCAGCCGATGGCAAACATTGCAACAGATCCGGAGGCCGAGCCTGATTTAGATAAAGACGTTCTTCTGTCTGAGGTTCTGAAGAGATCTCTCCATACAGCTAAAGCCGAGAAGAAGCGCCGAAAGCACACAGCAAGGGAGTGTCAGGCTAACTTGGCCACATGCATGGTTTCGAGTGATGAACGACCCTCTGATGTTCCTATGGCGGACATTCCTTGTGCCTTATCAACTGCTCATAGGCAGGTTGCGCGTGTAGCTCGTGAAGAGGCTAAGCGGTTACTTCAAGTTAAGACAGCGTACGATATCCTGATGAAACCTAATACTTAGTATTTTTTTAATTATGACACGCTTTTCCTTGAATGATATAGCAGGGCCGAGTTCAGGTGTCAGCGCTACGGGTGAGGTGCCGGCGTCTGGGGATTCTGGGGCATCGGATCTTCATTTTGAATCTGAGACTATTCCAGCTGCCACTTCCTCCCCTTGTGGATCCCCGAAATTGGGAGGTGATGCTAGCTTGACAACGGCCCTTATTGATTCGGGAGAAGAAGGTGCAGACGTTGAGTCCGTCTTCCCGGTAATGGTGGAAATCGAAAGAGCTGTCATAGCTAGTGACGTTCCAGAGACCGCTATGGTTTCTGCCCCGTCAGGTATTCCTCGTGTTATTACTTTTGGGTTCTTAGTCCTGCTAGACACATTCGCTAATATTTCCTTTATTTCAAATATAGGTGCGGTAAATATATTCTTCATTTCTTATTTCATCTTTCTATAAGTAATTTTTCTTCTGACAAGCTTTTCTCGTATTGACCGCAGTCTTACAGCTCGAAGGAGAGGCCGAAGGAATAGCTGAGACTTCTATGCTCTCTGATTTTCCACTTGCGACTATTGGTATGTTAAATCTCATTCATCATCATTCTTTTTTATTTTTAGGTTGAAACTTGACCTTTCTTTGTGCGTGTCTTACTCTGTAGCAGCTACACCAACTTTGGCTCCTCTTGAGTCTCGCAATTCTATTCCTGCGGGGCTCTTTGCTAAGCGTCGGTCTTCCAGAGGTGCGGAAAATAGCAGGAGGATGTTAAGTTAATTTATCAAAGACCTTAACGTCGAACCTCTCACTTCTGCTGTGGACTTTGCGGACGAAGTCAACCCCATGCTGGCGACTCTTGTGACTTTCCACAATGAAGATTTCGTCGGCGTCTGGGTTGACTACTGTAAGCGAATTGAGGCTAGCCTCCAAGAGATCGAGCACAAACGTCTTGCACCTGAGGCATTATCCTCAAAGGCTTAACTGGTCGCATGGATTAAAAAAAGTGCCACTTCCATTCGATACTTCGAACAGAAGCTGATCCTGAAGCAGAAGAAGCATGAGGCGGTTTTCAATGAATCAAACCAATTGTGTGCCCAGGTCGAAGCGAATGCTGCGCAACTCAAAGTTATTTTTGAAAATCTTCAACAATGAATTTTTGAAGGAGTGGCGCTGAAGAAAAACCTTGACTCTACTGAGCGAGGAATGCAGGACTGCGAAGTTGCTAAGCAGGAAATCTCTGAGAAGCTTTCTTCGTGCTTGCAACAACGGGCTTAAGTCGAAGCAATGTTGGCCGCAATAGTGGAGCGTGAAGAGGAGCTGCGGTAAGAGAGTGAACGGGTCGCTACTTTATTGAAAGCCCCTCCATCTTAAAGGCTAGAATTGTATCCCTTTATATATATATATATATATATATATATATATATATATATATATATATATAGTATCTTTCAAACATTTCGACTCATGAATAAAGAATATATATTCTTTTCTTTTGCACGCTCTCTTATGTGTTTAATATCTGGATCTAGCACAAAGTAGTTTACGTACTCATTTCGGAGTTTGTAGTTTATTCACTCGTTTCGGAGTCTCTAGTTTATTTACTCGTTTCGGAGTTTGTAGTTTATTCACTCATTTCAGAGTTTCTAGTTTGTGTACTCATTTCGGAATGTTTTTAGTTTACCTTCCTTGGGTTTACAGGCAAACTTATCCTAACGTTGTATATAGATAACATCCATTCTTTACGACAGGGGTCCGTTAGGTTTGTGGTACTAAGGTTTTAGTCTGTGGTACCGTCGCGTTGGCTGATATTCCTCGATATGCAGTCTTTAAGCCGCTGTTCGGGCAGCCCTGTGACTGTCGTGTCTCTGATCCCTTTGGGGGATGGACAAGACGCCTTCAAGTAATCTCCTTACCGTCAGAAGAGCAAGCATTAGGAATTTGCCATGAAGCTTTTTTTAACTTGAGGTTAGGCTCAATTTGGAGCCCCGATGAGTCATAACCGCACCCTTCTGGGGTGGGATGATCTCCAATGGTCTTTAGGCTTAATATAAGTTGTCGTCAAGACCCGAAACTAGGAATATGTCGTTACTTCGTTTTTTACTTTAACGATGTCACGCTGATTCTTTGCTAAAGTAGGGAAACATCTGTGTGATCTTTATATTGTATGTGTTGAGATCGAGATCTGGAGTTAGGAATATGTCATTGCTCCAATTTCATTTGATAATTGCATCCGCATCCTGCTAAAATGAGGGGGAATGCCGAGATAGTGTCTAGGTTGTATATGAACCGTCAAGACTTAGAGCTAGGATTTTGCCATTACTCCATTTTTATTTGACCCTTAGGACTTTGTTGACATTGCGTCTGCATCCTGCTGGCATGAGAAGTACGTCGAGCTGGTCTCTAGGCTGTTGATGTTTTCATTAAGACCTGAAGGTAGGATTTTGCTGTCACTTCATTTTATTTGATTGTTGTGTTCTCCCCTACTGGAGTGAGGATGGAACACAGGGATAGTCTCTAGGTGGTATATGTAGCGTCAAGACTTGGAGCTAGGATTTTGCCATGGCTCTATTTTTGCTTTGACCTTTGAGTCTTTTGTTGACGTTGCATCTGCATCCTGCTGGAATGAGAAGAACGTCGAGGTGATCTCTAGGCTTTAGATGTTGCCATTAAGATCTGAAGTTAGGATTTTGCCGTCACTTCACATTTATTTGATTGTTGTGTCTGCCCCTACTGGAATGAGGAGGGGGTCACAAGGATAGTCTTTAGGTTGTATATGAACCGTTAAGACTTGGGGCTCCTTTTAACGAAGCGTGGTGGGAGATATGGTCCATTTTTCCTTTATTTGTGCATATGGAACGTGTACAAGAGTCAATATGGACATACTTGCAGGTCAGAGAAAATTTTATTTTATTTTATTTTATATTTCCGCGATGCTCTATCTTTTCAGCTTTTCATATCACGAAAGTCATGATTGTCCAATCATTTCGGCAATTTTTCGCGATGCCCAATTTGGCTATTTCATTTCATTTTTTTTTGCGACTCGCTGAGTTTTATTATGAGTCATGAACTTGAGATCTGATACCAATCTTAGCATCAGCATCGCTGCAACCGAAATATTGCCAGAAGTGAATCATCATTTGCCTTTGCGAGGACTTGAAATTTGATACCTATTCAGGCATCAGCATCACTTCAACTGGGATATTGCAAAGAGCGAATCATCATTTGCTTTTGTTAATTTGAAATTCGATACCTATTTAGGCATCAGCATCGCTTCAACTGGGATATTGTCAGGAGAGAATCATCATTTGCCTTTATTAATTTGGAAAAAGGTGGCTTAGCAAACAGGGTTAGGATCCTGTCGACTAAGGCTTTTTGACTTTATGAGCCGTAAGGGTCTCATAAAAGTGTTTCTCCCTACGAGTCATGAGGATCCCATAGATGTATTTTCTCCTTAGGAATCGTGGGGATTCCTAAGTGATATTTTCTCTTGTAAGTCGTAAGCATCTTCCAAGAGTGTTTTTTCCTTCTAAGTCGAGAGGACTTACAAGTATCGTTCACCATATGAGGACATTTCTCGTCATTGGTGGAACTTGGTGGGAGAATATTTATTTATGCATGTGGATTGTATACAAGGGTCAATATAGGACCATCTGTAGGGCAATATTAGAGGAATATGACGGATTAAGAACAGGTTTAGATCCCTGTAGTTTAAGACTTCTGAATCCTATAAGCCGTGAGAGTCTCATAGGGAGAAAATTCTCCTTACGAGTCGTGAGGATCTCGCAAGTGTAATTTCTCCTTAGGAATCGTGGGGATTCCTGAGTGTGTTGCTCCTTTGTGAGTCGTAAGGATCTCACGCAGGTATTTTCTCCTCACAAGGTTGAGTGGACCTTGCAAGTGCACATGAATTTTTTTATTTTACGAGTTTGCGCCCTTTTCGGGTTTTCACAACTCGTCGGCAGTCCTGCTGTTTTTAATCACGGTGCCCTTTCGGGTTTTCATTCGAGCCCATTTTGCTTGTGTACATACCTTTTTTTAACTCTCGAGAATAGTTTCGTCACAGGTGACCCATCTGTCTGCCGGTAGGACTTAGGGGTGGCTCCATCGCTGAAGTAGCTTTGCAGACAGTAGGACTTGAGTTGCAACCTTTGTCGCTAGAAATTCGATTGCAATATAGATCTCAAGAGAGCATATCGCTATATTTGGGGCGATGCGCTAGTTTAGGGACGTTCTGGTCCATTATCGCCATGTTTGATGCGAATTTCTAGTTTAAGGACCTTTCGGTCCATTATTAGTTTAGGAACTTCTCAGTCCGACATTCCCGTTTTTAAGACGAATATTAGTGTCAGGGCGTTTCGGTCCTTTATTAGTTTAAGGACATCTCGGTCCAACATTCCCGTTTTTGGGACGAATGCTAGTTTAAGGACGTTTCGGTCCATTACTATTTTAGGGACGTCTCGGTCCAACATTCCCATTTATGGGACGAACGCTAGTGTAAGGACGTTTCGGTCCATTATTAGTTTAGGGACGTCTCGGTCCAACATCACCATTTTTTAGGCGACGGCGCTTTTGGATACTACTCTCAAGATTCTAACTTAGGAAGATAGCAAGCGAACACGAGCATCGTCATCTATCATTGACCTAAGTCGTAACTCGTCAAACGTAGTATTTTTTGACGAATCGGCCGTTTATTGGCCGGAAGGGTCTTTTGTCATGCGTGTCTATGAGCAGGTAAGCTCCACCTTGGTAGATTTTGTCTATAATGTATGGGCCTTCATAATTCAGCTCGAACTTCCCCCATTTTGCACGATTGGGGATCATTGGTCTTTTGACGACTAGCACGAGTTCGCCTTGACAGAACGTTCTCGGCCAGATCAGTTTTTCGTATGACCGTGTCATCCTTTCCTTATAAACCTCCAGATTTTGCTGTTCTATAAAGTGATATAGTCGAGGGCATCAAGCTTCTCAAGCCGAAGATGAGCATTTTCTTCATCTGTCAGCTCGTATCGAACCGCTACTCGTAGAGAGGGGAGTTCTATTTCCAATGGGAGCACTGCTTCCGTGCCGAACACCAATGCGTACAGTGTTGTATTCATGGCTGTCTTGAACATTGTTCGGTATGCCTAGAGAGCTTTATGCAGCCTTTCGTGCCAGTCCTTTTTGTTTCTGGATATTGTTTTATTTATAATCTTTATCAAGGTCTTGTTGAAAGCTTCAGCTAGACCGTTGGCCCGAGGATTATAGACTGAAGAGTATCTCCAATCTATTTTATGTTACTGTGCAAAACGGCTTATTTTATGGCTTCTATAAGCTGGCCCATTATCCGAGATAATTCGTCGCGGAGTGCTGAACCGATAGATGACATGGATTCTGAAGAAATGTAGGATACTCTCCGTATTCACCTCCCTCGGTGGTACTGCTTCTGCCCACTTAGAGAAGTAGTCGGTCGCCGCCAGTATGAACCGATGTCCTTTGGACGATGCCGGTTCAATGGGGCCAATTATATCGGTCCCCACATTTCGAACGGCCAGCTAGCCACTGTTGGTTGTAGAGGATTTGGATGTTGGTGGATAAAGTCCCTATGAATTTGGCACGAGTGATACTGCTTCACATATTCGAGGCAGTCCTGAATCATTGTGGGCCAATAGTAACCCATTCTTTTTATCTTCAGCTTCATCTTTGGCCCGGCCTGATGAGAACTGCAGAGTCCGTCGTGAGTTTCTCGGACGACTTTCTTTGCTTCCTCCGGCCCCAGACATCTTAGCCACAGATAGTCAAACGATCTCTTATATAGAGTATCATTGACGAAGGCGAAAGACAAAGCTCATTTCATGAGCAGATGTCTAGACGACGCATTTTTGGGCGTACGTTGGGATTTGAAGTAGTCTATGAAGACTTCCCTCCAATCCTTGACCTTTTCTTCGTCCTTTATTTGAAGGGCTACTTGTTCAGTCGTTTCTTTTCCTTCGGATGGCTCTATCAGGTCTTTCGAAGATATATTTGTTGGCGCGAGAATCCTACGCCTTTGCACAATGATCTTTACGTCATCGAGGTCTTCATCGGCCAGTTCCTTAGCCAATTTGGCCAATGCATCCGCCTTACTGTTTTCCGCTCGCGGTATATTTTCCAGGGTGTAGGAAGGCATTTGTGTCAGCAGTTGCTGCACTCTTTCGCCATATTTTATCAGCTCTGGCTTGCATGTCTGATAGTCTCTATTTACTTGGGTAACGATTAGCTGAGAATCTATATGAGGAGGTCTTTGATTTCCATGTCGATAGCAATCTCTAGACCTGCTATCAAAGCTTCGTATTCAGCCTCATTATTAGTCCTTGGCTCTGTTAAGGAGAGAGCGTAATGCAATATCCCTCCTTGCGGAGTAATGAAGATAAGGCCCACCCCGTCTTTGATTATGGGGATGTTTTGCTTTCGTTGCTTTATGGAAGATGCTCCATCGAAGTAGAGTTCCCATTGGGAATCATTTTCTTCTTTCTTTTCTTTGATTGCGTCGAACGCATGTTCGTCTGGTAATTCGCAATTTAACGGGGAGTCAGCTGGTACTGGATGCTCTGCTAGAAAGTCAGCTATGGCATGACCTTTCACTGCTTTAAGGGGTCGATACGTTATCGAGAATTCCATCAGGAGGAAGGGCCATTTAGCAAGCCTTCCTGTTAGTATGGCCTTTGACATTAGATATTTGAGAGGATCCACCTTTTATATAAGATGGACCTCGTGTGCCAAGGTGTAATGTCTGAGCTTCGTTATTGCGATGACCAATGCCAGGCAATACTTATCGATGGGGGGATAGTTGTTTTCTGCTCCCAGGAGAACTCGACTTAAATAGTATAGAGCTCTCTTCTTTCCCTGATCGTTCACTTGTGCCCATAGCGCACCTAGAGAACCCTCAAAGGTTGTTGTATGAATAAGAGGTTTTCCCTTAACCTAAGCGGTCAATACCGGCGGATTTTGCAGGAATTGTTTAATTTCGTCCAGTGTGTTTTGACACTTTTGATCCCAGATGAACGAGGTCCCCTTCTTCATCAAATGAATATAGGGACAGCATTTCCCGGAGAGGTTAGATATGAATCGCCGAATATTCGTGAGCTTTTCTTAGAGAGACCGAAGTTGTTTGAGGGTTCTTGGCGTGGGCATTTCCATAATCGCCTTGATCTTTGAAGGGTCGATTTCAGTACCCTGGTGACGTATGATAAATCCTAGGAATTTGCCTGAGGAAACTCCAAACGCACTTTTTAGAGGATTCATCTTCAGATTATACTTTCGAAGGCGTTGGAACACTATTCTTAGATGTTCCCAATTTTCCTCGTGAGATTTACTCTTCACCACAAGGTCGTCGATGTAGCATTTGACGATCTCATGTATGAGGTCATCAAAGATCTTTTCCATGGCCCTCTGGTAGGCAGTGCCATCGTTTTTCAAACCAAAGGGCATCACCTTATAACAGAATATGCTCAGTGGGGTCCGAAAGGCGGTATGCTTTTGGTCTTCTGGATGCATTTTTATTTGGTTGTATCCTGAAGATCTATCCATGGAGGAAAAGACCTCATGGGTAGACGTGTTATCGACCATCAGCTCGCTAACAGGTTCTGGGAAATCATCCTTCGGGCAAGTTTTGTTGAGGTCCCGAAAGTCCATGGAGATGCGCACCGTCCTATTTTTCTTCATCACTGGAACGATATTAGTGATCCAGTTAGGATATTGAACTTCTTGGATGAAGCCGGAGTCAATTAGTTTCTTGATTTAAGCATTGATACTCATCTCAAGTTCGATTCGCATCCTTCTTGGCGCCTGCTTGATTGTATTTATACCCGGCGATATAGCCAGTTTAGGTACTGCCTCCTTTGAATCTAGACCCAGCATTTCAGAGTAGTTCCAGGCGAAGCAATTTTTATACTGCATGAGCACGTATTTTAACGTGGCCACCTGTTTTTTAGATAGCAGTTCACTGACGAACGTTGGTCTCGGATCATTTTCCGTCCCTAAGTCAATTTTCTTAAGTTGTCCGCCGTGGTATGTATCTCATCTTCCAGCTCTTTTGGTGCTGGTGGAAACTCTGAGATCACCTCTTCCCTGTCTTCATTTGCAAAGCACATGTGGAGGTCATCCATAGTCTTGTTCCCTCCCTCTCTTGAGAGTGTTATCGTATGGCAGGTTCGAGTTCGCTTCCATTCTTGATGTTGTGATGGTCCTATCCGCACGGTATAAGTTCTCTTTGGCTCATGTTTTTGCGGCGGGGTTACCCTTCAGCTGTCGGATAAAGCGAACATGCCTTACTGATACTAGTCTTCTACCCAGTCTTTGAAGCTGAAGCAGATTTCTAGGGAATTCCTATTACTCGGTGATAGGAGCAATAATCCGGGTGATGGACCTCATTTATTTGTTTGAAAGGCCGAGACTCCGGAAGTGTCATCATTTGGTGCTTGATGACAAGGTTAAATATTTTCCTTGTCTTGTCTTGAGGAAAAAAGCTTTCCCGACCCATCTTCTTTATAAAGGACGGGCTCCACTCAAGCTTTTCTCAATCAAACGACGTATTTGATCTGCTTTGTTGTTTTCGAACGTTGTTTACGTTCTTTGCTCTGTTTTTGCCTCCATTTCGGGGTTTTCCCCTTTCGCGAGAATATATAGCGGGCCGGGGATGAAAAGCATTACGATCTACATTCTTCGCAGATTGCTGACAAAGACGCTGCGTCCTGGCCTTTTCATAAATAGCCATTTCGCGGCTGTGGTTGTCCCGTCTCATTTGACAAGCTTCTTTTATTAACTTGTCAATTTGTTCTTCAAGCGACGGACTCAACATTTTTAGAACGGGATCTCGTTCTGGTTTGACGTCACAGCTATTTGGAAGAGCGTCTTCTGCTTCACGGGAACCGTTTACGACGTGGCAACTGTGGATCTGCTCCCGTTTCTTGGACCAAATGTATCCGAGCTCGGTTGTCTCCATCTTCCCATTGGGTATCTTTCGCTGAGTCCCGGAAATATCTCAAATCTTTTTGTAGAATTGGGCTTGTCGAATAGTTTGTTCGAGAGGTACACCTTGGCATCTTAACAGCCTTTTCAATCCCTCTGCATAGTATCTTGGCAGATGCATGGGTTGAAGCTTGTCAAGTGAAAAATCGGCACTATGCCAAACTTCTTTTTCTACTTTGGTCTCCGTAGATTGGTAGAAGAGGATCGCTTTTTCACCTCTTCATCTGGGAGATACGTAGAAAGTGTGCATTTCTTCTACGCTGTATGTATAGAGCGCATCAAGTTCCTTATAATCCCGAGGCAGAGCCATTGTGATTTATAGACTCGGATCTGCTACGGCGAAGGTTTGCATTGACGGGAGGATGGAGAACACTGCGTTGGCCTCGTCCTCAGAGTCGCTGCCTAAGACCAAAATAGGAGTAGATGGTCCGGGTTTATTGTTTTCTTTCTGGGGTTGCCCTAAATAGACTATTTCTTCGTCTTCCTCGGTATCGCTCCCAAAGATGGAGATAGTGGCGACGGACTTCTGTTTTTCCTCTGGCTTATGACACATTTCCGTATCTTCGAAGTCTGGTAAGAAGTACTTTGCGTCTTCATATTTCCGGACTTCGTTTACCGAGAACGGGTTTAGCTCTCCCATGACGGTGTACTCCAAGCCGTCCTTGAAATACTTCATACACTGATATTGTGTAGAAGGGATGACGTTGTACTCGTGTAACCAAGGCCTACCGAGCAAAGCATTATAGCAAGTCTTGGCGTCAATGACATAAAATTTGATGTCAGTGACGATCGGCCCGAAGCGTAACATCAATATTACGGACCCAAGTGTCCATGACGAATGTGAGTCAAACCCGGAGATGGTAATTTTATCTCGGGCAAGGTGCTGAACGTTCATGCAAATTTCCTTCAGCACTTGTTCATATCAGATTTTTACATTTTTATACCGTCCATTCTTGATCGCATGGCATATAGGTAGGTACTCTTGATCCATATTTGCTAAATAATTGCAGGTTACAGGTTCTCAACTCTAAACAGTAAAATTCATGAAAAGTCGCAACAAATTCAGGACTACGGCTAACAACAGATAAATACGAGTCTCCGCTCACTATCCGTTAGATGCCGCATACCAGTTCAAGGGACAAAATGGCAAATCATTGGTCATTTCATGCACAAAGCACAAGAGGCAGCACAAGATCCAAGATTTCAACGCGGAGCTCAAGAAAATCAAGGCAAAAGTCCACAACATTTCACCTTTTTGGACTGCTGAAAATTTGGGAGAAAACTGAAGAGATTTTGAGAAACCAAGTGTACTAAACAGAGAATAACAGCAACATGGAAAACCCTAGAAAATACGACACTGCAATTCAACAAAATGGCCGCGGATTCGTGGCCAATGTGGCACTTATGCGGCGGATCCACGGCCGAGTCAACTCAGTGTTGACTCGTATTTTCAGGGTAGTTTTGTAATTGTGTTTAGGCTCAAATTGTATCCCTAGGGTTCCATGTATCTGCCTATAAATATTCTAGTTCCAAGCCAAGTAAAGGGTGCTTTTCTTTATATTAGATTTTAGGATAAGAGTTTATAGTTTCTTCTTCCTCTTCATCTTTATCCATTGATATTGTAGTGAGCTTCATGAGTGATGATGAATAAAAGAAGAGTTCTTTTTATTAACTTGCATATCTTGTAATTGTGTTATTATATTTGCTTGTAATTTTCATTTGTTAAACTAGTTGTTGTTATCTGTTTGTTTGCTTTCTTTCTTTTTCTCTTTTCCTTTATCCTTATAACAATGATCCTTACCAAAGTGAGGTCTCAAATAGCTAGTTGTGATTTTCTAAACTCATTTCTTTCTACCTTCCTTCTTGTTTTATTTTCTTTTTCTTTTTAATGGGTGAGTAGTTTCTCATTTGTTAGGGGTAGGATAAGGAAAGTTTGAGAGAAGAAAATCTCTCTCACTCTTTTCTTTTCCCAACATCTTGATTCGGACTCCCGTTAATTGAACCACAATTCGCTCCCTAGGGCACCCTATCCTACATGATAGCGGTGATACCCTAGTGAGACCGGTTGTGGTTGAATTAACCGGAGGTTAAGGCTAAGAGCCAAGAATGGACAGACAAGGACCAAAAGGAAGGAACTAAGCGTTGGAAAGTCTAGCTTATTGATTGATAGAGATTTTCTGTGTTTAAATTCACCGCAATCAAGAACGGTGTCGCTTGGTAGATAGCCGGTTGAGTACGGGTCGGTCCACAGGGAAAAGGTGTTCTTTCTTTAAGTTTTTACGAGTTAAGTCCTATTTTTGGTAGGTTTTGTTTTAAAATCTAAGAATGAAATTAATTTGATTTAAAATCTTGCTAGGGTTAGGATTATGTTAGTTTGGAAAAAGGGATTCTACTCACCGCTTTCTTTGCCCTAGTTAAGAATGTAGGTGTTGGGGTAATTGTCAACAAAGGGGATTAGCACGACTAGGAAGAAACTTCGTTTCTTCCTTTTGGTCATTGTCCGTCCTTTCTTGGCTCTTAACCCTAACCTCTATTTGAATCAACCACAACCGGTCTAACTAGGGAATCACCGCTATCTTATAGGATAGGGTGCCATAGTGAGCGGTGTGTGGTTAATTTAAATAGAGTCCTAATTAAAATATTATATGGGCAAAGAAAGGAGTGTGATAGATTTCCTTCTCTCAAACCTTCCCTATCATAATCCTAACAAGTGAGGAATTACTCACTCATTAGGAAAGTTACGATAAAATTCATTTTTATAGTTTTATTATAATGACCTAATTTGTTGATAATAAAAGACGGATAATAAAATTGCAGAAATTAAATTCAGATAAAAAATGCAAGATAGAAAAAAAAACTTACTTTATTGATACCTCTTCAAGGATTACAAGGAAATAAAATTTTAGATCTAGAAAATAAAATGAGGCATCCTCCAAAGAGGCACACCAAAAATAGGCACGCCAAATTAGGCTTTAGGCTTTCCTATTTATAGATAGGAGAAACCCTAAGTTTTACATCTGATCTATATATGAAATTACAAGACTCCCCTAAGAAAGCCGGTTCAAAGCACCGACACCCACCGACACGTGCACCGACACGTGCACTGCACGGCCGCGGAACCGCGGCAGAATGCTATGTTTGGCCGCGGTTCCGCGGCCATATAGTGGGGTCTTGAGTCCAAATTCTCAGGGCTGCTTCATGTTGTTATTTCCTTCTGTTTTCTTCACTTGGTTCCTCAGAATCTTTTCTACTTTCTTCCAGATTCTCACAGTGCAGAATGTTGTGGACTTATTGCCGTGAGCTTCGCGTTGAAGTCCTTAATCATGTGCTGCCCTTGTACTTTATGCATTGAACTGTCTACTGATCTTCGTTTGTTCCTTAAACCGGTAGGCGGCATCATACAGATTCATCTATTTGTTGGTCGCAGTCTCACATTTGTAGCGTCTTTTCATGAATTTCACTATATTGTTCTAAGAACCTGTAACCTGCAACTATTTAGCAGACATGGATCAAAAGCACCTATTTACTTGTAATATGAATAAGAATAGGGGATATAATAATGCAGACATGGGTTATGACGGGGTTTCAGTAAAAGATTTAAAGTTGTTTGGATACTAGAAACTCCCAATTGGCTGTTCAGAAGAATGTCTAGGGTAGGTGCAAAAGTCGAGTAGGACTGGTAGGAATTGAATGGTTGGACAGAAGTAGGATCAACATTTAGATAAGAAGGTGAATGGAATTGTTGATCCAAAGAATTCACAGTGGTGAAAGGAGTGAAAGATCGGTTACGAGATTGTTCAATATGTTCAGCAATAGACATGGGTTTCGGAGTTACAACAGAACTCGAAAATGGAGTATCAATGTAAGAAGGTGGTGAAGGTTGAAATGGTTGATACAAGGTGGATTGCTGAGTCCAATTGGTTATCCAAGACACGTCTATCCGATCTTTCAAAGAAATTTTGGGCATAGAGGGGTCGTTCGAAATTCGACCAAAACAAGAAGCGTAGGAAATAATGTCTGGTTGAGGGTACCAAAGTTCGGCAAGAGTTTTACGAGGTGGGGTACCCATGATGTGATGAGAGAAAGGAGAAGAAAAAGAATGTAATTTTTTAAATATTTTTTTATATATTTTTTTTTAAAAATTGTTTGTTTTTGGAGTTTTGAAATTTTTGAAAGTGTTTTTTTTAGAAAGAGTTTTTGCAAAAATTTGTACGAATCTACGGCACAATGCACAATCAAACCTAGAGCTAGGGTCTTCTAAGTCAACTAGACTGCTCCTAACTGTTCCAAAGTGACAAGTTGTGAGATAACCCTCAAATCGCCTCTTCACCGCCAATTGTGGCCAGGTAAGCACAAATAAAAAAAAAGGAGGGTTCCGCTCACGAATCACCGTGAGACGGGCCTTTTAAACTTACCTTTCTCACTTGTCTAGCCTAGGCACCACAAAATCAGGTTTAGATAAACGAATGAATGCCCACAATCTTCCTATGTCCTAATGAGCGTGACAGTCCTTAATTGGCTGAGTCTAGATATTTTTTAATTAACTCGAGGGTGATGCGTATGCTTTTTGTGATTTCTGGGGTTTTAGGAAGGGTAATGAAATCCCCACCCAATCTTGATTGGTGTTATAGCCCCTTAATTCCGTTTTAAATATGCAAAGCAGTTAACACACAAAATCTAAAACACTTGACAAAAAAAAATTTGTATTTGCGGCGCAAAGAATCCTGCACAAAAATGATTTATCGGAGAGGGAGAAGAAGTTTTGCGCAAAGAACCCTGCAGGAAAATTTTTCAGTGGAGTCCAGGGGGTAGAAGAGAAGATAAAATACTCACAGAGAAATTTTTGGGATGCTTACGTCACGGGTTGACCGCGGAACCGCGTTCAAATGCTCGTTTATGCCACGTTTCCGCGGCAGTGTAGTCGGTTTGGAACTTCAAAAATTTTCTCTGTGCTTTTGTGGTTCTCCTCTGTCTGTTCAGATCCTCTGTTTATTGATATGTTCACTGGGTTTTCTCCAGATCTGAATCAGGAAGTCTTCCGTTCCTGCACAATTCGCACAAAAGCCGATCAAAAATAACAAGATGATTTTTTTATTTTTTTGTTTTTCAGATTTTATAATTTTTTTCAATTTCAATTAACCCGAAATTACAAAAAAAAAACTACCGTGATCCCCGGAAACGGCGCCATTTGATTGATAGGGATTTTCTGTGTTTAAATTTACTGCAATCAAGAACGGTGTCGCTTGGTAGCTAGCTGGTTGAGTACGGGTCGGTTCACAAGGAAAAGGTGTTCTTTCTTTAAGTTCTTACGAGTTAAGTCCTATTTTTGGTAGGTTTTGTTTTAAAATCTAAGAATGAGATTAATTTGATTTAAAGTCTTGCTAGGGTTAGGATTAGATTAGTTTAGAAAAAGGGATTCTACTCACCGCTTTCTTTGCCCTAGTTAAGAATGTAGTTGGGGTAATAGTCAACAAAGAGGATTAGCACGACTAGAAAGAAACTTCGTTTCTTTCTTTTGGTCCTTGTCCGTCCTTTCTTGGCTCTTAGCCCTAACCTCTATTTGAATCAACCACAACCGATCTAACTAGGGAATCACCGCTATCTTATAGGATAGGGTGCCGTAGTGTGCGGTGTGTGGTTAATTTAAATAGAGTCCTAATTAAAATATTATATGGATAAAGAAAGGAGTGAGAGAGATTTCCTTCTCTCAAACATTCCCCATCCTAACCCTAACAAGTGAGGAATTACTCACTCATTAGGAAAGTTACGATAAAATTCATTCTTATAGTTTTATTTTAATGACCTAATTTGCTGATAATAAAAGACAGATAATAAAATTGCAGAAATTAAATTCAGATAAAAAATGTAAGATAGAAAAAAAAACTTACTTTATTGATACCTCTTCAACGATTATAAGGAAATAAAATTTTAGATCTAGAAAATAAAAAGAGCCATCCTCCAAAGAGGCACACCAAAAAGAGGCACGCCAAGGCTTTCATATTTATAGATAGGAGAAACCCTATGTTTTACATCTGATCCATATATGAAATTACAAGACTATCCTGAGAAAGCCGGTTCAAAGCACCGACACGTGCACCGACACGTGCACTACGCGGCCGCGGAACCGTGGCAGAATGCCATGTTTGGCCGCGGTTTCGTGGCCATATAGTGGGGTCTTGGGTCCAAATTCTCAGGGCTGCTTCATGTTGCTATTTTCTTCTGTTTTCTTCACTTGGTTCCTCAGAATCTTTCTACTTTCTTCCAGATTCGCACAGTGCAGAATGTTGTGGACTTTTTGCCGTGAGCTTCGCGTTGAAGTCTTTAATCCTGTGCTGCCCTTGTACTTTGTGCTTTGAATTGTCTACTGATCTTCGTTTGTTCCTTAAACTGGTAGGCGGCATCATACAGATTCATCTATTTGTTGGTCGTAGTCTCACATTTGTAGTGTCTTTTCATGAATTTCACTGTATTGTTCTGAGAACCTGTAACCTGCAACTATTTAGCAGACATGGATCAAAAGCACCTATTTATTTGTAATATGAATAAGAATGGGGGATATAATAATGCAAAATTCTGATATGAACACTTATACTCGCAAGTTTCCTTCCTAGACGTGCTAATCCCCGTTGTTGTCGATTAGCGTGACACCGATATTAAGAGTAGCAACGAAAGAAGTAAGCGACTCCTAACTCAAACTAATATAATCCTAACCCTAACAAGCTCTCTTTATACATATTTTAGCATATAGTGAAACTAAACAAACCTGGACAAATTAGACTTAACTCGTTAAAACACTAAGAAAAAGATTCTCATCTCTCCGTGGACCGACCCGTACTCAACCGGCTAGCTACCAAGCGAAACTGTCTTAATTGCGGTAATTAAAAATAAGCACGCAAAAACTCTAATAATCAGCACTCTCACGTTGAGAAGGTTGACGGAGGATCCGTTGTCGACAAGGATTTTTCCAATCTTGATGTTGTGGCAGTACCCGGTGACGTATAACGGGCGATTATGCTTGCATGTACCAAGGAGAAGATCTTCATCACTGAATGTAATGTCAGCCATGTGGACCTCTGCCAGCCCATCCTTCATCTTCTCTTCTACGAAGAAAGCTAGGAACTGATCGGGCTCTTGTAATGCTTTGATCAGAAAATCTTGTGCCTCTTTGGACAGGAGGAGAGCATCCAATATGCTCAGTTGCCAAGGTATTTTCCTCATATGTGCCAGGACGTTGTAATCCACCTTTTTTTTCTTAAGCGGATCTTTTGCCACGAGCTCTTTGGTTGTTTCTTCATCGAAGGCGATCTCCTCGGGGATTTTTCCTTTCTCTTTGTCCTTTTTTTTGAACCATTGTTTGTAGGTCCGAGGTTCCTCTCAGACAGCGTGCGGTTACGTAGCTGAATATTCTAGCAGTTCTTCTCCCCCCTCTTCTTTTTCGGAGGTGGAGTCTTTGAAGAGAGGGCTGAGGGGTATTTCTTCCTCAGAATCGCTTCCGAAGTTAAGAACTTGTGGGGTTTCCCCCTTCCGAACTAGTACCAACCATATGACAGTTGCCAGCCGTTTCTTTATGCGCATTTGTCGCACTATTTTGCCGTCGACAAGCACGAGTTTCGCGCTTCATTCTCTTAAAGTGTTTTTGATTGGGCAACGTATCCTTACTACCACTTCTTGAAGGTACTGCATTTCTCGGTGGGGTGGGTGGCCCTCAGATGATATAAGCAGTAGTTTGGGCATGCATCTTCCCCATTGAGGCATATGACCCCGGGAGTGTTCCTTACGAGAAGTGGCAGCTTCATCCCCATTAACAAGGCTTTGGCGAACCGCTTCTCTGTTTTGATCCTGCTCTTATTTGTAGCAGGTGTGTTTTGGTTTGGTTAGAGTACTTTATGACTCATCCTTGCCACAGCTTCTTTATCCTGACGCTGACACTTAGCCTTTTCGTATATGGTTGTCTCGCATTCTCGGTCAACTTTTCTTTTATGAAAGGCTTTGTTTAACGGCCTATCGATCGGGTCTTCTAGCATTTTCGGGGATTTTAGTGGAGATTCTACCCCTAGTTCCTCTGCATTGTTTTCTGACGCTGGGGAGCCTCTTCGTCATATAATGACGAATGGGAGATCATGTGGCAGCTTGGTACTCGGTCTTCGGTGTCTTTTGATGAGTCATTTTCCTCATCGCAGTCACTATCTTCGTGCTCAAGAATATGCTTAAGGAACTCTTCGAGCGTGACCGGTGTCCGCACCTTCTGGTTATACTCTTCCAGCGCGTCAATGTATTTCTTTAGATCCGTACGCTTGTCATCATACTCGGCAGGCTGTACAGACTTCTTGGTCTTCTCCTTTTTCTTCGAAGACTTTGAAGGCTTGACTTGGGGGTTTTTCCCCTCGTCAACAATTTTCTGTGTGGGACGAGATTTTAACATTCCTTCGATTATCTCGGGTTTAAGTGGGCTTTTCCACCTGACTGCTGGATATGCCTGTAGGTCTTTCAGCATTGTTTTGGTTTTTGCTGAAAGAACGACTTCCTATGGAGTTTCTTCCACGAGTGAGCATGATTCCCCCTGCGCGTCCACCTTTTTAGGAGTACGCTTCGAGGGTGGGTTTAATCTCCACTTATCAGACAGCGCAAATTTTCCTATTGATACCGGTCTTCGACCCAATTCTTGAAGACGTAGAAATCTTCAATTGGGTGGCTCACTATTCTGTGATAGAAAAAGTAGTTAGGGTTGTTGACGTCGCCGGGTTGCGGTGGACGCCGTGGGTTTGGCAATGTGATGAGTTTATTACGCATTGCCAATTCGAACAGTCTCCTCGTCTTGTCGTAAGGAAACGAGTAAGCGCTTCTTATTCTTTCCTCCAAGGACGGGCACGGACGCGCGTTGTTTTGGCGAACAGCCAGTTTTGGTCCGCTCGGCTGTTGTTGCGTATTGGAAACGAAGGCCACTTTCCCTATACCCTTGGCATTTTGAGGGTCCTTATTTGAGGAGGAAGTCATGTGGCCCATCTGGTCCATTTAAGCCAGTTTATCTATCAGAGCATGGAAGGTAGTTGGTTTGAAAATTTTCATGAACTGGGACACGGTCGTTTGAGGATCAAGGGTCCCGATGAACATGCCCACGGCAGGGGATTCTTCAATGCACTGTTCGCACTTAGACCACAGGTTCCGCCACCGAATCGCGTATCGGACCCAGGTTTCTCCCGGCTTTACCCTGACATTAATTAATGCCATGATTGGAGTACGTTCGCTCGCGCTGGCGAAACGCTGCGTGAACAGCAGTTCCATCTCTACAAATGTTTTCACGGAGTCATTTGGGAGCTCCGAGTACCATTCAAAGGCTGTTTTTAACAAGCTACCAACGAATTGGCGAAGCAACAATTTGGCGTCGCCTCTGGTGTTGCCGCACAGAGCTCTGAATTACATGATGTATTGATGAGGGTTGTCTGTCCCATTGTATACATGGAACTTGCGGATCGTATATCCCGATGGGTATTTGATTTGGTCATACCGGCCTGGATACGGTCGCCCGGTTCTGACGATTTGGCCAGCAGCTTCATTAGCTTGATGAGCTCTTATTTGTTGAGCAATATAATCATCAAGGGCGGCCTTGGAGACTGTTTCCTCCTTAGCTACTGATAAGGCCGGATGACGGTTTGATATTTCTCCTCTGTCATCGTCGATAATTATCGGCGGATCTTCGGCCGGGGGTTCTGGCTGGATCATCATTCCAACCATGTCTTGGAACAAGAAAGCCATTTGCTTCATGTTAGCAGCTTGTTCAGCGGCTTCTTTGTCCCTTTACTTGAGCACCCTTCGCAGAAACTCTGTATTAGTCTCTTGTTCTTGGCACTGTTCAGCTTATTTGTTCGGACTTTCTTTCTGTCATGTAAGTGCTGCCATTTTGGTCAGCATTTCCTGGAGCTTCTGTTGTTGCTCCTGAGCCTTGGTCAACGACCGAGTTTGCGGTCGGTGACTCACCGAAGCACCGCTTTCTTCTTTTCCCGAAGCCATGTAGACCGTATGTATTGTTATGCCCCCGTCCTTGGGACGTTTAGGTCTATCGCTTTTGGAATTTGCCACGAGCGATAGAGTTTTTTCCAACCTCGTTCTTTTATAGGAAATTGGATTTGAAGGAGCTGTTATGACAGGCACCTGCTTAGGAGAAGTCTTCCGTTGTATGGCGGAGGAGTGATCTTTTTCTTGTCGAACCTTCAATTTCTTTGGTCGACGAGGGTAGTTTTGGTCAATCACAGAGTCCTGGACTTTTCACCAGACCCTATGAATTTGCGAGGAGAGCCGGTGATGAAGGCGCTCCGGCTTTGCCTGCACTGTAACTTCAGCAGGTGGGGGTGATTTCTTTAGCACCGCCGTTGGAGAGTTTTTGCGCACCCACTTAAGCGGATCAAAGTTGTTCCCGGTTAGAACAGCAGCGTCGAATTCCACCATTGGAGCTGGGGGAGTGAGTCCAAAGGGGGAGTTGCCCCCAGCTTCTCTCACTCTACGCCAGTAGCGATGTCGAGCGTGCCTTGTTGAAGGGACCGTCTCGGCTTTAGAAGCGGCTTCATCACGCCCCTGGTTTTGCTGAGGAGCTGCAATTGGCGTCAGCCTATTGAAGACCGACGTCCTTATTAAAGTTTAGGGAGGGCCGGCCAATCTTTCGAAGACCGACTTTCTGATGGGGGAAGCACTTTTGACGGCTTCGCCTGTAGCAGGAGTTGGGAGAGCTAGCCATTTTGGGGTAGCCCCTTCAGGTATCATGAGCTTCTTTGCGGGCCCGTTTATGCTTTTGCTTAGCCTGTTGAAGACTGAGACGCCAGATTTGGATGGCCCGTTGAGAGGGGCCGTTGTGGTTGCCAGTCGATCGAAGACTGACCTTTTAGGAGCTTCTTCTTGAAGCACTGAGGCACCGAAACTCACAGGTGGGAGCATGGTCCCGAAGAACGATCCAGTAGTGGCTTGTATGACTTGCCCCACCGGCATTGAGAAGATAGAGGCCGCATTAGGCCCATAAGTCACTCCTCCCGTTGGGATAGAGCGAGAGTTGCTGCTGCATGCAGTGCAATGAGAAGCCATTGATTTCCTGCACAAGAGCAAGACTCCAAGTTTTAGTACCTTGTATCCAAAGGCCACCATAGCGAACCGCGATTTTGTTCGCGAAACACGACACACGAAATGTGGAGTGGAAAGAGGAAAAGGTCCCACTGGGCGTGCCAGAATCTGTCACCGCAAAAAACAAAGACGAACTGGGATTGAACATCGTGCCTGAATTTGGGGGCAGATGCTATTTGGACATATCCGTCCACCTCTCCGAAGATACCAAGTTAATTTATGGCACCGTATATCGGAGGTTTGGACAGATGCGACCGTTGTAGCAGACATCATCAGATTCCCCTTCGTTTATGAGGGGGTTTTGATTGTGGGGACGCTCTTCCCTGCAGGCGTAAGCCCCAACAGTCAATTACATTATCACGTTGCGATAACCACTTTCTCCTGCTCCAGCAGTTCACTTCGTGTCGTATGTATTTTTGTTTATTTTGGTTTCCCGTGGATTGTATACAGAGACTATTTTATGTCGTCCGTATATTTTAGATTTGGTTTGTTTTATTTAAGGACCTTTAATCTAGTTTGAGACTAAGATCAACTTAAATAAATGAGCATTTGGGCTCAATTTATTTTAGTTAAGGATAAGTTAGTCTTATTTGAGACTGGGATCAACTTAGCAAAATTTTAAGGATCAATTTTATTTAAGATCCAACAACAGAGCATTTGAGCTTAGCTGTAAGAAAAATTTTGAGAGAGACGTAACCAATTTGGGCTTAGTTTGCTCAGTCCCTTTTTTGTTCAAAAGTGCTAAGCACTTATTTGGACTCAGCTTGTTCATCCCCTTTTTTATGCAAAAGTGATAAACACTTGTTTGAAGCTCTGGCTGTCACGCCCCGCTTCCCAAAGTGCTCTATGATCGGCATGTGACAGAGCCAACCATGCTACCTGTGGCTAAGAAACATCCCTCCACAGTCACATTACGGTTATCTATAAGATATCAAGAACAGGAAAAAATATAAAATTAACTAATACATGTCCATCTGCCAGGATAAACGAGTCAAGAAATAATATGCAGAAGCAATATATCCAATAAGCAATAACATCTAGAAAGTACGTCCCAAATACGGGCTCACATCAGGAAATGAAAGTACAGAAAGGAAACTAAACAAAGCTAAATGCTAACAAGACCTTCACTACTCAGCCTGACGGCGGAAATACTCCTGATCAGCCTGGGAAGAGATAAAGGATCTGGGCCATGCAAAACCCAGACGTCAGTGCGTCATAATATCAAACAATAAAATATAGTCAGGAGGTAACAAGATATGCGGGCATGAGTATGAACAGTAATAAGTGTAGAAATCTAACACGAATATGGAACAGTAAAGTGTATGTGCATGCGGTGAGTAACCTATGCTACTGGGTTAATCACTCTCAAGTCTTTGAAATAAATTTAATGAATCGTCGATGTAACTCAATAGTATCCCGTACATGACCGGGACCACTGTCCAGACTCTCGGGGCTGAATCCGAGACGTACCGCTAAGCACAAAACAGGAAACATGTACAGACGAATGATGTCAGCATCATCATCCCGGGACTGGCCTAGCCCCCAAAACTGATCAGTATAAGCGTCGAACTGTTGAGTTACAAGTCAGGTTTCATCATTGATTTCCCCTTACCCCCAAGGTTATGTGTTCAAGTCAGGTATTGATAAATCTGGAGCTAATGCCGACACAGGATCAAGCAGGTACAGGTTTGTCTATATAGACAACAGGGTACGTCCGCCAAGACAACATGTCAGGATTGTCGGCATTAGAAACATGATTAGGTAACAAGTCAAGTAGTAGTGTATCAGATCATGACAGGTAGTGCACAGGTATCAAATGGATGCCCAAAATTAAAATGTAGCAAGTATCGAATCACGTTAAAAGTACGGTTGTACGGTAAAAGCATGGATGCACAAATATCTATCAGGGATTATATCTACAACTCCATGACTACGCATGATGCACATTATCAAGCATGGGGTACTAATATAACAGTAACATGAAATGATATGATCTGGCATGCAACTATATATATAATAAAAGATACGGATGCAAACGGATATCGTAAAAACGGTAAAACTGTAACATAGATGCACAATACAATAAATATGCAATATTTTTATTAACATAGATGCAAGTATAATAATATAGCATGTATCAAGCTAACTTACATGCAACCAGATATGTAATTAATGATATGGATACGTACGGCTATCCGAAAACAGTAAAAACGGTAACATGGGTGTACAATACAATAAGCATGTGATATTTTTATTCATATGGATGCAAAATACATAACATAGCATGTAGCAAGGTAAACTTGCATGCGACTAGATATGTAATAAATAGTACGGATACGTATGGGTATCGTAAAACTGTAAAACTGTAACATAGGATGCACGATGCAATAAACATGTAATATTTTTATTCATATGGATGCAACATATGTATCATAGCATGTAGCAAGATAAACTTGCATGAACGGATCTCACGACGGGGTGTATACGCAGCATCCGACGTCGGATAAACGTCGCAACATACACACACGCACACGGGACATGTCCAGGCAAAGCAAGAAAGTGCCCACGCTGGCTGGGGATGCCCACTGGGTCGGCCTGATCGACAGCGACGGCACAACTCCGATGATGGCCGGGAAAAATCAGATCAAGAAAAGAGAAAGAAAGAATAAGAAGAAAGAATAGGGGTTGTGCTCTCTGGGTTCTCTGGAGTGGTTCTTGGGGACAGAGGCGAGGCGAAGGGAATGTCGACGATGGGTCAGAGCTCCGGCGGCTAGATGTGCAAGCGAGGGCAGAGGCGATGGTTGCAGTGGGTTCTTGGGGTCATGCAAGGGTTGAGTTTGCAGGGGAGAGGTGAGGGTAACGAGAGGTGTGTTCCCCGCCGAAAGACGCGGACGAAGACTCGGTGAATGTCTTTCCTGAATCTCGGGACAGATGCTAATTGGTGCTATCCGTCTACCTCTCCGAAAATGCCAAGTTGATTTATGGCACCATGTATCGAAGGTTTAAACGGATGCTACCGATGTAGTAGACTTCGTCGGATTCCCTCTCATTTGAGGGGGTTTTGATTGTGGGGACGCTCTTCCCTGCAGGTGCAAGCCCCTGTAGTTAATTACGCTACCGTATCGCGGTAACCACTTTCTCCTTCTCCAGATGGTCACTTCGTGTCGTGGGTGTTTGTTTTGTTTTTGGTTGCCCGTGGATTGTATACGGAGACTAATTTATATTGTCGCCCGTAGGGCGTGGATTAGTCCAAATCCGTATTTTCTTAGATTTGGGTTTTGGTTTGGGTTTAAGGATACGTTAGTCTCATTTGAGACTAAGATCAACTTAAACGTTTGTTAATGATACATTAGTCTAATTTTAGACTAAGATCGACTCAACGTTTGTTAAGGGCACGTTAGTCTAATTTTAGACTAAGATCAACTTAACAGGATCATTTAGATCCAATAAAAGAGCATTTGAACTCTATTGTTTAGTTTAGGGACATTGTGGTCGATTACCAGTTTAAGGACATGGTGGTCCAAGGTTAAGGACATCATAGTCCGTGAGTTTAAGGACCCCACAGTCCAAGGTTAAGGACATTATAGTCTATGAGCTTAAAGACCCCACGGTCCAGGTTAAGGACATCGTAGTCGATGGGTTTAAAGGGACCCCACAGTCCAGTTTAAAGACGTCATAATCTGTGGAATGTATGGTTGCCGGGACCCGTCACCTCTCTGAAGACGTTGAAGGATTACAACGACATATATCAGAGTGGTTCAGAGATGTACCCTTAAACCAATGTTGGTTGGGAGATCTATAGTCCAATTTGGGACTAAGGTCTATTAAAAGGTTTATGGGCATATTGGCTCAGTTGATATGAGTTGAGGACTTATGGCCAATATTGGGCTAAGTCCAATAAATGTTTGACATTTTTATTCTGGCTATTGAGCCTTTATTAGGGCTTGGCCCTTTTAATAATGCTGAGCATTAGATCTTGACACTTTTTTTGTCTTGTATTGAATGCAGAGCATTCATCAGAACAATTTATGTTCTGTCAGCTCAACACGTGGCGCACCAGGCGCTTTGCGCCAGTTAAAGAGCGCAATGCACTTCTGCCAGGTAGCGCACACATGAAGGATACGTGTCGCGCTTGGCGCTAAGCGCCAGATGATGGGCGCATTGCGCCAGTTTATGAGCGCTAAGTGCTAATTTATGAGCGCTAAGCGCTTTCCATTTAGTGGTGCACACATGAGTAACACGTGGTGCGCTTGGCGCTGAGCGCCAGCCTATGAGCGCAGTGCGCTATTTCAGAAGCGCAAGTTGCTTAATTGGCGCATACGTGGTTGACACGTGGCGCATTTGGCATTGAGCACCGGTCCAGAGAGCGCAGAAGCGCAGTTCAAGAGCACAAGGCGCATTTCAAGAGCGCAAAGCGCATTTGATCAATTTTATGATCTGGGAACAAATTTATGTTCTTTTTAGAAGAGACTTTGTCTCAAGATTTAAGAACAACGGTTCTTATTTTTGAAAGGCTTTGCCTTTATAGATCAATGATCTATGTGAAGAATATGTTCTTCTTTTATTGTGTGATGAGATCTTTTGATCTTTTTTATTAAAGACTTTGGTCTTTGTAGATCTATGATCTGTGAACGAAGTAAGTACTTCTTTGTTTTTATGATGAGATCTTTTGATCTTTTTATAAAAGACCTTGGTCTTTGTAGATCTATGATCTTTTAAGAAAATAATTCTTCTTTTTATGAGATGATTTCATCTCTGTGTTCATCATTCATCATCTTTACCTTGAAGAAATATCTTCTTGCAAGAGCTTGCTCTCTTTCTTTTGAGTTTCTCAAAGTTTATAGGGAGGTTTCTCTATCTCAGACTTGAAGTCTTGGGGCCTTTATATAGGGCAAGTTGATTTGTTAAATCAGTTAAAAAGATCTTTCTCTGATTGATTTGAAGATGTTTCCAACCGTTGGATCTTTGATCCTATGCCTTCTGTTTTACAGAAGGCAATCTTCTTGTTTTTAACAAGATTGAGAAAATCTTTCCATAACAGAATTTAATTCTGATTAATTAATGATTTATTATTATTATTAGATCTTTTGATCTAACGGTGGGGAATTCTTTAATTCCAGTGCTGGCGTACCCGTGCTTTGCACGTGGTGCGCTTGCTCAGAGCGCAGCGCACTTTGCACTAGTGCACCTGTGTTTGACACGTGGTGCACTGCTCAGAGCGTGGCGCAGCCTGCGCTAGCACACCTGTGTTTTACACGTGGCGCGCAGCCCATCTAGCGCTAGCTCACACATGGTGCACTGCCTAGAGCACAGCGCACCTGGCGCTAGCGCATCCGTGTTTGACACGTGGCGCACAGCGCGCCTAGCGTTGGATCTGAAGCGTTGCTTCAATTTTTGAAATTCGAATTTCAAACAGAGCTTTACTCTGATTGGGGGAAACAAATTCCCCCCCACCGTTGCGCTCACGTAGCCCACACGTGAGTGCGGCGGTGGCGACATCTGCGCCCTTGGATCAACTCAGAAGTTGAAGAGGCATTTCAATGTCTATAAATAGGACCTTTGGTCCTTTAGATGATGTTCATCTTCTTCTTTGAGAATTTTTATTCAGAGCATCGCTCTTCAGTTTAAGAACTTTTCAATAGTAAAAACTTTGTTAAAATTTTAGGTAAAATTTAAATCTTTTAATAAACTAGGGTCTTACCCATTAACAGAGCCTTGCTCTTCATAGATCTTTGATCTAAAGAAAACCCTTTTAGGATCTCATTAATAGAGCTTTGCTCTCTAAAAGGATTTTACTTATGATTTCTTAATCCATTAATGGAGCTTTGCTCCTTTCAGATCATATAGAAGCACTCTTAAGAGTTTGTTCATGGATCTTGAAGATCAAAAATGAAATTTTATTTTTGATGGATCATCTTCTCGGAGCAAGGCTCTTCTTGAGGAATTTTATCCCTTCATCATTAGATTTTGACAGATGTCTATCTAGTGAAGAGCACTGCTCTCAATGGGAGTTTTACTCCTCTGCCCGAGGGATTTCTCATTTAATGAGAATCTCTTGAGAATTTCCTCGTTTAATGACAGCATCATCCAATGATGAGATTGTTTTATTAATGATGAACTGTCATCTAGATTTTGTGGGTCCCCTTTGGTCCCTTTTAACTGCATTGCAGTGCGGTACGGATTTATAGTACTTTGTAATAGAATTTAATTTATAGCATGGGCGGCTGAAAATTCACTCTTTTTCGCGCAGGCATTATGTCTTCCGACACCTCCTTCTCGTTCATTCACTCAGAAGGCGGGTTCCCTGAAGCACCCGTTGACCGTGAGGTTTTTGCGTTGATAAAAGACTATGACCCGGAGCACAAGAGTCTTCGTTTGTGGGGTAAATGGTATGACCAAATTATCATGGGCCGACGGAGCTTTTCCTGTGCGACACCCTCAGAGCCTATTTCAGCAATTGCTTATGCAGATGCGCCTCCGATAAATTACATTGTGGAGGAGGTCAACTGGACTTCGGAAGGTCTCCTTCGTCCTTCTATCGCCGCAGTACCCGTGCAGCCGCCGGTAGTTTTGGACATCCTAGGGTGACGCATATGTCAAGGCGAGTCGCGTCCTTGGGGACAGCCGTACAATGTAGGACTAATTCCCCGTCACCCAGCCGGGTATTTGTAGCGGGCCCGGTATATTTTATCGGCGAGGAAATCACAGTTGATGAAGCTCGGATTGTATCCCACCGTTTATGCTTCTTTGTTTCAATATTCCACACCTCCTACATGATGGGTCAGGGCATTTCTGGAACAGTGGAACATTCCGACCCACACCTTCCTCCTATCAGATCGAGAAGTCTCCATTTCTTTGGAGGAGTTTGCAGAGGTCCCGGGTTTACCCGTTAGGAGGGAACATTATGAGGAATTGCTTCCCCCGGATGAGTATGTTTTCGCTACCAAATCCATGGTAATGGGTCTTACTCCCGAGAATGCTATTCAACACCAGTTTCCGAGCTTGATAAAGGTGTTGAATATGTATGAAAACCTCTCTCTCGCATCCGAAGTTCGTGGAGTTAATTTTACGGCTTTTATCGCTGATTTTCTTCGCCCGGAAATATTGAAGGAAGAAGTTGACAAATTCGCCAGTCATGACGACCCCTTCGGCTTGGGTTTAGGCAATCTGCCAGCGACGGAGGCGGATCAGAAGAGCTTCTTTCTACCTGATACCCCGGTCATCCCTTTTACAGAGCTGGAGGCTCCTGGGATTGACGAAGAAACATTCTTTTTAGGGTTCCTTGGGTTGTGGCTGAGTTGGTTCGCGCTTCCAATGCACCCTCGCCGTATAAGGCCATCCGTGTTCTATCCTGCGCATCGAATGGTTGCCGGGATACAAGTGGTTGTAGGGATTGCTGGGTTAGCCCATATGTATCATGGCCTCAGCTTGGCAGCTGATACCACTGAGCCAGGGGTGCAGTCGGTAAATTTCCCAATGCATTATTTCACGCATGGCTTGAGTTACACGTACTAGGCGTTTTCGGCATCCACAAGAGGCCGAGTTTTTATGACAGGTGCAGGTTCCCTCGGATCATGTGACTGGTTGGCGCTTCTATCGTAATTCCGATGCAACGGGAAGCTAGAGGCTTGCTTCTTCGCCCGCGCACGGTTGGGGCTGGCATGTGTTTTACTGATAAAGTTTTGACCGTCGGCCAAGAGTCGGGGAAGACGGTGCTGCCACTGCAAGACATATTTAAAGATGGGGTCTCCGTCTTGAAGGCTCAGGAGATTCTTCATCTGTACTCTATCCGGCCAGGCTTTCTCGTATTCAGGCAAAATGATGTGGCGTTATTCATGAGATACAACCCGCATCGTTTCGCCCAGCGGCTGAGTTACAATCAGGGCGTCCCACTTGATGCTTTCTTGGTCGAACCTGCCGCTACTGAAGAGGGAATGCGGGGCGCACTGCATCATTTCATGCGCTTGAACACAGGGTCCAACTTTTTTATCAGCGAACCGAGCTGCGTCCCAAAGGACCTTAATGTGTACATGGCGTGGTATTAGCATTCAATGGGCGCCGTCATCAGGAAGGAGAAACGATTATTGCTCGATCGCAAGGGTGCAGTGCCGGCCGGTGATCGAAATGTTCCTCTGAAGCGACGGAACATTTTTCATCCTCCCCTGAGAAAGGTCACTGTAGTTGAGCCTCCACACGTGCTAAGACCTACACACGGGTTGCCCCCATCCAGCACGCCTGAAAAAGAGGTGGCTGCCGCGTCCCCCGAGTCGGACGTAGGAAAAGAAATTGGGACCCGTCGTCCAAAGGCGTCTACCAAACGCAAACTCGTGTCATCGGCCACCGGCGCCCGTCCTCAGAAGAAAAAGAAGCAAGTACTTTCTTTGGACACCATATTAGGCTCGACGCCCCCTGCTCCGTCTAGCGAAGGCTTGAGCGAATATGGGACCAATGAGGGTTTATTCGGGATGCTTGATGATACCGATTTGGAGGTTACCATTGAAACTTCCAAATAGTCGGCCACCCTCGAAAAAGAACTGGCCGCCCTTGCGCAGTCAGGTATACTTTACCCTTATCTCTCCGCTGTTTATTTCACTCTTCTTTTATCATGCTTTGACTGACGCTTGATGTTTCAACAGGTGCCTCTACAGAAGAAACCATTGTTGCTTCGCTTAAAACCATTGAAGAGGAGGAAAGGCTTCGCGCCTCATTGCCAACAGAGGCTTCACTTGAACGACCAATGATGGATACCGTAACGGTTCCAGAGGTAAAACCCGGCTCTGATGATAATGTTCCCTTGGCGGAGGTCCTGAAGAAGTCTTCCCACTCTGTCAAAACCGAGAAGCAGCTTAGAAAGCGGGCGGTGAGGGGAAAGAAGCGAGCTTCTATAGTCACTGGCTCTGGGCCAAAGCGGGGGAAGAAGACCGCTAGTAATCCGCCGAAAGACAATCTTCTTTTTTCGGGTTCATTTGCCGAGGAAGCCGCACAATTGGCTGAGGCTATAAGACGCTCACAAGACGAATCCGAGAATGTAAGGATCCCGAAGAGGCCTTACCTTGCCGTCATCTTTTATGAAGTCCCTCCGTGGATACGGCGGCTATTCATAGGCCCTTTGGAAGAATGGGGCGAAAGGGCTCTTAAGCAGGCCATCTCAGCCGACGCCGAGGACGCACTTTCATTGTGGACCGGTGGCCACGAGTCTACTCTCGAACCTTGGCAAGCATACCTCCTCAGGAAGGAGCGTCGGCTTGAACAAGCCATACTAGAAGCTCCCTTGCGCATCGGTATGTTCATGTATCTCATTGTAATATTTTGTATTGCTTATATATATATATATATATATATATATCCTTATCCTCGTACGAACTTTGCAGGGACTTCGGCGATGGCAGAGGAGCTGAGTCCAAGTCTGTAGCAGTTTGAAAATTTAGAAATAAATAAAGTGAATTAGTTTAATAATAATATGATAAATCACAAAGTTAGTAAAAACAAATAAGTCAATTTCATGAGTTGTATGTAAGATAAATTAAATTTTAATTTTAATATGCAACCTAAATAAATTACAAGGGTTTTAATGACAAATTTAGCTTCATTTTAATAAAATAGTGTTTATATAATAAACTAAGTTGTGAGGGGTTTTTAGGTAAAGTGTAGGATTATTATGCAAATGGAAAATTGTTAAGGGTGTAAATGAAAATGGGATAGAAAATCATTTAGTTCAGAATTTAAATTCAAATTAAAACAAATTATGAAGATAAGGCATGAACACCTCTTGCTTGCATGCACAACACTCACCTCACACCTCCTACTTGCATGAAACCCTTACCTCTAGCTTGATCACACCTCCTCCTTCACCTTATCCCTTTCATTTGCCATATATAAACTTGGTTCAGATCATTTAGCAAGTTTAATTTCTGAAAATTAAAAGAAAGGAAAGGAAAATTAAGAACAAACATAGATGAATAAAGGAAAGAAGAAGAGCTAGACAAGGAATTCATCATCATCAAGCTTGGACAAGGGGCTTAGCATCTTAAAGGGGTTTTTCCAATAAATTATTGTGGGTAATATTCCTAATCACGGTAGGAGTTTAGGCTCTGTAAATAGTTTAAATTGAATTGAACAAGTTCTATAATTTCGTATTTTTAGGAAAACTTAGCTCTGTAGTAATCTGCTGTTAGTAAGAATAAAATCAACTTAACAAAACAGTGCTAAAATGATATAATTGGAACATAGAGCAAACCATAGGAACACGAGCAGGGGGGCTCGGATTTGGGCCGGCGACCAATAGGGTAACTCCGGCATCGCCGGATTTCTAGGAGCTTTGGGTTTTGTGGATTTCAGGGTAGGTCTTTGTGAAGGTATTATGATACTTGGTATTATTTATTTAAGCTAATTTAACAGTATATGAAATCTGGGAGTTAATATCTGAAATGGGGTTAAAACGTTTAAAACACGACACGGACACTTCGTAATACAATTCTGTTTTCTGTTACGAAACAGCGTGTAACTAAATCCAGTTAGTATAAGTGTTAGATAGGTTGCGATAATCATACCTAGTATAGCTAATACGTAAAACTAGTATTTTCATGTTTTCGCCGTATCGGAGTTTAGCCGTTTCTTATACAAGTTAATTTCGATAATAGATTCAAATACGGGGACTTCGGGGGCCGCAAGGAGAGGAAAAAGGATTGGCGATTCTTGAGAAGATACGACGTATTTCTGGTGAGTAGATTTATATCTACTGGGGGAAGTCGGGTGGATGGCGTATAGCACCCCCGCAACCTTATAAATATTATTATGATTGCTAGTTAGTATAATAGTTATTTAAGACATTGATATAGTATCGTATCTTATATGTCCTTCACTGCATAAAGTTTATATCGAGTCTTTAAAGGAGACATTTGCATAATGATTAGATCCGTACGACACGGATATGATTTGACGAGTTTGTACGAGGAATCATGTCGTACTTAAGATAATACAAGGATTTATGCAAATTGAAAATGATGAAGTTTGTGTGCCAAATATGGCTAATTTATCTTTTAACTTGTAGAGTTAGGTTACATTCGGTTTTAGGATGTAATACTTATGTGAGCTATATTCTTTTAAAAACTATAATTCGTTGCCATTTAAATAAAATACATGGATGCGTGCCAGTTTCTAAAACGAATATCTATTTTAAATCTAGGGCAGCTTCCTTATTTTAAACTTAACGCTTCGATCATTTCGAAAGATAATGATATAGCTCATAGCAAGTAATTACAATAGTTAGGTTTAGATTAAATTACATGTTTGCATTGTATTACTCATATTATACATTTCTGCGATTACGCATACTCTGATAGAACACTGCACAAATACCAATGAGTACTATGCTGCACAACCACGTGAATATATGTTACACTACACCTCATTGGTACTGCCATGTCACTATAGAACCGTGCTGATATGTTACACCGTAAAACACTTGCACAAATACTAATGATTGCCATGTTGCACGAGCACAGACGCATATGCTACACTACACATCATTAGTAGTACCATGACACGGTAGAATTGAAATCTGTAATTATGTTATCTTCTGTATTCCTGTTGTAAGTTACGAATTGTAATACTATAGATGATGTATTTGATTTCTTGAGATTTCTGAGTATTCTACTCCTGATGATATATATACATATATATCGGTGGTATGGGACACTGTTATATATATACATATATAATATATCATCAATACAATCTATACAAGTTCCGTATTCCTCACTTGATATTTTTATATATGATGAATAAACGTCCACCATGAGGTTTGTGTTTTCTGATTTTAATATCCGGACCGAGTCTGTGGGTAACGGTTACGGATTTACGATTTTATCCAGACTGAGTCGGATGGGGATACAGTTGGATACATGGTAGACCCGGTCGAGACCGAGGGGCAGGATTGCCGCATTATAGGCGGGGAGCCTAACGAGGTGACTCGATTCCGGAAATAAAAATGAGCACGGCAGATATCCAGGGGATACTAACTGGGGTTCGACTTGATGCGACAGATATCCAAGGGATACTGATCGTAGCCAGGATATCGGGTGGCGATCATCTATTGAGATGATGTCGACGATATCTGTATTTACGTGTCGATGATGGACACGAGAGATTTCGGATTTTGATTTCCATGCTGGACATCTTTATATGTATATTGATGTGATCATTATCATGAGGTACGCAGTTAGATATTTATTTATTGGATTCCACCAAGACTGATCCGGGGGACAGTACCTGCATAAAATTGTACAGACATGCATAGATAAAAAGTGAATTCCAATACGGGTAATGGATTCATGATATTGAATCATATGACATTGGGACATTATACATGTGATTGCATGATAGCTAGTATTGTACTTTGCATATCATATAGTATATCGATACAGATTATGATAGTACTATACTTATGACCTAGGTAGCGTCATGCATTTCGATTTCTACCTTTAGATGTACTTTTATTCACTGAGTTAGCAACTCATCCCCGTTGTGCCACAGTTTCTTGCAGGTTTTACCACTTGGATTGTCAGCGGCTTGGGCATACATTCTTTTCGGGGATTGATTGGTGAGTGAGTTATTATTGTATCATACTCACTCTTGATTATACATTTATTCTTATATCTAGTGGAAACTCCATCAACTTAGAAATGATATACTATGGACTTAGAAGCGAGACTTAGAGTTTATGGGTGGTGATGTCACACTCTTTAGAGTTGACATCTGTTATAAATTTGTTTGGTTGTTCCGTCTTTTAGACGTGAAAGCTAGCTTCCGTAGGGAGGCTATTTGATTTTGTTGTATTGGGTTTTTATAAAAATACAAAGGAGGAGATGACTGTTTTCAAACGTCACAAATGCTTTTCAACATACTTATATAAATATAGATGTTATTTTAAATGGATTCTGTGGGATGATTAATTAAACCTCACCTCAACTATTTTCAAAAAGGGTTTTAGATTCCGGGTTTTGGCTTACTTGAATCGCGTCGATGTCTTTAGATGTCACGTGATTTAAGTGCCGGTCGCATGCCACATTTGGGTCATGATAAAGTCGCGCCCTGACTATGGACTTCGCAGATATCCCCGATGAGACACTAATCAGTGTGGAGGGGGTTGGCGTAATTGTTGCTCCTGCGATGGAGCTTCCCTTGGTGATTCCTGCTCCTCAGGTGATTGCTCCTTCGGAAGAGGCATCTTCATTGGCCACGGGTTCAGCGGGTCTCTCTGGGGATAGCCCGGAGACTACGGGACAGGTAGTCAAGGCCACCGTCCTTCCATTGGAGCCTGTAGCGATGGTTACTGCTTCTCCACCGGAAGTTATTATACCGGCCCACATCCCTGATAATGTGCTCGGGAGCACGGAAGAGGGTGAGGCAGTCGCTGCATCCAGTGATGCCCTTGTTGTGGTCTCGAATGGTGACTTACCAGGTAAATTTTAGGTTGTTGCTTTCTATTTTATTCTGCAATCCCTTTTCCACCTTTTCTGACAGTACTTTTGTTTTGAACGCAGCTGCGGTGGGCATTGAGGTTGTGCCACCCGAGGAAGCGCCACCAGTTACCGCTTTGACGGTGACCGCCCCTCCCTCTTCTCTTATATCTTCTCAAATACTGGAAGGTATGGGTTTGTGATAAATTTAAATCGGGGACAGTATCTTTCATGTACTGACCATGTATCATCGTGATCTCGCAGGAGTTCTTTTTGATCATTTGTATCAGGTGCTGAACCAGCACTTCTCTTTCCCGTCGGAGATTAGTCCCCCCGCTGGTGTCGGTGAGTATCTTTTCTAACCGACGTCCTTTCTTTTCTTTAACGGGCAGTCACATTATTGCTAATTCTTCTTTGCATTGCTCGTAGCCTTACAAATTGAAGGGGGGTCAAAGGTATCACCGCGCCACAGGAACTCCCAGCTTTGCCCCCTGTTGCAGCCGGTATAATAGACTCTTTTGTTCATACATATTTTTTATTCCTTAAGCCGACATCTGATTGTGATTTGTTTTGTAGCGGTCACATCAACTCCAGCCCCGTTCGAGTCTCGCATTATAATACCGGCAGGGCCCTTTTCCAAACATCCATCCTCAAAAGGTGCTGCGAATAGTCTGCGCATGTTGAGCGACTATATTGAGGAGCTTGACGTGGAGACTCCCACATTCGCTGCGGATTTTTCCGTGAAGGTTAATCCCATGCTGGCGACGCTCGTGAACTTTCATAGTGAGGGCGTCGTTGAGTCTTGGGTTAACCACTGCAGGAAGATTGAGTCCTGCCTGCATGAGCTTGAGCTTATGCGTCTTGCCCCTGAGATTCAGGCTTTGAACTCCCAGTGGGCCGTATGGGTCTAGCAGAGTGTGTCCTTCCTCCGCCATTTCGAACAAGAAGCGACCTTGAGGCGGAAGTAACGCGAGGAGGCTTCGGGTGAATCTGCTCGGCTGCGCGCCCAAGTTAAAGCGAACACCATGCAACTGAGAGCTGTTTTTGACACCTTGCAGCAATGTATCTCGGACGGGCTTGTATTGAGGCAGAAGCTCGACTCTATCGAGCGGATTACGCAGAGTCGCGAAGATGCCCAACGGGAAATCGATGAGAAGATTTCATCATGCTTGCAACAAAGGGCTCGAATTGAAGCGGAGCTGGCCGCGGTGGCTGATCACGAGAAGGCACTGAAAGGAGTGCGAGAGCAACTGGTTGACTTGTTGAAAACGCCTCCTTCTCAGTAGCTGCCTTTGTATCAATTAAACACTTGTAATCGTTGAATAACATGTATCCATTTTTTATTCTTTTATACGATGTATCTTGTATTCAATTGAGCTCATGAATAAAGACACATTTTTCTTATCTCCCACTGTCGTTTTCTTCTCTTTGTTGTGTTGTTGGTATGTTACTCTGGCAAGTGTGGCCTGTAGATAATAAAGAACATTTCATCTTGAACTCTCCGAGAGGTAGTGATGGCTTAGAAAGCAGGTTCAGATCTGCTACCTAAGACTTTTCAACTTCATGAGCCGTGAGGGTCTCATGACGACTTTTCCTCCCTACGAGTCGAGAGGATCCCGTAGGTGTATTTTCTCCTTAGGAATCGTGAGGATTCCTAAGCGCATTTTCTCTTGAGAGTCGTAAGGATCTCACAAGAGAATTTTCCCTCCTTTAAGTCGATAGGACCCGTAAGCGGTTGTTTCCCTCCTTGTCGAGATTCGACTTTGGAGAGTGTGGCCCATGAATAGTATGCAAGAGTCTATTTTGGACCGACTTGCAGGGCTTCAGTGCTTAGGAAATCGGTTCTTATCCCCATTGCCTAAGGCTTTTCCCTACGAGTCGAGACGAATCGAGAAGTTCTCGCAAAGACACTAATTTCCTCACGAGTCGAGACGAACCGAGCAGTTCTCGCAAGAATATCCTAACGTCACAGTTAACCTCTGCTCTTTACAACAGAGGTCCGTTAGGTTCTGTGGTACTAGGGTTTTGTCCGTCGTACCGTCGCGTTGGCTAATGTATTCCTCGATAGGCAATCTTGCTGTTCGAGTAGTCTTGCGACTGTCGTGTCTCTGATCCCTTCGGGGGCTGGACAAGACGTCTTCAAGCAATCCTCCTTGGCAGTTTGACCGTCGGAAGAGCAAGCGTTAGGAAATTTCCATGCCGCTTTTTACTTGAGGTTAGGCTCATTTTGGAGAGCCCCGATGAGTCATAACCACTCCGCCCTGGGGTGGGATGATCTCCGATAGTCTTTCAGGTTTTATATGAGTTGCCGTCAAGACCCTGAAGCTAGGAATTTGGCCTTCGCTTCGTTTGCTGGCATTGCGTCTGCTGTATCGAGACAAATGTCGCGGTTGTCTCTAGGTTGCTGGTGAACCGTCGAGGTTTGGAACTAGGTATTTTGTCGTGGCTCCGTTGTTTGATTGTCGCGTTTGAATCCTGCCGGAGGAAGAACTCTGTGGTGACATCTCGTCTGTTGTATCGAGACAAACGTCGAGGTAGTGACCACTCCGCGCTGGTGTGGGATGATCTCCGATAGTCTTTCAGGTTTTATATAAGTTTCCGTCAAAACCCTGAAGCTAAGAATTTGGCATTTGCTTCATTTTGTTTTAACGTGTCCGGATCCTGTTGGAGGAAGGACGCTGTAGTGACATCTCGTCTGCTGTATCGAGAAGAACGTCGAGGTGGTGACCACTCCGTTCTGGTGAGGGATGATCTCCGGTAGTCTTTCAGGCTTTATATGAGTTGCTGCCAAGACACTGAAGCTAGGAATTTGGCCTTCGCTTCGTTTGCTTTGGCGTGTCCGAATCCTGTTGGAGGAAGGACGCTGTAGTGACATCTCGTTTGCTGTATCGAGACGAACGTCGAGGTGGTGACCACTCCGCGCTGGACTGCGAAGGAACGATGCCGTTGGCATTGCGTCTAGTGTAATGAGACGAATGTTAAGGTGGAGCTGGGATTTTGCCATCACTCCACTTTGTTTCGACTGTGAGGTCTTTCGTTGACGTTGCATCCGCATCCTGCTGGACTGCGAAGGAACAATGTCGTTGGCATTGCGTCTGGTGTAACGAGACGAATGCTAAGGTGGAGCTGGGATTTTGCCATCACTCCGCTTTGTTTCGACCGTGAGGTCTTTCGTTGACGTTGCATCTGCATCCTGCTGGACTGCAAAGGAACGATGTTGTGGATCTCCAGGCTGTAGATGTAGCCATCGAGACTTGGCTTTCTTTTTTATGGAGCCTGGAGGAAAGGTATGGTTCCCTCTTTGTTTGTGCCCCTGGATTGTACACAAGGATCGATGTGATCTCACCTGTAGGGCAAAAAGTTTCACTTTTTCACTTTTTTTTATTTCTTTTCGCGATGCTCTATCATGTCAGCTTCTTATATTGCGAAGGTCGCGATTGCCCAATCATTTCGGCTATTTTTCGCGGTGCCCAATCATTTTGGCTATTTGTTTTATTTTTACTCGCTACTTTTTATTGCGAGTTGCCCAATCATTTCGGCTATTTTGCATGCATATATTTTTACTTGTTGATTTTGTTGCAAGTTGCCCCATCATTTCGGCTATTTCGTATACATGTGTGGCTCGCTAGCTTCTTTGCTGCAAGCTTGGAATTAGACACTGATTTCGGCATCAGCACCGCTACAACTGGGATATTTGCAGGACCGAATCATCATTTGCCTCTGTCGATGTCGAACAAAGGTGGCTTAGCGAACAGGGTTAGGATCCTGTTGACTAAGGCTTTTGACTTCATGAGCCGTAAGGGTCTCACAAAGGTATTTCTCCCTACGAGTCGTGAGGATCTCGTAGATGCGTTTTCTCCTTAGGGATCGTGAGGATTCCTAAGTGTATGGTCTCTTAAAAGTCATAAGGATCTTACAAGAGTGTTTTCTCCTTATAAGTCGAGAGGACTTACAAGGGTTGTTCACCATGTAGACATATCCCTAGTCACGGATGGGACTTTTTTAGGGAAATGTTTATCCGCGCCCGTGGATTGTATACAAGGGTCAGCGTTGAGCCGCTTGTAGGGCAATGTTGGAGGTTGTGGTGGCTGCTTAAGAACAGGTTCAAATTCCTGTAGCTTAAGACTTTTGAATCTTATGAGCCGTGAGGGTCTCATAAGAGGGTTCTCCTTACGAGTCGTGAAGATCTCGCAAGTGTAATTTCTCCCTAGGAATCGTGGGGATCCCTAAGTGTGTTGTTCCCTTGTGAGTCGTAAGGATCTCACGCAGGTGGTTTCTCCTCACAAGGTCGAGAGGACCTTGCAAGTGTCTTTTAACGAGATTGCGCCCTTTCGGGTTTTCACAAAACTCGCCGGTAGTCCTGCTATTTTTTACTCACGGAGCCCTTTCGGGTTTTCATCCGTGCCTATTTTTCTTATGGACATACCATTTTTTTTTACCACGTCAGCCTGAGGATGTCGCGGGTTGGTAGTAGTTTAGCGACGTTTCGGTCAACGTACGATTACGCAGCTAGATTTTGCCGCAAATCTTCGCATGTTTTGTGTTCGAGGTGGATTCCTTGAAGACAGGGCTGAGGGCGATTTCTTCGTCAGAGTCACTTTCAAAGGTGACAACTTGCGATCCCTAGGTGTCGGCTATGTGACAGTTGCCAGCAGCTCTTTCGCGCTCATCTGTTGTGCTTTTCTGTTTCCGACGAGCCTTGCGCTTCACTCGTTGAACGTGTCTTCGATGGGCAACATATCCCTGCCACCAGTTTTTAAAGGCTATGCACTCCTCGGTAGGGTGTGCAATCCTCTGATGGTATAGGCAGAAGTTAGGATGTATGTCCGCTTCATCAAGACGTATATTGCCAGGGGAATTTCCTTTGAAAGAAGGTAACTTCATTCCTATTGCCAGGGCCCTAGCGAATCGTTTCCTTAGTTTAAGCTTGCTTTTGCTGGCGATAGGGATGCTTTGCTCCAGTTAGGGTGTCTCGACCTTTTCCTCCAGTCGTCGGCGTTTGGCTTTTTCGAATATAGCCAGTTCGTGCTCTCGATTGGTTTTGTTTTTCTGATGGGCTTCGTTCATTAGCAAGTCGATCATCTCGTCAAACGGTTCTAAGGGTTTTGGCTTCGATCCTGCCCCCAGCTCTTTTATGTTGTCTTCTATCGCCGAGTGCGTTTCTTCATTAGTTAATGTCGAATGAGAGATCACGTGGCAACTTGCCACATAGTCCTCAGATTCTTTTGACGAGTTTTCTCCATCATCTCCGTCCTCAAGGACGTGACTGAGAAATTCTTGGAGTGTGATTGGAGTCCGCGCCTTCTGGTTATACTCTTCCAGCGCGTCAATCTGTTTTTGCAGGTCCGTGCGCTTGTCACCAGGCTTCACGGGCTTTTTGGTCTTCTTCTTCTTCTTCGAATACTTTGACGGCTGGGTGTGAGTGCTTTGGCTATCACCACCGATTTTTGGAGTTGGGCGCAGCTTCAGCATCCCCTCGATGATCTCAGGTTCCAGTGGATTCTTCCACCTAATTGCCGGACATGTGTGGAGATCCTTCAGCATTCTTTTAGTTTTGGCTGAAAGAGCGACCTCCTATGGAGCTTCTTCTACGAAAGAACACGATGCCCCCGGTGTATCTGTCTTCTTGAGAGCATGCGGCTGAGGCGGGTTCACCTTCCAATTCTCGGATAATACGAATTTGCCCTGTTGGTACTGATCTTCTATCCAGCTTTTGAAGATGTAACAATTTTCGATCAGATGGCCCAACATTCGGTGATAAGGGCAATAGTTAGGATTGCTAATGTCGCCTGGTTGCGCTGGGCGTCTTGGCTCCGGCAGAGTGATGAGCCTATTGCGCAGTGCAAGCTCGAATAACCTCTTCGTCTTGTCTCGAGGGAACGAGTAAGGGCGTCTCATTTTATCTTCGAGAGATCGAGTTCTATTATTTTGGCGATCAACTGGTCTTAGACCATCGGGCTGCTGCTGAGCATTGGCGACGACGATCTCTTTTCCCTTTCCCTTCTCGTTACGAGGCTCCAGTTTTGGAGGAGACAGTCTATGACCCATATGGTCCATTTGGGCCAGCTTGTCAATCAAGGATTGGAACGTGGTCGGCTTGAAGAACATCATGAATTGGGAAATAGTTGCATGAGGGTCCAGAGTGCCCACGGACATGCCCACCGCCGGTGCTTCTTCGATGCGTTGTTCGCATTTCGACCACAGATTACGCCATCGTATTGCGTATTGAACCCACGTTTCACCTGGCTTCACGCTGGCATTAGTCAATGCCGTTATTGGGGTGCGTTCACTAGCACTCGCGAATCGCTGGGTGAATAATAGCTCCATTTCTGTGAAAGTCTTGACGGAGTCGTTTGGAAGTTCAGAATACCACTCGAATGCTATCTCCGACAAGCTGCCGAAGAATTGGCGAAGTAGCAATCTATCATTACCTCCGGTGTTACCACATAGAGCCCTGAACTGGGTGACATGCTGGTGGGGATTGCCCGTCCCTTTGTATACATGAAATTTAAGGATCGTATATCCCGGCGGATACTTTATTTGATCATACCAGCCTGGATATGGTCGCCCAGTTTTAACGACTTGGCCGGCCGCTTCATTCGCCTGGTGAGCTCGTATTTGCTGAGCAATATAGTCATCCAGAGCGGCCTTGGAAATGGTTTCCTCTTTGGCTGCTGAAAAAGCCGGAGGAGGGTTCGATGTCCCCTCTCTGTCATCTTCAATGATGATAGAAGGGTCTTCAGCTGGAGGTTCTGGTTGTAACATCATCCCGACCATGTCTTGGAAGAGAAGCGCCATTCGTTTTATATTAGCCTCTTGTTCTGCCGCTTCTCTGTCCCCTTTTTCGAGGACTCTGTGGAGGAAGTCAGCATCGGCTTCTTGTTCATGACGCTGCTCTGATGACGTCTCCGGGCTTTCTTTTGGCCCGGTGAGTGCGGCCATTTGCGTTAGCATTTCCTGAAGCTTCTGTTGCTGCTCCTGGGCTTTTGTCACGGATCGGATGAGCGGTCGGTGACCCGTAGAAGCGCGGCTTTCCTCTTTTCTGGAAGCCGTATAAACAGTATGCACCATTATGCCTCCAGACTTAGGGCGTTTGGGCTCAACGTCTTTGCGGTTTACCGCAGTCACAGGGGCTTTATCTGGCTTCCTTCTCTTTTGAGCATTTGAAGTCGAAGGGGCCATCGCAGCGGGCACCCAAACAGCTGTTGCCTTTTGTGGCTTGGCAAGATGGTTCTCTTCTTGCTGAATTTTTGCTTTTTTCTGTCGGCGAGAGTAATCTTGATCAATTACTGAGTCTTGAACCTGTCGCCAGACTTTGTAAATTTTGGAAGAAAGCCGCTGAGGGGGTTGCTCCGGTTTCTTCTCTGGAGCCTTCTCCACAGGTGGAGGAGATCTCTTCAGCACTGCAGTAGGAGAATTTCTGTGCACCCTCTTTAGCGGTTCAAAGTTATTCCCAGTTGGAACAGCAGCATTGACTTCCACCATGGGTGCTGGCGGAGTTAGCCCAGAGGGGGAGTTGCCCCCATCCTTCCTTACTCGGCGCCAATGGCGACGTCGAGCGTGTCGAGCCGTTGGGATCATTTCAGCTTTAGGGGTGACTTCCTCATGCCCCCTGTTTTGGAGAAGGGCTATTGCTGGCGTCAGCCTCTTGAAGACTGATGTCCGTTGAGAAGCAATGTCCAATCTGTCAAAGAAAGACCTTTGGGCAGGGGAAGCATCTTTGAGGACTTCGTCTGGAGCGGGAGCCAGAACAGTCGATCTTGTAAAGACCGACCCTTTGGCAGGAGAAGCCGTCTTGACGACTTCGGGAGCAGGGATGGCTATCCTCTTCGGAATAACCTTTTCTGGAATTGCAGGCTTCATCATGGGCCCACATGAACTTGGCCCAATCTGGCAAAGACTGAGGCGCTGGAGCCGGACGACCCGTCGAGAGGGGTCACAGTAGTGGTAAGTCGATCAAAGACCGACTTCTTTTGCGCTTCTTGCGGTAGCGGGATGTTAATGCTCACTGGTGGGAGCATGGTCCCTAAAAACAACCCGGTGGTAGCCTGTGTTTCCTGCTCTACCGGCATTGTGAACAGGGAGGCCGCCTGAGGTCCGTAAGCTATACCCCAGATAAGGCGGAACGTGAGTTGCAGTTGCAGCTGGAACACTTCGTGCAAGTAGACGCCATTGATCTTTCGTTTTCTGTGCCAAGCAAGAAACCAAATCTTAGTACCTCGAACCCAAGGGCAACCATATCAAACCACGATTCGTTCGCGAATACGACACATGAAGTGTGGAGTGGAAAGAGGAAAAGGTCTCACCGGGCGTGCCAGAATCTGTTCCCCGTCGAAAGACACGGACGAAGACACGGTGAACGTCTTGCCTGAATCTCGGGGCAGATGCTAATTGGTGCTATCCGTCCATCTCTCTGAAGATGCCAAGTTGATTAACGGCACCATGTATCGAAGGTTTAAACGGATGCGGCCGATGTAGCAGACTTCGTCATATTCCCCCTTGTTTGAAGGGTTTTTGATTGTGGAGACGCTCTTCCCTGCAGGCGCAAGCCCCAGCAGTTAATTACGCTACCGCATCGCGGTAACCACTTTCTCCTTCTCCAGATGGTCACTTCATGTCGTGGGTGTTTGTTTTGTTTTTGGTTGCCCGTGGATTGTATACGGAGACTAATTTATGTTGTCGCCCGTAGGGCGTGGATTAGTCCAAATCCGTATTTTCTTAGATTTGGGTTTTGGTTTGGGTTTAAGGATACGTTAGTCTCATTTGAGACTAAGATCAACTTAAACGTTTGTTAAGGATACATTAGTCTAATTTTAGACTAAGATCGACTCAACGTTTGTTAAGGGCACGTTAGTATAATTTTAGACTAAGATCAACTTAACAGGATCATTTAGATCCAACAAAAGAGCATTTGAACTCTATTTTTTAGTTTAGGGACATTGCGGTCGATTACCAGTTTAAGGACATGGTGGTCCAAGGGTAAGAACATCATAGTCCGTGAGCTTAAGGACCCTGCAGTCCAAGGTTAAGGACATCATAGTCCATGGGCTTAAGGACCCCACAGTCCAGGTTAAGAACATCGTAGTCCATGGGTTTAAAGGGACACTGTATCGAAGGTTTAAACGGATGCGGCCGATGTAGCAGACTTCGTCAGATTCCCCCTTGTTTGAGGGGTTTTTGATTGTGGAGACGCTCTTCCCTGCATGCGCAAGCCCCTGCAGTTAATTACGCTACCGCATCGCGGTAACCACTTTCTCCTTCTCCAGATGGTCACTTCGTGTCGTGGGTGTTTGTTTTGTGTTTGGTTGCCCGTGGATTGTATACGGAGACTAAGTTATGTTGTCGCCCGTAGGGCGTGGATTAGTCCAAATCTGTATCTTCTTAGATTTGGGTTTGGGGGTTTGGTTTAAGGATACGTTAGCCTCATTTGAGACTAAGATCAACTTAAACGTTTGTTAAGGATACGTTAGTCTAATTTCTAGACTAAGATCAACTTAACAGGATCATTTAGATCCAACAAAAGAGCATTTAGACTCTATTGTTTAGTTTACAGACATTTCGGTCGATTACCAGTTTAAGGACATGGTGGTCCATTGTTAGTTTAAAGACATTCCGGTCAAGGTTAAGGACATCATAGTCCGTGAGTTTAAAGACCTCATAGTCAAGGTTAAGGACATCATAGTCTGTGGGTTTATTTAAGGACCCCCACAGTCCATTTTAAAGACATCATAGTCTGTGGAATGTATGGCCGTTGGGACCCGTCACCTCTCTGAAGATGTTGAAGGATTACAACGACAAATATCAGAGGAGTTCAGAGATGTACCCTTGAACCAATTTTGGTTGGGAGATCTATAGTCCAATTTGGGACTAAAGTCTGTTAAAAGATTTATGAGCATATGGGCTCAGTTGATATGAGTTGAGGACTTACGTTCAATCTTGGGCTAAGTCCAATTAAAATGTTTAACATTTTATTGTTCTGGCCATTAGGCCTTTGTTTGGGCTCTGCCCTTTTAATAATGCTAAGCATTCATCATAGCTCTAGGACTTATCCAGAGAACAATTTATGTTCTGCCCAAGCGCACATAAAAGTATATAGCGCGCATGGCACTAGCGCCAGTCGATGAGCGCAGCGTTATGGTTAAAGCGCTAGTGCGCTTGGCGCTTTGCGCCAGATGTTAAGCGCTGATGCGTTTAGCGCTTTGCGCTAAGTGAAGAGTGCTGGTGCGCTATAATTGAAGTGCTGAGTTGCTTGGTGCCATATAATGAGCGCAAAGCGCTTTTAGTAATGCAGCACACACGTGAGGAGCACGTGGCGCGCTGAGCGCTAGACAATGAGCGCGGTGCGCTGTGTTTGAAGTACTATTGCAGCGCTTTACGCTAGATGAAGAGCACTAAGGCACTTTTAAATTAGGAGCGCTAAGGCTCTTCTTAGGTTAACTTTGCGCTATGAAGATTATCTTCTTTGATAAGAGATTTTGTCTCAAGATTCCAAGAACAAAGTTCTTAACATATAGGAGATACTTCAATCTCTTTTTAATGAAAGGCTTTGCCTTTATGGATCTGTGGTCCTAAGAGAATTGAATAATTCTCCCCCCCCCCCCTTTATAATGAGATGTTCATGATCTCGGAAGGACAATTTGTCTTATAGATCTATGATCTGTGAAGTAAACACTTCTTTCTTTTTATGATGAGATTTTTTTATCTCTTTATAAAAGACCTTAGTGTTTGTAGATCTATGATCTTTTAAGGAAAGAACTCTTCTCTTTAGTTATGAGATGATTTGATCTCTTTGTTCATCACCATTCTTTTTACCTTGAAGAAAAATCTTCTTTTGCCGAGAGGTATTTCTTCTTCTTGAGATTTTCTCAAAGTTTATGCGGGGTTCCTCTCTTTTTAGACTTGAAGTCTAGGGTCCTTTATATAGGGGAAGCTGATTTATTGAATCAGTTAAAGAGATTTATTCTCCAATTGATTTGGGAATTTCCCCATCGTTGGATTCTTGATCCAAAGGCTTCTGATTTACAGAAGACAATCTTCTTGTTTTAACAAGATTGAGAAATCTTTCCTTCTTTACAGAATTTGTTTTGTATTTTATTGATTTTTAATCACCATTGGATCATTGATCCAACGGTGTTCCAAATTCAAGGCACAATCTTTTCTGTTTGGAAAGATTCAACAGAATTTTATTCTTGTTAACCAATGATTTAATCATATCCGTTGGATATTTGATCCAACGGTGAGAAACATTTAGTTCCAGCGCTAGCGCTTATGCGCTCTGCCCATGGTGCACTTTGCCCATGGTGCGCTAATTGGATCGCAGCAATCTTAGCGCTAGCGCACACGTGCTTTGCACGTGGTACGCTACTTGGAGCGCAGCGCACCTAGAGCTAGCGCCTATGAGCTTTGCACGGGATGCGCTAGTTGTAGCGAAGCGCTTTTATAAAAGCGCAGCTGTGATTCAAATTTTGAATTCTGAACAGAGCTTTGCTCTAATTGGGGAAACAGACCCCACAGTCCAGTTTAAAGAAGTCATAGTCTGTGGAATGTATGGTTGTCGGGACCCGTCACCTCTCTGAAGACGTTGAAGGATTACAACGACATATATCAGAGGGGTTCAGAGATGTACCCTTGAACCAATGTTGGTTGGAAGATCTATAGTCCAATTTGGGACTAAGGTATGTTAAAAGGTTTATGGGCATATGGGCTCAGTTGATATGAGTTGAGGACTTATGGCCAATATTGGGCTAAGTCCAATAAATGTTTAACATTTTTATTCTGGCTATTGAGCCTTTATTTGGGCTTGGCCCTTTTAATAATGCTGAGCATTAGATCTTGACACTTTTTTTTGTCTTGTATTGAATGCAGAGCATTCATCAGAACAATTTATGTTCTGTCAGCACAACACGTGGTGCGCTAGGCGCTTTGCACCAGTTAATGAGCGCAATGCGCTTCTGCCAGGTAGCGCACACGTGAAGGATACGTGTCGCGCTTGGCGCTAAGCGCCAGATGATGGGCGCATTGTGCCAGTTTATAAGTGCTAAGCGCTAATTTATGAGCGCATTGCGCTTTCAATTTAGTGGCGCACACGTGAGTGACACGTGGTGCGCTTGGCGCTGAGCGCCAGCCCATGAGCGCAGTGCGCTATTTCAGAAGCGCAAAGTGCAAGTTGCTTAATTGGCACATACGTGGTTGACACGTGGCGTATTTGGCGTTGAACGCCGGTCCAGAGAGCGCAGAAGCGCAGTTCAAGAGCGCAAGGTGCATTTCAAGAGAGCAAAGCGTATTTGATCAATTTTATGATCTGAGAACAAATTTATGTTCTTTTTAGAAGAGACTTTGTCTCAAGATTTAAGAACAACAGTTCTTATTTTTGAAAGGCTTTGCCTTTATAGATCAATGATCTGTGTGAAGAATATGTTCTTCTTTTATTATGTGATGAAATCTTTTGATCTTTTTTATGAAAGACTTTGGTCTTTGTAGATCTATGATCCGTGAACGAAGTAAGTACTTCTTTGTTTTTATGATAAGATCTTTTGATCTTTTTATAAAAGACCTTGGTCTTTGTAAATCTTTGATCTTTTAAGAAGATAATTCTTCTTTTTATGAGATGATTTCATCTCTGTGTTCATCATTCATCATTTTTACCTTGAAGAAATATCTTCTTGCAAGAGCTTACTCTCTTTCTTTTGAGTTTCTCAAAGTTTATAGGGGGGTTTCTCTATCTCAGACTTGAAATCTTGGGGCCTTTATATAGGGCAAGTTGATTTGTTAAATTAGTTAAAGAGATTTTTCTCTGATTGATTTGGGGATGTTTCCCACCGTTGGATCTTTGATCCTAGGGCTTCTGTTTTACAAAAGGCAATCTTCTTATTTTTAACAAGATTGAGAAAATCTTTCCATAACAGAATTTAATTCTGATTAATTAATGATTTATCATTATTATTAGATCTTTTGATCTAACGGTGGGGAATTCTTTAATTCCAGCGCTGACGCACCCGTGCTTCGCACGTGGTGCGCTTGCTCAGAGCGCAGCGCACTTTGCGCCAGCGCACCTCTGTTTGACACGTGGTGCGCTGCTCAGAGCGCAGCGTAGCCTGCGCTAGCGCACCTGTGTTTGACACGTTGTGCGCAGCGCACCTAGCGCTAGTGCACACATGGTGCACTGCCTAGAGAGGAGCGCACCTGGTGCTAACGCATCCATGTTTGACACGTGGCACACAGCGCGCCTAGCGCTGGATCTGAAGCGTTGCTTCAATTTTTGAAATTCGAATTTCAAACAGAGCTTTGCTCTGATTGGGGGAAACAAGATGGTGGTTGCGACGGGGAAGGTGGTGACGGCGAGGGACGAGCACGACGCAGGCGATGGATTCGAGGGCGTGCAAGGGGTTCTTGCATCGGGTTCGGTGGTCGAGGGTTGTCAGGGACGAGAGAGGGGGGTGAGTCGGAGAAGGAGGTGACGAGGGTGTGGAGGTGAGGTTGGTGGCGAACGATGGGAACAGACGTCGGCCGGGGTCAGGGGGCGTGGGTTCGAGCGCGGCCACGAGGAAGAAGAAAGAAGGCGGGAGAGAGAAGAACGTGAGGGAGAGGGTTTAAAAAAATAAAATATTCTAATATTAAATGTATGGTTTAAAATATACAGAGAGAGACTGAGTCACGGGAGAGAGATGGGGGGCCGGTAACAGTAAAAATCTTTTTAAAGAAAAATTTAAAACTAAAAGATATACCAATAGGATTTTAATAGTTAAATAGTAAGAATAAAATATTAGGGAAAATTTGTGATTTTGGCTAATGCAAAAATATTCCAAAACACGCTCGGGTCGGGTCTAAAAATCTAGTTTTAAAATACGGATAATATGCGTATCAACCAAAACCAAAATAGGATATCCGGGTAACGAAAAAGTATAACCCCAATAACGGATGCACGCACGCACACATAGCCATCCAAATAGGTCCGTTACACTGAACGGGACGAGAACAAGGTGCGCGGATACTACGACAGGGTTAGGGGTATCATGCAGGCCATGCAATATATTTTTAAAATATTTTATTTGACTTTACTTGTTATATTGAAAAAAAATACAGATGCTAGATAAAATGCAGGTATGCAGGATATAGAACATGAAAGTGTACGGATTCTCATAATTAGCCGGGATAAATCATAAACAGGAATCAAGACAGGTTTCCAGCAAGCGGGTCAGAGTGGATGCAAACACAGATACGAATTACACTATTCGCACCCATAAAAGCAATAAATCAAGAAATAACCACTCGATAAAAATTTAATCAAATCAAGCATGGTATAACGAACTAGGGTGTTACATTATACCCAACTACAAAAGAATTTTGTCCTCGAAATTCCCGGAACAAGAAAAGACAAACAAACATGAATCTACAGGAAGAGGTATGGAAACTTCTGTCGGATCTCGTCTTCTCGTTCCCAAGTCGATTCTCCGTGAGAGCGATTCCCCCAAGAAACAAGTACGAGAGGGATAACCTTGTTCTTGAGGACCTTTTCTCTACGATCAACAATCGACATCGGTCGTTCTACAAAGGTCAAATCCTCCCTTACAGTCAGCTCCGAATGATCTAGCACGTGCGTTTCATCTCGAACATACTTACGAAGTTGAGATACATGAAACACGTCATGAACACTCGCCAAAGATGGTGGTAAATCCAATCGATAAGCCACTTCTTCAACACGCTCAATAATCTCGAAAGGCCCAACGAATCGAGAACTAAGCTTGCCTCGACTCCCAAAACGAATCACTCCTCTAGTCGGTGATATCTTGAAGAATACCATATCACCAACAACAAACTCTAGAGGTCTTCTCGATGTATCGGTCCAACTCTTCTGCCGATCTTGTGCTGCCATCATGTGATTTCGAATAGTATTAACCTTCTCTACTATTTGCACAATCAAATCCGGTCCCAACAATCTTCGTTCACCAATATCGTCCCAACAAACAGGTGAGCGACACTTGCGACCATACAATGCTTCGAATGGAACCATCTGAATAGTCGCCAGAAAGCTGTTATTGTACGAAAACTCCACCAAGTGTAGATGATCCTCCCACGAACCCTTGAAGTCTAACATTCAGGCTCTCAACATGTATTCAAGAGTTTGGATCGTTCTCTCCGACTGTCCATCTGTCTAAGGATGATAAGCAGTGCTAAACTTCAATCGCGTCCCCAAACTTTCCTGTAAACTCCTCCAGAAGTGCGATAAGAATCGGGTGTCACGGTCGAAAACGATGCTCACAGGTACTCCATGCAATCTCACAATCTCCTGCATGTACCGTTCTGCTAACGCTTCTGTTGACTGACCAACTCGAAACGGAATGAAATTAGCTGCCTTGGTCAATCGATCAACAATCATCCAAACTGCAATGTTGCCCTTTGGACTCCGCGGTAAAGCTATCACGAAATCCATGGTTATATGTTCCCACTTACATTGAAGAATCGGAAGTGGTTGCAATAAACTAGCTACCCTTTGATGTTCAGCCTTAACTTGCTGACACACCAAGCACTTCGCTACAAAGCGGGCAATCTCCCTTCTTATGCCTTCCCATCAGAAATGTTGTCGTAGATCACGGTATATCTTCGTGCCTCCTGAATGTACGGAATATGAGGAACGGTGCGCCTCCTTCATAATTTCTTCGCGAATGTCTCCTTTCGGCACACACAAACGGCTACCATATCGCAACGAACCATCTTCATGAATCAACAAGTCCGTACGAAGTCCCACTTCAACCAGTTCTCGAAACTTCTGCAATCTTGGGTCATGTGACTGCGCTGCTTTAATATTATCGATCAACGACGACTGTACTTGCAGCTGCATCAACTGTCCCGAAGATTGCGGTAGCACGATCTCCAACTCGAATCTCCGAAAATCTTCGATAAGCTCCTTCTGTGCAGTCAACATCCGAATTGCTGGCAACCGACTAAGCGCATCCGGCACTGCATTAACTTTCCCTGGATGGTACTTGAGATCAAGATCGTAGTCAGCCATCAGCTCCAACCATTTACGCTGCCTCATGTTAAGCTCTTTCTGCATGAACACGTAATTTAGGCTTTTGTGATCGGTGAATACTTCGACCCTTTCACTCCGTAAGTAGTGTCTCCAAATCTTCAAAGCGAAAATCACTGCTGCAAGTTCCAAATCATGAGTTGGGTAATTCTTCTCATGGGTCTTCAACTGTCTCGAAGAATAGGCTATAACTTTCCCATGCTGCAACAAAACACATCCCAAACCTTTCCCAGATGCGTCTCTGTGAATCACCAATCCTTCGGAACCGTCTGGTACGGTCAAAATAGGAGCGGTTGTCAATGTTTGCTTCAACGCCTCAAAAGTTGACGAACAACCATCCATCCAAACGAACGGTACATCTGTCACGACCCGCAGGGTACGGAACGTGACTGGCACTTAAGTTTACGAAACGTCTAAAGGCGTCCGTAAAATAAGTAAGCCAAAGCCCAGAAAACAAAACCAATGAAGCAAAAGAGTGAAGAAAACCCAATCAATTGAAAGCGAGTTAACAAATAAGTCATGTAAAACCCTTTTTAAAAACAATATCAATTTTTCCCGAAAATTTCGGCAGAGTCTCCTTTGTAAATACTGGCCCCCAAAAATGGGTACAACAAAATATATACATGAATCCAACAAAATAGGGCATCCCCAAGCGGGAGCTAGCTCTTCGCCATAAGGCGGTCACAAATCCCACGCAATGTAAATGGCAACAAGCATAATAAAGCATAAGGAAGCATGAAAAAGTAGCATGTCGGCTCAAGTGAGCTCGACCCCAAAATACAGCATAAAATCCACAAACCTCACAGTCTCATCTCTAGGTCAATATACAATAATCTGGTAGAAACAGTAGATGGAGTACACTAGATACAAAGAATATACAAGGTGGTACAAAAATGATAACATAACCCACCTATGAGCAAAATCTCGAGTCCAGGCAAAAGGGGCAAAAGAAGCAAGTGCACCCGCCGCTACTGTACTGACGGGGCGGACCTGCAAAAAGCTATGGCACAACGGGGGTGAGTTGCCAACTCGTGAGTAATAAATAACATCTACACAGGCTATCGAATGCATGCACACAAGCATCCTAGCATCTATATACAGGTAGGGCAGGACATAAAGGCAAGTATGTATGCAATATGGATATACTAGCAGGTATGTATACAACATCAGTGCACGAATATGAATGCAACATGAATATCTGAGGTCTCAATAGGTGTGTGTATATATATATATATATATATATAAATATTTTATCTCTTTTTGTTTTTGAAACTCTTTTAGAATGCCAGCATAATATCAAAGAATCTACGAGAACCGGTGTCCAGCAACGACACCTAAAAGCTGTCTCAAATCTCATAAATATATCTCTGGCCTCAGCCGTCCGGCTGACCCATCTCAAATATCAATATCTCATCATCTAGCGGCCACGGTCGGTATCCTCTGGATATCCGCCGTCCCAAACAGTCACCGGTAGGTAATCCGTCCCCTGCCAGGCTCAACGTCATCACCACATTCCTCTTGCCCCGGGGTACCTTACCGGGCCCACCATGTACCCGTGCCGGTTCCTCCACTCCTCGACACGGATTTCCAAATCCACAGCAAACTCATGGTGGACGACACTTACATCACTAGAAAACCGCAATTTACATATTTTAAAAATATAATAAGTTTAGAAATTTTGCGGCTTTCCCCCGAAATCCAGCAATATCATAAAATCTCAAGAAATCCTCATAAGTGCATATATCAGTGATAATGAATGCATATAGTATCAAATATCAAGTGGCGATGTGTGATTAATGGATTAAGCATGAACAATTAATATGATGAAGTACATGCACATGAATAGCAGTCCTACGGTTTCATTTTTAAGGAATTAACGGCAATAGTACCAGTTTAAGTATCAATTAGTAAAAGGTTTCAATTTAAAAGTTATCTAGTGTGGTGGCATGGCAATTACCAGGATGTGTGTGTAAGCATGAATAGTGCTCGTGCTGCATATAAAAACCTGGTAATGGTGCATGTGTCCTACAATTGAGTTTGCGTATATGGGTATAACATATTGATCTAATTGCAGCAATTATCATGCCAGTATTATTATTCTAATGTCACAAGTGATTATCCAATTTACTATTTTCCAGTTTACTAAATCTATCGGGCGACTTGCGCCATCCAAACGATCGTCCCCCGTAGATGTTAAATCTACTCACCGGAATCCCTGGCTAGCTGTGTCCAATCACCGCCTTTCCCTTTCGCGCCGCGTCTGACGTTTCCGCGACCGAACCTGGAATTTACATCAGTACCAAATATAAGGTTACATATCAAGAACGACGCAAAACCCCAACGAAACTACTAAAGTTCGCTAACTAGGTACAACGTGCACAAAGTGCGCGGAACACACGCGAAAATCGCAAAAACTGCCAAAAACGCCGATTTGGGTCGCCCGGCAAAACTAAAACCCGACTACCCAAAAACCGCACTCACGCATCCTAAAAGTCGTAGGACAAACCAACACAATCATCAAGATGTCACAATTAATTCATCACATAATTTTATGACAAAACTAGTAAGCATTTGCGTCCCAAAATCGGTGCAAAAATCGCCGATTTGCGACAAAACGACTACAATATAGCATAATTACCCAAGCACACTACAAGCAATCTACAAACACTAATTACAACACAATAGCAATGATTCCAATCCTATTTCCATAAACAACCATTTCTTGAATCATAAGCTAGCAAGCTAGAAATTGCAATTTGATGCAAACATCGACAATCTAGCGACAAAGTTAACATCATCCAACACCAACATCCAAATTAACCAAATAGCTAGCCAATACACAAATTTTAAACCATTAACTAAGCTTAAAAACCTAATTTCCAAAAACAAAACCTTCTCTTGATTTTTGTAATTAGCAAACATAAACCAAACTATATATGAAAAACCTTAATTTAATACTAGATTTTAGCCTAATAAGCAAGTTAACCACTTAGATTAAGGTTAGCAAAACACTAGCTAGCAAAATAAATTTAATTAACTAATACATGGTTTCTAAAACCCTAGCTTAATATCAACCATTAACTAAAAGAAACTATATTAGGATTAACACTAAAATTAACACTAAACCATGCATTTAAAGGAATTTGCAACAAAGAAAGTAACTTTGATGGAATTATACCTCTTGATCTATGGATCAAGCAAGAAAATTTGCTCCAAAAATGCCTCCTTTCCACATGTTTTCAACTATATTAGGCTTGAGAAGAGGTAGCACAAGGATTTGTTTTGGTTTTGTAAACAAATTTGTGGATTTATATGGATTTTTGTAGCAATTTTGATGAAATTTTGGAGGAAATGAAAAGAGGAAGGTGAAGGGGGAGGGCTGCTGGATATTCTCGGCCAGAAGAGGGATGGGGGAGGGTGTGGGCAAGTGGGGAAGGTCATGGGTCAAGTCTCCAAGTCAATGTATCATACTTTATTCATTTAAATTAAAATAAACCCAAAAAAACCCCTTAAATCAACTCAAGAAACAACTAAAGAAAAGAGGCCAGAAATTTCTGGACTTGGTCATGGTTGGGCTGTCCTAGGGCTGAGGGAAATGAGAGAGGGGTTTTACAAAAGAAATTTTATGCAAAAAGGCCCCCTACAACTCAAAAATTGCAAGTTTTAGCTCAAAAATTCAATAAATTCGTTTCAAATCATAAAAATTTGTTAAAAATCAAAATAAATTACTAAAAATTTATGTTATCACTAGATTATAATTATTATAATTTTAGAGAATAAAATTAGCCCGGAAAAATTTGTATTTATCGCTTATTTAATGTATTTTCTTACCGGCTTAAAATAATATTAAAAAATTGAAAAATAGGGAAAAATTTTTAAATGACCAAAATTTCATAAATAACTCATTAGCTACTAAAAACAAGTAATTACCTATCCATTTAAGGTATAATTAGCCCTAAACTGCAAAATATCGAGAAAGACGGTTTTCGGAAAAATACCGAATTTTCACCGAATTTCAAGAAAACACCAAAACGACTTTTCAAGACGCTACAATCTTCCCCCCTTAAAGAAATTCGGTCCCCGAATTTAAAAATATAGCTACGCGTACCTTCAAAGAGATGGGGATATTTCTTCCTCATCTCGCCCTCGGTCTCCCAGGTAACCTCCTCGCTGCTTGGGCTACGCCAAAGGACCTTGACGGTTGGTATAACCTTCGATCTCAACTTCTTCACCTGCCGATCAAAGATGGCCATCGGCTGCTCTGCAAAAGAAAGGTCGCGCTCTAGCTGGACTGTCAGGTGCTGAATCGCATGTGAAGGGTCGTGAAAGTACTTGCGGAGCATCGAAACATGGAAGACGGGGTGAACATCGGGAAAGCTGGGAGGAAGAACCAAACGATAAGCAACAGCGCCAACACGCTCGAGGATCTCGAAGGGACCTACGAATCTAGGGCTAAGCTTCCCCTTTCGCCTAAAACGCATCACGCCCTTCATCGGAGAGACCCTCAGAAAAACATGGTCGCCAACTGCGAACTCTAATCTGCGACGGCGCCTGTCAGCATACGATTTCTGCCGGCTCTGAGCCGCTCTCATCCGGTCTCGGATCAACTGTATCTTCGCTGTCGTCTCCTCAACAAGCTGCGGCCCCAAAATGCTGCTCTCGCTGAGCTCTGTCCAACAAACGGGCGATCTGCATCTCCTCCCATACAATGCCTCGAAAGGTGCCATCTGAATAGTATCCTGGAAGCTGTTGTTGTAGGAGAACTCCACTAGAGGTAATTGACGATCCCAGCTACCACCAAAGTCTAAAACGCACGCTCTGAGCATGTCCTCGAGAGTCTGAATGGTCCGCTCTGACTGTCCGTCGGTCTGCGGATGAAACGCTGTGCTGAAGCTCAAACGAGTGCCCAAAGCCTCCTGAAGTCTCTGCCAAAGTCGGCTGGTGAACTGAGTGCCTCGATCTGACACGATACAAGTCGGTACGCCATGTAGTCGCACGATCTCGTCAATATAGAGCTGAGCATACTGAGCGAAGCTGAAAGTCGTCTTCACTGGAAGGAAGTGAGCCGCTTTCGTCAATCTATCCACGATCACCCAGATGGAGTCGTACCCTCTACTGGTCCTGGGTAGACCCACAACGAAATCCATCGAAATCTGCTCCTATTTCCACTCTGGAATGGGTAACGGCTGTAGCTCTCCTGCGGGCCTCTGGTGCTCGGCCTTGACTTGCTGACAAGTCAGGCATCTCGAAACGAACTCCGCAATGTCCCTCTTCATCCCTTCCCACCAGTAGGTCTCTCTCATATCATGGTACATCTTGGTGGAACCGGGGTGGACACTATACACTGATCGGTGTGCCTCCTCAAGAATGTCGCGCCGCAATCCATCAGCATCTGGTACGCACAGTCTAGATCCATATCGTAAAATCCCCTGATCGTCAACCACGAACTCGGAAAATCTGCCATGTCCCATCTGTGCCATGATCTCTGAGTAACGGTCGTCACTGCGCTGTGCCTCATATATACGGTCAAGCAACTATGGGCGTGCACGAACATGCGCGAGCTGTCCCCCTGTCTGAGTGAACTCGAACTCAACTCGGCTGTCGCATAACATCTGCCAATCTGCTGACGACTGCCTCTGAACTGCGCGCAAAAAGGATAGACTACCCCCGGGCCTCCTACTCAACGCATCTGCCACCACATTTGCCTTGCCGGGGTGATATAAGATCTCGCAGTCGTAGTCTTTCACCAACTCCATCCAACGACGCTGTCTGAGGTTCAGGTCTCGCCGCTGAAATATGTACTTTAAGCTCTTGTGATCGGTGAATATCTGACACGACTCGCCGTAAAGGTAATGTCGCCAAATCTTCAGTGCAAAGACCACTGCAGCCATCTCCAAATCATGAGTGGGGTAGTTCTGTTCATGCTTCTTCAACTACCGAGAAGCATAAGCGATCACCCGGCCATGCTGCATCAAAACGCATCCTAATCCCACTCGCGAAGCATCACAGTAAACAACAAATCCGCCTGATCCCGAAGGCAAAGATAATACCGGCGCCGTAGTCAAACAAGTCCGTAGCTGCTGAAAACTGCGCTCGCACTCCTCTGTCCAGACGAAAGGAACTCCCTTCCGGGTCAAACTGGTCAACGGTGCAGCTATACGGGAGAAGTCCTGAACAAAACGCCTGTAGTAGCCCGCCAGGCCTAGAAAACTACGGATCTCAGTAACCGATGTAGGTCGGGGCCACTGCTGAACAGCCTCAATCTTCTTCGGGTCCACACAAATGCCGTCTCTCGTAACCACGTGACCCAAGAATCCGACGCTGTCCAGCCAGAAGGCACACTTGGAGAACTTCGCGAACAGCTGGTGCTCCCTCAGAGTCTGTAACGTAATCCGCAAGTGCTGCTCGTGCTCCTCTCTGCTCCGGGAGTACACCAAGATATCGTCGATAAACACGATGATGAACAAGTCAAGATACGGCCTGAATGTACGGTTCATCAAATCCATAAATGCTGCTGGGGCGTTGGTGAGTCCGAACGACATCACCAAAAACTCGTAGTGGCCGTAGCGCGTGCGGAAAGCTGTCCTCGGTATATCCTCCTGTCGAACTCGCAGCTGATGGTATCCTGATCGCAAGTCGATGCTCGAAAAATACCCCGCGCCCTGAAGCTGGTCGAACAAATCATCAATGCGCGGCAACGGATATCTGTTCCGAACGGTAACTTTGTTCAGCTGGCGGTAGTCGATACATAAGCGCAAACTTCCATCCTTCTTCTTGACAAACAGGACTGGAGCACCCCACGGAGAAACACTCGGTCGAATAAGCCCCTTATCCAACAAATCCTGCAACTGATCCTTCAGCTCTCGAAGCTCTGCCGGGGCCATCCGATAAGGTGGTATAGAAATAGGCCCCGAGCCGGGAATCAAATCAATGCAGAACTCAACATCGCGCTCAGGCGGTAGCCCAGGTAGCTCATCAGGGAAAACATCAGGGAACTCACAAACTACCGGGACCCGGTCCAACGGAACCTCTGTAGCTCGAGTATCACAAACAAACGCTAAGAATCCCTGACATCCCTTCCGCAAGAGCTGACCAGCGCGAAGAGACGAAATTAAGCTGGGAAGGGTGACACTGCGGTCTCCCTGAATAACAAGGACTGGCTCTCCCGGAAAGCTAAATCTGACTGCCTTCTCACGGCAGTCCACCGAAGCATAACAAGTGGCTAGCCAATCCATGCCCAGAAGCACATCAAAGTCCAACATATCGAGGAGTATCAAATCAACTGATGAATCCCTCTCCCCGATACGAACGGAACATAAACGAAAAACAAAACGAGCGACAAACGACTCGCCTACCGGAGTAACAACAATAAGCGGCAGATCCAACGACGACGACTCACGGCCCAACATCGGTGCAAAGTGTGTAGATACGTACGAATGTGTGGAACCTGGGTCGAATAATACCCGTGCGTCGAAAGAACAAACTAGCAAGGTACCTGTCACAACGGCATTGGATGCCTGCGCATCCTGCGGTGTCAAAGTAAAAACTCGGGCCTGTCCTCCACCGATAGCGGGCTGACCTCGACTTCGGCCTCTGCCTCCTCGTCCTCTCTGAACAGGACCGCCGCGTCCACGGCCTCTCGGTGCACCTAACTGGCGTGGAGCATCGCCTGGGGTAAGAAGTAGGGCTCTCTGAGGAGGGGGTGGTGATGGTGGTAGGGTCACGTGCGGAACTGTCGCTGCTCCCTGTCGTCTCGTCGGACAGTCTCTGACAAGATGATGCAGGCTACCACACCAAAAACATCCTAACCATGGCTGCTGATCATATGGGTGAAGGCAATATAACTGGCCCCTAAAGAATCCACCACGGCCTCTGCGAACCCTCTTAGGTGCTAACATATCAGTGTGAATCCGACTCGGTCTCGAAACGACCGTAGGGGGAGTAGTATCCGATCTCTGTGCTCGATTGACCTCTACTAACGATTCCACCATCTGTCGTAACTCCTGCATGCCTCCCATCATCTGTTGCAGCTCCTCCATACCGGACTCAAGCCTATCCATGCGACCTGGGGAATGCGGATCAGTCTGTCTCTGAGGCATAGGTATACTACCCTGCTCAGTCCTAGTCTCGGACGAGCCAGCTCGAATCTCGTCTCTGGCGGCAGCCCTCTGTGCCCTCGTAGCCTTCGGCAGCATAGTGACTGGTACAGAAAAAGGATAATAAGGACAGTGCAATAGGATCATAGGATACACGGAATTGAAGAAGGAATTTTTCAAGCAAGTATATCCTAAAGTCACTTAGGCGGAGTACCGTATCGTAAGTATGCCGCGGACATACGCACGCTACGTTACGCTGCTTAAGTCACTTACTCCATCTACCAAGGGTCATCCTACACTCACAAAGGTAAAACCTATCGCTCTGATACCAACTTTGTCACGACCCGCAGGGTACGGAACGTGACTGGCACTTAAGTTTACGAAACGTCTAAAGGCGTCCGTAAAATAAGTAAGCCAAAGCCCAGAAAACAAAACCAATGAAGCAAAAGAGTGAAGAAAACCCAATCAATTGAAAGCGAGTTAACAAATAAGTCATGTAAAACCCTTTTTAAAAACAATATCAATTTTTCCCGAAAATTTCGGTAGAGTCTCCTTTGTAAATACTGGCCCCCAAAAATGGGTACAACAAAATATATACATGAATCCAACAAAATAGGGCATCCCCAAGCGGGAGCTAGCTCTTCGCCATAAGGCGGTCACAAATCCCACGCAATGTAAATGGCAACAAGCATAATGAAGCATAAGGAAGCATGAAAAAGTAGCATGTCGGCTCAAGTGAGCTCGACCCCAAAATACAGCATAAAATCCACAAACCTCACAGTCTCATCTCTAGGTCAATATACAATAATCTGGTAGAAACAGTAGATGGAGTACACTAGATACAAAGAATATACAAGGTGGTACAAAAATGATAACATAACCCACCTATGAGCAAAATCTCGAGTCCAGGCAAAAGGGGCAAAAGAAGCAAGCGCACCCGCCGCTACTGTACTGACGGGGCGGACCTGCAAAAAGCTATGGCACAACGGGGGTGAGTTGCCAACTCGTGAGTAATAAATAACATCTACACAGGCTATCGAATGCATGCACACAAGCATCCTAGCATCTATATACAGGTAGGGCAGGACATAAAGGCAAGTATGTATGCAATATGGATATACTAGCAGGTATGTATACAACATCAGTGCACGAATATGAATGCAACATGAATATCTGAGATCTCAATAGGTGTGTATATATATATATATATATATATAAATATTTTATCTCTTTTTGTTTTTGAAACTCTTTTAGAATGCCAGCATAATATCAAAGAATCTACGAGAACCGGTGTCCAGCAACGACACCTAAAAGCTGTCTCAAATCTCATAAATATATCTCTGGCCTCAGCCGTCCGGCTGACCCATCTCAAATATCAATATCTCATCATCTAGCGGCCACGGTCGGTATCCTCTGGATATCCGCCGTCCCAAACAGTCACCGGTAGGTAATCCGTCCCCTGCCAGGCTCAACGTCATCACCACATTCCTCTTGCCCCGGGGTACCTTACCGGGCCCACCATGTACCCGTGCCGGTTCCTCCACTCCTCGACACGGATTTCCAAATCCACAGCAAACTCATGGTGGACGACACTTACATCACTAGAAAACCGCAATTTACATATTTTAAAAATATAATAAGTTTAGAAATTTTGCGGCTTTCCCCCGAAATCCAGCAATATCATAAAATCTCAAGAAATCCTCATAAGTGCATATATCAGTGATAATGAATGCATATAGTATCAAATATCAAGTGGCGATGTGTGATTAATGGATTAAGCATGAACAATTAATATGATGAAGTACATGCACATGAATAGCAGTCCTACGGTTTCATTTTTAAGGAATTAACGGCAATAGTACCAGTTTAAGTATCAATTAGTAAAAGGTTTCAATTTAAAAGTTATCTAGTGTGGTGGCATGGCAATTACCAGGATGTGTGTGTAAGCATGAATAGTGCTCGTGCTGCATATAAAAACCTGGTAATGGTGCATGTGTCCTACAATTGAGTTTGCGTATATGGGTATAACATATTGATCTAATTGCAGCAATTATCATGCCAGTATTATTATTCTAATGTCACAAGTGATTATCCAATTTACTATTTTCCAGTTTACTAAATCTATCGGGCGACTTGCGCCATCCAAACGATCGTCCCCCGTAGATGTTAAATCTACTCACCGGAATCCCTGGCTAGCTGTGTCCAATCACCGCCTTTCCCTTTCGCGCCGCGTCTGACGTTTCCGCGACCGAACCTGGAATTTACATCAGTACCAAATATAAGGTTACATATCAAGAACGACGCAAAACCCCAACGAAACTACTAAAGTTCGCTAACTAGGTACAACGTGCACAAAGTGCGCGGAACACACGCGAAAATCGCAAAAACTGCCAAAAACGCCGATTTGGGTCGCCCGGCAAAACTAAAACCCGACTACCCAAAAACCGCACTCACGCATCCTAAAAGTCGTAGGACAAACCAACACAATCATCAAGATGTCACAATTAATTCATCACATAATTTTATGACAAAACTAGTAAGCATTTGCGTCCCAAAATCGGTGCAAAAATCGCCGATTTGCGACAAAACGACTACAATATAGCATAATTACCCAAGCACACTACAAGCAATCTACAAACACTAATTACAACACAATAGCAATGATTCCAATCCTATTTCCATAAACAACCATTTCTTGAATCATAAGCTAGCAAGCTAGAAATTGCAATTTGATGCAAATATCGACAATCTAGCGACAAAGTTAACATCATCCAACACCAACATCCAAATTAACCAAATAGCTAGCCAATACACAAATTTTAAACCATTAACTAAGCTTAAAAACCTAATTTCCAAAAACAAAACCTTCTCTTGATTTTTGTAATTAGCAAACATAAACCAAACTATATATGAAAAACCTTAATTTAATACTAGATTTTAGCCTAATAAGCAAGTTAACCACTTAGATTAAGATTAGCAAAACACTAGCTAGCAAAATAAATTTAATTAACTAATACATGGTTTCTAAAACCCTAGCTTAATATCAACCATTAACTAAAAGAAACTATATTAGGATTAACACTAAAATTAACACTAAACCATGCATTTAAAGGAATTTGCAACAAAGAAAGTAACTTTGATGGAATTATACCTCTTGATCTATGGATCAAGCAAGAAAATTTGCTCCAAAAATGCCTCCTTTCCACATGTTTTCAACTATATTAGGCTTGAGAAGAGGTAGCACAAGGATTTGTTTTGGTTTTGTAAACAAATTTGTGGATTTATATGGATTTTTGTAGCAATTTTGATGAAATTTTGGAGGAAATGAAAAGAGGAAGGTGAAGGGGGAGGGCTGCTGGATATTCTCGGCCAGAAGAGGGATGGGGGAGGGTGTGGGCAAGTGGGGAAGGTCATGGGTCAAGTCTCCAAGTCAATGTATCATACTTTATTCATTTAAATTAAAATAAACCCAAAAAAACCCCTTAAATCAACTCAAGAAACAACTAAAGAAAAGAGGCCAGAAATTTCTGGACTTGGTCATGGTTGGGCTGTCCTAGGGCTGAGGGAAATGAGAGAGGGGTTTTACAAAAGAAATTTTATGCAAAAAGGCCCCCTACAACTCAAAAATTGCAAGTTTTAGCTCAAAAATTCAATAAATTCGTTTCAAATCATAAAAATTTGTTAAAAATCAAAATAAATTACTAAAAATTTATGTTATCACTAGATTATAATTATTATAATTTTAGAGAATAAAATTAGCCCGGAAAAATTTGTATTTATCGCTTATTTAATGTATTTTCTTACCGGCTTAAAATAATATTAAAAAATTGAAAAATAGGGAAAAATTTTTAAATGACCAAAATTTCATAAATAACTCATTAGCTACTAAAAACAAGTAATTACCTATCCATTTAAGGTATAATTAGCCCTAAACTGGAAAATATCGAGAAAGACGGTTTTCGGAAAAATACCGAATTTTCACCGAATTTCAAGAAAACACCAAAACGACTTTTCAAGACGCTACAACATCCTTCCGCATAAGCTTGGTCAAAGGCTCAGCCAATCGAGCAAAATTCTCTACGAACCTTCTGTAGTATCCTGCAAGTCCCAGAAAACTTCTGATCTCTACTACATTTCTCAGAATCTGCCAATCTTGAACTGCTGCAATCTTCTCAGGGTCAACGGCGATTCCATCTCCGGATACAACATACGCCAAAAACTTCACTTCTTCGAGTCAAAACTCACACTTGCTCATATTCGCATATAATCTTTCATGCCTCAATGTCTGCAGGGCAAACTTCAAGTGTTCTGCATGCTCTTCTAGGCTCCACGAATAGACCAGAATATCATCGATAAACACCACTATAAACTGGTCCAAGAACGGTGAAAAGATTCGGTTCATCAAGTCCATAAATATCGCCGGTGCGTTTGTGACTCCGAATGGCATCACTAAATACTCGTAATGTCCATATCGAGTTCGGAACGCAGCCTTGCAAATATCCTCTGATTTAACTCGGACATGATGATATCCGGATCGCAAATCCAGCTTCGAGAATACGCTCGCGCCACTGAGTTGCTCGAATAATTCGCCAATGCGAGGGATCGGATACTTGTTCTTAATAGTCACCCGGTTTAATTCTCGATAATCGATGCACATCCTTCTTGTGCCATCTTTCTTCTTGACTAGAAGAACTGGAGCCCCTCAAGGTGAATTGCTGCTGCGAATCCAACCCTTCTCTAGCAATTCGGTAACCTGCTTCTTGACTTCTTCCAACTCCACTGGTGCCATCAGATAGTACGCCTTTAAGATTGGCGCTGCACCAGGAACAAGATCGATCGTGAACTCCACATCTCGTTTTGGCGGTATACCCGAGATGTCTCGAACACGTCCATGAACTCTCAAACTACAGCTGGCGCTTCCTTCTAATCAACTTCCATCAACGAAAGAACATTGTCTGTCGGCCTAGCTCTAAACTCGACTGGCCCGACAGAACTGCTACCTCCAGCGAAAACAAACTCCGGATGTCTGGGAATCCAGAAAATCACTTTCTTTGGCCTACAATCAATGTGAGCATGGAAAGTGCCGAGAAAATCCATTCCCAAGACAACATCATAACTGCCAGTATCGATCACCAAGAAATCTGCAAATAACTCCCGTCCGCAGATAACAACCGAACAAACCTTGCACTCACTACTAGATATGATCTTCCCATTCCCAGTGTGTATGTCCCAACAACAAGACAGGGCAGTGCAAGAAATCGAATGTGCAGCAATAAACTTGGACGACATACAACAATAGGATGCCCCAGAATTGAATAATGCTAATGCGGAAAAACCATGAACAAGTAGGATGCCAGAAACGAATTCATCTGAAGCCAAGATACTGAAGAAGATAAACATGGTAAACAGGATTCAAGCTTGCGATAAAACATGAACTGGTAAGCAATGAAACAGAGAGAAGTAAGGTAATATCACGACCATGAAACAAGGAAATGAATCAAGATTAGGACTCCAAGTTACTTAAATAGAGTACCGTATTGTAACCATGCTGCAGTTCATAGTTACAATCACATAACTCCGTTCAAGTCGCCCAAATTCTAGTATCAGAATCAAAAGAATAGAAAAGGATAAACAATAAGGAACCAAAAGATTTCAAGCCGAAATGCAAAGTTGTTTTCATATCGTCAAGACAAGGGTCAAGAGAAACATATGATTCAAGAATCACGATAACAATGTGGCAGGACATGTTCCTAATTACGGTTTTCTGATTCGTGTATTGGGTCCAATACCCAACTACAAAAGAATCAAACCTGATTAACCTAAATGCTATGACTCTGATACCAAACAAACCCTATCACGCCCCGCATCCCAGAGTGCGCTACGATCGGCACGTGACAGAGCCAACCATTCTACCTGTGGCTAGGAAATATCCCTCCACAGTCACATTACGGTTGTCTATAAGATATCAAGAACAGGAAATAATATATAATTAACTAATACATGTCCATCTGCCAGGATAAACGAGTCAAGAAATAATATGCGGAAGCAATATATCCAATAAGCAATAACATCTGGAAAGTACGTCCCAAATACGGGCTCACATCAAGAAATGAAAGTACGGAAAGTAAACTAAACAAAGCTAAACGCTAACAAGACCTTCACTGCTCAGCCTGAAGGCGGAAATACTCCTTATCAGCCTGCGAAAGAGATTAAGGATCTGGGCCATGCAAAACCCAGACGTCAGTGCGTTATAATATCAAACAATAAAATATAGTCAGGAGGTAACAAGATATGCGGGCATGAGTATGAACAGTAATAAGTGTATAACAGTAACACGAATATGGAACAGTGAAGTGTATGTGCATGCGGTGAGTAACCTATGCTACTGGGTTAATCACTCTCAAGTCTTTGAAATTAATTTAATGAATCGTCGATGTAACTCAATAGTATCCTGTGCATGCCCGGGACCACGGTCCAGACTCTCCGGGCTGAATCCGAGACGTGCCGCTTAGCACAAAACAGGAAACATGCACAGACGAATGACGTCAGCATCATCATCCCGGGACTACTCTAGCCCCCAAAACTGATCAGTATAAGCGTCGAACTGTTGAGTTACAAGTCAGGTTTCATCATTGATTTTCCCTTACCCCCAAGGTTATGTATTCAAGTCAGGTATTGATAAATCTGGAGCTAATGCCGACACAGGATCAAGCAGGTACAGGTTTGTCTATGTAGACAATAGGATACGTCCGTCAGGACAACATGTCAGGATTGTCGGCATTAGAAACATGATCAGGTAACAGGTCAAGTAGTGGTGTATCAGGTCATGACAGGTAGTGCACAGGTATCAAACGGATGCCCAAAAGTAAAATGTAGCAAGTATCGAATCACGTTAAAAGTACGGTTGTACGGCAAAAGCATGGATGCACAAATATCTATCATGGATTATATTTACAACTCCATGACTACGCATGATGCACATTATCAAGAATGGGGTACTAATATAACAGTAACATGAAATGATATGATCTGGCATGCAACTATATATATAATAAATGATACGGATGCGAACGGATATCGGAAAAACGGTAAAACTGTAACATAGATGCACAATACAATAAATATGCAATATTTTTATTAACATAGATGCAAGTATAATAATATAGCATGTATCAAGCTAACTTACATGCAACCAGATATGTAATTAATGATATGGATGCGTACGGCTATCCGAAAATAGTAAAACAGTAACATGGGTGTACAATACAATAAGCATGTGATATTTTTATTCATATGGATGCAAAATATATACCATAGCATGTAGCAAGGTAAACTTGCATGCGACTAGATATGTAATAAACAGTACGGATACATATGGGTATCGTAAAACTGTAAAACTGTAACATAGGATGCACGATGCAATAAACATGTAATATTTTTATTCATATGGATGCAACATATGTATCATAGCATGTAGCAAGATAAACTTGCCTGAATGGATCTCACGACGGGGTGTATACGCAGCGTCCGACATCGGGTAAACATCGCAACGTACACACGCGCACACGGGACAGGTCCAGGCAAAGCAAGAAGGTGACCAAGCTGGCTGGGGATGCCCACTGGATCGGCCTGATCGACAGCGACGGCACAGCTCCGGTGATGGCCGGGAAAAACCAGATCAAGAAAAGAAAAGAGAAAGAAAGAAGAAGAAGAAAGAAAAGGGGTTGTGCTCTCTGGGTTCTCTCGAGTGGTTCTTGGGGACAGAGGCGAGGCGAAGGGAATGTCGACGATGGGTCAGAGCTCCGGCGGCGAGATGCGTAGGCGAGGGCAGAGGCGATGGTTGCGGTGGGTTCTTGGGGTCGTGCAAGGGTTGAGTTTGAAGGGGAGAGGAGAGAGAGGTGAGGGTTACGAGAGATGGTGGTTGCGATGGGGATGGCGGTGACGGCGAGGGACGAGCGCGACGCAGGCAATGGGTTCGAGGGCGTGCAAGGGGTTCTTGCGTCGGGTTCGGTGGTCAAGGGTTGTCGGGACGAGAGAGGGAGGTGAGTCGGGGAAGGAGGTGATGAGGGTGTGGAGGCGAGGTTGGTGGCGAGCGATGGGAACAGACGTCGGCGGGGGTCAGGGGGCGTGGGTTCGAGCGCGGCCACGAGGAAGAAGAAAGAAGGCGGGAGAGAGAAGAACGTGAGGGAGTGGGTTTAAAAAATTAAAATTTAATACTAAATGCATGGTTTAAAATATACAGAGAGAGAGAGACTGAGTCACGAGAGAGAGAGAGGGGCCGGTAACAGTAAAAATCTTTTTAAAGAAAAATTTAAAACTAAAAGATATACCAATATGATTTTAATAGTTAAACAGTAAGAATAAAATATTAGGGAAAATTTAAGATTTTGGCTAATGCAAAAATATTCCAAAACACGCCCGGATCGGGTCTAAAAATCTAGTTTTAAAATACTGATAATATGCGTATCAACCAAAACCAAAATAGGATATCCGGGGTTGTAGGGTGTTTTTCGTCACCCCATTGAGATGGGAATTTGCGCGCTCTTGTCAGGCGTACTACAGATTCCCCCTGCCTAGGGTAGGCCGGGGTTTAATGATTGTGGGGATCCGAATCTCCGGCAGCCGCGGACTAAACTGCCGTTAATTACCCCTCGCCTTTGGAGCGAGTGAACCTCCGATTGACGGGTTAAACTGGTCATGTGAACTCAATGTGCAGTGTGCATGTGATATGTTTTGAAGGGGGGTTTTGGATATGTCGGAAGCCACGCAGAGTTTTTACGGGGGTCCCGCTACCCGGATAGCGGGCTGGGGGTCAAGAGGGCTAGCAGCCCCCTTGCGGGGTGCGGGGCAGCGCCCCGTTAGAATTTTTTTTCTAACAGGGACAGTGTCGTGGAGTATATGTATGTGTACATATGTATACATATGTATATATGTACATGTATATATAAATAAAGGGGGAAAAGACATCCAAAGGATGCATGGGGGCAGCACCTTGGGCGCTTTGCGCCTAGGTGTTGTGCGCTCAGGCGCTAGAGTGCCACGTGTCGGCACGTGGGCGCTCTACGCTTGAGCGCTGGGCGCTTGAGCGTAACCGCGCCATGTGTCGGCACGTGAGCATTTTGCGCCTCAGCGCCTGACGCTCGAGCGCAAGTGCGCCACGCGTCGACATGGGGGCGACTTGCGCTTGAGCGCTGAGCGCTTGAGCGCAAGCGCGCCACGTGTCGGCAAGGGGCGACTTGCGCCTGAGCACTTGCGCTTGAGCGCAAGCGCGCCACGTGTCGGCACCGGGACGACTTGCGCTCGAGCGCAAGCGCGCCACGTGTCAGCACCGGGGCGACTTGCGCTCGAGCGCTGAGCACTTGAGCGCAAGCGCGCCACGTGTCGGCACGCGGGCACTCTGCGCTTGAGCGCCGGCGAGAAAAGGAGGCTTTTAGCCTAAAAAAATTTCTCAGAAGAGAAATCAGAGAGGAGTTGGACTCCTGAGTGTGTTTTTTTTTGGATTTAGTGAAAAATGTTCTTCTTCTTTCTCCTTTGTTAGCTGGATCTTGAAGATCAAGAGATATGGGATTTTTAAAAAAAATCTCTTCTTTTTGAGATCTAATGGAAGATCTGAGTTCCCCTTTATGGGTTTTGTGGTGAAAATCTAATTTGTTTTTGAAAAGAAAGAGTAAAACTCTTGATTTAATTCAAAAGAAAGAAGAAGGTTTGAGACCTTCAGAAAAGGGAAAGAAATACAACCCTAGGTTTTTTTTGAGAAAATAAAAGTGTTGTTTTATTCATCATCATTTTGCCTTATATAGGCTTACATATTTACATATAGCCCCTTGGGCTTCACAAAATGGCATTTTAGCCATCTCATGGCTCATGTGTCATTTCTTTTTGCACATAAGCCATGGGCTTACAAAATATTGGCTTTATGCCCATTTTGCATGCATTCATGTATAAAAAATTACATAAAAATTATTTATTACATGATCTATATTTTGGCATGGAGGAGGCTGGCCGCGGGCTCGACTTGGGCATGGGCCCGCTTGACCTGGGCTTAGGCCCACCTAGCTTGGGGGTTGACCTTGATTTTGACTCAGTCAACCGGGGTGTAAATTTTTACCCCAACATGGGTAACGAAAAGGTATACCCCCAAGAACGGATGCACGCACACACACGTAGCCATCCAAACAGGTCCGTTACACTGAACGGGATGAGAACAAGGTGCACGGATGCTACGACAGGGTTAGGGGTATCATGCAGGCTATGCAATATATTTTTAAAATATTTTATTTGATTATACTTGTTATATTGAAAAAAAAATACAGATGCTAGATAAAATGCAGGTATGCAGGATATAGAACATGAAAGTGTACGAATTCTCATAACTAGCTGGGATAAATCATAAACAGGAATCAAGACGGGTTTCCAGCAAGCGGGTCGGGGCAGATGCAAACACAGATACGAATTACACTATTCGCACCCATAAAAGCAATAAATCAAGAAATAACCACTCGATATAAATTTAATCAAATCAAGCATGGTATAACGAACTAGGGTGTTACATTATACCCAACTACAAAAGAATTTCGTCCTCGAAATTCCCGGAACAAGAAAAGACAAACAAACATGAATCTACAGGAAGAGGTATGGAAACTTCTGTCGGATCTCGTCTTCTCGTTCCTAAGTCGATTCTCCGTGAGAGCGATTCCCCCAAGAAACAAGTACGAGAGGGATAACCTTGTTCTTTAGGACCTTTTCTCTATGATCAACAATCGACATCGGTCGTTCCTCAAAGATCAAATCCTCCCTTACAGTCAGCTCCGAATGATCTACCACGTGTGTTTCATCTCGAACATACTTACGGAGTTGAGATACATGAAACATGTCATGAACACTCACCAAAGATGGTGGTAAAGCCAATCGATAAGCCACTTCTCCAACACGCTCAATAATCTCGAAAGGCCCAACGAATCGAGAACTAAGCTTGCCTCGACTCCCAAAACAAATCACTCCTCTAATCGGTGATATCTTCAAGAATACCAGATCACCAACAGCGAACTCTAGAGGTCTTCTCGATGTATCGGCCCAACTCTTCTGCTGATCTTGTGCTGCCTTCATATGATTTCGGATAGTATTAACCTTCTCTACTGTTTGCACAATCAAATCCGGTCCCAACAATCTTCGTTCACCAATATCATCCCAACAAACAGGTGAGCGACACTTGCGACCATACAATACTTCGAATGGAGCCATCTGAATAGTCGCCTGAAAGCTATTATTGTACGAAAACCCCACCAAGTGTAGATGATCCTCCCACGAACCCTTGAAGTCTAACATCCAGGATCTCAACATGTCTTCAAGAGTTTGGATCGTTCTCTCCGACTGTCCATCTGTCTATGGATTATAAGCAGTGCTAAACTTCAATCGCGTCCCCAAACTTTCCTATAAACTCCTCCAGAAGTGCGATAAGAATCGTGTGTCACGGTCGGAAACGATGCTCACAGGTACTCCATACAATCTCATAATCTCCTGCGTGTACCGTTCTGCTAACGCTTCTGTTGACTGACCAACTCGAAACGGAATGAAATTAGCTACCTTGGTCAATCGATCAACAATCACCCAAACTGCATTGTTGCCCTTTGGACTCCGCGGTAAAGCTGTCACGAAATCCATGGTTATATGTTCCCACTTACATTGAGGAATCGGAAGTGGTTGCAATAAACCAGCTACCCTTTGATATTCAGCCTTAACTTGCTGACACACCAAGCACTTCGCTACAAAGCGGGCAATCTCCCTTCTCATGCCTTCCCACCAGAAATGTTGTCGTAGATCACGGTACATCTTCGTGCCTCCTGAATGTACGGAATATGTGGAACCGTGCACCTCCTTCATAATTTCTTCATGAATGTCTCTTTTCAGCACACACAAACGGCTACCATATCGCAACGAACCATCTTCATGAATTAACAAGTCCGTTCGAAGTCCCACTTCAACCAATTCTCGAAACTTCTGCAATCTTGGGTCATGTGACTGCGCTGCTTTAATATTATTGATCAACGACGACTATACCTGCAGCTGCATCAACTGTCCCGAAGATTGCGGTAGCACGATCTCCAACTCGAATCTCCGAAAATCTTCGATAAGCTCCTTCTGTGCAGTCAACATCCGAATTGCTGGCAACCGACTAAGCGCATCCGGCACTGCATTAACTTTTCCCGGATGGTACTTGAGATCAAGATCGTAGTCAGCCATCAGCTCCAACCATTTACGCTGCCTCATGTTAAGCTCTTTCTGCGTGAACACGTAATTTAGGCTTTTGTGATCGGTGAATACTTCGACCCTTTCGCCCCGTAAGTAGTGTCTCCAAATCTTCAAAGCGAAAATCACTGCTGCAAACTCCAAATCATGAGTTGGGCAATTCTTCTCATGGGTCTTCAACTGTCTCGATGCATAGGCTATAACTTTCCCATGTTGCAACAAAACACATCCCAAACCTTTTCCAGATGCGTCTCTGTGAATCACCAATCCTCCGGAACCGTCTGGTACGGTCAAAATAGGAGCGGTTGTCAATTTTTGCTTCAACGCTTCAAAAGTTGACGCACAACCATCCATCCAAACGAACGGTACATCCTTCCGCGTAAGCTTGGTCAAAGGCTCAGCCAATCGAGCAAAATTCTCTACGAACCTTCTGTAGTATCCTGCGAGTCCCAGAAAACTTCTGATCTCTGCTACATTTCTCAAAATCGGCCAATCTTGAACTGCTGCAATCTTCTCAGGGTCAACGGCGATTCCATCTCCGGATACAACATACCCCAAAAACTTCACTTCTTCGAGCCAAAACTCACACTTGCTCATCTTCGCATATAATCTTTCATGCCTCAATGTCTGCAGGGCAATCTTCAAGTGTTCTGCATGCTCTTCTAGGCTCCACGAATAGACCAGAATATCATCGATAAACACCACTATAAACTGGTCTAAGAACGGTGAAAAGATTCGGTTCATCAAGTCCATAAATATCGCCGGTGCGTTTGTGACTCCGAATGGCATCACTAAATACTCGTAATGTCCATATCGAGTTCGGAACGCAGCCTTGCAAATATCCTCTGATTTAACTCGGACATGATGATATCCGGATCGCAAATCCAGCTTCGAGAATACGCTCGCGCCACTGAGTTGCTCGAATAATTCGCCAATGTGAGGGATCGGATACTTGTTCTTAAAAGTCACCCGGTTTAATTCTCGATAATCGATGCACATCCTCCTTATGCCATCTTTCTTCTTGACTAGAAGAACTGGAGCCCCCTCAGGTGAATTGCTGCTGCGAATCCAACCCTTCTCTAGCAATTCGGTAACCTGCTTCTTGACTTCTTCCAACTCCACTGGTGCCATCACCTTTAAGATTGACGCTGCACCAGGAACAAGATCAATCGTGAACTCCACATCTCATTTTGGCGGTATACCCGAGATGTCTCGAACACGTTCATGAACTCTCAAACTACAGCTGGCGCTTCCTTCTAATCAACTTCCATCGACGAAAGAACGCTGTTTGTCGGCCTAGCTCTAAACTCGACTGGCCCGACAGAACTGCTACCTCCGGCGAAAACAAACTCCGGATGTCCGGGAATCTGGAAAATCACTTTCTTTGGCCTACAATCAATGTGAGCATGGAAAGTGCCGAGAAAATCCATTCCCAAGACAACATCATAACTGCCAGTATCGATCACCAAGAAATCTGCAAATAACTCCCGTCCGCAGATAACAACCGAACAAACCTTGCACTCACTACTAGATATGATCTTCCCATTCCCAGTGTGTATGTCCCAACAACAAGACAGGTCCGTGCAAGAAATCGAATGTGCAGCAATAAACTTGGACGACATACAACAATGGGATGCACCAGAATTGAATAATGCTAATGCGGAAAAACCATGAACAAGTAGGATACCAGAAACGAATTCATCTGAAGCCAAGATACTGAAGAAGATAAACATGGTAAACAGGATTCAAGCTTGCGATAAAACATGAACTGGTAAGCAATGAAACAGAGAGAAGTAAGGTAATATCACGACCATGAAACAAGGAAATGAATCAAGATTAGGACTCCAAGTTACTTAAATAGAGTACCGTATTGTAACCATGCTGCAGTTCATAGTTACAATCACATAACTCCGTTCAAGTCGCCCAAATTCTAGTATCAGAATCAAAAGAATAGAAAAGGATAAACAATAAGGAACCAAAAGATTTCAAGTCGAAATGCAAAGTTGTTTTCATATCGTCAAGACAAGGGTCAAGAGAAAGATATGATTCAAGAATCACGATAACAATGTGGCAGGACATGTTCCTAATTACGGTTTTCTGATTCGTGTATTGGGTCCAATACCCAATTACAAAAGAATCAAACCTGATTAACCTAAATCCTATGGCTCTGATACCAAACAAACCCTGTCACGCCCCGCATCCCAGAGTGCGCTACGATCGGCACGTGACAGAGCCAACCATGCTACCTGTGGCTAGGAAACATTCCTCCACAGTCACATTACGGTTGTCTATAAGATATCAAGAACAGGAAAAAATATAAAATTAACTAATACATGCCCATCTGCCAGGATAAACGAGTCAAGAAATAATATGCGGAAGCAATATATCCAATAAGCAATAACATCTGGAAAGTACGTCCCAAATACGGGCTCACATCAAGAAATGAAAGTACGGAAAGTAAACTAAACAAAGCTAAACGCTAACAAGACCTTCACTGCTCAGACTGACGGCGGAAATACTCCTTATCAGCCTGCGAAAGAGATAAAGGATCTGGGCCATGCAAAACCCAGACGTCAGTGCGTTATAATATCAAACAATAAAATATAGTCAGGAGGTAACAAGATATGAGGGCATGAGTATGAACAGTAATAAGTGTATAACAGTAACACGAATATGGAACAGTGAAGTGTATGTGCATGCGGTGAGTAACCTATGCTACTGGGTTAATCACTCTCAAGTCTTTGAAATCAATTTAATGAATCGTCGATGTAACTCAATAGTATCCTGTGCATGCCCGGGACCACGGTCCAGACTCTCGGGGCTGAATCCGAGACGTGCCGCTAAGCACAAAACAGGAAACATGCACAGACGAATGTTGTCAGCATCATCATCCCGGGACTGGCCTAGCCCCCAAAACTGATCAGTATAAGCGTCGAACTGTTGAGTTACAAGTCAGGTTTCATCATTGATTTCCCCTTACCCCCAAGGTTATGTGTTCAAGTCAAGTATTGATAAATCTGAAGCTAATGCCGACACAGGATCAAGCAGGTACAGGTTTATCTATGTAGACAACAGGATACGCCCGTCAGGACAACATGTCAGGATTGTCGGCATTAAAAACATGATCAGGTAACAGGTCAAGTAGTGGTGTATCAGGTCATGACAGGCAGTGCACAGGTATCAAACGGATGCCTAAAAGTAAAATGTAGCAAGTATCGAATCACGTTAAAAGTACGGTTGTACGGTAAAAGTATGGATGCACAAATATCTATCAAGGATTATATTTACAACTCCATGACTACGCATGATGCACATTATCAAGAATGGGGTACTAATATAACAGTAACATGAAATGATATGATCTGGTATGCAACTATATATATAATAAATGATACGGATGCGAACGGATATCGGAAAAACGGTAAAACTTTAACATATATGCACAATACAATAAATATGCAATATTTTTATTAACATAGATGTAAGTATAATAATATAGCATGTATCAAGATAACTTACATGCAACCAGATATGTAATTAATGATATGGATGCGTACGGCTATCCGAAAACAGTAAAACAGTAACATGGGTTTACAATACAATAAGCATGTGATATTTTTATTCATATGGATACAAAATATATATCATAGCATGTAGCAAGGTAAACTTGCATGCGACTAGATATGTAATAAACAGTACGGATACGTATGGGTATCGTAAAACTGTAAAACTGTAACATAGGATGCACGATGCAATAAACATGTAATATTTTTATTCATATGGATGCAACATATGTATCATAGCACGTAGCAAGATAAACTTGCCTGAACGGATCTCACGACGGGGTGTATACGCAGCGTCCGACATCGGGTAAACATCGCAACGTACACACGCGCACATGGGACAGGTCCAGGAAAAGCAAGAAGGTGACCAAGCTGGCTGGGGATGCCCACTGGATCGGCCTGATCGACAGCGACGGCACAACTCAGGTGATGGCCGGGAAAAACCAGATCAAGAAAAGAAAAGAGAAAGAAAGAAGAAGAAGAAAGAAAAGGGGTTGTGCTCTCTGGAGTGGTTCTTGGGGACATAGGCGAGGCGAAGGGAAAGTCGACGATGGGTTAGAGCTCCGGCGGCGAGATGTGCAGGCGAGGGCAGAGGCGATGGTTGCAGTGGGTTCTTGGGGTCGTGCAAGGGTTGAGTTTGCAGGGGAGAGGAGAGAGAGGTGAGGGTAACAAGAGGTGGTGGTTGCGACAGGGATGGTGGTGACGGCGAGGGACGAGTGCGATGCAGGCGATGGGTTTGAGGGCGTGCAAGGGGTTCTTGCGTCGGGTTCGGTGGTCGAGGGCTGTCGGGGACGAAAGAGGGAGGTGAGTCAGGGAAGGAGGTGACAAGGGTGTGGAGGCGAGGTTGGTGGCGTGCGATGGGAACAGACGTCGGCGGGGTCAGGGGGCGTGGGTTCGAGCGCGGCCATGAGGAAGAAGAAAGAAGGCGGGAGAGAGAAGAACATGAGGGAGTGGGTTTAAAAAAATAAAATATTTTAATCTTAAATGTATGGTTTAAAATATACAGAGAGAGAGAGAGAGACTGAGTCACGAGAGAGAGGGGGGCCGGTAACAGTAAAAATCTTTTTAAAGAAAAATTTAAAACTAAAAGATATACCGATATGATTTTAATAGTTAAACAGTAAGAATAAAATATTAGGGAAAATTTGAGATTTTGGCTAATACAAAAATATTCCAAAATACGTCCGGGTCGGGTCTAAAAATCTAGTTTTAAAATACGGATAATATGCGTATCAACCAAAACCAAAATAGGATATCCGAAAACTATACCCCCAAGAACGGATGCACGCACGCGCACGTAGCCATCCAAACGGGTCCGTTACACTGAACGGGACGAGAACAAGGTGCGCGGATTTTACGACAGGGTTAGGGGTATCATACAGGCCATGCAATATATTTTTAAAATATTTTATTTGACTTTACTTGTTATATTGAGAAAAAATGCAAATGCTAGATAAAATGCATGTAAGCAGGATATAGAACATGAAAATGTACGGATTCTCATAACTAGCCGGGATAAATCATAAACAGGAATCAAGACGGGTTTCCAGCAAGCGGGTTAGGGCGGATGCTAACACGGATATGAATTACACTATTCGCACCCATAACAGCAATAAATCAAGAAATAACCACTCGATATATAAATTAATCAAATCAAGCATGGTATAACGAACTAGGGTGTTACACTGGCGCTCACATGGGTATCATGTGAGACCTTCAGTTATGGGCGCTGCCCAATCAGTGCTGAGCACTCAGTTATTTTTACTGAATATATATAGTGCTAAGCACTTTTTATATGGCGTTTACATGAGAAGCACGTGAGGCGATGGGTGCTGCCCAATCAGTGCTATGCACTCAGCCGTTTTGACTGAATATATATATAGTGCTAAGCAATTTTTTATATGGTGTCTACGTGAGGAGCACGTGCGGCGCTGGGCGCTGTCGAATCAGTGCTAAGCACTCAGTCGTTTTGGCAGTATATGAAGTGCTAAGTACTTTTATTCAGCGCTCACGTGTATTTCACGTGAGGCACTGGCCTTCTGTTTTGGGTGCCCGCGTGTCTTTCACGTGAAGCGCTAAGCGCTGTTGGGAGGGCGTCCACGTGGGAAACACGTGAGGCGCTAAGTTTTTTTTCTTCTTCAGAGATTGAATCTCTGTTAATCGCATTTTGACCATTAACGCCCGATCCTCCTAAGCCTGCCCGACCCATTTTGTCTTCACTGGAAGCTGCTGATCCCGGTGTAGCATTCAATACAATTCTTCTTTCTTCGGTCTCTCTCCACCCCCTTCGTTTGTTGTGGGTCGCGTCTCACCGCAGGCACTCTTAACAACGGCCTGAGCTTTCTCAAGGAGAAAATAAAGAGAAAGGAAGTCTCTTTGTTTTGAAGATATGGGATCAAGTTTTCTTTAAGAACTAGGTGCTTTTATAAGAACTAAGTTTGTTTTAGAGTTAAACCCTATTTTCTGAAAAATTAAATTCCCATAGGATAGGTTATTTTCCTTTTTTTCCTTTTTAACTTAGTTCTTTTCTGAATTTTTGATTCTCAAGAAGAAGATCTTCCCGATGAGAATTAAATTCTCAACTTATGGGAGACTTGTCTTCTGGATCTCAGATCCAGAGAAAAAACTAAGTTCTTGAGAAGGGTTAAACCTTTGGGTATACTATGATAGGTAAAGGAGATGTTTTGATCTCTGTGGGTTTTTTACCATGGGTTTGAGAGGAAAAAGATATTCTTCTCTATTGAGAATTAAATTCTCTGTTGCTTTTGAGTGCCTTCTGTATTTATTTTTTTTTTTGCAGAAGCTTATGGGGGGTTCGCTCTATCTGTCTGTGTGTTGAGACTAAAAGTCTCGGGCCCTTTATATAGTGGAGGCAAATTGTTAATTAGTTTTTGAGAAAATCTCTTATTGAGATATTCCAATTGATCTAATTGGTCTCAAAATTTGTTTGGGGAATTTTACCTACCGTTGGATTTTTTATCCAAGGATTTCTGTTTTAGAAAATATGTTTTCTTGTTTTTAATATGATTAGGAAAATATTTTTCCCGTATACAAAATTTTATTCTGTCAAACGGTGATTTTTAATCACTATTGGATTTTTAATCCAAGGGCTCTCTGTTATACAGAACATATCTTTCTTTGTTTAGAAAGATATAAGGAAATATTTTCCCATTTCATTGGATTTTTGATCCAATAATTTTCTGTTCATTTAGAAATATTAGGGGAATATTTTCCCTTAATAGAATTTTATTCTATTATTTAATGATTTATCATCACCATTGTATCTTTGATCCAACTGCTCTGTTTAACAGAGAGTATCTCAATTTTTTAGGAAAATATCCCCATATAGAATTTCATTCTACTTGATTTTATTTGGGCGTCGGCGCTCACATGTTGTGCACGTGGACGCCACTTAAGAATTTAATTCTTATTTATGATAGGCGCTCATGTGCTTTGCACATTGGCGCCCACGGGAGTTTCACGTGTGGCGCCATCATAGGATTCAACCCTAAGGGGTTGGCGCGGCGCCCTCGTGGGGAGCACATGAGGCGCTGCCTCATTAAATTTAACAGAGCTTAGCTCTTTTATTATGTTTAAATATTGAGAGAACAAACCCTTATGGATCTAAACTAAGATCCCTTTAAAACGAATAACAAAAACTAGAACAAACGCAATTAAATAACACAAGAGATTTTGTGGGGAAAGGGGGGAGAACTTTATTAGAAGTTGAGAAAAAGAACACTTTACAGAATATTACAATAACCCCCTCTTTATGATCTCCAGCGAGATCCCCTTCTTCTATAAGTTCTTCTTATGATCGTCTTGATCTCTTATAGAGTCGTCTCTCGCCTCCCATAATCTTTATGATCAAAAAAATATTTTAAAACTTTAATTCTAAGATCCTATATATAGCATATACAAATCTGAGTTACAATAAGATCCCAATAATTATGAAACTGCCACCAGAAACTGAATTTTCGAGATAAATCTGGAATTTGGGCTTATCTCTAAGGCAGACGTCTAACCTATGATGGTGTCATAACCCGAAAAAGAGATATCCGTAGTTATGATATGATGTTAGAATGATAGAAGTATTCCCTGCTATAAAACAATTGGAAGTTGTGAATTCCATTCCGAAAGAGGGCACGATCAGAACTATAAATGGAATGATACCACTCCTATAAAACATAGGCGCCTTTTGGATGAGCCGGAACTCCAGAGTTTGAAGAACTCCGTAGTTAAGCGTGCTTGAGGTAGGGAAATTCTTGGATGGGTGACCTCCTGAGAGGTGGCCCCTTCTCGAGTTCGATTCATTCCAAAGGAAAAAACGTGTGGTTTCGGATGGAGAGTTGCGAATTTCATTCCGAAAGAAAGCACGATCAGAACTATAAATAGAATGATACATTTCCTATATAAAACATAGGTGCTTTTTGGGTGAACCGGAACTTCAAAGTTTGAAGAACTTCATAGTTAAGAGTGTGCTCGAGTTAGGGAAATTCTGGGATGGATGACCTCCTGAGAAGTAACCCCTTCTCCAGTTAAGTGTGCAAAAATGCAGTAAGATTTTACAGACTCATTTGTTTTTGTAAAATAAATTCAGGACTAGAATTAAGAGGTCGACTTTTTAACAAAAAATTTCAAAGACGTTTTTCATCAGAACCACACCTCAACAATAATCAGGGAAACGTAGGGAAACGTCTGCCCATACTCCATGGGGCCTTGACCTTTTATATGTATATAATGTAATGCATATTTGGTACTCTCCTTTTACCGTTTCATATGCCTTGAACAATATTTATCTCTTCTCCCTTTTTTTTAATAAATGTTTACAACTATTTCGCTTTACAATATTATTATAAGAAATCAATAAAAGGAGAATTTTTTTTGTACTAACTTTTATGATAAATAAAAGACATACTTTCACTGTTTCAACGCACTAATCAGAAAATTAATATTATATATTTATCACATCTTTATAATGATTGAGATCAAAGCAGGTCGCTTGCGATATCAAATTGAAAAATTCTTAACTTATCGGGCCTGAAATGTTATCATATATAACCTATCCAAAAAACAAACATCATGGGCCCACCTTGCTTGACACTTGTATGTAGGTGTCGTGGATTACAGCATTTTGTGTCTTGGGCAAATTTTGGTTGGAATTCAAGCCGGTAGGTAAAGCATTAGACTATAAAATTGTTCCATTTTCATATCCCAAGTACATTGCTAGTGAAAAAAATTAGAGCAGCATGACGAGTATATTTATATATTTTGAAATAAATTCAATTTTATATCCTGAACTGTATAATTTACGCTTAAGGACATGACGGAATTAGAACTGCCTACTGGCCAAGAAGAATATTTGTTGAAGTGGGGCCCACTTTTGTGCAAATTTCAGGACGAACAACTAGCAAATGCCAACTCGTTGTGATATTTTGGATATGAAGGGATTTGTAACTTCTTCATTTTGTTGAGTTATCTGAAAGATAAAACCTTTTATTTGTCTTTTTATGGTTTCTAAAATCACACGCACAATTTGCATATATATATATATATATATATATATATATATATATATATATATATAATAATGGAGGAAAGGGGCCATACGATCGGCACCCACCATCTTTATCATCTAAGCCGGTAGGTAAAGCATTAGGCTATAAAAAATACACCATTATTCTCACACACACACACATCTCAGATGATAATGATGAATATGGTGGGTGCCCCGATCGTCGGAAAAAATAAGAGAGGATGTATTTCTCTCTCTCTGTGTGTGTGGTGTGTGTGTGTATATATATATGACCTTTAAAGTAGCAAGACATATAAAGTCTAAACCATCTTTATGATATATAAAAATACAAGTCAGTATTCTTTTTCACAATAGAAATACGGATACACCAACATTTATTATTAGAGTCCAGAAACGTGTTTAACTAAAATAATTAGAAAGAAGAGATCCGATGCCCTCGTAATTTGGTTTCGCACACATGCAAAGGCAAAGACGGGAAGGTTCATGTAGAATTCACTTTTGATGTGTCCTATAAATTCTTAGAAGTTTTTAGATCCGAAAGAAAGGGTAGTATACAATAAAGACAAAGCCCAAGGGGCTATATGCAAAAGACCTCCCTTTATAGTAACCGCTTGTTACTGCGCTCCCATGTATTCCACGAAAAATTCTCCCCCAAATTACCAAATCCCAATCCAAAACCCTAATTTCGCCATCACAAGATTCCACGAAATTCTCCCCAAAATCACCAAATCTCCGTGCCAAAACCCAACCCTAATCCTCACTCCAACTGCACCGTTGTCGCCCACGCAACGCAACAACATGTCTCTCTCTCTCTCTCGAGTTGGTTGCGCAAAATTCCAAACTTTGATCCATAAATGGCCATCGCCATCGCGATGGCGATCGAGGATAAAACTGTAAGTGTCCCGTGAATCCCTTTTGTTTCCATCTAAATTTAATTACTTCGCCCCGCCCCCCCCCCCCCCCCCCAAATAAAAACACATGTGTTCACTTGTTTTAGCTCACGGGCACTATTTTAGGAGCTAGGCTCCATTATGTTACCTTCCAAGAATGTCCCTTCACTCACATGTCGCTGTCGTTTGTTTCACTCTCATATTTCTAGTGTGACGGGTGAATGAATGAAACGGAATTTTCTTTGTTGCATTGTAGTTTGAGCTGGATTCCTCAGTGAGATTCCGTCCTTGGCTGGATTTGTACTCTTTGGTATGATGCGAGCAATTGATGTTTACTCACTTGGGGGTTTTTGTTTTCTTTGTTGGGTGTATCGTGGATTTGAATTTTGTTGATAAAGTTGAGATCTTTTGAGGTTTTGCACTGTCGCTGCCTTTATAATTGTTGGTGAATTTTGATACCTGTGCGTTCTTCGATTGAAAGTTATAGTAATTTGTTGACTGGTATGTTAGATATTGAAATCGAAGTGTTGTTTTGTATTTGCTTTCATGGGTTTCTTTTATATTGGAATTTAAGTTCAAAAGCCGAGATCTTTGAAATCGTCCAAAGATCTATGTCTTGTATTAAAGAGTAAATCTGATGGTTGATGCTCTTCAGTTTTTTTTGATACTGATATTATCATTTGTTAATTTTGTTTGTTCTTCAATGGAATAGAAGTATTTATTCGTTTATTCTTTAATGGGTTGCTTATGAGTTTTATTCTTCTTCTTTTTTTTTTGCCGGAAAAGTTGAGTCGCTATTTTCATTCTTCACACTTTCTGTCTCTTAAAGCTCATCATTACAGATTACTGCTCTGTCGATTAATATTTTGAAATTTGATTTGGGTCTTATTTCCTTAGGTATATCTGGTTCAGTTTATTTTCCATTCGTGTCTAAAGCAATTTAATGGCTGTAAGGCCACCATCAATGAAAGACGAAGAAATGGCATCAGGTTTGTTGGCTGGTCTGGTCCTAGCATCTACACTCTGTTCTTGTGTCTATGGAAAGGAATGCACCAATAGTCCAACTCAGCTTTCTTCCCACACGTTTCGAGCTCAGCTTATGTCCTTTAATAATGAAACTCAAAAAGAGGAGATTTTTTCCCATTACCACCTGACCCCTACCGATGAATCTGCATGGATGGATTTGCGTCCTCGAAAGCTTCTAAATAAGGAAACTTTCCGTGAGGAATTTGATTGGGCGATGCTCTATCGGAGTATGAAAGGATTTGATCAGATAAATGGTCTATTTAATGGAGGCGATTTCCTTAGAGAGGTTCCTCTTCACGATGTTCGTTTAGATCCAGAGTCAATATATGGAAGGGCTCAGCAGACCAATTTGGAGTACTTGTTGATTTTGGATGCAGATCGCCTTGTATGGAGCTTTCGCAAGCAGACCGGGCTACCGACTCCTGGGGAACCATATGGAGGGTGGGAGGCGCCCAAAGTAGATCTTCGGGGGCATTTCGTGGGTTAGTAATCCATTGAAATTGATTTGTTTTGTCTTCAGTTATAGTTACCTATTACATGTTACAGCTTTATTCTCATGGTTATCAAAGTATCAAACTTATGAGCGAGATTTTAAGTATTTCATTCTACATAAAAGAATATGAGATTTAGTTATTGTTGCCAAGCTTGTTAGTTCTTGATAAGAATGCTTTCTTAAAAATGTGTGCCAATTATTTCTAAATGCGTATGAATGGTTTAATAACTGACATTATGGCATACATTACATATATTCTAATATGTCAATGTTAAAGTATTGTAATAAAACTACCGTTGCCTGATCCCATCTGTCATTACCATTAACTTATTCTATTCCACGGTTTACAATTTTGAGCATGGAATTCTTTTTTAATTCATGGATGTACTTCTTGATACTCTGATGTATTTCTCCATAATGCTTATAGGTTGAGCAATTTAGAAATTAGAATGTTGTAGGGATATGTATCTGAAAAGTTTTGAGGGAAGTTTTCTTTATAACTAAGTGCATGTTTTTGTGGTCCTTTTCTTTAATTATATTTAAGAGATCCATGAAATTTGAAGAAGCTTCTGATATTTTCATTCTATACTATATCCTGAACGTGCAGCTAAGATATTAATGTTTTTTTCTAAATTTTGACATTGTCTTCATGCTATTTACGACAGTTGATAAGATTTTCCCCGTCATATTTTTGCAGGGCATTATTTGAGTGCATCTGCTCTGATGTGGGCCAGTACACACAATGACACTCTCCACAATAAAATGTTATCGGTGGTAAATGCACTTTATGTCTGCCAGAATAAAACAGGCACTGGTTATCTCTCAGCTTTTCCATCTGAATTATTTGACCGTTTCGAAGCCATACAGCCGGTTTGGGCACCATATTACACCATTCACAAGGTAGAATCATGCGTTAAATAGTTTGTACTCGTTGCTAATATGTAGTTATCTTTTCCTTTTCATTTCGTAATATAAAGATCGTGCTTTATAAATTCCGTAGATGTTTATGATCTTGACAGTCAATTGAGTTTTAATCTTATAAGAATCCTTTAAGTTGGTGCAAAAATTCTGGTCTATGTATCTCACAGAGGGTCTTGAGAGTTTTTTTTTTCCTGAGAGGAGGGATTATTAGCCCTCCAAATGTCATTAAAAAGAGATTAATGAACAATAATCCCCAAAAGAAACTTACCCAAAATTTATTTAGGCTTGGGATATGAGCATATAATATGATTCATTATCGGGAATGCACTCATTATGCAGCATAATATGAGCCAGCGATGCATATAAGAACACTTGTGCACTTCTATTAAATATTATTGTGAAGAGTTTAATGATGCTACATAACAGATCATGGCAGGCCTACTGGACCAGTACTCATTTGCTGGTAGTTCTCGAGCATTACAAATGGTGGTTTGGATGGCTGAATACTTCGGGAATCGTGTGAAAAATGTCATACAGAAGCATAGTATAGAGAGGCATTGGTTATCCCTGAATGAAGAAACAGGAGGCATGAATGATGTTCTCTACAGGCTCTACAGTATAACGGTAACTTTCTTTCATGTCAGTTTCAGAAATTTTCTTTTTGGTTGATAGTTGCATCAAGTGGGTTGCCAAGCAATTTTTCGTTTAGTCTGACAGGAATTTGGACAGCTGGAATCTAATCATATGATAGAAAAAATTTAATCAATTTTTGGAAACAGTTGCTGCAATTTGATGATGATTGATTAATGTTAACTTGTATCCACAAGGATATAAAAGGGAAGATCCTCTATGCGTATATCACTCTTAATAGTTTCCCAAGTGAAATAAAAGGCCTAGAGATACTTTCCCGATACAAACAGGAGCTCAATGTAATTCCTAAAACTTAGATCATTTAAATCAGAATAAAGTAGATTCGAATAAAACTAGGGAAAACAATTTGTGGTTTCTTCTTGACTTCCCATTCCATGCATGCTCGGCTATTTTGTTCTGCATCATGTGACCAATAAATATAACTTAGTTTGTTGTATTTGGCAAACCTGCTGTTTACGTAGTTTAATGTTATGATATGTGCTTATGTAAAGCTTTGACTAAAATAAATAATTTAAGCTTAGTCATTGTCTAGATCGTGGAAATATTTGTGCATTCCACGTAATGTGTAAAGTGGCACATATGGCTTTCTATCAAGGAACATAGGAGATTCATGTTTTTGTTTTCCACGTGTGCAATGGCCAAATATGTGTTTGTTAGTAACTGTTAGATAAATTTTGTAGGGTAGGTCAGTAATATATTAAGTATCCCAGTTAAACTGAAGCTGTGTATTCACATTTCTCGCCCAAGGACACTTGGCTTTTATGTTCATAGTTTTAGGGGAAACCTTGATTTTTGCACATTCAAATGTTAGTCTATCTAATGGACCATTTAGCCTATGCTGTGAAATTAGATATATGAACGATCTACAAGGCATTGTGATGTTTGAATTTGGAAACTAATTGCTAAATACCATAATTATGACAATTTTGAAGGAATTGCTACTTTTCCAGTCGGCCTATTTGTTGTTCTTGCCATCTGTTTTATTCTCTTCGATTTCCTACTCTAAGGTTAAATCTCTGTGGTATTTAGCAGCTCAGCTAATAGATAGCAGATTTAAATAAGTGATTCTGATATGATGGTTACCAACTAATTGGTATGAGAAAAAAGATTTTCTTGCTCCAACCAAACTCTATTGGCTATCTTTTTAAGTTTGTTTTAATCTAACTAATGTTTATAGTTACAACGTGGAAATTATTATGAAGCAGTAATTTTAAGAACACAGCTGCTTGATTTGTCATGCTGTTTCTTTGATAGCCACCTTACATCTGAAGTATTTCTTATTATATCTTAAGTTGTTGGTAAGCAGAATAAGTGACTATTTTGTATTAATTTGATGCAGGGTAATCAGAAGCATTTGATTTTGGCTCATCTTTTTGACAAGCCATGCTTTTTAGGCTTGCTTGCAGTGCAGGTCTGGTTTATTTTTTGAAGTTATTTTAACGATTGGTAAACATTTTCATTTTAAATGCTGCAAGATCTATTTCATTGGCATTAGAGATTTAAATGTCCTATCACTTGATTTGAACGGGAAGTTCCAAATCCTTTTACCAGGAGCTTTGTCCTGCTTTGCTGTGGTGGTTGAATATAACCCTGTTAGATTAGACAACAAGGAGAGAGAGGAAAAGTTAAATGAGTTTAAATTTAAAAACAAGAAGTGTGGTTGGTAACTTGGTAGGTTAAGACTTTAGACAGCAACACACTCTCTCTCTCTCTCTCTGCGCGTGCGCGCCTCTCTGTGCGTGAGTGCATATATATATAAAAGAAAATAATGGTTCTAATCCAGTTTGGATCTGGTGGGTTTTAGGCGCATAGGATTTCTTTTGTTCCTAAGTAGAAAGATATGATATTATCACTCCTGCCTTTCCCTGTACAATATTGCTTATAATTTTGCAAATTTTCACTTGTACACTGCAGGCTGATAGTCTGTCTGGATTTCATGCCAACACACATATCCCAATTGTTATAGGAGCACAGATGCGATATGAGATTACAGGTGATCCACTTTACAAGGTAACATGAGTTGAAACAATTCTCTTGCACAATTGACTAATTTCATTTTAATTGGAGTTTAAATGATGAGGAAACCTATAAAATTACAGTTGGAGCTTAAATTCTACTACTTGATGTAATAATTGGCAGAAAGTATATTTCCAACACTTGATATCTTTTTAACTTGGAGCTTGAAGTTTTGAATAGACAATCGTAAGGTGCTTTATGCTTAACCCTCTCCATATCTTGATTTGTCTTCGTATCTCTCAAGCTCATAAGGGATTTGACTTCTATTTGCATGCATGTCCAGCATTCTATCAGTGGCGAGAGCAATCATATGCTTCTCAACTGATTATTCGTATTTTAATATCATTCCTTTTTATAGTCCAGTCCTTTCTATCTGGTTCACGGGGCATGATTGTTTTCCTTAATTATCAAATTTTTGCATTGTTTAGCTTCATTTATAATATAAAAAAAAACTCTATAGTCTAGCTTGCTCGGGGCAAGAATTTATTAGGATGGGTGGCCTTCCAGAAATTTCTTCTTGAGTGCTATACTTAATAAGCAACTCGAATTTTAAAATAGTTCCATTTCGTTTTACTGCACTTTCTCATTTATCTTTCCCAAAAAGGCTTAGATGTATATATCTAGAACATTACTACTCAATGAAGTCCAACTTTAATTCTTTTCTTCAATTTCTCACTTTATTTTCATGTGCGGTAATGAATTAATATTCAAAGTTGTCATTGATGACAGATCATATGGAAAAACTGGTATCAATTTTATTATTTATGTAATTTATTATCCCGCAAAGGAACCATAACATGAACATTTTCTCTTGTATTTCCATACTCTAGTTAAGTTGTAGAGAACCAGAAAGTCCTAATATCATGTAGAATATTTACAATTTTGCTAATTGAATTTATAGATATGCTTGCTTTATTTGGCAGGACATAGGGACATTCTTTATGGATATTGTTAATTCTTCTCACAGTTACGCAACAGGTGGAACTTCCGTCAGTGAGTTCTGGTAAAAGAACGCATTTCTCTGTTATATATATTATTTTTAAAAAGTAATTGCTATTGTTTGGTTAGCAGCAGATTTTTTCGTTTTAACTGAAATTGTTAGCAGCAGATTTTGTTGACAGTATTTCATTGCGTTGAGTTATTTTCTTATATTGATATCATCATCATTCATTTTAGTTACTTAATTTATATGGACAATCGCCTTGATCAATATTCAGGTCAGAACCTAAGCGTTTAGCAGATACTCTAAGCACAGAGGACGAAGAATCTTGCACTACTTATAACATGCTCAAGGTTTGTCATCCCAGCTTTCATTCAAGATGTTAAAATCTTAAAATACAGGATTTCCAATCCTAGCAGGAAAAGAAAGGAAACGGATACTCAATTTAAAGTGAGTAAACAGAATTCTATACTCGATCTCATAGATACATATAGAATTCTGTGGAAAGTTGCATTCGATGAAAGTCGTATGTACGGCTTGAAGGGACATCTTTCATATCTTTCGAGATCCATCCTACAATATGGGTAGTAATTTGAACGCTAAATTGTATGCTTATGGAACTTCACTATTTTATAGACTTACACATATAGCTTGTTAAATTGATAAGACGGTTAAATTGCTTTATGCTCAAGAAAGTAGATATTCCCAATTTGAACTTGGACTGTGCTTTTAACTATCGAGTATTTTTCATTCTACTTATAAGATTCTGTTATGCCTTTTAACTGTGTAGGTTTCTCGTAACTTATTTAGATGGACCAAAGAAATAGCCTATGCTGATTATTATGAGAGAGCGCTCACAAATGGCGTGCTAAGCATCCAAAGAGGTAGGGAGCCCGGAGTGATGATTTATATGCTTCCTCAGGGACCCGGGCAATCTAAGGCACATAGCTATCATGGATGGGGAACACAGTTTAATGCTTTTTGGTGTTGTTATGGGACAGGTACTCTTGCGCTTATATCGACCTTTGGTGATCCATTTTGACGCTGGTTCTAATAGTACTATATAATTTAAAATGGCATTAAGCTTCTGATCTTAGACTCAGTGTTCATTTCCATTGAGTTGCTAGAACTTACATATTCCTTGATGCAGCTTAAGCTTAGTCGCTAGTATAATAGAACTATCAATGGAGAGTTTGGTTTAACCATGAAAATTAGAATGTTGATTCAGGATAAATTGATACAGTTTAAACTTTTTGGCAGAAAAATTCATAAATATATGAAATAGCTGTTACTGAAGTAGATAACCAGATATTTAAAGAGTTGAACATAGGCTATAGATAGGAAGGTACCCCCGCATAGTTATAGGCTCAACCAGATGAGGCATAGCATATCCAAACCACGTGTAGTGCTAGATGTTTTACTGAGTTCTTCAGTTCTCTTCTCAATGATAGATTGATAGGTTTGATGCAATACACAAGATTTATAGTTTATAAGAAAAATTGAACTTACGCTGATGTTTCAAATGGTGGGTAATCTATTTATTTGTTTTCAGGGGTTGAATCATTCTCAAAGTTGGGAGATTCCATTTATTTTGAGGAGATGGGAAGTACCCCAGGTCTTTACATCATACAGTATATACCAAGCTCTTTTAATTGGAAGTCCGCAGGGATTACGCTAAATCAGAAAATAGAACCTATTGGCTCATGGGAACCTTTTCTTCGAGTCACGACGTCAATTCTTTCATATGAGGTAATTCTCCCTTTTGTCTTGTGCAGTAGTGATCATATGATGTATGTTTTCCTATAAAGGACCACATGTAGAGTTGAAATTTCTTTCTCAGATCCGAATTGGCCTGTTTTCCTTAATCACATATCAAATAAATGCTTGTTAAATATTGTAATTCAACTTTTTCTGTAAGATTTTTCCCCCTTAAATTTATCTGATGCATGCAGTCCACTGGTCGTTCATCAACTTTGAACCTGCGAATACCATTCTGGACATCTTTAAATGGTGGAAAAGCAACATTTAATGCTCAAGATTTGACTCTACCCTCTCCTGGTAACCTTTGGTCTTTTCTTTCCCTATTAAATGAGGTCTTCTCGTTCCAACAGCAAAGTTAATACAGCAACAAATTTGTTTGGGTCGTTTACGTGGATACGTTGTTTCCATTCTGTTGTGTTAAAGGGTAGTCTCCTTAGTTAATTCACAAAAATTAGAATCTCCCGTCATAAGTTCAAATATAATTTTGGAGGCTGCAAACAGTGAATTCCTGCAAAATGCAATGACTCCATTTATCCACATAAGTTAGAATATAATTTATGTTTGGAACGTATAAGCTTTTAGCTAAAAGGGTAATCCTATTTAATAAAAACATTACATGCCATCCATCCAACTCTAAAACTCTTTGGTCTTGCCCTTTTTTCACTTTTTCCATTAAAAGCATTTGACCATAACCAATTTACATGAATTATATGCAGTGGATTCTCATCTTCTTAGATTTTGTATGGAAAAAAATATATTAATATTCCTCTCCTTCCAAATGATACGAATTATGGCAGTGTCCTCTTAGCCCGACGCCTGTATATGTTGCAAAGTTATGTGTCATTTGCAATCAAAACCATGAGATTTTTTCAATTAATACCAATAAAATACATAGATGATGATGATTAAGCATCAAACATAGGTTGATAATACATGACTCTTTGAGGATTGTGAATAGCATTGTTCCTTATCATGACCTCTATGTTCATCTGGTTTGCCCCCCATTTTTTTTTTTTTTTTTTTTTTTTTATGGTTGCTCCAAGATGGCTATTTAGTTGTTCACAAATACCACACAACTTAGTTCAATAAAGATGTTACTGTGAGAAAGTCTGTCTAAATTTTGTGAAGTTGGTTGGTTCCCTAATTTAATGGGGCTAATATTTGATGTGCTAACATTACTTGGCATCACACATGCTTCAGCCCAAACCCTAGTCTGAGGTTCATGCTTCTCTGGTTTTCGAGATTATTCATTCTATGTTTAACATGGAACATGGCTCAGTTCTTTATACGCTGGCAGGAAATTTCCTCACGCTAACTAAACAATGGACTTCCAATGACAGCCTAGCCCTTCAATTGCCAATTACTTTGAGGACAGAAGCTATAAAAGGTCAGTTTCTCAGTTCCTGAACAAAGATCATTTTTCTACTATTTGCAACTTGCAGTCGTTAGTATTATGCGGAAGTTTTTCATCATTTTCCCCTTTTTTTATAAAAAAATATGAGCAGGAACACTCTAGAGCAGCAAGGTTAAATGCTTTTAGATCTTGTTCCTGATAATATTGAATTTTATATCCGTATGGTTATTTGTTTTCTGAAGTAGAATGGTTAGTCCTCCTCACTGCCAATTATTAATAAATATAATTAAACACTCATACATTTGATTATTTAATTTAGAGCATATAACGAATATCCTTTTATCGCCTTCACGTATACGTCCTCCAAAGTAAATATCCTCTGGTTGTCGAACGTATCTGTTCCCAAAGTTTAGATTCCTTATTTAATTCTGGAAGTGGTATTTCCTTTATTTATTTATTATTTTTTTTTAAAAAAAGAAGAGAGCGAAAGAAAAAGGTAAAAGAAATAGAAAGGAAAGAAAATCTGGAAGTGTTAAAACTTGCAAAAATGCCAACCATGTAAATGGCATTTTAGGGGTTTAGATGATGAAGTGGAATCTAATTGAGAAGAAACACCGGAAAAAAAGATCATGAATAGATATAATTATATAAAAGTATCGAATTCTATAGCTTATGTGCAATTAACAACAAATTTCTGTACTCCGTCACTAAAACCTAAAAGAATCAGAAGGTTAGCTCATTATACTGACGTTATCTTCATGTTATTATTTTTCTTCTTCATTTTATGCAGATGAACGATCAGAATATGAATCCATACAGGCAATTCTCTTTGGCCCGTACCTCCTCGCCGGCCTCACAACCCAAGATTGGGATATCTATGCCACCAACTCAACCTCAACAACAGACTATATCATCCCGGTTCCATTCTCAGTTCGATCTCAACTGATATCTCTATCACAACAATCCAACAACAAAACCCTTTTCCTCTCCAACTCAAACTATTCTCTAACAATGAATCCCCAGCCTAAATCTGGCACCAATGAGGCCATCCACGCCACATTCAGACTCGTTCGTCCGAACCCAAATTCTAAACTGGAGACTATCTTGCTTGAGCCATTTGATCTTCCGGGAATGGTAATCGTGCATCAAGGACCAAACAATTCACTCAAAATCGATTCGTCTACAAATTCACAGTCCGGTTTCAGGGCTGTTGACGGCTTGGACGGAGATGCAAACTCCGTGTCCTTTGAGTCGAAGGATTTTGGGGGTTGCTTTGTTTATTCTGATGAGACGGACGTTAAGCTAAAGTACAGAGAGAATGGTGGGGGAGATTTCCGAGAGAGGGCGAGCTTTTCGATGGGGAAAGGGTTGAGAGAGTACCATCCGATCAGCTTCATGGCGATGGGGGTGAGGAGGAATTTCGTGTTGGAGCCGTTGCTGAGCTTGAGGGATGAGTCGTATACCGTCTATTTTAACTTTGGAGCATAAATTGGAGAAATGGAGGGATGAGTCGTATACCGTCTATTTTTACTTGGGAACATAAATTGGAGAAATGGAGGTGAATGATTGGTTAGATTGTTGTCAATTTTGACTTTGGAACATAAATTGGAGAAATGGAGGTGAATAATTGGTTGGATTGTTGTCCAGGGTGCACTGTATGTATCATTGAGATGTTTGTGTGAAAATATTTGGGTAATAAAATGCTATATGAATTATACTGTTTTGTAGGATGCAAGTTACATCGTCATCTCTGACCTTGTGGCTCGGTGAAGAAGTGTTAACAAAAAATTATAAAGAATGTGATATGCCTTCCAACCATTTGCAAGAGAACAAGAGCAAAAATATAAGTCGTAATACCAATTCATAATTGAAAAAAACTAAAAATTAAATACAACAGGGTTGTATCTATTGTAACAACCATCTTCACATTCGCTTTGTTATTCAATGCTATCCACAAGGATTTTACGAGGCAGCAAGTAGCATTTCAGCAGAAAATAATAATGTTATTATCTTGCTTCGATGTTTAAAACTGAAACCGGCAAAGTTTACACTTGGGCTCAGAACTTCGGAACAAGCATTTACCACAAACCACCACATGGTTTTTTCTGGGTCTTAAAAACACATGAACAAACCACTATAAACAGATATCTTAAGCTATAAACATTTTTCGCACATCATATCATATATATTATGATGCGCTTCGATTATAAGTGAAACTTCGTGAAGCCTTGCCCAAGCTTTCGACTGATTGAGCAGTAGAGGCAATCTCGCTTCCATTGCAAACTGTAGGCTCCAGGCTTGACTTGGGAGTGGGATCGTAAACAACTTGGGATAAAGCTACCTCTCAACGCTTTTGGGAAATATGCAGCTCTTCGAAGCATGGGAGCAGTTAAAGAGGCTCGAGATATTTGGGGACGGACCATCACTGGACTTGGAGCTCCTTCGTGGCGTGCTGCATTTCCCCTCGCAGCCTGTAAAATTAGCTAATTTTAAACCGAGAAAACTCAATATAACTTATAGTTTTTCAAGTGTCAGGGAACTTGAGCACTTCAGAAAGCTAAACAAATCATTAGAGCATTGTCTAAGATCACCCAATCTATTATCCACAAGTTCAGTATTCATAAAGAATAATGCAGTACAACCATTTCTGCCTTCAAAAATATTTTTATGAATTTGGTGCCGGAGCCTGGACACAGAATATCGGCACCCCACACCCTCGTGCTCAATCAAAGGTAAGTAACTGAAATGTACTTACGGTTTCATGCATAACTCATCAACTGGGTACCAATTTAGCTAAATCAACCATGAGTGGTCCGCATGGTAAAGAACGTTTCAATGTTTCATTGATATGAAGAACTGTTTGGTCAAAAGTTCCAACGGTTCCACAAAAATCAGTTTATCTACCAATGAGCAATAGCTCAGTTGGTATGATACTTCTCTGGGGGAGTGCGGGATTTGAACCCCAAGAGAGGAAGGGGCCATAATTTAGGGAAAATTCATGGGTCCCCTTGGTGCGTGTGTTGCGTGCGTGGATGTGTTGCGTGCGTGAGTGAGGCTTACGGGCCAGTTTTAAAAAAATTAAAAATTCAGTTTATCTTAAATCTATTAAGTTCGACATTTTTGGTATAATTAACCTAGATATCTGGATAGCGCACACTTTTCTTTCTGTTATAGTTGTCCTAAATGCCTTCTCCCATCAAGATAATTAGCAATGGAGCAAATAAAGTTGGAAATGGGTACACAAAGTGACAAACCTAATTATAAGCAGATCTAACTTGTCGTTAATTCCCTGTGGATTGGCTTTTGACATCCTTGGGGTCAACTACAGATGAGTCGAGGGCTTTAACACGATACGGTAAAGCTTAGTAGTTGACATGCACATGGTTCTAGCTATAAAATGCAGAATATGCAGTTCAAGAATGAGCACTAGTGAATGGAGCTACGAACACCAAAACAGTAAAATGAGATACCTTTAAGACACGAGCCATAAAATATGTTCCATTCAGCAGTAATGCCTGCTCAGCCGATTCCTTCAGTAAGAACTCTATACAGGCCGATCTGTCCCATGTGTATTGGTTATTTTTTTTTCCTTCTTTTAATTAAATAGAAAACTGCAATTGAATTTTGACAACACTGACCCTTTTGGCTGCCCAGTTGTAGCATCTGTCAAAACAATCACTTTTTTAGCAAATCTCCAAACCTACTGAAATGGTGAGAAAGGGCATCTTTGGTGGCAGCAAAGTGAACCAGCAAAATAAATGTAGAGAATTTATAATGACCAACGCAAGGCTTTCCCCCTTTTCTTGTAACTAAGAAAGTTAAAGGATGTACAAAAAACGTGGCATTTTCCCCATGCCTATGCATCTTGGGGGGCCAACTAGGAGATGCAAAGCTATTGCATGATGAATATTGATCAAATTCTTGAGAATTAAAGTATTGGCTATAAGAAAACAAAACAAACTGCATAACTCCCTTCAGAATATGTTTGGAGTTGTCGTATAATTTATGCTCAACATTTTGTTGCAGGATCTTAAGGTTAGATTGGGAAATCAACGCCAACTAGAAGCTAATGCAGACATTTTTGAATTGGAATCAACATCATACACTTATTCAGCTTCATTTATGAAATTTACAGGGAATAATACAATATATATTGGTAAAGCAAACTTCATAATTGTTTTAACCTAATTTTGAAATCAAACAAATAGCAGAGTATATAGATACCAGGTGCGGAGGGAACAGTCCTTTGAAACTCCTCATCGGCAACAGCCATAACCTGTATATCCAATCAAACCAACACAGTACTTGTTAATGACTGGAAGATGCGATCTCTACAACCTATTATTATTAATTGGAAGAACCTTTTATGCAGCAATTTATTTCTAGAACATGATACCATAGTATCAGTTTTTTTACAATCGGAAACGAAACATACGTATAACTTGTGTTAAACTTAATTTCCTGCCGTAAGTGCTAGAACCTATGTTAACGTGATGAAGAAATCAAGGTAATCATCGTGTATGCCAATTATACATAAAAATATTTGGGGGGGAAAAAGTTACATGTATAACTGTGTAAGTTCTTTACAAACCCCCTTACATTTTCCTTTTCAAAAATGGCAGTATTACTGAGATGCACATTGGGCTTCCCAGTTCTCACTTTGACCTTTGCTTCAGTGGATAGACTAGACTCCCTGCTTCTGCATGATTTTTTGAGCCTCCCTGCTTCTGTTTGATTTTTTGAGCCTTCATATTCAGATGTTTTCCATGTACTCAAGTTAACAGATATATTCACAATCTTTTGAGCTGCTTTGCCTTCTGAAATAGCAAACGATTTTTTATTCCTAATTCTAGTTTGCTTTACTCTAAATGTGTTCTTGTAAACACTATACCGCAGTGTAAATGGACTTTTGTTTTCCGGAACAGATGAATAGCCCTGTTTCCGTAAACTACCAATAGGACTACACCGATCGTTACGCAATGACCCTGCCTTCTCATCTAACGTAGTAATATCATCAAGCCCTTGGATTTCATAAATGTCAACTAATTCTCCTTCCTCCAGCACATCATCTGTGACATATAATGAGTTATCAACAGTGTCTAATTTATCTATGTCATGGCTCAGTCTGTCAAAAACAGTTTTTGAGCATTTGGCCTCCAGAACGTCTTCAGCAGCTGCTGCTGCTGCAACATTGATTGCTCTGGCTGAAGCACCTGAAACTGGTTTTCTCATCAGGGGTCTGTCAACAAGAAAATTATCTGTTGATGATTTAAAAACCATTGAACGCAGTCATTTTGAAGCTGGTTCCGTTCTTGAACTGCTCTGCTCTAAAGTCCTTACAGCATCTCGTAGAGCAAACTGAAGAAGACGTCTTGGGGGACCAACTGATGGATAGATATTGGTCGCTCTCTGATAGCAATTAGTAAGAAGTTGTCTAGGAACCAATGATGGATAGATATTGGCCGCTCTCTGATAGCAATTACTAAGAAACTGTCTTGGAGAAACCACTGATGGATAGAAATTGGTCTCCCTCTGATAGCAATTAGTAAAGGATTAGTAACTGACTGCAAATTTTGCAAATGAGTCTGGACATATATCAATGAGAATGTGAACAGAAAATAAAAGTGATGCAGATAAGATTTTCCATATTGGGAGTTTCCAGGATATTAAAGAGTGTGAAAAGATAACATTAGGCGTTGAAGAGCTTGAACAGCAATAGATGATCAAAATTGAATATTCGTTTCATTTCAAGAAATATAAATCTTCCATAATCTTTTACTAAAAATATACTCATAGAGTAATCCTATTTTCATAAACATGGTTGGCAAGCATTATAAAATAGCTTTAATTGTTAAAAATAACAACAACAAAAACCCATTTTTCTTGACTTGGTGATGATTACCAAACAAACCTCAAATTATATTACATACTTGCTTTGTGTATTTAAGTAGTTGTTTAAATAGATAATTTGTGACAAAAAAATGGGGAATTAAAACAAAAAATACATTTAGAATATACACCTTGAGGAAAAGAAACAAAAGATAATGGAGAACTATAGACCTTGAGTAGCTGAGAAAAGTATCCTTACAACTATTGTGGCAAAAAATTGTAAAGCAATATTTACCTTGATTTGGTCACTGATAATGAATTTTTTTGAATTGTTTACATGCTTGTTTTGTGTGACTGAACAAATCGTCTTAGTAGGGAAATGTGAAACAAAAATGAGGAATATTCTAAATGTATATTTTGTTTTAGTAGGGAAATACAAAACAAATAAACAATACATTTAGAACATTCACATTGAGAGATAGAAAGTCAGAAACAAAAGAATGAATGTAGCAAAAAATAACATCTTTAGGTATTGAAACATGAAGTTTGGTTTAAGAAGAACACTACATCACTCCCATGGGACATTAATAAGGGATATACACAGCATAAGTATCAATATAGACAAATATTGAAAAAGTACTACAATGTGCGACACCTCCAATGTTATCTTGTGCGAAAATTGTGTGAAAGGACGGAAATCACCTATAAGAAAGTGACATTAAAATGTTTGGTCAATAGAGTACTAAAAGTGTCGGGCCAGACTTCACTTCATTATCTGCAACATATAAATGTATTCTATCATCATAATATATAACAGACCAGAAAAGACCTTTGTAGGCTGTAGTTCATCTTGCCAATGGCACTTTTTATGGGCACGATGCTTGCCAGGAAGTAATTGTCCACCAAAATTAGTCTTTTGACGGGCTCTTTCCTCCATATGTTTTAGATTCAAAGGGCTTTGAAGAAAAGATGGTATCTCCTCCTTCACCAATCCCCTCCATTCCTTTTTGTGCCGATTTCTAGAGTGTTTGGTTAGCTCATGTTTCTCGTATTCTAAATCATTCTGCTTCCTACCGCTCGCTTTCTGTGGCTGTTTGCTGTGACTTCCAACGCTTTTGTTCGCTAAAGATTTTGCCTTAGCAAGATCATCATGAAGTGACACTTTTCGCTCAGCATAGAGATGCAAATTTGAAGAGAGATGATCCCACAACCTGCAACATGTTCGTCTGGCCAAAAAATTGCTTATCTCCTTGGTTACAAAAGTTCATGGGACCAGAGAGTAGCTTTCCCAGATGGCAACATGTTGAGCTTCCAAAGTAATATCAGAAATGGCGGTGATTACCAGGAAACAAAAGGAACAGTCTCGTCTGATAGAAAAGCACACAGTTCCTTCTTCGCCTCATCTTTGCTCCTACCATTTCTGAGTAAGACAATAACATATTCCTGCATATATAGAGAAAATTTTATCAATAACTAAATAGCTCCTGATTATACTAAACAACAATATACTACTGCATGCGCAAAGTTGAAAGCATAAAGCAATTAGCCCAACAAATGCATGGTTGTAAGTATCTAAGAACTAGTATTCCAAAATATCACCATTGACATTATATATAAGATAACTAGGAATCTGTCCAGATATCTAGATAGTAGAAACTTAAGATAGATAAATACCTGGAAAAGTGTAACATGTAATTGACCGTTAATGTGCCTCGTGAGGAAACAACGCTTGGAATTGCATTACTAGAATTCTTGATCAGTATCTTAGCAATTGACGTGCTCGAAAAATCTTGCAAAAATAAAGTGTGATTCCTCAGTCGAGATTTGAGTGAGTGGTCTGTCAGTTGTTGTTTGAGGGGAGAGAGATTCTTTTTCTTAATGCTTGAAACTCATGAACGGCAATGGAGCATAATTTAATTAGATGTCCTTCAAGGAGGTGGTTGTAATTGCCAAAAATCAGATGATGTAAGTAAACTTCTATGTTTAGGATGAACCATTCATGCCTTAGTGCGGTTGCTAGAAAAAAGAACGTGTTACGAAGTTGAGATTAAGGAGACGTCATGGATTCAGAACCAAGGCATATTTTGTGAAATACTTCCATTACTTGCAAGATTGCTGGGTATCTTGATCATATGAATAGCAATTAGGGCGGTTTTAACATACTAGTTAGGAATTCTGTTACAGTAGTTGATGTCCTAGTTCATTTAAACTAATATTTTTCTTAGCGAGTATTTGATGCCTTGAACTTGAAGATTATGCTTTCAACTGTTAATGGACTTGGCCGTTCTCTAATGTAAATAAATTTATATCTTCCGATGTAAGCTGACAGATTTTTACAAAGAACAACAATAGGTGATTTATTTGTTAATTTTCTCCAGCTCACCCCACTTTACTATGTTGTATACATAATTGTTGCCTCTCGCATGTTTGCCTTTGTTATTCCATGTTAGCAAGCTCTGTTGTATTTTCTACAATAAATGCCATCCTAATCAAAAGGTCCCAGAGTGTGGATTCATTTTGATATGCTTAGTTGAGATTGTAATAGATCCAACTCATGATTCCCTAAAAGGTGTATTGCATATTGTTGACAAGATCACATGCACAAGTAACTTAGCGACCATCTCATTCAGTCTGGAGGAGTTTGGTGTTTGAACCGTCTTCCCTAATTTTTTTATTTTCATTAAGCATGATTGACTTTGGATGAGACCAAAAACTGGTATAAATGCAACTCTTACATTTTTGAAAGCTCCTTTATCTTGGGTATGCTCAAGTAAACAGCAAACTGCATCATATTATCCAGTATCGAATTATATACAACCAAACAAATGCCTTTAATTGCACCATAGATGCACAGCTATTTAATTTCAAAGATGGTATGTGTATTTATGCTTGCCTAGCAATTCCAAGCTTCCCTTTTACAATGCGCGGTTATCATTTGCAGTTCTTAAGTAATAAGGTTGTACCCGTGCGAGACGCACCCTCAACTTAAGGTATGGTTGCTCTCGTTCGTTGAACTTGTGACCACTTTGTCGTATTTCTCATTCCCTGCGTACGCTCCTGCCCCTTCGTTGCATTAGTGTGATTTATTCTCAACACTCCATAATATTTCTAGCGGATGGCAACTCCATTTTCAGTTAACTACCACTACATCTATCCAATTGTCAGACCCCACTAAATTAATTACAGAAATATAAATCATCCAAGTATAATATCAACTAATATCCTTCACTAACAATGCTTTCTTTAGCTTGTGAACTTAAAATTGAAAGTTATGTATAAATTGGCATAAAAGAACTTTGCCAGCACTCCAAGATCTTCACATTTTCAGTTAACTACAACTAAATCTATTCAATTGTCAGACCCCTCTAGATATTTACAAACCTAAATTAATTACAGAAATATAAATTCATCGTCTAGGTCATCTCGTTTTGCCAAAATCATGCTATCCTTCGCTTCTGAACTTCAAACTGAAAATTATTTATAAATTGGCATAAAAGTGAACTTTGCCAGCACTCAAAGACCATCACATTTTCATCCAGCACAAGATATAATCAAAACACGCAAATAAGAAAGATGCTAGGGTTAATTGTGGAAATATACCATGAGCGTATCATCGGTATAATCTCCCAACAGCTCCATCAGCTTCCCCTTCACCTTCGCCTTCAGCTTGTCGACGCCGACGCCGGCGCCAGTGAAGTTAACACTAAACGCCCGATCATCGCCGGAGAGATCCGAGATGTGCATCTCCGATCAATGTCGATCACGACGAAACCCTAATCGATAAAATGGAAGGAAAAAAAATGAAATCATAATCTTCAAGTTTGCGAACGAAGCGGGCCCAAACGGCGGAATAATGAGATTTTACTACGGTGGAAGTATTGGCCATGGGTGAGATTATATAGGACCGCGGTGGAAATATTGCATTCTACACCTTCCAAAAATTAGGTTTTACCTAATTAATGAAATAAGAGCTGTTTATTATTTTCTAAGAAAGAAATAATTTTTTTCTAAATTTAAATTTCTTTACTTTTTTTGTTCGATGACATAAAAACTGAGTAGGATCAGAGGTACGGTGGAATATACAAAAGCCTTCTCTGGATTGTAACTGGAAGCGTCGTTTAGATTGATATAAAAAAAATATATATATATCCTTTTTTAATGAAAGTGCCATGATATTAATCAAGCAAGCCACTTACGTTGCATGAGGGCCCACATATGAGTTTTTCATGGGGTCCTCTCGGACTTATGTTGTACGTAGCTTAAGTGAGCAGAATCTTTACTGGATCTGACTGAGGTTTTAGCTAAGACCCATAACCAAGAGATGCGACATGGCTAGGATACAGAAGGGCGGACCCCTGTCCTAGTAAGACTAGAATTAGTTACTTTCCTTTTATCCCCGTGTATCTTTTGAAGGTTATATATATAAGCTGCAAACATTAAGGTTCGATATACATCGGATGTCGAAACTAGAGCAACGTCTTGTTCTCTGTAACGACTGTGTTCCATTATACCATTTGCTTGTACCCTCATTTGCTTTTAATAAAAAAATTCAATTGAAGTTCTTTTCTATTTACGTTCATTGCTCAACTATTTTGCCATCATATTTTGTAACAGGAAGTCTTTTTTGTTGAGCCGGTTCAATGCAGGAATCCTAGCCTATAGGTCATAAGTTTCAATTCCAATGGCCGTTGCTTTTTTTTTTCTTTTTTCTTTTTTTGTTTTTGGCTTTGACTTGGTCTTTGAGGCCAAGTCAATTTTACCGGATGCTATGGGATTTTGGGCAGTTTCTTGCGGATTTTGAATTTTAAAATTAAAATTATGCATGCTTTTGTATACTCCCGTTCTTCTTTTTTTTTTCATTTCTCTTTATATATTTTTCATAAATCCAAACTAGGGTCCCTCTCCTTCTTCCTCACTTAAGAATTTGTTGTCCAAGCTCCATTTCCCATTCCGTTGCTCCACAAATCGACGAAGAGACATTGATAGATCAAGCTCTCTCCTCTTTTCTCGTTGCTAGTGTCGGTTCTTCCAACCGGGACTCCCTCATCTTCATCCTTCACTCGAATTCGTACGAGTGAGACCGGTAAGTCCCGCGTCCCCTCTCTTCATATCTGAGGCTTCTTAGGGCCTCTTCTAATTAACGTCAAGAAACTCTTTTCTCTACAACTTAAATTATATAGTAGACCTTGATAAGTATAAGTTTACAGACTAAATAAATTAAGTATATGGACATATTGGTTTTTCTTCTCTTTGATGGTTACATGTGTGCTCATTTTCGGTACATTTCGGGTCACAGGTGCACCGCGCTTCGCTGTTCATTTTTGTCATACGCGTGAATCATGGGCACAAACAAATTTAACTCACATCATCTCGACCCGCGGTTTTGACATAACTCCGAAAGGACAAAACATCTAGCTATGAAACCGTTACGAATAATTTTTTTGTCAAAGTATAACTAGTAAGATAACGCATGCCGTTGTAATTAATGTCTTACTAAAGTTCTCATCTTTAAAAAAAACATGATTTATGACGCTTTTATAACGTTACTTAGGATCTGAACCGCTGCTGGCCGAACCAGCGCGGCGCGATGGAAATGGGCATAACTCCATTTTCTGTAAATCGTTTCGAGCAAAATCCTAGGTGCAAATTCTTCACAGCAGAGAGCCCCACAACTCTCCTATATATTTTTTCACCTAAAAACCAACCGAAATGTAAAAAGTCTTTACAAGTCTTTACAATAGAAATGGCCCATTGCTTTTTTTTTTTCTTTTTTCTTTTTTGTTTTAAGCTTGTTAGGTCCAAAATTTACATTCCGGTTGACGATGTCAAAATCAAAGTCAACCCCAAGCCAAACGGGCCCAAGCCCAGCCAAGCGGGTCCATACCCAAATCAAGCCCGAACATGAAGCGGCTGGCCTCCCCCATGCCAAGAAGAAAATTATGTAATAAATAAGTTTGATGTAATTTTCATGCATGAATGTAAAATAAATGGGCAAAAAGCCAAATTTTGTAAAGCCCATGGCTAATGTGCAAAAAAAATAAGCACATGAGGCATGTGATGGGAAAAATGCATTTTTGTAAAGTCCAAGGGACTATGTGCAAATTTGTAAGCCTATATAAGGCAACATGATGATGAAATGAAGAAATATAATTTCATTCACCTCAAAAATTAGGGTTTCTGTGCCTCCTTTTCCTTCCTCAAGGTTCTAAATCTTCTTCTCTTTTCTTGAATTAAATCAAGAGTTTAACTCTTTTTTTTCCAAAAAGAAATAGTTTTTCACCATAAAACCCTTGAAGGGGAGCTCGGATCTTCCATCAAATCCCCAAAAAGGGTGATTTTTAAGTCGTGGCCCCTTTTTCTCCAAGATCCAGTCAACAGAGAGGAGGAAAAAGGAGACCCATCTCCAAAAATCCCACTTCAGGAAAACCCATGGCTCAAGAGAGAAGAAAGGGATCCCCTTTCATCATCTCCGAAGATCTCTTAGGAGTTTAACTTCAGAAGAAAAAAATACATATATAAAATAATAAATTCATTTTTTTAGGAGTTCAACTCCCAAAGCCAATTGGGAGTACAACTCTCAGTGCAGAGACTAAACCCCTTTGTCCTTTTTTTAAGAGTTTAACTCCAAAAGTCAACTGGGAGTACAACTCCCAGTAAAGGGGCTAAGCCTTCTTTTTTCCGCAGGCGTCCTGCGCCCGTGTGCCGGGAGCGTGATGCGCTGGTGCCCACGCGGCCTTTGGACGCTATTCCACCTTTTCTTTTATATATACCTTTTTTTTATATATATACACACTTCACAACACTTTTTCCATTAGAAAAAATTTCTAACGGGACGCTACCCCGCATCCCGTAAGGGGGCTGCTAGCTCCTTTAACCTCCAGCCAGCTATCGGGGTAGCGGCCCCCCTATAAACTCTGCGAGCCTCCCGATATACCCAAGACCCCTCAAAACACAACACACGCACACTGCACATTGAGTTCGCATGACCCGTTTAACCCGTCAATCGGAAGTTCTTTCGCTCCAAAGGCGAGGGGTAATTAACGACGGCTTAATCCACGGCAGCCGGTGAGTTGAATCCCCACAATCAATAAACCTCAGCCTACCCTAGGCAGGGGGAATCTGTAGTACGCCTGACAAGTAACGCGTATCTCCCATCTTAATGGGGTGATGAAAAACACCCTACAGATTCCGGCACGCCCGGTGGGACTTCTTCTCTCTTCCTATATTTTGGGTTAAACGTTCATGCGAACTCAATCAACATACATATCGATATTTATACTAAAATAATGCTCTTTCATGCAGGATTTCAAGCGATCAAGTATCAACAATGTCTCCAAAGACAAGCTCAGCTCTCGACACAGCTCCCATCTTCTACACGATGAATATGGACGCCGGGACAATCCTCCCGGTCAGTTTCGGGCGATAGTGGGAGGAGACACCGCTACCATTTGGCTCTATTCTGTTTGTACCAGCTAATGCCATCCCAGCTCCTCAAGCTCCAGTAACAGACAGACCGTCCTCGAAAGGGAGGAAGCCAAATGTGGTGATCTCGAGGGCACCACAAGCCAAACGCAAGTCGGTGTTTAAACGACTTTTCTTGGCCCCGGCTGGGGGCAAGGCTACCAACACCAACAAAGCAACAAGGCATCTCGGGCAAGCTTCAGCGGTGCCCTTGACAACTGCTCAATCGAATATCTTCTCTAAGCTCCCCGTCAATCGACTCATGATGGCTTCCTGGATGACGGATGCCCGTCAAGCCTTCAAAATCGAGAAGCTAAGACAGAAAAGGCTCTGTTCGCCGCCGAAAGACGCGACCGGGACGTTGGGACATCTGGCCTGAATTTTGGGGGGCAGATGCTATTTGGTTTTATCCGTCCATCTCTCCAAAGATGCCAAATTGATTTATGGCACCGTGTATCGAAGGTTTAGACGGATGCGGCCGTTGTAGCAGACTTCGTCAGATTCCCCCTCGTTTATGAGGGGTTTTTGATTGTGGGGACGCTCTTCCCTGCAGGCGCAAGCCCCTGCAGTTAATTACGCTACAGCATAGCCGTAACCACTTTCTCCTTCTCAAGATGGTCACTTCGTGTCATGTGTGTTTGTTTTATTTTTGGTTGCCCATGGATTGTATACGGAGACTAATTTATGTTGTCACCTGTAGGGCATGGATTAGTCCAAATCTGTATTTTCTTAGATTTGGGTTTGGGTTGGTTTAAGGACTCTTAGTCTTATTTTAGAGTAAGGTCAACTCAAACGTTTGTTGATGATACGTTGGTCTAATTTTAGACTAAGATCTACTCAACAGGATTTTGGGATCATTTAGATCCAACGAAAAAGTATTTGGACTCTATTGTTTTAGTTTAGAGACGTTGCGGTCCATTGGTTTTAAGGACATCGTAGTCCATGGAGTTTAAGGACTACATAGTCCATGTTTAAATACGTCGTTAGGGCTTAAAGACATCATAGTTTGTATGGTTTAAAGACGTCATAGTCTGTGGGGTTCTGGTTTAGCCAATTTTGGGATGCACCAAAAGTTATTGGTTATTGGGACCCTCCGCCTCTCTGAAGACGTTGAAGAATTACAACGACACATATCTGAGGTATGGAGAGATGTACCCTTGAACCAGTGAATATTCATCAAAGATTTGATAATCTTGTTTGGGACTATGTCCAATAAAGAGCGCATGGGCTCAGTTGATTATGAGTTTGGCCAACTTGGGCTGAGCCCACTTAGTCTCTGTCATTTCTTTTTTTTTTTTTATAAAGTGTTAGACACTTGTTAAGACATAGTCCTTTCTCTATGCATGTACCGCTAAACATTTATTGGGGTACTGACACCCACTTTCTTTTTTTTTGTTTTTTTATTGAGTGTTGAACACTCTTTATAGCGCCGGGGCTTTATTTACAGGGCGCTTTGTAATTCCTTAGCGTTCACGTGAGGAGCACGTGGAGCGCCTGGCCCTGAGCGTCAGACTGGGAGCGCTACGGCGCTTCTTATAAAAGGGCGTCCACATGAGAAGCACGTGGAGCGCTTGGCGTTGAGTGCTAGACTTAGAGCGCTAAGGCACTTCTTATAAAATAGCGCCCATGTAAAGAGCACGTGGTGCGCTTGGCGCTGAGCGCCGGACTTGGAGCGCTAAGGCGCTTCTTATAGAATAGCACCCACATGAGGAGCACGAGCTGCGCTTGGCGCTGAGCGCTAGACTTAGAGCGCTAAGGCGCTTCTTCTGAGATAGCGCCCATATGAGAAGCACATGGAGCGTTTGGCATTGAGTGCCGGGTTTGGAGCGTTGGAGCACTAAAGCGCTTCCTTTAGAATAGCACCCACGTGAGGAGCACATGGCGCGTTTGGCGCTGAGCGCCAGGCTTGGAGCGCTGGAGCGCTAAAGCGCTTCTTTTTAAATTGGAGTGCTAAGGCTCTTCTTTAGCAGCTCTGATCAATTCTGTGCTTTGAGAATTAAATTCTAGGTTTATAAGAGAGTTTGTCTCATGAATCCAAGAACTGAGTTCTTTCTTTTTTATAAGGAGATGCTATGATCTCTTTGTTTTTGTGAAAGACTCTGTCTTATGGATCTGTGATCTAAAAAAAAGAACTCAGTTTTTATGATGGGAGAGTTAAACTCTCAAAAATCTAGAAGTTTATGATCTCACTTCTTCTTATTTATCTTGAAGAAAATTTCTTCATCTTATAGCTTGCTCTTCTCTTTTTAATTTTTGAGAACTTCAAACTTATGGAGTGTTCTTCTATGCTAATGATCTCGATCCTCTGATGTCCCAGACTTGAAGTCTTGGGTTCTTTATATAGTGGAGGCAAGTTTGTTAATTTGGTTAAAGAGATTTTTTATTGAAAGATTTCTGATTGATTTGGGGATTTTATCCCCCGTTGGATCTTTGATCCTATGGCTTCTATTTTACAGAAGATTTTTCTCTTGTTATTAACAAGATTGGAAAATATTTTCCCAAACAGAGAATATTCTGTAATCTTGGTGATTTTATTAATCACCATTGGATCTTTGATCCAACGGTGCATTGTTTTACAGAGGGCAATCTATCCTGTTTAGGAAGATCCGAGGAATATTTCCTCAGCAGAAATTGATTCTGAATTTTGATGATTTATCATCTTCGTTGGATCTTTGATCCAACAGTGGAGAACATTTAGTTCTGGCGCCAGCGCTCTCGTACTTTGCACGTGATGCGTTGTCACAGAGTCTTTGACTCTTAGAGCTTGGCGCTCAGCGTTCTCGTGCTTTGCACGTGATGCGCTACCTCAGAGTCTTTGAATCTTTAGCGCCGGCGCTCTCAACGCTCTTGTGCTTTGCACGTGAGGTACTGCCTCAGAGTCTTTGACTCTTTAGCACTGGCGCTCAGCACTCCCGTGCTTTGCACGTGATGCGTTGCCTCAAAGTCTTTGACTCTTTAGCGCTGGCGCTCTTGGCGCTCAGCGCTCTCGTGCTTTGCATGTGAAGCGCTGCCTCAGTTCAAATTTTGAATTTTTAATAGAGCTTTGGGGAAACAAATGCCCCCCCACCGTTGCACTCATGTGTCTTACACGTGAGTGCAGCAGTGGCAGCTTTACCACCGTCAGATCAACTTAGAAGTTGGATCGACTTCCAAAGCCTACAAATAGGGCCTTTGGCCCTTGAGATGATTTCTGTTCATTTTCTTCCTTTCTTGTTTTTCTGAAAATTTAATTCTCCTTCAGAGCACAGCTCTCTGCCCAAAAGAAATTTCTTAAGAGTTAAAACTCTGTCCAAAAATTTGGTAAGATTTGAACCCATTAATAGAGCTTTGCTTTACTTTAGCATAGATCTTCTTTAGGGTTTCTTAACCCGTTAATTAAAAACTAAAGTTTTGCTCTTCCTACATCATGGATGAGAAGAAGAAATCCTTTTTAGCGTTTCTTAACCCATTAATGAAGAACTCTCAACGTTCGCTTTACAGATCTTAAAGATCCTGAAGTTTTTTAACTTTAGGGTTTCGATGAGTTACTCTATCGTTTTCACAGAGCGCGGCTCTTAAAATTTTTAGGGAATTCTATTCCTCTCATGATTAGAGTTGACAGATGTCACTCTTGTCTGCAGAGTGTTGCTCTCAAGGGAGATTAACTCCTTGGCCCGAGGGGCCTCTCATTAAATGAGAATCCTTTTAGGATTTTCTATTTAATGAATGACTGTCTCATCAATGATGAGACTGTCTCATCAATGTTGAGCCATCATCTTGATTGTGTGGGTCCCCTTTGGTCCCTTTCCACTGCATTGCAGTGCGGTATAAATTTAAAGTACTAAGTGCCAGAACTTAAACTGTAGCATTGACAGCTAACTCTTGTTCTTTTTTCGCGCAGGTACTATGTCTTTCGACACTTCTTTCCCGTTTGTTCGTCCGGAAAGTGCATTCCCTGACGTGCCTGTGGATAGGGAAGTCTTTGCGCTGATCAAAGATCATGACCCTGAGCAAAAGTCTCTTCATTTATGAGGGTCGTGGTACAATCAAACCAACCGGGGTCGATGCAGCTTCTCTTATGCGACGCCTTCAGAACCAATCCCCGCTGTTCACTATGCCGACTCACCCCGGGTTAACTATGTCGTAGAGGAGGTCCACTAGACCTCAGAGGGTCGCCTTCAGCCTTCTATGGTTGTGATACCTATGCAGCCACCGATGGCTTTAGATATTTTGGGGCGGCGTATATTTCAGGGCGAGTCGCGCCCATGGGGACATGTGTATATGATTGGCTTGACTCCTCGTCATTCGGCCGGATACCTACAGTGGGCCCGGTACATCTTATCGGCAAAAAAGTCAGCGTTATTGAAGCTCGGGCTGTACCCTGCTATCTATGCGTCGCTTTTCCAGTATCCGGCGCCTCCTGTGTGGTGGATTAAGGCTTTCTTAGAGCAATGGAACATCCTGACACACACCTTTCTCCTATCGGATCGGGAGGTTTCAATCTCCCTGGTGGAGTTTGCGGAGATCTCAGGCCTACCTGTCAGAGGGGAACACTACGAGGAAATACTTCCCCCTGACGAATACGTCTTTGTGGCCCAATCAGTAGTGATGGGTCTAACTCCGGAAAATGCCATTCAACGCCGATTCCCAAGCTTAATCAAGGTGTTGAATATTTATGAGTGCATGTTCTTGGAATCTGGGGGACACAACATCAGCTTCACCGATTTTATTGCTCGCTTTCTCCGCCCCGAAGTCCTTTCAAAGGAAGCTATGAAATTTGCCAAGCTCGCCGATCCCTTCGGCTTTGGTTTGGACAAACAGCCGGCAGCGGAACCGGATCAGAGGAATTTCTTTCTCCCGGACACCCCGGTCGTCTCTTTCGCAGAGCTTGCAGCTTCAGACGTCGACGAAGAGACATTATTTTTAGGGTTTCTCGGCCTATGGCTAAGTTGGTTCGTACTTCCCATGCACCCTCGTCATATAAGGCCGTCAGTTTTCTACCCGGCTTACCGGATGGTTGAAGGAATGCGGGTTGCCGTCGGGATTGTTGGGCTGGCTCATTTGTATCACGGCTTGAGCTTAGCGGCGGACACTACTCAGTCGGGTTTAGTGCCCATACATCTCCCGCTGCACTATTTTACTTCGTGGATCGAGCTGCATGTGCTTGGAGCCTTTGGAATCCACAAACGTCCCTGTTTGTATGATAACTACAATTTTCCCCGGGTGATGTCTCTAATCGACGCCTCTGCTTCAGACCCGTCGTTGTGAGAAGCTCGGGGAGTGATCCTCCACCCTCGCATGGTTGGGGACAGCATGACCTTCGTCGATAGGGTCATGACTATCGACAAGGAGTCAATTAAGGCGGTGCAGCCGCTGCGTGACACCTTCAAGGATGGGGTTTCCACGTTGAAGGCTCGGGAGATCCTGCATTTGTACTCGATCAGTCCGGGCTTCTTAGTATTCAGGCAGAACGAGTCGGCGTTGTTTATAAGGTACAACCCGCACCGCTTTGCCCAACAATCGGGTTACAACTAGGGTGTTCCCCTCAAAGCTTTTCTAGCTGAACCGACTGCCACTGAAGAAGGCATTCGCACTACGCTGCAGCACTTCATGCGCCTGAATACCGGGTCTATGTTCTTTATCAGCGAGCCGAGCTATGTCTCGAACGCCTTGAACGCATATGTGGCGTGATACCAGCACGCGACGGGTGCCGTGATTAGGGAAGAACGACGTCTGCTGCTTGATCGTAAGGGTGCAGTCCCTGCCGGTAACCCGTCCGTCCCTTTAAAACGACGAACTGTCGTTCGTCCTTCATTAAGGGAGACTGATACAGTTGTGGTCCCTCACACCTTTACTTCAAAGCCACAGCCCAGCGTTCTTAAAACAGTAGCTATAGCGTCTCCGGACTCTGGAGTTGGCGCGGAGATTGGGACCCGTCGCCCAAAAATGCCCGTGAAGCGTAAGCTCCTATTGTCAGCCGCCGGGGCTCGTTCGCAGAAGAAGAAGAAGTCGATGTTTTCTGTCGATGTCATACTCGGCCAGGAACCTCATGCTTTCTATAACGAGGTCTTGAGTGAGTACAGGACCAATGAGGGTATATTTATCGAGCCTGCGGATGATACTGATCTTCAAGCCGCCCTTGTAGCTTCCGAGCGACAGGCTTGCACAGAGGCGGCGTTGCTATCGCTTGCGGAAACGGGTATGATCTAGTCATGTCATTTTGAGCTTTTTCCTTCTCTCTTATTATGCATTTATTAATACATCCTTCTTTGTCAGGCATCTCCGATGAAGAGGCTCTGGCGGCTTCCCTCCGGATTTTTGAGGAGGAAGAGAGGCTTCGCACTTTTTATGGCTTGGATATAACTTATTTCAATTGATTACGCCCTCATGCTTTATACCTGTGCTCTGACGCTTTATTTAACCTTGTTACAGGGACTACTTCGGCTCCAGTTGTTCCAGGTGTAGCGTCGATCCCAAGCGATGGTGCAGTAGTCTTGTCAGAGACGACCATCACGGCTATGGCTATCCCCAAGCCAGCGTGAGAGTATTCACTGAAACAGCCGATGATGGACGCCATAGCGGCGCTGGAGGCAGTCAGATGATGGCAAAGGCATCCCCTTGTCCGAAGTCTTGAGGAGGTCGGTCCTCACTGCTCAAACTGAAAAGAAGTGCAGGAAGCGTGCAACGAGAGAGTGTGATGCTACCTTAGCTGCGGGTGCAGGCTCAAGCACCATCCTTTCTGTCGCTATTACTTCAGAGGGTACCCTAGCTGCCTTGTCTACCGTCCATAGACAGGTTGCGCGCGCGACTCGGGAGGCAACTGAGGATCCATCGCAAGGGAACGCAATGCCCATTCTTTTTTTATTAGAACTTGGTCTGCAAATTCTTATACATCATATCCTGTAGGGCTAAGTCTTGGCGGTGAGATGGTAGGTGAGGCGATGGCGATCCCAGAGCCCAAAGTAGCTACTCTCTCCAGGGAGTCTGGGACTGCCCAAACCGCTGCTCTCCCCCCTTATGGCTCTCTGGTGTCGGCAGGCATCGCGAGTGTCACGACGGACCTTGTCGAATCAGGGGACGAAGCCATGGGCGCTGAGACCGTCCCACTGATGGAGAGCGAAGAAGTCACTAGGCCTAGTGATACTTCCGTTGCTGAAATTGTGCCCTTTGAAGCACCTCGGGTCGCCGCAATGACGGTTGTTGTTCCTTCGCCTTCTCCCATGTCTTCTGAAATGCTGGAAGGTATAGGTTTGTGATTCATTGGCTTCATTGTGGGTATCACTCTCCTTGTACTGACAGTATGTCATCATAACTTTGCAGGAGTCTTTTTTGATTACCTGTATCAGGTGCTGAACCCGCATTTCTCATTCCAGCCAGAGATTGCCCTACCTGCTGATGTCGGTGAGTATAGTCTATAACCGATGTCTTTTCCTTTCTTTTATGGATAACCATGTTGCTAACTCTTCTTCATATTGGATATAGCATCGCGGGTCGAGAGAATAACCGAGTTCCCTGCACTCCCCGTCCTACCGCCTGTTATAGCCGGTATGATAGGCTTTACCCCTTATGCGTTTTCTTTATTTCCTGACTGGGCATTTAACCGTGACTCATTCTGCAGCAATCGCACCGGCTCCAGCTCCCTTCGAGTTTCGCATTACGATCCCGGCAGGGCCTCTTGTTAAACTCACATCTTCCCGAGGTGCCGTGAACAGCCGATAAATGTTGAGCGAGTTCGTCGAGGATCTTGATCTTGAAGCCCTCACCTCCGCTGCAAATTTTGCTATGCAGGTTAATCCAATGCTGGCGACACTCGTGAACTTCCATGATAAGAACGTCGTCGGGCCTTGAGTTGACTACTGCAGACAGATCGAGGCTTGCTTGCACGAGATCGAGCTCAAGCGTATTGCTCCTGAGGTGTTAGCTTTAACTTCCCAGCTAGTTGGATGGATGGAGCAGAGTGTTACTTTCTTTCGCCATTTTGAACAAGAGGCGACCCTGCGACAGAAAGAACATGAGGCGGCTTCTAACGAGTCTGTCCAGTTGCGTGCCCAGGTCGACGCGAACGCTGCACAGCTGAAGGCTATTTTCGACAGTCTCCAACGGTGTATCTCAGACGAGTTGGCGCTAAGGCAGAAGCTTGACTTCACCGAGCGGATTGCGCAAAGTTGCGAAGCTACTAAGCATGAAATCAATACGAAGCTTTCATCCTTCTTGCAGCAACGGGCTAGAATTGAAGCGGAGCTGGCAGCGGTGGCTGATTGTGAGAAGGTGCTGAAAGGAGTGCACGAGCGGCTTGCCGACTTGTTGAAGTGGCCTCCTTCTTAGTACATGTATTCGTAATTTTTTTTGTATTGATGGAAATTTGTAATTCATGAATAACATGTATTCATTCATTTTTTTTAATTCTTTTATATGATGTATCTTGTATTCAATTGAACTCATGAATAAAGGACATGTTTTATCTTATATCGCTTTCTTTTCTTTGTTGTGTTGTTGTCATGTTACTCTAGTAAGTGTAGCCTGTAAATAACAACTCATCTTGAACTCTTTGTAGGGTATCGATGGCTTAGGAAACAGGTTCGGGTCTGCTGCCTGAGACTTTTCAACTTTATGAGCCGTCAGAGTCTCATAAAGATTTTTCTCCCTACGATTCGAGAGGATCTCGTAGGTGTATTTTCTCCTTAGGAATCGTGAGGATTCCGAAGTGTGCTTTCTCTTGAGAGTCGTAAGGATCTCACAAGAGAATTTTCCCCCTTACAAGTCGAGAGGACTCGTAAGTGGTTGATGAGTTGACTTGTTCCCGAGTCGAAGCACTGCTCCAACGAGGGGGTCATTGGTTGCCGTATTTCCAAGGCGGGTTTATTGACTGGCGTATTTCCACAACGAGGTCATTTGATGACGTGTTTCCGAGACGGGTTCATTTGCTAACGTGTTTCCGCGACGGGGTCATTGGATGACGTATTTCCGCGATGGGGTCATTTGCTGATGTATTTCCGCGACGGGGTCATGTGCTGACGTGTTTCCGAGTCGGGGTCATTGGATAACGTATTTCCGAGACAGGGTCATTAGATGACGTATTTCCGAGATGGGGTCATTTGCTGACGTGTTTCCGCGACGAGGTCATTTGCCGACGTGTTTCCGAGATGGGGTCATTGGATGACGTGTTTCCGAGACGGGGTCATTGGATGACGTATTTCCGAGACGGGGTCATTTGATGACGTGTTTCCGCGATGGGGTCATTTGCTGACGTGTTTCCGAGACGGGGTCATTGGATGACGTATTTCCGCGACGGGGCCATTTGCTGACGTATTTCCGAGACAGGGTTGGGTTGACTTGCTCTGCTTTCTGCGGTGTCGGGGCTGACTCTAGATTGTCTGTGAACCATAGAGTCTTGGAACTGGGGACTTTTCCATGGCTCCGATTGATGGTGTCGCGTCCGTGCCCTGCTGGCATGAAGAGGAACGTCGTTTTGGTCTTCTGGGATGCAGATGTTGCTGTCGAGCTCTGACATTTCCTTTTGACAGGATCTGGTGAGGGACATGTGGTTCCCTTTTCGTTTATGCCCATGAATTGTATACAGGGGTCAGTATGGACTCGCTTGTAGGGCAAAAAGTTTCATTTCATTTTTTTATTTCTTTCCGCGATCCTCTATCATTTCAGCTTTTTATATCGCGAAAGTCACGATTGCCCAATCATTTCGGCTATTTTTCGCGGTGCCCAATCATTTCGGCTATTTTTCTTTTTACTCGCTGCTTTTTATTGTGAGTTGCCCAATCATTTTGGCTATTCTTGTATGCATATATTTTACTTGCTGATTTTGTTGCAAGTTGCCACATCATTTCGGCTGTGCATTTTTGGCTAGCTGATTTTTTGCTGCGAGTATGGAACTTGGAATCTGATGCCAATCTTAGCATCAGCATCGCTGCAACTGGAATATTTCCATGAGTGAATCATCATTGCCGTGAAAGGACTTGGAATTTGTTACCGATTTAGGCATCAGCATCGCTACTACTGGAACGTTGCCAGGAGAGAATCATCATTTGCCTTTGTCAATTTGAATAAAGGCGGCTTAACAAACAGGGTTAGGATCCTGTCGACTAAGGCTTTTGACTTCATGAGCCGTAAGGGTCTCATAAAGATATTTCTCCTTACGAGTCGTGAGGATCTCGTAAGTGTGTTTTCTCCTTAAGAATCGTGAGGATTCTTAAGTGTATGGTCTCTTATAAGTCGTAAGGATCTCATAAGAGCATTTTCTCCTTACAAGTCGAGAGGACCTACAAGTGTTTGTTCACCAAATAAGGACATTCCTCGTCGTTGGTGGGACTTGATGGTGGAGACGTTTATTTGTGCTCATGGATTGTATACAAGGGTCAATATTGAACCGTTTGTAGGGTATTCTGGGAAATGTGATGGCTTAAGAACAGGTTCAGATCCCTGTAGCTTAAGTCTTTCGAATCTTATGAGCCATGAGGGTCTCACAAGAGGATTCTCCTTACGAGTTGTAAGGATCTCGTAAGTGTAATTTCTCCTCAGAAATCGTGGGGATCCCTAAGTGTGTTACTGCCTTGTGAGTCGTAAGGATCCCACGCAGGTATTTTCTCCTTACATGGTCGAGAGGACCTTGTAAGTGTGCATGGATTTTCTTACGAGTCTGCGCCCTTTCGGGTTTTCACAAACTCGCCGGTAGCCCTGCTGTTTTTACTCACGGAGCCCTTTCGGGTTTTCATCCGTGCCCATCTTGCTTATGGACGTACCGTTTTTTTGTTATATATATATTATATTTTTTGTTATTATTATTTTTTTTTCAGCCCTAGGATGCTGCGGTTTGTAGTAGTTTAAAGACGTTTCGGTCCGCCGTTAGTTTCAGGACGTTACGGTCCATTGTTAGTTTAGGGACGTTTCGGTCCACAGCGATTTTGAGGCAAGTTTTCACTGGATACTACTTATAAAGTTTAGGTTTTGGAAGATAGCGAGCGGACATAGGCATCGTCATCTATCGTTAACCTAGGCTGTGACTCGTCAGGCGTGGTATTTTTTCAGGAACCGACCGTTTATTGGCCTGAAGGGTCTTTCGCCATGCATATCCATGAGCAAGTAAGCCCCATCTTGGTAGACTTTGTCTATAATGTACGAGCCCTTATAGTTTGGCTCGAATTTCTCCCGTTTGACACAATTGGGGATCATAGGTCTCTTGACGACTTGCACAAGTTCATCTTGGAGAAATGTTCTCGGCCTAGTCAATCTTTCGTATGAGCGCGTCATCCTTGCTTTGTAAGCTTCTAGGTTTTGCTGCGCCATGAGACGAGTTTCATCGAGGGCTTCGAGCTCCATGAGCCGAAGGTGAGCATTCTCTTCGTTTATTAGCTCGTAATGAACCGCCACTCGTAGAGAGGGTAGCACTATCTCCAAGAGGAGTACTGCTTCTATGCCGAATACTAACGCATATGGCGTTGTATTCATAGCCGTTTTGAACGTGGTCCGGTAAGCCCAGAGTGCTTCATGCAGTCTCCCGTGCCAGTCCTTCTTATTTTTGGACACCGTCTTCTTTATGATCTTCGTCAAGATTTTGTTGAAAGCCTCAGCTAGACCGTTAGCTCGGGGATTATAGACTGAAGAGTATCTCCAGTCTATATTATGTTGTTGTACGAAACGGCTGATTTCGTGACTTCTGTAAGCTGGCCCGTTATCGGAGATAATTCGTCGCGGAGTGCCGAACCGATAGATGACGTGTGTCTTGAAGAAATGGAGAATATTCTCTGTCTTCACTTCTCTTAGCGGTACTGCTTCTGCCCACTTAGAGAAGTAATCGGTTGCCACTAATATGAACCGATGTCCTCTGAATGACGCTGGTTCGATGGGCCCGATTATGTCGGTTCCCTACATTTCGAACGGCCAGTTAGCCACTGTTGGGTGTAGTGGGTTTGGATGTTGGTGGATGAAGTCTCCATGAATCTGGCACGAATGACATTGCTTCGCATATTCAAGGCAGTCCCGAATCATCGTGGGCCAATAGTAACTCATCCTTTTGATCTTCAGCTTCATCTTTGGCCCGGCTTGATGAGAACCGCAGAGTCCGTTGTGAGTTTCTTGGACGACTCTCCTTACTTCTTCTGGTCCCAGGTATCTTAGCCACAGAGAGTCGAACGATCTCTTATATAGAGTATCGTTGACGAAGGCGAAAGTCAGAGCTCGTTTCATGAGCTGATGTCTTGAGGATGCATCTTCAGGTGTTTAACGGGATTTGAAGTAGTCTATAAAGACTTCTCTCCAATCCTTAGCCTTTTATCGGTTCTCTATTTGTAAGGCTGCTTGCTTGGTCGCTTCTTTTTCTTTAGACGACTCCGGAGATATTTCTGTTGGTGCAAGAACCCGAAGGCTTTGTACAATGATCCTTACGTCATCGAGGTTTTCGTCAGCCAGTGTAACAACTCCATTTTTAGTGTACAAAAATTTGCTTAAAAATTAATGTATACTTGGGGTATTTACTTTTGCTGTGATTACTTTAAGTAATTAATTAGCTTTTTAATTACAAGAAGGAGCATGTAGCTCATTGGTAATACCTTGCACTGCGGAACCAAGCCACCAGAGTTCAAATCCCATACCCCACATTATTTTTTAATTTTGTTTTATTTTGGATTTTTAGAATACCAAGGGTTTACACGTGCATATCTCACAAAAAGCCCACTACACCCTGAAATGTAACTGTACCAGAGGATAGACCAGCCGTCGGAGGAGGATTCCGGCCGCCTAACTCGGCCGGAATCGGCCAACTCGGCCGGCGAACCGGCCGACTCAGGCTGCGGGCCGAGTCACGGCCGAGTCGGGGTCGAGTCGACCGATTCCGGCAACGACCCCAACACAAAAAATGTGTCTTTTGGTCTTCCTTGTACACCTACATAATTTATTTTCTCAGACTATTTCCAGAGCTCTTTTAAAACCCCAATTAATCCACTTTTAATACATTTTATTACATTTATCACATTTTTTTTCATTTTAACCTTTCACCTACCCTAACCCTAGCCTAACCCTATAAATACAACCCCTAAACACTACCCCCTCACCCGAAAATTCTGAGCAAACTCTCAAGAAATTTTCTAGAACCCTAGTGTGCATTTGAAGTGAGCAAAGAGGCGAAGCTCCGGCGAATTTTCCGGCGGCAACCCTAGGAGTTCCCGGCGACGAAACGACGCATCGGAAACTACGTCCACTCCCTCTCCCTCTCCTCTTTAAGCTAAACCCATAATTCCCACCTTCCCCCTTCTCTACTCTTTCTGAAAATACGAAATTCTAAAACCCAACGGAATCGGAGCAAATCCGATTTTCGATTCGGTTCTTCCAAAAATCTCACTTTTCCTTTAATACAATCTTGTTAAACCATTACATGTTGACTATTAAACACTAACTAATCATATTGAATAAGTTGCATATCAAAAGAAATTTCTATTTCTATTTTACCGTACTTTTTCATTAAAATACCATATAGTTTCATTTTCGACATTTAAACATCACAAACTTGCTATACCTTTAAGTAGATCATGAGGTAATGACCTACCTCCTCGCAACACTCATATGCAACAAAGCACAATACCTTTCAGGAACATAGAATACGGGAAAACGAAATATTTCAAATAAATACCATTACTATTAAAACCGTTTTCTAAAAGATTAATATTTTACACAAATCTTTGCAAAGCGTCGCTACAACCCATTTTGGGGAACCCGACTGGGATGGTGCGGATTATCGCACATCCCTAGGCTTAGTAGTGTGAGATGCAGACCTCCGCAACGAGCATTCGGTCTCGAGAGATTTAAAATACGACATCTTAAGAAAAATGAGATTTTTAGAAATATAAAATATATATTAAAATTATTTTTATATAATTATGTATATATATAACATTAAAATATCTATTTTGAAATAATATAAATATTCCAACTCTTTTCAAAAATCACAAGAATCACTTTACATTAATATACCATGAATTCCATACAACTCAATATTACAAATAAATACCCTTAATTATGAATTTAGGATATTTTCACTAGAAATATCACAATTATAAAATCTACATTCATGATAACTCTAAAGACGATAACTAAATACTTGAGGAGTATTTTGAAAAGTATATAAAAGTATTTTTATATAAAACCCTCTCAAGTTCTATAAATTACCCTAAGGACCCTAGTAAACATAGGTTTAAGCGGGACCAATATCTTAAGCCTCAGGGAGCCGGAGAAGTGGGTGCTTGCCTATCTAAGATAGACAACTTAACAACGGTGTTATCAATACGGTAATCGTCTTTGAAAAAGACACAAATCCTGCCGTCCGTGTGCAGCGGTTACCGATAATATCAAAACCATCAGGACTTCAATTTACTTTTCTAATTGTCTGACTCATAATGAGTCTCATTAATAAACTGACTTGAATATGATTCAAGTACAATCTACAATCTGCAATTTACAATATTACAATTCAACATGAATCCATTCAATCTATATTGACTGAACCGAACCATGGATATACTTTCATTTACATGATTCTCCAATTACATCCATGATTCTACAGTTACATCTATTTACTGATATCATGGTTTCGGTAAGTCATCCAATTATACAATCTATACAGTTTATAATACAATACAATACAATACAACTCTACAAACAAGGCATCTCGGGGTTTAAGGGGTAGATTGGTACGGAAGGTGTTAGAAGTGGCACGAGACAGTAAGATTAAGATACCTAACCTATATTCCGTTGCTGTTGTACCGTGGCCCAAAGGTTCCTTGTACATTCCGTTTGCCCTAGTCTCTAGCATATAGAGACTCCTCTCGTATACACTGGCATCCTTCTGTACCAAGCTACAAACAACAGCGTTAACACCATATTATAACAATATAATACAACTTTAAAAGCTACTTTCTTATTCTGTCTATTCTATTTCTCCCTTATCTTTGGGACTTACCGAGCAATCTGTTCGCTGACGACATTCTCTTTTTTCTTCTTTGAATGTCGTCAGGTGCTTTGGACACGTCAGAGATCGAGCCCAGCGCTGAAGACTTGGACCATTTCGTTGAAGACCCAGAGCTTTAGTTCATTGTACACTTTTATTTCAATACCTTTCCTTTTCTGTTATGCCATTGTTTAGGTATTGCTTTATTTCAGTTGTATTTACATTCCATGCATTGTACAGAAAGAATGTGAATAAATAAAGTTGTTGTTTTATTATATCTTGTCTCTTGTGCATTTACTTTTATATGGCTTAGATACGCTTAGCGTATTTACTTCACAGTAAATACGTAGCGGTCTCGTCGTATCCTCTGTCCGTATACTGGGAAGCGGGGCGTGACAGCCAGTTCTTTAGCGAGTTTGACTAATGCATCCGCCTTGCTATTCTCCGCTCTTGGTATGATTTCCAGGGCGTAGGAAGAGATTTGAGTCAGCAATTGTTGCACTCTCTCGCCGTACTTTACCAACTCTGGTTTGCACGTTTGATAGTCATCGTTTACTTGACTAACGACCAACTGGAAGTCTCCGTATATGAGGAGGTTTTCGATTCCCATGTCGACAGCGATCTCAAGACCTGCTATCAAAGCTTCATATTCTGCTTCATTATTTTTCCTCGGCTCCATTAGAGAAAAGGCAAAGCGCATTATCCCTCCTTGCGGAGTCACGAAGATAAGGCCTACCCCGGATTTGATCATGGGGGAGCTATGCTTTCGTTTCTTCAGGGAAGATGCCCCATCGAAGTAGAGTTCCCATCGGGTATCACTCCCTCCTCTCTCCTTGTCGATCGTGTCAAACGCGTGCTCGTCCGGCAATTCACTATTTAGGGGTGAATCGGCAGGTATCGAATGCTCAGCGAGAAAGTCGGCGATGGCCTGGCCTTTCACTGCCTTGAGAGGTCGGTATGTTATCGAGAATTCCATTAAGAGTAGGGCCCATTTAGCGAGCCGTCCCGATAGTATGGCTCTCGACATCAAATATTTAAGAGGATCCACTTTTGATATGAGATGGATCTCATGCGCCAAAGCGTAATGCCGAAGCTTCGTTATCGTGAAGATTAACGCCAGGCAGTGTTTTTCGATAGGGGGGTAGTTGTTTTCTGCCCCCAGGAGAACTCGGCTCAAATAATAGATAGCTCTATCCTTCCCTTGGTTGTTCTCCCGTGCCCATAGCGCGCCTAAAGAACCTTCAAGAGTTGTTGTGTATAAGATGAGAGGATTTTCCCTGACTGGAGCAGTCGGTACCGGCGGATTCTGCAGGTATTGCTTGATTTCGTCCAGTGCACTTTGGCATTTGCGATCCCAGATGAACGGGGTTCCCTTTTTCATCAGTGACTGTAAGGGCGGCATTTTCCGGAGAGATTAGCTATGAATCGCCGGATATACGCGAGCTTTCCTTGGAGAGACCGCAATTGCTTCAGAGTTCTTGGCGGAGACATTTCCATAATTGCATTGATCTTTGATGGATCTATTTCAATGCTCCGGTGTCGGATGATGAACCCCAGGAATTTGCCCGAGGAAAATCCAAATGCGTATTTGAGAGGGTTCATCTTCAGATTGTATTTTCGAAGACGCTGAAACACTATTTTCAAATGCTCCCAGTGTTCCTCGTGCGATTTGATTTTCACCACGAGGTCATCAATATAACATTCAACAATCTCATGTATGAGGTCATCAAAGATCTTTGTCATGGCCCTCTAGTAGGTAGCGTCGGCGTTCTTTAGACCGAAAGGCATCGCTTTATAGCAGAATACACCCAGAGGAGTCCGAAAAGCGGTATGCCTCTGTTCTTCGGGATGCATCTTTATTTGATTGTACCCTGATGACCCGTCCATGAAGGAAAAGACTTCGTGAATGGACGTGTTGTCGATCATTAGCTCAGTAATCGGTACGGGAAAATCATCCTTTGGACAGGCTTTGTTGAGATCCCGAAAGTCCACGCAGATGCACACCATCCCATTTTTCTTCATCACTGGGACAATGTTGGCGATCCAATCGGGTATTGAACTTCTTGGATGAAGCCAGAGTCGATTAGCTTCTTGACTTCGGCGTTGATACTCATTTCCAGTTTAAGCCGCATTCTTCTTAGTGCCTGTTTGACTGGCCTGACGTCCGGAAATATCGCTAGTTTATGCACAGCTATTTCCGGATCTAATCCCGGCATCTCGGAGTAGTTCCATGCGAAGTAGTCTTTATACTGCATGAGCACGTCTCTTAGCGTAACTACCTGTTCTTCGGACAACAGCTCACTGACGAACGTAGGCCTCGGGTCGTTTGCCGTCCCCAAGTCGATTTTCCTTAGGTTGTCCGCCGTGGTATGTATTCCATCTTCCAACTCTTTTGGCGCTGGTGGAAATTCCGAGATCAATTCCTCTTCGTCCTCGTTTTCGAAGCACCGGGAGAGGTCATCCATATTCTCGGGCACTCCTTCTTCTGACAGCATTATCACGTGACAGGTACGAGATCGTTTCCAAGACCGATGTTGATCTGGTTCTACTCTCGCCATATACGTTGCTTTTGGTACATGCTTTTGCGGTGGGACTACCCTCCAACTGTTGGATAGAGCGAACCTGCCGAGTTAATATTGGTTTTCGACCCAGTTTTTGAAGGTGAAGCAGTCTTCAAGAGGATGTCCTATCGCTCGGTGATAGGAGCAATAGTCTAGGTGATGAACCTCGTTTTCTTGATCGGAGTGCTTGGAATCCGGGAGCGTAATCATTTGATGTTTCATGACAAGATCGAATATCTTTCTTGTCTTGTCTTGGGGGAAAGAATATACTCGATCCATCTTCTTTATAAGAGACGGATCCCGGCTGCTCAATTTTCGATCGCGTGGCTTCTTGGACCCGCTTTGCCACTGTCAAACGTTTTTTCTGTTCTTTAGTTTGTTTTTGCCTCCGCGTCGGGTCTTTTGTATGACGGGCTGGCGACGAAAGGAATCGTCATTCTCCGTAGCCTGCTGAAGGAGGCACTGCGTCCTGGCTTTCTCGTAAATGGCCATTTCACGGTTGTGGTCATCCCGGACCTTTTGACCCGCTTCCCTTATTAGCTTGTCCATCTGTTCTTCAAACGACGGACTTAGCATTTTTACGGCAGGATCTCGTTTTGGTCCAATCACAGTGTTTTCTAACAGAGCATCTCCTTCTTCATCGAAGTCATGTATAACGTAGCAGCCATGGAATCGCTCCCGTTTCTTGGATCGAACATATCTAAACCCGATCGTTTCCATTCTCCCGTTGGGCAATTTTCGCTGAGTTCCGGGGACGTTCCAGATCCTGTTGTAGAACTGAGCTCGTTGAGCAGTCTGTTTGAAGGGTATGCCTTGGCGTCTTAACAGCCTTTTTAATCCTTCTATGTAGTATCTGGACACACGGATGGGCTGGAGCCTGTCAAGCGTAGAATCGGCACAATGCCAGATTTCTTTCTCCACTTTAGTTTCGGCGGATCGATAAAAGAAGGTTGCCTTTTCATCCTTTCGCCTAGGAGGGATGTAGAACGTCTGTGGCTCTTGCACACTATATGTCTCAAGCGCATCCATCTCTCTATAATGTTGCCATGGGACCATTGCGATTTGCAAACTCTGATTATCTCCAGTGAGGGCCTGCATCGATGGGCGGACCAAGAACATTGCGTTGACCTCGTCTTCAGAATCACTGCCAAAGACCAGAATAGGGATAGACGGTCCCGTCTTGTTGCATTGGGGTGGCCCCGAATAAACTATCTCTTCTTCCTCCTCAGTATTGCTCCCGAAGACTGGAATAGCGGTGATAGCTTTTTGCTTATTCTCCGGTTTATGGCATCTTTCCATGTCTTCAAAGTCTGGTAGGAAGTACTTGGTATCTTCATATTTGCGGACTTCGTTAACGGAGAATGGGTTTAGTTCCCCCGTCATAGTGTACTCAAGACCATCTTTGAAGTACTTCATACACTGATGTTGTGTAGAAGGGATGATATTGTATTCGTGTAGCCGAGGCCTACCGAGCAAGGCGTTGTAGCAAGTCTTGGCATCAATGACGTGGAACTTGATGTCAGTGACGAGCGACCTGAAGCGTAATGTCAGTATCACAGACCTGAGCGTCCGTGATGACTGGAAGTCGAACCCGAAGATGGTGATTTTATCTCGAGCTAGGTGCTGCACGCTCTTGCAAATTTCCTTTAGCACCCTCACGTTGAGAAGATTGACAGAGGACCCGTTGTCAATTAGGATCTTCCTTATCTTAATGTCATGGCAATACCCGGAGAAATAGAGGGGACGGTTATGCTCGCACGTTCCGAGGAGGAGATCTTCATCACCGAAAGTGATGTCAGCTGTGTGAACTTCTTCGAGCTTGTCCTTTATCTTTTCTTCGGTAAGGAAAGCTTAAAACTGTTCGGGCTCTTGTAGTACCCTGATCAGAGAATCTCGCGCCTCTTTAGACAATAGAAGGGCATCCAAAATGCTTAATCGTGAGGGTATCTTCCTCAGATGGGCCAGGACATTGTAATCCACTCTGCTCTTCTTAGGTGGGTCCTTGGCTGCAAGCTCTTCGACGACTCGATCATCGAGGGCGATATCCTCAGGGACCTTTTTCTTCCCTTTATCTTTTTTGTTCAATCCCTTGTTCATGGGTCCGAGATTCTTTTCAGGAAACGTGCGGTTATGCAGCTGAATATTCTCACAGTTCTTTATCTTTTCTTCTTTTCCTGAGGTGGATTTTTTGAAGAGAGGGCCGAGAGATACTTCTTCGTCAGAATCACTTCCGAAGGTGAGAATCTGTGATCCCTTGGTATCAACTATGTGACAGTTGCCAGCAGCTCTTTTATGCTCATCTGTCGTGATTCTCCATTCTCGACAAGATTTGCGCTTTATCCGCTTGAAATGTTGTCGGTGAGCGACGTACCCTTGCCACCACTTTTTAAAGGTCATGAACTCTTCAGTAGGGTGTGCAATTCTCTGGTGGTATAAGCAATAGTTAGGATGTATGTCTGCTTCGTCAAGGTGCGTATCCTCGGGGATATTTTCTTTAGGCGGTAGCAGCTTCATTCCCATGGCAAGGCTTTGGCAAACCGTTTCCTCGTCTTAAGCTTGATTTTGTTTGCCGCGGGTGCACTTTGATCTGGTTGGAGTGTTTCGTGATCCATCTCTACCATGACTTCTTCAAATTGACGCCGACGCCTGGCCTTTTCGAATATGGCCATTTCACGTTGTTGATCAGCCTTGCTCTTCTGACGGGCTTAGTTCAGCAGCATATCGATCATCTCGTCAAACGGTTCAAAGGATTTTGGCACCGCTCCTGCCCCCGGCTCCTCTATGTGAGCTCCTTCGTCATTTATGGATGAATGAGAGGTCATGTGACAACTTGCCACATAATCCTTGAATTCTTCTGGCGAGTCGTCTCCGTCGTCATTGTCATTTTCTCCGCTCTCAGGGATGTTATTGAGAAATTCTTGGAGCGTGACTAGGGTTCGCGCCTTCTGATTATATTCTTCCAGTACGTCAATCTGCTTTTGCAGGTCCATGCGCTTGTCATCAGGCTTCATGGGATTTTTGGTCTTCTTCTTCCTTTTCGAAGATTTTGACGGCTGGGCCTGGGCGTTTTGCCCATTGCTACCAATTCTTAGCGTCGGGCACGGTTTCAGAATTCCTTCAGTGACCTCGGGTTCCAGTGGGCTTTTCCATCTAATCGCCGGGCATGTTTGAAGATCCTTCAACATTCTTTTTTTTTGGCTGAAAGAGCGACCACCCATGGAGCTTCTTCTATAAATGTGCATGATGCTCCCGACGTGTCTACCCTTTTAGGAGCGTGTGGCTGCGACGGGCTTACCTTCCAGTTCTCGGACAGTGCAAATTTACCCTGTTGGTATTGGTCCTCGATCCAGCTTATGAAGACGAAGCAATCTTCAATTGGGTGGCCTACTACTCGGTGGTAGGGTCAGTAATTGGGATTGTTGACGTCACCTGGCTACTGTGGGCATCTCGGATCTGGCAGAGTGATGAGTCTGTTGCGCACCGCCAGTTCGAACAGTCTCCTTGTTTTATCCCGAGGGAACGAGTAAGGACGTTTTAACTTTTCATTGATAAATCGTTGTCTGTCGTTTCGGCGATCAGCTGGTTTTGGACCACTCGGCTGTTGCTGAGCATTGGCGACAAAGGTCGCTTTCCCTTTCCCTTTTTCATTCCGAGTCTCTGTCTTTAAAGAGGAAGACCTATGGCCCATCTGGTCCATTTAGGCCAGCTTATCAATCAAGGCCTAGAAGGTGGTTGGCTTGAAAAATATCATGAATTGGGATATGGTCGTCTGCGGATCAAGGGTTCCCAAAAACATGCCCGCCGCAGGGGCTTCTTCTATGCGTTGTTCGCACTTCGCCCATAGGTTGCACTACCGAATTGCATACTGAACCCATGTCTCCCCCGGCTTCACCCTGGCATTGATCGATGACGTGATTGGGGTGCGTTCGTTGGTGCTTGCAAAACGCTGGGTGAATAACAACTCCATCTCTGTAAATATTTTGACGGAGTCGTTCTAAAGCTCCGAATACCATTCAAAGGTCGTCTCCGCTAGGCTACCGACGAATTGGCGAAGCAGTAGCTTATCGTCCCCTCCAGTATTGCCGCACAGAGCTCTGAATTGAGCGGCATGTTGATGGGGATTTCATGTTCCCTTGTACACGTGGAACTTAAGAATTGTGTATCCTGGCGGGTACTTAATCTGATCGTACCAACTGGGATAGGGTCGCCCAGTTGTGACGACTTGGCCAGCAGTTTCGTTCGCTTGATGGGCTCGTATCTGTTGAGCTATATAATCATCGAGCACAGCTTTCAAGATTGTTTCCTCCTTTGCTTCTGAAAAGGCCGGAAGTGGGTTTGATGTCTCCCCTCTGTCTTCTTCAATGATCACCGGAGGCTCCTCCGCTGGAGGGTCCGGCTGGACCATCATGCCCACCATGTCCTGGAACAATAGCGCCATTTGTTTTATGTTGGCCGCTTGTTCCGCGGCTTATTTATCTTTCTTCTCGAGCATTCTGTAGAGGAACTCGGCATCGGTTTCCTGTTCCTGACGCTGCTCCAACGATATTTCTGGGCTTTCTTTTGGCCCAGTGAGTGCGGCCATCTTCGTTAGCATATCTTGGAGCTTTTGCTGTTGTTTCTCCTGAGCCTTTGTCACAGACCGTGTGATTGGTCGATGGCCCGTGGAGATACGGCTATCCTCTTTTCCGGACTCTATGTAAATAGTGTGCACTATCATTCCCCCAGGCTTGGGGCGTTTGGAATCAGTGCCCTTGAGATTGGTCGCAGACACGGGGATTTTATCCGGCCTTCTTCTTTTGTATGCGGTCGAAGTTAATGGGGCCGTTGCAGCAGGCAGCCAAGCAGACGACACCTTCTGTGGTATGACAGAATGGTCCTTCTCTTGCCGAACCTTCTTCTTCTTCTGTCGGTGGGGGCAGTTTGGTCAACTACAGAGTCTTAGACTCTTCGCCAGACCCTATGGATTTTGGAGGACAACCGCTGAGAAGGTTGTTCTGACTTCGGCTTTGTAACGTTCTCCACAGGTGGAGGAGTCTTCTTCAGTGTAGCGGTTGGAGAGTTCTTGTGCACCCTCTTGAGTGGTTCAAAACTGTTCCCAGTTGGAACAGCGGTATCAATTTCCACCATTGGAGCTTGCGGAGTCAATCCAGAAGGGGAACTGCCCCAGCTTTCCTCACTCGGCGCCAGTGGCGACATCGAGCATGTCTTGCAGATGGGACTGGCTCAGTTACGGGGTAGCTTCATCGTGCTTCATGCTTTGATGAGAAACTGCTGTTGGTGCCAGCCTGTCGAAAACTGACGTCCGTTGAGAAGGAACGTCCAGCCTGTCGAAGACTGACTTTTGGGCAGGGGAAGCTGCCTTGGTGACTTTGCCTGAAGCGGGAGTTAGAGCGGCCAGTCTTGCAAAGATTGATCCTTTAGCAGGAGAAGCCGCTTTGGCGATTTCCTCTACTTGAGCCAGAATGGCTATCCGCTTTAGGATAACCCCTTCGGGTATTGCAGGCTTCTTCGTGGGACCACTTAAGCTCAGGCTCAGCCTGTCGAAGACTGATGCAGTAGACTTGGAATTGGACGACTCATTAAGAAGGGCCGTGGTAGTGGTAAGCCGATCAAAGATCGACTTCTTCGGAGCTTCCTATGATGGTACTGGTGCGTTGAAGCTTATCGGCGGGAGCATGGTCCCGAAGAACAGTCCAATGGTGGCATGGGTCACCTGTTCCACTAGCATGGCGAAGATGGAGGCCACTTGGGGCCCATAAGTCACTCCTCCGGCGAGGACGGAGTGGGAGTTGTTGTTGCAACTGGTGCAGTTGGAAGCCATTTTCTCTGCACGGGAGCAAGACACCAAATCTTAGTACCTCGAATCCAAGGGAAACCATATTAAACCGTGATTCGTTCGCGAACACGACACCCGAAGTGTTGAGTGGAAAGAGGAAAAGGTCCCACCGGGCGTGCCAGAATCTGTTCACCGCCGAAAGACGCGACCGGGACGTTGGGACATCGGGCCTGAATTTTAGGGGGCAGATGCTATTTGATTTTATCCGTCCACCTCTTCGAAGATGCCAAGTTGATTTATGGCACCGTGTATCGGAGGTTTAGATGGATGCGGCCGTTGTAGCAGACTTTGTCAGATTCCCCTCGTTTATGAGGGGGTTTTGATTGTGGGGACGCTCTTCCCTGCAGGCGCAAGCCCCTGCAGTTAATTACGCTACCGCATAGCGGTAACCACTTTCTCCTTCTCCAGATGGTCACTTCGTATCGTGTGTGTTTGTTTTATTTTTGGTTGCCCGTGGATTGTATACGGAGACTAATTTATGTTGTCGCCCGTAGGGCGTGGATTAGTCCAAATCCGTATTTTCTTAGATTTGGGTTTGGGTTGGTTTAAGGATCGGTAATCTTATTTTAGACTAAAGTCAACTCAAACGTTTGTTGAGAATACGTTAGTCTAATTTTAGACTAAGATCTACTCAACAGGATTTTGGGATCATTTAGATCCAACGAAAAAGTATTTGGACTCTATCGTTTTAGTTTAGGGACGTTGTGGTCCATTGGTTTTAAGGTCATCGTAGTCCATGGAGTTTAAGGACTTCATAGTCCATGTTTAAATATGTCGTAGTCTGTAGGGTTTAAAGACATCATAGTCTATAGGGTTTAAAGACGTTATATTCTGTGGGGTTCTGGTTTAGCCAATTTTGGGATGCACCAAAAGTTATTGGTTATTGGGACCCTCCACCTCTCTGAAGATGTTGAAGAATTACAACGACACGTATCAGAGGTATAGAGATGTACCCTTGAACCAGTGAACATTCATCAAAGATTTGATAATCTTGTTTGGGACCGAGTCCAATAAAGAGCGCATAGGCTTAGTTGATTATGAGTTTGGCTAACTTGGGCTGAGCCCACTTAGTCTCTGTCATTTCTTTTTTTTATAAAGTGTTAGACACTTGTTAGGACATAGTCCTTTCTCAGTGCTAATACCGCTAAACATTTATTGGGGTACTGACATCCACTTTCTTTTTTTTTTGTTTTTTTATTGAGTGTTGAACACTCTTTATAGCGCGCTGGGGCTTTATTTATAGGGCGCTTTGTAATTCCTTAGCGTCCACGTGAGGAGCACATGGAGTGTTACGGCGCTTCTTATAAAAGGGCGTGTTCCCACCAAAATTTTTGGCCAAAAGCTACTTGTTCCCTTGCAAAAAAGGGGGGAGAATCCTCAAAAAATAGGCATCACATGCTCACACGTGACTAGGCCTCACGTGCAGACACGTGACCATTTACAGGAAAAGCTTGTAGACACAGAACAAAATAAACAAATTGGAAAAGCTGTGTTGGTGGGGGTTGTTGGGGTAAAAATTTACACCCCCGTTGACCGAGTCAAAGTCAAGGTCAACCCCAAGCCAGGTGGGCCCAAGCCCAGGTCAAGCGGGCCCATGCCCAAGTCGAGCCCGCGGCCAGCCTCCTCCATGCTAAAATATAGATCATGTAATAAATAATTTTCATGTAATTTTTTATACATGGATGTATGTAAAATGGGCATAAAGCCAAATTTTTGTAAGCCCATGGCTTATGTGCAAAAATGAAATGGCACATGAGCCATGGGATAGGCAAAGATGCCATTTTTGTAAAGCCCAAGGGGCTATATAGTAAATATGTAAGCCTATATAAGGAAAAATGATGATGAATAAAAAAGTAACACTTTTTCATTCCCCCAAAACTAGGGTTCTTTGTGCCTCCTGCTCCTTCTCCAAGGTTCTAAACCTTCTCATTTCTTTGAATTAAGTCAAGAGTTTTACTCTTTCTTTTCCAAAACTAAGTAGTTTTCCACCACAAAACCCACAAAGGGGAACTCAGATCTTCCATCAGATCTTAAAAAGGAGTGATTTTTTTTTAAAATCTCCTACTTCTCGATATTCAAGATCCGGCCAAACAACAGGAGGAAGAAGAAGAACCCCTTCATCAGCTTCAAAACATCCTAGGAGTTTAACTCCATATATATAAAACAACAAATATTTCCTTTTTGAAGCATTGCTTCTGTTTCTTAGGCTAAAAGCCTTCTTTTCTCGCCGGCGCTCAAGCGCAGAGCGCCCGCGTGTCGACACGTGGTGCGCTTGCGCTCCAGCGCAAGCGCAAGTCGCCACCGTGCCGACACGTGGCGCGCTTGCGCTCAAGAGCAGCTCGAGCGCAAGTCACCCCGGTGCCGACACGTGGAGCGCTTTCTCTCCTGCGCAAGCGCCCGAGCGCAAGTCGTCCCCGTGTCGACACGTGGCACTCTAGCGCCTGAGCGCACAGCACCTAGGCCCACAACGTCCAAGGTGCTGCCCCACGCATCCTTTGGATGTCTTTCCCCCCTATTTTTATGTACATACATATATATATACATATGTATCCATATTTATACACACACATACTCCGCGACACTGTCCCTGTTAGAAAATAATTTCTAACGGGACGCTGCCCCGCACCCCGCAAGGGGGCTGCTAGCTCTCTTGACCCCCAGCCTACTATCCGGGTAGCGGGACCCCCGTAAAAAACTCTGTGTGGCTCCCGATATATCCAAACCCCCCTTTCAAAACACAACACACGTACACTGCACATTGAGTTCGCATGACCATTTTAACCCGTTAATCGGAGGTTCCCTCGCCCCAAAGGCGAGGGGTAATTAACGGCAGCTTAGTCCGCGGCTGCCGGAGATTCGGATCCCCACAATCAATAAACCCCGGCCTACCCTAGGCAGGGGGAATCTGTAGTATACGCCTGACAAGCGCGCGCGTATTCCCATCTCAATAGGGTGACGAAAAACACCCTAAGGTTCTGGCACGCCCGGTGGGACCAATCTCTCCTCCCATATTTCGGGTTAAGCGTTCATGCGAGCTCAATCAATATACATACCTGTATTTATACTAAAAATAATGCTTTTTCATGCAGATTTTCAAGCAATCACCTTCCGACGATGTCTTCGATGATGAACTCAGCTCCCGTCTCCTACACGATGAGGATAGACTCTAGGACGGTCCTTCCGGTCAGTCTCGGGCGACAATGGGAGGAGCCGCTGCTACCATTCGGCTCTATTATGTTCATGCCAGTTGGCGCCATCCCAGCTCCTCAAGCCCCGGTGGCAGACAAACCGGTCTCGAAAGGCAGGAGACCAAATGTGGTGATCTCCAGGGCGCCCCAACCCAAACGCAAGTCGTTGTCTGAACGACTTTCCTTGGCCCCAGCTGGGGGCAAGGCCATCAACACCAACAAAGCTACAACGCATCCCGAGCAAGCTCCAGCGGCACCCCTGACAAATGCTCGATCGGGTGTCTTCTCTAAGCTCCCCGCTGATCAACTCACAATGGCTTCCCGGGTAGCGGATGCCCGCCAAGCCTTCAAAATCGAGAAGCTGAGGGAGAAAAGGCTCAGATATAGAGCCAACAAAAGGGCTAGGGCTCCTGCCAGGCTGAACCTCATGAGGTTCGAAGAACAGGGTTACCCCGCCGAAGATGAGGAAATGGCTGGGTATGTGGTCCACACTGTCTACACGGTGGGCACGCGCAGCAAGAGCAAGGACGGGGGGCTACCACATCTCAAACCCAATCTGGCTTGAATGTGGTGGCCGCTTCTCGAGAACAGCTGCCTCTGCTGGGTGATGAAAACCCTCTTGATGAGGATGATAGGCGGAAAGACCCTTCGGTCCATGAGGAGACGGGCTCGGAAAGCGAAGAAGAGCCGACTTTCCTCCCCAGGACCGCGGAACAAGAGCTGCTTCAAGAGCTCCGAAAGCAGCTCAGAAACAAAGACAAGGAGATGGACAAACTCTACTCCAAAATTGATGACTTGACGAATGTCGTGATGCAGCTCACGGCCCGACTTGCCTCTCAGCCGCCCAATCAAGCGGAGGGCTCTGCTCGTGAACCGGGAAATGGTGTCCCAAAGCAGCCGACGCCTATTCCCTCAAATCCAAAAGTGGGCGAACTACATGAAAACCGGTCGCATCCTATCTCGGGAAATGTCTTGGCTACCGATGACAGTAGCCCGCTAACTCAAGATCAAATCATGGATTTGGTTGCCAGCAAAGTCAAAACATTGGTGGCCGAAGCCGAAGCGCAAAAAGATATCAGCAGTAGTGGGAGACCATATCCTGCTCAGTATGATCTGGTAGAATTTCCTAGCGGCTATGTCATCCCCAAATTCGGAAGATTCGATGGGACGGGAAATGCGAATCAGCATATCGCCCACTTCAAAGCCTCATGCGGGAACACTGGGGGCAATGATGCGCTTCTCTTCCGCCAGTTCGTTAATAGATTGACCGATGTTGCTTTCGACTGGTACGCGAGCATACCGGATGACTCCGTCACAACTTTTGTCCAAATGGACTCTCTGTTTCGGCAGAGGTTCATGAGCGTCAGCGATAAGATTACCATTGCCGAGCTCGTAAGGACCAAGCCCAAGAGCGACGAAAGCAGCAAGGATTTTATAACCCGATGGTACAATCTCTCCGTCAAATGCGAACCGCCGATAGAGCAGGACCAATCTGTCAGTCTCCTCGTCGGAAATCTCAACAATTGGATGGCCCCGTTTTTATGCACCGCGGGTCTCAAAACATTCCAAGAGCTGACCAGGAAAGTCCAGATGCTAGAGCGCTCAAAATAGGAGTCCTCCTCGGATTCTTAAAATAACAATAAGTCCTGGAGAAACCGGAAGGACGATAATCGCAAAGGCGGAAACTCCAATGATTCTGAATCTTTCAATACTTCGGCTAACCGAAATAAGCAAGGGGTGAGCGGACCTAGCGCCAACCAGCCTCGGAAGCCAATGTTCGGAGAGGGAGGAGAATCTCCACTGAAAGAGAAGCTGGATAAGGTCTATTCCTTCAGAAAGGACAAAATCCGTAAAATATTCAAAGACGCCCTGAAGAACGGTCTACAACTTCCAGAGTCAAAAAGACCGCAGGAAGCGAATAGGACCGACGACCCCAAATACTGCCCCTATCACAGAGTGATAGGTCATGCCATTGAGGACTGCTTCGTCTTCAAAGATTGGGTCGAAAAGCAATACAAGGCAGGAGAGATAGAACTATCCAAAGGCGTGTTAACAAACAGTCAAGCTGCAACCGCCAATTTCATACAAATGGAGACCGAAGTTCTTCGTGAAACCGATTCTCTCAGACATCTGCCTTTCTCTGAGAACAGTCGACCACCACGTCATTAAACTGGGAACAGTCGACCTCTAAGTCGTTAAACTGGGAATGTAAAAAAAATATGTGTATATAAAAAAAATGTGTAAATAAAAGAAAAATAAAGAAAAGCCGAAATGATGGGGCAACTCGCAATAAAAATCAGCGAGTAAAAATAAAAATGAAAATAAAGCCGAAATGATGGGGTAACCGCGAATAAAAACCGAAATGATGGGGCAATCGCGACCTTCGCGATAAGAAAAGCTAAAATGATAGAGCAATCGCAGTAAAACAAAAACAAAAACAAAACGAAAAAAAACGGCGAATGATGAGTCGCTCCTGGTACCATATTCCAGTGCAGCGATGCAGACGCCAACCAAAATCCAATTTCCCAAAATTCTCCCGGCCCTACGGCCAGTCCCCGAATTGACTACCGTATACAATCCACGGGCTCAAATAATTCTCATCATACCCATGCCCCACCGTAATCACCAGTTACGCGGCTGGTCTCCGCCTTTGGAATTATGCTTCATTGGAAAGACCCACTCATGTGTCCTCACGATGCATGAGGAGAACAAACCTTCGTGAGATCCTTACGACTCACCAAGGAAAAACACACTTAGGAGTCCACACGACTCTTAAGGAGAAAATACACCTGCGGGATCCTTACGACTCGTAGGGAGAAAATGCTTTTATGGGACCCTCACGGCCCATAAAATTGAAAAGTCTTAGGTGATAGGGATCTAAACCTGTCTCCTAAGCCATCGCTCCCCAATCCCCAAGCGGCGAATGATGAGTCGCTCCTGGTACCATATTCCAGTGTAGCGATGCAGACGCCAACCAAATTCCAAATCCCATACCCCAACGGCGAATGATGAGTCGCTCCTGGTACCATATTCCAGTGCAGCGATGCAGACGCCAACCAAATTCCAAATCCCATACCACCACGGCGAATGATGAGTCGCTCCTGGTACCATATTTCAGTGCAGCGATGCAGACGCCAACAATGTCCCAAATTTTTTCCGGCCCTACGGTTTGGATCATACATCCTGCAAAACCGTATACAATCCACGGGTGTAAAACAATCCCAATTCCTCCCAAGTCCTACCGGTGAGACCACATTCAAAGTCCCACCGGCGGTGAAGATTCAAAAAAAAAAGAAAGGTATGTCCACAAGCAAAATGGGCACGGATGAAAACCCGAAAGGGCTCCGTGAGTAAAAACAGCAGGACTGCCGGCGAGTTTGTGAAAACCCGAAAGGGCGCAAACTCGTGAAAAAGAGATGAAATGCACTTGCAAAGTCCTCTCGACTTTGTGAGGAGAAAATTCCCGCGTGAGATCCTTACGACTCACAAAGGAGCAACACACTTGGGAGTCCCCACGACTCCCAAGGAGAAAATACACTTACGGGATCCTTACGACCCGTAGGGAGAAAATGCTTTGTGAGACCCTCACGGCTCACAAAATTGAAAAGTCTTAGGCGATAGGAACCTAAAACCTGTCTCCTAAGCCATCGTTTTCTAATAAGCAAACGCAAATGATGATTCGCTCCTGGTACCATATTCCAGTGTAGCGATGCTGATGCCAAACAAAAAAAAACACCAATTCCCAAATCCTTTCATGACAAATGATGATTCGCTCCTGGTACCATATTCCAGTGTAGCGATGCTGATGTCAACCCAAATCAAATCAAACCAACAACCTCTACGGCGGAATCATGCTCCGTCCCAGAATTTACCCCGTGTCAAAATCATGCTTCGCCTCGGAATATCTACCTTCCCTTCCAGAATTATGCTCCGCCTCGGAATCAAATCAACCAACAAGCTCTATGTCGGAATCATGCTTCGTCACAGAATATACACCCCGTGTCGAAATGATGCTTCGCCTAGGTGTATCTGCCTTCCCTGTCGGAATTATGCTTCGGCTCGGAATCAACCAACGACCTCCTCGTCGGAATTATGCTCCACCTCGGAATCAAATCAACCAACAAGCTCTGCATCGGAATCATGTTTCGTCACAGAATATGCACCCCGTGTCGAAATGATGCTTCGCCTAGGTGTATCTGCCTTCCCTGTCGGAATTATTCTTCGGCTCGGAATCAACCAACGACCTCCTCGTCGGAATTATGCTCCACCTCGGAATCAAATCAACCAACCAGCTCTGCGTCGGAATTATGTTTCGTCTCAGAATACACCCCGTGTCGAAATCATGCTTCACCTCGGTATACCTGCCTTCCCTGTCGAAATTATGCTTCGTCTCGGAATCAAGTCAGCCAACAAGCTCTGCGCCGGAATCATGCTCCGTCTCAGAATATACCCCGTGTCGAAATCATGCTTCGCCTCGGAATATTTTCCTCCCTTGTAGGAATTATACTTCGCCTAGGAATCTACCTCTGCATCGAAATCATGCTTCGGTCAGAATGTCTGCCGATCATCGGAATGATGCTCCGATCTTTGGAATTATGCTCCGCTCTTCGGAAAGATGCTCAGAACTCTGGAATCATGCTCCGCTCTTCGGAATCATGCTCCGATCATCGGAATGATGCTCCGATCTCTGGAATTATGCTCCGCCCATCGGAACGATGCTCCGATCTCTGGAATTATGCTCCGCTCTTCGGAAAGATGCTCCGAACCCTGGAATTATGCTCCGCGCAAATCGGAATGATGCTCTGAATCCTGGAATTATGCTCCGCCCTTCGGAACGATGCTCCGAATCCGGGAATTATGCTCCGCTCTTCGGAAAGATGCTCCAAACTCTGGAATTATGCTCCGCAAATCGGAATGATGCTCCGACCCTGGACTTATGCTCCGCGCTTCGGAATGATGCTCTGACATTGGAATTATGATCCGCGAATCGGAATGATGCTCCGATCCTTGGGAATCATGCTCCCCGGGATGATGCTTCGCCTCCGGAATGATGTTCCACCTTGAAGTTCAGCTTCAAGATCCATCAATTTCATGCACACAACTCAAATGTGCGGTGTGCATTTATTGATGGGGGGCACTTTGTTGGGGTAAAAATTTACACCCCCGTTGACCGAGTCAAAGTCAAGGTCAACCCCAAGCCAGGTGGGCCCAAGCTCAGGTCAAGCGGGCCCATGCCCAAGTCGAGCCCGCGGCCAGCCTCCTCCATGCTAAAATATAGATCATGTAATAAATAATTTTCATGTAATTTTTTATACATGAATGTATGCAAAATGGGCATAAAGCCAAATTTTTGTAAGCCCATGGCTTATGTGCAAAAATGAAATGGCACATGAGCCATGGGATAGGCAAAGATGCCATTTTTGTAAAGCCCAAGGGGCTATATAGTAAATATGTAAGCCTATATAAGGCAAAATGATGATGAATAAAAAAGTCACACTTTTTCATTCCCCTAAAACTAGGGTTCTTTATGCCTCCTGCTCCTTCTCCAAGGTTCTAAACCTTCTCATTTCTTTGAATTAAATCAAGAGTTTTACTCTTTCTTTTCCAAAACTAAGTAGTTTTCCACCACAAAACCCACAAAGGGGAACTCAGATCTTCCATCAGATCTTAAAAAGGAGTGATTTTTTTAAAAATCTCCTACTTCTCGATATTCAAGATCCGGCCAAACAACAGGAGGAAGAAGAAGAACCCCCTTCATCAGCTTCAAAACATCCTAGGGGTTTAACTCCATATATATAAAACAACAAATATTTCCTTTTTGAAGCATTGCTTCTGTTTCTTAGGCTAAAAGCCTTCTTTTCTCGCCGGCGCTCAAGCGCAGAGCGCCCGCGTGCCGACACGTGGCGCGCTTGCGCTCGAGCGCAAGTCGCCCCGGTGCCGACACATGGAGCGCTTGCGCTCCAGCGTAAGCGCTCGAGCGCAAGTCGCCCCCGTGCCGACACGTGGCGCGCTTGCGCTCAAGAGCAAGCACTCGAGCACAAGTCGCCCCGGTGCCGACACGTGGAGCGCTTGCGCTCCAGCGCAAGCGCTCGAGCGCAAGTCGCCCCGGTGCCGACACGTGGCGCGCTTGCGCTCAGGCGCAAGCGCTCGAGCGCAAGTCGCCCCGGTGCCGACACGTGGAGCGCTTGTGCTCCTGCGCAAGCGCCCGAGCGCAAGTCGCCCCCGTGCCGACACGTGGCACTCTAGCGCCTGAGCGCACAGCACCTAGGCCCACAGCGCCCAAGGTGCTGCCCCACGCATCCTTTGGATGTCTTTCCCCCCTATTTTTATGTACATACATATATATATACATATGTATACATATTTATACACACACATACTCCGCGACACTGTCCCTGTTAGAAAATAATTTCTAACGGGGCGCTGCCCCGCACCCCGCAAGGGGGCTGCTAGCCCCCTTGACCCCCAGCCCGCTATCCGGGTAGCGGGACCCCCGTAAAAAACTACACACGTACACTGCACATTGAGTTCGCATGACCATTTTAACCCGTTAATCGGAGGTTCCCTCGCCCCAAAGGCGAGGGGTAATTAACGGCAGCTTAGTCCGCGGCTGCCGGAGATTCGGATCCCCACAATCAATAAACCCCGGCCTACCCTAGGCAGGGGGAATCTGTAGTATACGCCTGACAAGCGCGCGCGTATTCCCATCTCAATGGGGTGACGAAAAACACCCTACAGGGGTCACGTGCCCACACGTGATCAGGTCTCACGTGCAGACATGTGACCATTTACAAGCAATGCTTGTAGACACATAACAAAATAAACAAATTGGAAATGCTGTGTCAGTAGGGTCACGTGTCAACACGTGACCAGGTCTTACGTGCAGACACGTGACCATTTACAGGAAAATCCTGTAGACCCGCAGAGAAATCAGTGTCTTTGCAGGCATACCTCGATTCGTCTCAACTCCGAGGAAATCAGCGTCCTTGGCAAAAACCTCGATTCAGGGAAATCAGCATCCTTGACGAGAGCATCTCGATTCGCGTCGACCTGCAAGGAAATCAGTGTCTTTGCAGGAATACCTCGATTCGTCTCAACTCCGAGGAAATCAACGTCCTTGGAAAAAATCTCGATTCAGGGAAATCAATGTCCTTGACGAGAGCATCTCGATTCGCATCGACCCGTAAGGAAATCGGTGTCTTTGCAGGAATGCCTCGATTCGTCTCAACTCCGAGGAAATCAGTATCCTTGGCAAATACCTCGTGTTTCGCCCAATCAGAGCAAAGCTCTGTTCGAATTCAAAATTCAAATTTTTGAAGCAGAGCTTCAAGTCCTGCGCGCAGCGCCCAAGAAAGCGCACCCAATCAGAGCAAAGCTCTGATTGAAGGAAGCAACGCTTCAACTGCACTGCACGCTGCGCTGCGCAACACGCGTCAGCGCAGTTGCGCTGGCGCAGTTGCGCTGCGCTCTGCGCTGCGCGACACGCGTCAGCGCAGATGCGCTGGCGCAGTTGCGCTACGCTCTGCGCTGCGCGACACGTGTCATGCGCTGGGGCATCTGCGCCAAACTGAATTAAGATTTTTATGAAATCTTTTCTGTTCTTTCCAGAACTAGAAGACTTTCTTCGGCCTTTGGATCAAAGATCCAACGGTGGGAAAACTCCCAAAAATCATTCAGGAAAGATCCCGTTAACAAATTCAACAGATTTGTGGTCACTATAAATAGGACCCTAAGCCTCAATTCAAAGGCATCAAGAATTTTCTCGAAAAATCAAGAACCCTAAACAGAGAAAACTCCAAAAAAAAAGGTAAAGAACCTTCATGAGGTAGAAAAAAGGCCTTCTAATAGATCATTGATCTAAAAATAAGATCAATGATCTTTATAAAAAAAAAACAGTGCTTTGCACTTCTTGTGAACCTTCGGTTCTGTAAAAACAATAAAAATAATAAAATAATAAAAGAATAGTGCTTTGCACTTTTAAGAACCTCTGGTTCTTCGAATAAAGAAAAATTTATTTTTCTTTGATCTAATTTAGACGAAGAAATTAAACAGTGCTTTGCACTTCCCTTCTTGAATCTAAAAGATTCTTAGTGCTTTGCACTTCCAAGTTGCGCCGTTGCGCTCTTAAGAGAGCGCCACGTGTCGGCTATAAAACCACTTGCGCTAAGCGCCCTTAAGATAGAGCTTTGCTCTCTGGAATTAGCGCAACTCGCTGAGAGCGCGCCACGTGTCAGCAGCGCAATAGCGCAGCGCAACAGCGCAACGCGCTGCGCTAGTGCGTTTGCACTCATCAGAGCACGACACGTGTCATCACCATATGGACTTGCGCTCATTACTTAGCGCAAAGCGCAGATGCATTAAAAAGGGCCAAGCCCAATTAAGAGAAGGCCTAACAGGCTCAATAAAGCGCAAATGCATTATTTTAAGGGGCAGAGCCCAAATCAAAACAGATGCTTTGCATCATTTATAAATGGGCAGAGCCCAAACAGATCTCCAGAATGCTATGCATTTTACAAGGGGCAGAGCCCAAATCAAAACAGATGCATTGCATCATTCAGAAATGAGCAGAGCTCAGAATAAATTGATGCTCTGCAGAGCCTAAATGCAGTGCATTACTTAATAAAGATGTTGAATTGGACTTAGCCCAATTTTGGCCATAAGTCCTTAAATTAAATTGACTGAGCAAAATTGCTCTTCTAAATCAATTTATATCCGGTTCGAGGGTACATCTCCGAACACCTTTGACATCCGTCGTTGTAATTCCTCAACGACGTCAAAGAGGTGACGGGTCCCAACGACCATACATCGATATGGACTGCGGGGTCCTTAAACTCGTGGACCGAGATGTCCCTAAACTAATATTGGACCGAGATGTCCCTAAACTAATATCGGACCGAGATGTCCCTAAACTAATATCGGACCGAAACGTCCTTAAACTAATATCGGACCGAAACGTCCCTAAACTAATATCGGACCGAGACGTCCCTAAACTAATATCGGACCGAGACGTCCCTAAACTAATTTCGGACCGAGACGTCCCTAAACTAGCATCGGACCACTACGTCCTTAAACTGGCATCGGACCGAAATGTCCATAAACTAACATCGGACCAAAATGTCCATAAACTAACATCGGACCGAGACGTCCCTAAACTAATAATGGACCACTACGTCCCTAAACTAGCATTGGACCACTACGTCCCTAAACTAGCATTGGACCACTACGTCCTTAAACTGGCGACGGACCGGAACGTCCCTAAACTAATAATGGACCACCACGTCTCTAAAACTGGCGACGGACCGCCATGTCCCTAAACTGGCACAATAGGGCCCAAACACTCTGTTGTTGGATCTAAATGGTCCCGTCTAAGTTGATCTTAACCCCAAATAGGGTTAACGTGTCCTTAGACATTTAAATAAACGATAAAACTCCAAATCAACTTTGGTTCATTGGTACATCTCTGAACTCCCCAGACGCCTGTCGTTGTAATCCCTCAACGATGTCAGAGAGGTGACGAGTCCCGACGGCCGGATAATTAAATCAATCATGATGTTAAGTTGATCTTAGTCTAAAATAAGACTAACGTATCCTTAACGAACGTTTAAGTCGATCTTAGTCGCAACGCGACTAATGTATCCTTAAACTAAAAACACCAAACCCAAATCTAAGTAAATACGGATTTGGACTAATCCACGTCCTACGGGCGACGGCATTACTCAGTCTCCGTATACAATCCACGGGCAACCACGAACAAAACAAACATACACGACACGAAGTGAAATTCTGGAGAAGGAGAAAGTTGTTACCGCGACGCGGTAGCGTAATTAACTGCAGGGGCTTGCGCCTGCAGGGAAGAGCGTCCCCACAATCAAAAACCCCTCACCTTGAGGGGGAATCTGACGAAGTCTGCTACATCGGCCGCATCCGTCTAAACCTCCGATACAAGGTGCCATAAATCAACTTGGTATCTTCGGAGAGATAGACGGATAAAACCAAATAGCATCTGCCCCGAACCTCAGTGCCAGGACTTCAGCAGTCCTGTGCGACCGCCGTTCGGAGGGGAACAGATTCTGGCACGCCCGGTGGGACCTCTTCCTCTTTCCACTCCACACTTCGTGTGTCGTCTTCGCGAACCAATCGCGGTTTGTTAAATGATTGCCTTCGGATTTCAAGTTGCTAAGATTTGGTCTTTTGTTTGGTACAGAACTCAAGCATTCAATGGCCACCAACTGCACCAACTGCTCGAAGTGCAACTGCAACGGACGCTCCACCTCACCTAGAGGTGTAGCATATGGGCCCCAGGCGGCTTCCTTCCTGACTCTGTCGGTAGGCCAGGTGACTCAGGCCACCACCGGCTTGTTCTTCGGGACCATGGTCCCACCTACAAGCTTCTCTGCGCCGATATCCGCACCAGAAGCGAACAAGAAGTCGGTATTCGACCGGCTCACTGTTACCACGACCCCTGTCAACGGGTCGCCTGCTACTGAACCAACAGCCTCCGTTTTCACTAGGCTGGGTCAGAACTATAAGGTGGCTGTCCCAAAGAGGGCAACGGCCGCTGCTTTGAAAGTCGTTAAAGGGGCTTCTCCTATCAGAGAGTCAGTCTTCACAAGATTGACGGTTCCTACTCCTCCCCCAGCTGGTCAGAAGGCATCAGTCTTTGATAGGCTGACATCAACAATTACCCCACGCTCAAACAGGGGGCAACAAGAGACCATCTCAATCTCCGAGCCAATCCCAGCGGCTCGTTGTGCGCGACGTCGCCATTGGCAGCGAGTAAGGAGGGCAGGGGGCAACTCCCTCTCAGGGCTAACCCCACCTGCTCCAGTGGTGGAGGTCGATGCTGCTGTTCCAACTGGGAACAGCTTTGAATTGCTGAAGAAGGTGAGAAAGAACTCCCCGGTTGCCACATTGAAAAAGTCTCCTCCACCCATGGAAAAAGCTCCGGAGACGAAACACGAACAGCCCCCTCAACGGTTGTCGTCGAAAATTTATAAAGTTTGGTGGAGGGTTCAAGACTCCGTGATTGACTCAGACCACTTCCGTCGCCAGAACAGGGCAAGGGTGGAAAAAGACAAAAACCGCCCCGCTAAACAACAGGGGGCAACAAATGCTAGGATGCCCGCTTCAACGGCTCCTTCAGCCTCAAAGGCCCATAAAAGGAAGAGGCCAGAAAAAGCTCCCATGACGCTGATAAAGTCTAAGAGCGGTGAACCTAAACGCCCCAAGTCAGGGGGCATCACAGTTCATACGGTCTATATGGCTTCGGGGAAAGAAGAAAGTCGTACTTCTATGGGTCACCGACCGCTTACCCGGTCAGTGACCAAGTCTCAGGAGCAGCAACAAAAGCTCCAGGAGATGATGACTACAATGGCTGCACTCACGGGGCCAAAAGAGAATCCTGAGACATCCTTAGATGAACGTCAAGAGGAGGAGACTGATGCCGAGTTCCTTCACCGAGTGCTCGAAAAGAGAGACAAAGAGGCTGCTGAACAAGCAGCCAATATATAACGCATGGGCCTTCTCTTCCAGGATATGATAGGGATGATGATACAACCAGAATCCCCGACTGAAGAACCCCCGATCGTCCTTGGGGATGATAGGGGAGAAACATCAAACCCTCAGCCCGTTCTATCGACGGCTAAAGAAGACACAATCTCTAAAACAGATCTGGACGAATATATAGCCCAGCAGATAAAAGTTCATCACGCGGCCGAAGCAGCCGGCCACGTTGTAAAAACGGGGCGGCCATATCCGGGCTGGTATGACCAAATCAAGTACCCGCCAGGTTACACAATTCCAAAGTTTCATGTCTACAAGGGGACCGGCAATCCCTATCAACATGTTGCCCAATTCAGGGCGCTTTGTGGTAACACTGGAGGCGACGACAAGCTCTTGCTGCGCCAGTTTGTTGGAAGCTTATCAGATACGACTTTCGAGTGGTATTCCGAGCTCCCCAACGACTCCATTAAAACCTTCGCGGAGATGGAGCTGCTCTTCACCCAACGCTTTGCAAGTGCCAGCGAACGTACTCCGATGACGGCGCTGATTAACGCCAGGGTAAAGCCCGGCGAGACGTGGGTCCAGTACGCTATACGGTGGCGTAATTTATGGTCTAAATTTGAACAACGTATAGAAGAAGCCCCTGCGGTGGGAATGTTTGTTGGAACCCTTGATCCACAAGCAACCATTTCGCAGTTTATGATGTTCTTCAAGCCGACTTCTTTCCAGGCTTTGATCGACAAATTGGCGCAGATGGACCAGATGGGCCATAAACCCCCTCTCCCGAAGCCCGACTCTCGAAACGATAAAGGAAAGGGAAAAGCGATCATCGTCGCTAATGCCCAACAGCAACCGAACGACTCGAAGCCGGTTGCTCATCCAAATAACACGCGCCCATACGTACCCCTTGAGGACAGGATGGGACGTGCTTACTCCTTCCCCCGTGATAAAACAAGGAGGTTATTTGAGCTGGCATTGCGCAATAGGCTCATAAATCTGCCAGATCCAAAACGTCCGTCACAACCAAGTGACGTTAACGAGCCTAATTATTGCCCTTACCATCGAGTGCTAGGACATCCAATCGAAGACTGTTACGTGTTCAAAAATTGGCTCGAAAACCAGTACCGTCAGGGCAAGTTTGCGCTATCTGAAAAATGGAAGGTGAATCCTCCGCAGCCCCACACCTATAAGGGAACGAATACGCCGGGGGCAACATGCTCCGTCATTGAAGAAGCTCCCTGGGAGGTTGTATTATCAGCCAAAACGAGAAGAATGCTAAATGATCTTCAGACCTGTCCAGCGGTCAAGTGGAAGAACCCCTTGGAGCCGCAGGTTATTGAGGGGATGTTGAAACCACGTCCAACTCCGAAGGCCGATGGTGGAAGTTCAGGCGTTCATAACCAGCCGTCAAAATCTTCGAAAAAGAAGAAGAAGAAATCTAAGAAGCCCGTGAAGCCTAGCGACAAGCGGACGGACTTACAGAAGCAGATCGACGCACTGGATGAGTATAACCAAAAGGCGCGGACTCCCATTACGCTCCAAGATTTCCTTGATCACGTCTTCCAAAAAGAAGATGAGGAAGAAGCTTCATCGGATGAATCCGACGGAGATGTGGCAAGCTGTCATATGATCTCTCACTCGACCTCGAACGATAAAGGGACTTCTGGCACCAAAACGCCGGGGGCAAATACTGAGTCAAGGGTTCCGGAATTATCAATAGAAATGATTGACGCGTTTCTTAGTGAAGCTCGATTGAAAAGTAAAGCTGATCAAGAACGCGAGACGACGATATTCGAAACGGCCAAGCGCCAGCGACTTGAGGGAGGAGCTGAGATGATCCCACTGGAGCAAAATGCCTCCACCGCTGACAAAAGCCAATTTAAGATAAAAAAGAAGTTCGCTAAGGCCATATCGATGGGCATGAAGCTACCACCCTCAGAAGAAAAAGTTACTAGCGTGGTAGAAATGCACCCCTCTTATTGCTTATATCATCAGAAGGTCTCACATTCTACCCAAGAGTGCAAAGCGTTCGATAAATGGTGGCAAGGATACGTCGCTAATCAACAACGCTTTAAACGGGAAAAGCGTAAGGTTCGTCGGGAGCAAAGAAACACGACCAAAGTGCTTGAAAGAACTGCCGGCAACTGTCACATGGTTAACACTACCAGGTCACAAGTGCCCACATTTGGGAGCGACTCTGATGAGGAACTAGAGATTGCCCCTCTCTTTAAAGAGTCAACTTCGGGAAAAGAAGAAGAACCGAAGTCTTGCGAAAATATACAGCTGCGGAATCGGACACTGCCTGAAAAGAATCTCGGACCCTCGAATAGAAAAGATAAAGGGAAAGAGAAAATCTCTGAAGACATCACTTTGGATGACCAAGTCGCGGAAGAGTTAACCGCCAAAAATCCGCCAAAGAGGAGTAAAGTGGATTACAATGTCTTAGCGCATCTGAGGAAGCTACCCTCACAACTCAGCATCCTCGATGCCTTGTTACTATCAAAGGAGGCGAGAGACTCTTTGATTAAGGCACTACAAGATCCGGACCAGTTCCAAGCCTTCTTGGCCAAAGAAAAGATGAAAGATGAATTGGAAGAAGTGCACACAGCCGACGTTGCTTTTGGTGATGAAGACCTTCTTCTCGGGACGTGTGAACACAATCGCCCCCTTTATGTCTCAGGATACTGCCATGACATAAAGATAGGTAAAATCTTGGTCGATAACGGATCGTCCGTCAATTTACTCAACGTACGAGTGTTAAAGGAGATTTGCATGAGTGTCCAACACCTCGCCCGAGACAAGATCACTATCTCCGGTTTCGACTCTCAATCCTCAAAGACTCTTGGATCTGTGATATTGACGCTACGCTTCGGGTTGCTCGTCACAGACATCAAATTCCATGTTATAGATGCCAAGACGTGCTATAATGCTCTGCTCGGCCGACCATGGCTACACGAGTACAATATCATCCCTTCTACACAGCATCAGTGTATGAAATATTCTAGGGATGGCCTCGAGTACACTGTGGCCGGAGAGTTGAATCCGTTTTTCGTGAACGAAGTTCGCAAGTATGAAGATGCCAAATACTTCTTGCCGAGTTTCGAAGACACGGAAAGGTGTCACAAACCGGAGAACAAAACTAATGCCACCATCCCTGTCTTCGGCAGTGACACCGAGGAGGAGGATATAATTTATTCAGGTCCATCCCAATCTACCAGGCCAGGACCATCCGTTCCTTCGTTGATCTTCGGTAGTGATTCAGAGGATGAAGTTCATACTGTATTCCCTGCTCGGCCTTCGATACGGATCTCCGCTGATGAAGAGCGAAGTCTGCAGATAACCATGGTGCCACTTGAACATTACAAAGAACTGGATGTACTCGACACCAACAGCGTAGAAGAATTGCAGACATTCTATATCCCTCCCGGTCGAAGGGGCGAGAAGGCAATCTTATTCTACCGTTCTGAAGAGAACAAAGTAGAAAAAGAAGTTTGGCATGGCGCGGATCCCACGCTCGACAGGCTTCAGCCTATCCGTCTTCCCCGGTATTATACCGAAGGTTTGATGAAACTGCTAAAACGCCAGGGGATGTCCTTCACACAGACCGTTAGAAAAGCCAAATTCTATGACAAGGTCTGGAACATCCCCGGGACCCAATGCAAACTGCCTAACGGGAAAGTAGAAACCAAAGGGCTTGGGTACATCCGGCCAAAGAAGCGGGAGCTAGTAAACAGCTGTTATGCCATGTATGACTTCGATGAAGAGGCGGACGCTCAATGGGAGGACACTAATCTTGAACCAGCAAAAGGTCCTGATAAAAAACCGCCCAGTCCATCGTCCGAAGGCCAGATGAGCAAACTTATAAGGGATGCGAGTCAAAAAGCCCGAGATGATCACGATCGTGAAATGGCAATCTATGAGAAAGCTAAGACACAGCGCCTCCTCCAACAGGCAGTAAAGAACGAAGATGCCGCTCCTTGTCAACCTGCTACAAAAAAGGTTCGACGCGAGAACAAAAACAAGTCGAAAGGCAAGAGAGGCGCTCGACAACTACAAAGCAGAGCTAAGAAGCCGCGCATCCGACAATCGAGCGTTATTGACTTAGCCCTCGGGAAGAAAATGGGACGAGCATACTCTTTTCCTCGGAACAAAACAAGGAAAATATTCGATCTCGCTCTAAAACATCAAATGCTTACGTTGCCAGAGTCTAAACACCCTGAACAAGCAGGTGAGGTCTCCAACCCGAAGTATTGCTTTTACCATCGAGTAGTAGGGCATTCGCTTGAAGATTGCTTCACCTTTAAGAATTGGGTTGAGGACCAATATCAGCTTGGCAAATTCGCGTTGTCTGACAGTTGGAGGGTAGCACCGCCGCAAAAGCACGAACCCGAAAACACAAGAATAAAACCAACTCCGCATTGGGATTGGCAGAAAATTTGCACCTGCCATGTGATAACAATATTAAAAGAAGGGTCCGAGGACATGAACAACCTCCCTTGGTGTTTTGAAAACGGCAGCGATGAGGTAATCTCAGAATTTCCCCCGGCTCCGAAAGAACTGGAAGATGGAATCCATACCACTGCAGATAATCTCAGGAAAATTGAGTCGGGGATGGAAAACGACCCGCGACCGACATTCATCAGCGAACTGCTATCTGGAGAAAGGGTGGCCGCGTTAAAGGATGTGCTTCTACAGCACAAAGATTGCTTCGCGTGGAACTATTCCGAAATGCCGGGACTAGATCCAGAAATCGCTGTGCACAAATTGGCGATATCCCCGGACATCAAGCCAGTCAAACAAGCGCCGAGAAGAATGCGACTCGAGCTTGAGATGAGCATCAACGCCGAAGTCAAAAAGGTGATAGATTCAGGCTTCATCCAAGAAGTCCAATACCCTGAATGGATCGCCAACATTGTCCCAGTGATGAAGAAAAATGGGACAGTGCGCATATGCGTAGACTTCCGGGATCTCAATAAAGCCTGCCCAAAAGATGATTTTCCAGTGCCAGTCACCGAACTGATGATAGACAACACATCCACTCATGAGGTTTTCTCCTTCATGGATGGCTCATCGGGATATAATCAAATAAAAATGCACCCTGAAGATCAGAAGCACACAGCCTTCAGGACTCCGCTTGGTATATTTTGTTATAAAGTGATGCCTTTCGGTTTGAAGAACGCTGGTGCTACTTATCAGAGGGCCATGACGAAGATCTTCGACGACCTTATACACGAAATCGTCGAATGCTATATCGACGATCTCGTGGTCAAGAGCAAATCATACGAGGAACATCTTGAGCATCTAAAGACTGTATTTCAACGCCTTCGGCAATACAACTTGAAGATGAATCCTCTTAAATGTGCGTTCGGGGTTTCCTCGGGCAAGTTCCTGGGATTCGTCGTTCGGCACCGAGGTATCGAAATAGATCCGTCAAAGATCAAAGCGATCATGGAAATGCCTCCGCCGAGGACTCTCAAACAGCTGCGGTCTCTCCAAGGGAAACTCGCGTATATACGGCGATTCATAGCCAACCTTTCAGGAAAGTGCCGTCCTTACAGCCACCTGATGAAGAAGGGAACCCCATTTGTTTGGGATCAAAAATGCCAAGGCGCGCTGGATGAGATCAAGCAATATCTGCAGAACCCGCCGGTGTTGGCTGCTCCAGTTAAGGGGAAGCCTCTTATTCTTTATACAACCGCCCTCGAAGGTTCTTTAGACGCATTATGGGCACAAGAGAACGATCAAGGGAAAGAAAGAGCACTTTACTACTTAAGTCGAGTCCTGCTGGGGGCAGAAAGCAACTACTCTCCCATTGAAAAACACTGCCTGGCGTTGATCTTCGCAATAACAAAGCTTAGGCACTACGCGTTGGCGCACGAGGTCCGTCTGATTTCAAAAGTGGACCCTCTTAAATATCTAATGTCAAAAGCCATATTGACAGGACGACTCGCTAAATGGGCCCTGCTCTTGATGGAATTCTCGATAACGTATCAACCTCTCAAGGCAGTGAAAGGCCAGGCCATCGCCGACTTCCTCGCTGAGCATCCGATACCCACCGATTCTCCTCTGAATTGCGATCTTCCAGACGAACATGCGTTCGATGCGATCGACGGCGATAATATTCGATGGGAGCTTTATTTCGATGGAGCATCTTCCATGAAGAAACGCAAACAAAGTACCCCTATAATTAAATCAGGGGTAGGACTCATCTTTGTAACTCCACAAGGAGGAATAATGCGCTACGCCTTCTCCCTAACGGAGCCGAGAACAAACAATGAAGCCGAATACGAAGCTCTGATAGCAGGCCTCGAGATCGCCATTGACATGGGAATTGAAGATCTCCTCATATACGGCGATTCCCAACTGGTCGTTAGTCAAGTAAACGGCGACTACCAAACGTGCAAATCGGAATTGGTAAAATACGGTGAAAAAGTGCAGCAACTGCTAACCCAAATTCCCTCTTACACTTTGGAAAGTATACCGCGTGCGGAAAACAGCAAAGCGGACGCACTGGCTAAACTTGCTAAAGAATTGGCTGACGAGAACCTCGATGACGTTAGAATCGTGATACAAAGCCGTCGAGTGCTCGCCCCAACAGAAATATCTCCGAAATCGTCTGAAGACAAAGGAGCGAAAGAGGAGACAACCCTGCAAATAAAAGACAGGGAAAATACCGAGGACTGGAGAGAAGTCTTCATAGATTACTTCAAGTTCCACCGAATACCTGAAGAAGCGTCCACAAGACATCAGCTCAGGAAACGAGCTCTGTCTTTCGCCTTCGTCAATGATACTCTGTACAAGAGGTCATTCGATTCTCTGTGGTTGAGATGCTTAGGACCTGACGAAGCGAGAAGGGTCGTCCAAGAAGTTCACGACGGACTCTGCGGTTCTCACCAAGCGGGCCCAAAGATGAAGTTGAAGATAAAACGGATGGGCTACTACTGGCCCACGATGATTCAAGACTGCCTCGAATATGCGAAGCAGTGTCACTCGTGTCAAATCCATGTAGACTTCATCCACCAACACCCAAATCCACTACATCCAACAGTGGCTAGTTGGCCATTCGAAATGTGGGGAACTGACATAGTCGGCCCCATCGAACCAGCATCGTCCAAGGGACATCGTTTCATCTTGGCGACGACTGATTACTTCTCCAAATGGGCAGAGGCAGTACCATTGAGGGAAGTGAAGACGGAGAACATCCTCCATTTCTTCAAAACGCATGTCATCTACCGGTTTGGAACCCCGAGAAGAATCATCTCTGATAATGGGCCAGCCTATCGAAGTCATAAAATTAGCCGTTTCGCACAGCAGCACAATATAGACTGGAGATATTCCTCAGTTTGTAACCCGCGAGCTAACGGTCTAGCTGAAGCCTTCAACAAGACTTTGACGAAGATCATAAAGAAAACAGTGTCACGAAATAAGAGAGATTGGCACGAAAGATTGCAAGAGGCTCTTTGGGCGTATCGGACTACGTTTAAAACGGCCACAAACACAACGCCATACGCGTTGGTATTTGGGACGGAAGCAGTACTCCCTCTCGAGATAGAATTACCCTCTCTACGAGTGGCAGTCCATTACGAGCTGACAGACGAAGAAAATGCTCACCTTCGGTTTGAAGAGCTTGACGCCCTTGATGAAATCCGGCTTCTAGCACAACAAAATCTGGAAGCCTATAAAGCAAAGATGACGCGCTCATATGAAAGATTGAGCCGCCCGAGGACATTCCACCAAGGAGAACTCGTGCTAGTGGTCAAAAGGCCCATGATCCCCAATCGCGCCAAGCGGGGAAAGTTTGAGCCAAACTATGAAGGACCGTATATCGTTGATAAGGTCTACCAAGGTGGGGCCTATCTACTCATGGACATGCATGGTGAAAGGCCTTTCAGGCCAATAAACGGACGCTTCCTAAAGAAATACTACGCTTAATGAGCCACAGCCTAGGTCAGTGGTAGATGACGACGACTATGTCCGCTCACTATCTTCCTAAGCTCAAGCTTTATAAGTAGTAGCCAACCCTCTCAACGGCGGACCGAAATGTCCTTAAACTAATAGCAGACCGAAAACGTCTTTAAACTAATACTGTGGCATCCTTGGGCTGACGAGATGAATAAAAATAAATAATAATAATAATAAAAATAAAAATAGAATAGAAAAAGCGGTAAGTCCATAAGCAAAATGGGCACGGATGAAAACCCGAAAGGGCTCCGTGAGTAAAAACAGCAGGACTACCGGCGGATGTTGTGAAAACCCGAAAGGGCGCAACTTCGTTAAAAAACCCTTATGGAGTCCTATCGACCCTGTAAGGAGAAACCACCCGCGTGAGATCCTTACGACTTACAAGGGAACAACGCACTTAGGAATCCCCACGATTCCTAAGGAGAAAATACGCTTGCGAGATCCTCACGACTCGTAAGGAGAACTCTCTTATGGGACCCTCACGGCTCATAGGATTGGAAAGTCTTAAGTCACAGAGACCTAAACCTGTGCTTAAGCAAACCCCCACAAACTTTCGACATTGCCCTACAAGTGGTCCGATATTGGCCCTTGTATACAATCCACGGGCGCGAATAAACGTTTCCCTAACCAAGGTCCATCCATGACTGGGAATACGTTCGTATGGTAAACAACCCTTATAAATCCCCTCGATTTATGAGGAGAAAACCTTCCTGTAGGATCCTTACGACTTACAGGAGAACAAAACACTTAGGAACCCTCACGGTTCCTAAGGAGAAAATACACTTACAAGATCCCTACGACTTGTAGGGAGAAATACCTTCACGAGACCCTTACGGCTCATGAAGTCAAAAGCCTTAGCCGACGGGTTCCTAACCCTGGTCGCTAAGCCTCCTTTGTTCAACAACGATAGAGGCAAATGATGATTCGCTCCTGGTAATATTCCGGTTGCAGCGGTGCTGATGCCGAAATGGGTGTCCAATTTCAGGTTGACGGCGAAAGCCAGTAGACCGCTCATGCATACGAAATAGCCGAAATGATAGGGCAACTTGCAATAAAAAGCAGCAAGTAAAATGTATGCATGCAAAATAGCCGAAATGATCGGGCAACTCGTAATAAAGAGCAACGAGTAAAAAATAAAATAATAAAAAGCCGAAATGATTGGGCACCGCGAAAAATAGCCGAAATGTTTGGGCAATCGCGACCTTCGCGATATAAAAGCTGAAATGATAGAGCATCGCGGAAATAAAATAAAAAAAATAATAATAAGAAACGATAAAACTTCGGCCTTACAGTTAAGATCATATCGATCCCTGTATACAATCCAAGGGCGTGAACAAAGAAGAAACCATACCTCCCCAACGGATTCCGTCAAACGACGAAACCAAGCCTCAGCGGTTCATTTCAACCGAAGAAGCCAGTGACTTCAACGACAAATTCCTCGACTCACGGATACAAACACTCCTTGACGAGAGCCCTCTGACCCGCGTCGACCCGCAGAGCCAACAGTGCCTCCGTAGGAACCCTCGACTCGTTTCAGACCCCAAGGACACAAATAATCCTTGGCACTCGGGAAACAAATAATCCCGGCAAAATTCTCGACTCACGGATACAAACACTCCTTGACGAGAGCCCTCTGACCCGCGTCGACCCGCAGAGCCAACAGTGCCTCCGTAGGAACCCTCGACTCGTTTCAGACCCCAAGGACACAAATAATCCTTGGCACTCGGGAAACAAATAATCCCGGCAAAATTCTCGACTCACGGATACAAACACTCCTTGACGAGAGCCCTCTGACCCGCGTCGACCCGCAGAGCCAACAGTGCCTCCGTAGGAACCCTCGACTCGTTTCAGACCCCAAGGACACAAATAATCCTTGGCACTCGGGAAACAAATAATCCCGGCAAACTTCTCGACTCACGGATACAAACACTCCTTGACGAGAGCCTCCTGATCCGCGTCGACCCGCAGAGCCACCAGTGCCTCCGTAGGAACCCTCGACTCGTTTCAAACCCCAAGGACACAAATAATCCTTGGCACTCGGGAAACAAATAATCCCGGCAAACTTCTCGACTCACGGATACAAACACTCCTTGACGAGAGCCCTCTGACCCGCGTCGACCCGCAGAGCCAACAGTGCCTCCGTAGGAACCCTCGACTCGTTTCAGACCCCAAGGACACAAATAATCCTTGGCACTCGGGAAACAAATAATCCCGGCAAACTTCTCGACTCACGGATACAAACACTCCTTGACGAGAGCCCTCTGACCCGCGTCGACCCGCAGAGCCAACAGTGCCTCCGTAGGAACCCTCGACTCGTTTCAGACCCCAAGGACACAAATAATCCTTGGCACTCGGGAAACAAATAATCCCGGCAAAATTCTCGACTCACGGATACAAACACTCCTTGACGAGAGCCCTCTGACCCGCGTCGACCCGCAGAGCCAACAGTGCCTCCGTAGGAACCCTCGACTCGTTTCAGACCCCAAGGACACAAATAATCCTTGGCACTCGGGAAACAAATAATCCCGGCAAACTTCTCGACTCACGGATACAAACACTCCTTGACGAGAGCCTCCTGATCCGCGTCGACCCGCAGAGCCACCAGTGCCTCCGTAGGAACCCTCGACTCGTTTCAAACCCCAAGGACACAAATAATCCTTGGCACTCGGGAAACAAATAATCCCGGCAAACTTCTCGACTCACGGATACAAACACTCCTTGACGAGAGCCTCCTGATCCGCGTCGACCCGCAGAGCCACCAGTGCCTCCGTAGGAACCCTCGACTCGTTTCAAACCCCAAGGACACAAATAATCCTTGGCACTCGGGAAACAAATAATCCCGGCAAAATTCTCGACTCACGGATACAAACACTCCTTGACGAGAGCCTCCTGATCCGCGTCGACCCGCAGAGCCACCAGTGCCTCCGTAGGAACCCTCGACTCGTTTCAAACCCCAAGGACACAAATAATCCTTGGCGCTTGGGAAACAAATAATCCCTCGCAAAACTTCTCAACTCACGGATACAAACACTCCGTGACGAGAGTTTCTTTGACTCACATCTCGGGCAGTAAGGATTCAAAAACTTGCTTCCTAAAAATGGGACCCTGCAAGTCAATCCTAAATGGTCTCTTACATACTATTCACGGGTCTCACTCTCCGAACTCGATTCTCGACGAGGAGGGAAACAACTACTTACGAATCCTCTCGACTCGTAAGAGGGAAAATTCTCTTATAGGATCCTTACGACTTATAAGAGAAAACCACACTTAGGAATCCTCACGATTCCTAAGGAGAAAACCCACCTGCGAGATCCTCTCGATCCGTAGGGAGAAAAGCCTCTATAAGACCCTCACGGCTCATGGAGTTGAAAAGTCCTAGACACCAGATCTGAACCTGCAGCCTAGGCCATCGTTATTCCTGGGAGAAATGAATTTACTCGCCAATAAGGCGCATTAAGGATGTCATGCTAAAAAGAAAGAAAAAGCGAAGAAGTGACACAAGACATTACAAAAAGGTGTATCTCTTATTCATAAACTTGATCAAATACAGGATACATTATGTCAAAGGATAAAAAAAAACATATACATATACATTCTTTTATCTATAAGTACGACTGATACAAAAATGGATAGCTACTGAGGAGGAAGTGTCTTTAGTAAGTTCACAAGCTGCTCTCGCACTCCCTTCAGCACTTCCTCTCGGGTGACAGCCGCGGCCACCTCCGCCTCCACTTGAGCCCGTTGTTGCAAGGAAGATGAAAGTTGCTCCTCTACCGCCTTCTGGGCTGCTTCCTGGCTGGCTGAAGCTCGCTCGACAACGTGAAGGTTATGCCTCAATGATAATCCTTCGGAGAGACATTGCAGGAGGCCCTCAAAGATAACCTTTAGCCGTGCAGCGTTGGCCTCCACCCGAGCATGCAGTTGAGCAGACCTGCTCGAAACATCATCACGCTCTTTGCGCCTTGAAATAACCTCTTGTTCGAGATGGCGGAAGTAAGAAGCGCTCTGCTCGATCCACGCAGTCCTTTGATTATTGGCAGCCACAGTCTCAGGAGTGGGACTCAACGATTCCAATTGGAATAGGCAACCCTCGATCTCCTTACAATGGTTAACCCAGGATGCAATGATACTCTCATTATGAAAGTTCACGAGTACTGCTAGCATCGGGTTAACCACCAGAGCGAAGTCCGCGGCAGATGTAGGAGCTTCAACATCGAGTTCCTCGACATAATCACTTAACATGCGCAGACTATTTGCAGCGCCCTTTGAAGACAGACTCCTCAGGTAAGGACCCGCCGGCATTGTGACGCGAGGTTCGAAGGACGCCGAAGCCAGAGCGGCAGCTGAAAGAGACGGGATGCGATCAGATAACAGTACAGAAAATAGAGAGAGGAAAGTTACCAATATGATGGTCTTTGTACCAGTTAAGACAGGTGGCAAGGTCGGAAGGGCTGGTGGTACAGCTGAGCTTTTATCCCCTTCTTCAATCTGTAGCACTGCAGTTGAGATGAGAAAAAGAGTTTAGAGACAATTCCATCAATAAAAAAAAAGGGAAAAGAGAAAGAGGAAAAATGTTGACAGAAATTATACTTACCGACGCCACCAGGGGAAGAAGCAAGCTCAGATGGGAAGGAGAAATATGGGAGCAACATCTGATGTACATGATCAAAAAGCGCTCCTGAGAACACAACAGTGTGACTTTAGCACGCAAATTAAATATCTGGAAAACAAGATTAATAAAGTGTAAACATATACCTTCCAACATCTTCGAGGGTATGAGAGAAGGTTGAGAGGTGACCACCGCCAAAGCGGTCATCGAAGGCGCTCCCTCGAGCGGTGGGGCATCGGCACTAGCTGCACCTGCATCACGAAAAGGCGGACTTGTCAGAAATGGTTGTAAAGTAAAGAAAAGCAGCCACTTAGGGTTTACCTGAGGAGCTCCCGGCTGAAACGGAGGCGACTCCCTCCTCTATCGACATGAGACTACCACCTGTAGCCTCATCGCCCGACTCGATGGGGACCGTTGTCGTGCTCGCGAGACCTGGAGACGGTGGAAGACCATAGATGGGGAGGGCAATGACCGGAGTATTGCCAGATTCCAGAGAAGGAGCGATTGGTTCGTCCTCGGGAATCATGGCCACCTCACCCACTATTCTCTCAGGTTCAATAATGGCGGTCGTATCGTCCGCCATCGCCAGGGGATCGCCGACCTCGAGCGCTTCACTCGCCACCACCCTGGACTCAGCTATAATGATCATATCATCTGCCCCCGCTTCAGGTTCGGCATCAATGACCTTCTCAGTGGTAGGCCCCTCGACCTCCACTCCAGGCTCCATGGCCTCAACAATATTACCTACTGTCGGCTCGAGTTCGGCAGGCATCGCCTCCTCCGTTCCCCTCGGGTCAACGGCTTCCGCCTCTCCCTCGATCAGACTTGGCCCTGTAAAGATAAGAGATATAAGGACCAATGACGTTAAAATCCTTATAACAAAAACTCTGAGAGAAATGTTACCTGAAGCGGATTTGCCGTTTGCGCTCCGAACTGCTCGCGCCACCTCTCTACGGGCGGTAGATAGGGTGACAGGGGCCTCTTCGGAGGGAGTATCAGCGCGAGGGACGGCGCTGGGTCCCGCTCCCATGGCCAAGGCAGCCCTGCGCGCCTTCGCCTCACGCCTCAACCGCTTTCTCTCCTCCCGAGCGGTTATGAGGGACCTCTGTGACGCCTCCCTCAAGGCATCATCATCTTCATTCAGGGAAGCCTCCAAAGCCTTTAAGGCATCTCTCATCGGCTTTTCAAGACGAGCCCCCTGCGGTGTCCAAGAGGGAACAGGAACATCGGCCGCTGGTAGAACATCTGCGTCGCTAGGAGGAAGCGGCATTGAGGTCCCTACAATTAAATGGAAAGGTTAGATCGACCATAACGCAAGAAAAATGAAAAAATTCGATGAAGTCGAAACTTACTAAGGCCGACAGACGCCCTGGCACGTTCCTCCTCCTGAAAGGTCTTCAGAGAAGCGGCAATGGCTTCTTCATCAGTAACGCCTGTTAGAAGAAAAGAGAGAAAAGCGTTAGCCAAAAATAATGAAATAAGGAAGAAAATACGTTACAGTAAAGAAAGAGTGACTAGTAGTTACCTGATTGCACAAGCTTGGCCAGCCACGCATCACGCTTCACCAGCCATGCTGAAGCTCTGAGAGCAGCTTCCAAGTCTGTATCGTCCGGCGGCGGCATCACTAATCCCGCGTTAGTCCCATATTCGAGCAGACCCTCGGAATAAGGAACGTGGGGTTCCTGGCCGAACGCAACGTCCGCGGCAAAGAGCGATTTCTTTTTCTTTTTCCCTCCAGCCCTGGGCTCACGGGGAAGCGACTTACGCTTGGCAGCCGCTTTGGGACGACGGGTCCCGATGTCCGCGCCCGCGCCAGACTCCGGCGAGGATACAACCACTGTTTCCACCTGAACGCGGGGTGCAGGAGATGCATCCGCGATATCGGGGAGCGGTAATTCATGCGGAGGACTTTGCGCGCGTGACGGTCTACTCCCAGCATCTTTTAAGGGAGCGACTATTGGAGTCCTTGGCACCAGAGGAGCGCTGCGATCGCTACCTGGAGGTGCACCCTTACGGTCGATCAGCAACCGCCTTTCCTCTTTTATGACCGCTCCCGTCGAATGACTATACCATTCGGTGTATACCCTAAGGAGACGGGGAGCACAAGCCGGCTCACTGATAAAGAAGTAAGAGCCCGTGTTTAGACGCATGAAGTGATGCAGCGCCCTCTCTATCCCTTCTTCGTTCGCAGTAGGTTCCGATAAAAAGGCCTCCAGCGGTACCCCTTGGTTATAACTCAGCTGTTGAGCGAAACGATGCGGGTTGTATCTCATGAAGATCGCTCCCCCGTCTTGCCTAAACACCAAAAAGCCCGGTCTGATAGAGTATAAGTGAAGGGTCTCCCGGGCCGTTAAAATCGAAGCGCCGTCCTTGAAAGTGTCTTGCAATGGCCGCACTGCAGTAGCGGACGTTTTTCCAATGGTCAGCACCTTGTCAATAAAAGACACACCGGCTCCAACGGTGTGGGAACGAAGGAGTAAACTCCTGGCATCTCGCGCCGATGGATTTACGATTGATGCGCCAATCAACTGTAAAAGACGAGGAAAAATGCACCTTTCGTAGAATGAGGGCCTTTTATGCATGCCGAAAACACCCGCTGTATGTAATTCGAGCCACGACATGAAGTAGTGCATTGGGAAAACCACATGCAACGCCCCAGGCTCATTAGCATCTGCCGCTCGGCTAAGGCCATGATATAAATGTGCCAGGCCGGCGATCCCGACGGCCACCTTTACCCCGATAACCATTCGGTGGGCCGGGTAAAAAACAGAGGGCCGCATGCGGTGAGAATGCATCGGAAGTGCAAACCAACTCAGCCAAAGCCCAAGAAATCCCAAAAAGAAGGCCTCCTCGTCCATCTCGGGGGCTGCAACTTCCGCAAAAGACATGGCTGAAGAGTTGGGAAGAAAAAAGTCCTTCTGATCTATGTCTCTCGCTGGCAGGTTATCCAAACCTAAGCCGAAAGGATCCTCAAGGTAAGCAAACTTGGCAGTCTTCGCCGAAAGAACGTTTGGATGAAGGAACCGGGCAATAAAATCCTCAAAATTAACTCCACGGCTCCCATGCTCAACGAAAAGATTCTCATAGATGTTCAACACCTTAATCAGACTTGGAAACTGATGTTGAACAGCGTTCTCCGGCGTGAGCTCCCTTACCATCGGCTTAGTCCCATAGATGTACTCATCCGGCGGGAGCAATTCCTCATAATGTTCCCCCATAGCCGGTAGGCCAGACACCTCCGTAAACTCTTCCAGCGAAATGGACACTTCCCGATCCATGGCAAGGAAAGTATGAGTATGAATGTTCCACTGCTCCAAGAAGGCCTTGAACCACCAAGTAGGAAGCGTAGGATACTGGAAGAGAGAGACGTAGACTGCGGTGTACAGTCCTAGCCTTATCAACTGCGACTTCCTCGTCGACAGGATATACCGGGCCCATGGCAGATAGCCAACCGGGTGGCGGGGGATCAGACCAAGGTTATATGATTGCCCCCAAGGTCTCGCCTTGCCCTGACAGATACGGCGTCCTAGGATGTCCAAAACCATCGGACGCTGGACCGGGATGGCATCTATGGCCGGATGAAGAAAACCCTTCGATGTCCAATCTGTCATCTCCACGGCATACTGCACCGGGGGTGGGCTGGCGTAATGAATCGCCGTTATGGGCTCTGATGGCACCGCACATGTAAAGCTGCGCCGACCCATAATAATTTGATTGTACCACGACCCCCAAAGGTGGAGACTCTTATACTCCGGGTCGTACGCCTTGATCATGGCCAGAACCTCGCGATCCAAAGGCGCCTCTGGAAACCCCTCCTCTGAACGGACAAACGGGAATGAAGTGTCTTCAGACATGATCGCTGCAAAAAGAACAATCTAGCCGTTAGTGTTGTAATCCCAACGTTTGGCGTCTAAAAAAAATGCATTAATTAAATTAAATTAAAATTAATTAATTACACCACACAGCAGTGCAGTGAGTAGGGGACCAAAGAGGGACCCACAAAATCTGGATGACAATACGTCAGTTAATAAAACAACCTCATCATTGGATGAGATTGTCAGTTGGTTCCCAGGGGAACATTCCCATTAATAAAAAAGGGGAAGAATCCCTAGAGACAAGGAGAAAATCTTCTCTTTCAGAGCAAAGCCCTGTCACAGAGTGACACTTGTCAAACTCTGGTCTCAGGAAAATAAGTTTCCTTAAAAGAGCATAGCTCTATGGTAATAATGGAAAAGTCCATCAGAAAATGTTTACACCCAGAAGAATTAAGAAATTTGGAATCCTGAGAAATCCATGAAAAACTCATAAAAATTTCCTCATTTTTCAGATCTAAAAGATCTACAGATGATTCAAAGAGCAAAGCTCTGTTCATGGATTAGAACCCATGAACAAGATCTCTGCAGATCTATAAGTTTTTGAGAGCAAAGCTCTGTTTATAAAACCCCAATGGGGATCTCTTTAAGATCAAAAAGATCTGTAAGAGCAAAGCTCTTTGGTTAAGGTTAATTTAAGTTAATTTGATTTAAATTAATTTTACCTAAAGTTTCTAACTTTAGAAATGAGCAAAGCTCCAAAACTCTCAAGCAAGAGCAAAGCTCTGGAAATTAAAATTTTGAAGATGGTAAAAATTTTCTGAGGGTCAAACGCCCTATTTATAAGGCGCTTGCGCCTCTTCGGATTCCCCCCTGATCCAACGGTCAGGAAGGTGGCCACCGTTGCACTCACGTGTGCGCCACGTGAGCGCAACGGTGGGGGGCATTTGTTTCGCCCAATCAGAGCAAAGCTCTGTTCGAATTCAAAATTCAAATTTTTGAAGCAGAGCTTCAAGTCCCGCGCGCAGCGCCCAAGAAAGCGCACCCAATCAGAGCAAAGCTCTGATTGAAGGAAGCAACGCTTCAACTGCACTGCACGCTGCGCTGCGCAACACGCGTCAGCGCAGATGCGCTGCGCTCTGCGCTGCGCGACACGTGTCAGCGCAGATGCGCTGGCGCAGTTGCGCTGCGCTCTGCGCTGCGCGACAGATGCGCTGGCGCACTTGCGCTGCGCTCTGCGCTGCGCGACACGTGTCATGCGCTGGGGCATCTGCGCCAAACTGAATTAAGATTTTTATGAAATCTTTTCTGTTCTTTTCAGAACTAGAAGACTTTCTTCGGCCTTTGGATCAAAGATCCAACGGTGGGAAAACTCCCAAAAATCATTCAGGAAAGATCCCGTTAACAAATTCAACAGATTTGTGGTCACTATAAATAGGACCCTAAGCCTCAATTCAAAGGCATCAAGAATTTTCTCGAAAAATCAAGAACCCTAAACAGAGAAAACGCCAAGAAAAAAAAGGTAAAGAACCTTCATGAGGTAGAAAAAAGGCTTTCTAATAGATCATTGATCTAAAAATAAGATCAATGATCTTTATAAAAAAAAAACAGTGCTTTGCACTTCTTGTGAACCTTCGGTTCTGTAAAAACAATAAAAATAATAAAATAATAAAAGAATAGTGCTTTGCACTTTTAAGAACCTCTGGTTCTTCGAATAAAGAAAAATTTATTTTTCTTTGATCTAATTTAGACGAAGAAATTAAACAGTGCTTTGCACTTCCCTTCTTGAATCTAAAAGATTTTTAGTGCTTTGCACTTCCAAGTTGCGCCGTTGCGCTCTTAAGAGAGCGCCACGTGTCGGCTATAAAACCACTTGCGCTAAGCGCCCTTAAGATAGAGCTTTGCTCTCTGGAATTAGCGCAACTCGCTGAGAGCGCGCCACGTGTCAGCAGCGCAATAGCGCAGCGCAACAGCGCAACGCGCTGCGCTAGTGCGTTTGCACTCATCAGAGCACGACACGTGTCATCACCATATGGACTTGCGCTCATTACTTAGCGCAAAGCGCAGATGCATTAAAAAGGGCCAAGCCCAATTAAGAGAAGGCCTAACAGGCTCAATAAAGCGCAAATGCATTATTTTAAGGGGCAGAGCCCAAATCAAAACAGATGCTTTGCATCATTTATAAATGGGCAGAGCCCAAACAGATCTCCAGAATGCTATGCATTTTACAAGGGGCAGAGCCCAAATCAAAACAGATGCATTGCATCATTCAGAAATGAGCAGAGCTCAGAATAAATTGATGCTCTGCAGAGCCTAAATGCAGTGCATTACTTAATAAAGATGTTGAACTGGACTTAGCCCAATTTTGGCCATAAGTCCTTAAATTAAATTGACTGAGCAAAATTGCTCTTCTAAATCAATTTATATCCGGTTCGAGGGTACATCTCCGAACTCCTTTGACATCCGTCGTTGTAATTCCTCAACGACGTCAAAGAGGTGACGGGTCCCAACGACCATACATCGATATGGACTGCGGGGTCCTTAAACTCGTGGACCGAGATGTCCCTAAACTAATATCGGACCGAAACGTCCTTAAACTAATATCGGACCGAAACGTCCCTAAACTAATATCGGACCGAAACGTCCCTAAACTAATATCGGACCGAGACGTCCTTAAACTAATATCGGACCGAAACGTCCTTAAACTAATATCGTACCGAAACGTCCCTAAACTAGCATTGGACCACTACGTCCTTAAACTGGCATCGGACCGAAATGTCCATAAACTAACATCGGACCGAAATGTCCATAAACTAACATCGGACCGAGACGTCCCTAAACTAATAATGGACCACTACGTCCCTAAACTAGCATTGGACCACTACGTCCCTAAACTAGCATTGGACCACTACGTCTTTAAACTGGCGACGGACCGGAACGTCCCTAAACTAATAATGGACCACCACGTCTCTAAAACTGGCGACGGACCGCCATGTCCCTAAACTGGCACAATAGGGCCCAAACGCTCTGTTGTTGGATCTAAATGGTCCCGTCTAAGTTGATCTTAACCCCAAATAGGGTTAACGTGTCCTTAGACATTTAAATAAACGATAAAACTCCAAATCAACTTTGGTTCAAGGGTACATCTCTGAACTCCCCAGACGCCTGTCGTTGTAATCCCTCAACGACGTCAGAGAGGTGACGAGTCCCGACGGCCGGATAATTAAATCAATCATGATGTTAAGTTGATCTTAGTCTAAAATAAGACTAACGTATCCTTAACGAACGTTTAAGTCGATCTTAGTCGCAACGCGACTAATGTATCCTTAAACTAAAAACACCAAACCCAAATCTAAGTAAATACGGATTTGGACTAATCCACGTCCTACGGGCGACGGCATTACTCAGTCTCCGTATACAATCCACGGGCAACCACGAACAAAACAAACACACACGACACGAAGTGAAATTCTGGAGAAGGAGAAAGTTGTTACCGCAACGCGGTAGCGTAATTAACTGCAGGGGCTTGCGCCTGCAGGGAAGAGCGTCCCCACAATCAAAAACCCCTCACCTTGAGGGGGAATCTGACGAAGTCTGCTACATCGGCCGCATCCGTCTAAACCTCCGATACAAGGTGCCATAAATCAACTTGGTATCTTCGGAGAGATAGACGGATAAAACCAAATAGCATCTGCCCCGAATCTCAGCGCCAGGACTTCAGCAGTCCTGTGCGACCGCCGTTCGGAGGGGAACACCTCGATTCAGAGAAATCAGCGTCCTTGACGAGAGTATCTCGATTCGCGTCGACCCGTAAGGAAATCAGTGTCTTTGCAGGAATATCTCGATTCGTCTCAACTCCGAGAAAATCAGTGTCATTGGCAAAAAACCTCGATTTAGGAAAATCAGTGTCCTTGATGAAAGCATCTCAATTCGCGTCGACCTGCAAGGAAATTAGTGTCTTTGCAGGAATACCTCGATTCGTCTCAACTCCGAGGAAATCAGTGTCCTTGGCAAAATACCTCGATTCAGGGAAATCAGCATCCTTGACGAGTGCATCTCGATTCGCGTCGACCCGCAACGAAATCAATGTCTTTGCAGGAATACCTCGATTCGTCTCAACTCCGAGGAAATCAGTGTCCTTGGCAAATATCTCGATTCAGGCAAATCAGCATCCTTGACGAGAGCATCTCGATTCGCGTCGACCCGCAAGAAAATCAATGTCTTTGCAGGAGTAACTCGATTCGTTTCAACCCCCAGGGAAATCATTATCCTTGGCAAAAACCTCGATTCAGGGAAATCAGCGTCCTTGACGAGAGCATCTCGATTCGCGTCGACCCGCAGAGAAGTCAGTGTCTTTGCAGGAATATACGACATCACCAAACGGAGCCACGACAAAGTCCCTAGTTCCAGGTCCCGACGGTTCACCAACAACGTAGAGACCACCTCGACATTCGTTTCGATACAGCAGACGTGATGTCACCCCAGCGTTCTTCCTCCAACAGGATGCAGACGCGACACCATCAGCGGAGCCATGGAAAAGTCCCTAGATCCAAGCATCGACGGTTCACCAGCAACCTAGAGACAGTCGCGACGTTCGTCTCGATACAGCAGACGCAATGCCAGCAAACGAAGCAAAGGCAATATTCCTAGCTTCAAGGTCTTGACGGCAACTCATATAAAACCTGAAAGACTATCGAAGATTATCCCACACCAGCGCAGAGTGGTTATGACTCATCGGGGGTCCCAAACTGAGCCTAACCTCAAGTAAAAAGCAACATGGAATATCCCCAACTCTTGCTCTTTCGACGGTAATACTACCTGGAAGATTGCTTGAAGACGTCTTGTCCAGCCCTGAAGGGATCAGAGACACGACAGTCGCGGGGCTACTCGAACAGCAAGATTGTGCATTGAGGAATACACCAGCCAACGCGATGGGTAGAAAATCCTAGTACCACAGACCCTAACGGACTTCTATTAGCAGGAGTTAACTGTGACGTTTGGAAGCCCTTGTGAGAACTTCTCGATTCGGCTCGACCCGTGAGGAAATTAGTGTTCTCGTGAGAACTTCTTGATTCGTCTCGACTCGTAGGGAAAAGCCTTAGGCAATGGGGATAAGGACCTGTTTCCTAAGCACCGGGGCCCTGCAAGTCAGTCTAAAATAGACTGTTGCATACTATTCACGGGCCACACTCTCCAAAGTTGAATCTCGACAAGGAGGGAAACAACCATTTACGAGTCCTCTCGACTTGTAAGCGGGAAAATTCTCTTGTGAGATCCTTACGACTCTTAAGAGAAAACACACTTAGGAGTCCTCACGACTCCTAAGGATAAAATACACCTACGAGATCCTCTCAACTCGTAGGGAGAAAAGTCTTTATAAGATCCTCACAGCTCATAAAGTTGAAAAGTCTTAGGCGGCAGATCTGAACCTGTTTCCTAAGCTATTACTACTCTACAAGGAGGTCAAGATGGATCATCTGTGGGCCACATTTGCCAAAGCCACATTCGCCAATGAAATAAAGAAGCTACTTACGGGTCCTCACGATTCGTAAGGAAAAATGCCCGGGTGAGATCCTTATGATCCACGGAGGAATGAACACTTGGAAATCCTCACGATTTCTAGGGAGAATATGCACCTATGAGATCCTCTCGACTTATAGGGAGAAAAAATCTTCTTGAGACCCTTACGGCTCATGAAGACGAAAAAGTCTTAGGCTACAAGGACACTAAACTTGTCTCCTAAGCCCTCAATTCTATGGCCATGCATAACTTTGCACTACTTCACCCACGTACATGCTTATGTGGGCAAAGTAGTGGGGGGCATTTGTTTCCACTAAAATTTTCGGCCAAGAGCTACTTATTCCCTTGCAAAAAAGGGGGAGAATCCTAAAAAAACAGGCATCACGTGCTCACACGTGATCAGGCCTCACGTGCAAACACGTGACCATTTACAGGCAAAGCTTGTAGACACAGAACAAAATAAACAAATTGGAAATGCTGTGTTAGTGGGGGTCACGTGCCCACACGTGATCGGGTCTCACGTGTAGACGCGTGACCATTTACAAGAAAAGCTTGTAGACACATAACAAAATAAACAAATTGGAAATGCTGTGTCAGTAGGGTTACGTGTCAACACGTAACCAGGTCTCACGTGCAGACACGTAACCATTTATAGAAAAAGCCTGTAGACACTGAATTAAATTCTAAATTGAATGCTTAATCAGTAGGGTCACGTGCCAACACGTGATAAACTCTTAAACCCTCTGAATAATAGAATTAAATTCTAATTAAAAGGGAAACAAAAACCCTAATTGGAAAAATATTTCTCTAGATCTTTCCAAACAAAAAAGATTGCGTTCTGTAAAGTGGACACCGTTAGATTAAAAATCCAATGGTGATTAAAAAATCACCAATTTATAGAAAGATTCTATACAAGGAAATATTTTCCTAAAAATCTGTCAGGAACAACAAATAAAATATCTTTTGGATTAAAAATCCAATGGTGAATAAAATTCACCGAGGGATCTAAAAGATCATGTTGGTTACAAAATCAATTAAAATCTTTCAATGAAAAATTGACTAAACAAATTGATTCTTTTCTTTCTCCTATAAATAGGAGCCAAGAAGAGAAGAGGAGGAGAGATACAACAACAGAGAAAAAAAGAAGAAGAGAATTTAATTCTCCAGAGAGAAAAGAAGGTTTCTTGAGAGAAAAAAGAAATCCTAGGTGAGAGATCGTCCTATAAGCTCCCACAAAAGAAAAAGGAGAATTCAATTCTCAAATTAAGAGTTTGAATAAGAACTTAGTTCTTCCTTTGGTTGAAGGTCTGTAGAAGCAGATCTTCCCATAAGTTGAGAATTTAATTCTCATCGGGGAGATTCTGTTATGCAGATCTAAAACCTAAGAGAGGACCTAAGTTCAGAGAATTTTATTCTCCCAAAAAGCACATAGGAATTTAATTCCTCCAACAAAAATAGGGTTTAACCCTTAATACAAGAACTTAGTTCTTCTTCATGGTTGAAGATCTGCTCAAGCAGATCTCCACATAAGTTGAGAATTTAATTCTCATCAAGGAGATTCTGCCATGCAGATCTAAAACTTAGAGGGAGAGTTGGGTTTAAAGAATTTAATTCTTCCAAATACATAGGAATTTAATTTCTCTAAATAAATTAGGGTTCAACTCTATGAAAGAATTTAATTCTTAAACAAGGGACTTAAAACTCTCCATGCACGTAAAGAAGTCAATATCCAACCTGATCACGTGGCAGCACGTGACCCTCCCTTCAATGATCAGAAAAGAATGAATGAGATCGGGTCAGGTGCTCCCACGTGACCCTTGAGCAAACTTCTCAAAAATAAAGGCAGAACAGACTTTGGGCGTCCTCACGCATCACCACGTGACCCCTGACAAACACCTCTTTAAAAAAAGAGAAGATGGAAAGAACTGAAGGATTAAAATCCAATGCATGGGCGCCCTCATGTGTCCCCACGTGACCCCTAGCAAATCCTGTTAATATCCAGTGCATGGATGCCCATCACATGCCCACACGTGATAGCCATGAAGACTAAAAGTGTTTAACACTTATTTGAATATTCTGAGAATAAAATAAAGGAGGTTTGGGCCCAACATTCAAACGCCTCACGTGACCCCATGTGAGCGCTTCTTTTTTTAGTATTTAGCACTATTTTGTGCGCTGCATCCTTAGTGTTTAACACCTTTTTAAGTGCATCACGTGGGAGCACATGATAGATGAGTCTATTTTAGTGTTTAATACTATATCCAAGTCAATCTTAGCTTGAGCTAGCCAAGTTTTCCAGAGGCAGTACCCCTTTCTTTTGACTGAACCTCAAGTGCACTCTTGTCTTCCAAAATGGATCATCTCATATGACATTCAAAGAAAAACCCATAGCTTTTTAATCAACTTTGGTTCAAGGGTACATCTCTTCACACATCTGATACATGTCGCTGTGATTCTTCAACGTCTTCAGAGAGGTGGTGGGTCCCAATGACCAATAACTATCTGGTGCATTTCCAAACCCATGTTTGCATCTAAACTTGGACCGTAATGTCCCTAAACTAAATAATAAAGCCCAAATGCTTTTTTGTTGGATCTAAATGATCCTGTTAAGTAGATCTTAGTCTAAAATTAGACTAACGTATCCTTAACAAACGTTTAAGTTGATCAAAATCTCAAACGAGATTAACGATCCTTAAATCAATCCAACTACAGATCTCCCAACCAAAATTGGTTCAAGGGTACATCTCTTCACTCCTCTGATATTTATCGTTGTAATCTTTCAACGTCTTCAGAGAGGTGACGGATCCGGACAACTAAACACTTTATGGACTGTGGGGTCCTTAAGCCCATGGACTATGATGTCCTTAAACTCGGACTGTGGGGTCCTTAAACCCATGGACCATGATGTCCTTAACCTTTACAGACTATGATGCCTTTAAACTGGACCACCATGTCCTTAAACTGGTAATCGACCGCAATGTCCCTAAACTAAACAATATAGTTCAAATGCTCTCTTGTTGGATCTAAATGATCCCGTTAAGTTGACCTTAGTCTGAAATTAGACTAACGTATCCTTAACAAACGTTTAAGTTGATCTTAGTCTCAAATGAGACTAACGTATCCTTAAACACAAACCAAAACCCAAATCTAAGAAAATACGGATTTTGACTAATCCATGCCCTACGGGCGACAACATAAATTAGTCTCTGTATACAATCCACGGACAACCAAAAACAAAATAAACACACATGACACGAAGTAATCATCTGGAGAAGGAGAAAAACGTTACCGCGATGCGGTAGCGTAATTAACTGCAGAGGATTTTGCCTGCAGGGAAGAGCGTCCCCACAATCAAACCCCTCAACGAGGGAGAATCTGACGAAGTCTGCTACATCGGTCGCATCCGTTTAAACCTCCGATACACGGTGCCATAAATCAACTTGGCATCTTCGGAGAGATGGACGGATAGCACCAATTAGCATCTGCCCTCGAAATTCAGGCTAGACGAACCTACGCGGTCTCGCCTCTGTTTTCGGCGGAGAATAGGGCGCCCACGTGAGGAGCACGTAGAGCGCTTGGCGTTGAGCGCCAGACTTCGAGCGCTAAGGCGCTTCTTATAAAATAGCGCCCACGTGAGGAGTACATGGTGCGCTTGGCGCTAAGCGTCAGACTTGGAGCGCTAAGGCGCTTCTTATAAAATAGCGCCTACGTGAAGTGCAAGTGGTGCGCTTGGCGCTGAGCGCCAGACTTGGAGCGCTAAGTCGCTTCTTCTGAGATAGCGCCCACGTGAGAAGCACGTGGAGCGCTTGGCGCTGAGTGTCAGGTTTGGAGCGTTGGAGCACTAAAGCGCTTTCTTTAGAATAGTACCCACGTGAGGAGCACGTGGCGCGCTTGGCGCTGAGCGCCAGGCTTGGAGCGCTGGAGCGCTTCTTTTTAAATTGGAGCGCTAAGGCTCTTCTTTAACAGCTCTGATCAGTTTTGTGCTCTGAGAATTAAATTCTTGGTTTATAAAAGACTTTGTCTCATGGATCCAAGAACTGAGTTCTTTCTTTTTTTATAAGGAGATGCTATGATCTCTTTGTTTTTGTGAAAGACTTTGTCTTATGGATCTGTGATCTAAAAAAAAGAACTCAGTTCTTATTATGGGAGAGTTAAACTCTCAAAAATCTAGAAGTTTATGATCTCACTTCTTCTTATTTATCTTGATGAAAATTTCTTCTTCTTAGAGCTTGCTCTTCTCTTTTTCTTTTTTGAGAACTTCAAACTTATGGGGGGTTCTTCTGTGCTAATAATCTCGATCCTCTGATTCCCCAGACTTGAAGTCTTGGGTCCTTTATATAGTGGAGGCAACTTTGTTAATTTGGTTAAAAAGATCTTTCATTGAAAGATCTCTGATTTATTTGGGGATTTTATCCCCCGTTGGATCTTTGATCCTATGGCTTCTGTTTTACAGAAGATTTTTCTCTTGTTATTAACAAGATTGGAAAATATTTTCCCAAACAGAGATTATTCTGTAATCTTGGTGATTTTATTAATCACCATTGGATCTTTGATCCAACGGTGCGCTGTTTTACAGAGGACAATCTTTCCTGTTTAGGAAGATCCGAGGAATATTTCTTCAGCAGAATTTGATTCTGAATTTTGATGATTTATCATTTTTTTTGGATCTTTGATCCAACGGTGGAGAACATTTGGTTCTGGCATCAGCGCTCTCGTGCTTTGCACATGATGCGTTGTCACAGAGTCTTTGACTCTCAGCGCTTGGCGCTCAGCGTTCTCGTGCTTTGCACGTGATGTGCTGCCTCAGAGTCTTTGACTCTTTAGCGCCGTCGCTCTCAGCGCTCTCGTGCTTTGCACGTGAGGTGCTGCCTCAGAGTCTTTGACTCTTTAGCGCCAGCGCTCAGTGCTCTCGTGCTTTGCACGTGATGCACTGCCTCAGAGTCTTTGACTCTTTAGTGCTGGCGCTCTTGGCGCTCTTGGCGCTCAGCGCTCTCGTGCTTTGCACGTGAGGCGCTGCCTCGGTTCAAATTTTGAATTTTGAATAGATTTTTGCTCTCAATCGGGGAAACATGCTTAGATACAGAGCCAACAAAAGGGCTAAGGCTCCTACTAGGCTGAGCTTCATGAGGTTCCAAGAACATGGTTACCCCGCAACAACAGCTAAATCGGCTATAAAACTCGCCAACTCTTTGGAACCACTGAAATTGGTCCAGAAGAATGCCATGACCTCAAGAGTCAAGAAAGCTGCGATCCGAACAGCGCCACCCAAGGACCCAGTCAGACCAACATTTTTCAGTCACTTGTCCTTTCCAGAAGAGGAAGGGCCACGACGATGAGGAAGGGCCACGACGATGGTCCTAAAAATCAGCCGCCAAAGATAAAAAGATGGCTGGATATTGTAGGGTGTTTTTCGTCACCCCATTGAGATGGGAATACGCGTGCGCTTGTCAGGCGCATTATAGATTCCTCCCGCCTAGGGTAGGCTGGGGTTTATTGATTGTGGGGATCCGAATCTCCGGCAACCGTGGACTAAGCTATCGTTAATTACCTTTCGCCTTTGGAGCGAGAGAACCTCCGATTAACGGGTCAAACAGGTCATGCGAACTCGATGTGCAGTGTACGTGTGTTGTGTTTTGAAAAGGGTTTTGGATATATCGGGGGGCCCGTAGAGTTTTTACGGGGTCCCGCTACCCAGATAGCGGGCTGAGGGTCAAGGGGGCTAGCAGCCCCCTTGCGGGGTGTGGGACAGCGTCCCGTTAGAAAGGGCAACGCCCCGTTAGAAACTTTTTCTAACGGGGGACAGTGTTGTAGAGTATGTGTGTGTGTGTATGTATATATACATATACATATATATATATATATATATATATATATATATATATATATATATATATATATATATATATATATAAAGGGAAAGGGCATATAAAGGATGTGTGGGAGAAAGCGCCAGTACCTCATGTGCGTGGCACGCGGGCGCTTGGACGCTCGGGCGCTGGTGCTATCGCCTCACGTGCCAGGCACGTGGGCGCTCGGGCTCTAGTACCTCACGTTCTAGGGACGTGGGCGCTAGCGCCTCACGTACCAGCACGTGGGCGCTCGGGCGCTCGCGCTTTGGGCGCTAGCGCATTGGGCGCTAGCGCCACACATGCCAGGCACGTTGGCGCTCTGGCGCTAGCTTTTTGGGCGCTAGCGCCATACGTTCCAGGCACGTGGGCACTAGCGCCACATGCCAGGCACGTGGGCGCTCGGGTGCTAGCGCTTTCGGCGCTAGCGCCTCACGTACCAAGCACGTGGGCGCTCGGGCACGGGGCGGCAAAAGGGACTTAGTCCCTGCACTGGGAGTTGTACTCCCAGAAAGAAATACTTATTATTTTGTGTGTGTGTGTATGAGGAGTTAAACTCCTAAGATATTTTTGAAGCTGATGAAGGGGTTTCTCCCCTTGAGCCCTGGATCTTTCCCAAAATGGGGTCTTTGGAGATGGGTCTCCTTCTTCCTACTTTGTTGGCCGGCTCTTGGATAACAAGAGGGGTGAGATTTTAAAAATCTCTCCTTTTTAAGATCTGATGGAAGATCCAAGCTCCCCTTTGTGGGTTTTGTGATGAAAAACTATTTAGTTTTTGAAAAGGAATAGTAAAACTCTTGATTTAATTCAAAAGAAAGAAGAAGGTTTTAGAACCTTGAGGAAGGAGAAAGAGCACAGATCATTTTTTTTTGGGAGAGAGAAAAAGTTGTTGAGATATTTTCATTATCTTTTCCTTTATAGGCTATACACTTTACATATAGCCCCTTGGGTTTTACAAAAATGGCATTTTGCCCATCCCATGCCTCATGTGCTATTTCTTTTTGCACATAAGCCATGGGCTTTATAAAAATTTGGCTTTATGCCCATTTTTCTTACATTTATTCAAAAAATAAAAAAAGGAAATACACCAAAATTATTTATTACAAAATTTTTATTTTGGCATGGCGGAAGGCCGGACGCTTCATGTTCGGGTTCGACCCGGGCATTAGCCCACTTGTCCTGGGCTTGGGCCCACTTGGCTTGGAGTTGACCTTGATTTTGACTCTGTCAACCGGGGTGTAGATTTCGACCCCAACAAAGTGCCCTCCATCAATAAATGCACACGGCATATGTGGGTCGTGTGTATGAAATTGATGGATCTTTTTTCAGGTGGAGGCGACTTGATTTGGTTCCCGTTTTTTGGGAAGCTGGCACTGCCCTTTTTACGATATGGACGGTCAATGCTGCCCTTTTAGCGACGTGGACGGTCAGTTCTGCCCTTTTTGCGACTTGGACGATCGATACTGCCTTTTTAGCGACGTGGACGGTTGGTTCTGCCCTTTTTGCGACTTGGACGGTCAGTGCTGCCATTTTAGCGGCGTGGACGGTCGGTTCTGCCATTTTTGCGACTTGGACGGTCGATGCTGCCCTTTTAGCGACGTGGACGGTCGATGCTGCCCTTTTTGCGACGTGGACGGTCGGTGCTGCCCTTTTAGCGACCTGGACGGTCGGTTCTGCCCTTTTTACGACGTGGACGGTCGGTACTGCCATTTTAGCGACGTGGACGGTCGGTTCTGCCCTTTTTGCGACTTGGACGGTCGATGCTGCCCTTTTAGCGACGTGGACGGTTGATGCTGCCCTTTTTGCGATGTGGACGGTTGGTACTGCCATTTTAGCGACGTGGATGGTCGGTTCTGCTATTTTTGCGACTTGGACGGTCGATACTGCCCTTTTAGTGACGTGGATGGTCGATGCTGCCCTTTTTACGATGTGGATGGTCAGTGCTGCCATTTTAGCGACGTGGATGGTTGGTTCTACCCTTTTTGCGACTTGGACGGTCGATGCTGCCCTTTTAGCAACGTGGACGGTCGATACTGCCCTTTTTGCGACTTGGACGGTCGGTGCTGCCCTTTTAGTGACTTGGACGGTCGATGCTGCCCTTTTTGCTACGTGAACGGTCGGTGCTGCCATTTTAGCGACATGGACGGTCGGTTCTGCCCTTTTTGCGACTTGGATGGTTGATGCTACCCTTTTAGCGACGTGGACGGTCGATGCTGCCCTTTTTGCGACTTGGACGGTCGGTGTTGCCCCTTTAACGACTTGGACAGTCAATGCTGCCCTTTTTGCGACTTGGACAGTCGATGCTACCCTTTTAGCGACTTGGATGGTCGAATGTTCTGATTTGACTTGCTCCGCTTTCTGTGGTGTCGGGATTTTACTTGTTTCCGAGGTAGAGCATGATTCCGCCAGGGAGGTTGTTGGTTGTCTTGCTGACTTGATATGATTTGGGTTGACATCAGCATCGCTATAATGGAATATGGTACACGGAGCGAATCATCATCTGCCATGACAGGGTTTGGGGATTTTGGTTTTGGTTTAGCATCAGCATCGCTTCACTGGAATATGGTACCAGGAGCGAATCATCATTTGCCATGAGGAGATTTCCCTCGTTCCCAGTTTAACGACTTTAGGGGTCATCTGTTCCTGGTTTAACGACTTAGAGGTCATCTATTCCCATTTTAAAGACTTAGGGGTCTACTGGATTGGAGGTTGGAATTTTGGTATTAGGGTAGGCATCATCGTTGCTAACACTGAAGCACATGTGCCAGGAGCGATTCATCATTTGCCTTTTCTTGTTGGGGAGCGATGGCTTAGGAGACAGGTTTAGGTCCCTATCACCTAAGACTTTTCAATTTTATGTGCCGTAAGGGTTCCATAAAAGCATTTTCTCCCTACGAGTCGAAAGGATCTCATATGTGTACTTTCTCCTTAGGAGTCGTGAGAACTCCTAAGTGTGTTTTTTCTTTGTGAGTCATAAGGATCCCACAAAGGTGTTTTCTTACGAGTCGAGAGGATCTCGTAAGTTTGTTCTCCTCATGTATCGTGAGGACACATGAGTAGGTCTTCCCAAATGGAGCATAAGTCCAAGGGCGGAGACCGGTCGCTGGACTGATGATTGCGGTGGGGTATAGGTATGATGAGAATTATTTGAGCCCGTGGATTATATACGGTAGTCAATTTGGGTACTAACCGTAGGGCCGGGAGAATTTTGAGAAATTGGATTTTGGTTGGCATCTGCATCGCTGCACTGGAATATGGTACAAGGAGCGACTCATCATTCGCCGTTTGGGGACTTGGAATTTAGATCTTGTTTGGCATCAGCATTGCTGCACTGGAATAATGCCAGGAGCAACTCATCATTTACCCTGGGAGGACTTGGGATTTAGTTTTTGGGTCGGCATCAGCACCGCTAACACTGAAGCAATGCCAGGAGCGACTCATCATTTGCCGTTGGGAAAACTTAGGATTTGGGTTTTTGGTCGGCATCAGCACCGCTAACACTGAAGCGAAATGCCAGGAGCGACTCATCATTTGACGCTGCCCATTGGGGAGCGATGGCTCAGGAGACAGGTTTAGATCCCTATCACCTAAGGCTTTTCAATTTTATGAGCCGTAAGGGTCTTATAATAGCGTTTTCTTCCTACGAGTCGAGGGGATCTCGTAGGTGTATGTTCTCCTTAGGAATCGTAGGGATCCCTAAGTATGTTGCTCCTTTGCGAGTCGTAAGGATCTCACGCAGGGATTTTCTCCTCACAAGGCCGAGAGGACTTTGCGAGTGTATTTTATCTCTTTTCACGAGTTTGCGCCCTTTCAGGTTTTCATCCATGCCCGTTTTGCTTGTGGACATACCGGTTTTTTTTTGCCGCTGGTGGGGCTTTAAAAGTAGTCTCACCGGCAGGACTTGGGAGAGATAGGGGTCGTTTACGCCCGTGGATTGTATACGGTTTTACAGGATGTATGATCTAGACCGTAGGGCTGGTGTACTCAATTCGCATGCGACTTGGAGCATTCACGTGTAGTATTTCTTGAGATATCGGCCATTGATGGGTGGCATGGGCCTTTCTCCCTCGGCACTTATTAGTTGGTAGGATCCTCCGTCGAACACTTTCTCGATGACGTATGGTCCTTCCCAGTTTGGCTCGAATTTTCCCTCGGCATGTCGATTGGGGATGATCGGTCTTTTGAGGACCAACACCAATTCGCCTTTCTTGAAAGCGCGGAGACGAGTCATCTTGTCATAGGCCCGTGACATTTGGGCTCGGTACAGTTCCAGATTTTGCTGTACCGCAAGCCTTTTTTCTTCGAGGGCGTCGAGCTCTTCAAGCCGAAGGAGCACGTTTTCCTCCCCCGTCAACTCGTGCTGAACAACCATTCTTAAGCTTGGAACTTCGACTTCGAGGGGGAGGACCGCCTCTACTCCGAAGAGCAATGAGTATGGAGTGGACTGAGTTGAAGTACGGTGCGTGGTACGATATGCCCACAACGCCTCATGAAGTTTGAGATTCCAGTCTCTCTTGTTGGCTGAAGCATTTTTCCTCAGGAGCTTGCATAGAGTCTTGTTGAAGGCTTCAGCTAGCCCATTGGCTCTTGGATTATAGATGGAGGAATATCTCCAGTCTATCTTGTGTTGAGTAGCTAACCTTAAGACTTTGAAGCTCTTGAAAGAAGGCCCGTTTTCAGAAATGATTCTTCTTGGTGTACCGAAACGGTATAGAATATTATGCTGGAAGAACGCCAGAATATTTTCTGTCTTGACTTCTTTTAGTGGGACAGCTTCAGCCCATCTGGGGAAATAGTCAGTTGCGGCCAATATGAACCAGTGGCCTCTGGATGATGAAGGATCAATTAGGCCAACTATGTCGGTCCCCCAGACTTCGAAGGGCCACGACGCCACCGTAGGATGCAACGGATTAGGATGCTTGTGAATGAAATCACCGTGAATTTGGCAGATATGACATTTCTTTGCATACTCTCCACAATCCCGTATCATGGTGGGCCAGTAATACCCAAGCCATTTAATTTGAAGTCGCATCTTGGGGCCTGATTGGTGAGCACCGCAAACGCCTGAGCGAACATCTTTCATGACCTTTTGGGCTTTGGCCAATGACAGACACCTGAGCCAGAGTTGGTCGTATGACCTGCGGTATAGCGTGTCATTTACAAAAACGTATCGGAGAGCTCTCTTCTTCAGCTGAATCCTCGCAGATCTTCCTTTGGGCAGCTTGTCGTATCGGAAGTACTCTATGAAGGGTTCTCTCCAATCGGGCTCGTCTCGGATGATCGAAGCTTCTTCGGCGGGATTGTCCTCTTGTTCTACGCCTTCTTCTTTACGCAAAAAGGCTAGAGGCAGAATTTGCCGGCTTCTGACTGTGATTAGAATTCCGTCCATGTCAGGATCAGCTAGCTCTTTAGCTAGGCGAGCGAGTATGTCGGCTTTTCCGTTCAACGCTCTAGGGACTCTCGTTAGTTCAATGTGAGTGAACCATTTCATGAGCTCCACCACTCGGCTTCTGTACCGAGCTAACTCGGATTTGTATATCTTATAGTCGCCGCTTACTTGGTTGACGACAAGCTGGGTATCACCGTAGACTCGTAGCTGAAGGATTTCCATTTCTATAGCGAGCTCCAGACCAGCTATCAGAGCCTCGTACTCAGCTTCGTTGTTTGTGCGAGGCTCGGTGAGAGCAAAAGAATGTCGTAGGGTTCCCATCGATGGCGTGATGAACACCAATCTTATCCCTGCTTTTATCTGTGGGATGCTTGATTTACTGGAGGTCCTTATTGATGAGGCCCCATCGAAGTAGAGCTCCCAACATGGCTCGTCATTCTCGAGGTGCAGGACTTGTTCGTCGGGTAACTCACAATTGAGCAGTGACCCTTCTGGTATGGGATGAGCAGCGAGAAAGTCTGCAAGAGCTTGCTCTTTTACTGCTTTCTGAGGAGTATAAACTATGTCAAACTCAAGCAGCATGACAGCCCATCTTGACATTCTACCGGCTAGGCTTTGGTCATTAAGTGTTTGAGCGGGTTGACCTTGGAGATCAACATAACTCGATGAGCAAGCAGATAGTGCCTCAACTTCTTCACAGTGAATATCAGGGCCAGGCATTGCTTTTCAATCAGGGAATAGTTGTGTTCCGCCCCAACTAAAGTTCGACTGAGGTAGTAGAGGGCATTTTCTTTTCCCTCCTCGTTGTTCTGGGCAAGGAGCGCACCGAGTGATTCATCCAGCGCGGCAGTGTAGAGAATCAGTGGTTTATTTGGAATGGGAGAGGCCAGCACTGGAGGGTGCAACAAGTACTGTTTGATGCCTTCGAACGCTTCTTGACATTCGGCATCCTAGACAAAAGGAGCTCCTTTCTTCATGAGCTTTGAGAAGGGACTACATCTCCCCGATAAATTTGAGATGAACCTTCGTATATAAGCAAGCTTGCTTTGAAAAGATCTTAGCTGCGTCAGATTCTTCGGAGGGGGCATCTCCATGATGGACTTTATCTTGGATGGGTCAACTTCAATCCCTCGCTGTCGGACTATGAAGCCCAAGAATTTTCCCGATGACACGCCAAAAGTGCACTTCAGAGGATTCATTTTCAGATCGTACCCCCTCAGTCTGGTGAGAACGGTCCTAAGATCTTGGATGTGATCGAACTTGGCTTTAGTCTTGACGACCAGATCATCAACATAACATTCGACGACCTTATGAATTAGGCCATCAAAGATATTGTTCATCGCCCTTTGATATGTAGCACCTGCGTTCTTCAGTCCGAACGGCATCACTTTGTAGCAGTATATTCCGATCGGGGTTCGAAATGCTGTGTGCTTCTCATCCTCAGGCGACATCTTAATTTGATTATACCCAGACGAGCCATCCATAAAGGTGAACAGCTCGTGATTTGAGATTTCATCGACCATCATTTACATGACCGATGACGGGAAGTCATCTTTAGGACATGCCTTGTTGAGGTCCCTGAAATCGACACAAACTCGGATCTGCCCATTTTTCTTCTTTGCTGGGACTATGCATGCGATCCAGTCCGCGTATTTCTCTTCCTTGATGAAGCCGGCATCGATGAGCTTCTTGGTTTCTTCGATGATATTTTCTTCTAGTTCCCTTCTCATTCTTCGAGGAGCTTGTTTGACTGGTTTAGCATCAGGAGATATAGCCAGTTTATGCACGGCCACTTCAGGGGAAAGGCCAGGCATTTCTTTGTATGTCCATGCGAAACAGTCGACGAACTCATGCAGCAGGGAAATTATCTGCTCTTTCATTTCCTCTGACAAGAGTGAGCTGATATAGGTCGGTCTTGGATTATCGGGAGTTCCTAAGCCAATCTCGGTTAGCTCGTCAAAGGTTGCTTGTCCGCCATCTTCAAGCTCTTGAGCAGCTTCTTCTGGCTCGGCTATCTCGTCATCATCATTTGATCTTTCGCTGGCTTCACCGACATAGACCATGTAGCATACCTTGGAATCAGGTTGAATGAAACCTATGCCCCGTCTATCCGGAATTCGTCCATCGATGAGTGCTCGGACCTGAGGCGGATGCCATAGCCCTTCGTAAAACTTAGCTTCAGAGTCCGTTTGATATAGCCGACACCCGTACTTTTTAAAGTATTCCCACATCTCAGGCGCATGGTATCTAGGATTGAGGATGACTCTTATGTTTCTCTCATAGGGAAGGCACGTGACAGACAAATCGTCCAGGTGCACAACAGGATTTGACCCATAAAACAGGATGCCCTTTTGTCCACTTTTCCTTTCGGGAACGTAGAAAGTTTTCAGCTGGTCCACGGTGGAGGCTGACAGTGTATCAAGCTCTTTGCACATCTGCTTCGGCACCCTTGTGATGGCTAGGGACCTTCTGTAACTTCGAAGGTCTCTCGTTACTTCACTGTTCGCACGATAATCCGATTTGCACAGCTGTTGTAAGACGGACCCTCTTCTTCTGATTTTTCAGTGCTACTGCCTAAACAAGGGTAGATTTTGCTGTCGGATGGGCCTTCAGTATTAGATTCGTCCGTATCGCTACCGAAATGAGGGCGGGTTTTACAGAAGGACGGACTTTTAGCGTCGGACTCATCAGTGTCACTGCCGAAACACGGACGCATATGGCTGTTTCTGCTTTCGAAAGTGATAGCCGGCTCTGTAGGGTTGCTAGGCACACGCACAAGGGTCTACGAGGCATCAACCATGCCCGATTAAAAAATTAGCCGTGCCGAACAACCTGATACGAGATCTTTAAACTAGGGTTTAGGCGAAAACAAGCATGTTAAACACTTTAACACTAAGTGAGAGGGATTACAACCTTTGTAGATCCGGTCCTTCACTTCTTAAGCTCCGTGTTGAGGTCCCTTCGCTGCGATCATCGTGTTCCGGACTCTCGAGAGGCTTCACGAAGAGAAAGATGCAGTCTTGCTTCCGATCTTCGATAACATAGATGATCTATCTTGAAGTTTCGTTAACACAAGCTATCACTCATGAAATGATGTGAACACCCTCATCTAAATGGCAAGGATAGATGAGGATGATGAAGTAGGATTTTTGCTCTCATTTATAATCTTTTTCTCACTCACTTTCATCATAAAAGCAAAACTAAAAAGCTTTTTCAAGAAGGAACTCAAGGAAGAAGAAGAATGAATGAATCCTTTTGTGATGAATAATAAATTATTGTAGTGTTTACAAATCTAACCAAGGGTTAAGCATGAAGGAGTTAACCCATGTAGAGAATTGACTAGAGTTAATGGTTTGGATTGGGTTAACAAAATATCTAGCTAAAAACAAAGTCAAACCTTCATGAAGCTTCATGGAAGCTTCATGCAAAAGCTAACCCTAATCCAAACCCTAACCAAGTTTAAACCCTAAACCATTGTTAAATTTGTAACCCTAACATGTTACAATATTATATATCACATATACAATATATTTTGTAACAATAGAAAATAATACAATTAACATATATCGCATATATATCAATGTATTATCCCGTGAGAAAATGAATCTTTTAGTGAGCTAATATTAGTTAATGTAATTTAATATATCATATATATTATTATATATTAAATTATCGAATCAACACTTGATCCGACAATCCGGCTATATCGCATATAACCGACTAATACGATGACCCGGCTATATCGCATATAACCGACTAATACGATGACATACCGCGTTATCCTCGGTCCCGCACATATCACATATGTGCTCCTACTCCGTTTTGCCTGAGTCAAGAAACCTCTGTGTAGGACTCTAAAGAATCGTCAATACGTCGGCAGTAAGTGATGATCATATCAAACACCCACAAGCTGCAAGCGGTCAGCTAAACATAACAGCCACCCAGGTATTGAGTGCTCAGAAGATCAACAAGCAAGCCTGTACATTCTCTTGTGAATCCAATCAGTAACACTCCCGTACAGTCCGGTCTCGTCGTCTGATATGTCGCATATCTCGCCTAGGGGTGGTAAACGTCAGACCCCAGTAGCTCGATAAGTCGTGTCGATATGAGGTCTATAACAGTTTGAGAAACTACTGATAACACTTACCAGTAAATCTCAGCAATCCTGGCCAGGGATTTCCGGTTATAGCCAATCGAACACAGCGCAACATCAACTCCCTATACCGGGAGAGACGAATTCCCTCCTATCGCTCATTGCCTCCATGTGATTCGGGACTGTACCCAAAAGCCACCTTTTTGCACGCCCTCTTGGACGTGGTATGATGGAAATCAAAGCACAGTGGGAATCACACAAGACTCTATGACGATCTCGGGTCAACAGACTACTCTGTACCAGTGTCACCGGAAAACTGCCATCTGACGTGAGGTATAATACCATCTGGGAGTTCTCGGCGAGTCCGTCCAGTGTACCCAGTCTCTACTGAGCACCCGTACACCATCCTTGATGTCAAACAACGATGGATATGGGATCATCCATCGCCCATCATATGGGTCAAGATGCGTATACGCTAGTCTACTCTGGTGTATCGATGCCCTGTCTCGATACACTCTTGACTAGGAACAGTTATAAGATGTACTCATCGACTACCGTGGCCCCACTAGTATGATCTCATCATAGTCCCAGTAGTCGAGTACATATCCTGAGGGCTTTATCAACATGTAACATAGAGACAATCAGAGTACATGTTAAGATAAAGTACAACCAGATAGCATACTATCATGTCGAGCAAGAAAGTCCTCCCTATATATGTCCAAGCATCCATTACAATATACATCGTATATACAGTAATGGCCTCTAGGGCATACATATAACTAACAGGCTCAGACTTGGTTTTGAGTTTCGGGGCTGTTCTGTCTTTGGTCAGTTGTGGCTCAGCACTTTGGAGGTTTACAAAATACCGAGAATTTTCATATCGGACTTCATGCACACCGAACGGCTGGATGTCTCCGTCAATGCGTCTTTCTTCGCCATTTTTAGTATACTTCATGCATTGATGGAGAGTTGACGGAACGATACCATAATCGTGGAGCCACGGCTGTCCTAAGAGAATTTTATAAGACGTGTCAGCATCAATCACGTATATTTTAGCTTCAGTTTGCAGATCCCCAAATTTGATCGGCAAAGCTATAGACCCCAGAACTTGCTAGCAGTTTTGATTGAAGCCTTGAATGACAATCCTTTCCCTTGACAGGTGTCATACATCCATTGACAAACTCTTCAGAGTCCGCAAGTTCATGATATTCACTGAGGACCCCGGATCAATCAATATGCGATTAATCCGATCTCCGTCGCTGTACCCGGTCACGTAAAGCGGCCGATTATGCTCAGCCGTTCCCAGTAGCAAGTTTTCGTCCGTAAACGTGACTGCGGCGGCATGAAAAGCGTACTGGGCTTCTTTCATATTGATTTCCGCAAAGCGAGCCTGATACCACTCAGGGTTTTGTAGAGCGTGAATGAGAACATCTCTAAGCTCCTTAGATAGGACCAAGGCATCGTAGATGCTCAGGAGAGACGGAAGCTTCTAGAGATGAGCCAAGACATTATAGTCCACCGAGGAAGGACTTGAGTTTTCATTAGCCGGTTCTCTGCCATCTTCCTCATTAGCCACCTGTTTTTCCTTTCCTTTTGGGGCGTTGCCTTGATTTGGCGGTAGAGCCCTGCCGCTTCTGAGCTGGATTTGGTTGGCCCTTGTGGCGAGCTTCTCGTCCTCTTCGGGAAAATAGAGCTCATCCTCAGAGTCGCTGCCAAGATGGATGGTGTAGCAGGTCACTATAGGGATCTCTTCATTGGAGTCTTCCTCTAACTCCTCCATAATTTCAGCCGCTTCTATAGGGAGGAACTCCTTCAATTGAATCAGAGTTTTTTCCTTCTGTTCATAGTCTTCGAGGGAATCGATATATTTTTGAATGGTTGATCTCCCTGCAGACTCTTTTTCGTGCCGAGCTGCACTTTTCTTCTTCTTGAGCTTTTTGGATTTTGATCCTGATGGAGCCGCATTGGCAGCTGGAATGGTAGGCTTCTTCTGCCCTTTCTATTCCGTCATGGGCTCTTTCCGAAGTAGTTTTATCATCTTCTTCATCTTATTAGATATGTGCGTACCCCACGGAGGCTGCGGTGAGTCCGTTTCATTTCCCAAGGCAGCGGGTTCAGCTGTTTGCTCCCAGAAGGCTTCAGCTTATGTCTGTTGGGGTAAAAATTTACACCCCGGTTGACCGAGTCAAAGTCAAGGTCAACCCCAATCTATGTGGGCCCAAGCCCAGGTCAAGCAGGCCCATGCCCAAGTCGAGCCTGCGGCCAGCCTCCCCATGCCAACAACAAAATCATGTAATAAATAATTTTTTATGTAATTGTTTATACATGAATGTATGCAAAATGGGCATAAAGCCAATATTTTGTAAGCCCATGGCTTATGTGCAAAAATGAAATGGCATATGAGCCATGGGATAGGCAAAATGCCATTTTGTGAAGCCCAAGGGGCTATATGTAAATATGTAAGCCTATAAAAGGCAACATGATGAATAAAAAAAGGATAGTTTTCATTCTCTCAAAAACCTAGGGTTTGTATTTCTTTCCCTTTTCTGAAGGTCTCAAACCTTCTTCTTTCTTCTGAATTAAATCAAGAGTCTTACTCTTCCTTTTAAAAAACAAAATAGTTTTTCACCATCAAACCCACAAAGGGGAACTTGGATCTGTCTTTAGATCCCCAAAAGGAGAGATTTTGAGATCTCACATCTCTTGATCTTCAAGATCCAGCTAACAGAGGAGGAAGAAGAAGAACCCCTTTCACTAAACCCAAGAAAAAAAAAGAAAACACACTCAGGAGTCCAACTCCTCTCTGATTTCTCTTTCGAGAAATTTTTTTAGTCTAAAAGCCCCTTTTTCTCGCCGGCACTTAAGCGCAGAGCGCCCGTGTGCCGACACGTGGCGCGCTTGCGCTCAAGCGCTCAACGTTCGAGTGCAAGTCGCCCACATGGCGCACTTGCGCTCGAGCGCAAGTCGCCCCGGTGCCGACACGTGGCGCGCTTGCGCTCGAGCGCAAGCGCTCGAGCGCAAGTCGCCCCGGTGCCGACACGTAGCGCGCTTGCGCTCAAGTGCAAGCGCTCAGGCGCAAGTCGCCCCCGTGCCGACACGTGGTGCACTTGCGCTCAAGTTGTAACAACCCTAATTTTCATATACACTTTTCTGTACAAATTTTTTTAAAATTTTTTTTAAAACCATAAAGTAGTATTTTAATCCGAGCACAAGATATATATAATTAATTATTTTGTTTTTAAATAATTTCATTTTTAGTGTACATTAAATTGTTTTTAAATTTAAAGTGTACTTTGATATTTAATGCTGCTGATATCATTTTAAGTAACTATTTTTCTACACTAATTACAAGAAGGAGCTTGTAGCTCATTGGTAATACCTTGCATTGCTGAACCAAGCCACCTGAGTTCGAATCCCATACCCCACATTATTTTTATTATTGATTTTTTAAAAAACCTTTAGAATACCAAGAGTTTACACGTGCATATCTCACAAAAACCCCACTACACCCAAATATGTAACACTTGCAGAGGGTAGATGGACCGTCGGGGGAGATCCAGGTCACCGGACTCGGTCGGGAATCGGCCAACTCGGCCTTGACTCGGCCGACTCAGTGATCCGACCGAGTCACGGCCGAGTCACCCCCTTTTAGGCCGATTCCGGCAAGGGTCACAACATGAAAGTTGTGTCTTTTGGTATTCCCTACTCACCTGCAAAGTTTCAGCCCAATCCCACTTCCAGAGATCTTTAAAACCCCCAATTACTCCACTTTTAATACATTTTTATTACATTTTATCACATTTTTATTTTTTAACTTTTCATCTACCCTAACCCTAACCCTAGCCTAGCCCTATATAAAGGCCCCTACCCTCTACCTTTTCCCCTCACAACTCTAAGCATACTCTCTAAAACTCTTGAGAACTTGGTGCAAAGAGCGAGAAGCGAAGCGCTGCCGAAACCGACGACGGATTCCGGCGACCGGATCAAGACCGACGTGACGTTTCCAACGAATCGGCAACCACCACACCTTTTAGAACGCTTAGCTTGTCCAAACCCGTAAGTCCCAACCTTCTACCTCTCTTTTCTATATTTGCAAAATACGACTTTTTGAAACCCGACGGAAATCGGACAAACCGATTTCCGATTCGGTTTTTCTTAAAAATTCCACTTGTCACCTAATACATATTATCAACCCTCTTGCATGTTGACTATTAATCACCCTTAAATCAAATTTAATTGTACTTTTCCACATGAAATGATAAGTTCTTTAGAAAACCGTATTTCTTGCATAAAAATACCATCAAGTTAAATTTTAATGTTCTATTTAGATACCCCACTCCTAATCATGTTTATTTTGATAACAAAACTTGTTTCATTCAATTTGGATGAAATTTCACACATGAAATGATAACGTTTATGGAAACCGTATTCTTGCACTTTATACCCTTAACTTTAACATAACTCATTTCATCTTGAAACTTCACCAAAACTTAATATAAGTCACGGGGTAATGACCTACCCTTACACACACTCATTATAACCCTAATTGATAAATAACAAAAATACAGAATACGATATTATAGGACTTTTTCACTAAAATACCATAACCTTTATAACTTTTAGTTTAACCCTTAAATTGTAAACTTTTCTAAATAAAACTTATATAAAATGAAAGCACGATTGGTCATGGACATCGATCGTTTATCTAAACTGTCTTGTGGGTCTAGGCAAGTGTGTCTAAGGCTAGTGGTTTTTAATTAGGCCCACGACTGTGGTTCCTTCCCACTTACCTGGCACTTACCTGGCTGCATTCGACGGTGAAGAGGCGATTTGAGGCTTCTAATGACTCATCGTTTAGACCATAGAATATAGGTTAGATGGTCTAGGAAACCCTAACAACTAAAATATGGAGAACTATATACTTTTACAAATAAATACCCTATATTTAGAAAATCTTTTCCCTAAATTAAAAGTATTTATAAAACCTGAGCAAAGTGCCATTACAACCCATTCGTGGGGAACCTGTTAGGGATAGCACGGTTCATCGTGCACCCGCAGGCTAGTAGTGCGAGATTCAGACCTCCGCAAGGTGCATTCGGTCTCGAAAGGTTTAAATACAATATTTAAGGAAAGTAATATTTTTTTTGTAAATAAAATATTCATTTAAAAATCATTTAAGTGTTTTATTATATATAATTATCATTTAAACACTTATTTTGTTATAATATCAAGTTTCCACTTTTTCCTAAAAATCATAGATTAAAAGTTACATTAAAATACCACGAATTTCAAATAAACAATTAATACTTTTATTAGGATATATTCACTAGAATAACACAAATAAAATTCACATCCATTACAATAATAAAGACGATTATTAAATACTTGAGGTATATTTTGAAAACTATACAAAAGTACTTTTTACATAAAACCCCCTCAAGTTTCAAAAATTACAATAAGGCCCCTAGCTAATATTGAACTTCAAATTATCTTTCTTTTAGTCTGACTCGGGTTAGAGTCTGACTAATTCTGACTTGAATATAATTCAAGTCAATCTATATTTCAATCATATTCCAACACAACTTGAAATCATGAATCCCTGAATACAGTTAACAATATATTCATTTTTTTTGACTGAATCAAACCATGGATATTCATTCCATTATCCTGATATTCCATTTACCTGATTATACAGTTGCAACATGTTTACTGATATCATGGTTTTGGTCAGTCACTCAATTTACATATTCCATTACTACAACACTGTTAAAACATTACGGGGTTTAAAGGGGTAGATTGGTACGGAAGATGTTAAAAGTGGAATGAGGTGGTCAGATTAAGACACCTAACATGAATACTGTTGCTGTTGTACCGTGGCATAACGGTTCCTTGTACTCTCCGTTTGCACTGATCTCTAGCATATAGAGATCCCCCTCGTATACACTGGCATTCTTCTGTACCAAGCTACAAACAACTGCGTTAAACAATATTCCATAATATTCTACAACATAATACTCTAGAAAATACTGTTACTCTGCCATTCTCACTCCACTTTTCTTTGGGACTTACCGAGCGACCTGTTCGCTGACGACATTCTATTTCTTTCTTCTTTGAATGTCGTCAGGTGCGTTGGACCAAGTTGAGACCGAGCCAACAACTGAAGATTTGGAGCAGTTCCAAGAAGATCCAGAGCTCTAGACTTTGTACTTGTTCTTTCCAGTATTTCCTTTTATTATTATACCACTGTTTAGGCATTGCTTTCTTTTTTCATTCCAGTTGTATTTTCATTTCATGTATTGTATAAAGAATGTTATTAATAAAAGTTGTTGTTATCTCAATCTCATTTGTCTCTTGTGATTATTTTATATTGCTTAGTTACGCTTAGCGTATGTACTTCTGAGTACATACGTAGCGGGCCTCGTCACGACCACTTCGCCGTACATTGGGAAGCGGGGCGTGACACAAGTGCCCAGCGCTCAAGCGCAAGTCGCCCCCGTGCCGACACGTGGCGCACTTGCGCTCGAGCGTCGGGCGCTGAAGTGCAAAGCACCCATGTGTCGACACGTGGCGCGCTTGTGCTTAAACGCCCAGCGCTCAAGCGCAGAGCGCCCACGTGCCGACACGTGGCACTCTAGCGCCTGAGCGCACAGCACCTGGGCGCACAGCGCCCAAGATGCTGCCCCCACGCATCCTTTGGATGCCTTTTCTTCCCTTTTTCCTTATATATATATACATATATATAGATAGATATACATATGTATACATATGTACACACACACACACACACACACATACTCCACGACACTATCCCTGTTAGAAAAAAATTTCTAACGGGACGCTGCCCCGCACCCCGCAAGGAGGCTGCTAGCCCCCTTGACCCCCAGCCCGCTATACGGGAAGCGGGACCCCCATAAAAACAATGTGTGGCTCCCGATATATCCAAACTCCCTTCCAAAACAACACACACGTATACTGTACATTGAGTTCGCATGACCAGTTTAACCCGTTAATCGGAAGTTCACTCGCCCCAAAGGCGAGGGGTAATTAACGGCAGCTTAGTCCGCGGCTGCCGAAGATTCGGATCCCCACAATCAATAAACCCCGGCCTACCCTAGGCAGGGGGAATATGTAGTGCGCCTGACAAGCGTGCGCGTATTCCCATCTCAATAGGGTGACGAAAAACACCCTACAGATTCTGGCACGCCCGGTGGGACGAATCTCTCCTCCCATATTTCGAGTTAAGCATTCATGCGAACTCAATCATTATACATACCTGTATTTATACTAAAATAATGCTCTTTCATGCAGATTTTCAAGCAATCACCTTCCGATGATGTCTTCGATGATGAACTTAGCTCCCGTCTCCTACACGATGAAGATAGACTCCAGGACGGTCCTTCCGGCCAGTCTCGGGCGATAATGGGAGGAGCCGCTGCTACCATTCGGCTCTATATGTTCATGCCTGTTGGCGCCATCCCGTCTCCTCAAGCCCCGGTGGCAGACAAACCGGTCTCGAAAGGCAGGAGACCAAATGTGGTGGTCGCGAGGGCACCTCAGCCCAAGCGCAAGTCCGTTTCCGAATGACTCTCTATGGCCCCAGCTGGGGGCAATGCCATCAACACCAACAAAGCTACAACGCGTCCCGAGCAAGCTCCAGCGGTGCCCTTGACCACTGCTCGATCGGGTGTCTTCTCTAAGCTCCCCTCTGATCAACTCACAATGGCTTCCCGGATAGCGAATGCCCGCCAAGCCTTCAAAATCGAGAAGCTGAGGGAGAAAAGGCTCAGATATAGAGCCAACAAAAGGGCTAGGGCTCTTGCCAGGCTAAACCGCATGAGGTTCGAAGAACAGGGTTACTCCGCCGAAGATGAGGAAATGACTGGGTATGTGGTCCACACTGTCTACACGGTGGGCACGCGCAGCAAGAGCAAGGACAGGGCTACCACATCTCAAACCCAATCTGGCTTGAATGTGGTGGCCGCTTCCCAAGAGCAGTCGCCTCTGCTGGGTGATGAAAACCTTCTCGATGAGGATGATAGGCAGAAAGACCCTTCGGTCCATGAGGAGTCGGGCTCGGAAAGCGAAGAAGAGCCAACTTTTCGCCCCAGGACCGCGGAGCAAGAGCTGCTTCAAGAGCTTCGAAAACAGCTCAGAAGTAAAGATAAGGAGATGGCCAAACTTTACTCCAAAATTGACGACTTGACGAATGTCGTCTTGCAGCTCACGGCCCGACTTGCCTCTCAGCCGCCCAATCAAGCGCAGGGCTCTACTCGTGAACCGGGAAACGGTGTCCCAACGCAACCGACGCCTATTCCCTCAAATCCAAAAGTGAGCGAACCGCATGAAAGTCAGTCGCATCCTATCTCGGGAAATGTCTTGGCTACCGATGACAGTAGCCCGCTAACTCAAGATCAAATCATGGATCTGGTTGCCAGCAAAGTCAAAACACTGGTAGCCGAAGCTGAAGCGCAAAAAGATATCAGCAGTAGTGGGAGACCATATCCCGCTCAATATGATCCGGTAGAATTTCCTAGCGGCTATGTCATCCTAAAATTCGGAAGGTTCGATGGGACGGGAAATGCGAATCAACACATCACCCACTTCAAAGCCTCATGCGGGAATACTGGGGGCAATGATGCACTTATCCTCTGCCAGTTCGTTAATAGCTTGACCGATATTGCTTTCGACTGGTACGCGAGCATACCGGATGGCTCCGTCACAACTTTGGTCCAAATGGAGTCTCTGTTTCGGCAGAGGTTCATGAGCGTCAGCAATAAGATTACCATTGCCGAGCTCGTAAGGACCAAGCCCAAGAGCGACGAAAGCAGCACGGATTTTATAACCCGATGGTGCAATCTCTCCGTCAAATGCGAACCGCCGATAGAGCAGGACCAATCTGTTAGTTTCCTTGTCGGAAATCTCAACAATTGGATGGCCCCGTTTCTATGCGCCGGGGTCTCAAAACATTCCAAGAGCTGACCAGGAAAGTCTAGATGCTGGAGCGCTCAAAGCAGGAGTCCTCCTCGGATTCCCAAAATAACAATAGGTCCTGGAGAAACCGAAAGGACGATAATCGCAAAGGCAGAAACTCCGATGATTCTGGATCTTTCAACATTTCGGCTAACCGAAATAAGCAAGGGATGAGCGGGCCTAGCGCCAACCAGCCTCGGAAGCCAGTGTTCGGAGAAGGAGGAGAATCTCCACTGAAAGAGAAGCTGGATAAGGTCTATTCCTTCAGAAGGGACAAGATCCGTAAAATATTTAAAGACGCCCTGAAGAACGGTCTACAACTGCCAGAGTCAAAAAGACCGCTGGAAGCGAATAGGACCGACGACCCCAAATACTGCCCCTATCACAGAGTGATAGGTCATGCCATTGAGGACTGCTTCGTCTTCAAAGATTGGGTCGAAAAGCAATACAAGGCAGGAGAGATAGAACTGTCCAAAGGCGTGTTAGTAAACAGTCAAGATGAGATCGCCAATTTCATACAAACGGAGACCGAAATTCTTCGTGAAACTGATTCTCTCAGACATCTGCCTTCCTCTGGGAACAATCGACCACCACGTCATTAAACTGGGAACAATCGACCACCACGTCATTAAACTGGGAACAGTCGACCTCTAAGTCGTTAAACTGGGAATGTAAAAAAAATGTGTAAATAAAAAAAGGGAATGTGTAAAAAAATAAAAGAAAAAAATAAAAGCCGAAATGATGGGGCAACTCGAAATAAAAATCAGCGAGTAAAATAAAGATGAAAATAAAGCCGAAATGATGGGGCAACCGCGAATAAAAGCCGAAATGATAGGGCAATCGCGATCTTCGCGATAAGAAAAGCTGAAATGATGGAGCAATCGCGGTAAAAAAAAACAAAAAAAAACGGCGAATGATGAGTCGCTCCTGGTACCATATTCTAGTATAGCGATGCAGACGCCAATCAAAATCCAGTTTCCCAAAATTCTTCCAGCCCTACGGCCAGTCCCCAAATTGACTACCGTATACAATCCACGGGCTCAAATAATTCTCATCATACCCATATCCCACCGCAATCACCAGTTACGCGGCTGGTCTCCGCCTTTGAAATTATACTCCATTGAGAAGACCCACTCATGTGTCCTCACGATACATGAGGAGAACAAACCTTTGTGGGATCCTTACGACTCACAAAGGAAAAACACACTTGGGGGTCCTCACGACTCCTAAGGAGAAAATGCACCTGCAGGAGCCTTACGACTCGTAGGGAGAAATGCTTTTATGGGACCCTCACGGCCCATAAAATTGAAAAACCTTAGGCGATAGGGATCTAAACCTGTCTCCTAAGCCATCGCTCCCCAATCCCCAAGTGGCGAATGATGAGTAGCTCCTGGTACCATATTCCAGTGCAGCGATGTAGACGCCTACAAAGTCCCGAAATTTTTATGGCCCTACGGTCTGGATCATACATCCTGCAAAACCGTATACAATCCACGGGTGTAAAACAATCCCAATCTCTCCAAAAATAATAAAATAAAAATAAAAAAAGGTATGTTCACAAGCAAAATGGGCACGGATGAAAACCCGAAAGGGCTCCGTGAGTAAAAACAGCAGAACTGCCGGCGAGTTTGTGAAAACCCGAAAGGGCGCAAACTCGTGAAAAAGAGATAAAATGCACTCACAAGGTCCTCTCGACTTTGTGGGGAGAAAATTCCCGCGTGAGATCCTTACGACTCACAAAGGAGCAACACACTTGGGAGTCCCCACGACTCCCAAGGAGAAAATACACTTACGGGATCCTTACGACCCGTAGGGAGAAAATGCTTTGTGAGACCCTTACGGCTCACAAAATTGAAAAGTCTTAGGTGATAGGGACCTAAAACATGTCTCCTAAGCCATCGTTTCCTAATAAGCAAACGCAAATGATGATTCGCTCCTGGTACCATATTCCAGTGTAGCGATGCTGATGCCAAACAAAAAAAAACCAATTCCCAAATCCTCTCATGACAAATGATGATTCGCTCCTGGTACCATATTCCAGTGTAGCGATGCTGATGTCAACCCAAATCAAATCAAACCAACAACCTCTACGGCGGAATCATGCTCCGTCCCAGAATTTACCCCGTGTCGAAATCATGCTTCGCCTCGGGATATCTACCTTCCCTGTCGAAATTATGCTTCGCCTCGGAATTAAATCAACCAACAAGCTCTGTGTCGGAATCATGCTTCGTTTCAGAATGTGCACCCCGTATCGAAATCATACTTCGCCTCGGTGTATCTGCCTTCCCTGTCGGAATTATGCTTCGGCTCGGAATCAACCAACGACCTCCTCGTCGGAATTATGCTCCGCCTCGGAATCAAATCAACCAGCAAGCTCTGCGTTGGAATTATGCTTCGTCTCAAAATGCACCCCGTGTCGAAATGATGCTTTGCCTCAGTGTACCTGCCTTCCCTGTCGAAATTATGCTTCGTCTCAGAATCAAGTCAGCCAACATGCTCCGCGCCAGAATCATGCTCCGTCTCAGAATGTACCCCATGTCGAAATCAATGCTTCGCCTCGGAATATTTGCCTTACTTTTCAGAATTATACTTCGCCTAGGAATCTACCTCTGCATCGAAATCATGCTTCGGTTAGAATGTCTGCCGCTCTTCGGAATGATGCTCCAAACCCTGGAATCATGCTCCGCTCTTCGGAATGATGCTCCGAACCCTGGAATCATGCCCCGCTCTTCGGAATGATGCTCCGATCCCTGGAATCATGCTTCACTCTTCGGAATGATGCTCCGAACCCTGGAATCATGCTCCGCTCTTCGGAATGATGCTCCGAACCCTGGAATCAGCTCCGCTCTTCGGAATGATGCTCCGATCCCTGGAATCATGCTCCGCTCTTCGGAATGAAGCTCCGATCCCTGGAATCTTGCTCCGCTCTTCGGAATGATGTTCCGAACCCTGGAATCATGCTCTGCTCTTCGGAATGATGCTCCGATCCTCGGAATTATGCTCTGATCCCTGGAATCATGCTCCGCTCTTCGGAATGATGCTCCGAACCCTGGAATCATGCCCCACTCTTCGGAATGATGCTCCGATCCCTGGAATCATGCTCCGCTCTTCGGAATGATGCTCCGAACCCTGGAATCATGCTCCGCTCTTCGGAATGATGCTCCGATCCCTGGAATCAGGCTCCGCTCTTCGGAATGATGCTCCGAACCCTGGAATCATGCTCCGCTCTTCGGAATGATGCTCCGATCCTTGGAATCATGCCTCTACTCTTCGGAATTATGCTTCGACTCTTCGGAATGATGCTACGACATTGGAATTATGCTCCGCGAATCAGAATGATGCTCCAATCTGCAGGAATCATGCTCCCCGGGATGATGCTCCGCCCCCGGAATGATGTTCCACCTCGAAGTCCAGCTTCAAGATTCATCAATTTCATGCACACAACTCAAATGTGCGGTGTGCATTTATTGATGTGGGGCACTTTGTTGGGGTAAAAATTTACACCCCGGTTGACCGAGTCAAAGTCAAGGTCAACCCTAATCTATGTGGGCCCAAGCCCAGGTCAAGCGGGCCCATGCCTAAGTCGAGCCTGCGGCCAGCCTCTCTATGCCAGCAACAAAATCATGTAATAAATAATTTTTTATGTAATTGTTTATACATGAATGTATGCAAAATGGGCATAAAGCCAATATTTTGTAAGCCCATGGCTTATGTGCAAAAATGAAATGACACATGAGCCATGGGATAGGCAAAATGCCATTTTGTGAAGCCCAAGGGGATATATGTAAATATGTAAGCCTATAAAAGGCAACATGATGAATAAAAAAAGGATAGTTTTCATTCTCTCAAAAACCTAGGGTTTATATTTCTTTCCCTTTTCTGAAAGTCTCAAACCTTCTTCTTTCTTCTGAATTAAATCAAGAGTCTTACTCTTCCTTTTCAAAAACAAAATAGTTTTTTACCATCAAACCCACAAAGGGGAACTTGGATCTGTCTTTAGATTCTAAAAAGGAGAGATTTTGAGATCTCACATCTCTTGATCTTCAAGATCCAGCTAACAGAGGAGGAAGAAGAAGAACCCCTTTCACTAAACCCAAGAAAAAAAAAGAAAACACACTCAAGAGTCCAACTCCTCTCTGATTTCTCTTCCGAGAAAATTTTTTTAGGCTAAAAGCCTCTTTTTCTCGCCGGCACTTAAGCGCAGAGCGCCCGCGTGCCGACACGTGGCGCGCTTGCGCTCAAGCGCTCAACGTTCGAGCTCAAGTCGCCCATGTGCCGTTACGTGGCGCGCTTGCACTCGGGCGCAAGTCGCCCCGGTGCCGACACGTGGCGTGCTTGGGCTCAAGCGCCAAGCGCTCAGGCGCAAGTCGCCCCCGTGCCAACACGTGGCGCACTTGCGCTCGAGCGTCGGGCGCTGAAGTGCAAAGCACCCACGTGTTGACACGTGGTGCACTTGCGCTCAAGCGCCCAGCGTTCAAGCGCAGAGAGCCCACGTGTCGACACGTGGCACTCTAGCGCCTGAGCGCACAGCGCCCAAGGTGCTGCCCCCACGCATCCTTTGGATGCCTTTTCTTCCCTTTTTCTTTATATATATACATATACATATATATATATACACATATATATACATATACACACACACACACATACTCCACGACATTGTCCCTGTTAGAAAAAAAAATTTAACGGGGCGCTGCCCCGCACCCCGCAAGGGGGCTGCTAGCCCCCTTGACCCCCAGCCCGCTATCCGGGCAGCGGGACCCCCGTAAAAACTCTGCGTGGCTCCCGATATATCCAAACCCCCTTCCAAAACAACACACACGTACACTGTAGATTGAGTTCGCATGACCAGTTTAACCCGTTAATCGGAGGTTCCCTCGCCCCAAAGGCGAGGGGTAATTAACGGCAGCTTAGTCCGCGGCTGCCGGAGATTCGGATCCCCACAATCAATAAACCCCGGCCTACCCTAGGCAGGGGGAATCTGTAGTGCGCCTGACAAGCGCGCGCGTATTCCCATCTCAATAGGGTGACGAAAAACACCCTACAATGTCTGTATAAAGTTGGTGGTTGCAACTTGATTGTTCACCAACACACTTTTGGACAGCTCGATCTCTCCAGCCTTGTACTGCTTCTCGACCCAATCTTTAAAGATATAGCAATTCTCGATCGCATGGCTCACTACTCTGTGGTACGGGCAATATAGGGGATTGTCGGTCATTTTTGCTTCGTGGGGTCTCTTCGACTCCGGCAATTGTAAACCATTGTTCAAGGCATCTTTTAATATCTTGCGGACCTTGTCCCTTCTGAAAGAGTAAACCTTGTTCTTTTTCTCCCCTACAGAAAGCCCTTCTCCTCCCAGCAATGGCTTTCGAGGCCGGTTAGTTTTGGAATCGTCTGCCTTTCGCTTGTCTTCATTGTCGGACGCATTGAAGACATTGGTACTGCTAGAACTCCCGCTTCTACGGTTGTCGTCTCTTGAGGTCTGTTGTACACAAAAATGGGACCATCCAATTGCTGAGGTTCCCAATGAGAAAGCTGACGGACTGGTCCTGCTCCAGTGACGGTTCGCACTTGACTGTGAGATTACGCCATCGGGCGATAAAGTCGGTGTTGCTTTCATTCTTCCCCAGCTTAGTCTTCACAAGGTCAGCAATGGAGATTTTATCACTGACACTCATGAACCTTTGCCGAAACAGAGACTCCATTTAGGCAAAGGTAATAACGGACCCATCTGGTATACTCGCGTACCAATCGAAAGCGACACCGGTCAGGCTGTTGACAAACTGACGAAGAATGAGCGCATCATTGCTCCCTGTATTTCCGCACGATACTTTAAAGTGGGCGACGTGCTGATTTGCATTTCCCGTCCCGTCAAATCTTTCGAATTTAGGAATGACGTAGCCGCTCGGGAACTCATCAGATCGTACTGTGCGGGATATCGCCGCCCACTACTGCCAATTTCTTTCTGAGCTTCAACTTTGGCCACCAATTCTTTAACCTTGCTGGTGATCAAATCCATTATCCGGTCTTGTGTTAGCGGGATAGTGTTATCTGGGGCCAAGGCGTCCCCAGAAGCGGAATGTGGTCGGCTTTCGTGCGGCTCGACCAATCTTGGACCCAAAGGGACAGGCATCGGCCGCTTCGGATTGTCATTATCCGGCTCATGAATAGCGACTTGTGCTTGATTGGAAGGCGCTCGAGCAATTTGAGCCGTAAGATGCATCACAACGTTTGTTAGGCCGTCAATTTTCGAATAGAGCTTAGCCATCTCTTTATCCTTGCTCCTGAGCTGTTTTCGAAGCTCTTGAAGCAGCTCTTGCTCTGCGGTCCTGGGACGGAAAGTCGGCTCTTCCTCACTGTCCGAGCTTGAATCTGCATGGACTGAGGGGTCTTTCTGCCTATCCTCATCGAGAGGGTTTTCATCATCCAGCGAAGGCGGCTGTTCTTGGGAAGCGGCAACCACATTCAAGCCAGATTGGGCTTGGAATGTGGTGGCCCCATCCTTGCTTTTACTGCGAAGGCTGTCGCTAGGGCGCCCGCCTGCCATATAGACCGTATGGATAACATATCCGGCCGTCTTTTTATTATCGGCGGCTGATTTCACGGATCGCTGTCTTGACCCTCCTGTTTTGGTAACGGGCAGTCGACTGAAGGCGGGTGGCCTGGCCGAATTCTTAAATGGTGCTAACGCTTCCTTTTTGGTTTTGCCCCACTGTTTGCACGCGGCACAGAGCGCCTGGTATACTCTTGAAGAAACAGAGTCATACTTTTTTTATTGTGGCCGGGACATGTCTCTTGGTAGCAACGTTCGGACCGCTGTTTTCTTGATTCTGGCGGTCATGGCATTTTTCTGAACCCACTTCAGAGGTTCGAAGGAATTGATGATTTTTACGGCCGACTCAGCCGTCGTTGCAGGATGACTCTGCTCTTGGATTCTCACAAGATTCCACTTGGCCGGAGTCCTGGCCCTCTTGTTGGCTCGATACCTGAGCCGCTTCTGTCTTAGCCTTTCTGTTTTGAGCACTTGGCTGGTTACGGCTCTTCGGGAAGCCGCCGTAGACCGGGCGATGGAGGGCTTTGGAGATACGCCTGATTGTGCATTTGTTGGAGTCATCGCCTGAGCTCGTCCGCAACGTTTGATGTTTTCCTTTGTACCGGAAGTCTAGCCCCCAGTTGGAGCACCAGAGAGTCGTTCAAACACCGTCTTAAGTTTCGGTTGTGGTGCCTTAACGATCACAACATTCGGCCTCTTGCCCCTTGAAACCGGCTTGGCCACCTATTTTGCCGGGATTTCTGCCAGATGAGCTCTTCCGGCAGGGTAGATGATGACGAAACCAAACTGGCGGGACAGTTCCTCCCACTGTCGACTGAGGCTTGCGGGGAGAACCACACGAGCATTGATCTTGACCATGTATGAGATTGGGGTCGCGTTGGAAGCTGAATTCATCTTGAGAGACATTGTCGTTGAAAGTTAATTGCTGCACGGAAAAAAAACAATATTTCAGTACAAACATCAGCATATATGTTAAATGAGTTCGCATAAACACTTGACCCGAGATATAGGAGGAGAGAAAGGTCCCACCGGGCGTGCCAGAATCTGTAGGGTGTTTTCCGTCACCCCATTAAGATGGGAATACGTGCGTGCTTGTCAGGCGCATTACAGATTCCCCCCGCCTAGGGTAGGCTAGGGCTTATTTATTATGGGGATTCGAATCTCCGGCAGCCACTGACTAAGCTGTTGTTAATTATCCCTCGCCTTTGGAGCGAGAGAACCTCCGATTAACGGGTCAAACAGGTCATGCAAACTCGATGTGCAGTGTACGTGTGTTGTGTTTTGAAAGAGGTTTTGGATATATCCGGGGCCCCGCAAAGTTTTTACGGGGGTCCCGCTACCCTGATAGTGGGCTGGGGGTCAAGGGGGATAGCAGCCCCCTTGCGGGGTGCGGGGCAGCGCCTCGTTAGAAACTTTTTCTAATGGGGGACAGTGTTGTAGAGTATGTATGTGTGTGTATATATATACACACGTGTGCACACGCGCACGCACACACACACATATAAAGGGAAAGGGCATCCAAAGGATGCGTAGGAGAAAGCGCCAGCGCCTCACGTGCGCGGCACGCGGGCGCTTGGGCGCTCGGGCGCTCGAGCACTGGCGTTATCGCCTTAAGCGCCAGTGCTTTGGGCGCCAGGGCGCTAGCGCTTTGGGCGCTAGCGGCTCACGTTCCAGGCATGTGGGCGCTCGAGCGCTAGGGCGCTAGCGCCTCACATGCCAACCACGTGGGCGCTCGGGCGCTCGCGCTTTGGACTCTTGGGCGCTAGCGCCACATGTGCCAGGCACGTGGGCGCTCGGGCGCTCACGCTTTGGGCGCTCACGCTTTGGGCGCTAGCGCCCACGTACCAAGCGCGTGTGCGCTCGCGCTTTGGGCGCTCGGGCGCTGGGCGGCAAAAGGGACTTGGTCCCTGCACTGGGAGTTGTACTCCCAGAAAGAAATACTTATTATTTTATGTGTGTGTGTGTGTGTGTGTGTGTGTGTGTGTAAGGAGTTAAACTCCTAAGATATTTTTGAAGCTGATGAATGGGCTTCTCCCCTTGAGCCCTGGATCTTCCCCAAAGTGGGGTCTTTGGAGATGGGTCTCCTTCTTCCTCCTTTGTTGACCGGCTCTTGGATAACAAGAGAGGTGAGATTTTAAAAATCTCTCCTTTTTAAGATCTGATGGAAGATCCAAGCTCCCCTTTGTAGGTTTTGTGGTGAAAAACTATTTAGTTTTTGAAAAGAAAGAGTAAAACTCTTGATTTAATTCAAAAGAAAGAAGAAGGTTTTAGAACCTTGAGGAAGGAGAAAGAGCAGAGATCTTGATTTTTTGGGGAGAGAGAAAAAGTTGTTGAGATATTTTCATTATCTTTACCTTTATAGGCTATACACTTTACATATAGCCCCTTGGGCTTTACAAAAATGGCATTTTGCCCATCCCATGCCTCATGTGCTATTTCTTTTTGCACATAAGCCATGGGCTTTATAAAAATTTGGTTTTATGCCCATTTTTCTTACATTTATTCAAAAAATAAAAAAAGGAAATACACCAAAATTATTTATTACAAAATTTTTATTTTGGCATGGCGGAAGGCAGGACGCTTCTTGTTCGGGCTCGACCCGGGCATTGGCCCACTTGACCTGGGCTTGGGCCCACTTGGCTTGGGGTTGACCTTGATTTTGACTAGGTCAACCGGGGTGTAGATTTCGACCCCAACAGATATGTGGTCCAAACTGTCTACGTGGTGGACACGCGCAGCAAAAGCAAGGATGGGGCCATCACATCTCAAATCCAATCTGATGTGGATATGGATGCCACTTTCCAAGACTAGCATCCTCTGGAAGGTAATGAAAACCTTTCCAGTGAGGCTGATAAGCAGAGTGATTCCTCGGTTCATGAGGAATCAAGCTCGGAAAGCGAAGAGGAGCCAATCTTCCGTCCCAAGACTGCAGAGCAGCAACTTCTCCAAGAGCTCCAAAAGCAGCTCAGAAATAAAGACAAAGAGATAGCCAAGCTCTACTCAAAGATTGACAACTTGACAAACGTCGTCTTACAGCTTACGGCCCAAGTCGCCTCTCAGTCGTCCAATCAAGCGCAGGGTTCTTCTCATGAACCGCGGAACGGTGTCCCGAGACAGCAGGCGTCTATTCTCTCAAATCCAAAGGTGAAGGAGCCGCATGAAAGTCGAACGCAAACTATCTCGGGAAATATCTTGACTACCGATGACAGCAACACACTAATGCAAGATCAAATCATGGATTTGGTCGCCAATAAATTTAAAACATTGGTAGCCGAAGCCGGAGAGCAAAATGATGTCAGCAGTAGTGAGAGACCATATCCTGCTCGGTACGATCTTGTGAAGTTTCCTACTGGTTATGTCATCCCTGAATTTGAAAGGTTCGATGGGACAGGAAATGCGAACCGGCACATTGCCCAATTTAAAACATCATACGCGAATACTGGGGGCAATGATGCGCTCCTTCTCCGTCAGTTTGTCAATAGCTTGACCAATGTTGCTTTCGATTGGTATGCAAGCATATCGGATGACTCGATCATGACATTCGCTCAAATAGAATCCATGTTCAAGCAAAGGTTCATGAGCGTCAGCGATAAAATCATCATTGCCGACCTCATAAGGACCGAGCCAAAGAACAACGAAAGCAATATGGATTTTATAGTCTGATGGCGCAATCTCTCTGTCAAATGTGAACCGCCGTTGGAGCAAGACCGATCCGTCAGTCTTCTTATAGAAAATCTGAACAACTGGATGAAACCTTTCCTGTGCACCGCAGGCCTCAAAACATTCCAAGATCTGACCAAGAAGGTTTAAATGTTGGAACGCTCAAAGCTCGAGTCCACTCAAGGTCTCCAATTCACAAACAGACCGAGACATCGGAGGGACGACGACCGGAAAAGCGAAAGTTCCAATAGCACCGATTCTCTAAATAAGCAGAGAGCGGGTGAAGCAAAGATTAACAAATCTCGAGAGCCAATTTTTGAGAAAAGGAGAAATAAGATCTACTATTTCAGAAGAGACGAGGTTCCCAAAATATTCAAAGATGCTCTGAAGAATGGCCTGCGGCTACCATAACAAAAAAGGCTAAGTGAAGCGAACATGACTGATCGTCCCAACTTTTGCCCATACCACCGAGTGCTGGGACACACTATTGAATACTGTTGCATCTTAAAGTATTGGGTCGAGAAACAATACAAGGTGGGAGAAATATCATTGTCCCCTGGCGTGTTGAAAAAAGATCAAGTCGTGACCGCCAATTTTATACAAATAGAGACCGAGATATTTGGGGAACCGACCGCTCTCAATTGTTCACCCTCCCCTGAAAAGGGGCAAACCACGGCGACAATCTAAAGGTCTAGCAATTAACGTTAATGATGAGGGGGTAACTAACAAATGCGTGATCCATACGGTCTACATGGTCGGACTTAGAGAAGCGAACCCTCCTACGCTTCACAGCCATAGTGATGATATGGTTGACGCTGCCCAATATTGGCTCGGTTCAGATAATGATGAGGGTCTTGCTCAAGTTACTAAGCAAAAGGAGACCATGGTTCTTGGGGAATCAAGCTCAGGCAATGAGAATAGCCCAGTCATCATCCCCAAAACTACAGAACAAGCGTTATTCTAATGGCTTCAAGAGCAATTTCAGGACCATGATAAGGAGTTAGCCAAGATCCGTTCCAAAGTCGACGATCTGGTGAATGTTGTGGAAAATCTCGCAACCCGAGTCCTTCAAATGCAATCACAAAAAAATCAAAATTTGGTCCATGAACCAGGGATTGATGTCCCAAAGCAGCCAACAGCTATTCCCTCTGGTCTAAGAGCAGAATACCTTCATGAAAGTCGAAGACGGCTAGCCCCCAGGAAAGTCCTGACGCATGTCTGTGACCAGTTGACACGGGACATAATTAAGGGAAAGTCATAAGTAAATCCCGAAACTCTCTAGGACTTACTTAAAAGAGTCCAGATGCTGGAACATACGGGTCCCGAATCTCTTCCAAACTACCAATATAACAACAAGTCAAAATATCCGGAGAACGACAACCGCAAAGGTGGGCCTCCCAAGGACACTGAATCCTCTAATGAATCTGCCGACCAAAGCAGGCGAGGAGCAAGCATGCCTAATGCCGACCGGCCTCGAAAACCAATGTTGGGAGGGGGAGGAGAATCGTCCCAGGAAGAGAAATTGAATAAGGTCTATTCTTTCAGAAGGGATAGAGTCCGTAAAATATTCAAGGACGCCCTGAGAAATGGTCTGCAATTACCTAAATAAAAAAGACAACATGAAGCAAACATGATTAATGATCCTTTGTACTGCCCGTATCACAGAATGGTAAGTCATATCATTGAAGACTGCTTTGTTTTCAAGAATTGGGTGAAAAAACAATACAATGAGGGAGTGGTCTCATTGGCCAAAGACGCGTCAGCAGAAAACCAAGCTACGATCACCCGCTCCGTTCAAATGAAGACCAAAACCCTCTGGAGGAAAACGACTCAATCGCCCGCTCCAGAAAATGACCAAGTTCATCGCAGTTTCTACGGGACACACGTGAACGTCTCTCCAAAAGGATAAAGAGAGCATTGAAGCGCCATAAGATCAAAGTCCAAGGATTTTTGAATAAGTGCACGGTAAAGACCACCACGTATTTAAACTGGGAACATTCGACCTCTAAGTCGTTAAACTGAGGATGTAAAAAAATGTGTAAATAAACAAAAAAAGGCCGAAATGATGAGGCAACTCGCAATAAAAATTAGCGAGTAAAATAAAGATGAAAATAAAGCCGAAATGATGGGGGCAGCCGCGAATAAATAGCCGAAATGATAGGGCAAGCGTGACCTTCGCGATAAGAAAATCTGAAATGATAGAGCAATCACGGTAAAACCCCCCTCCAAAAGGCGAATGATGAGTCGCTTCTGGTAACTATTCCAGTGCAGCGATGCAGACGCCAACCAAATTCCAAATCTCTAAATTCCTAATGGCGAATGATGAGTCACTCCTGGTACCATATTCCAGTGCAGCGATGCAGACGCCAACCAAAATTTCAAATCTCTGTATGTCCCAACGGTGAATGATGAGTCACTCCTGGTACCATATTCTAGTGCAGCAATTCAGACGCCAACAAAGTCCCAAAATTCTTCCAGCCCTACGGTTGGTCCCCGAACTGACTACCGTATACAATCCACGGGCTCAAATAATTCTCATCACACCCATACCCCACCACAATCACCAATAACGCGTCCGGTCTCTACCCTTGAAATTATGCTCCATTTGGGAAGACCCGCTCATGTGTCCTCACGATACATAAGGAGAACAAAACTTACGAGATCCTCTCGACTCGTAAGAGAACACCTTCGTGAGATCCTTATGACTCATGAGGGAAAAACACACTTGGGGGTCCTCACGACTCCTAAGGAGAAAATACACCTACGAGATCCTTTCGACTCGTAGGGAGAAAATGCTTTTATAGGACCCTTACGGCTCATAAAATTGAAAAAGCTTTAGGTGATAGGAACCTAAACCTGTCTCCTAAGCCATCGCTCCCCCAGCAGGCAAAGGCAAATGATGAATTGCTCTTGGCACCTGTGCTTCAGTGTTAGCAACGCTGATGCCGACCCCAACCCCAAAATTCCAAATCAATCCAATAGACCCCTAAGTCATTAAACTGGGAACAGATGACCTCTAAGTCGTTAAACTGGGAACAGATGACCCCTAAGTCCTTAAACTGGGAATAAGGGAAATCCCCTCATGGCAAATGATGATTCGCTCCTGGTACCACATTCCAGTATAGCGATGCTGATACCAAACCAAAACCAAAATCCCCAAATTCTCTCACGGTAAATGATAATTTGCTCCTGGTACCACATTCCAGTGCAGCGATGCTGATGCTAAAAAAAAAATCCAAATTCCAAATCCCACGTTGCAATGCCTTGAATTCAAGGGTCCTGCCAAACAAGGCAGGAATCGGATAAATCAAACTAAAGTCCCATCCGGAAGCACTTCCAAACTCAAAAGTCCTGCCAGACAGATTGGAGTCTCCCCCAAAAAAATCAGACTAACCAATTCCGACAACGACCTCTACATCAAAAACAGCGACACTCCATGCCAGGGAAACGTTGACCAGCGACACTCCGTGGCGGGGAAAACGTCAAACAGACACTCCGCCTCGAGGATAAGTCGACCAGCGACACTTCGTGCCGGGGACACGTCAACCAGCGACACTCTATGCCGGGGAAACGTCAAACAGACACTCCGCCTCGGGGATAAGTCGACAAGCAACACTCCGTGTCGGGGACATGTCGACCAGCGACACTCCATGCCGGGGAAACATCGACCAGCGAAACTCCGTGCCGGGGAAACGTCGACCAGCGACACTCCGTGTCGGGTGAACGTCAAACAGACACTCCGCCTCGGGGATAAGTCGACCAGCGACACTCCGTGCCGGGTAAACGTCACATACAAACACTCCATCTCGGGGAAATGTCCAACACAGACACTCCGCCTTGGGGACACGTCAACCAGCGACACTTCGTCTCGGAGACACGTCAAGCATCGACCGTCTATGTCGCAAAAAGGGCAGTGACAGCCTCCCCAAAAGCGAGAACCAAATCAAGTCACCTCCATGTGAAAGAAGATTCATCAATTTCATATGCACGACCCTTATACGCGGTGTGCATTTATTGATGGGGGCATTTTGTTAGGGCAAAATTTACACCTCGGTTGACCAAGTCAAAATCAAAGTCAACCCCAAGCCAAACAGGCCTAAGCCCAGGCCAAGTGGGCCCATGTCCAAGTCAAGCCCGAACATGAAGCGGCTGGCCTCCCCCATACCAAGAAGAAAATTATATAATAAATAAGTTTGATGCAATTTTCATACATGAATGTAAAATAAATGGGCAAAAAGCCAAATTTTTGTAAAGCTCATGGCTCATGTGCAAAAAGAAATAAGCACATGAGGCATAGGATGGGCAAAATGCCATTTTGTAAAGCCCAAGGGGTTATATGCAAATTTGTAAGCCTATATAAGACAACATGATGATAAAATGAAGAAATATAATACATTCCGCTAAAAAATTATGGTTTATGCGCCTCCTTCTTCCTCCTCAAGGTTCTAAACCTTCTTCTCTTTTCTTGAATTAAATCAAGAGTTTAACTTTTCTTTTTCCAAAAAGAAACATTTTTTCACCATAAAACCCTTGAAGGGGAGCTCGGATCTTCCATCAAATCCCCAAAAGGGATGACTTTTAAGTTTCACTCCCTTTTTCTCCAAGATCCAACCAACAGAGAGGTGGAAGAAGGAGACCCATCTCCAAAAATCCTACTTTGGAAAAATTCAGGGCTCAAGGAAGAAGAAAGGGATACCCTTTCATCATCTCCGAAGATCTCTTAGGAGTTTAACTCCACAAGAAAAAAAAATACATATATAAAATAATAAATCCTTTTTTAAGAGTTTAACTCCAAAAGTCAATTGGGAGTACAACTCCCAGTGCAGAGTGTCACGCCCCGCTTCCCAGTGTACGGCGAAGTGGACGCGACGAGGCCCGCTACATATATACTCAGAAGTATATACGCTAAGCGTAACTAAGCAATATAAAGTAAATCACAGGAGACGAATAATATAAAAATAACAGCAACTTTTATTAATAACATTCTTTTTACAATGCAGGAAAAGAAAATACAACTGGAATGAAAAGCAATGCCTAAACAGTGGCATAACAGGAAATGAAATAAACAGGAAAGAACAAGGTACAATTATCTAGAGCTTTGGGTCTGCCTGGAACTGCTCCAAATCTTCACCGGTGGGCTCAATCTCAGCTTGTTCCAACGCACCTGACGACATTCAAAGAAGAAAGAGATAGAATGTCGTCAGCGAACAGGTCGCTCGGTAAGTCCCAAAGATAAGAAGAATGAGAATGACAGAGTAACAGTATTTTCTAAGGTATTATATTGTGGATAATATGGAACATTGTGTAACGCTGTTGTTTGTAGCTTGGTACAGAAGGATGCCAGTGTATACGAGGGGGATCTCTATATGCTAGAGATCAGGGCAAAAGGAAGTACAAGGAACCGTTATGCCACGGTACAACAGCAATAGGATTCAGGTTAGGTGTCTTAATCTGACCACCTCGTGCCACCTTTAACACCTTCCGTACCAATCTACCCCTTAAACCCCGTAATGTTTTAACAGTAATGTGGTATTGGAATATGTAAGTTGGGTGACTGACCAAAACCATGATATCAGTAGACATGTTACAACTGTATAATCAGGTAAATGGAATATCAGGATAATGGATGAATATCCATGGTTTGATTCAGTCAAAATGAATATATTGTTAACTGGGTTCATGGATTCATGTATTCAAAGTGTGTTGGAATATAAAAGAATATAGATTGACTTGAATCATATTCGAGTCAGGAATAGTCAGACTCTAACCCGAGTCAGACTACAAGAAGATGATTTGAAGTTCAATATTAGCTAGGGGCCTTATAGTAATTTGTAAAACTTGAGGGGGTTTTATGTAAAAATACTTTTGTATAGTTTTCAAAATACACCTGAAGTATTTAATAATCGTTTTAATTGTTATAATGAATGTGAATTTTATTTGTGTTATTCTAGTGAATATATCCTAATAAAAGTATTAATTATCTTATCTGAAATTCATGGTATTTTCGTGTAACTTTTAATCTTGTAATTTTTAGAAAAATGTGGAAACTTTATATTATGATAAAATAGGCGTTTAAATGATAATTATATATATATATATTAACACATGAATAATTTTATATAAATATTTTATTTTCAAAAATCTCATTTTCCTTAAATGTCGTATTTTAAACCTTTCGAGACCGAATGCTCCTTGCGGAGGTCTGAATCTCGCACTACTAGCCTGCGGGTGCACGATGAACCGTACTATCCCTAACAGGTTCTCCAAAAGTGGGTTGTAGCGGCGCTTTGCTTAGGTTTAACAAATACTTTTCATTTGGGAAAACGGTTTTATAAATATGGGGTATTTATTTGCAAAAGAGTACAGTTTCCCGTATTTTAGTTATTAGGATTTCCTAAACCAACTAGCCTATTTCTAAGGTCTAAACGATGAGTCATTAGAAGTCTCAAATCGTCTCTTCACCGTCAATTGCGACCAGGTAAGTGCCAGGTAAGTGGGAAGGAACCACAGTCGTGGGCCTAATTAAAAACCACTAGCCTTAGACACACTTGCCTAGGCACCACAAGACAGTTTAGATAAACGATCGATGTCCATGACCAATCGTGTTTTCATTTTATTAAAAGATTTTATCTAGAAAAGTTTACAACTTAAAACTTTAAATAAAAGTTATAAAGATTATGGTATTTTATTGAAAAATCTTGTAATTTCGTATTCTGTATTTTTGATATTTATCAATTAGGATTATATTGAGTGTGTGTAGGGGTAGGTCATTACCCCGTGACTTATATTAAGTTTTGGTGAAGTTTAAAGGTAAAACATGACAAGTTAAAGTTGAAGGTATTAAAGTGCAAGAATACGGTATTTAAAAACGTTATCATTTTATGTGTGAAATTTCATTCAAATTAGATTCTACAAGTTTAGTGATCAAGATAAACCTAATTAGGAGTGAGGGAATTAATTAAACTAAGAAAAATGAACTTCATGGTATTTTTATGAAAGGAGTACGGTTTTACAGAGAACTTATCATTTCATGTGAAAAAGTTTGATTAAATTGGTTTATGAGTGATTAATAGTCAACAAGCATATGGGTAGATAATATGTATTAGGTGACAAGTGGAAATTTAGAGAAAAACCGAATCGGAAATCGGTTTGTCCGATTTCCGTCAGGTTCCAAAAAGTCGTATTTTTATACTTATAGAAAAGAGAGATAGAGGGGATGGGACTTACGATTTGGACAAGCTAAGGAAGGTTCTGATCCGGTCTGATCCGGTCGCCGGAATCCGTCGTCGATTTCGGCGGCGCTTCGCTTCTCGCTCTTCGTACCGAGTTCTCGAGAATTTGAGAGAGTGGACTTAGAGTTGTGAGGGGAAAATGTAGAGGATAGGGGTCTTTATATAGGGCTAGGCTAGGGTTAGGGTTTGGATTAAAAAATATTTAAAAAAATATTAAAAACATTAAAAATTTATTAAAAATCATTAAACCTAGGAGTAAAAGGGATTTATTGGCCAAATCAAAACCGATCCAGGTATAATAAGTGTGCAAGAGGGTTGACCAACTCAAGAGCCAACTTTTCTCAGTTGGTGACTCGGCCGTCCGGCCAAGTCCCGCCGGCGGCGCCGGACCGAGTCGGCCGAGTCGTCGGCCGGAGGCGCCGAGTCGGGCCGAGTTAAGGGTCCAATGGCCGGGGGTTTTCCTGAGGAACAACTTGGTATTTTTACTTTTTGTTGTCCAGTACATATTTTGGGAGTTATGGCCCTTTTACCGTTGACTTCCAAAAAAAAATAAAACAAAATAAATACAAAAATAATGTGGGGCATGGGATTTGAACTCCGGTGGCTTGGTTCATCAATGCAAGGTATTACCAATGAGCTACAAGCTCCTTCTTGTAATTATTGTAAGGAATTAGATACTTAAATTGTTTCCAGCAACATTAATACTCCAAGTATACACTATATTTAAAGCAATTTTTTGGTATACAAAATTGGAGTTGTTACAATCTACCCTCCTTACAAAAATTTCGTCCTCGAAATTTACAACTTTTATTTTGAGGATTAGTTTACAAAAAGGTGCGGATATCTTGCTCGCATCTCATCCTCCCTTTCCCACGTGGATTCTCCTGGAGTGTCTTTCCTCCACATTGCCCGGACCAAATTAACTTCTTTGTTCCAAAGTGTCTTCACTTTCCTGTCCAGGATCTCCACGGGTTGTTGCTTACAAAACAAATCGGGCTGTATCGTGAGCTCGGAATGATCAAGTACATGGCTGGGGTCACTCACATACCTTCTGAGTTGGGATATGTGGAACACGTTATGCACTCCTTCCAATGAGAGTGGAAGTGCTAAACGATATGCCACCTCACCGACTCGTTCGAGTATATCGAACGGTCCAATGTATCTCGGACTCAACTTTCCCCGTCTTCCAAATCTGATTACTCCGCGGTTCGGAGAGATTTTCAGGAATACATGATCTGCTGGCTGGAACTCCAAGTGTCGTCTCTTCGTATCAGCCCAGTGTTTCTGTCTATCTTGGGCTATGCGCATTCTTTCCCTGATAGTATGAACCACATCAACGGTCGCTACTATCATCTCTGGTCCAAGGAGTTCCCTATCTCCGATGTCGTCCCAACTTAATGGTGATCGACACTTCCTTCCATACAATGCTGCAAAAGGTGTCATTCCTTTGCTTGCTTGGTAGCTGGTGTTGTACGCAAACTCCACAAGATGTAGGTGATCTTCCCACGATCCTTTGAAGTCGAGCATACATGCTCTGAGCATATCCTCCAAGATCTGAATAGTTCATTCCGACTGACCATCTGTTTGTGGATGATAAGTCGGGCTGAAGTTCAGACTTGTTCCCAAGCTAGCTTGCAGACTCTGCCAGAATTGCGATCGGAACCTGGTGTCACGATCGGAGACAATGCAGACCGGTACTCCATGAAGTCTCACAATTTCCTGTATGAGCTCATGGGTATCAGAGATAGTACCGTATGAAGAGTTTAAATCTTAAATTAGATTATTACCTCCATGTACTTCTTCGCTAATGTCTCAGTTGATTGGCCAACTCGAAATGGGATGAAGTGAGCCGACTTTGTGAGTCGATCCACAATGACCTAAATCGCATCGTTACCCCTTTGTGCTGCGAGGAAGAGCAGTTACAAAGTCCATCGTGATGTGTTGCCACTTCCATTCTGGGATTGGTAACGGTTGAAGTAGTCCAGCTGTCCTGTGATGTTCAGCCTTTACTTGCTGACACACCAAACATTTTGCGACGCTTCTGGCTACTTCACGCTTCATTCCATGCCACCAATAATTCTGACGTAGATCTTTGTAAATTTTGGTGCCTCCAGGATGTACTGAATAGGGAGAGCTGTGAGCTTCTTTCATTAACTCTTCCCGAACAGGACCCTTTGGTACACACAATCTGCTGCCGTATCTCAAAGATCCGTCTTCATGGATGATGAAATCTGTTCTGAGTCCATTTTCTACTTGTTCTCTGATCTTTTGCAACTTAGCATCGCTGGCTTGAGCTGCCTTGATCTGGTTGACAATAGTTGATTGAACTTGTAGATTCATCAAATTTGAAACATCACCTGGCATGACTAGTTCAATCTCCATCTGATGTAGGTCCTGCTGAAGCTTCCACTGGGCGGTGAGATTTATTGCTAATGGTTGGCGACTAAGAGCATCAGGTACTACGTTCACCTTTCCTGGATGATATTGCAAATTGATGTCGAAGTCCGCCATAAGTTCTAACCATCTTCTCTGCCGCATATTCAACTCCTTCTGAGTAAACACATACTTCAGACTTTTATGATCTGTGTAGATGTTCACTCGTTCACCAAGTAAGTAGTGGCGCCAAATCTTGAGAGCAAAAATAACGGCTACCAACTCTAGATCATGCGTCGGATAATTGCGCTCATGAGTCTTCAGTTGTCTTGAAGCATAAGCCACAACCTTACCGTGCTGATGTAGAACACATCCTAGTCCCTTACCGGATGCATCACAATGTACTTCGAATCCTCCAGTTTGATCCGGTATGACGAGAATAGGTGCAGATGTCAGTCTTGACTTGAGTTCTACGAAAGCTTGCTCGCATGCTTCTGACCACACAAATTCTTCATCTTTTCGTGTGAGCTTGGTCAAGGGTGTTGCTATCTTCGAAAAGCCTTCAATGAATCTTCTGTAATATCCAGCTAAGCCTAAGAAACTCCGAATATCCTTCACTGATTTTGGTGTAGGCCATTCGCTAACTGCTGAAACCTTTGCTGGATCTACAGAAATCCCTTCTCTTGATACGATGTGTCCAAGAAAACCAACCTGTTTTAGCCAAAACTCGCACTTGCTGTACTTGGCATAAAGCTTATGTTGTCGAAGTGTTTCCAGGACAATTCGTAAGTGCTCCGCATGCTCCTTCCGATTCTTAGAATATACCAGGATGTCGTCGATGAAAATGACAACGAACCTGTCTAAATACTACCGGAAAACTTGGTTCATAAGGTTCATGAAGATTGCTGGTGCATTGGTCACTCCAAATGGCATTACTAGAAATTCGTAATGTCCATAACGAGTTCTGAAAGCTGTTTTGTGAATATCAGCCTCCTTGACCTTCACTTGATGATAACCTGAACGAAGATCTAGTTTAGAGAAGACACCAGATCCACTTAGTTGATCGAATAAATCGTCGATAGTGGATACTTGTTCTTTATAGTAACTTCGTTCAAGGCCCTATAGTCGATGCACATTCTGTATGAACCTTCCTTCTTCTTCACCAACAGTACAGGTGCTCCCCAACTTGAAGTGCTGGGACGAATCCATCCTTTCGTCAGTAATTCGTCCAACTGTGTTCGAACTTCCTTCAATCCTTCCGGACTTAGTCTATACGGTGCTTTGATCACTGGTTGTGCTCCTGGTACTAAGTCAATACTGAATTCAAGAGCTCGATCGGGAGGCAAACCTGATATATCGTCAGGGAAAACATCGTCGAACTCTCGAACTACCTCCGGTCTTGATTCTTCCTCTGCATGAGCTGCTGCAACTACTGCTTCCCTTGGTTTCGCTTTGTAAGTACTTGGCTCCAGGGTGCGATCTCCACTCTTGAAATAGAAAACCGGATAATCTGGAATCTTAAATACTACCCTCCTTTGACGACAGTCGATGGTAGCATAAAAGGTTCCAAGCCAGTCCATTTCTAGAACCACATCGAAGTTTGGTATGTCCAGTACTTTGAAGTCAGCGTAAAACTCTCGACTGCAGACGATGACTGGACACATGCTGTATCCCATAGTTGCCTTTAGAACACCATTTCCAGAACTGACGTTCTAGCTGGATACAAGCGGTGAGACTGGAATCGCATGGGTTCGGACAAACCGTTGCGACATAAAGCAGTGGGATGCTCCAGTATCAAACAGTGCAAGTGCAGGTAGTGAAGCTACTAGGATTGTACCTAAGGTATATGGGATAGTTTTTAGGTATAGGGAGAGTGTGTAGATAAACAAGACTAAAAGATAAGTTTGGGAAGGAAAGTTTACCAGTAATGACTTGGCCGGTGGCCTCAGCTTCTTCCACAGACATCATGAAAGCCTGGCGCTTTGGCACATTCCTTCTGGCCTGAGGAGCATTCCTCTGAACGTTCCTTTGAGCTTGATGGAACTGTCGAGGAGGTGGTGCAGCCTGTGGTCCCCTAGGTGGTGCAGGCAGTGCAAGTCTGGGAGCAGGTGCCGGAAGAGCTGGTCGCTGCTGATAAGTATTTGCTGTCCTGGGTGCAGCAACTGAGTTCTGCCTTTGGGGACAAGATCCAATATCATGAGTGGCTGAACCGCAGATTAAGCAGAGGCGGTTGGCTCGACGACAGTCCTTCATCATATGTCCAGTTCTCTTGCAGTAAGTGCAAAAGGCTGGGCTAGGACGATGAGTTGGTACTCCGGGTCGCCTCGGCACGAAAGATGGTCTGGACGTGGCTCCACCTGCCATCTGGTTGGCAGGGCGTTTGACTCCTGCAGACTGAGGTCTGCCCCTCTCTTTTAGGACTGCCTCATAACTGCGGGCAGCTTCCAGGGCTTCCTCATGAGTCAAAAACTTTCCTGTGGCTAGAGCAGCCTTGATCTCTGTATCCAAACCTTGCTGAAAACGACGGGCTCTGATCTCGTCCGTCGGTATCAGGTGTGCCGTGAATTTGTTTAAAAATTGTGTTAGCTGTGTAATATATGATATTTAAAAATTAAACTATTGTGACATATCTTACCGGCTCAACATAGTGAACTCAGCATCGTATTCATCTACCGATTTCTCCCACATTGATCCTTGCTGTAGATGAATAAACTGCTGATCCATAGCGAACCTGGCATTCACAGGGAAATATTTCGCGTCAAACTTCTCGCGAAATGTCTTCCATTCAATCGGCTGTGCTAGACGGGTTTCTTCCGCTTTCCGCCAATTGCGAGCATTATCCGTGAGCTGTAGCTTCGCTACACGGACCCAAGCGTTATCTGGCACTTGAGCTACTGCCAGATCGTCATCGATGCCTTGTGCCCATTCTTCTGCTTCGAGAGGGCTTCCTTTACCAGAGAACTATTTTGGGTGCAAAGCCCGGAATTGCTTTACTCCCGGTGCATCGTTATCAGGACGGCTCAGAAGTTATTGCTGTCCCTCGAGAAGACTACGGATCACATCAAATAACATCGCCTGCTCAGTGGGTGGTGCGGGAACAGCTGGTGTGAGAGGTAGTGCTGATGGGGTGTTGTTGACATTGGTGCTGGTGTTGTTCGGGGAATCCATAATCCTGAAGAAAAATTTGGATTAGGACAGATTCAAATACATGAAATGATAAGATTCAAGGAATAGAGATTTGCAAGTTTCAAAGAACATGAATTGTAAAGAATGTTTTAGTTGCTGGTTCTTGTGTTACATTACTTAGGTTGTTCACGCAGACCAGAACTGCATGACAGGGATTCATACAGCTCTGACCTGCATGGGCCACCAACAAAACCTGTCACACCCCGCTTCCCAGTGTACGGCGAAGTGGACGCGACGAGGCCCGCTACGTATATACTCAGAAGTATATACGCTAAGCGTAACTAAGCAATATAAAGTAAATCACAAGAGACGAATAATATAAAAATAACAGCAACTTTTATTAATAACATTCTTTTTACAATGCAGGAAAAGAAAATACAACTGGAATGAAAAGCAATGCCTAAACAGTGGCATAACAGGAAATGAAATAAAAAGGAAAGAACAAGGTACAATTATCTAGAGCTCTGGGTCTTCCTGGAACTGCTCCAAATCTTCACCGGTGGGCTCAATCTCAGCTTGGTCCAACGCACCTGACGACATTCAAAGAAGAAAGAGATAGAATGTCGTCAGCGAACAGGTCGCTCGGTAAGTCCCAAAGATAATAAGAATGAGAATGACAGAGTAACAGTATTTTCTAAGGTATTATATTGTAGATAATATGGAACATTGTGTAACACTGTTGTTTGTAGCTTGGTACAGAAGGATGCCAGTGTATACGAGGGGGATCTCTATATGCTAGAGATCAGGGCAAAAGGAAGTATAAGGAACCATTATGCCACGGTACAACAGCAATAGGATTCAGGTTAGGTGTCTTAATCTGACCACTTCGTGCCACCTTTAACACCTTCCGTACCAATCTACCCCTTAAACCCCATAGTGTTTTAACAGTAATGTGGTATTAGAATATATAAGTTGGGTGACTGACCAAAACCATGATATCAGTAAACATGTTACAACTGTATAATCAGGTAAATGGAATATCAGGATAATGGATGAATATCCATGGTTTGATTCAGTCAAAATGAATATATTGTTAACTGGGTTCATGGATTCATGTATTCAAAGTGTGTTGGAATATAAAAGAATATAGATTGACTTGAATCATATTCGAGTCAGGAATAGTCAGACTCTAACCCGAGTCAGACTACAAGAAGATGATTTGAAGTTCAATATTAGCTAGGGGCCTTATAGTAATTTGTAAAACTTGAGGGGGTTTTATGTAAAAATACTTTTGTATAGTTTTCAAAATACACCTCAAGTATTTAATAATCGTCTTAATTGTTATAATGAATGTGAATTTTATTTGTGTTATTCTAGTGAATATATCCTAATAAAAGTATTAATTATCTTATCTGAAATTCATGGTATTTTAGTGTAACTTTTAATCTTGTAATTTTTAGAAAAATGTGGAAACTTTATATTATGATAAAATAGGTGTTTAAATGATAATTATATATATATTAACACATGAATAATTTTATATAAATATTTTATTTTTAAAAATCTCATTTTCCTTAAATGTCGTATTTTAAACCTTTCGAGACCGAATGCTCCTTGCGGAGGTCTGAATCTCGCACTACTAGCCTGCGGGTGCACGATGAATCGTACTATCCCAAACAGGTTCCCCAAAAGTGGGTTGTAGCGGCGCTTTGCTTAGGTTTAACAAATACTTTTCATTTGGGAAAACGGTTTTATAAATATGGGGTATTTATTTGCAAAAGAGTACAGTTTCCCGTATTTTAGTTATTAGGGTTTCCTAAACCAACTAGCCTATTTCTGAGATCTAAACGATGAGTCATTAGAAGCCTCAAATCGCCTCTTCACCGTCAATTGCGGCCAGGTAAGTGCCAGGTAAGTGGGAAGGAATCACAGTCGTGGGCCTAATTAAAAACCACTAGCCTTAGACACACTTGCCTAGGCACCACAAGACAGTTTAGATAAACGATCGATGTCCATGACCAATCGTGTTTTCATTTTATTAAAAGATTTTATCTAGAAAAGTTTACAACTTAAAACTTTAAATAAAAGTTATAAAGATTATGGTATTTTATTGAAAAGTCCTGTAATTTCGTATTCTGTATTTTTGATATTTATCAATTAGGGTTATATTGAGTGTGTGTAGGGGTAGGTCATTACCCCGTGACTTATATTAAATTTTGGTGAAGTTTAAAGGTAAAACATGACAAGTTAAAGTTGAAGGTATTAAAGTGCAAGAATACGGTATTTAAAAACGTTATCATTTTATGTGTGAAATTTCATTCAAATTGGATTCTACAAGTTTAGTGATCAAGATAAACCTAATTAGGAGTGAGGGAATTAATCAAACTAAGAAAAATGAACTTCATGGTATTTTTATGAAAGGAGTACGGTTTTACAGAGAACTCATCATTTCATGTGAAAAAGTATGATTAAATTGGTTTATGGGTGATTAATAGTCAACAAGCATATGGGTAGATAATATGTATTAGGTGACAAGTGGAAATTTAGAGAAAAACCGAATCGGAAATCGGTTTGTCCGATTTCCGTCGGGTTCCAAAAAGTCGTATTTTTATACTTATAGAAAAGAGAGATAGAGGGGATGGGACTTACGATTTGGACAAGCTAAGGAAGCTAAGGAATGTGGTGGTTGTCGATTCGTCGAAAACGTCGCGAAGGTTCTGATCCGGTCGCCGGAATCCGTCGTTGATTTCGGCAGCGCTTCGCTTCTCGCTCTTCGTACCGAGTTCTTGAGAATTTGAGAGAGTGGTCTTAGAGTTGTGAGGGGAAAAGGTAGAGGATAGGGGGTCTTTATATAGGGCTAGGCTAGGGTTAGGGTTTGGATTAAAAAATATTATAAAAAATATAAAAAATATTAAAAATTCATTAAAAATCATTAAACCTAGGAGTAAAAGGGATTTATTGGCCAAATGAAAACCGATCCAGGTATAATAAGTGTGCAAGAGGGTTGACCAAGTCAAGAGCCAACTTTTCTCAGTTGGTGACTCGGCCGTCCGGCCAAGTCCTGCCGGCGGCGCCGAGTCGGGCCGAGTCAAGGGTCCAATGGCTGAGGGTTTTCCTGAGGAACAACTTGGTATTTTTACTTTTTGTTGTCCAGTACATATTTTGGGAGTTATGGCCTTTTTACCGTTGACTTCAAAAAAAAAAATAAAACAAAATAAATACAAAAATAATGTGGGGCATGGGATTTGAACTCCGGTGGCTTGGTTCATCAATGCAAGGTATTACCAATGAGCTACAAGCTCCTTCTTGTAATTATTGTAAGGAATTAGATACTTAAATTGTTTTCAGCAATATTAATACTCCAAGTATACACTATATTTAAAGCAATTTTTTGGTATACAAAATTGGAGTTGTTACACAGAGACTAATGTTGGGGTAAAAAATTACACCCCGGTTGACCAAGTCAAAGTCAAAGTCAACCCCAAATAAGCAGGCCCAAGCCCATGCTAAGTGGACCCATTCCCAAGTCGAGCCCTGCGGCCGGCCACCCACATGCCGAAATAAATTTTTTTAATAAATAATTTTGATGTAATTTTTATACATAAATGTAAGGAAAATTGGCATAAAGCCAAATTTTTGTAAAACCCATGGCTCATGTGCAAAAAAAAATGAGCACATGAGGCATGGGATGGGCAAAATGCCATTTTGTAAAGCCCAAGGGGCTATATGTAAGTTTGTAAGCCTATAAAAGACAACATGATAATGAAATAAAGCATAAGGATTCATTCCCCCAAAAATTAGGGTTTCTGTGCTTCCTTCTCCTTCCTCAAGGTTCTAAAAGCTTCTTCCCCCTTTTGAATTAAATCAAGAATTTAACTCTTCCTTTCCTAAAAATAAACAGTTTTTCACCATCAAACCCTTGAAGGGGAACCCAGATCTATCATCAGATCTCAAAAGGGAGAGATTTTTAAATCTCATCCCCCTTTTCTCCAAGATCCGGCCAATAGAAGAGGGGGAAGAAAGAGACCCATCTCCAAAAATCCCACCTTGGGAAGATCCAAGACCTAAAAGAAGATCCAGGACGAAAAGAGGAGAAGAAAGGGACCCCCTTTGATCATCCCTAAAGATTTCTAGGAGTTTGACTCTATTCAAGACCTGTTGGAGTTTAACTCCATAAATCAAACCTTTTTTTTATAGGAGTTCAACTCTATTCAACATCTGTCGGAGTTTAACTCCATAAATAAAAACCCTCTTTCGGAGTTTAACTCCTATTTCCAGGGCTAAAAGCCCCTTCTTTCCGCCGGCGCCCAAACGCCCAGTGCCCATGTGCCGGACACGTGAGGCGCTAGTGCCCAACGCCCACGTGCCGGGAACGTGAGGCGCTCGTGCCCAAGCGCCCAGTGCTAACGCCAGCGCCCAGCGCCTAGGCGGTCCGCGCCCAACTCCCTAGCGTCTTTAAGACGCTCCTCATCCTACCTTTTCACAAACTCCATAACACTTCCCCCAATAGAAAAAATTTCTAACAAGGCACTGCCCCGCACCTCGTAAGAGGGCTGCTAGCCCCCTTGACCCCCAGCCCGCTATCCGGGTAGCGAGGCCCCCGTAAAACTCTGCGGGGCCCCCGATATATCCAAAACCCCTCAAGACACACACACGCAACTGCACATTGAGTTCGCATGACCTGTTTAACCCGTCAATCAGAGATTCCTTCGCTCCAAAGGCGAGGGGTAATTAATGGCAGCTTAGTTCGCGGCTGCCGGAGAATCGGATCCTCACAATCAATAAACCCCAGCCTACCCTAGGCAGGAGGAATCTGTAGTACGCTTGACAAACGAGCGCGTATTCCCATCTCAATGGGGTGACAAAAGACACCCTACGGATTCTGGCACACCCGGTGGGACAAATCTTTCCTCCCATATTTCGGGTTAAACATTCATGCGAACTCAATCAGCATATATATATATATATATATATATATATATATATCGATTGCCTGTACTGAAATTATGCTTCTTTGTGTAGGTAAACGGTTTCAAATTGCAATCTTCGGACGCGGCAAGAATGTCTCTAAAGACAAGCTCAGCTCTCGACACATCTTCCATCTCCTACACGATGAAGATGGACTCCAGGACGGTCCTCCCGGCTAGTCTTGGGCGACAGTGGAAGGAGCCGCTGCTACAGTTCGGCTCTATTCTGTTCGTGCCAGCTAACGCCATCCCTGCTCCTCAAGCCCCGATGACTGATAAACCGGCCTCAAAAGGGAAAAGGCCAAATGCCATGGTCGCAAAGGCACCTCAGCCCAAGCACAAATCCATTTCTGCACGACTCTCTGTTGCTCCAGCTGGGGGCAAGGCCATCAACACCAACAAAGCAATAAGGCACACCGGGCAAGCTCCAGCGGTGTCCCTAATAATTGCTCGATTGGGTGTTTTCTCTAAGCTCCCTGACAATAGACTCACGATGGCTTCCTGGATAACGGATGCCTGCTAAGCCCTCAAAATCGAGAAGCTAAGACAGAAAAGGCTCAGAGACAGAGCCAACAAAAAGAGCTAGGGCTCCTGCTAGGCTGAACTTCATGAGGTTCGAAGAATAGGGTTACCCCGCCAAAGATAAAGAGATGGCTGGATATATGGTCCACACTGTCTACAAGGTGGGCACGCATAGAAAAAGCAAGGACGGGGCCACCACATCTCAAATCCAATCTGGTATGAATGTGGCTGCCACTTCCGAAGACCAGCATCCTCTGGGAGGTAATGAAAACCTTTCCAGTGAGACTGATAAGCAGAAAGATCCCTCAGTTCATGAGGAGTCGGGCTCAGAAAGCGAAGAGGAGATAATCTTTTATTCCAAGAACGCAGAGCAACAACTTCTCCTAGAGCTCCGAAAACAGCTCAGAAGTAAAGACAAGGAGATGGCCAAACTTCATTCCAAAATTGACGACTTGACGAATGTCGTGATGCAGCTCATGACCCGACTTGCCTCTTAGCCGCCCAATCAAGCGCAGGGCTCTGCTCATAAACTAGGAAACGGTGTCCCGAAATGGCCGACGCCTATTCCCTCAAATTCAAAGGTGGGCGGACCGCATGAAAGTCAGTCGCATCCTATCTCGAGAAATGTCTTGGCTACCAATGACAGTAGTCCGCTAACTCAAGATCAAATCATGGATTTGGTTGCCAACAAAGTCAAAACATTGGTAGCCGAAGCGCAAGAAGATGTTAGCAGTAGCGAGAAACCATATCCTGCTCAGCATGATCTGGTAGAATTTCCTAGCGGCCATGTCATCCCAAATTTAGAAGATTTGGTAGGACGGGAAATGCGAATCAGCACATCGCCCACTTTAAAGCCTCATACAGGAATACTAGGGGCAATGATGCGCTTCTCCTCCACCAGTTCGTTAATAGCTTAGCTGTCACGACCCAAAATTTGGCACGTGACGGCCCTTAAACCACGTAACGTCTCTAGGCGTAACGTAATTCAAGTAATCCGAAAACCCAGCAATCTAAACCATCAAAAGTAGTAAGTGATGATAACATTGTTAAAACTTTTGAAATCTCAATCAAAATTCTTTAAAGTCCAAATTTACTTCTTTAAAAATTTGGCAGCACCTCCTTTATAAAACAAGCCCCCCAAAAGGATACAACAAAAGATATAAGTAAAGCATCCCCAAACGGGAGCAAATCCACGCCTAAAGGCAGAAAACAACCACCACAACAGATATACGACGCCGTAGTGAAGAAAAAGACGATATAAAGTGAACAACATGAAAATCTCTAAGTCATAAATAATAAACAATATCGTTCTCACAACTCGTCTCTAAGTCAATACATGAAAATGGTAGATGGAGAGTACAGGATACAACGAATATACAAATGAGTATCATCGGATAACCGCAAAACCCACCTAGCAAAACTGCACACAGTCAGCCGTAGCGGTATCCGCTGCAAAAGATAATACGATAGATGAAAGCCCTGTCGCGACTGCCCTGAGGGACTACCTGCAAAACACTGTGGCACAATGAGGGTGAGTTGCTAACTCATGAATAGTAAATAACATATACAAGCAATCGCAAGTATACACGTACTGCGCTAATCTATCACATGCAAGCTGATAGCAATAAATAGCAATATGTATATGCAACAGTCATGAAAGGTACTCTATCAGGTACTACTAATACATGAAGCAATGCATATCAAATAAATGCGGAGTATGGAATAAAACATGTTATCCTCATATCGGGCACATAGGCCCCTCACATCGGGCACATAGGCCCCTCATATCGAGCACATAGGCCTCTCACATTGAGCATATAGACCCCTCATATCGAGCACATAGGCCCCTCACATCGACCATAATATCGGCCCACATATATAATGAATAAGTATATTTGCATAGATCATTATGATGATATATTATGTAGGTGTACATATATAACAGTGTCTCATACTACTGATATATATACGTTTATATACATATGTATATCAGCGTCCCATACCACCGATATATATACGCAGGATTAAAACATCCAGAAAACATCATATGAAAACCATATTACAATGCGAAATCCATGAAATATAATATATGCAACATGAAACAGTAATATGAGCATATAAAGGAAAAACCGCTATTTAACTGCAACAAGTTATTAAATATATCATGTGGTTCCTAATTTCTCCAAAATCCATACAACATCATATAAAAGTGAACATGTAGCTATAGCCAGGTATGCGTAACCATGTCGGTATATCAAGATATGTGTATCTACCTATCAATAATGATGTAATACCCTCCAGGTATGTGTGTAGCTATATCAAGCTAGGTATGTGTATATACATGTCAATAATAATACAATACCCTCCAGGTATATGTGTATTCATGCAGGCATAGCAAGGCATATGTGTAAGTATGTAGGTATACAGATGTGCTATATGTCATATGCATAATGGAATAGAAATCAATGTCACAATGTCCCTAACCAAACAATATCATATATGTACGTGTGTTGTGCGTGTCATGGCAATTATCAATGGTGTGTGTGGCATACAATCAGTGATCGTGCAACATAAACCGTCAATAATAGTGCAGTGTCCAATGGGTACAAGTCCAACCACAATAAGTAATAATATGCAATGAAGTTTCATGAACAATCTCTATATGTGCAATATAAACATACGGCTAATCTCATATCATATCTAGCCCTGACGCATAACGCCATGCGGGCGATTCCTCTGTAGATGTTAAATCTACTCACAGATGATCTTGGGCTAAGTAAAACCAACCACTCGCTTTCCCTTCTTCGCAGCGTCCGAAGTCCTCACCTGCATCCCTAAGATCATAAAACAATATAACAAGTTCACATTAGCAATCGACTAATAACACATACAAACTACGTTTGATCGACGCACCAACTCCAAACAAACTCTCAAGCGTTCGTCTAGTGGCTAATGTGCGTAGCGACACTACGAAACCAACTCAAGAGTAAAAACCACACAAAGTACACGAACCGTGTCGGATAACGTAACGCGCGTAGGTCGTAACACTAGAAACAAGCTAAGCGATCCCATATTTTGTATACAGTGAAAACCTCAAAATCAAACAAGACCAAACACACTTAAACCACTGCAGACAGCTATCCATAAAAACCTACACCCTAACTCTATCCAATGGCCGAGGTCGCCGGAAAAATCCTCCTTGTCGCTGGCCAAATCCGAGCTGTAGGGGTTCGTGTTTTAGGTGAAGGCTTAGGGTCTCTGGTACAACACATCTACTCTGCTAGATTTTCTAGTATACTCTCGGGGTCACAGCAGATCACAGATATCATAAATGACACTAAAAATATGATATTTGCATGAAATGAAACTTTACGCGTTCTAAACTGAAACTTACAAGCTACGCAACATTAAAAAGACTTACTTACCAGAAAAAGATCATTACCTAACCACAAAAACTCAAAGATCCCAGCTTTCCAACCTCCAAGGCATCCAAGAGGCAAATCAAGGCTTAAGAAGTGATTTGGGTGAGGTTTTATGAAGTTTAGTGAATGTTTGTGGTGAAATGATAAGTGTTCAGTTGAGGAATGAGAAATGAGAAATAAAATGAGAAGGAGATAGTGTGAGAGAGAATGAGAGGGAGTGAGATAAAAGAGAGGGAGAGGTGAGTGTAATGGTGAGTGCACCACTTCAATAAATGCAAGCATGCTCTCCTCAATAGTCACCATGCCACCTCCTCCCAAAACAAAACCCAAATGAAATATCTCATACAAATATCAAGGGTTTTAGGGTTAAGGTTAAATAAGGATTGGATTAGCTTAAAGTGTCATGATTGCTAAACTAGATTAACATAAATACACCCTCACATTAACATGCACAAGTGTGTGCAAGCCATAACAAATAATAATAAATTATTGATTAAATGTTGTAAGATGTGAGAAAACCGAATTGGTAAACTTTTTACAGAAAACCCGCATTATCGCTTAATTAACACTAATCGAAATCCTAAGGTGTTACATTAACTGATGTCGCTTTCGATTGGTACGCTAGCATACCGGATGGCTCTGTTACTAATTTCGTCCAAATGGAATCTCTATTCCGACAAAGGTTCATGAGTGTCAGCGATAAGATTACCACTACCGACATCGTAAGGACCAAGCCAAAGAACAATGAAAGCAGCATGGATTTTATAACCCGATGGCGCAATTTCTCCATCAAATGTGAACCGCCGATAGAGCAGGACCAATCTGTCAGCCTCCTCGTTGGAAATCTCAACAATTGGATGGCCTTGTTTTTATGCGCCGCGGGTCTCAAAACATTCCAAGAGCTGACCAGGAAAGTTCATATGTTGGAGCGCTCAAAACAGGAGTCCTCCTCTGATTCCTAAAATAACAATAAGTCCTGGAGAAACCGAAAGGATGATAATCGCAAAGGCAGAAGTTCCGACGATACTGAATCTTTTAACATTTCGGCTAACCGAAATAAGCGAGGGATGAGTGGGCCTAATACCAACCAGCCTCGGAAGCCAGTGTTCGGAAAGGGAGGAGAAGCTCCACTGAAAGAGAAGCTGGATAAGGTTTATTCCTTCACAAGGGACAAAGTCCGTAAAATATTCAAAGACGCCTTAAGAAACGGTCTACAATTGCCAGAATCAAAAAGACCGCAAGAAGCGAATATGACCGACGACCCTAAATATTGCCCCTACCACAGAGTGATAAGTCATGCTATTGAGGACTGCTTCGTCTTTAAAGATTGGGTCGAAAAACAATATAAGGCAGGAGAGATAGAACTGTCTAAAAGCGTGTTAACAAATAGTCAAGCTGTGATCACCAATTTCATACAAACGGAGACCGGAGTCCTTCGTGAACACGATTCTCTCAGACATCTGACTTTCTCTGAAAAGATCGGACCAAAGCAACAAGCCAAAAGTCCAATGAGCAACATTGCCGATGAAAAAACGATAGACAGGTACACAACCCATACGGTCTACATTAGAGCTTAGAGGAACAAGTCCTCTTACGCCTTATAGCCACGACGATGACGTGGTTGTTGCCATCCAACACCGGCTCGGTCTAGACGACGAAGAGTCCGTTTATGCAATTAGGCCAAAGGAGATCGTGGTTCCTGCAGAATCGAGCCCAAGCTCCAACAACCAACCACCACATCGTTAAACTGGGAACAATCGACCTCTAAGTCGTTAAACCGGGGATGTAAAAATGTGTAAATAAAAAAAATTGAAAATAAAAAAAAAGCCTAAATGACGGGACAACTCGCAATGAAAATCAGCGAGTAAAATAAAAATGAAAATAAACAGCTGAAATGATGGGGCAACCGCGAATAAATAGCCGAAATGATAGGGTAATCGCGACCTTCGCGATGAGAAAAGCTGAAATGATAGAGCAACTGCGGTAAAAAAAATGGCGAATGATGAGTCGCTCCTGGTACCATATTCCAGGACAGCGATGCAGACGCCAAACAAGATCCAAACCTTCCAAATAGCAAATGATGAGTTGCTCCTGGTACCATATTCCAGTGCAGCGATGCAGACGCCAACCAAAATTTCAAATCTCTGAATGTCCTAACGGCGAATGATGAGTCGCCCCTGATACCATATTCCAGTGCAGCGATGCAGATGCTAACCAAAATCCAAAATTCAAATTCCCAAACGGCGAATGATGAGTCGCTCCTGATACCATATTCTAGTGCAGCGAAGCAGACGCCAACAGAAATCCAATTTCCCAAAATTCTCTCTACCTTACGGTTGGTCCCCAAATTGACCATCGTATACAATCCACGGGCTTAAATAATTCTCATCATACCCATGCCCCACCGCAATCACCAGTCCAGCGGCCGGTCTCCACCCTTGGAATTATGCTCCATTAGGAAGACCCACTCATGTGCCCTCACGATACATGAGGAGAACAAACCTTCGTAGGATCCTTACGACTCACAAAGGAAAAACACACTTAGGATTCCTCACGACTCCTAAGGAGAAAATACACCTACGGGATCTTTTCGAATCGTAGGGAGAAAATGCTTTTATGGGACTCTTACGACTCATAAAATTAAAAAGCCTTAGGGGATAGGGACCTAAGCCTATCGCCTAAGCCATCGCTTCCCAACAGGGAAAGGCAAATGATGAATTGCACCTGGCACCTGTGCTTCAGTGTTAGCAACGTTGATGCCGATCCCTACCCCAAAATTCCGATCCAATAGACCCCTAAGACTTTAAATTGGGAACATATGACCTCTACGTTGTTAAACTGGGAATAGATGACCCCTAAGTCGTTAAACTGGGAACGAGGGAAATCCCCTCACGGTAAATGATGATTCGCTCCTGGTACCATATTCTAGTGTAGCGATACTGATGCCAAACCAAAACCAAAATCCATAAATCCACTCATGGAAAATGATGATTCGCTCCTGGTACCATATTCCAGTGTAGCGATGCTGGTGTCAACCCAAATCAAATCAAACATACAACCTCTGCGGCGGAATCATGCTTCATCTCAGAACATACCCCGTGTTGAAATCATGCTTCGCCTCGGAGTGCCTGCTTTCTCCGTCGGAATTATGCATCGATTGGGAATTGACTTCTGCGTCAGAATCATGCTTCGCCTCAGAGTGTAGCCCGTGTCAAAATCATACTTCGCCTCGGAGTATCTACCTTCCCTATCGGAATTATGCTTCACCTGGGAATCAACCTCTACATCAAAACCAGCAACACTCCATTCCGGGGAAACGTCGACCACAAACATTCTGTGCCGGGGGCAAGTCGACCAACGACCTCCCTGTCGGAATTATGCTTCGATTCAGAATCAAGTCAACCAATGACCTCCCCGTTGGAATTATGCTCCGACTCGGAATCAAGTCAACCAACGACCTCCCCGTCTGAATTAAGCTCCACCTAGGAATCAAGTAGACCAACGACCTCCCTGTCGGAATTATGCTTCGACTCAGAATCAAGTCAACCAATGACCTTCCCATTGGAATTATGCTCCAACTCAGAATCAAGTCAACCAACAACCACCCCATCGGAATTAAGCTCCGCCTCGGAATCAAGTCGACCAACAAGCTCTGTGTCAAAATCATGCTTCGTCTCAGAGTGTCCCCCGTGTCGAAATCATGCTTCGCCCCGGTGTATCAACCTTCCCTGTCAAAATTACGCTTCGTCTCGGAATCAAGTCAACCAACGACCTCTCCGTCTCAGAGTGTCCCCCGTGTCGGAATTAAGCTCCGCCTTGAAATCAAGCTCCACCTCAGAATCAAGTCGACCAACAAGCTCTGCGTCGAAATCATGCTTCATCTCAGAATGTACCCCGTGTCGAAACCATGCTACACCTCGGAGTATCTGCCTTCCTTGTCGGAATTATACTTCGCCTGGGAATCAACCTCTACATCGAAATTATGCTTCGGTCAGAATGTCTGCCGCTCGCCGGAATTATGCTCCGACCCATTGGAATCATACTCCGCTCATCGGAATTATGTTCCAACCCCTGGAATCATGCTCCGCTCTTCGGAATTATGCTCCGACCCCCGGAATTATGCTCCTGGAATGATGCTCCGCCCCTGGAATGATGTTCCACCACGAAGTCCAACTCCAAAATACATCAATTTCATGCAAACAAACTCATATATGCGGTGTGCATTTATTGATGGGGGCACTTTGTTGGGGTAAAAAATTACACTCCGGTTGACCAAGTCAAAGTCAAAGTCAAAGTGAATCCCAGGTAAGCGGGCCCAAGCCCAGGTCAAGTAGGCTCATGCCCAAGTCGAGCCCCGCGGCCGGCCACCCCGATGCCGAAATAAAAATTTTGTAATAAATAATTTTGATGTAATTTTTATAAATAAATGTAAGGAAAATGGGCATAAAGCCAATTTTTTTGTAAAATCCATGGCTCATGTGCAAAAGAAATGAGCACATGAGGTATAGGATGGGCAAAATATCATTTTGTAAAGCCCAAGGGGCTATATGTAAGTTTGTAAGCCTATAAAAGACAACATGATAATGAAATAAAGCATAAGGATTCATTCCCCCCAAAATTAGGGTTTTGGTGCCTCATTTTCCTTCCTCAAGGTTCTAAAACCTTCTTTCCTTTTTTGAATTAAATCAATAGTTTAACTCTTTCTTTCCCGAAAATAAACAGTTTTTCACCATCAAACCCTTGAAGGGGAACTCAGATCTATCATCAGATCTCAAAAAGGGGAGATTTTTAAATCGCACCCCCTTTTCTCCAAGATCCGACCAACAGGAGAGGAGGAAGAATGAGACCCATCTCCAAAAATCCCACATTGGGAAGATCCAATGCCCAAAAGAAGATCCAGGGCGAAAAGGGGAGAAGAAATGGGCTCTCTTTGATCATTCCCAAAAATTTCTAGGAGTTTAACTCCATTCAAGACCTGTTGGAGTTTAACTCTATAAATCAAACCTTTTTTATAGGAGTTCAACTCCATTCAACATCTGTCAAAGTTTAACTCCATAAATAAAAATCCTCTTTCGGAGTTTAACTCCTATTTCCGGGGCTAAAAGCCCCCTTATTTTCGCCGGCGCCTAAGCACCCAGCGCCCACGTGCCGGACACGTGCTCCTATTTTCGGGGCTAAAATCCCCCTTCTTTCCGCTGGCGTCCAAGCGCCCACAACGCCTAGCGCTAACACCGGCATTCAAGCACCTAGCTCCCTAGCATCTTTAAGACGCTCCTCATCCTACTTTTTCACACACTCCATAACACTTCCCCCGTTAGAAATCCCCGTAACCCGCAAGGGGGCTGCTAGCCTCCTTGACCCCCAGCCCGCTATCCGGGTAGCGGGGCCCCCGTAAAACTCTGCGGGTCCCCCGATATATCCAAAATCCCTTAAGACACACATACGCACACTGCACATTGAGTTCGCATGACCTGTATGACCCGTCAATCAGAGGTTCCCCGCTCCAAAGATGAGGGGTAATTAACGGCAGCTTAGTTCACGGCTGCCGGAAATTCGTATCCCCAATCTCAATAAACCCCAGCCTACCCTAGGCAGGGGGGAATCTGTAGTACGCCTGACAAGTGCGTGCGTATTCCCATCTCAATGGGGTGACAAAAAACACCCTACACTTAAGCCCATTTGTTCTTCTTTTTAGGAGTTTAACTCCAAAAGTCAATTGGGAGTACAACTCTCAATACATGGGCTAAGTCCCCTTTTTCCCGCAGGCGCCCAGTGCCCAGGGCAGGTGAGGCGCTGGCGCCCACGCATCCTTTGGACACTATTCCCCCCATTTTATATATATATATATATATACCTTTATATATATATGTAACACCCGAGCCCAATGATACTATTTCTGGTTCTAGTTGAGTATTATACATTGCTCATTTCAATTATCCGGATTGTTTGGTGTTTATTGCTAAATTTTAACCGGTTAAGTCATTTTGGCACATAACAAATTTTAACACCTAAAATGAAATTAAAAATATCCATGTTGGCCTACTCGTCGCCACTAGTTGCGTGGTAGCGTCCGCGCGTCGAGATTTCGTCCCGTTCGGCGAAACGGGCAAGTTTGGACGTCTACACGCGCGTGCATGTGTCCGACTTGGGGGCATGCATTTTAATTACAAAACACCTCATTTTAAAATTTGGAACCCGCTTAAAATCCTATAATTTGAATTTGAAACATTTGGGCGCAACCCGGGCGCGATTTGGAAATGTTTCATTTAGCGCCGAAATACCCATTTAAATTTAATACTATAAAACCATAAAATATATTCTGTTACCACACATTTAACGTTAAAATCTTTTTAATCCCTTAAAATTTTTCCTTTTAAAATTTCCCGTGCCTCCTCAGCCAATCACGAGGGATTATATCCCTCGTGGGCCCCACCTCTCTCAATCCCTCTCTATCTCTCTCTAATCTCCTTCTCTCTCTCTCTCTAACAAACCCTCTCTCTCTCTTTTATATTTTTTCGCAAACAGTTCCTCACCCTCACACGAGAAACTCACCACGACGAACCCCCACGAGAAACCCTAACCCTAGCCATCCCGTCGCCGTCGCCGCCGCAGTCCCCGCGCCGACGAGACCACCACCGCCATCACCCTGCCTCCGCAACCTCGACCGCACACCCCTCCTTCCTCCGTTCTCTTTCCAGCGCTGCAGCCAACGCCACCGTCACCTGCACCGCCCACCGCTGGCGACCCCACTTCCTCGTCGGCCCCCGCTCGTCCTCCTTATCACCTGCGCATCAGCCCCGACCTCCCTCCTCCTTCCCTCGCCGGCGCTACATCAGAACCCGAGCCCAACCCCCATCACCTAACCCTCTAGTTCGCCGGAAAAGGGACACCGTCGACCCCCTCGTCATCGCCAGCACACCTACGGCCACCTCCTCTCCTCCCTGCAACCCGGGCCGGGCGAGAACCTCTCCCCTACTCGCTGCACCCCGATCCAGCCACCACAAACCCTTGCCGCGCCACTGTTCCTCGCCGCCGGCGCCCCATCGCCGTCAAGCCGTCGTGGTTGCCCCCTGGTGCTTCCCTGTAAGCATCTCTTTAACTTTCCATTAGTGTAAAACCCCCTCGCTGGTCTTTTGTTTACATGTATCGTGTTTGCTGACTTCGCCGCCCTTTTGACTTTCGCCGGATTCCGGCCGTGCCGTCGTTTGGACCCGACGCTCCAGCAAAGTACTCTGGTCCGTGTGGTCCCGCTGTTCGCTGTTAGGACTCGATCCGTGGCCCGTGCATCCGTCGCGTGTTTTCCGCCGACGTCGCGTTCGTGTTTTCCGGTTTGCGAAACCGTCGAGGCAAGTATTACTTGCTACATGCTATGCTATACCAATTAGATATGGTTGATTCATAAAACTTGCAAATATTAACTAAGTATATTTACTTTTCTCATTTGGGCGAAATATGACATATATCATGATACTGTAACATAAACCGTAATTTGCCGCTGTAACCCTGATAACAACTACCTGCCAATCATTTTACTATTTAGAGGATGATAGTCATACACTTATATCTTCATTACCTGCTGTTATTAATATTGCGCTACACTGTGATTATCGCACCCCAAGGGTGCTCGAACCTGCTAGTATAATACAACTGCATCATATTCATGTACCTTTGTGATTAAGTGAACCGTTATTATTAATTACTTTATTCTTGCTGCTGTTCATTATTTGATTGTATACCTGTTATGAGCATACATTCGATTGCATTACATATTGACCCGATCTTGATACACCTGACATATATACATACCGATGCACCGGACATGGTACCCTTTACTACCAACTCAACCTGTCGTACCATGACCTGGCTTGTTACCTGATCTCATGCCTAATGCCAACAAACCTGACTTGGGGTCCTTATGGACCATTCCTGCTGTCTATTCAGACAGACCTGCTTTTACCTGATTCTGTGTTGGCATTAGTCCTTGACTACTGAATACCTGACCTGACATACATAACTTGGGGGTACGGGGAAATCAAAGATGAACCTGACTTATAACTCGACAGTTCACTACCTGTTCGAGTGTACACATTCCTGTTTTGTGCCTAGCGGCATGTCTCGGTTTCGGCCGAGAATATTGTGGCCGTGATCCCGGGTATGTACGGGGTACTACCGAGTGTACACTTTCCTGTTTTGTGCCTAGCGGCATGTCTCGGCTGCAGCCGAGAATATTGTGGCCGTGGTCCCAGGTATGTACGGGATACTATTGAGTTACATCGACGATTCATCAATTGATTTCAAAGACTTTAGAGTAGAAACCCGATAGAACAGTTTAGTTATCCACTGCACATTACCCTGCACTGTTGTTTCATAATATTGCTTTATTCATGTTTATCCCTGCATTGCTTATTACCATGTTCATATTATATACTTGGTTGACATGACGCGCTGACGTCTGGGTTTTGCATGGCCCAGATTCTTTACCACTATCGCCGACCGAGCAGGAGTACTTCAGCCAGCAGGCTGTTCTGTGAGTTCTTTAGTGGTTAGTTCGTTTATTGCATTTTATTTCCAGGTGCGATCCCGCATTATGGGACGTACCTTTCTATTATTGTATTAGATCATTTGCTTCCGCACTTATTGTTTATTGACTCTCGTTATTATGGATTTGGACATGTGCTAGATTAGTTTATTTATCTTGTTCTTGATATCTCTACAACCGTAATATGACTGTGAATGGATACTTCCTACCCACAGGTAGCATGGTTGGCTATGTCACGTGCCCAATCTTGCGTACTCTGGGAAGCGGGGCGTGACATGGTTCTTTTGGTATCAGAGCATAGGTTAATTGGGTTGATTCTTTGTAGTTGGGTATTGCACCCGATACACGAATCATAATACCCGCGATTAGGAACATGTCCTGCCACCTTGACCGTTTTACCATCCTTGAATCATTCTATTCTTCCGGATCATGTCGACATGCAAACTTACTTTGCATTTGTCAACTTGAAAACCTAATTCCTTGTTATCTCTAGGACTTAGGCGACTTGGGTGGAGTTAAGTAATTGCGGCTATGATACCGCGGCATAGCTACAATGCAGTACTCTATTTAAGTATCTTGGAGTTCTAGCCTTGATCCATATTCAGAATCTATCATCATGCTAATATTGGGTGTTTTGAGTTCAGGATTATGACAGGTAAGAAGTTGAAGACGTACCAGAGGCGTGTGAACGAAGCCGCCATGCTTAGAGTGATACGAGGAATGCTGGAAATCAGAGAAACAGCCCGAGCTGATCCAGCAGCAAGCGGACTCGTTTCAGGAAGGTTTGCAGATCGTTCAGCAGTCTGTGAACGAGATTGGAATTAGACCAGTTGACCGGGTAGGGACCGTGGCAGATTTCAGACGTGGGGGTCCTACTACTTTTACTGGTTTAAAGGAGCTGTTACCAGCCGAGCAGTGGCTAGTGGACATGGAGAATTTACTGATTGCGGCACAGATCCCAGAAGACAAGAGAGTTGATGTGGTGCGCATTCAGCTGGTGGATTACGCCCGAGAGTGGTGGCTTATGGAGGAGACCTGCTTGCCCAAGCCAATCAGTTGGGCGGATTTCTCTAAAAGTTTCCTGGAGAAGTTCTTCCCGCGGACTGCACGGGAGGAAATGGAAGAGAAGTTCATCGGACTAAGGCAGAATGGAGCAACCGTGGACGTGCATACAGCAGCATGGGCGAGACTCAGTAGTCTCGCTGGACCTTTCACGGCCAACGATGTAGACAGCAGTTGCGGTAAGGAAGCAGTTCTGTCGGGCCAGTCGAGTTTAGGGCTAGGCCGACAAACAGTGTTCTTGCGGCAATGGAAGTTGATAGTAATGAAGAGCCGGCAGTTGTTCGCGACTTTATGGATGTATTTGAAGATATATCGGGCTTACCGCCGAAGCGAGATGTGGAGTTCGCGATTGACCTTATTCCTGGTGCAGCGCCAGTATCAAAATCTTATTATCCAATGGCACCAGTGGAATTGGAAGAAGTTAAGAAACAAGTTGGTGAATTACTCGAGAAGGGATGGATTCGAAGCAGCAACTCACCTTGGGGATCTCCAGTTCTTTTAGTAAAGAAGAAGGATGGCACGAGAAGGATGTGCATTGATTATCGAGAATTGAACCGGGTGACTATTAAGAACAAGTACCCGATCCCTCGCATTGGAGAACTTTTTGAGCAGCTTAGTGGCGCGAGGGTATTCTCGAAACTGGATTTGTGATCAGGATACCATCATGTCCGAGTGAAAGCAGAAGACTTTTTCAAGACGGCGTTTCGAACTCGATATGGGCATTTCGAGTATCTAGTGATGCCCTTCGGAGTGACGAATGCGCCGGCAATATTCATGGATTTGATGAACCGGGTCTTTTAACCATTCTTAGACCAGTTTATTGTGGTATTCATTGACGATATTCTGGTGTACTCGAAGAGTCCGGAGGAACATGCTGAGCATTTAAAGATCGCACTGCAGACGCTGAGACAGGAGAAATTATTCGTGAAGATAAGTAAGTGCGAATTCTGGCTGGAAGAAGTGATGTTTCTGGGACATGTCGTGTCGGGCGATGGAATCGCCGTTGATCCCGAGAAGATTGCGGCAGTTCGAGATTGGCCTATTCCAAGGAATGTAGCTGAGATAAGAAGTTTCCTTGGATTAGCCGGATACTACAGAAGATTTGTGGAGAACTTCGCTCGTTTGGCAGAGCCGTTAACCAAGCTCACGCGCAAGGAGGTACCGTTTGTTTGGACGGATGGATGTGCTTTGGCCTTCGAGACATTGAAGCTGAAGTTGATAACCGCCCCTATCCTGACCGTACCAGATAATTCAGGAGGACTGGTGATTCACAGCGACGCATCTGGAAAAGGATTGGGATGTGTTTTGATGCAGAATGGGAAGGTCGTGGCTTACGCATCGAGACAACTGAAGACTCATGAGAAGAATTATCCGACTCACGACTTGGAGCTTGCAGCCGTGATCTTCGCCCTGAAGATTTGGAGACACTACCTGTTGGGCGAGAGAGTCGAAGTCTTTACAGATCACAAGAGTTTGAAGTATGTGTTCACTCAGAAGGAGTTGAACATGAGGCAACGCAGATGGTTGGAGCTGATGGCCGACTACGACCTTGATCTTAAGTACCATCCGGGAAAGTTAACGTCGTGCCGGATGCGCTTAGTCGGTTACCAGCAATTCAGGTATTGACCGGACAAAGGGAGATCATTGCGGATTTTCGGAGATTTGACTTGGAGGTTGTGCTACCACATGCTATGGGACAGTTGATGCAATTGCAGGTACAATCGTCCTTAATTGAGAAGATTAAAGCGGCACAATCGCAGGATCCTAGACTGCAAAAGTTTCGAGAGCAGGTTGAAACCGGACTACGAACCGATTTACTGATCCATGAAGATGGTTCGTTGAGGTATGGTAGCCGTGTGTGTGCCAAAAGGAGATGTGCGTGAAGAACTTATGAAGGAGGCACACAGTTCAGCTTACTCTGTACATCCAGGAGGGACAAAGATGTACCGAGATATTCGACAGCATTTCTGGTGGGAAGGTATGAAACGGGAGATTGCTCGCTTCGTGGCTAAGTGCTTGGTGTGTCAGCAAGTCAAGGCTGAACACCAACGGGTTGCTGGTTTGTTGCAACCACTTCCGATTCCTCAGTGGAAGTGGGAACATAACCATGGATTTCGTGACGGCTTTACCGCGGAGTCCAAAGGGCAACAATGCAGTATGGGTGATTGTCGATCGGTTGACCAAGGCAGCTCACTTTATTCCTTTTCGAGTTGGTCAATCGACGGAGACTTTGGCAGAGCGGTACATGCAGGAGATTGTAAGATTGCATGGAGTACCGGTAAGCATCGTGTCCGATCGGGACACTCGGCTCTTGTCGCACTTCTGGAGGAGTTTACAAGAAAGTTTGGGGACTCGATTGAAGTTTAGCACAGCTTATCATCCTCAGACTGATGGACAATCGGAGAGAACGATCCAGACCCTTGAAGATATGTTGAGGGCTTGCATGTTGGACTTCAAAGGTTCTTGGGAGAATCATCTACACCTGGTGGAGTTTTCGTACAACAATAGCTTCTAAGCGACTATCCAGATGGCTCCGTTTGAAGCGTTGTATGGTCGTAAGTGCCGTTCACCAGTTTGTTAGGATGATGTTGGTGAACGAAGGTTACTGGGACCAGATTTGGTAGTTCAGACAGTCGAGAAGGTGAATACAATCAGGAAGCATATGAAGACAGCTCAAGACAGACAGAAAAGTTGGGCGGACACGTCAAGAAGACCCCTAGAGTTCGCCGTGGGTGATTTAGTATTCCTGAAGATACCACCGACTAGAGGGGTGATTCGCTTTGGGAGTCGGGGAAAGCTTAGTCCTCGGTTCGTTGGACCCTTCGAGATGTTGGAGCGTGTTGGAGAGGTAGCGTACCGTTTGGCGTTACCACAGTCATTGGCAGGAGTGCACGATGTGTTTCATGTGTCTCAACTACGGAGGTATGTTCGTGATGAGACTCATGTCTTGGATCATTCAGAGTTGACCGTACGGGAGGACCTAACTTTTGAGGAGCGACCAGTTGAAATCAAGGATCGAAGAGAAAAGGTTCTTAAGAACAAGGTTATCCCTCTTGTGCTAGTTTCTTGGGGTAATCGATTGCATGGAGAATCCACTTGGGAGCGAGAAGACGAGATCCGACACAAATTTCCTCACCTTTTCCCGTAGTTAGCTATCTTGTATTCTTGGAATTTCGAGGACGAAATTCTTTTTGTAGTTGGGTATGATGTAACACCCGAGCCCAATGATACTATTTCTGGTTCTAGTTGAGTATTATACATTGCTCATTTCAATTATCCGGATTGTTTGGTGTTTATTGCTAAATTTTAACCGGTTAAGTCATTTTGGCACATAATAAATTTTAACACCTAAAATGAAATTAAAAATATCCATGTTGGCCTACTCGTCGCCACTAGTTGCGTGGTAGCGTCCGCGCGTCGAGATTTCGTCCCGTTCGGCGAAACGGGCAAGTTTGGACGTCTACACGCGCGTGCAAGTGTCCGACTTGGGGGCATGCATTTTAATCACAAAACACCTCATTTTAAAATTTGGAACCCGCTTAAAATCCTATAATTTGAATTTGAAACATTTGGGCGCAACCCGGGCGCGATTTGGAAATGTTTCATTTAGCGCCGAAATACCCATTTAAATTTAATACTATAAAACCATAAAATATATTCTGTTACCACACATTTAACGTTAAAATCTTTTTAATCCCTTAAAATTTTTCCTTTTAAAATTTCCCGTGCCTCCTCAGCCAATCACGAGGGATTATATCCCTCGTGGGCCCCACCTCTCTCAATCCCTCTCTATCTCTCTCTAATCTCCTTCTCTCTCTCTCTCTAACAAACCCTCACTCTCTCTCTTTTATATTTTTTCGCAAACAGTTCCTCACCCTCACACGAGAAACTCACCACGACGAACCCCCACGAGAAACCCTAACCCTAGCCATCCCGTCGCCGTCGCCGCCGCAGTCCCCACGCCGACGAGACCACCACCGCCATCACCCTGCCTCCGCAACCTCGACCGCACACCCCTCCTTCCTCCGTTCTCTTTCCAGCGCTGCAGCCAACGCCACTGTCACCTGCACCGCCCACCGCCGGCTACCCCACTTCCTCGTCGGCCCCCGCTCGTCCTCCTCATCACCTGCGCATCAGCCCCGACCTCCCTCCTCCTTCCCTCGCCGGCGCTACATCAGAACCCGAGCCCAACCCCCATCACCTAACCCTCTAGTTCGCCGGAAAAGGGACACCGTCGACCCCCTCGTCATCGCCAGCACACCTACGGCCACCTCCTCCCCTCCCTGCAACCCGGGCCGGGCGAGAACCTCTCCCCTACTCGCTGCACCCCGATCCAGCCACCACAAACCCTTGCCGCGCCACTGTTCCTCGCCGCCGGCGCCCCATCGCCGTCAAGCCGTCGTGGTTGCCCCCTGGTGCTTCCCTGTAAGCATCTCTTTAACTTTCCATTAGTGTAAAACCCCCTCGTTGGTCTTTTGTTTACATGTATCGTGTTTGCTGACTTCGCCGCCCTTTTGACTTTCGCCGGATTCCGGCCGTGCCGTCGTTTGGACCCGACGCTCCAGCAAAGTACTCTGGTCCGTGTGGTCCCGCTGTTCGCTGTTAGGACTCGATCCGTGGCCCGTGCATCCGTCGTGTGTTTTCCGCCGACGTCGCGTTCGTGTTTTCCGGTTTGCGAAACCGTCGAGGCAAGTATTACTTGCTACATGCTATGCTATACCAATTAGATATGGTTGATTCATAAAACTTGCAAATATTAACTAAGTATATTTACTTTTCTCATTTGGGCGAAATATGACATATATCATGATACTGTAACATAAACCGTAATTTGCCGCTGTAACCCTGATAACAACTACCTGCCAATCATTTTACTATTTAGAGGATGATAGTCATACACTTATATCTTCATTACCTGCTGTTATTAATATTGCGCTACACTGTGATTATCGCACCCCAAGGGTGCTCGAACCTGCTAGTATAATACAACTGCATCATATTCATGTACCTTTGTGATTAAGTGAACCGTTATTATTAATTACTTTATTCTTGCTGCTGTTCATTATTTGATTGTATACCTGTTATGAGCATACATTTGATTGCATTACATATTGACCCGATCTTGATACACCTGACATATATACATACCGATGCACCGGACATGGTACCCTTTACTACCAACTCAACCTGTCGTACCATGACCTGGCTTGTTACCTGATCTCATGCCTAATGCCAACAAACCTGACTTGGGGTCCTCATGGACCATTCCTGCTGTCTATTCAGACAGACCTGCTTTTACCTGATTCTGTGTTGGCATTAGTCCTTGACTACTGAATACCTGACCTGACATACATAACTTGGGGGTATGGGGAAATCAAAGATGAACCTGACTTATAACTCGACAGTTCACTACCTGTTCGAGTGTACACATTCCTGTTTTGTGCCTAGCGGCATGTCTCGGTTTCGGCCGAGAATATTGTGGCCGTGATCCCGGGTATGTACGGGGTACTACCGAGTGTACACTTTCCTGTTTTGTGCCTAGCGGCATGTCTCGGCTGCAGCCGAGAATATTGTGGCCGTGGTCCCGGGTATGTACGGGATACTATTGAGTTACATCGACGATTCATCAATTGATTTCAAAGACTTTAGAGTAGAAACCCGATAGAACAGTTTAGTTACCCACTGCACATTACCCTGCACTGTTGTTTCATAATATTGCTTTATTCATGTTTATCCCTGCATTGCTTATTACCATGTTCATATTATATACTTGGTTGACATGACGCGCTGACGTCTGGGTTTTGCATGGCCCAGATTCTTTACCACTGTCGCCGACCGAGCAGGAGTACTTCAGCCAGCAGGCTGTTTTGTGAGTTCTTTAGTGGTTAGTTCGTTTATTGCATTTTATTTCCAGGTGCGATCCCGCATTATGGGACGTACCTTTCTATTATTGTATTAGATCATTTGCTTCCGCACTTATTGTTTATTGACTCTCGTTATTATGGATTTGGATATGTGCTAGATTAGTTTATTTATCTTGTTCTTGATATCTCTACAACCGTAATGTGACTGTGAATGGATACTTCCTACCCACAGGTAGCATGGTTGGCTATGTCACGTGCCCAATCTTGCGTACTCTGGGAAGCGGGGCGTGACAATATACACACACACTCCACAACGCTTTCTACGAGCCCCCCGATATACCCAAGACCCCTCAAAACACAACACACGCACACTGCACATTGAGTTCGCATGACCAGTTTGACCCGACAATCGGAGGTTCCTTCGCTCCGAAGGCGAGGGGTAATTAACGACAGTTTAGTCCGTGCCTGCTGAAAATTCAGATCCCCACAATTAATAAACCCCAGCCTACCCTAGACAGAGGGAATCTGTAGTACGCCTGACAAGTGACGCGTATCTCCCATCTCAATGGGGTGATGAAAAACACCCTACAAGGCTTTGACATGGTCTTTGAGGCCAAGTCATCTTTGAGGCCAAGTCAATTTTATTGGATGCTATAAGAGTTTGGGAAGATTATGGCGGATTTTGAATTTTAAAATTAAAATTATGCATGCTTTTGTATACTCTCTTTCTTTCTTTTTTTCCCTATCTCTTTATATATTTTTCATAAGTCTAAACAATGGTCCCTCTCATTCTTCCTCACTCAAGAATTTGTTGTCCAAGCTCCATATCCCATTCCGTCGCTCCACAAATCGATGAAGAGACATTAATAGATCAATCTCTCTCCCCTCTTCTTGTTGCTAGTGCCGGTTCTTCCAACCGAGACTTCTTCATCTTCATCCTTCACTCGTATTCGTACGAGTGAGACCGGTAAGTTCCGCGTCCTTTCTCTTCATATTTGACGCTTCTTAGGGCCTCTTCTAGTTAACGTCAAGAAACTCTTTTCTCTACAACTTAAACTATATAATAGATCTTGGTAAGTATAAGTTTTTGGACTAAATAAATCAAGTATATGGACATATTGGTTTTTCTTCTCTTTGATGGTTACATGTGTGCTCATTTTCGGTACATTTCAGGTCACAGGTGCACCGCGCTTCGCTGTTCATCTTTTTCATACGCATGAATCATGGGCATAAACAAATTTAACTCACATCATCTAGACTTGCGGTTTTGACATAACTCCGAAAGGACATAACATCTAGTTATGAAACCGTTACGAATATTTTTTTTTGGTCAAAGTATAAGTAGTAAGATAACGCATGCCACTGTAATTAATGTCTTACTATAGTTCTCGTCTTTAAAAAAATATGGTTTATGTCATTTTTATAACGTTACTTAGGATCTGAACCGCTGCTGGCCGAACCAGCGCGGTGCGACGAAAATGGGCATAACTCCATTTTCTGTAAACCGTTTCGAGTAAAACCCTAGATGCAAGTTCATCACAACAGAGAGCCCCACAACTCTCTCATATATTTTTTCACCTAAAAACCAACTGAAATGTAACTAAAGGTTTTTACAAGTCGTCGCTATAAGTCTGGACTAAACGCAGAAAATTCTGCGTATTCATAGTAAAATGGTTACATCTCCTGCTGTAGTAGACGGATTGGCCCGTTCTTTGATGAGTTGTAATAACGCACTGGTACATTTTTTTGTGGATCAAGTTTTCATAAATCTGAACCGAAAGACCTTAAAACTGCATGTGAAGTCTTTGTTGTTTTTCGAAAAACAAATCTGGACAGAACTGCACACCGTCACCGTAAAAACCATAACTCCTTTTCTGGAAGACGGAATTGAGCGGCCTTTGATGCATTCTAACCGTGATTCAGATATGTATGTTTTACTGTATGTGATGATTTAGCTAATTCAGCACCGAGATACTTTAAAACCGCACATTAAGTCGATGGTGTTTCCTAAAAAAACATTCTGGACAGATTTACGGCTAAACATCGTAACCGACATATATCTATCATCCGAACCCGGGTCGAGACAAACTCAGATGATTTATGACCGTATTTCACTAACGTAATATCGCATAACAACTTTGACACCACAATAGCACATGAGACTATACTTTTCTGCAGTTGATTGACTAAATGTCTTGGGGACTTAAAAACCTTAATGTCACTTGTATCCATGATATGACATGATTGCATGCACACCGGTCCTCGGACTTGAACATTGTGAATCTCGTGAACTCGTGAACCCGTGAACTTAACTTGTACTTATATTGAGTACCTATATTCATGACTCTTGATTGAATTGCTTAGGCCATCTTTACATGTTAGATAACGACGAGGTTTTGGGGTAATTTGAGAATATGATTTACGTCTGCTTCGAAAGTCCCCTTACCAACACATGAGCCCGTGAACCCGTGTTGCTGTTGTACCGAGTCGGAACGGTATGCTAACTCATGAACCCTTGAATTCGTGGGGCAAACAGAATACTTTCGAAGCAAGTCGGATGCCATGTACTTGAACTCTACGTTAAGATAGCAAGAGCACTTTATATGCTTTACTATACTGTTCACATAATATGTTAACTCCCTGCATGTAAATTACACGCTTATTGTTATTTCTCTCATTGTTCTCATTATACCGCTTTTATTGTTTTATAACTATATTTAAATGTGGGGTTTACCGGACGCTAGTTTGCTGACGGGTATTTCTCTATCTTTTTCTTTCTATCTCTAAAATGTCCGTCAGGTGACATTGATAGTACGAAGGACGCTGCATTTGAGCTCAGGCCAATTGGGGAGGGCGTTCCAGACTTCGTGAGCAACGCGGGCATTTAGATTTTCTCAGCCTACTGCAAAGGCTTTTATTTCAGCTTTCTGTTATCGCACTTTGAACAATTTGCAATTGTAATAAATATTTGATTTTGCTTTGTAATAAGTATGGATGTTGGTGTGTTTTTAATTATTGTTATTATTATATGTTTCCAGACGCTTAGTATATTTATACCGATAAGGTGTGTTTATCTGTATAAATACATCACGGGCCGTGTCGTGCCTCTACCCTTATATTTTATGAAGCAGGGCGCGACATTCTCTAGTTTTTCCAACTCGAACATCGTAGGTCAGTTGCGTGGTGGTAAAACAAAAGGTGTCCTTGACGAATTTTTAACTCTTTTGAAGTGCAAATTTGCGATTCTTCAGATAACGTTATAAAACAGTACACTTTCATAAAGTTTGATACTTAACGCTAATTGTTTATCGTTCCACAACGTATGGAACGGCGAAAGGGGCCTCCTTGCATCACCCAATTAAAGCGAAAATTCTTATTGCGTTGCGGCATTAATTGCTTTATTTTTATTTCAAAACCAAGTATTAAATCCTTGCAAATATCTCTATTGCAAAAGGTATAAAGGTATGGTTCTTCAATTTTGAAATTGATTTGGAGTTTTGACTATCTAATTTGCAAAAGAAATTCATTAGAAAAATAATAAATAAAAACTCAAATTCTAATCGAAACTAAGCTCATACTTTTTTTTAATAACTAACCCCACAAATTCTCCGAGTAACCAACTTTATACAAATCTTTTTTAATTACGCTTAACATACACGTGTATCGCGCGTGGAAGACACCAGTAAACATTAAGCAAAAAATCATCTCCTAACCTCACTGAAGGTGATCAAATCTTATGTGTACCATGGTAAGGGCTGTTTGTTTGCAAGGAATTGAAAGATTACGCTAGTGCCCCGGCCAACTACCGTGACAAAATACGGAGCAAATTTTTTTCTAATGATTAAAACATGGCACTAGAATAACTTTTAACCCGGATCTTACCATAAACATAACTAGCTAAATAAAGAGAGCTATCTACTGTAATGAAGAAATTTCACCAAACGAACCAAGTCCTTCGGTCTTCTTTCCTCATCTTTAGCTCCAAGTGGCCACCTTAAACATGGTTGATCTTCTTTGTTGGCTCCTTTGGTTCTCTGCGATCGATCTTGCTCTCCGGTCCTCCTTCGTCGTAGATGATCCACCCGAGAGATATGATCTATGGCTCTAGCTCCTCACAATATGTCAAGTGGAGCAACTAAAGAACTTGGGTTGCTAAACCAAGTAATCTAGGATGCAGTGTGAAAATCTAAGTGTTTGCTATCTCTTTTATGGCTCTTCACTTGTTTCTCAACTCATGAAATTGGTAGTGAAGAGTAAAATGATGAAGGCGGAGGAAACTCAAGAGGAGGGGGGAGATAAAGAAAAATGGGAGCTCAGAAAAATAATGAAGCATGCATGAGAGAGAAAATCAACACAAAGGTTTTATGTATGAATTCTCATGAATAAACAAGTGTAGCCATACTTCAATAGTAAGCACAAATGAATAAAGAATTTATTTGTGAACTATGAAGCCATGCCACTCACCATGCCTCCCTCTCCTTAATTTCCACCTCATTTCCATTTATCAATAAATGAAAAAGTCCATAATGAGGTGCCCACCTTCTAGAAGGTAATCTGTAATAAAATACGGATTACAGTCTGCTGTATATACATACCTGCATTCGGATAAAAACCCGAATGCCCAAAGAGATAGAATAACATGAAGAACGTAATACTAGAATATACATATCGAAATATATATATGCAAACTATTAAATCAATACCTGATTTAATAATCCGGCTCAAACCTGAGCCGGCTAGTATTACCAACTGTCTGATCGAAAGTCCGAGTACAAAGTACATCGATCGATCGAGACCCTGCACGTATCCAATACGGCTACTACATCATTTCTCCTAAACTAGAGAAACCCTCTATGCGGGACTCTAAAGACTCGACAGTATGCTGACAGTGGGTTATTGGATAAATCCATAACCACCAGCACGTCAGCGGCACTAGCTGTACGTAACGGTTACCCGGGTACCTGTCAAAAAGGAAGGTCGACGAGCAAACTCATCTGGATCCCTACTGAGCCTATCTGTGACAATCTCCGTACAATCCGGTCTCTTCGTCTGAGAATATCGCATACCGGGTCTAGAGGGTGGTAAATTTCAGACCCTGATAACCTGGTAATTCGTGCTGATGCGACTCAGGACCAATCTTGGAAACTGCTGATCAGCCTATCAGTAAATCCCAACTGCCTTGGCCAAGGTCTTATGGTCCTGACCAATCAAACACGGTGCGATATCGACTCCCAATACCGGGAGAGACGAATCCCCGACAATCGCTCACTGCCTCCATGTGGCTCGGGACTGTACTCAACCAAAAGCTGTTTGCACGACTCAGTAGAGCCGTGGTAGGGTAGTGATCAAAGCGCGGTGGGAACTCACACGAGACAAATGACGATCTCAAGTCTAAAGACTAACCTGTACTCATGTCACCTGAGAACTTCCATCTGACGATAGATATAATACCATCTGGAAGTCCTCGGCGAGTCCGTCCGGTGTACTCACCCCCAGTGAGCACCTGTATATGATTTTAGGTCTAAAGATTAATGGTTGCGAGACCAAACCATCGCCGCTCGTCGGGGTCTAGAAACGTATACACTAGTCTACTCCGGAATATCGATGCCCAGTCTCGATACTCTCATGACCTGGGACCATTTAAGGATGTGCGTACCGACTACCCAGCTTCCACAAGTATGATCGCCATCACAACACATGTAGTCTAGCAATGATCCTACGTGCTTTATCAACATGTATAAAAGATATGTAATAGCAAGTAAAACATACACATGTTAAAATAAAGTCAAACCAAATAGTATACCATCATGTCGAGCAAAACTGTCATGTACATATATATGTCCAAGCATCCATATGTATATATATACAATAATAGGCTCTATGGAATACATATCCAACAGGAATTGCCTAAAAAATTGAGAATCGGGTGGACAAGACACTATTCATCAGTACAAAAAAATATAGAATTGACATTCCCTTATTTATTTGCATGGAATAGGAATTGCAAGTTTTGAGAATTGTCATCACTAAAATGGGAACTGACATCACCTATCTGGCAATTCCAAATCCAAGCTTTTTTTTGGATGGAATTGCTCATTCCTAAAGACACATAAGATATTAGGTATTATATTATGAGATTAATGGAGGAAAGAGGCCATAGGAGGGGATTTCCTCCTATGGCGTGGAAAAAATACAATCTTCACCATTTTTTCCGACGATTGGCACCCATCATCATCATCATTATCATCTAAGATGTACGTACACCAAATTTCATGTGATTCCACAACTTTTTCACCGTTGATTTAGTGGGTTCAAAATTAACGGTTTACCGACAATAGAACTTTTTACATTGCTAAATCAACGGTGAAAAAGTTGTAGAATCACATGAAATTTGGTGTACCCACATCTTAAATGATGACGATGAAGATGATGGGGGCCGATCGTCGGAAAAATTGGTGGAGGGGGTATTTTTTCGACGCCATAGGAGGGAATTCCCTCCTATGGCATCTTTTCTCCATTATTCTCTTATATTATTTAGGAAATATTTATGTTTAACTACTTTATTTTTTTCTCTCTCTTCTTTTTATCCAATTCCTAAAATTCAATTCCTAACAAAGGTAAAGATTGAAGTGGACAAAAATCATTCTAATTCTTTATAAAAAAAAATATAAAGGAAGGGCAATTTTGGGAAACAATTTTTTTTATATAAGACCCTGTTCTTTGAACTCAACATGGTCTCAAAAAATGAAAACCACCGGTGGGCAGGAGAGAGAACGAGCCGTGGGCAGCCTTCCCACTGCCCGTGAACCCCAGCTCACTTTAATTCACCCCCAATCCCAAATAATCCAAAACTCTCACATCATATCCAACGGCTGTAATCATCCACGTCATCAGTGCACGATTAGTAAAATATTCCTGAGTATTCACTCTTTGCTGAGTCACTTAAAATAAGGGTGGAATCGTAAACCAAAGCTCCAAATTTCTCTCTCCTCTCTCTTTCTTTTCTCTTCGCCTTTTTATCTCCACCCATTTCTCGAGCCCTAATTTTCCACGGTTCCGAGGCGAGCTCTCAACGCTAGGGTTAGGGTTTCGGCCTGACCTTGTTCAAAGTTTCGATTTCGTTTTGATCTAATTGGTGATTGATTCGATTCCCCCCTTGAATTTGTTGTGATTTGTGCAGGGATCGTCGTGATAGTAGATTGGGGGAGATCCGTCGCGCCCACCAAGGGCGTGTTGAATTGGTGAGTTGATGGTTCTATTTATATGTTTTGTTTCTAGGTTTGGAGTTTTGTTCTGTTTGATTGATCAATTCGATTGTTTGTTGTTAAGCGATTTTTATGATTACGATGAAATGAAAGGGTTAACACGTTTTGATCGTAAATTTCATTGAATTATACATATTTAATTGGTATGGTGATTAACGAAGAGTTTTTCGGAATCAAGTTGGAATCTTTCTCTGGCCAAATGAATTTCTGTTTGGCCTCAATTAGTTTTGATACACTCACAGAATGACTATATTTTGAGGGAATTTTGTAATATTATTTGTAGGCTTGATGTTTGCCTTTAGATTGGTTTATGATTGTGGTTCGAGGTGGAATATGGGCCCGCGAAATGGGAATTTGTCTTCTTCTGGGTATTATGTGTATATAAACAGTGAAGGATAATAACATCAGGCAATTTAGAAACATGTCTGAAGAACAAGTGTAGCTTAAATGATAATGTTGAGAGGAAAGAGTGGCGATATTGCAAAAGAAAACAAGCTAAGGAATGAGATTGTTCATAAAAAACTAGGCAGGTCGTATAGACGATATAACGAGGAAGAACCGATTTAGATGGCTTGGACACCTGCAATGAAGGGTTGTAGATCCTAGTTAGGGGAAATGACAAAATTGCAGTCAATGTGTGAACCTAAATGAAACATGTAGTGCTAGCAAAAATGGGACGGAGATGGTTTAAAAGAGCAGAATGAACTGGATTCATATAGCCGATTCCAAAAGTTGGGGCAAACGTTTTTCTTTGTTGTTAATGAATTTAAATAACCAAGCTTTAGATGACCATCAAAAGAGTTTGCCTTCTGGCAAGCGCGGGCATTAACCTCTAGTTTATGCAGTGGTAAGCAAACTATTCCTTTTCTTTGGCAAAAAAGCTATTCCTTTTCTCCCTATTATATTAACGATTTATGTCTCATTTTGTAGCCTTTTTAAATTTACATGTTGAAGTATCTTTATTTTGGTGTTATATGATTTAAGTGTTGCATTTAGGTCTTACATATCACTTTCACTTTTAAGACGGCTAATACAGCAGTTCATATATGATGGTTAAATTGGCCTTGGCTGCTTTTCTGCATTAAGAAGGGTGTTTGTTGCTTTAGATATTCAAAAGATGGTTTGAAATAGACAAATAGTTAAGGCCATCCTTTTAGCTTTTCTGCAAAACCATCCATTTTTATTAATTTTATGTTTTTGTAGCAACAACTTTCATGTGTTGGTGGGTTAGTATTTTCTTTACATCTACATTTCTCTCTGTTGGTGGGTTAGTATTTTCTTTACATCTACATTTCTCTCTGCAGCTTGCTGTCTACTAGAATTAGAGCATCTTTAATTGATGATTGAAAATTTGTGTAGGAACAAGTGTGTATATTAGAGATTCATTTAGACAGCCTAGGGAAGCAGTTGATTATCTGAAATGCTCATGTAATCTTGTTTTATAATTTCTCTCGTCACAGCATGTTGTAAATAAGTGATATTTTTTCTTCTGTCCCTTTTAGCTGAAAATCTTTTTGTCCTGTAAAGAGTTATCATGGTATTCTCCAAATCAGCTGTTTGTATTTGGGCCATAATTTTTTTCCTTTTTACTGACCGTCATTGCAAGGATGGATTTTGCCGTATTCCTTTTCTGTTGAATCTTGTGAAATATTGAGATATGTATGATTTGGTCATAAACAAACATAGCTTGCTTATTTTACTATTATATCATGCATCTCTAGCTAACTCTTTTGTGTGATAGGATAGAATTCTATGTTCAGTTTGCTAATAACCAGTCTACTTTCAATATGAGTGGGTATACAGATTTACCATGCCAATTTTTTAATATCAATTGATTGGTTTTTTTGAGCTGCCACTGGTTTGATACAGGAAAAAAAGAACAATGGAGCACCATGACGAGACAGGATGCCAAGCTCCTGAGGGCCCAATCCTTTGCGTCAACAACTGCGGTTTTTTCGGAAGCGCAGCAACTATGAACATGTGTTCCAAGTGCCACAAGGATCTTGTCTTGAAACAAGAACGGGTGAAGCTTGCTGCATCATCCATTGGCAGCATTGTCAATGGCAGCAGCAGCACCAGTGGAAAAGAGCCAGTCGTTTCTGGCAATGCTGATGTCACCATTGCTCCAATTGAGCCAAAGACCATTTCAACACAATTATCTGATGCTACCGTATCTAATGATGAGATTGGTGAGCCAAAGGCGAAGGGGCCAACTAGGTGCAACACTTGTAAGAAAAAGGTCGGCTTGACTGGCTTCAATTGCCGATGTGGAAATACCTTTTGTGCGATGCATCGCTATTCAGATAAGCATGAATGCCCATTTGATTACAGAACGGCTGGTAGGGATGCAATTGCCAAAGCCAACCCCGTTGTCAAGGCCGAGAAGCTTGACAAGATCTAGAGATGAGAGAGAGGGAAGATTAGCGAGACTCGTTATTTATCACCTCTTCTCTTTTCTATCTATATGTGCTTTCTTTGTCATGTAGGCTGCTTGTCTTCGTTGGTGTCCTTTATCATCGACATAAATGGCTGGAGGCATGATGACGTTTCTCGACGGCATCTTTGCAGCCTCAAAGTACTTTTATCTTGTTGATTGGAAAAAAAGGTTTGCATGTTTCGTTCTAGTGTGTAAACTCTTTTATTTGGTGCTGGTTTGTGGACATATTATGTGTTTATGAATTGGTTAGCTAGCTTTGCAATGTGCTATTATACCTCATCTCTTACATGATATTGCACCGCTGTGTTCTTTTCTGCCATCATGCCTGTGATCCAACGGGAATGCTTTCTGCATACTATCTGGCCTAGGATATTGTACGAAATACATAATTTATCCGAGAATTCACAATCTTCTTCTTCTTCTTGGAGGCCATGCATTGGATCGCTGCAGTAGGGTACATATTTTCATTATGCGTCTCCTTATTGCTTCATATATTTTCGCAAACAAATAATTGCTTTATGGATCATATCATGCTGTTGTTCTCATGTATCATTGTGAAATTGGTGATTTAGGTGAAGCTTGTACAGTTTCACGAATGAGTTCCAAAGGGAATTCTCGATGTACATTTGCATCTTTTATTGGATACGGGTACCCTTTTTGATCTTTTAATGATGCATCTTGTTGTATATGCATGTTTATGGTCTCTTTAGTTATTCGAGCGGCAGCTGTTATTTTCACGCTCGATAATGAGCTTTTCTAGTTAATGTATTGGTTTATTGGAACTCTAGATACTTTCTTTATCGACCGAAACAAAATTTGAGAACCTCAATACATGGACTTTGAGTTCCTCAAACCTCAATTTATTGCAACACCAGATACAATATAAGTTCAATAGCAGAGAAAGACGTGTGAATCATAATTATTTGTTGGGGGGTGTAAAGAGAATTCAATCTAAACAATACATACACTAAATGAAAAGGCAAGGTAAGATTAAATAATAAATTTTATAAACCTAAAACCCCAAAAGAAATTACCTAATTACCTACTTTTAACAGGCGTCAAACTTTCCACATAGAATCCTATGGCATATTGGTATGTTTTCTCCTTGTCTATTGATTCAAAACTATTGTTTGTCGGATCATAATGTATCAACCTGCCTTTGTAATAGCTTCCCGGAATCAAAAGTACTTTTCCATCTTCCTCAATTGCTAGAGGAATCACCCTTTTCACCACACATGGTAGGTATGGAGACATACCGATGCTGTATTCTTTCGCTCACACACTTTTCTTCATCTTTCAAAAACCAAATGTCTGTTCTTTCCCGGTTCAAATACTGCATGAAACACAAGCAACAGCTGGTGTTCCTCAAAACTGAGGCCAATGCGTACTCACTTGATGTCGAGCCATTCGGAGGCTGAATCGTTGACCAGGTCTCTTTTTCGAGATCAAAGCGTTGTATGCCAAATTTGTTTAGATAATTTTCAGGTTTGATTGGTATAATATAGACGGCTCCCTTTGCAGAAACGGCTTTATTGGAGATAAGCTCCGATGCCATTGGAGGCTTCTCCACAGACTTCCAGCAGTTTTCTTTGCTTTGTAAAGTCAAAACCTTGCAAATTATACCTTGGTAGTAATTCAAAATCAAGCTAAACACTTTGTATTCTTTAGTTGAAGGAACATATCCGAACCCTATTTCTTGTACATGGAGAAAGCCTGATGAAGTGGCTAAGGTGATAACTCTTTTGTTGTGGGATTGCAGACGAAGATTTCGTCTCGCTTGTAAACGTTTATGCATACTAGATCAAGGCACCTAACAGCCGTATCTATGTTGCAATATCTGTCACCGACGTCCGTGGTCTTGAGATTTATCGTGAACTTTGATCTTAGGGTTTTATCCATGTTGAAGGTTGTAAACCTAAGCTTATCGATGTAATAGGAAGGGATTATTGCTAGTATAGGGTTTTGTTTTGGCCGACGCGTGGAAATGAGATCATACCATGATTTGGAGACGCAACGAAACCTGCCAGGAGTCTTGACAGGAAGCTGTGAAAGGATGTTGATGATGATATCTGAAGGAATATAGGCCATGCTTAGGGTAGTAAATTTAGATCAACATATATTAATATATATATGACTGCTGATTCGATTATTATATAGATATTTGTCGTAATCACCTTTCTTGTTATCTTAATTAAGAAGTCATAGGATTTATTAAACTCTATGTAAATCTAAATCCTTTTTATCGTTGGGAAATTTGTTTAAATATAATAATATTTTGAAAAATCTACCAAAATTTATAAATATCCAATCATTAACCAATTAATTTTTAAACTGTCAATTATATTTTCCGTCACTTTTGTTGGCTACTTAGACAGGGAAGGCATGTTCAGAATGATTGTTATGTGATATCTCAAATAAATGGTTTTATTGGTATAAATATGTAAAATTGATACTCATTGATCATAATATAAGAAACCTATTTTAAATTATAATCTTAATTTGCTTGTATGGAAGAATAATGTGCTCTCCTATTGTAGTTGAAGATACTTATAGTTGAATCTGTTCTCATGGTGTGTTTACGAACTGCTGGTTATCTTCTTCGTCGTTTTTTTGGTTATTGATAAAGGCGTGATTGGAAATAACAATTCCTTGTATACTGGTTATCGATGAAACTATATACGATTTTAACGTTTTTTAATTTGTTTGGTTGAATACAGGCTTAGGTTCAGGAATTTGATTTATAGATGTGGTCGTCCTTGTCTTTCAATGCTAAATAAAATGAAGTTGCTATCCCCCTCTATTCCAGGAATTTTTGGAATTGAATTCCAATTCATCAGAGTCAATAGGAAAATGGTGAATCCCAATTGTCCACGGGCCAAAACAAAATCTAAAGAACTGCTCATCATGAAATTTTACTTCCTATAACTTCTATTTGCTGTAAGCCATGCACACATAACTTTTATCATAAATTGCTAAGTGGGTGAAAATGCAATTCTGGAATTTGTCCCAACTTATTTAGATCGCCAAGGTGGTGTTCAGTAGCATTTTATAACGTGAGAATTTAAATTTTAGAATTCACCATTCACTTACGGTACAAAAGTAAGAAAATCAATTAATTTTTAAATCATCATGTATTTCTAGGTTTTCTAAAATGCCTGGTATACACAATAAATTAAAATTTAAATAAACCGTCTTACCGGGTATCGTCACCACCGGTTGCCGCCACCATTAACCGGTTAGCGACTGCCACCCCAACCGGCACTACTGGCCGACCTTCTTCACCACCGTCGCTAGCCGACCGTCCACCCCACTGCCGCCGCCGACCAACAGCCCCTGCTGCTGATCGTCCCTCGTAGCCGTCGGTCGCCCCTCGCCGTCATCGATCGTTCCCGATCACCGTCAACATCGCCGCCGCTGATCGCTGCCTCTGATCGACAACTGACCATCTTCGTCGCTGGCTGACGGTCGCCTTCTCCGCCACCGACCATCGTCGTTGCTGGCCGATAGTCGCCTTCGCTGTCACCGGATATCCTCCGCCATTGATCGGCGTCTGTCGAGTCTTCATTAGTTGAATACCGGTTAAAGTCCACTATTAAATATTAAATGTATTGTCATAAATTACATATGAATTTTGAAATCAAATGACTAGCATTTTGAATAGAATGGAATTTTATCAAAATGACGGTAATTTTATTTACAAATTATGGATTCTAAAATTATTTTAGACTAACCTTCCGAGTGATTTGCGATTTGGAATGGTTGTTCCCAAGCGGGGATGCAAGCGATTCGGTTCGGAAGAATCATTGTTCTGATCTAATCCCACTAAGAACTTAAGTTAAATGGGCTATGGGCATAAGATCGTCTTTGTGTTAGTACTATATTATATAAAAATTATTCTTTGTGTTAGTACTATATTATATAAAAAATAATTTTTTTTACTGAGAACTTAAATAGATTGCAAGAAATTAAATAATATCTATCTATCTACCTGCCTACTATTTTAACCACGATTTTTGGGTACATAATATATCTTTTTGCTTTCTCTCTCTCATGATAGAACACATTCATCCGGTACGCTCTTTATTTCATAATACCAACCGAAACAAACTATCCTCTTAATAATCGTTTTGTCTTCTATCGAAATGCTCAAGCTCACCTCGTTCAACAAGAATCAAACCCTAAGGTCAGCGTTCATGATGAACGTGGAGACGGCTCTGCCCAATTTCATACACTTTGTTAGGACTTGTTTAGATTTGGTATGCATGTATGATTCCAATTACATCTATCTCTGAAATCCCGCAACCCAATGCTCCAATACCATAATTTACGCAAAATAGGACTTGTTTAGATTTGGTATGCATGGTATGTGAGGTTTTTATTTTAGAAAGCAAAGTTGACGCAGGAAATTTGTGGAGATTCTAGTATTTTGAGATTCTTGCTGTAAGGATTTGAGGGTTATAGGATTTAGGGATTTACAAACTTGGGATTTTTGGGAAACACCTTTAAGTTAACCGAGTCGCGAAGGGAATTCCCGATGTACATTTGTGTCTTTTATCGGATATGGGTGCCGGGTACCATTCTTGATCTTTTTATAGCGCATCTAGTTGTATATTCATGTTTATGATCACATTTGCTATTCATATATGGAATTTGAGTTCCTCAAACTTCAATTTATTGCAACTCTAGATACAAAAGTTCAATAGCAGAGAAAGATAAATCATAATTATATTTTGGAGGTGTATATACAACTCAATCTAAACAGTATACTAAATAATGAGGCAAGGTAAGATAAGGTAATTTATTTATTTTATAAACCTAAAACCCCTAAAGAAATGACCAACTTTTAAGAGACTTTAAACCTTCCACATGGATTCCTACGACATAATTGTCTATTCGCCCAGTGTATATCAAATTATACGTGATTGTGTGTCGGATCATAATGTATCAACTCGCTATTGTAACACCTTTTCGAACTAATAAGTATTTTTCCATCTTCCTCAATTGCTATAGGAATTATCCTTTTCTCTACGGATGGGTAGATTCGAGAGATTCTGCATTCTTTTACCCACAAACATTTTTCATCTTTCATAAACCAAAAGTCTGTTCTATCCCCATCCAAATACTGCATGAAACATAAGCATCTGGTGGTGTTCTTCAGAACTGAGGCCAATGCGTACTCGGTTGAAGTCGAGCCATTCGGAGGCTGAATTGATGACCAGGTCTCTTTTTCAGGTTTCTTTTGGTAGAACATATACGGCTCCATTAACAGAAACGACATTGTACGACCAACGCTCAGATGCCATTAAAGGCTTCTCCACGATCTTCCAACAATTTTCTTTGTCCTTTAAAGTCAAGACCTTGCAAATTATACCTTCCTTCTTGAATAAGCGAAACATCTTGTATTGTTTTGTCGAAGGAACATACCCGAACCCTACTTCTTGCATATATATAGTGTATGATGAAGCGGGTAAGGTGATTAACTCTCTGGTTGTGGGATTGCAGATGTAGACTCGCTGACAGTCATTTAAGCATATGCGATCAAGGCACGTAACAACCGAATCCATGGAGCAAAATCTGTCGTTGACTTTCGCAGTCTTTATGTTTATCGTGAACTTTGATCTTAGGGTTTTATCCTTGTTGAGCGTTGTAAACATAAGCTCACCGATCCAAAATGACTTTATTATTTGCTAATATAGGGTTTTGTTTTGGCGGACACCCGGAAACAAGAACGTACCATGATTTGGAGGCTCAACGAAACCTGCCGATATTCTTGATAGGAAGCCGCGAAAGGATGTTGATGATGGCATCTGAAGGAAGATGAGCCATCCTTAGGGCTCTTTGATGTCAGGATGGTAAAATTAAATCATCATATATAAGATTGCTGATTTAATTACTAGATATATATCTGGCATAATCTCATTTCTTTTTGTATTTAAGAAGTCATAGGATTTATTGAAATCTATCTAGATCTAAAACCTATTCATCTTTGGAAAATAAATTTAAATATAATAATAATATTTTAAAAGAAAATCTGCCTAAATTTATTCATATCCAATCATTAGCCAAATAATTGTAAATCCTCAACTAAGACAGGGAAGGCATGTTTAGAAAGGTCTGCTATGCAATATCTCAAATAAATGGTTTAATTAGTATGGCAATATAAATATTAAATCATTTCAGGAAACTATTTCAATTAAAATCTTAATTTGTATGTATGGAAGAATAATATGCTTATATTCTAATCGTCCCATAAGTATGTTTCTCAATTGTTGGTTGTCTTCGTCATTAATTTTTTTTTATCGATCAAGGCATGATGATAAATATCAATTTCTCTTCTTCCCTAAAATCTATGATTCAAAACATCAACTATCTTTTCTTCTCTCAACCAAAGAGTGAGTATGAATTCAAGCAAGTATGAATTTGGAAAAGATGATGATGAAATGATTCTTGTCCGAATTTGACGCGACTTGGATCGCCCCAAGATGTTACCTTTCAGTTGATCTGCTGATGGCGGCAATGGGTGGCTGAGATTGAATCTGGAGGTCGTCGCCCCTGAAGCGTGTGGATCTGAATGGGTTTGAGGTTGTAGTTGCCGAGCTACTTGCAAGGAAGTCCCGGGATGGTTGTACCACCGAGGACCCTACGACAGTCAAGTTAGACTAGAGATCCGAGCAGACTAACGGCTTAGTGGAGTAAAAATGGCTTACTTGGACCGTCTGAAAAAGGGGTTTATATAGCGGTGGCAGCAGGCAGGGCAGGCGCGAGAATCATGCCGGCCGTTACGCTCCCGACGTCACGCCCGCGTGATGAGCGGGATCTCCCATTAATGGAGAGACATGCTTGTTAATCGGGGATCGTGATGGCGTGGAATGTGAGATGTGGCCGGCGGATATCTCGCGCATGGCGAGATTCCCGGGATGGCGGTTGCGCCTGTGAGTGGTGCCGTTGGTCGGTCGATGAGACCGATGAAGATGACCTCGGCGGGAGAGCTCGCGGTCGAGCGGGAGAGCCGAGGTATCTTGGTTCTGCTCGAACCCGGAGGCGAGCTGAGAGGGCCAAGGAGGCTCGGGCCTGTGATAGCTTGGAGACAAGCTGTGTGGCCGAGGAGGCCAATTGTGCAGGGGGCTCGGAGGTGAGGCAGCGTTTGCTTGTAGGACGGGCACAGGAGTAGTCTGGTCGGCCACTGTAAGTCCTTTCTTGTGAGCCCCGGGACACGTTATCTGCCACGAGTCATGATTTGGGAGATCACCGATATCGAGCATCATCATTATCCCCTCACTCTCGTCCCGACCAGCTGACGGGTCGGGTCGAGAGTGGTTTGCCTGGTGACCCGAGGTGAGCTCCTTTTCGAAGATATCGTCGGGCGTGTCCCTGGGCAATCGGCTGTTTTTTCTGGGTGATGCCAGCGAATCAGGGCGAGATATCCGCATTAAAGAGGGTGTGCCGGATAGTGTGCACTTTTGCTGAGGCGACAGACCACGTGTTGGGTGCCGGTTGGCTGATGTGACGTGCCGTAGGCTTCTGGCGTCCGATGGGATGTTGCGCTTGCAACAGGTGGAGCGATCGTGGTTGTCGAGTACAGTGAACCGTTTTGGCGGGAGTCGACCGTCGTCGTTGGATGAGGACGCCGACAGTATAAATCGAGGGGAGGCCTGATTCGGGATCTCTCTCTTCACATTTTCCTCATTCTGAGTATTGTTAGCTCGGCGCTCTCCCCTTTTAGGTCGGATTTTGCGTTTTCTCTTCTCGAAGATTTCTTCCCATCAGGTTAGATGTCTTGTTTTGAGGAGTTTGTAGATGTCGTAGGGGTAGATACTAGGGATTCTTCCCCTGGGTTGGAGCCCCTTCGAAAATTTGGGGTCAGATCCTCTTCCCGGGGTCGTGCGTCTGGGGTGGTTCCCGGAGTGGTGGCGGCAAACGTCCCTGATGCATCGTCCTCAGTGAGATATGAGGACGAGCTTGCCACCGCTCAGGCTCGTTTCCATATTCCTTCCGGTTACATGCTACGATTAGCCAAGGAAGGAGAGAGGGCAGATCAGGTGCGGGGTAGAGAGATCGCCTTGTACCTGAAAGCCCTTTGGGCCGGAATGCGCCTACCTTTCTCTCCCGAGGTTGTAGCTGCGCTAAATTACTTTGGGCTAGCCCCGAGCCAGCTAGTTCCGAACTCCTGGAGGATTCTCCTTAGGTTCCTGGTCCGGCTGAAGCTGCAGATGATCCCCTTTAGTCTGTCCATCCTTGCCTCCCCTCTTGTTTACAAAAGTCACCCCGGAACTCGCGCGGGCGACCCGAGGTGGGTTTACCTCTCCTTTAGGAAGCAACGGGGGAGTGTAGTCAGGTCAGGAGTTGTCGTCTTGCCTTCTTCCATTCATGATTGGAAGAAGAAGTTTTTCTTCGTCGGGCCGCCAGAGGGTGAGGACTGGCCCGTACCCATTCAGTGGTCTAGGGATAGGTGATGGCAGGGAAATCCGTCCAATGACCCCGACCGGTGAGGGTGGTGGGGTGGGAGCCTATTCCCCGGGCCGACGTGCTGCTTTCTGAGAGGGCCCTTAGTTGGGCCGAGCTCAGCCCCGCCCAGTTCGTCGGTAAGTTAGGCTTGTGTTTGTTTCTGTTTCTGTTTGTGTCACTGATTACATTATATCTTGTCTTGTGCAGAAACCATGGACGTGGACCTCCTTCGACCAGCCATGCGCAAGCCGAAGAAAGGGTCGAAGGTTGGAGGGGCCGGATCTTCTCGTCAGACGCCGGTCCCGGCTCCCCCCGCAGCCGTCCCGCCCCAACACTCGAGTGCGGGTCGCGCCCCGGAGCCAGGCCAGGCGCCGAGCAGAAAAAGCGCTCGGGGAAAGGATGCCCAGGCTTCAGAGGTGGAGACGAGCTCCCCGCCGTCGTCTCTCAAGAGGTTCCCCCGAACAGTTCCGCGGACACCGGCCTCTCTGATCTTGGTGGACGAGGGGGAGCTCCGCTTTGAGGTGCACTCGGGGCTCTCCGTTGCTGACAGCTTGCTGCACGACATGGAGAGGTCGGCCGGGGGCCGGGGCCATGGGGGGACGCTGAAGTCACAAATGGCGTCCATCGTCTAAGAGGTCGTGCATGTTAGTTCTCGTACATCGTCTCGTCGCTTGCGAGATTTAGTGGCCCTTTTTCTTCCTGACCCCCTCCGGTTTCTTCAGGTCCTCCAGCACGTTGCTATCGTCGCCCGTATGGAGGAGGAGGAGATAGCCCCGGCGATGCGAGCCGCGGGTGAGCTCTCCCTGTTGAGGGAGAGCTCGAAGCGGGAGCCGGAGGCGGTGATGGAGAGGGTCGCTGCCCTTGAGGGCGGGGCAGCGTCCGGGAAGCAGGAGGCGGCGGCCGCGAGGCAGGAGGCGGCGGCCGTGAAGTAGGAGGTTTCCAGGTTCCGTGAGGCCGCCCAGGGTGCTGAGGCCGGGCTTCGGGACTCCGGGGTGCTCATCGGCACCATGAAAAAGTCCGTGAGCACCCTCCGGAAGGAGTTGGAGGCTGCGGAAGAGGCGGCGAAGCGAGCCGACCTCGGATCGGCGAAGACGGTGAAGAACTTCCAGAAGTCGGAACAGTTCTACACCGTCCTAGCCTCGGCCACCACCGCCATCTGGCACGAGGCCCTCGACGCCGTCAAGGCTCGGATGCCGGAGTTCGCTAACGAAGAGCTCCGAGCCGAATATCCCCGAGGGGATGACGAGCAGGAGGATGGCCCCGGGGAGATACCCGACGAAGGCGACGCTGAAGCTCCTATGGTGGGCGCTGGGCTTCCCGAGGTTGCGCCCGGTCCTGAAGCCTGAAGCCCCTTGTCTTCATGCTTTTTTTTTCTTCTTTTTGTTGTGTCGGGTATTTTGTAGGCCTTCGGGCATTTTTGTAAGGCTGGGGAGCCCACAGTACCCTTGTAAAAGGTTTGACTTTGTGAATAAAGATTTTTGTTTTTGCAGCGGTGTTTGTGCTTGTATCTTTGTCGGTAGACACTCGTATTTGCGCAACACCGCCTTCGTTTTATGTCGGTTCTTTGTATAGCGATCACACATCGAGTTGAACCTGTTCGTTTGCCGAGTATGCAAAGACCGGTGCAAAGACGGTATCTCTATGGCCCCGAAGTCGAGGTGGAGATTGCTTAGACGTAGAACCGGATGCCTCTTGGTGAGGTCATGTTCTTTAGCGTGGGAAGCTTGGAGAGGCATGTTGATGATCGATCGAGCAGGGTAGCTGCCTGGCGCCTCTAGGCGAAGGATTCGATCCCTGGAGTTTTAAGGTATTGAATTTCCAGCGGGGGATGGCCGAGCAGGGTAGCTGCTCGGTGCCTTTTCATGAAGGCTTCGATCCCTTAGCGCGGGAGGGGCCGTGAGTGGCCTACTAAGGATGGGGCCGAGCAGGGTAGCTGCAGGGCTGTCTCTTGCTGAGGGCTTTGATCCCTGGCGTTGTGGAGTAGGGGAGCTACCAGCCAGGGATAGCCGAGCAGGGTAGCTGCTCGGTGCCTCTTGGCGAGAGCTTTGATCCCTGGCGCTGTGGGGTAGAGAAGTTACCAGCCAGGGATAGCCGAACATGGGAGGGTTCGGTTGCCTCTTGCGAGGGCTTTAATCCTTAAGGACGGGCCGAGCAGGGTTACTGCCCGGTGCCTCTTGGTGAGGGCTTTGATCCCTGGTTTAGTAGGGAGCTACCAGCCAGGGATAACCGAGCAAGGGCGGGCCCGGTTGCCTCTTGGCGAGGGCTTTGATCCCTGGTTTGTTGGGATAGGGAGCTACCAACCAGGGATAACCGAGCAATGGCGGGCCCGGTTGCCTCTTGGCGAGGGCTTTGATCCCTGGTTTGTTGGGGTAGGGAGCTACCAGCCAGGGATAACCGAGCAAGGGAGGGCCCGGTTGCCTCTTTGCGAGGGCTTTGATCCTTAAGGACAGGCCGAGCAGGGTTACTGCCCGGTGCCTCTTGGCGAGGGCTTTGATCCCTGGTTTGGTAGGGAGCTACTAGCCAGGGATAACCGAGTAAGGGCGGGCCCGGTTGCCTCTTGGAGAGGGCTTTGATCCCTGGTTTGTTGGGTAGGGAGCTACCGGCCAGGGATAACCGAGCAAGGGTGGGCCCAGTTGCCTCTTTCCGAGAGCTTTTCATCCTTAGCGCAGGAGGGACCGTAAGTGGCCTACTAAGGATGGCCGAGCAGGGTTACTGCCCGGTGCCTCTTGGCGAGGGATTTTTGTCCTTAAGGATGGCCGAGCAGGATTGCTGCCCGGTGCCTCTTGGTTAGGGCCTTGATCCCTGGCGTTGTGGGGGTAGGCGAGCTACCGTCCAGGGATAGCCGAGCAGGGTAGCTGCTGGGTTGCCTCTTCGTGAGGGCTTCGATCCTTGGCACTGGAGGGGCCGTGGGAGGCCTGCCAAGGATGAACCAAGCAGTGAAGCTGCTCGGTCGCCTCTTTGTGAGGGCTTAGATCCCTGGCTTTGTCGGGTAGGCGAGCTACCGGTCAGGGATAGCTGAGCAGGGTAGCTGCTGGGCTGCCTCTTCGTGAGGGCTTTGATCCTTGGCGCTGGAGGGGCCGTGGGAGGCCTGCCAAGGATGAACTAAGCAGTGAAGCTGCTCGGTCGCCTCTTTGCGAGGGCTTTGATCCCTGGCGTTGTGGGGTAGGCGAGCTACCGGCCAGGGATAATCGAACAGGGTAGCTGCTGGGCTGCCTCTTCGTGAGGGCTTTGATCCTTGGCCTCCGCTATTGGAGACCTGTGTCTGGACGCGGCCCTGGTTCCTTAGGTCCTCTGGCGAGGTAGTCTTCGAGCTGCCGTGACGAGTCCCATCCGTGCGACCCCGCCGAGGGAGGGGGTGTTGGTCATGCCTGGGAGCAGGCGAATTGAACGGCATCTCCTCGGGAGGGACAGGAGCACGTAGGGGCTCGGGGCGATGCACTCGGGTGACAGACCTCGGCGCTGACGCGGGTTGCAGAATGTATTGGCCCGGGAGATCTGCGGCCATGGGAGGTAGCGAGGCGGTGGTCGTCTGTGCCGACGCGCGCGGAGTCTTCTCTCCCCCTGTAGGGGTCCCGGTCTCGAGGTGGAGGAGCGGCGACCTAGGGAACTTGCCTTGCCGTTTGGATACGGATGGGCGCCTCCACAACAGACGTGAGTCGGTCTATCCGGCCGGCGAGGGTGTTGATGTCATTCGGCGGAGGAGGTTCTTCCGTGCCTCCGTTGAGGGGGAGGCGGCGGCTGGTGCTGGGATCGTCGTGATGATCGCTCGCCATTAGAGCAAGATTGGAAGATGAACTTTTGTTTTTGTTGGTGGCTTGCGTCACCTGGTCCACCGGCATTGTAAAAACGGAGGCCGCCTAAGGCTCGTAGGTCACTCCTCCAGCAGGGACGGAGTGAGAGTTATTGTCATTGTTGCAGCTTGTGCAGTTGAAAGCCATTTGATCTTCTGTTTTCTGCATGGAGCAAAACACCAAATCTTAGTACCTCAAATCCAGGGGCAACCATAGCAAACCGCGATTCGTTCGCGAAACACGACACACGAAGTGTGGAGTGGAAAGAGGAAAAGGTCCAACCGGGCGTGCCAGAATCTATTCTCCTCCGAATACAGGCGCGACCGCGTAGGTTCGTCTTGCCTGAATTTGGGGGCAGATGCTAATTGGTGTTATCCGTCCACCTCTCCGAAGATGCCAAGTTGATTTATGGCACCGTATATCAAAGGTTTAAACGGATGCGGCCGATGTAGCAGACTTCGTTAGATTCCCCCTCGTTGAGGGGTTTTTGATTGTGGGGACGCTCTTCCCTACAGGCGCAAGCCCCTGTAGTTAATTACGCTATCGCATCGCAGTAACCACTTTCTTCTTCTCCAGATGGTCATTTCGTGTCATGTGTGTTTGTTTTGTTTTTGGTTGCCCGTGGATTGTATGCGGAGACTAATTTATGTTGTCGCCCATAAGGCATGGATTAGTCCAAATCCGTATCTTCTTAGATTTGGGTTTGGGGTTGGGTTTAAGGATACGTTAGTCTCATTTGAGACTAAAATCAACTTAAACGTTTGTTAAGGATACGTTAGTCTAATTTTAGAATAAGATCAACTTAACAGTTTGTTAAGGACATGTTAGTCTAATTTTAGACTAAGATCAACTTAACAGGATCATTTAGATCCAATAAAAGAGCAATTGGGCTCTATTGTTTTAGTTTAGGGACTTTGCGGTCAAAGGTTAAGGACATCATAGTCCGTGGGTTTAAGGACCCCACAGTCCAAGGATAAGGACATCATAGTCCATAGGTTTAAGGACCCCACAGTCCAAGGTTAAGGACATCATAGTCCATGTAAAATCTGGTTGTCGGGACCCGTCACCTCTCTGAAGACGTTGAAGGATTACAACGACATATATTAGAGGAGTGAAGAGATGTACCCTCGAACCAATATTGGTTAGGAAATCTGTAATTGGATTGATTTAAGGATCGTTAATCTCGTTTGAGACTAAGATCAACTTAAACGTTTGTTAAGGATACGTTAGTCTAATTTTAGTCTAAGATCTACTTAACAGGATCATTTAGATCCAACAAAAGAGCATTTGGGCTCTATTGCGGTCCAAGTTCAGATGCAAGCATGGGTTTGAAAATACACCAAATAGTTATTGGTCATCGGGACCCACCACCTCTCTAAAGACGTTGAAGAATTACAACGACATGTATCAGAGGTGTGAAGAGATGTACTCTCGAACCAAAGTTAATTGAAAGGGCTCTGGGAATTATTTTGAATGTCATATGAGATGACCAATTTTGGAAGACAAAAGTGTGTTTGAGGTTCAGTCAAAAGGGGAGTCTTACCTCTGAAAAACTTAGCCAATTTGGGCTAAGCTTGGTTTTAAAATAGTGTTAAACACTAGAGGATAAAACACTCAAAATAGTGTTAAACACTAAAAATGAGGCGGTCACGTGGGGTCACGTGAGGCGCCTGAGAATTGGGCCAGATCTCTTTTATTTTATTCTCAAAATATTTAAATAAGTGTCAAACACTTAATCTTTACGGCCATCACGTGTGGGCACGTGATTGGTATCCATGCACTGGATATTAAAGGGATTTGCTAGGGGTCACGTGGGGACACATGAGGGCGCCCATGCATTGGATTGTAATCCTTCAGTTATTTCCATCTTCTCTTTTTTTAAAGAGGTGTTTGTCAGGGGCCACGTGGGGACACGTGAGGCACCATAAATTAGTACTGCCTTTGGATTTGTTCCTTTTTGTTTTGAGGGTCACGTGTGAGCACGTGAGGCATTGCCTCCAAGTTTTTTCTTTATCATCTTGAAGAGTCTATTTAAGGGTCACGTGGGAGCACGTGACCATGTCTCATTCTTTCTTTCTGATCATTGAAGGGAAGGTCACGTGTTGCCACGTGATCAGGTTTACGTGCATAGAGAGTTTAAGTCCTTTGTTTGAGAATTAAATTCTTTGGTAGGGTTAAACCCTAATTTTGTTTAGAGGAATTAAATTTCTATGTATATGGAAGAATTAAATTCTTTAAGCCCAACTCTCCCTCTAAGTTTTGGATCTGCATGGCAGAATCTCCCTGATGAGAATTAAATTCTCAACTTATGGGGAGATCTGCTTCTGCAAATCTTCAACCATGAAGAAGAACTAAGTTCTTGTTTTAAGGGTTAAACCCTGTCTCTGTTGGAGGAATTAAATTCCTAAGTATTTTGTGGGAGAATATAATTCTCTGAACTTAGATCTTCTCTTAGGTTTTAAATCTGCATGGCAGAATCTCCCCGATGAGAATTAAATTCTCAACTTATGGGGAGATCTGCTTCTGCAGACCTTCAACCAAAGGAAGAACTAATTTCTTATTCAGAAGAGTTAAACTCTTAGTTTGAGAATTAAATTCTCTTTTTATTTTGTGGAGCTTATGATCTCTTTCCCCTTTTCACCTAGGGTTTCTTTCTCTTCTGAGGAAATCTTCTTTTCTCTCTGGAGAATTAAATTCTCTTCTTCTTTTTTTATCTCTGTTGTTGTTGTATCTCTCCAGGAAAAAAATCCCCCTCTTCTCTTCTTGGCTCCTATTTATAGGAGAAAGAAAAGCACCAGTTTGTTTAGTCAATGTTTCATTGAAAGATTTCAATTGATTTTGTAACCAACATGATCTTTTAGATCACTCAGTAAATTTTATTCACCATTGGATTTTTAATTCAAAAGATATTTTGTCTGTTATTCCTGGCAAATTTCAGGGAAATCTTTCCTTATATAGAATCTTTCTATAAATTGGTGATTTTTAATCACCATTGGATTTTTAATCCAACGGTGCTCCACTTTACAGAGCACAATCTTTTTTGTTTGGAAAGATTTAGAGAAATATTTTTCCAGTTACGGTCCTCAATTCCCTCTTAATTAGAATTTAATTCTATTAGTTCAGAAGGCTTCAGAGCCTGTCACGTGTTGGCACGTAACCTTCTGATTGACTATTTAATTAGAATTTAATTATATTATTTCAGAGATCTTAGGATCCCATCACGTGTTGACACGTGACCCCCTGATAAACATTTTAACCAGAATTTAATTCTGTTATTTTAAACAGCTCAGGAATTATTACGTGTCAACACGTAACCCTTGATCACGTGTGGGCACGTGACGCCCCATTGGGGTTTTCCCCAGTTGTTTTATTATACCTTTTCCAGTGGGTTTAAAGGCCCATCACGTGTGGGCACGTGACCCTATTTGAAGTTGTGTATCTCAGCGCCTATAACTTTGCCAATAGAAGGTCACGTGTCCTTACGTGATGCCCAATCACGTGTGGACACGTGATGCTTCTCTTGTGTATTTCTTTGCTGCTTTATTCAGTTCCCATGAGGGAACAACGTGATGCTCTATTTGGGGACTTTTCCCATTGCTTTATATATTTATTATTCATTTTTCATAAGGGAACAAATGCCCCCACAGCGTTGTTCTCACGTGGCTTGCACGTGAGTGCAACGCTGTCACCTTTAAAGCCGTTGGATTGCCTAGGGGAACGGGGAGGTGAACCGCCCCTGTCACGTCTTATAAATGCAAGGGTATAGTTTCTTAGGCAGCCACTGTTTCTTTCATCTTCTTCTTTCTTCGTTTTCCTTGAGAATTTAATTCTCCTCCTCAGAGCTTAGTTCTCTGCCATTGCAATTCCAGAGTTAAACTCTATCAGAAAAGAAACCTTTTTCAGGTGAAGATCTCACGCATCAGAGAAACCCTTTTGAACAAAAAACTTTTGGATTTTAAATCCCTCATAAGAGCTTTGCTCTCTTCTGAAACCCATCTGTTAGGGATCCAAAGTCGTGATCTTTGAACAGTAGACTTCAATGTCTTGGGCATTTCCTTCTGATCTTAAAGATTCACGGCATTTTTACTTTTCATCTCCTCATCATGGGGTTTTCTGGAATTTAAGTCCACCGCATAAAAGGAATTTAATTCCTTACCGAAGAGCTTAGCTCTGAAAGATCAAGAGGGCCCTTTAGGAATTTGATTCCCCAGTGTTCTTGAAAATCTTTTCAAGGGATTTTTCTTTTATTTTTACCCACTTAACAGAGTTTGTAATGAGTGTTCTTCTGTGAGGATGTTCCAAGTCGTTTGAACTCCAATTTGCATTTATTGAGAATCTCTTTTTTTTATTCTCAAAAATTATTACCTTGCCTCGTGATTGGCGAGCCGTCATACTGATTTTGTAGGGTCCATTATTTTGCGATCAGTGGTCCCATAGAATAAACTTCTTGTCGTTTTCTTCTGCTGTTTATACACACACACACACACATACACGTATAAGTTGCATTAATAGTTTTTTCTCCCTTTATTTCAGGAACAATGGCTTCACTTCCCTACTTTCTTTTTACTCGCTCAGACGCTGCATTTCCACAATCGCCGTCAGACGAAGAAGCAATGGCGATGATCAGGGCCCATGACAGGGACTGTACCAGTTTGCTCTTGTGGGGAACTTGGTGTGGTCATATCATCCGGGGCTGCCACAGCTTTCTTTGTGAAGCGTCGACAGAGCCTCTTCGCCCAATTTTGCCGATAGAGCGTCCGCAGACTGCTTTTGCGGTGGAGGCGGCTGATTGGACTCCTATGGGCTGGCTTAAGCCATCAACAACTGGGATACCCAACCAGCCTTTGCCGGCCATAGACATTTTGGGGCATCGCGTTTGTCAAGGTGAAGCCCAACCCTGGGGATAAATTTATAAGATAGGGCTTACCCCTCGTCACCCAACAAGCTATCTTCCATGGGCTCGATATGTCCTGTCTGCCCATCGTGCGCAATTGCAGAAGGTCGGGCTCTATCAGGAAGTGTATGCGTCCCTCTTTCATTATCAGTCCCCTCATGTCTGGTGGGTTAAAGCTTTCCCGAATCAATGGAATCTTCCTACCAACACTTTCTTGCTAGGGGATCGTGAGGTCTCGATTTCTCTGGAAGAGTTCTGCGGGATTTCCGGATTGCTGATCAGGGGAGAGTACTATGAAGAGTTGCTGCCTCCCGATGGATGTGTATTCACGACCGTGCCTGCTATGTTTGACGGCTTGACGACCGAAAATGCTGTCCGCCATAAGTACCCCAGTCTAATCAAGACTCTGGGTATTTTTGAGAAGCTGTTCGCGGAGTCAGAGGAACAGGGCGTCACCTTTAAAAGCTTCATCGCCCGCTTCCTCCATGAAGATGTCTTATCAAAGGAGGCTCCGAAATTTGCGAATATTAACGACCCCTTCGGGTTTGGGCTGAATAAGCTGCCGGCCAAAGAAGAAGATCTACCACAGTTTTACATCCCGATCTTTTCGTTCGTGTCCTTTGATTCAATTCCGGCTCCCGGCATGGACGAAGAGACCTTCTTTGTCGGTTTTATCAGCCTTTGGCTTAGCTGGTTTGCCATTCCAACGCATCGTCGCTTCATGAGAGCTTCAGCCATCTATCATGCTCATCGCGTGGCTGAAGGGACACGACTGGCCGTGGGTATCGCGGGGCTATCACACTTATACCATGGGCTGAGCACAGCGGCCAATACTTTGACCCCGGGTGTAGATGTTGTGAGTTTCTCTCTCCACTACTTTACGTCGTGGATCAAGATGCATGTAATGAGGGAGTTCGCAGCGCATCAGAGGCCGGATTTCTACGATGCTTACACCTTCCCGCGGCTCATAAGGTTGGTGGATGCTTCTGCTCCTGATCCGACTCAGCTAGGGGCCTTTCGTGTGTTGCTTAACCCGTATGCTAACGAAGGTGGGATGGTATTCAACGACCGAGTCCTCTCTGCTCCTTCGGGACGTATTCAACAGCTATTTGATTTATCGAAAGGGGGCGTACCATCCTTAAAGCCTAAGGAAATTATGCACTTGTATTTGATTAGGCCGGGTTATTTGGTGTTCCGTCGAAATGATACGGCCCTTTTCATGCGGTATAATCCACACCGCTTTGCTCGGCAATTGGGTTTCAACCAGGGTGTTCCCTTCGAGGCTTTTTGGTGGAGCCCAGCTTGTCTCTGGGAGTTGTTCATGACATCACCCATCACTTCATGCGGCTGAACACCAGCTCTCGTTTCGTGATCCCCGAGGCCGACTATATTCCAAGGTGTGTGGGGGCTTTTACGGGTTGGTTCCACCATCGAGTTGGTCCCATCATTGCCGAGGAGAGGCGGATACTCTTCGGATATAGAGCTCCCGCCCCGACCCAGTCCACGGGCATTCCGCCGCGACCGCGTACAGTGATTTGCCCTCCATTGAGGGGTAATGGTGCCTTACTTATTCCTGAGGCAGAATGGGCTCCTCCCACAGTTGGTATGCCAATGCGCACCAGAGCCCAGGCAAAAGCTTCTGATAAGGCGCCAGCAGTAGTTTCATCAGTTGCGGCGTCATCAATGGCAGTGTCATCATCGGTAGTACCGCCAACAGAGGGTACTGGAGGCGAAATTGGCCAACGTCGTGCCAAAGCACCGAGGGGCAGGAAGCGGTCTTCTTCCAGTGTTAACTCCAGCTCAAAAAGGAGGAAGAAAACAGTTGCTGGCTTGCTTGACCTCTTGCTCGAATCTGAGGCTGTTGCCCAAGACGAACCCATATCCATGCAAGAGCCGGATGACGGTCTTCTCTTTCTGGGATTGTCTGCCGAGAAAGCCGCACAATTGGCTGAGGCTATAAGGTGCTCACAAGACGAAACTGAGAACGTGGATGTCCCGAAGAAACCTTATCCTCCCGTCATATTCTACGAAGATCCCCCATCACTACGGAGGGTACACATGGATCCCCTGCGACAGGAAGACGAGATAGCCCTCAAGCAACCTATCTCAGCTACTTCCGAAGATGAGATGGCATTGAAGACCGATAACCATGAATCTGCATTTGAACCCCGGCGAGCACACTTCCTCAGGAAGGAACGACGGCTTGAAAAGGCCATACAAAAAGCATCCTGGCGCATCAGTATGTGTGATTTCCATATTTTTTCTTTCGGCAAATAATTTTTATTGCTTTTAATATCTCCTTATCTGTGCGAAAACTTTGCATGGACTTCAGCAATGAAAGAGAATTTGAGCTCAAATCGTGTCCTGACTGTAGACTTTGTAAGTGTCTCTGATGAGGCACTAGTAGATGCGGAGGAGGTCGTTTCAGCTGCTATTCCTGCTGTGGAGCTTCCACTGGTAGCCTCCGTTCCCCTTGTGTCTGTTCTCCCAGAAGAGGTGCCCTTATCGGCCGTAGATTTAATGGATCTTTCTGGTGACGGCCTGGAGATTGTGGAAGGAGTAGTTGAGAGCGCCGTCCCTTCGTTAGAGCCTGAAGTGGCAGCCGCTGCCTCTCAATTGGAAGCTGTCACACTAGCAAATGTCTTTGGTGATGTTCTTGAGGGTATGGAGGAGGCTATCGAGGCTGTTATCCCTCCAGTTCAAGGCGGGAAGAGCATCAAAGGCAGTCTTCTATACTTTGTCTCTAATAGCCTTTCCATTATCTGAACCTTTCCTTCCTTTTAGAACTACGGGAATTGGCGGCTTCTATTGTGGACCTATCTCCTAGGAAGTCCTTCCAGCGCTTACTTGACATAGGTGCTCTACATGCGATATCCCCGCAAAGCAGAGTCCTTTCTTCCGGGCAAGGTTGGTGTTCTTTGACCCTTTTCGTTTTATTATTATTCTTTATAATGATGCTAATATGCACTCCACAGTTCTGGAAGCCGATGACGAGGTCGGGATCCTCGATGGGCCCGGGGATCTCTCAAACCCTCCTTGCATGACTGCGGGTAAGTATGGTTTTGTCTTTGGCATTAATTTTTCTATTCCATGTTTGTGACCCTCACTGACTGTTCACAAATCTTGACAGCTCTACCAACCCTAAGTCCGTTGGAATCTCGGATCTTCATGCCACCGGGTCCCTATGCCCGGCGCACGTCTGAAAAGATGGCGAGACAAAACATCTACTCCCTGGCGGCTCTTATTGAAGATCTTCGTGCTGGAAATTCTGTTACAGCCGAAGAATTTGCAGCCGAAGCCAATACTTCTTTGCCCTTCCTTGCTACTTACCATGATGAGGCGTTGGTGCATGTTTGGGTTGAGTATTGTCGCAGGATGGAGGCTTGCTTACATAATCTCGAGTGTATACGCCTTCCTTCCGAGCTCTTAACTGCCAAGGTGAGCCTGCAGGGGTAGATTGAGCGGTGCGCCGCTAATCTTCAGTCTTGCGAAAAGAGGCTCAATCGGAAATTTTCGGAGAGGAAGCTAGCTTCAAATGCTTTGGGGGAACTTTAGGCTCAACTCACTGCTAAGATCACCCGTGCGTACGAACTTTGGCGGGTGCTTCAAGAAGCTATCACGGAGGTAGTAGCTATTGATAAAGCTGTTATCTTTACCCGCGAGATGGTCGAAGCTCATAAAGTTGCTGAAAAGGAGCTTGAGAGTCGGCTCGCCTCGTATCAGGCTCAACAGTCTTAGGCGGAGACCCGTCTTGTGGCAATAACCAAGCTTGAAGCCGAGGCTCAGCGGAAGAAGGATGAACTGACGAACTTATTACATCGTCCGCCGACTTAAAGATTTTTTTTTGTATATTCTCCTTTTCTTGTATTCATTCCTGAATGAGAGAATATTTTGTATCCATTTTGATTCTTTTATGACATGTATCTTGTATTCATTTTGAATTCATGAATAAAGACATATATATTTTTTATATCATGTTTGCATGTAACTCCGGTGAATGTGGCCCGTATATAGTTTATCTTGATCTTCTTGTAGGGCAGTGACGGCTTAGGAAATAGGTTCAGGTCTGCTGCCTAAAACTTTTCAACTTTATGAGCCGTGAGGGTCTCATAAAGAATTTTTTCCCTACGAGTCGAAAGGATCTCGTAGGTGTATTTTCTCCTTAGGAATCGTGAAGATTCCTAAGTGCGTCTTCCCTTGAGAGTCGTAAGGATCTCACAAGAGCATTTTCTTCCTTACAAGTCGAGGGGACACGTAAGTGATTGTTTCCTTCCTTGTCGATATTCGACTTGGGAGAGTGTGGCCCGTGGATAGTCCATCTTGACCTCCTTGCAGGGCAGTGATGGCTTAGGAGATAGGGTTAGGATCTGCCACTTAAGACTTTTCAACTTTATGAGCCATGAGGGTCTCATAAAGACTTTTCTCCCTACGGGTCGAGAGGATCCCACAGGTGTATTTTCTCCTTAGGGGTCGTAAGGACTCCTAAGTGCGTTTTCTCTTGAGAGTCGTAAGGATCTCACAAGAGAATTTTCTTTTCATGCGCGGGGACACTAATTTCCCTACCGGTCGAGGTGAATTGAGAGATTCTCGCAAAGACACTGATTTCCTTGCGGGTCGAAACAGATCGAGAGATTCTCGCCATGGATACTGATTTCCCTGGATCGAGAGGTTTTTGCCAAGGACACCGATTTCCCTGGGGGTCGAGACAAATCGAGAGATTCCTGCAAAGATACCGATTTCCTTGCGGGTCGAAACGAATCGAGAGGTTCTCGTCAAGGATGTTGATTTCCCTGAATCGAGGTATTTAGCCAAGGACACTGATTTCCCTGGGGTCGAGACGAATCGAGAGATTCCTGCAAAGACACTGATTTCCTTACGGGTCGAAGCGAATCGAGCTTCTCACCAAGGACACTGATTTCCCTGAATCGAGAGGTTTTGCCAAGGACACTAATTTCCCTGGAGGTTGGTTGACTTGTTTCCGAGACGGAGTCATTGGATGACGTATTTCCGAGATGGGATCATTTGCTGTCGTGTGTCGGAGATGGGGTCATTTGCTGACGTGTTTCTACGATGGGGTCATTGGATGACGTATTTCCGAGACGGGGTCATTGGATGACGTATTTCCGAGACGGGGTCATTGGATGACGCATTTCCGAGATGGGGTCATTTACTGACGTGTTTCCGCGACGGGGTCATTTGCTGACGTATTTCCGAGACGGGGTCATTAGATGACGTATTTCCGCGACGGGGTCATTGGATGACGTATTTCCGACACGGGGTCATTGGATGACGTATTTCCGAGACGGGGTCATTGGATGACGTGTTTCCGACACGGGGTCATTTGCTGACGTGTTTCCGTGACGGGGTCATTTGCTGACGTGTTTCCGCGACGGGGTCATTGGATGACGTATTTCCGCGACGGGGTCATTTGCTGACGTATTTCCGAGACGGGGTCATTTGCTGACGTATTTTCGAGACGGGGTCATTTGCTGACGTGTTTCCGAGACGGGGTCATTTGCTGACGTGTTTCCGCGACGGGGTCATTTTCTGACATAATTCCGAGACGGGGTCATTGGATGGCGTATTTCCGAGACGGAGGTCATTTGCTGACGTATTTCCGAGATGGAGTCATTGGATGACGTATTTCCGAGACGGGGTCATTTGCTGACGTGTTTCCGAGACGGGGTCATTTGCTGACGTGTTTCCGCGACCGGTCATTTGCAGACGTGTTTCCACGACGGGGTCATTTGCTGACATATTTCCGAGACGGGGTCATTGGATGACGTATTTCCGAGACAGGGTCATTGGATGACTCTAGGTCGTCTATGAACCGTAGAGTCTTGGTACTGGGGATTTTGTCGTGGCTCCGATTGGTGATGTCGTATCCGTATCCTGCTGGAGTGAGGAGGAACGCCGTTGTTGGTTTCTAGGCTGTAGGTGCGGCCGTCGAGATTTTGGAACTATCGGACTTTGCCATGGCTCCGCTTCGTTGCGACCCTAAGGTCGGTTGTTGACGTTACGTATGCATCTTGCTGGAGTTGAGAATGAACGCCGTGTTGATCTTCCGGGACGCAGATGTTGCCATCGAGATCTGACTCTCCCTTTGACAAAGTCTGGTGGGAAAATGTGGTTCCCTTTTTGCTTATTCCCATGGATTGTATACAGGGGTCAGTATGGACTCACCTGTAGGGCAAAAGTTTCATTCTTTCATCATCATTTTTTTTATTTCTTTCCGCGATGCTCTATCATTTCAGCTTTTTATATCACGAAAGTCGCGATTACCCAATCATTTCGGCTATTTTTCGCGGTGCCCAATTGATTGATGTGGAAAATTGTGTTTGTAGAATAACCGCAATCAGAACGGTGTCGCGTGTAGCAAGACCGAGGTGAGTATGGGTCGTCCTCAGGAAAACGTTGAATTTTTTACTCTTACTGTAGATGTGTTGAAAAAGAGAGGAGGGATAAGAATGTTGAGGAATGGTTTCTAGATCTACGTTAAGCACTAATGTAAAATATAGATCTAGATTATTTATGATGTAGTTAATATAAGAAGGAGCTTGTAGGGTTCGTTAGGATTTAGTAGTTATGGATGATTAATTAAAAATTACTCATTATATCCTTTAATAGATTTAAAACTAGAACGACAGTGATGCGTGTAGATTAGGGTTTTTGGAGGGAAAAGGAATCCCACTCTTAACCCCTATCTCGACACGGAACTCCGTTCATATCTAGCCTTTACCAAAATAATCATTAATCTAATCTCTAATCGCGGTCGAGACTAACAATGAATTGGTAGCGCACCCGATTAGGATGTTAATGATTCTTTTGGTAAAGTTTATAAACTTTATAGGACGTAAAAAGAGTTTAGGTATTTTCATCATCCATTAACCTACTCTAATCCTACGAACCCTAACAAGCGGAGAATTACTCGCGCATGTTGGGAGAAAAAGAGATGGAGAGAAAATGCATAATTAAACTACGAAGAAATAGAATAGGAAAAAGAACTATCTTTATTAATCAATAATATTCATTACACTTTGATTTCTTAGAAAATGATTACAAATACTAGTTTGCTTCTCGATCTCTTCTAAGGAGGTAGATGAACCGTTGATGATCAGCCTGGATGCGTGAGCCGTCTTGGACTTCGTGATCTCGTCGGCTTGATGATTTTTCCAAGAGGCTCTCAGTCTTTATTTATAGTCCCAAAGCCAGAAAACTTGCTTCCAAATTAGGAAGATAACAGTAGAGATTCTCCCAAAAAATTTGCAACCTCTATCTCTTCTATCTTGCCGCGGATCCGTGGCCAACAGGGGGGTTTGGCCGCGGATCCGCGGCCAATGGTGGAGATCTCTTGATCAATTTCCTGAGGCTTTATCTGTGTGACATTTGGCAATCTTTGGAATATTTGGAACCTGGAAATCTTCTCGTAGTTGCTGCCAGACTTGATTTCTAAGTTTTGGTTTCTTAATTAGGCAGGTTTGCTTTAACAACTTGATTTCCTTGATTTTAGTCCTGAAAATTCTGCACAACAACTCAAATAATATTTAGCAGAGTTAAGATTTTGTCAATGATATTATTTGCATACATTTTTCTACCAAATGCTAATTATAATATATCAACACATGGAAAATAGTATTTTTACAGATAAACCCTCATATGTATGATATATTATAATAAAGACCTTTTTTAATATAGAAATAGTAGGAAAAATGTAATAACAAATGTGCAGTTTTATCAACTGAACACCAATCATTTCAGCTATTTTTCTTTTTACTCGCTGCTTTTTATTGCAAGTTGCTCAATCATTTCGGCTATTTTTGTATGCATATATTTTACTTGCTGATTTTGTTGCAAGTTGCCATATCATTTCGGCTATTTCATATGCATTTATATGTATTTTTGGCTCGCTAATTTTGTTGCGAGTATGGTCCTGAGATCTGATATGAATCTTAGCATCAGCGTCGCTGCGACTGGAATGTTGCCAGGAGCGAATCATCACTTGCCGTGAAAGAGCTTGTGATTTAATATCGATTTAGGCATCAGTATCACTACCAATGGGACATTGCCAGGAGTGAATCATCATTTACCTCTGTCGATATCGAACAAAGGTGGCTTAGCAAACAGGGTTAGGATCCTGTCGACTATGGCTTTTAACTTCATGAGCCGTAAGGGTCTCATAAAGGTATTTCTCCTTACGAGTCGTGAGGATCCCGTAAGTGCGTTTTCTCCTTAAGAATCATAAGGATTCTCAAGTGTATGGTCTCCTATAAGTCGTAAGGACCTTACAAGAGTATTTTCTTCTTATAAGTCGAGAGGACTTACAAGTGTCGCTCAGCATATGAGAACATTTTGCGCCATTAGCGAAACTTGGTGGGGGAGACATTTATTTATGCCCATGGATTGTATACAAGGATCAATATTGACCGCTTGTAGGGCAAATTGGGGTGTATGATGACTTAAGAACAGGTTTAGATCCCTGTAGCTAAAGGCTTTTCGAATCCTATGAGCCGTGAGGGTCTCATAGGGGAATTCTCCTTACGAGTCGTGGGGATCTCATGAGTGTATTTTCTCCATAGGAATCAAGAGGATTCTTATGTGTGTTGCTCCTTCGTGAGTCATAAGGATCTCACTCAGGTATTTTCTCCTCATAAGGTTGAGAGGACCTTACGAGTGTTCATGACCATTTTTTACGAGATTGCTCCTTTTCGGGTTTTCACAAACTCGTCGGCAGTCCTGCTGTTTTTACTCACGGCGCCCTTTCGAGTTTTCATCCGTGCCCATTCTGCTTGTGGGCGTAACTTTTTTTGCGTCAGCCCAAGGATGCTACAGTTTGTAGTAGTTTAAAGACGTTTCGGTCCGTAGCTAGTTTCAGGACATCTCGGTCTCTTGTTAGTTTAGGGACGTTTCGGTCCGTTGTTGCCATTTTGGAGACAACGGTTTCGCTGGATATTATTTATAAAGTTTGGGCTTGGGAAGATAGCGAGCGGACATAGGCGTCATCATCTATCGTTGACCTAGGACGTGACTCATCAGGCGTACTATTTTTTTTGGAACCGGCTGTTTATTGGCCGGAAGGGTCTTTCGCCATGCATATACATGAGCAAGTAGGCTCCCTCTTGATAGGCCTTGTCACATAATCTAAGGATTTTAGCATTGCTCCTGCCCCCAGCTCCTCTATGTTATCTTCTAACGCCGAGTGAGCTTCTTCGTTATTTAGCGACGAATGAGAGATCATGTGGCAACTTGCCACAGAATCTTCGGGTTCTTATGACGAGTCGTCTCCGTCATTATTGTCGTTATCTCCACTTTTAAGGATATGGTTGAGAAACTCTTGGAGCGTGACTGGGGTTCGTGCCTTCTGGCTGTATTCCTCCAGCGCGTCAATATGCTTTTGCAGATCCGTGCGCTTGTTGTCAGGCTGCGCGGGCTTCTTGGTCTTCTTCTTTTTATTTAAAGACTTCGACGGCTGGGCCTGGGTATTTTGCCTATCGCTACCAACTCTCGGTGCTAGGGACGGTTTCAGCATCTCTTCAATAATCTCTGGCGCTAGCGGGCTTTTCCACCTGATCGCCGGACATGTCTGAAGATCCTTCGGCATTTTCTTGGTCTTAGCCGAAAGAACAACTTCCTATGGAGCTTCCTATATAAATGAGCATGATGCCCCCGGCGTGTCCACCTTTTTAGGAGCATGCTATTGTGGCGGGTTTACCCTCCGGTTTTTAGATAATGCGAACTTACCCTGTTGGTACTGGTCTTCAACCCAGTTTTTGAAGACGTAGCAATCTTCGATTGGGTGACCCACTATTCTGTGGTAGGGACAATAGTTAGGATGGTTGACGTCACCAGGTTGCGATGGGTGTTTCGGATCCGGTAGAGTGATGAGCCCATTGCGCACTGCCAGTTCGAACGGTCTCCTTGTTTTATCCCGAGGGAATAAGTAAGGACGTCTCAACTTCTCATCGAGGGATCGCGGCTTGTTACTTTGGCGAACAACCGGTCTCAGGCCACTCGGTTGTTGTTAAGCGTTGGCGATGAAGGTTGCTTTCCCTTTGCCCTTTTCATTTCACGGCTCCATTTTCGATGAGGACGGTCTATGGCCCATCTGGTCCATTTGGGCCAGCTTGTCAATCAAAGTCCGGAAGGTGGTCGGCTTGAAAAACATCATAAACTGGGATATAGTTGCCTGCGGATCGAGGGTTCCCATAAACATGCCCACGGCTGGAGCTTCTTCTATGCATTGTTCGCATTTCGACCATAAGTTCGGCCACCGAATCACATACTGAACCCATGTCTCTCCTGGCTTCACTCTAGCATTGATCAATGCCGTGATTGGGGTGCATTCGCTAGCGCTTGCGAAACGCTGAGTGAATAGCAACTCCATTTCTATGAACGTTTTGATGGAGTCGTTCGGGAGCTCGGAGTACCATTCAAATGCTGTCTCCGACAAGCTGCCAACAAACTAGCGAAGCAGCAGTTTGTCATCACCCCCAGTATTGCCGCACAAAGCTCTGAATTGAGCAACGTGCTGGTGTGGATTACCTGTCCCGTTATACACATGAAATTTAGGGATCATATATCCCAGCGGGTCGTACCAGCCTGGATAGGGTCGCCCCGTTCTGACGACTTGGCCGGTTGCTTCATTTGCCTGATGATCTCGTATTTGTTGAGCTATGTACTCATCAAGAGCAGCTTTTGATATCGTCTCCTCCCTGGCTGCTGATAAAACCGAAGGAGGGTTTGATGTCTCTCCTCTGTCGTCTTCAATGATTACTGGAGGATATTCGGCTGGAGGGTCTGGCTGGATCATCATCCCCACCATATCCTGGAACAAGAGCGCCATTTGTTTTATGTTGGCCGCTTGTTCCGCGGCCTCTTTGTCTTTCTTCTCGAGCATCCTCCGGAGAAACTCAGCGTCATTTTCTTATTCCTGGCGCTGTTCCGAAGACATTTCCGGGCTTTCTTTCTGCCCAGTGAGCGCGGCCATCTTCATTAGCATTTCCTGGAGTTTTTGCTGTTGCTCCTGAGCTTTTGTCAAAGACCATATAAGTGGTCGATGACCCGTGGAGGCACGGCTATCCTCTCTTCCAGAAGCCATATAGACGGTGTGCACTATCATGCCCCTAGACTTGGGGCATTTGGATTCAGCGCCTTTGAGATTTGCCGTGGACACGGGGATCTTCTCCGACCTTCTCCTTTTATGGGCGGTCGAAGTTGAGGAAGCTACTGCAGCCGATGCTTTCCGTGGTACGACGGCGGTGAGATGGTCCTCCTCTTGCTGAACCTTCATTTTCTTCTGTCGGCGGGAGTAGTCTTGGTTAATTACAGAGTCTTGGACTCTTCGCCAGACCCTGTGGATTTTGGAGGATAGCCGCTGAGGTGGTTGCTCCAGCTTTGCCTTTGTGATGTTTTCAGCGGGTGGAGGAGACCTTTTTAGTATGGCAGTTGGAGAGTTCTTGCGTACCCTTCTGAGTGGCTCAAAACTGTTCCCAGTTGGAACAACAGCGTCAATTTCCACCATCGGAGCCGGTGGAGTCAATCCAAAAGGGGAACTGCCCTAGCTTTCCTCACTTGGAGCCAGTGGCGACGTCGAGCATGTCTTGCAGATGGGACTGGCTCAGTTACGGGGGTGGCTTCGTTATGCCCCATGTTCTGGTGAAGGGTTGTTGTTGGTGCCAGCCTATCGAAGACTGATGTCCGCTGAGAAGAAACGTCCAACCTGTCAAAGACTGATTTTCGGGTAGGGGAAACACTTTGACCTTGCCCGCGGTAGGAGTTGGAACGGCCGGTCTTGTGAAGACCAACCCCTTAGCAGGAGAAGCCCCTTTGACGACTTCGTTTATTGGAGTTGGAATGGATATCCGCTTCGGGATGACTCGTTCAGGTATTGCAGGCTTCTTCACGGGCCTACTTAAGCTTTGGCCTAGTCTGTTGAAGACTGAGGCGTTGGACTTGGATGACCCGTTGAGAAGGGCCGTAGTAGTGATAAGCCGATCAAAGACCGACTTCTTTGGAGCTTCCTGCGACGGTACTAGAGCGTTGAAGCTCATTGGCGGGAGCATGGTCCCGAAGAACAACCCAATGGTGGTTTGTGTCACCTGTTCTACCGGCAGTGCGAAAATGGATGCCGCTTGGGGCCCGTAAGTTACTCCTCTATACGGGGCGGAGCGGGAGTTGTTGTTGCAGTTGGTGCTTCTGGAAGCCATTGATCTTCTTTTCTGCACGTAGCAAGACACCAAATCTTAATATCTCGAATCCAGGGGCAACCACATTAAACCGCGATTCGTTTGCGAACACGACACACGAAGTGTGGAGTGGAAAGAGAAAAAGGTCCCACCGGGCATGCCAGAATCTATTCACTGCCGAAAGATGCGACCGGGACGTTGGGACGTCCGGCCTGAATTTTGGGGGTAGATGCTATTTGGTTTTATCCGTCCACTTCTCCGAAGATACCAAGTTGATTTATGGCACTGTGTATCGGAGGTTTGGATAGATGCGGCCATTGTAGCAGACTTCGTCAGATTCCCCCTCGTTTGCGAAAGGTTTTTGATTGTGGGGACGCTCTTCCCTGCAGGCGCAAGCCCCTGTAGTTAATTACGCTACCGCATCGCGGTAACCACTTTCTCCTTCTCCAGATGTTCACTTCGTGTCATGTGTGTTTGTTTTGTTTTTCCCGTGGATTGTATACGGAGACTAATTTATGCTGTCGCCCGTAGGGCGTGAATTAGTCCAAATCCGTATTTTCTTATATTTGGATTTTGGTTGATTTAAGGATCGTTAACCTCGTTTGAGATTAAGATCAACTTAAATGTTTGTTAAGGATATGATAGTCTAATTTTTAGACTAAGATCTACTTAACAGGGTTTTTAGTTTAAGAACATCATAGTCCGTGGTTTAAGGACATCATAGTCCGTAGTTTAAAAACATCATAGTCTATAGAGTTTAGTGTAGGGACGTTGCGGTCTATTGGGTTTAAGGACATCATAGTCCATGAAGTTTAAGGACATCATAGTCCGTGGTTTAAGGATATCATAGTCCGTGGTTTAAAGACATCATAGTCTATAGAGTTTAGTTTAGAGACATTGCGGTCCATTGAGTTTAAGGACATCATAATATATGGAGTTTAAGGATGTTATAGTTCGTGGTTTAAAGACATCATAGTCTATAGAGTTTAGTTTAGGGACATTGCGGTCCTTGGGTTTAAGGACATCATAGTCCATGGAGTTTAAGGACATCATAGTCCGTGGTTTAAAGACATCACAGTCTATAGAGTTTAATTTAGGGACATTGCGGTCTATTGGGTTTAAGGACATCATAGTCCATGGAGTTTCTGGTTGTCGGGACCTGCCACCTCTCTGAAGACGTTGAAGAATTACAACGACACATATCAGAGGTGTGAAGAGATGTAGCCTTGAACCAAATATCAGATTGAGCAGAAATGGGATAACATTACTTTGAATGCCATCTGAGATCAGTTTTGAAAGACCTGGGTATAATTGGAGCTCGGTTGAAAAAGAGTTTTTGGCTTTGGGAGACTTAGCTAATTTGGGTTAAGGTTGGCTTCTCATAGTGTTAAACACTAGCATATGTTCGGCGCTCACGTGCTCCCACGTGAGGTCTTAAAGGATTGTTTAAATACTTAGGATCTGAAGCACTCACGTGGGGTCACATGAGGCGCTTGAAATAGTGTTAAACACTAAGAATTTGAGGCGTTCACGTGGGGTCACGTGAGGTGCTTGATGTGGTGTTAAACACTAAGGATTTGAGGCGTTCACGTGGGGTCACGTGAGACGCTTGAAGTAGTGTTAAACACAAGGAATTTGAGGCGCTCACGTGGGGTTATGTGTTGCCTTTGATCTATTCCCTTTCTACTTTATGAAAGTTAAGCACTGCTTAGGGGGTCACGTGGGATCACGTGAGCCGATCTCAGTTTGCTCTCTTTTTGTTCAAGCACTAATCTTTTCCTTACATGCATGGAGATCTTGAGTTTTGAGATGTTTGAGCCCCTTTTGTTTTATGAGAATTAAATTCTTCTATAGGGTTAAACCCTAATTTTATTAAAGGAATTAAATTCTTATATGTTCTGGTAAGAATTAAATTCTTTGAACATAGTTCTTTCCCCTAGGCTTAAATTTACATAACAGAATCTCCCCGATGAGAATTTAATTCTCAACTTATGAGGGAGATCTGCTTCTGCAAATCTCAACTAGAGGAAGAACTAAGTTCTTTTTAGAAGAGTTCAACTCTTGCGAAGGTGAAGAAGTGGTAAGATGCCTTCTGTGTTTTGTTTCTTCTCTTACCTAGGGTTTCTTTTTCTCTTTGAGGAGATCTTCTTCTCTCGGGAGAATTAAATTCTCTTTTCTTTTAAGCTTACGAGGGGTTTTTTCTCTCTATTTCTGTCCCTCCTTCTTTTTTTCTTTTGCTCTTATTTATAGGAGAAAAAAAAGAATCAATTTGTTCAGAAAAATATCTCATTGAGAGATGTCGATTGATTTTATAATCAACCAAAAGGATCTTTTAGATCAATCGGTGAATTTTATTCACCGTTGGATTTTTAATTCAAGGACTTCTGTTTTACAGAAGACATTTCTCTTGTTTTTAACAAGATTAGGAAAATATTTCCCTATACAGAATCTTTTTCTGTGGATTGGTGATTTTTAATCACCATTGGATTTTTAATCCAACGGTGCTCTGTTTCATAGAGCATAATCTTTCTTGTTTAGAAAGATCTATGGAAATATTTTCCAAAATGGTGCTTCTGATCCCTTTTATTTAGAATTTAATTCCATTGGCTCAGAAGGCATAAGAGCCATCACGTGTAGCACGTGCCCCCTCACGGTTAAGCCCTCCATAGAGCGTCACGTGCTATCACGTGGGTTTTTCTGGACAATTGTTTGTTTTAAGAGAGCGCCGATATACTTTGTATATAAAGGTCACGTGCCTGCACGTAAGGCTCAGCTTCAGCCTTATTTTGTCAAGCGCAGTGCCTATCACGTGTGAGCACATGATGCTCCAGTTGGGGACTTTTCCCATTGCTTTTTATATTTATTATTCATTTTTTATAAGGGAACACTCTACTCCAGAAGTTCACTTCGTGTCGTGTGTGTTTGTTTTATTTTTGGTTGCCTATGGATTGTATACGGAGACTAATTTATATTGCTGTACGTAGGGCGTGGATTAGTCCAAATCTGCATATTCTTAGATTTGGGTTTGGTTTGATTTAAGGATCGTTAATCTCGTTCGAGATTAAGATCAATTTAAATGTTTGTTGAGGATACGTTAGTCTAATTTTAGACTAAGATCTACTCAACGGGGGTTTAGGATCATTCAGATCCAACAAAAGAGCATTTGGGCTCTATTGTGTTAGTTTAAGGACGTTGCAGTCCGTAGCTAATTTAAGGACGTTGCGGTCCATATTGGGATGTACTCATTGATTTGGGAGTGCATCAAAGAGTTATTGGTTGTCGGGATCCACCACCTCTCTGACGACGTTGAAGAATTACAACGACATGTATCAGAGGTGTGGAAAGATGTACCCTTGAACCGATTTCCGGATTGAGGGGAGGTGTGAGATGAATATCCTGTCGGAAGATCAATAGTCGTGTTTGGGACTAAGACCAACTTGGAAAATAATGAACACATGGGCTCGGTTGATCTGAATTAGGGATCTGGTCAACTTGGGCTCAGCCCCCTCAGTCTTTGTCATTTCATTTAAATAAAGTGCTAATCACTTGCAAGGACTTTAGAAAAATTACTAGACCTTTAACTCTTCTCTTGGCCAAGGATACAACATTTCACTTCGATTCGGATTGCGAGGCTGCTTTTGAATCGCTTAAAAGATCTCTCACTACAACCCCCGTTCTATCATCTCCGGATTGGAACCACCCGTTCGAGCTTATGTGTGGTGCATCAGATTTTGCTATTGGTGCAGTCTCAGGACATCACATTGATAAGATACCATATGTAATTTACTATGCAAGTAGAACCTTGAACGATGCCCAAATCAATTACACAACTACAGAGAAAGAACTCTTGGCAGTTGTATTTGCATTAGAAAAATGCAGGCCCTACTTGATTGGCTCGGCAATAGTGGTTTATACCGATCACTCCGCCCTACGACACCTTTTATCGAAGAAGGATGCTAAGGCCAGGCTAATACGTTGGTTTCTGTTGTTGCAAGAATTTGATCTTGTCATACGAGATAAGAGTGGATGTGAAAACGTTGTAGCCGACCATTTTTCACGCATCAATTCTTCACCAACGTTGACCGTGCCAATAAACGACTCCTTCCCTGACGAACAGCTCTTGACCGTATTCTGCTAATCTTAGTTCGTGGATATTGTGAATTATCTAGCAACGGGACTTATTCCTAGCGATTGGTCGAAACAAGACAATCTTCAATTTCTATCCCCAATAAAACACTTTTACTGGGAAGAACCTTATTTGTTTAAGTATTGTTCCGATCAAATCATTCGCAGAAAATGTCCCTAACGATGAATTCAAGAGTGTATTGTCTTTTTGTCATGATCAGGCATGTGGCGGTCACTTTGGTCCACGTAAAACGGCGGAGAAAGTTTTGCAATGTGGCTTTTATTGGCCAACATTATTTAAAGACGCATACGATCATTGCAAAACTTGTCCACGGTGTCAACACATGGGTCAGATTTCACGAAGAAATTAGATGCCGCTCCAACCTATCTTGGTTGTGGAGATATTCAATATTTGGGGTATTGATTTTATGGGCCATTTTTCCTACTCTTTTGGGAATTTATATATCTTGTTAGCGGTTGATTATGTCTCAAAATGGGTAGAAGCAATACCGTGTCGCACTAATGACAACAAGGTTGTTATTAAGTTCCTTAAAGAAAATACCTTTTCGCGATTCGGGCACCTTCGTGCTATAATTAGCGACAACGGGACGCATTTCTGTAATCGGCCTTTCGAGACATTGATGCGGAAATATTCAATCAACCATAAACTTTCTACACCATATCATCCCCAAACAAGCGGGCAAACTGAGATTTCCAATAGGCGGATCAAACAAATTTTGGAGAAGACGATTTCTAAAAACCATAAAGATTGGTCAACCAAATTGATGGATGCTCTTTGGGCATTTCGTACCGCTTATAAGACCGTTCTTGGTATGTCTCCATACCGCCTAGTGTTTAGAAAAGCATGCCACCTTCCTGTCGAGATCGAGCATAAAGCAATATGGGATATTAAAGAGCTTAACTTCGATTTTGATCAAACCAGCAGCTATCGGAAGCTGCAATTAAATGAGCTAAGCGAACTCCGCGATGAAGCTTATGTTAATGCGGTTATAGTAAAGAACCGGACTAAAGTGTTCCATAATAAAAACCTTTTTAGAAAAACCTTCACACCGGGACAACAAGTCCTTCTTTACGATTCCCGTCTTCATCTTCATCCGGGTAAGCTAAAATCTCGTTGGAAAGGACCTTTTATGGTGCGGTATGTATATTCGCACGGGACGGTAGAAGTTGAAAATGTTAAAAACGGTTCAATTTTTAAAGTAAATGGGCATAGATTGAAACCGTATTTTTCTGCTGACCCAGCAGAGGAGCTCTTGTTTTTACAGGAGCCACTTTATTATAACTAAATTTTCTCCGCCTCACCTCCATGTTTCGGTAACATTGTCTCATTTTAAGTATGGAGGTGGGTGAAAAAGGACTTAACTGAATATCCGTGCGTGCCAAAGTACAAGTTTGGGGGTAGTTTTCATTTAACTATTATTTTACCCCTATTAATTTCTCTTCCCAAGTCTATAGGTCTATGCGCTCAAAGAACAATATCAGTGAGGACACTGCTGAAAACAGGTTTGGGAAGGAGGTTTGTGTTCACTGAATTATCTTTTGGCACTAGGCACTATAAAAAAAAAATTGATAATGAAAGTTTGAAAGTGAAAATTTTACATACGTAAGATTGGAATAATTTAAGAAAAGCAAGAAAATTAGATATTTTCTTAAACGAAACTAGTAATAAGTAGTTATGAGCCGTTGTCTCAAGGGGTAGTAAGATGAAGGAAATTGCTAATCTGAGGATAAAAATAAGTCCGAAAAATAGTCCCTATTCTTGAGGCCAAATATTTGAACGTTGATACCCTACTATACGCACCTGCATATATCTTGAAACTTGGGATAGTAGAGGATACCTTGAAATACTCTTGTCTAAAATCCTTGGTATGAAGGAAAATGAAAATATAAATGGTGAAGAAAAAAATGAACACTGGTTTTTTAATTACCAAGGCAGCATAAGAAAAAATATAGCGAGGGTGCTTTATCACCTAATGCCTTAGACCAACTGGTTTGGGAGCCACTGCTAAGTCTTAGGTGTTGCAAGATGAGGAATTACGCCTTAATAATGCGAGCAAATTTTATAATCGGTCGATTAGTACCTCAAGAAGTATTAACGGTCGCATGAAGAATGTGTGAGCAATTCCATCTAAAATATTCACCGACTGTGAAGTACTAAGGAAGATGGACAAGAGTATGATAGCTTGAATTGAATTCTCTAAGTGTAGGGATGTCTTTTACACACACGTAGGGGTATATGATCAATGTTTGGAAAATAGATAGGGAGGAAAACTAAAGGCGATATTTTATTGAGGGATGATGTGATTTCTAACATTTTTTCACGACCATTAAGATAGGACTCATAGCAACTGAAAAGGCAGTGTAGTTGGAAACTCTTCTTTTCAAGTTCTTTCTTTTATAGTTCCTATCTTCATATGTAACTTTCACCATCTTTCTTTTATTATATGATTTTGTGGGTGTAATCCGCTGAAAACCCTCAGGAGACAACACTCCTCCTACTAGGAACACTTAGAGGTTTAAAGGCTTGTTACATGTACTCAATGCAATCATGTTGCCTACGAAAGTGTGCTACTTAGGGTTTTCTTTTTCTCATTCTCTTGAATAACTAGTTTGCTCAGGACGATCAAAGTTAAGTTTGGGGGTATTTGTTCAGTCGATAAAACTGCACTTTTGATATGACATTTTCCTTACTTTTCTTAAATATCTAAAGGTGATTATTATAAATATAAAACATATTTGGGGTTTATCTGCAAAATACTATTTTTCATTTGTTTATATATTATAATTAACATTACGAAGGAAAATGTATACATATAATATTTATATAATATTTTGATAATTTCAATAGGCATATCATATCAAATATCCTTAATCAATATTCTTAAAATATAATATCATATAAAATGGTTAGGATAATATCTCAAAAATACCAAATATTACTAACATTATTTGTTGAGATATTGTGCAGAAATTATATCAGGACTGGAATCAAGAAAATCCGAGATATCGAGATCAAATCTGCCGAAATATTAAAGTAAATCGAAGAAATCAATTCTGGCAGAGACTTAGAGACGATTTCCAAAATCCAGATATTCAAAAGATCACCACGTATCACAAGTAAGAAGCCTCGAAGTTTTGAAGCCAAGATGCCACCAACACGCGGCGCTTCCGTGGCCAAACACACATTATTACGGCGGAACCGCCGCCGATATGGGGAGTTGGGATTTGGGATTTTTTGTGTAGGATTGTCTCAACAAACCCTAGTTTATGGAATCTAGGGATTGCAACTTCTGTGACTATAAATAGAATCCAGAGCCCCTCTTGGAAGATCATCAAACCGAAGAGATCACGAAGTTCAAGTTGACTCACGCATCCAAGTTGATCAATCGGCTGTTCATTTACCTCCTTCAAGATAGATTGAGAAGCAAACTAGGGTTTTGTATTCCACTTTCTAAAGGAACAAAAAATGCAATTGATCAAGTTGATTAATAATGGTAGTTGTTTTATTCTTATTGCATTTATTTTCTTTATTTACATCATGATCTCTATCCGTTTTTCTATCTCCATCATGCGCGAATAATTTACCGCTTGATAGGGTTCGTAGAATTATGGTAGATCAATGGAAGATGACAAATTTCTTAAATTCTTTTAAGTCTTATGAAGTTTATAAAGTTTAGCAAAATAAATGTTAGCATCCTAATCGGGTGCGCTATCAAGTTATTGATAGTCTTGACCGCGATTTGATATTAGATTAACAATTATTTTGTTAAAGACTAGACATGAATAGAGATCAATGAAAGGACAGGGGTCAATAGTGTGGAAACACTAGTTTCTTCCAAGAACCCTAATCCTCATTCATCACTATCAATCTAGTTTTAAATCTATCAATAGATAAAATGAGTCATTTTTTATTAGTCATCCATTACTACTAAATCCGAACGAACCCTACAAGCCCTCTTCTGATATAAAATCTACATCTTATTTAAACTAGATCTATTTTCTACATCCGTATTTTGACGTAGATCTAGAAATTCTTCTCCACTATTCTTCTATTCTTCCTATTTTTCAACACGCCTAAAGTAAGATTGAAAGATTCAACGTTTCCCTGAGGATGACCCGTACTCATCTCGGTCTAGCTACACGCGACACCGTTATTGATTGCGGTTATTACTACACTTCTTTAGATCATCAATCACCCTACAAGCCTTTTCTTTATAAATCTTATATCCGTAAGGACAAACAATCACCCTTCTTTAATCAACTCGTCTAAAGCAAGAAAAGAGTTTACGTTTCCCTGCGGACGACCCGTACTCATCGCGGCTAGCTACTAGCGGCACCTTCTTGATTGCGGTTACTTTACAAACACACTTTTTAACGACCAATCAGCAGCTTAGTCCACGGCTGCCGGAGGTTTGAATCCCCACGATCATTAAACCCCATCCTACCCCAAGGCAGAGGGAATATGTAATATGCCTGACAAGCGACGCGCATTCCTATCTCAATGGGGTGACGAAAAATACTCTACAAGAGTCCCACACAGAGGTTTTTCCGACTCCGGCGATATGATGTAGATGTGCGTATTGGATACGTACCTGAGTTCGATTAAAACTAGTATATTTAGTACATTGATGGTAATCAGACTTTTGTATATACTATCCGGTCTTTTAGAAAGACAGATATGAAATAAAGTGTTGATTTAATTTGATTATACATGTATTTTATATATCTATTTGCTAGTATATAAAATCACTCTTTATTTATGTCTCATTAATGTATTTTTAATACATTAGGAAATCACATAAACATACACATACACACATTCCTTTTTCCTTTTTAATTCTCTTTAAGCTAATTTGTTCCATAGATATAGCACAACATTAGCTACTCTTCTTTGATGGACAAGTGGAGGGGAGAAAAAGAAGCGGACACTTAGAAAGGAGATTAAATCCTATAATTAAGATTTTGTAGAGAAGAATTCATATTACTAACCATGTTGGAAAAATGGTTATGAGATTTTTTTCATTCTCTTCTCATTTCCATAGCCCTATTCTTCTTCCTCCCCTCACAAATAAAAGAGAACAAGTAAAGGAAAAGTAATGGGTGAGATAAAGTTTAGAGTGATCGCCATCCTAATACCCAATTTCTAGCAAGTTTTGGGTATTAGTTTCTTCACTACTAGCTTGCGTTTTTAAGTGGAGATGGAGTTAGAGGTGGGTTTTCTCAAGTGGATCATCTATGATGGAGGGAGATCTTCACCAAGTTTGTTTTCATATCCTAGGAGCCTAGCTAGAGTCCAACCTAATTGGAGCAAATGAAGATACTACAAAAGTTGTAATTTCAACCTTGTATGGATTTTTAGTGTTCTAGTTTGATATTCTTACATTGGTCCTAAGTTCTTTGACTTGGAGCTCTCTAATTTTTGAAAATTGTCAAGCATACTTGCTTGTAAAATACGGTAGAGAGCCCTATGTCCAACACTATTCTGAAAAATTGTATTCATTCTTTGAGTTCATCTTCACCCACCAAAAGAAAAAGAAAACACTTGAGCTTTAATTGCAAATCTAATACTCCTTTGAAGTATTCTATAGTTGTAAACTCTTGAAAGAGTATCTTGGATTGTAATCTTCTTCTTCTTCTCTCTTTGTGTGGAATATCTTGAGTGCAGGAGAGTTCTTGTAAGTAAGGAGAAGTGTTGTGAAGAGAGCCATTGATGTGTCGAGTAACGTGTTGTTGCGGGAGTGTAACGTGTGTGTCTCGGTGGAGATGTGATTAAGTGGAACGGGCTCGTACGCCTAAAGAAAGAGGACTAAAAGATCTCCCGAAGCTCTCTAAAAATTCTGAGATTTTGTGTGTTATAGAATGCAAAATATTGAAAAATCGATGAAAACTGAAAATTTTTAAGATTTTTTAAAAGTTTCGGATTTTCTTATTGTATAACAAACAGATTATTAAAAAGCCAGAGAAAACAAAAAGATTTAATTTTTTTGAAAATTACGCAATTTGTTATGGTAGAGAGCAAAATATTGAAAATTTGAATAAAACAAATATGAAAAACCGCGGAAGCTCACTCCAAAATAGTCCTGGTTGGGGGGTGAATAGGACAACGCTAACAATATGCCCAAATTAAAAAATCTAACAAGCGCTTGCTAATATAAAACACAATTGCAAAGAGATATGATATCAAGCAATACTACAATTGTGAACAAAGAGCATATAACAAGTAAGAACAAGTAGTGAGCAAATATAGCAAGTAAGGAACAAGCATGCAATTGAGCAATTTCTAAGCTAATAGGCAATATAAAGCATAAGAGAAATTACAAACGCAAACACGAGTCGATTTTATAGTGGTTCAGAAGATCCCCTAGTCCACTTTCTTTAGGCGTACGATCTCATTCCACTAAACATATCTTTTTCGGAGATAACACGTTGTCTGCAAGCAAGCAACAACCTCAATTCCGATGGAGGCCTAACCAACACGTCTCCTCAAAAGATATACTTTGTTCATCTCCTCAAAACATTTCTTACAAGCTCTTCCCGCCTCTCTCTCAATATAACCACGCGTGCTCACATTGGAGCATTTCTTCTCTCAACAAGCTCTTCTCTCTTACAAGGCACTTTTGTACTCAAGAATTCTCTCAATGAAGAAAGAAGGCAAAATACAAGTTCAAGATTACTCTTAAAGGAGTTTTATAATTGAAGCACTAGTACTTAAGAAAAATGGAATATCAAACTAGAAACTCTTGAGTGATTTTGTGTGTGAGAGTGATTTTAGATAAACAAATGAATATTTCATCAAACTCTCATAAGATGTGGGATTTTTATTTTTTTTGAAGATCACCTGGATATTTACAATAGAAAAGCTCAAGAAATTGAGTATGTGATACCAAAGAAAAACAACTCAAAATCAAATGGGGACAAGCAGTTTAAACATACGACAGACGTCTGAAGACAAGATGAGTTGAATATAAATGGCTATAAACGGCTATTTTTTCAAACTTTTAACACTGCAGACGTTTGTTGAATATAGGTTCAGACATTTGCCATGGTTTTTCAAAGATGGCCAAAGAAAGTACAGAGAACAAAGTGACGTCTGAAGAATAAGTTACAAACGCCTAAAGAAGAAAAGATTTTCAAAGGTTTTGAACTGCAGACGTTTGTGCCTATATCTTTAGACGTTTGTTCCTTAAAAATATTCATTCCAATGAAAGCATAGAGAACAAATAGACGTCTGAAGAAGTATTGATAGACATTTCTTTTGTCAAAAGTTTTAAGGCAAAGAAAGCATAGAGAAGAACCGATGTTTGTTCTGATAAGTTTCAGATGATTGTTCTTTTAAAAAGTTTCATCCTAATAAAAACACAGAGAACAGACAGACGTCTGAAGCACAAATAGCATGAAAACTGATATATCTGATATTTGAGAGTTTTGTAAACACACTGAAAGATGACAAAGAAGCACATGGGGACAGACGTCTGAAGTGTAAATACTCAGAAACTTGTGTTTTGTGATGAAAATCAATTTTAAATCGAGAACCCTAAAGTTCATGCAATGTAAAACGTTTGTGAAAGAGTGTGTGAGTGTTCAAGAGCTCTAATTGATAATAACCATATTCAATAGAGTAATTATATAGAATCCTATATCGATGTCGCATTTCTTCAAAATCTTGAATCTTCGACACGAGCTATTGAAACTTTGGAGCTTCGCTTGAATTTTGCATTGCTCGATTGATTTTCAATTAGCTTCGACACTTGATGCTTCAAACTTGAACACATCATTTCACTCACTTGCGTCTTAAAGTCGATATTTGATCTCTAAACGAACTTCGCTTCGATTTCGATCTTTGACGCTTCAAATTTAGACTTGGTTTCTACCTTCTTGGATATTCGTAGTTTGAACTCTTGAATTCTTATTTCTCGACTACATAGCTTGAACTCACGAAGCTTGATATGCAATTTGGGAAGCTCTCGTCCATATCCTCCAACCTCCATCGGATTTATCTGTTTAAGCTTAATTTTCCCCGTCCTCCTTTGTAGAACTTCGTCTCGAGATATCTAATAACCTAAAATGCAATCTCAAAGACCAAACTCATCATATACAGTGTTATGAAATATAAGCAAGTTAATAAACACAAGTATATGAACATTTATTATTTTTTATATCGTAATAATGAATAGTATATCAATATCAAGATATAACTCAAACTCAAAGTATGAGATATTGATATACTAAATACACACACACATGGTATAAGAGAAGCAAGATATAGATCATATGTATATACAAATTCATATTGTGAATTACCAAAACAATGAATTAAAGTAATATATTGATATCAAATGAATATAACACACGTAGCATGAGATATTGATATATTACTCGGTATATACAAATATAGGATAAATAAGCTAAACAATAAGTGTATACGAGTTTAGTGTTGATATGATAAGTAAGATAAGCAGGTGACACTAAATGAACTATTCATATTTAAGCTATTATCAAAACTAAATAAATGGATCATCAAAATCTATAAGCTATCAAAATAGTCTTGGGATTTTTGTAATTCTCGCTATTGTCATGTGCTATAAAATACAAAATATTAAATAACCGAAGAAAACAGAAAAATTTGAGATTTTAAAATTTTCATGAATCTCATGTGGTACAAAAACCAAACAAATTTGAAAATTCGATTAGAACAGAAATTTTTGAGTTTTAAAAAAAATTGCGATTTTCGTGTACTATATAACATGCAAAATATTGAAAATTTGAAGAAAATAGAAACTTTTAGGATTTTTGAAGATACCAAAATTTTCTATGCTACAACAAGCAAAATGTTTAAAAATTGAAGAATGTAACATTTTGAAAATTTGGAAATAAATAAAATTATTTAATTAAATAATAAAGTGTTAAATTAAAAAGTTATTAAAACCAAATAAGACAATATCATAAGTTTTATGTAAAACAAATTAAATTTTAGTTTTAGTATGGAACATAAATGAATTATAAGGGTTTTAGTGATAAATTTAGCTTCATTTTAATAAAATGGTGATTATATAATAACATAAGTTGTGAGGGGTTGTTATGTAAAGCTTAGGACTTTGTGCAAATTGAAAGTTGTTAAGGGTGTAAATGAAAGGAGATGGAATAAGATTTAGTTCAGAATTTTATCATAAAGTAAATCAAATTGGAAAAGAAATTCATTGCCACCACCTCCTCTCATGCACAACACACTCCCCACACCTCCTCCTTGCATGAAACCACCACATCTTGCATGGTGACACCTCCTCCTACACTTCATCCTTCCCTTCATCCTTTTATCCTGTGTGTTCAGATCAGTTAACTAGCTAAACATTCAAAAAAATTCAAAAGTTAAAGAAAATAAAGAACAAGAAAAGAAAAAGAAAAGAGAAGTGAGAAAGAGAAAATGGCTAAGAAGTTCCAACATCAAGCTAGGAGCTAAGGAATTGGGTGTCTTGAAGGAAGCCTTTCAACTATGCTCAATAGGTATAATGTTTAACTCAGTAGACTTTAACTCTGTAGTTGTAAGAAAAGTTGGAATCGAATGTCTATAATATCGTATTTTAGCAAAACGGAACTCTGTTAAAATCTGCTTTAGTTTAGATAAAAATCAAATCAACAAAACAGTGCCAGAATGATGTAGGTGGGGCCTAGAACAACCATAGAAACACGAACCAAGGGGATCGGTTTTGGGCCGGCGACATAAGGGCAGATTCCGGCGTCGCCGGATTTGTAGGAGGCTTGAGTGCTTTGGCTTTTTGAATAGGTCTCTGTGTAGAATTATGGTTAATCTGGTATTGTTTAATCAATTTAGTTTAACTGTATATAAAATCTGGGAGCAAATATCGGAAATAGGTATCTAAAACCATAATACGACATGGGAAATTCGCAACGCGTTCTGTTTCTGTTACGAAACAACGTTAGGTTAATTTCCAGTAAAAATTGAGTGTTAGATCATATGCAATTGTCGGATGTGGTATAACTAGAACGTACAACTTGTGTTTTCATGATTTTGTCGTGTCGGAATAGCCGTTTCCTTATACAAGTTATTGCTATGTTAGATTCAAATACGGAGACTTTGGAGGCTGCGAGGAAAGGAAAAAGGATTGGCGATTCCTGAAAAGATACGACGTATTTCCGGTGAGTAGATTTACATCTACGGGGAAGTCGGATGGATGGTGTATAGAATCCCGCAACCTTATAATTATTATTATGATATCTACTTAGGTTTAGCTTTTCGTCAAAGCATTTATATGATATTGCATCTTGTATACCTTCCATGTGCATAAGTTTCATATGTAGTTTTAAATAAGATATACGTGATATTTGATCCCTGCGATGTGGGTGTGAATTGATAAGTTTGTACGAGGGATCATGCCGTACTTAAGATGATATGGATATAGCGATATGATGAGCTATATTATAAGGAATTATACGTATCGAAAATGATGAACTTGGTATGCCGAATAACGGCCAATTTATTCTTTGACTGGTATAGATAGATTATGTTCTATTTTAGGATGTAATACTGGTATGAGCTATATTATTTTAAAAACCACGGTTCGTTGTCTTTTAAATAAATTACCAAGATGCGTGCCAGTTTCTAAAGCAAACATCTATTTTAAATCTAAGGCAGCTTCCTTATTTCAAACTTAACGTTCCGATCATTTCTAAAGATAATGGTATAGCTCATAACAAGTAATTACAGTAAGTACGTTTAGATTACTTATAGGATTGCATTCTGTATTCTATATTATATGTTTCCGCGTTACGCACACTCTGGTAGAACACTGCACAAATACCAATGAATACTATGCTGCACAAATACTTAAATATATGTTACACTACACCTCATTGGTACAGCCATGTCACTGTAGAATCGTTCTGATATATATGTGTTAATATGTAGATTGTTACACCGTAGAACACTTGCACAAATACTAATGATTTCCATGTTGCACGAGCACAGACGCGTATACTACACTACACATCATTAGTAGTGCCATGCCACATTAGAATTGAAATCATTATGTTATGTGATAGGATTTCGTAGTCTTTTCCTATTTATGATGTAGTACTATAGATGTTGTATTTGATTTCTTGGGATTTCTGAGTATTTTACTCCTGATGATATATATATATATATATATATATATATATATATATTATATATATCGGTGGTATGGGATACTGTTATATATATATACATATATAGTATATCATCAATACAAACTATGCAATTATTTTTATTCCTTACTTGATATTTGATATGATGAGTAAAACGTTCACCATGAGTTTTGTGTTTTCTGGTTTTGTTCCGAACCGAGTGGGGGAGATATACGGTCGCGGATTTTTATGCTATCCAGACTGAGTGGGGGAGATATACAGTTAGATACATGGTGGGCCCGGTCGAGACCGAGGGGCAGGATAGTCGCATTGAGGCGGGGGAGCCTACCGAGGATACTCGATACCGGAGATAGAATTGAGCACGGCAGATATCCAGGGGATACTGACCGGAGATTGAGATGAGCACGGCAGCTATCTAAGGGATACTGACCGGGGTTCGATTAGGTACGACAGATATCCAGAGATACTGATCGTAGCCAGGATATCGGGTGATGATCATCTGTTAAGATGGTGTCGACGGTATCTGTATTTACGTGTCGATGCTGGATATGAGAGATTTCGGATTTCGATGTCGATGCTGAGCATCTATTTGTATATTGATGTGATCATTATCATGAGGTACACAGTTAGATATCTATTTATTGGATTTCACCAGGACTGATCCGGAGGATAGTACCTGTACATATTTGTACTGACATTCACAGACAAAAAGAGAATTCCAATACGGATAATAGATTCATGGTTTTGACTCATATGACATTGAGATAGTATACTTGGGATAGCATGATAGTTAATATTGCACATTTGCATATCATATAGTATATCGATACAGATTATGACAGTACTATACTTATGACCTAGGTAATCGTCATGCATTTCGATTTCTACCTTTAGATGCACTTTTATTCACTGAGTTGGCAACTCATCCCCGTTGTACCACAGTTTCTTGCAGGTTTTACCGCTTGGATTATCAGCGGTTTGGACACACATTCTTTTGGGAATTGATGGGTAAGTGAGTTTTTGTTGTATCCTACTCACTCTTGATTATTTATATATTCTTGTATCTAGTGGAAACTCCACCAACCTAGAAATGGCATATTATGGACTTAGAATCGAGAATTAGAGTTTTGTTTTGATTGTCGCACTCTTTAGAGTCGACTACTGCTTTAGATTAATTGGTTGCTCCATTGTTTGGACGTAGGGACTAGCTTCCGTTGGGATGCTATTTTATTATGTTGTATCGGGTTTTTATAAAAATGCAAAGGAGATGATGACAAGTTTCAAAACGTCATAAATACTTTTCAACATACTTAGTTAAATTTAGATGTTATTTTAATTTGAGTTATCGGATGAATATTTAAACCTCACCTCCAATATCTTCAAAAAGGGTTTAGATTCCGGGTTTCGGCTTACTTAGATTACGTCGATGTCTTTAGATGTCACGTGTTTTAAGTACCGGTCACGTGCTACTTTTAGGTCGTGACAAAGTTGAACCTATTAAATTTTGAGATTTTTAAAATTCGGTAATTTCATGTGTAGCATGCAAAAAATTGAAAAACTGAAGAAAAAACCAGAGAATTTTGAAGACTTTTCTGAAAGTTTCGGATTTTCCTGTGGTATAACAAAGTAACAAACAAAATATTTAAAAGCCAAAGAAAACAAGAAAGCTTGATTTTTTTGAAAATTAAGCAATTTTGTATGGTATTGTCTAAAATATTTTAAATCTGAAGAAAACAAATAATTTTAGGATTTTTGTAAGCTTCGCAAAATGCTGAAAAAATCGAAGAACCCTGAAAATTTTGAGATTTGTAAGATTCTGCACTTTCATGTGTGCGCATGCAAAATATTGAAAAATCGAAGAAAACCGAGAATTTTAAAGATCTTTTTTGAAAGTTTCGGATTTTCTTGTGGTATAACAAATAAAATATTGAAAAGCAAAAGAAAACAAAAAGGTTAATTTTTTTTTAAATTACGCAATTTCGTATGGTAGTGTCCAAAATATTGTAAACTAATAATTTTGGGATTTTTGTAAAATTCTCTATTGTCATGTGCTATATAACATACAAAATATTTAAAAACCGAGGAAAATAGAAAATTTTGATATTTTTGAAAATTTCATGATTGCCGTGTGGTATAGCAAGCAAAATATTGAAAAACCAAACAAAATTGAAAATTCGATCAAAATAGAAATTTTTGGAAAATTTAAAAAAAATCTCGATTTTCTTGTACAATATAGCATGCAAAATATTGAAAATTTGAAGGAAAAAAAATTTAGGATTAATATCACAATTTTCTGTGTTATAGCAAAGCAAAATTTTGAAAAATTGGAGAACACTTAAAATTTTGAGATTTTTCGAATTTCGAAATTTCGTATGCATAGCATGTAAAATGTTGAAAAATTGAAGAAAAGTGAGAATTTTAAAGATTTTTTTGAAAGTTGCAGATTTTCTTATGGTATACCAAGTAAAATATTGAAAACCTAAAGAAAAAAACTTTTAAATGTTTTGAAAATTACGCAGTTTGTTTTGGTAGTATGGATATCGAGATATCCCTGTGTCCCTTAAGCATGACCAGTGCACTCTCTTGATTTGTTCTTGATCATGATCGCCATCTACGGATTTGACTTGGGCTTGCCGGACATCCCTGATATGGAAAAATTGTGTTGTTGGTTCGGTGACTAGCTCCTCTCGCAAGCGCCTGCACTTCAAGGGGGCTTCTAGCCCGTCAGAACTTCGTTGCATGCTTGTGTTGAAAACTTTGGAGTCGTTCTCTGACTTTTAGAATTGAGCTCTAGGCTTTCTAATTCGGAATGAAGAGAAATGAGAGGGTTTGAGACCCTACTTATAGGATTTGAGGTCAAATCTACTAAAATCTGTCCGTTTTAAGTTGCCACAAGTTACAGGTCATGATGTGAGCTGTCATTGCATGCATGGAGTGAAGGAACAAAAATTGCTGCATTTTGCTGCAAAAATTGTTAAAATTTGTTGAATTTCGGCTTACAGTTCACGATGCTTGTTGTCCTAACACGCATGGTGAATTACAGCCTTAAAAATTAGTTTTAAAATCGATAAAAATATTATTTTGCTGAAAATTACTGTTACAATTCTCCATGCGTGTTGTAGAGACACGCATCATGAGCTATAATTTTGAAATTTTGTTTTAATCGAATTTTAACAATTTTATTGTTTTAAAAACAGTGCTTTATTATGTCACGCCCCGCTTCCCAGAGTACGCAAGATTGGGCACGTGACATAGTCAACCATGCTACCTGTGGGTAGGAAGTATCCATCCACAGTCACATTACGGCTGTAGAGATATCAAGAACTAGATAAATAAACTATCTAACACATGTCCAAATCCAGAATAACAAGAGTCAAAATAAATAAGTGTGGAAGCAAATGATCCAATACAATAAATAGAAAAGTACGTCCCATAATGCGGGCTCACATCTGGAAATAAAATGAAATAAATAAACTAATCACTACAGAACTCACAAATCAGCCTGCTGGCTGAAGTACTCCTGCTCGGTCGGCGACAGTGGTAAAGAATCTGGGCCATGCAAAACCCAGACGTCAGCGCGTCATGTCAACCAATATATAATATGAACATGGTTATAAGCAATGCAGGGATAAACATGAATAAAGCAATAATATGAAACAACAGTGCAGGGTAATGTGCAGTGGGTAACTAAACTGTTCTATCAGGTTTCCTATTCTAAAGTCTTTGAAATCAATTGATGACTGGTCGATGTAACTCAATAGTATCCCGTGCATGCCCGGGACCACGGTCAAGACCCTCGGGGCTGAATCCGAGACGTGCCGCTAGGCAGTAATAGGTAGCAGGATGGACGAGTGATGTCAGCATCATCACTCCGGGGCTGGCCGAGCCCGTAAGACTGATCAGAACAGGTATCGAAGTGTTTAGTTACAAGTCGGTTTCACCTTTGATTTCCCCATACCCCCAAGTTATGTATGTCAGGTCAGGTATTCAGTAATCAAGAACTAATGCCAACACAGGATCAGGTAAAAGCAGGTTTGTCTGGATAGACAACAGGAATGGTCCATGAGGACCCCAAGTCAGGTTTGTTGGCATTAGGCATGAGATCAGGTAACGGGTCAGGTCATGGTACAACAGGTTGAGTTGGCAGTAAAGGGTACCATGTCCGGTGCATCGGTATGTATATATGTCATGTGTATCAAGGTCGGGTCAATATGTAACGCAATCGAGGGTGTGCTCATAACAGGTATATAATCGAATAAGGAATCACAGCAAGACATAAAGTAAACAACAATAACAGTTCATTTAATCACAATGGTGCATTAATATGGTGCAGTTGTATTATCATATTAACAGGTTCGAGCATCCTTGGGGTGCAATAATCACAAGGTAGTGCAATATCAATAACAGAAAGTAATGAAGCTATATGTGTACGGCTATCGTCCTTTAAATAGCAAATGATTAACTGGTAATTTTGTTATTAGGGTTACAGTGGCAAAATACGGTTTAGGTTAACTGTATCATGATATAAATTATATTTCGTCCAAATGAGAAAAGTAACTACACTAGTTAATCTTTGCAAGTTTTATGAGTCAAGCACACTTAATTGGTATAGCATAGCATGTGGCAAGTAATACTTGCCTGATCGAAACGCGAAACGGATCTGTACGATACGTCCTTCGTCGGCGAAAAGTCGTGACGTGTCCACGCGAGCACAGAACGGAACCGAGCAAGGCAAGAACATAGTTGTGCCGGATAGGACGTCAACTGGGTCGTCCGGATCGTCGGTGATGGGCACGGCTCCGGCGATCGCTGAAAATACAGAAATCTAGAAATCGAAGAAAAGGGAAAAGGAAAGAAGGGGAGAAGGAGAAGAGGGAATGTTTCTTACTGGGTTGTAGGTGCACAGGGGTCAGAAGAAGCGAGAGGATGCCGATGAGATCAACGGATCTCCGGCAATGGGGTGTTTCTTTCCGGCGAGGCAGAGGGTTGCCCGAGTGCTGTTGAGGTCGGGGGTTTGCAGAGGGTGGAGGTAGAGGCTTGTTATGCCGGGAAGTGGAGAGGGAGGTGAGGAGGTCAAGGCGCACGCAATGGTGGTGCCGGCGTGGGCTGCGGTGGTGAAGGGACGAGGCTAGGGCAGCGACGACGACGAGGCTCTGGTGGGTTGCAGGTGCACGGGAAAATGGCGAGGGTCGTGGTCGAGACGAGGAGGCGCGGGCGAGGGTGGCGGTGGCGACGGGGAACCAGGCTGGGCTAGGGTGCGATGGGGTTCTCGTGGGGTTCTCGCAATCGTTTTCTGGGAAAGGAAGACGAAGCGTAGGGGATAAATATATATATATATATGTGAGAGAGAGAGAGAGAGATAGAGGAAGAGAGAGAGAGAGATTATAGGGACAGAGAGAGAGGGAGAGGCTGGCCCACGGGGGATTAATCCCCCCGTGATCGGCTGGCGAAATAATTTAGAAAAGATTTTTAAGGATTAGTTTGTTATACAGTAACAATTTTGAATTATTATAGTTTTAGTATAGTTTTAGATTATTAAATTAAATTGGGATTTTGGCGCTAAATGAAACATTTTCAAATCGCGTCCGGATTGCGCCCAAATATTTGAAATTCAAATAATAGGATTTTAAGCGAGTTCCAATTTTTAAAATGAGATGTTTTGTGATTAAAAGCATGCCCCCAAGTCGGACACTTGCACGCGCGCGTAGCCGTCCAAACTCGCCCGTTTCACCGAACGGGATGAAAACTCGACGCGAGGACGCTACCACGCGGCTAGGGACGACGAGTAGGCCAATAAGGATGTTTTTAATTTCATTTTAGGTGTTAAAATTTGTTATAGGCAAAAATGACTTAGCCGGTTAAAATTTAGTAACAAGCACCAAACAAGCAAGATAAATGAAATGAGCAATGTCAAACACTCAACCAGTAACAGAATTAGTATTATTAGGCTCGGGTGTTACATATTATTTCAAGTCTTCATGCGTAGGCATGCATCATGAACTACACGTGGTATTTTGCTTCTAGAAATATTTAAAAATAGTTTTATGGTTTTAAAATGTTAAAGTTCATCATGCTTGTTAGCACAACACTCATGGTGAACTGTTACTTTATTTTTTCATAAAAATACCTTAAATTAAAATTTCTGAAAAATCTTTAAAATAATGTTTTTCGCTGTCTTTCTCAGAAATTATGTTTTGGCATTCAAAAATGATTTTAAAATCAGCAAACACGCAGTTTTTCATGCTACCATATAGTATGTAAAACAGCACGATTGGTCGAGTTTGGTGTATCAACAATAGCGTGCAAAAAATTGTAAATTTAAATAAAACAAATAATTTTTGAATTTTTGTAAGCTTCGCTATTGTCATGTACTATAACATGCAAAACATTTTTAAAAACCCGAAGAAAATAGAAGAATTGGAGATTTTTGAAAATTTCATGATTCTCATGTCGTGTAATAAACAAAATATTGAAAAACCAAAAAAATTTGAAAATTCGATCAAAACATAATATCTTGGGAAATTCAAAAAAAAATCGCGATTTTCGTGTACCGTGGCATGAAAATATTGAAAATTTGAAAATTCTAGCATATTTGAAAATATCACAATTTTGTGTGCTACAGGCAAAATGCTGACAAATCGAAGAGCGCTAAAAATTTTGAGATCTTTAAAATGTCGCAATTTCGTATACTATAACATGAAAAATATTGAAAAATCGAAAAAAAGTGAGAATTTCACGATTTTTATGAAAGTTTCGGATTTTCCTGTGGTACAACAAATAAAATATTGAAAAACCAAAGAAAACAAAAGTGTTTAAATTTTTTGAAAATTACACAATTTCGTATAGTAGCATCTAAAATATTGTAAACTTGAAGAAAACAATAATTTTGGGATTTTTGTAAGTTTCGCTATTGTCATGTGGTATAACATGCAAAATATTAAAAAACCGAAGAAAATAAAAAAAAAATTGGTATTTTTGAAAATTTCACGATTCTTATGTGGTACATCAAGCAAAATATTCAAAAATCAAACAAAATCAAAAATTCAATTAAAATAGATTTTTTTTTTGAAAATTCGTGATTTTCGTGTACAATATAGCATGCAAAATATTAAAAATATGAAGAATATATATTTTTTTTGGATTTTTGAAAATATCTCTATTTTCTATTTTATAGTAGGTAAAATGTTGAAAAATCGAAGAAAAGTTAGAATTTTAAAGGTTTTCTTTGAAAGTTTTGGAATGTTGTGCGGTATAACAAGCAAAATTTTGAAAAGCCAAAGAAAACAAAAGGTTTTTTTTTGAAAATTATGCAATTTGTTATGTTAGCATTCAAAATATTATAAATTTGAAGAAAAAAATAATTTTTGAATTTTTGTAGGTTTCGCTATTGTCATGTGTTATAACATGCAAAATATTAAAAAAACCAAAAAAAATAGAATAATTTGAGATTTATAAAAATTTCATGATCCTCATATGGCACAAGCAGCAAAATATTGAAAAACCAAACAAAATTGAAAATTCGATCAAAACAGGATATTTTTGAAAATTAAAAAAAAATCGCGATTTTCGTGTATTATATAGCATACAAAATATTGAAAATTTGAAGAAAATATAAAATTTTAGGATTTTTGAAGATGTCATAATTTTGTGTGCTATATAGCAAGAAAAATGTTGAAAAATCGAAGAGCACTTAAAATTTTGATATTTTTAAATTTTTGCCATTTCGCGTGCATACAAAATATTGAAAAATCGAAAAAATGAGAATTTCATGATTTTTTCGAAAGTTTCGGATTTTCCTGTGGTATGACAGATAAAATATTGAAAAGCCAAAGAAAACAACAAGGTTTAAATTTTTTGAAAATTACGCAATTTCATATGGTAGTGTTCAAAATATTATAAACTTAAAGAAAACATTTTTTTTTTTTTTGATTTTTGAAAGTTTCGCAAAATGTCGAAAAAGTTGTAGAACACTGAAATTTTGAGATTTTTAAAATGCAGCAATTTCATGTGTGTGTGCTCGTTTTGTACTTAGCCCGGAACTCGTTCATATCGTAGACTTAACTCGCTCCGCTTTATAGGAAACGAGCAAAGCAAACCACAGCCATTGCCTTTTCAGAAGAGGACATGCTATTAGGATATTATAAGCGTAATCGCCTTTACTTAGCTGCTTGTTTGTAAAGTGTGAATGCTAAAGCGCTACATACAGCTCTTTTATTGGAGGCCAAATGGAGTCATCCTATAGTCCATTTTGCAGTTCTTCCTTTTGACGGCGATTGATTATTCAAGAAAGAAAGACTTAGCCTAACAGCCGTCGGCTTACTTCTAGTCCTGATCCTACTTAATAGCATAGTAAGGTAAAGTCAAGTATAACATGGGAGCCCTATGGATCTCCATCATTCAAAATATCGAAAAAAAAAAAAACTGAGAATTTTAAAGGTTTTTTTTAAAAGTTTCGGATTTTCATGCGGTATAACAAACTAAACATTGAAAGCCAAAGAAAACAGAAGTATTTAATTTTTTTTTGAAAATTACGCAATTTGTTATGGCAGCAGTCAAAATATTGTGAATTTGAAGAAATCAAATAATTTTGGGATTTTTGTAAATTTTGCTATTGTCATGTGCTATAACATGCAAGATATTAAAAAACTAAATAAAATAGAAAATTTTGAGATTTTTTAAAATCTAACGATTCTTGTGTTGTGCATCATCAAAACATTGAAAAAACCAAACAAAATTGAAAATTCGATCAAAACAGAAAAGTTTTGAATTTTAAAAAATCGCGATTTTTGTGTACGATATATCATGCAAAATATTGAAAATTTGAAGAAAACAAAAAAAAGGATGTTTTAAGATATCACAATTTTCCGAGCAAGCAAAATGTTGAAAATTGAAGAACACTGAAAATTTTGATATTTTTAAAATTCCGCAATTTCGTGTGTATAGCATGAAAATATTGAAAAATCGAAGAAGACTGATAATTTTAAAGATTTTTTGAAAGTTTCGGATTTTCCTTTGGTATAACAAACAAGCTATTGAAAAGCCAAAGAAAACAAAACAGTTTAAATTTTGGTGAAATGGTAGGAAATACTCTTAATATTTATCCCAACAGCAGAAAATACTCATGAATTTCAAAACCAGCACTTTGCCCCCCTCAACTTTTATTATCCATAATACCCTTCATTTAAATATTTAATTAAAATATTTATATCAAGGTTTTTTTGAAATACCCCCTAAAATTCTATGCAAATCGATGTACCCCCATTAATCTTCGATATTACCAAAGCCTCCCAAAATTCTTTAAATTTTCCTTTTTATTAATACAAGATCATCAAATGATGGTTAATTTTGATAGAAATCGATAAAAAAAATGTAAATATCATCACAGTTCCTTCTTATTCCTTGCATGCTTTTAAATTCTCCAAACAAAAATTGCTTGATCGATTTAGGTTTTTTTTATATAAAATTTGATTGATTTAAGTATTCTATTTTTTAAGTGTTAATTGATTTGATTTTTTACGTTAGGATTTGCATAATTCTTGGTTTCTTTTAGGTTAGAATTTTCTAAAATTTGAATTCTTTTATATTAGGGTTCTTAATTTGGAAGTAAATAGAAGAGAAGAAAAAAAGTGCTTTTGAAAACAAAGTGTCGTGATCCACGTCGCAGTACGGATGATATTTTCCGCTCTAGCCGAAGGCGTACGGTTTTGTCCTTTGGAGCGAACCGCACTTCCGAGGAGGTCATCCATACTAGGATTTCCCTAACCCGAGCACGTTTAACTCAGATCGTCACCATGTGTCCGCAACAAATCGCACTGAGTGTGGATAGAGCTGATCACCATGATGTCTGAAGACCGCATTGCTCTAGGTATTACATTCCCCCTAAGAACAATGGTTCGTTCTCGAACTATAGACCTACTACTGAGCATAGTCACATAACTCGCGAATTATTCGGCGAATTCGCGAATAATTCGCGAATTATGTAACTGCCGATGAAATCTGCGAATTATTCGCCATCACCGAATGCGCCGAATTATTCGCGAATAATTCCCGAATTATTCAAAAAAAAGAATTATACAAAAAAGCAAATAATTCACGAAATCAAAATCTAGCGTCTTATATATTAATTTTAAATTAATTTTTTGCTCGAAATTCTTCCCGAACATTTCCCGAATCTTTTCCGAATACCAGCCGATTTTTTCCGAATAGTTCTCCGAATTCGAATTTTCGACCTCGCCGAATTATTGCCGAATCACGAATTTGTGACTATGCTACTGAGGGACCTGCATGGCCCATCATAAATGTCATGCCCCAACGCCCCAGTATGGATGATATTGTCCGCTCTGACCAAAACCACACGGTTTTGTCCTTTGGAGCGAATCAGACTCGAGAAGGGGCCACTTCCCAGAAGGTCACCCCATCCAAGGATTTCCTTATCCAGAGCACGCTTCACTACGGAGTTCTTCAAATTCCGGAGTGCCGGTTCATCCAAAACGCGCCTTTATAATTTAGGGTGGTATCATTACATTTATAATGCAGTTCGGTTCTCTTTTGGAATGCACTTCAGGGACTCGATCCTATTATTCTGAAGCGGCTCTACACTCAAATCGCCATGTGTCCGCAATAGACCACACCGAGTGTGGACAAAACAGATCACCATATTGTCCGAAGACCGCACTGCTATGAGGTATTACACAAAGAGAAAGAGAAGAGAATTAGAATGAATGACACTAAGGAATGAGAAGAAAGAAAGATGAATGTGTGGTTTTGTCGGGTTGTGATGAAGAAGAAGATGATATGGTGATGATGAGAGTAAAGTTGCTATTTGAAAAATAAATTAACTTGAAAAGAATAAACTTAACTGCCATTTAATAAGTTTGGGGATATTTAAAAAAACTTTAAAGAATTTTGAAAGTTGTGGGTAACATAAAAAAATAACGAGAGTATATAAGAAAAAGAGAAAATGAAATATTTTTAATTAAATATTTATATAAAAGGTATTTTGGGAATCAATTAAAGTCGAAAACGAAAGTGCTAGTTTTAGAAAATTGGGCGTATTTTCTGCTATTGGGGTAAATGTTATAAGTATTTTCTGCCATTTAGTCTTAATTTTTTTGAAAATTACATAATTTTGCATTGTAGCATCCAAAGTATCGTAAATTTGAAGAAAACAAATAATTTTGGGATTTTTGTAAGTTTTATTATTGTCTTGTGCTATAACATGCAAAATATTTAAAAACCGAAGAAAATCGAAAAATTTGAGATTTTTGAAAATTTCCTTATTCTCGTGTGTTATAACATGAATAATATTGAAAAAAGGAAAGAAAGAAAACAAAATTTTCTTAGATTTTCAAAATTTTTAAGATTCATATGATATTATAGAAAATATTGAGCTATTTAAGAAAACAAAAAAATATTTTTGAAAATTTCATAATTTTCTTATGCTGTAGCAAGCAATATATTTGAAAACCGAAAAAAGCAGAATTTTTGATATTTTACGTCATATTCGTGTGCTATGGTTTGCGCAATGTTGAAAACTTAAAAAAAACAAAAAAAGTTCGGATTTTTTTTGTTTATTTCCTGATTCTCATGAGCTATAACAAGTAAAAAATTGAGAAACAATTTTTCTTTAGTTTTAAAATAATTTTATGATTTTCATATGCTATATAGCAAAAAAATATTGAAAAGGAGAAGAAAATGTCGAAGTATTTGGAAGTGAATACTTCATAAATTTTTATATGCAGTCCATAAATATTAGATATTGCAACTTACAAATCATATAATAATTTTTTTTAAATCAGTATGATTTTTCTTGATTTTGGACTTCGTGCTCGAACATTGCGTGAGGGCCCGGTTAATATCCTATATAGTTTACATATTGACTTCTGAAGAATTTTCATTAAGAGAACGTTTGGCCAAAGGAAAAGATAAATGGAATCTGGTATTTTTCAAAGTAAAACTAATTCTAGCAAGTTGGAGGAGGGATAGCTTGAAGAAAAAGAGTATGGAAGTGCCTGTTAAATACATCTCCATGACATTTTAGGGATTATTTGCCCACATGCATTGCACGAATTACAAAGCCAGATTTTCTAGATGGCACTGATAGGTCAGGAGGTTTAATGTAGATATCTTAAAAAAAACCGAAAAGGCCAATGTCGAGAAAAATCTTTATCCGCGAACATATATCAACGGAAAATTTATTTCATGTGCCGGCCGTATACATCTAGACAAGAGAAAGAATAAATAGAAGTGTGGGCCTCACACGCTGCCAAAATTGCCCGAAACCCTTCCCTCTCTCTCATCCCCTGTCCGGATGTGGGATGCTGAATAATTTCTCGTATCAACGAGCCCTATTAATTAAAGTACTAGAAAGCATTCATTTGGCGATTTCTTGATCAAAGACAATTGGAGAATCAGAAGAACATGACTTAATTTCCCGAAACGAGAGGTCGACCTGTTCGATAACTAATTGCTAGCGGGCCGGTATGGATCAACATATTTTGCTAATTCGTTAATGGCCCATAAATACAAACTGCCAACAAAGAATAAAAAATGTTAACTAAGCCCTCAAGAAAGGAAATAATCCCAAACTCTTTCGTCACTCATCGTCGCCACGAGGCAATGCTTTTCCCTCCTCCATCAACAAATCAAATATTACAAATAGCCCCCCCAACCTCAAACCCCAATTCCCGCTCTCATCGATCTCTTCCCCTTTTATCTCATAAACCCTAGCATTCGATCGAGACCTCGGGTTTGTTTGTTCGAAGCAGAGAATAATCTCTATGGATCCTCAAATTCTCGTCGCCCTCGCTCTCTCCCTCGTCGGCGGCCTCAGCACATCCATTGGTACGTTCTTAGGGTTTCAGATTGCCTTTTATTTCCTGATATTTTCCCCCTAGTGTTGAAAATGTATGCTGTTAATCTTTAAAGATTCGTTTTTTTTTTGCCGTTTTGTCATGTGATTTGTTGATTATACCAATGGTTTCAATTTGGAAAGAAAAGCTTGTGGAATTATCTTGTCCTAAGAAGTTGAATTACAGTGATAGCTTAAGTTGCTTAGATATCAAGCCAGAAAAGGATTATTGTTGCTGGAAGTTTTAAGGGAAGAGTAGATGTTTTATCTATATTCGAAGCATGATGTTTTAAGTGGAGTAATGCTACTCTAGTGTTACCATGTGAAGAGAAATTGGAGGGGAGTTTGTAAGGCACGAGAACTGTGATGAGCTCACAAGCTCAAGGCATGATGTAAATCACATAAGGGGATTTCACCTTTTTATTCTGAGAAGACGGGAGGAAACTGAAAATCAGTCATGCTGTCGATAAGGATATGTAGGAGAAAACCCTAGTTGAATATAGAAAAAGATTTGCGCAGAATCTATTAGAACCCAAAAGGGATCATATAATTTTTTAATGGCGGATATTGGGTTCATGGTGACAAGCATATTTTATGCATGATACGTGGATCTTGTTGAAACCCCATGTATGCATGTGTGTGCAACCTAAAACAATTCCCTAAATTTTAAATACTAATTTGCCTAGATGAAGCAATGTATCCGTATTTATAAGTAGAACCAACATTAAGGCCTTTATCCCCAATTTCAGGGGCTAGAAACTTATAGCAAAGAACAGCAGCGTAAAACTAACTAATTTTAAAATAATAAGTCGATACAGTTCTATCCAAGATCCAATTTTACCTGAATGTTTGTGGTTAGTAAATTTGTGAGATGGGTGAACAACGCAGCTCTTTTCGTCAAAAGTATAATTATATCCAAATTACCATGTTGGATGACCTGTCTTGCAATGAACTGGCATGTTGCTGAGATCAACTAAAAAAAACACAAAAATGATATTTCCATACATTCATGCTCAATGCCGAGAAAACGCATGAGACATGTGGTCCGACATTTAGAAAAGTGGCTGGGATATGGCTCTTTTATTACTTTATAGAGAAAAAAACTATGCAAAATTGCAAAAAAGAAAAATAGAAAAAAGTGAGAATAGTGGATGATCAAGAGGAAAACCTAAAAAATGAATGCGCACCATTTGTTCATTGTGATAATAAACTATCTCATGATACTTTTCTAGATGAAGAAGACCACTTTTGTTTGACTATCTCATGAAACAGTTAATATCTTTATATGTTGATAACTAGCAGTGAAATAGAATTTTTTTTAATTTGAAACTGTTGAGAATGTGGATAACATAGTCCCGCATCGGGACAATTGTCGGATGGATATGAATATAAGATATAAGATGAGATAAACCTCTATAAGGCTTGAGTCTTTTGGATGGAGTCCCACTGTATTAAAAGCCCATGTGCATCCATGTATGGGCCCAAACCGAGTTTTACATTGTATTAGAGCTCAGGTGTTTGTTTGTCCATGTTACACACGTGAGGTTTGAGCCTTTGTTGCATGTGAAGTCCTCTTTGTCCACATGCTTTGCACGTGAGGGGGGTGTTGAGAATGCGGATAATATAGTTCGGCATCGGAAAAATTGTGGGATGTATATGGGATAAACCTTCGTAAGGCTTGAATCTTTTGGATGGAGTCCTATTATATTAAAAGCCTATATGCATACATCGGGCCCATGTGTTGTGGACCCAAACCGAGTTTTACAGGAACAAAATGATATTTATTCTTAAATATGTTCAGATCTTTGCACTTTTCTTTAGATGATGAATTTTTTGGACCATTGAGACGACGAGCTATTTCAAATCTTTGAGATCCGTAGAGATATTTCTTTTGAGATTTTGAATGTAAATAATTTCTTTTAAGATATATTTTGTTCTTAAAATTTAATATTTTCACATGTTCCATTTATTTGATAACTCTAATCTAAATTCATTTATGAAATATAATCTAAAAGGTTTCAAGCAAAGTTTAAAATTCTACTTAAAATACGGGAGCAAGATATCAATTCAATCTTCATTGCCTTAATGAATTTCAAAATCCAATCGTCTAAGTTTCATTGACCTACTACTATACCATTAGAACCTATTTTTGTGGTGGTAAGCATCCATCTAGTTCTTGCACCTATTTATAGTTGATGTGGTGGAGGTAGAAAACTGAAGCATGAAAGAGTAGGAGAACAAGGATCGGAGGGCTTCTTTGCCAAGTTGTTGTAAGCCATGATCTGATATGTAGTCTACATGCAGACATGAAGCGGGGATTTCTGAGGGGGATGATTAGGTTAATCATGAACCACAAACATTGGACATGGTGGACTGTCCAACATTTGTTCGATAAACATGGGTGATCTTATAATCTTATGACAGACGTATAATAATTTCTCTTAAGTTTCTTTAACAATACTATGGCTATACGGGACAACCAAAAAATAACGTCGGATGTATGTTATCCACACCCAAAACATGAAACCCATGAAGATAAATATTAGGTTACTTATTCAAAGTTCAAACATAGGAAGCACAGATATTTCTATTTGCTCACCGTGTCCGTGGACCGTGTTCGACGCGTATCAGACGTTTGGACACTTGTACACTTTGCCTGACACGTGTTCGACATACTTGGGCTGTGTTCGCGCATTATGGACATGTCCAACACTTATACATTGTGTAGGAGGTTGAGAATTACAATTGCGGAATATGTGTGGACAACTTTGCTACCTTTAATAATGAAAGAATGTTAATATTGCAAATCTATTTCATGACGCACTACAACTAGAAGTAAGGGTCTAAATGATGTAATGATGAAGTCGAGTTTATGAAAGTTGTTGGGAATCGAGGACACAGCGGATGCGTCGACAACCAACTCTTATGGATCTAAACCTAGATCTTAAACGAATAAAAAAACTTGAACACGCGCAATAATAACACAAAAAGAGATTTGGGAGAAAAGGGGAAAACATTTATTAGAACTTTAAGAGAAAAAGAAAACCTTACAGAAGATTACAATTAAAGCTCTTCTTACGATCTCCAACGAGATCTTTCTCTTTCTCTACAAGTTCTCCTTAGTTGGTTGTCTTGATTCTTTATGGAGACGTCTCCCTTTAAAACTTTATGATCAAGACTCTCGATTTAAACTTTAACCCTAAAATCCTATATATAGCCCATATAATGTGGGTGACAATAAGATCTTAAAATCTACAAAACTACCACCAGAATCTGTATTTTCGAGATAAATCTCGAACTGAAAATTCATGCTTATCTCTAAGGGAGACGTCTGAACCTTTGAGACGCAGACGTCTGCATTTGCTCTGCTTGAGAAGAATAGCATTGCGAGACGTCTAAAATTATGTATTTAGACGTCTGTGTCTCTATAGCGCATCTGACCAGAGCGATAGCAGATGTCTAAGCTCATTGCATCAGACGTCTGTGTCTCCTCTGGAAAATATGGATTTTATTGTCAGACGTTTGAAACTCATTGCTCCAGACGTATGGCTCTCCTTTGGATTTGAGCGTAGTCTTGATATACAAGATATCCTTCACAACAATCTCCATCTTGGTTTATATATCCTTATAGCCGCCTTAAAAACTTATTGCCCTTCGTCTTGTATCCTTTAGGATTGTTTTAGTTCTTTTCGTTTCCTTTGTTGGCACAGCTCCAAAACCTTAAAACCGCGAACTGTCACAATTTTTTCCTAGAATTGCGAAACTGGTATTATCACAGTTTTTAATCAGAACTGTGAAACTGGTGCGACCCTCCTACCGAGGTTGCCCTTCCTCGCATTTGAGTACTTGAATAGAAATCAAGGCTATATTGAACTTCTCCGTAAGAATGACCTTCGTTAGTATGTCTGTCGGATTCACCTTAGTATCGATTTCGATTAAATCGATCTCTTTTTCGGCCCACTCTCTTATCTTATGATACCGCACGTCAATGTGCTTAGTTCGACTATGATATACCTGATTCTTTACCAAGTAAATGACACTTTGACTGTCACAAAACAAAGCAACTGACGCTTTATTGAACCCGAATCCGCCAACTAAATTTTTTAATCATAAGGCCTTCTTAGATGCTTCCACTGCCGTCATGTATTTTGCCTTTATCGTTGATAGCTCCACGATATCCTGAAGTGTCGACTTCCAAATAATTGGAGATTCTGCAACTGTATATATATAGCATATAAGAGATTTTCTCTTGTCCAAATCACCAGCGTAATCCGCATCTACGTATGCTTGCAACTGGTTCGATTTATCTTCTGACCTGTGAAAGAATAAACCGAGATCTTTAGTGCCTTTTAGATACCGAAGTATCCATTTTATAGCTTCCCAATGAATCTTTCCTGGATTTGACATATACCGGCTAGCCAGACTCACCGCATAGGATATGTCTGGACGTGTGCATACCATAGCATACATAAGTGATCCCATCGCGCTTGCATATGGTACTTGAAACATTTTTTCCTTCTCCTTCGTTGATTTCGGACACTCCTGGGAGGATAGCTTAAAATGATCGGTGATATGGGTACTCATCTGTTTTGAGTTCTTCATGTTGAATTTTTCCAATACCTTGTTAATATACCTTCTTTGAGATAGCTACAGCTTTCCAACCTTCCAGTCTCGAAAAATCTCCATCCCAAGAATTTTCTTTGCTTCACCTAAATCCTTCATGTCAAATTTTGTACTCAATGAAACTTTGAGCATCTTTATTTCCGCCATACTTTTCCTAGCGATTAACATGTCATCGACATATAGAAGTAAATATATCAAATACCCATCCTTAAGCCGTTTCCAGTACATACAGCTGTCATACTCAAATCGAGAGTAGTTGATCTTCCTCATGAAAGAATCGAAGCGTTTGTACCACTGCCGAGAAGACTGCTTCAACCCATATAGAGACCGTTTGAGTTCACATACATGGTCCTCCTTGCCGGGCTCTACAAATCCTCCAGGTTGCTTCATGAAGACTGTCTTTTTTAACCCCCCATGCAGAAATGCCGTTCACGTCCATTTGCTCCAACTTTAAATCTTGAGTAGCTGCATTCGCCAACAAAACTCGAATAGATATATGCTTAACTATAGGCGAGAAAATCTCGTTGTACTCAGCCCCTTCCTTTTGAGTAAAACCCTTCGCAGCTAATCTTGCTTTATATTGCTTATTCTCCTTTTTTTTCTTAATACCCACTTGCAGCCGATAACCCTTTTGCTTTTTGGTAGCCCTGTCAATCTTCACGTACCGTTGTTTCGAAGTGACTCCATCTCCTCTGTAATTGCAACAATCCATCGATCCCTATCCTCTTACCCACTCCTGATAAGAGCTGGGATCTCCGCTTTCAATGACTAAAGCGTATGCGAGCATATCTTCGAAACCGTACCTGACTGGTGCCTTATAAGTACGTGTTGATCTCCTTAATGCAACTGTCTGTGGGTTCTGTTGGGGTTGGTTCTCCCTATATGTCTCCGTGTTTTGCCTGTCCACCTCCTCATCAATAGGCTGAAATTGTGTTTCTGTGTTCGTATTCTTATGAGCGCCAAAAAACTCTACCTCCACTAGATCATTGTCACTTGATGCTCCACCTGCCTCCTTATTATCTCCAGTCATATCTTTCGATATGGAATCCTTATCGAAGATTGCATCTCGGCTAGTGAACGCCCTTTTGTTTTTCGAAATCTCATAACTTGTAGCCTTTTACTCCAAATTTGAATTCCAAGAAAACGCACCTTTTTTATTTTGAATCCAGCTTGGTCCTATCCTTCTGATTCACGAGCGAGTAAACAGGGCACCCAAACACTGGTAGAAAATCATAACTGACTGACTCTCCTCTCCACGTTTCTTCTGCGATCTGAAGATTTATGGCTGTTGATGGGGACATGTTGACCAACTAGCACGCATGACTTACCGTCTCTACCCAGAAGTCTTCCGAAAGACCGGATTGCAACCGTATACTTTTGGCTCTCTCTTATAGTGTCTTGTTCATACGCACCGCTACACCATTCCGCTTTGGCTATTTTGGAACAATCCATTGCCGATATATGCCTTGTTCTTTACAGTAATATGTAAATTCCTTCGAGGTATATTCACTTCCATTGTTTGTCTGCAAATACTTCATCGATCTTTCCTTTTGCTTCTCCACGGCTGCTTTCCACTCCTTAAAACTGGCAAACACATCTAATTTGTGTTTGAGGAAGTAGACACATACCTTTCGTGAGAAGTCGTCAATGAAAGTTACGTGGTATACGACACCTTCTTTTGATACAACCGGCGATGGCCCCATACGTCTGAGTGAATGTAATCAAGAAGTCCTTCGGTCTTTTGCATGGCTTTCTTGAAACTGACCTTATGTTGCTTTCCTATCATACAATATTTGCAGAAATCTAACTTGCACGAGGTGATACTTATTAAATTTCAAGGGGCGATTATATACTGTATCTTTTGAATGTACACAGATTTTGATATAAATGGGCTCCAACAATAAAACTCAAGCCTTGTTGAGGTGTGATCCATTTTATATTTTATACTCATATATCTCTTATAGTTTTCCCGATATGGGACTATTTTAATTCACATATCTTAACACCCCCTCACGTGCAGCGTGGTGAGGTTGTACGTGGATCGTATAGTTCGTATAGAGGTCAATCTCTACGAGCCCGTGAGGGCTCGTGCGCAGAGGGCGCGAGGAAAAGGTACAGTTTGACCTAGCTCTGCTACCATATTAAATTTCGAGAGGCGACTATATATTTTATCTTTTGAGTATACACGGGTTTTGATATAAGTGGATTCTAACAATAAAACTCAAGCCTTATTAAGATGCGATCTATTTTATATTTTATACCCATACACCTCTTATAGTTTTCCCGATGTAGAATTATTTTAATTCATATATCTTAACAATACCTTTTAGCAACTTCCTACTGTGCAACTCATGAAATCCCCTCTCACTCATGTGATCAAGATGCATATGCCACAGTTTTGCGTATCGTCCGCCTGTTTCTCCATAGCCATACCTGCACCACCAATCACTGTGCTGCCATCCAAACAATATAAATTCTTCAGTTATCTTTTCATGACCATTAGGACACCTTTGACAATCTTTAGCACTTTTTGACCGACGTACTTGCACCTGTCGCATCCAATGCTCTAAGAGAAATCAGGTTCTTCTTTAGTTCCGAAACGTGACACACGTTCATAAGTGTTTGCACCACACTATCAAACATGCGGAATTTGATATTTCCTATGCCAATGTCCTTGCACGCCACATTATTCCCCATAAGAACACTGCTTCCATTGTACTTCTTATAGGTGTCGAACAATTTCTTCGGATACATATGGTATGAACATCTGGAATGAAGAATCCAAATATCAGAATCTTCCTTCGTGGTATGTACAACGAGTACATCACACAAATCTTCTTCTGCTTCGGTCGTAACACTGGCTTGATCCGAATCTTTTGTATGGGCACCTTTACCCTTCTTCTTCAACCACTGTTTGTACTATTGGTATTGCTTCTTCAGATGCCCTGGCTGTTTGCAAAAGAAGCATGGTCAACTCTTTCGCCCGAATGATTTGGATTTTCTCTTTATGCTTTTGCCTTCGTCTTTATTCTTCGACTTTCCTCTTTCACCGGCAAACGACCCTGATGACTCCTATGATGGAGTTGAGTTCTTCATGATCTCATTGTTGAAAAGCGTCGTTGTAATCTTTTCCATCTCGAGAATCTCCTTTCCATAAAAGATCGTTGTCACCAAGTCTTCATACGAATTTAAAAGCGAGGATAGGAGCAAAAGCGCTTGGTCCTCCTTCTCTAATTTGATTTCAAGGCATAGAAGATGGCTTACCATCTTGTCGAAACGGTTTAAGTGATCGTGAATCGGAATCTCTTCCTTCATGCTTAAACCGTAGAGTTGTTTCTTTAGGTATAGCTTGTTAGACAAATACTTTATCATGTATAAACTCTCTAGCTTCAACCATAAACTTGCCGCAAAAGTTTCTGACAAGACATACATCATGTTCTCTGCCAGACAGAGCTTTATCGTGCATTGTATCTTCTGATCCATATCTGCCCATACATCATCTGTCATGTCGGTAGGTTTATTACCGCTAAGAACCTTAAAAATACCTTCTTTTATAAGAAGTGCCTTAGTCCTTCTTTGCCACATCGAGAAGTTCCCCTTTCCGTTGAATTGCTCCACCTAGAACTTGATGCTATTAATTTTGTTATTCGTCATCTTTAATTTCAAAGAAAAAACATTTCTGTCAGATCATTATGAACTGCTATCAATAGAATCATAATCTAAAAAAATTGAGAGCGGACACAAGTGCCGTCACCCACTGTAAACTTAAATTGCAAAACCACAGAACGTAGCTCTGATACCAGTTGTTGGAAATCGAGGGCACAACGGATGCGTCGACAATCAACCTTTATGGATCTAAACTTGGATCTAAACTTAGATCCCTTTAAAACGAATAACAAAAACTTAACAAACGCAATAATACAATAAGAGATTTAGGGGGAAAATGGGAGAAGCTTTATTAGAACTTTAAGAGAAAAAGAAAATATTATAGAAGATTACAATTAATCCTCTCTTTATGATCTCCAACGAGATCTTCCTCTCTCTCTACAAATTTTCCTTAATTGATCGTTTTGATATCTTATGGAGCCGTTGTCTCCCTTTAAAACTTTATGATCAAAATTCTCTATTTAAATTTTAACTCTAAGATCTTATATATAGCCTATACAATTTGAGTTACAATAAAATCCCAAAATTTACAAAACTACCACTAGAATTTGTATTTTTGAGATAAATCCCGAACTGAAAATCCACGCTTATCTTTAAGGCAGACGTTTGAACCTTGGAGAGGCAACACCTGCGTTTGCTCTGCTTGAGAAGCAGAGAGTTGCCAGACATTTGAAATTATGTATTCAGACGTCTGTGCCTTCATAGCGCGTCTGACCAGAGCGATGGTAGACGTCTGAGTTCATTGCATCAGATGTCTGCGTCTCCTCTGAAAAATCCAGACTTTATTGCTAGACGTCTGAAGCTCATTACTCCAGATGTCGAGCCCTTCTTTAGATTTGAGCGCAGTCTTGATATACAAGACATCCTTCACAACAAAAGTTGGCTCCAAGTGAAAGGATAAATATTTTGTTTGCTTTAACTCTTAAGGATTGTGTTTTGCTTTTTAGTTTTATATATGTATTTATTTATCTGCAACAAACTTATGGTTTTGGATGAAAGCAAATAACCTTGATTTTATTTTTATTGTGCTTTTGAGTTATTCTGGTATATTTTATTCTCGTAATGTATTATATTTTGTCTAATATATATAAATTAATATATAGAGAAATAGTATAGTTGTGTCCTCCTTTTTACAAATTTGCCATGTCATGTATCTGTGTCCGCATCCATATCGGTGTCTATGCTTCATAGGGTAAAACTTTAGAGTTGAAAGATGGAAGTCAAAACTGAAGTCTGTTTTAAAACTAATATGAAAGTCGATAAGGGAACATTACTAGCAGATATTTAATATCCTCAACTTGGCTTTGAAACTTACTAGGTTACATACTTAAGTCACTTGTATTGGAGCATTATAGGTTCCTTTGAATGAGGATTTGGTGTCTATATAGCACAGTAGATGAAATCGGATATACAAATGAAAGGCAGGTAAACCAAACCCGTAATTGATATTTGAAGATAAGGGACCTTAGTTTAACATTTTCATGAAATGAATTTAAAAAGCTAGCTGATAAGGGATCTCTACATGGAAGTCGTGAAAATATAAAATTTGCCCTGTTTTATGTACAAGCAATCATTTTCCCGGTGAGACATGTATTTAGAAGATTTTGACTGGAACTCTCTTGATAATTTATATGCTTGGAACAGGTGCACTTTCTGTGATTCTTAATCCTTCTCCCAATCTCAAAATGCTTGGTCTTTTACAGGTACTTCTGTTTTAGTCCCTTTTTCTGTTACACGAAGATGTCAGTTGAATTGAATTTTTCTTCATCAGGGTTTTGCTGCTGGCCTCATGCTCTGCATATCTTTTCTAGATCTGGCACATAATTCTCTGAACTCCATTGGCTTCTTAAAAGGCAACATTTGGGTGAGGTTATATTCTTCAGTAGTTCCAATCTAGTAGTGGTGTGATATCGGATCTGATTGCCTTCATGATGTTCGATAATATTGTTGGCTGCTTCTCTTTATTTAAGAATTTTCATTGATGCAGTTCTATGCAGGAGTCATTTCCTTCGCCATCATTGTTAATTTTATCCCCGAACCTACACTTGTTCTAGGAACAGATGGTGATAACAATAAGGTATGGAGTTGTAGGTTTAATTTTATGCTCACCAGATACACACTGCATGGACAAATGTTGAGGATTTTGTTTTCTTTGGCCTTTGTGATAACAGAAAGATGGCGATAGATCAGGTAAAGACCTTATGAAAAAGCATCGCCGACAAGTCTTATTTAGCGGAATTACCACTGCAGTTGGTAAGCATAATTTGAATTTTTAAGTTGATCTACTTATCTATCATAAGCTATTTAAAATTTACTCTTCCAGTTATGATAGGAAAACTAATTTTAATGTGTAATCTTTATTAATCTATTTCCATATCTTGTCTTCTTAATTTTCATTAATAGTTCTTCACCTCACCATATTTCCTCCTGGAATCTATGCAATTTTCACTTCACATGTTTATGATTTTATAGGGAATACATGAACAATCTATCCCAACAAAGCTTATAGAATGTATTGAAAATCATGCCATCGTCATTAAGCCATTTGCATCACCATAAAATGAAGGATTGACATGTAGGCACATAATTAGAAGGTTCCACTTAAATTTCATAAAATGGCGTGTCAGCTCTAATGTGGACCATCTACGGAGGTGCCATATCCTTAGCTGAGAAATGCACAAAAGAGGGCTTGCTATAAAACCTAGAAACCAGTTGATTGGCAGGAATATTTATTGTGCAGTTTACACATGCAACGAATCATCCAGAATTCTTAGGAAATTATCTACAAGAAGGGTGTTCATAGTAAATGTCCAAAATAAGGTTATAGAGCAAATAAGGAGTAATTTGAGGCTGATAGATGAAGAATTTAATCTAGAAAGATGAAACTAAGTAAAATATGATTTCTTTGCTTTGATTGAAGGGTTTTATGTTGAAAATTGAACGGTAGAATTTTTATTCTCTTTAAGGAAGAAGATTACTCGATACATAGAAGATTCCATTTGTATAGATTCCACAGAAGAAAAATACATACTGGAAAAAGTCTCTATTCCTGGACCAAGCTAAATTCTGTTGATAAAGTTTGCTATAGAAAATAGTGCAGTCATTGCAGTGGCTGCGTTATGCAAATATGAATAAATTGAAGGTTTTATGTTTAAATAGTTTTAAAGAAGATCTTTCAATATGTATTAATGTATATACCTCTCTTATAGACTCTACAGGAAGAAAAAACAAATCTTACTAGAAAAATCTTTGCTACTGTTACTAAGTTAAATTCTGTCTATAAGACCGCTTATAACAGATAATCACACAATGCAGCATCTCCTATCATATTATACACCTACATTTGTTAAAAATATGAAGTAGGCAGTGGAGCATTTGCATCATCATTAAGCCATTTGCAGTACCAAAATTTCAGTCTTTCAATCCCAATTTGACAAATAAGACTAAAGTTGGGTGCAAGTAGTATGGGTATATGTCCCTTGTTTAGAGATGAGAGGAGACAATTATCAAATTGAAATTGCAAACCCTCTCTTAGGGTTGCTTTATAATAACAGAGATCAGCTGAAAGTATTGCAAACCTAATAACAGTAGATTGGCATGCTCTGTTTTTAGGATAAGGCTGAGCTTGCAGGTTCGGGTCAGAAATGTCCCACGTTTGGTTTTAAGCTATATGAGTGTAAACTTGACACATTTGTTACTAGCTGCCTGTGAAGCGCGGCAGCTATGTGTAGTAAAAATTCCCTTAAGAATTCTAAAATTTAAAGAATGTATATTTTCAAAATTTCGTCTAACTTTATTAGTAATTAATGAAAATGAAATTAAAATAGAAGCTAAGGCTGAAGCTTCCAAAGCTTAGTTTTTTCTTGAAACATTAAGAGGGACACTGAAACTGAAGCCTAGTTCTCAAGCCTTGCTCCATATACACAAAATAGTCAACCATGTATCTGGTGCATAAATCTATATTCGTAGCTGTGCTAATATTCTCTAATTCTCTTCTTTTACTACATCACACTGCATTTATTACATGTGTTTTCATCTAATCACGATTGTATTTCTTTCTAAAGTTGCAGGTATTAGTATGCATAACTTTCCCGAGGGAATGGCAGTGTTTCTTGGTTCAATAAAGGTGCCTTCCATTTCCCCTTTGTAAGATGTGGTGAATTGTAGAAAGTGTTAGAATATAAATATATTCTCCAACCATCATCATAACTTCGGAGTTGTGATGCACTAGAAGGGATATTGCACATGGTATCAAAGCAACCCAGGTTCAATTCCCACTGGGCGCGTATTAAATGCAGATTTATTTAAATTAAAAATATTGTTGCGCAAAAGCCCAGTTTTCGGCCCAAAGGGCCTTCGACCTGTGGAGGCATGTTAGAATATAAAATATATTTCCTCAACTCTCAATATAACTTCGGAGTTGTTGTGCAGTGGAAGGGACATTTCACAGAAAGGATAAAATTGCTACATCTGGCCCGAATAGTACCTTATATACTTACACTATTTCCATCCTATTTCAACGTGCAGAGCTGTTGCTTTTGTCCTTGTGAACATAGTTCTTTTTGTCTGGGTATATCTTGATTTTGTTTTTGTTCGTTGAATGGGAGCCCTAAGATAATGAATCCACATACACATTTAGGACATCAAAAATTTCTCGAACCATCATGTTATGGAATTTCCACATACTCACCATGTTGTGTGTGTGTCATGTTGGTAGAATGTGTTTATCATTTGGTATCATGCATGGCAAGACAGAGTTTCCTTCTCCATGAATTGCTTTGACATACAATAACACATATTAAAACAAGCCTATGCCATTCATGGAATTTCCGCAGGCATTATGCTACTCTTTTCACCGGAAGTTTATTTTCTTTCATATTTTGTTATTGATAATTCATTTATTTCATTCTTGTTGTCTTGCAATTTAGATTTGTCCCGTGTCTGAAATCTATCTAATGATATTTATGAATTGCTATTACAAATTTACAATAACTTAAAGCTTGCTAATGAGATGAATTAAGAGGATCGCAGTAATTTGAACTTTTTCCCATCACAATGGATCAACCATGGAGATAAGATGTCTCCACAAAAGAACATGCCAACTTTTTATATGACTAACCATGACTGGCTATTGACTGTGGTCAAGGCCTGTAATCAAGAGATGTTTGCCATAAAATCTTAAAGGTCAGTTGGCGATTAGTATTATCTTTCCTGGTGAAGATGGTTATAGTTCATGCAGAGAAGGAAAATGCTTTCAAATGTCCTAGATAAGTCTAGAGTGAGGGGTCGGATGATAGGTTTTGCTGTAGAAAACCGTGTTCATTACTTTGACAAAATATGAGCCAAGCATCAATTGGAGTCATATTTCTGAGGTTGCGAAGGTATCATGATTATGTACTTTTTGTGACATTATTTGTTCCTTTGAAAGTTTGCAAATACCTCATTCAAATCAGACATCACAGTTCATGTTGTTTCTTGAAAATAATTTAATGCTTTGCATACCTGGTTAATAGTTACTGATGCTATTTTCAACCTGCATTTGAGTTTCTTTTTAAGCCTTTCAGAACCTATTTTTTAGAGGCTTTTGAAAACTGAAGCATGATTGCCTAAGAGCTTATCGTATGCTTTGTATCACCCATGAATCTCTTAGACTGTCTAACTTCCTTGTCAGCTTTTAAAACTCAAGCGTTTGTTATAGCCATATTCTTATACTTTCTGTATTGCAGCCTTTTATACGTATTCGATAGGGTAGCGAACTGTGCAAACTGCATAGTCATTAGTTCAACTTTAAAGCCCAGCTTTATAGTTCATATTTATCTTTCTTACTAACTATATATGTGATGCATGTGTAAATTGAAGTAGTACCTAGATACATGCAAGATAGAATTGTACTTGGCATTTAAATATTTCAATTCGTCAATGAAAGGTCTTGTCATGCCTTATGAAAACATGGTCTTTGGTGCACATTGGATCCTAACTAGTTAAAGTGGTGAGAATTGTCTCGCTATAATTAAATTAAATTCTGATGCCCTATACTAGTTAGGTCCAAACAGCTTCCAAAGTCCCAATACTAGCTTGCCATCATAAAGGTATTAAAATAGTCAATCAGTATGTTCTTTCTTTCATTAAGCTAGTTTTCCATTGTGTTTTGTCATGTTAGTTTTTAAATATAGCAAAGCAAGTTTTAATAGCTTCCATTGTGTTTGTAACTGTTGCATGTTCTGATGCTGTATATCCTGGCTTAGGGACTTCGTGTTGGCATCAACTTGGCTCTGGCTATTGCATTGCACAATATTCCAGAGGTAAATTTTCAATCCGCAAGTTCCGTTGTTTCCGATTTAACAGAATGCTTCACCTGTAAAGTTCATCAAGAACTTATCAATTTCATCTCATGCAATATTAACCTGGGCAGCCTCTTTTTCCTAGTTATGAATTATTCCGACAAAGCTCATATCTGGTAAGAGCAAAAATATGGTTGAATTTTGTGGAGGATCAAGAAGATTCTCTATAAGCACCAATCAATGAGTTTTAATTTGGTTTGGTTTTGGCTATGATTTATTATCACCATAAATAAAACTAATTGCATTTTAAAAGAGTGCGTGCGTGCGTGCGTGTGTCATTAAATATCTCCCTAGTGTAGCTCAGTTTCATTTATGCTCTTATCATCATGTTATTAAAAAAATAAATGGCATAATCAGTTTATTTAAGTTACATTTCTTAGGAGAAAAATATTTCTTTTGGTATCTTGTATTCCATAATAATTGAATATTCACTGTAAAGGAAAATAATATATATTGTCATAATCCTTTAGATTTCTTTCTGCAGGGCGTTGCTGTAGCCCTTCCTGTTTATTTTGCCACTCAAAGGTAACGCCTTTAGGACCTATAATGCATTTATCTAAGAAAATACTAATTTTCCTTTCTTACACAGCAAATGGCAGGCATTCAAATTGGCAATGCTTTCTGGTTTTGCCGAGCCGCTAGGTGTAATTATTGTAGGTATGCAGCTGTTTTGTTTATATTATGCTAATTTCGACTTGCATTGCAGCTGCCAATATCTGTTTTTTCTAGTATCTTTCTTGTTGTTTCAGTTTGTTATTACTTTTTTAAGCTGAACATTTGTGTAATGGCATCTCACAAAGAAAACAGTTTTAGATTTGACTTGTTATATGTGGGATATATACAATGCAATCTATCACTTGATTCTGATTTTATTAACTCCAGTTGACACCAGATGCTCGTCTGGTGAAGGCAGTACCCTTTATGCGGTTAAGAACTGGGAAACAGATGATTCATACCTGTCTTTGGTTGACAGCCTGCTATTTTCCTTGCCTGTCTTCCAATTTGACAATAGTTACAAATTTTAGATTCCTTAATTCGGAATGCTGGTATTTGTGTTCTAAGAGATGGCTTATGGATACGTGGGGCTGGACTTAATGTGGAGATTTACCCACTGCATAAGCTTTTTTATTTGGCATATATATGTTCAAACAGACTGATTCCTATCAAACGATGGAGCTTGCTGCAATCTTCTTGCCTTCCCACACTTAATATAGGGCATATTAATTTAGCAATGGTAAAACTCTGAATTTTAATCTGAATTTTTATAGAGATAGTACACATGATGCCAAATTTATTCTTTCCCAAACATTCATCATGCCACTGGTTCAGGGCACATTAGTTTTTATTTGTTGGAGTTCTATGTAAGTTTTATACAGAGATGGGAACATCATATTCTTTAAAAGTTTAATGATTGGATTGCTCTTCTTTCTTTCCCCCTAAACAAGGCATTGATACGATTCACAAAAGCAACCATAATTGTGGCATTTATACGCATTTCCTAACGTCCCATGCTAACCATATCTATGCTGATTGGTGTTCATGCGGAAACTAGACTAACTTTTGATGCTTATACTTGCTTTTAAAATGGCATTCTTTGGATTGCTGTAAAACCGAAGCTTGGAATATTTGCATAAAGATCTCATGTAACTGTTTGTCAAATGCAGCTTACCTCTTCCCAAGCAGTATAAATCCTGAAATTCTTGAAGGCCTACTTGCGGCAGGTTGTCATAATAATAATAATATGATATAATCTTTTTAATGATAAAGTAAGAATTTCATTAAATTTCTCTTTGTTACTAATTTATGCAGTTGGTGGTGTACTGGCATTTCTCACTTTACATGAAATGCTGCCTCTAGCATTTGACTATGCAGGCCAGAAACAAGCCGCCAAAGCAGTTTTCCTTGGCATGGCTTTCATGTCAGCAAGGTTAGTAACCAAAAGATTCCTCTACCCCGCTTGCTCCTATAGGTTAGAATATTATAGTTTTTAACCCATCACTTTAAATTGACCATTAAGATGAGAAGAAAATGAAGCTTCATACTTGAGCCACAGTTTAATTTCCATTCTGTAGTGCCTTGTTGTAAAGGGCATATCGACCTCTCAACGATGGATAGAGCTTAACGTGAATTGCTAGAAAACCAGACTTAAATTGCTTTTATTGACTGGGGATGGTCCTTAACATATTGTAGTTGTAACAATAATTCTTCTCCTACTTGCTGTATTCATTTATCTGTTTTAATTTAGCTCGCAACACTGAAAATTTTTCTGTTGTTTTTGCAGCTTGTATTTTCTTGAAACCAGCTTGCCAAAGGAGATGAGCTCGTAATTAATTGTTGCTGGCCACAATACATGCTTTGTACATTCCAGAAATTTGGCAGGTTCTTCTCTAGCCAATGTGTAAAAGTTGTAACTGTACAGTTAATTTAAAGAAATAAAAATGTAGATATTATACCTACCACTCTGTTGCATATTCACCTCTTAAAGCATACAGTAGTGTTTCTTAAACTTTCTTCTGCACTCTATGGTGGGATTGAAAGCGAATGTTCTGACACATTTTCGTGTTGGTAATGGTATATATACAACCCATGGTTGAGCTTGCTGATTATAGCCTAATGCCATATGAAGAACAGCAGCACATACCATTATGTTTTGTTGTCAAAGGAAGAATGCAAGTAATGTTACACACACACACACACACACACATCTACTTTCCATACTGAAGCATCACCACCTAATACAAAATTAGTCGAATAATTTGAATTACTTTTAATGAAGGAAGCCTGATCTTATGGATTGTAGATTTCATGTGTGTGTGTGTGTGTGTGTAGAGAGAGAGAGAGAGAGAGGAAGAAAAATGAGCACTGATATTGGTTAACATCTTGCATGATCCCTTGATAGACTATTATAACTCTGAGACGCTTCATTGTTTAGGAAAGGTAATGTAAGTCAAGTTTGCAACTGAAAGGACAAGCACTTATAAGCATCTTATTGCATTACAAGTTAAATTGATGCATTTTTTAACAGATGCTCAAAGTTAAACAGTTCATGCGTCATTTACACCACCGTGTATCCTAATGTCAGGCTTCTATCTGGAAAAAAGCTGGTTGATATTATACGCTCGAACTTGATTCAAGCTGCGCATGCTATTTTAGTACTTGAAGGATAGTGAAAGACCATAATTTAGGGAACTGCGACATATTGGACTCCTTGTCAATATATCTGTCGCCTTTATAGCTACCAAAAATTGCTTCTTGTTCCTTTTTTCCCCTTTCCTTTGGAATGTGCGGCGTAATGGACTCCTTATCAATATATCTTTGGCCTTTGCTTTGACATGACTGTGGTCTTATAATTAATTCCTAATTTCAAAATATCTGTGTTCTTAATTTTTATTCCTGCTGACTTCGCATCCTACTTAACAAGTTTAATGTTTTAAGTTTCTGCTTAAGGGGGGATCTGAAGGATTGTAAATGCATGCGATTTCATGGTAATTTGGATTTTTTCAGGCATTTGTCACTTTGATAAAGTTTATAAGCCGATTTGCAAAATCTTCGAATAATGTAGACGAGATGACTTAGAGTCCTCCATAGTTGACAATTAAACTTTTTTGCACAATTACAGGCACCAAGGTCATTATCATTGTCATTGTTACTTCAAGCCTTCTATCAAAATAGGTTATACATGGAGTCGTCTATTCATTGATTGCTGCAAATTCATTTGTACAAATTCGAAATCTTGTGCATTTACACTCATTAGTCTTTAGATCAAGGAATACTTTGATAGAGACATATGAAAGCCATCTTCACCGAAACTTATATCTATTTTATTGATAACAAGTTTGAGCACCTGTAGCTTAAGATCTTTTGTACCGACAGAAGAAATTGCCTGCACACCAAGGGACTTCTAGGCACCCACGACTTTCTTTTAAGGTATGATCTCAGCTTTGATAATGTAAGATTCGGTTGTGGTTGAGATCTTGATTAATGGCTTCGGTATACAAATTAGTGATATATGACGATATAGTTTGCATTTAAAGATGAATCATCCCTAAAGTCTTGGCAGTCCTTCGCTTACTTAATCGGGATTAAAGAGTTTCTGGTTCTCGGTGGAAAATCAAGGCATTCAAGGTATGGGGTTTCTTTCAAACATTGATTTATCCTCCATTATCTCTCAGCATTCCTTTTCTATTGAATTATATCTTTGATATATGATGACTATAAATGTCCTCCATTAAAGTAAAAGGAGGGAGATGAAGTCTTACATCAACTAAAGAAGAAATAATCACTACATTTTATCGAACTTTATCGGGAAGGGGGTATCTTTTTGTTAACATTTACATCAACCTATAAACTCTAGGTTATGGACCTTTCAAGTAAATAAAACTATAGCCACTCCAACAATCCAACAAAGTCTTTTATAGGTATGGGCACTAGAATTGGAGACGTCCCTTCTTTTTCTAATTGTTAGTGAAGGCATTGCAAGGTTATTTTCCTCCCCATTCATAGTAATCATTGCTTTCCTGTTGAGTGCTACCAAAAGGATATGTGACATTAACTTCAGAATTTAACCTGTCTCTCTTCTGGTACAGTCACAAACTATAAAAATCAATGCAAACTGATTGCTATTATGTCACCATCTTTCCTTGCGTTCCTTTAATTTTTTTTATTTTCCGATCACCATTTCATCCTAAAGTGATGGCAAAAATTTTGGCTGAATTGGGTGATATAAAAGTATGAATACTGCATGGATGCTGATTGTATTTGTTCAGGAAGATTATATTCTAGTTAGGACCAAAGATGCACATTTTTTTTTGGGGGGGGGGGGGGAGGGGGGGCGATGAAAGATCTTCGATAAAGCCTGTTATACATCATCAAAACATTCCCTACCAAAATGTGCTCTGCTATGGAGAAAGAATCCACGAAAGGTTTGATGATATTTTATACTCGGCCGAGAACCTGAAGTCAACCTTTTTCTTTAAAACAATGGAAAAGATGAGGCCTATGGTAATCCTCCGTAATAATCCTACATCATCGGTTGGCATTAGGGAAATCCTTTTTGAGAAACGAGAACTATGTTCAACTCATAGATAGAAATGCAAAATTCATATCACATCTTGAAGTAAATAAAGATTTGTTGTTGTTTTTTCCTTCTCATTTTTGCACAAAGGATATAAAACAGTGAACCAATAGAGAGTTCAGTGAATCCAAGCTGAAACAAATCGTACGTGTAATGCGTTTGATAGTGAGAGTTCATGTTAGGCTCTTAAGGTCAATCTTTCATGCTTGACTTTGACCAGTCCCCTTAGTAAGCCCTAGGCTATCAAATTGGAAGAGGCATCCAATGCTAAGCTGCCACCTGGCTTGTTCATCATCCTTAGGTTTATTTCCTAGGTCTAACCCAAGTACAAGGATAGCCTGCATGCAACTATTTAGAGTTTGCAGTTCCAAATCTCTTTGCCTAAAAAGTACATTTTGGCTTAGCTTGCAATGTCTTGGAGGTGAAATTTACTTGGAAATATAGATTTTTCAGTAGGAAAATATAATGATATCAATCTTTATAAGGGGTTTTTGCATTTTGTATGGGACTGTTTGGATTGAACAATAGTCTCAGTGTCGCACGCACAAAAAAGATAAAATAATTTCACCGTTCCTCTGTTCATCCTTGATAATAAGAACAAAAACCTTTCATCGTTTTTTAAAGAATAAAATGTATTCTAAATTACATATATTAAATTGAGTGGTGTCTGATTTTCAATTTATCAATCATTGTTAACTTATCATATTAGTTTTGGTATAGGAGAAATGATGGCAGGTAGTTTTTGTGAAAAGCCATCCTGTATTTTTAACATTTATAAGTAAATACTTTGAGTTACATTTTGATTTACACCTTATAAAGTGCTTAAATACTAACAAGTTATCAATCCAATTCGTTCATTATTTCCTATCTCTGTTCCCTTGCCCCTCAGCAATAAGCTTGGAAGTTTTCAATTTTTGGAGTTAGCTATGGTTTTAAATGTGTTCCTATGTGCAAACAGTCAATTTAATAGGACCTCAAAGTTGACCAGGGCCTGTTAGCTCGTACAAAGAGATTAGTGTCGTTTACTTTTCAAATCCAGGCCTTTGCTAGTCATAAAGTCGTGCAATGTAAATAAACCCTTGATCCTTGAGCATTATTCCAATACTAATAGGATTATTGCAGTGAACGTCAAGAAATGGCTTTTCCCATGTCCTGTGAGGAAAATTTTTCTAATTCTTTTGTCACTGTCTGTCTCAACTTTTTCGTTTTATCTTTTGTTTTTGTTCCCCTCTTTCTTGAATCCCAAACACTGTGCCTACAATGAAATCTAACTATATTTTAAGCATGTCGTGAAAGATAAGATTTAAAAGGAATATGTATAAATTAATAAATGTCGATAGAGATATGTATATTTTTCCGTTTGAAATTCCTATGTGCATGTATGACCTATCACTGTCCCCTTCCCTTTTTTTAAGGGAAGGGGGTGATATGGCTTTAGGATTTAGAATTAATTGAAGAAATTTTATTAAATTTGACTTTCTTTTCATCTTCTCTCCTTGGTGTTTAATCTTTAATTACTCCTACACATTGTTCTCAGTAATTAGTGACATGGTCAAATTATATTTTCTCAAAATTTGTAATCAAAATTTGTAAGTGCATGTGCTATTTTGTTTTACATGGGTCTTTTGGGATAATCAAAAGGAATATAAGAATCTCTCAATAGTCATCTTTAACAGTGATTTAGAATTAAGAGGCCCATCTTAATTATTGTGTCCCAACCAGTTGACATTGACCATTCTCTTACCGAAGTTCAATTCATTACGTAAATCGATCGAACTTAGATTTGTTCATATTTATAACCAATATTGAACAGCATCATATCTATATTCTTATTCAAAGAGAAAAGATTTGCTACTTTTCTGATGTTCACGGTAATTTTTGATAACCGTGTCGATCACATCGATAATTAAAGATTAAATATATCTTTATATATTAGATTTCACTTCCATAGTTCTTAATTATGCTGGAAGCTAATATAGCTATAAGACCTTTTTATATATGTACATACCAATTAAAAATAATGTACTATTTTGTTCTAGATATGAAATTACAGTACAACAGATAAGAGATTTGGTCACGGTTCAAACCGTGACCAAAACAAGATATAATCACGGTTTTAACTGTGACACAACCGTTGCCATAAATCCTGTCACCATAGGTATTGTCACGATTAAAACTGTGACCATATTTTGTTTTGGTCATGGTTAAAACCGTGACCATATAGGCGCGCTATCCAAATGAGTTCAGATTTCTGAAAGAAATCAGCATGGGCCCACAATATAGTAACGGTTGTAACCGTTACAAATGATAAAGTATGGTCACGGTCTAAACCATGACCAAAACTTCTATCGTTATGAAAAACTAACCGATATTTGATTTATCTCTCAGGTATCAGACAAATGGTAACGGTTGAAACCGTTATTTAATATATATTGTCACGGTTAAAATCATGACTTTGTTTTATGTATTTCTTAAAACTGGAATCGTCGCGTCCCACGCGCGCTGCTTTCATTTACAAATATCACGTAATTATAATATAATCAAATCCCACGGAATTATAAACAAAATATAATAATCAAGAATTACGCAATTATAAACAAAATATAATAATCAAGAATTAATATGAATTGAATCGCACGCAGTTATAATCAAAATATATAAACAAAATATATATTCAAGTAAACATAAACAATAAATACAAAAAAAAGTCTATGTCAATAAATCGACAAATTATAAATCTAATCTAAGGTCGTCGGGACAATTCATCTCTATAGTCCTGTGATCTGAACATACTCCCAAACCCGTCTCGTATGGCCTACAGGATGGTCTCCGCAGTCATCTGTGACAGCTCCTGGTCCTGCGGCGTAAGCCTCTGCAGTTGCGTCTGCTGCTACGCCATCTGATCGCAGAGTGTACGGATCTCCTCCTGCGACGCAGCTGCCGTATCTTCCCGCATCTGGGCCTCGGTGTAGTCGTGGATAATGGCATGCCTGGCATCAAGTCGGTGGAGTCCGGGACCAACCCCACGCTCGTACTCACCAAGATGCCCGCTGGATAACGAAACCATAACAGGGACAACGGCGATAATCAGGTCGGCGATGCCAAGTCCTAAGGCGTCCGTCCTCTCCTTGAATTGTGTCTGTAAAGAATACACACATATGTGTTAACTTAAAATACAGAATCAACTTGATTATAAGAAACTTACCATGTACTTGCTCGTGCCCTTGTGTAACGCAGTCAATCCCTTGGCAACAGTATAGGTGGCGGGATCTTTCTGTATCTGCGATAATCTAGGGCATGAAAATTTAATAGGAGTTCAATGTAGAGAAGAATGATAATGAATTAAGGTTTGACTTTTGTTGTGCGCGCACGCACGTGTATTTGTGTGTGTGTGTGTGTCTTTGTTTGATTATGCGTGTGTGTATGTGTATGTGTGTCACCTACACAAACACACATACACACACACAAACAAGGCACATATTACTCACGGATTTTTATAAGTAATTTGCGATAATAGTTAACATATAAAATTAAGCTTCGAAATACTCACGAGCTTCCACTGTGCATTGGCCTGTGCGTGCTTCCCTTGGTTCGGGACAACGCGGTTGAACACGCCGTTGTTCCGGTTCTGCTTGTTGCGAACCGATACAATCTTGCAAATATAAAGAAGATTATATTATATTTCAAAATATGATTTAATTTTATATTGTTATAATCTTAAAAATTAAATTCATATCTGAACATTCCTGTGCTCATAATACACGAACAACAGCGGCCAATCCTCTCTCGGGACATCCCGCGGTATGGGATCCATTATCTCTCTCCGCTTCTCCTCAGTCGTCGCGAGGCAGAGATAGTAATATCCTTCTTTACTTTATTTTAGCGTCTTCTCTTGATACCCTGACATTGCGGTACGACCCAGGTAAGGACGCAATATGGATCGAACGGCATATGCACGCCATCCTCGTCGGGCTCGCCGATGAATCTATAATGTCCTGAGGTCTGAAATTTCAAAATTATATATATAAAGACGATTGAAATTTAAATGTATAAAAGAATATGTGATACCATGGCCGACACAAAAAAATTCTGAACATTGGCGGTCTGGCGGTGCTTCCACCTAAGATGGAGCGGGTACTTATAGTAAGTACGAATCTCCGCTCCTATGTAATCCCCCTATTTGGTTGAGTAAGGACCAACAAGCTGACCATAATTGTTCCACATCAGCGTTCATGGCGCAACACCTTTTGGTGGCCTGGAGCATTCAGGTCCAGTAGGTTCCTCGTCCTCGCAGCGCTGGAGTCTGCAAAAGATAGATATACAGACATAATATTATAATATTCAAAGTATGTATATAGCATTTGACAAATTTAAATTACAATCGTTATTTAAAATTAATAAGCAATAACGATTATACATGCCGTACCTAGCGTGACGCTAGAACCGGTGACAAACGCCATCCCTCCAATGATATGTGAATGTACAAACAATAAACTATTAGATGATTCAATATAATTAATTTAATAGATAACTAAAAATTCAATAGATATCTATATACCATGTGCATGAGTGACTAGGGTAGGAGAATCTGCTACCACGCTAATAGGTGTAGATGGAGTTGCTGCAGCTGTTGTGACTGTTGGGGCGCTAGTACGAAGGGCTGCTGCAGCTGCTGTGGCTACCGGGGCATTAGTATGGGGGGTGCGTGACGGTATAAGCGTTGCTGCTGCTGCAGCTACTGAGCTCTGGCCAATCTCATCTAGATATTTTTTCTTATGACGTTTAAAGCCTGAACATGCACCTGCCATCATACCCTATATATTTTTCCAAATATTAAACAATTACTGATAATCATTAAACAATTTAAAACAATTAGTTCAATTTCATTACCTAACACGTTTTTGATACATTAGCTGAACATTCGTTAGGTGGATTATCGAAATCTTAATCTGTGACAATCAATTGGTCGATATCACATCTTACTAACGTATTGATGGACGGCGTAGAATAGTTTGGTCAATAGAAGGACTGAGATATGTTATCGCATCTTTCTCGCCACTCTCATCTTTAGAGTCATTCAACGTCGGCACATTATAATAATCTATCGGTTTCCAACGACAAACCACACTCCAGTCAAGTTTCTTCAAGTCCCGAGAATAATATATTTGTGTTGCCATTGAGGGAAAGATAAAGTTATCGTATTTATAGGCTGTCTGTTTGGTGTTTACCAAAGTAAGTTTGTATTCATCAATCTTCATACCCCGTTCAGACTTGGTATCATACCATCTGCATTGGAATATAAAAAAGGGGACAGCCTTATACATGTATGAGACCGCTATAACTTCCTCAAGAATGCCATAGTAAGGATTTACTCTGTCATCGGTGGTTGCGAAGTCGCTATTTTGTATAGTTCTAATACGTTCCGTCCTTTCGATCTAAAATTTGTAGCTGGAAACCCCGTACCCGTTGTAAAATGTAGTTGTAATCGTTGGACCGATTAAAAGATCTTGAACCTCTCTATTAATATGCTCTCCACGATTTATTTGTTCATCTACTTCTTGCATACACCAAGCGGCGAAAGTGCGTCTCTGTTCTTTGTAACAACCATAATTTTTCTATACACTTTTCTATACAATTTTTTTTCAAAATCCATAAAGGAGTATTTTAACCTGAGCACAATATATAAGTAATTATTTTGTTTTTTAAACAACTCCAATTTTTGTATACATAAAATTGATCTAAATTTGAAATATACTTAGGGTATTTAATGTTGTTGTTACCACTTTAAGTATTTATTTTCCCACAATAATTACAAGAAGGAGCTTGTAGCTCATTGGTAACACCTTGCACTGCTGCACCAAGCCACCAGAGTTCAAATCCCCTGCCCCACATTATTTTTGTATTTATTTTGTTTAAAATTCTTAGGAAGCCCAACAGTCTACACGCCATAACTCCCAAAAGTTGAACTAAACATAAAAAACTAAATATACCAGTGTCTTAACCCGGAGACCCCCCACCTACCCACGCCCCGACTCGGCCGAGTCGGCCGGCGGACCGGCCGAGTCCCCAACACAAAAAGTCCGTCTTATTGTATTCCCTAACCCCCTGCACACACCATTTATTTGGATCGGTATCCGAATCTTAAATATCCCCCATTTACTACAATTTTTAATGAATTTCTATATTTTTTATAATTTTTTTTATTAAAAACCTTTCACCTACCCTACCCTACTCTATCCTATAAATACACCCCCTACCCTCTCATTCCAAAACCCTAGGCTCACACTCTCAAAAATTTTCCAAGAAGTGTGTACTTTGAAAATAAGTTCGCAGCGAAACTCCGACGAAATTCCGACGGGAATTCCGGCGACGTTTTTAGAAACAACCGGCGACGAAACAACGCCTCGGCAACTCCCTTAGTTCCTCCTACACTCCTTCGCCTAATCGAAACCCATAAGTCCCATTTTATCCCCCTTTCTATTTCTCTAAAATACGAAATTACGAAACCCGACGGAATCGGAACAAATCCGATTTCCGATTCGGTTTTCTATAAAATTTCACTTCTCACCAATTCAATCATGCTTAAACATCTTTATGTTGACTATTAAACATTTAACAATCAATTTGAATAAGTTTCATCACATGAAATGATAGCCTTTCCAATTTATCGTATTTTTCACTTTAATACCACAATGTTTCAATTTCACATTTAACCCCTTAACTTTGCTATACATTTAAAGTAGGGTACGAGGTAATGACCTATCTCCACACACACGCAAATACAACCCTAAACGACATCATCAAAAACTTAGAATACGATAAAACAATACTTTCATTTAAATACCATATTCTTAATAAAATCATTTCTAAAAGTTTAGCTTTGATACACTTTTAAATAAATACCTCTTATTAGGAGAACATGATAAGTTGTGGATATCGATCGTTTATCTAAACCTGACTTTGTGGTGTCTAGGCTAGGCAAGTGAGAAAAGGTAACTTTAAAAGGCCCGTCTCACGGTGATTCGTGAGCGGATCCCTCCTTTCCTCATTTGTACTTACCTGGCCACAATTGGCGGTGAAGAGGCGATTTGAGGCTTCTGACGACTTGTCGTTTAAACCATTTAGAAATAGGCTAGTTGACTTGGGAAACCTTAGAATCTAAAATACGGAAAATTTACACCTTTGCAAATAAATACCTTTTACTTTATAAAACCGTTTTCTAAAGGATTAGTATTTTACAATCTTTGCAAAGCGACGCTACAACCCATTTTTGGGGAACCCGTTCGGGATTGTGCGGTTTATCGCGCACCCTCGGGCTAATAGTGCGAGATTCAGACCTCCGCAGGGAGCATTCGGTCTCGAAAGGTTTAAAATACGACATCTTAAGAAAATGAGATTTTTGGAATATAAAATATTTATTAAAATTATTTTTGTATAAATATATGTATATTTATCATTTAAATATCTATTTTATTATAATATAAGTATTCCACCTTTTTCTAAAAAATCACAAGAATAAATTTTACACTAAAATACCATGAACTTTAAAATAATCAATATTACAGATAAATACCCTTATTTATAAAACTAGGATATTTTCACTAGAAATGTCACAACATACAATCCACCCTCATTACAACTCTAAAGATGAACAATAAATACTTGAGGTGTATTTTGAAAAATATATAAAGGTATTTTTATATAAAACCCCTTCAAGTTTATAAATTACCCTAAGGACCCTAGCAATTATAAGACTTCGATTCACATTTCTGATTGTCTGATTCGGATTTGAGTCTTATTAATCTGACTTGAATATGATTCAAGTCAATCTATAATCTACAATATTCCAATTCAATATGAACACATGAATCCATGAATACAATTATCAATTTATATAACTTGACTGAATCGAACCATGAATATATATTCTTTTTACATGATTCTCAGTATTCCATTTACATGACTCTACGGTTACAACCGTTTCCTGATATCATGGTTTCGGTCAGCCAGTCAATCAAAATTACAATCAATACAATTTACAAGATAACAATACAAATAAGACATCGCGGGGTTTAAGGGGTAGATTGGTACGGAATGTGTTAAAGGTGGCACGAGACGGTAAGATTAAGACACCTAACATGAATCCAATTGCTGTTGTACCGTGGCATAAACGGTTCCTTGAGTTTCTGATACCTTAGTCTCCGGGGCAAGTGAGACTCCTCTCGTATACGCTGGCATCCTTCTATACCAAGCTACAAACAACAGCGTTAACACAATACTACAACAATATAACAATATAATACAACTGTAAAAACTACTCTCTCCATCCCTCTTACTCTCTGTCTATTCTATTTCTCCCTTATCTTTGGGACTTACCGAGCGACCTGTTCGCTGACGACATTCTATTTCTTTCTTCTTTGAATGTCGTCAGGTGATTCAGACCCGGCAGAGATCGAGCCATCTGTAGAAGACTTGGAGCGGTTTGCCGAAGATCCAGCATTTTAGTTTCATTGTACACTTATCCTCTCTGTACTTTTCATTTCCTGTTATGCCACTGTTTAGGCATCTTTTATTTCAGTTGTATTTCCTTTCATGTATTGTACAAAGAATGTTAATGAATAAAAGTTGTTGTTCTTTTTATTTCTTGTCTCTTGTGTATTTATTTTATATTGCTTAGATACGCTTAGCGTATGTACTTCCGAGTATATACGTAGCAGAGCTCGTCGCGTCCCCTTCGCTGTACACTAGGAAGCGGGGCGTGACATTCTTCTTCGATTCCATCATCTTACCACATTCTAGGATTCGTTCTTTTGAGTATAGTTTTGTGCGCTCTATTCGTTAATTTACAGTTATATCAGTTAGATTATATTTAATTTCAAACGTTTAAATGGATGAAATTAGAAAAACTTAATCTTCATAGGTAGCAAAATATTCGATGTTTAGCAAGATGTACGCATGTACAGCACCGCCAATGAGATTGTAAGATATGCTTTTCAGTTTTCCTATTCCAATTGGACCGTAAGGCGTTATATCTTTGTTTAGTGTCTTTCTGAATGTGATATTGTAATAATCTTTCCATTTTTACAGTTTGTCGTTACTAGACAATGGTTTAGGAGGCCTATCGGTTTCCATTTTACCGTTGAACAATTCTTCATTCCTTCTGAGTCTGTGAGCTATAGGTATAAAATATCAGTGACCCATATACGACTCTTTCCCGGTAAACTTCAAGCGTATGTTGCTCGTGTTAATATGACAATAAGGGCACGCAAGCTTACCTTGAGTTGTTCACCCTGAAAGCATGCCGTAGGCAGGAAAAATATTAATTGTCCACAACAAAACAGCACGCATCTGGAAAAAAAATGTTTATCATATGCATCAAAAGTATTTACGCCAGTTTCCCACGGCAACTTTAATTTATCGGTTAAGGGTTGAAAGTACACGTCGATGTGTTTCTCAGGCGACGATGGACTGTCGATTAAAAGCGTCATCGTAAAATAAGATTGTGTCATAACCCTTTATGGCGGCAGGTTGTATATAGTCACCACAACGGGCCAAATACTGTAAGTGCGCCTGCCGCGAACTATCCCAAATGGACTGAAACTGTCACTCGTAAGTCCCAGCCTCACGTTACGAGAGTCTGCGCTAAACGAAGGATGTTTTTCATCTGAAATTTTCCATGACATTGAATCTCTGGGATGGCTTATTTTTCCCTTCTCACAAGGCGCTTTATGGTGCCACTGCATTTCAGACGTCGTCTCCTCACACATAAATAACTACTGCAGTCTCAGTATTAGTGGAAAATGACGAAGAATCTTCACGGGCACATTGCTGGAATGAGAGTCTTTCTTAGGCTTGAATCGATCATTCCCGTACACGAAGCAGTTTCTGAGTGTGGTATGTTCAATCTGGAACAAAACACGGTCATTCTGGCATGCATGGATCTTCTCACACTATAAGCAGATGTTTGTGATTATCTTTTGCGCCGCGTACCAGTTCGGTGATATTTCGTTTCTTTCGGGGAAAACTTCCTTCAGCAATGCTAAGAGATCGGTGAAAGGCCGATCATTCCATCTGTTATTACACTTGATCTGAAAGAGACGTACGAAGGACAGTTTTGAAAACCCTTCGCAATTTGGATATAGTAAGATTCTTGAGTCAGCCTTGTACTTTTCCATAACGAGAGTCCTGTTGGGGTCGAAATTTACATCCCGGTTGACCAAGTCAAAATCAAAGTCAACCCCAAGCCAAGTGGGCCCAAGCCCAGGTCAAGTGGGCCAATGCCCGGGTCGAGCCCAAACACGAAGCGTCCGGCCTCCCGCCATGCCAAAATAAATTTTTTATAATAAATAATTTTGGTGTATTTCCTTTTTTTGTATTTTGGAATAAATGTAAGAAAAATGGGCATAAAGCCAAATTTTTGTAAAACCCATGGCTTATGTGCAAAAAAAAATAGCACATGAGGTATGAGATGGGGAAAATGCCATTTTTGTAAAGCCCTAGGGGCTATATGTAAAATGTATAGCCTATAAAAGCAAAGATAATGAAAATAACTCAACAACTTTTTTCTCTCTCCCAAAAAGAATCTAGATCTGTGATCTTTCTCCTTCCTCAAGGTTCTAAAATCTTCTTCTTTGGAATTAAATCAAGAGTTTAACTCTTCCTTTTCTCAAAAATAAATAATTCCCCACCACAGAACCCACGAAGGGGAGCTCGGATCTCCAATCAGATCTTAAAAAGGGGAGACTTTTAAGTCTTCCCCCCTTTTCTCCAAGATCCCGCCGATCAAGAGGAGGAAGAAGGAGACCCATCTCCAAAAATCTAACTTTGGACAGATCCAAGGCTCAAAAGACGAGCCAAAGATTCTTAGGAGTTTAACTCCATAAATTAAATTGTTGTTAGGAGTTCAACTTCCCAACCTAGGGACTAGAACCCTTCCCGTGGGTGTTTCCCGCGGTCACGTGTGCGCCACGTGACCCCCGGGCGCTAAGGCGCCCATCGGTCACGTGTGCCCACGTGACCCAGGGACGCCAAGGCGCCCATCGGTCACGTGTGCCCACGTGACCCAGGGACGCCAAGGCGCCCATCGGTCACGTGTGCCCACGTGATCCCGGGACGCCAAGGCGCCCATCGGTCACGTGTGCCCACGTGACCCCGGGGGCCAAGGCGCCCAATGGTCACGTGCCCGCACGTGACCCCGAACACCATGCGCCCATGTACTATGCACGCGTCTTTGAGACGCTTTCCTTATTTTTTATGTACACTCCACACTAAATATATTTCCCCCATTAGAAAAAATTTCTAACGGGGCACTGCCCCGCACCCTACAAGGGGGCTGCTAGCCCCCTTGACCCCCAGCCCGCTATCCGGGTAGCAGGACCCCCGTAAAAACTCTGCGAGGCCCCCGATATGTCCCAAACCCCTTTAAAACACAACACACGCACACTGCACATTGAGTTCGCATGACTGGTTTAACCCGTCAATCGGAGGTTCCCTCGCCCCAAAGGCGGGGGGTAATTAACGGCAGCTTAGTCCGCGGCTGCCGGAGATTCGGATCCCCACAATCAATAAACCCCAGCCTACCCTAGGCAGGGGGAATCTGTAATGCGCCCGACAAGCGCGCACGTATTCCCATCTCAATAGGGTGACGAAAAACATCCTGCAGATTCTGGCACGCCCGGTGGGACCTTTCTCTCCTCCCATATCTCGGGTCAAGTGTTCATGCGAACTCATTTAACATATATGCCGATATTTGTACTGAAATAATGTTTTTTTCGTGCAGCAATCAACTTTCAACGATAATGTCTCCCAAGACGAATTCAATTTCTGATGCGACCCCGATTCCGTGTGTGGTCAATATCAATGCTCGTGTGGTTCTCCCCGCAAGCCTCAGTCGACAGTGGGAGGAATTGCTCCGCCAGTTTGGTTCCGTCATCATCTACCCTGCCGGAAGCGCTCATCTGGCAGAAATCCCGGCAAAATAGGTGGCCAAGCCGGTCTCAAGGGGCAATAGGCCGAATGTTGTGATCACTAAGACACCACAACCGAAACTTAAGACGGTGCCTGAACGACTTTCTGGTGCTCCAGCTGAGGGCAAGACTTCCGGTACAAAGGGCAACATCAAACGTTGCGGACGAGCTCAGGCGATGACTCCAACAAATGCACAATCAGGCGTATCTCCAAAGCCCTCCATCGCCCGATCTACGGCGGCTTCCCAAAGAGCCGTAACCAGCCAAGTGCTCAAAACAGAAATGCTGAGACTGAAGCGGCTCAGGTATCGAGCCAATAAGAGGGCTAGGACTCCGGCCAGGTGGAATCTTGTGAGGTTCCAAGAGCAGGGTTACTCCGCGACGATGGCTGAGTCGGCCGTATAAATCAGCAATTCCTTCGAACCTCTGAAGTGGGTTCAGAAAAATGCCATGACCGCCAGAATCAAGAAGACAACGGTCCGAACGTCGCTATAAAGAGGCGTGTCCCGACCCCAACAGAAAAAGTATGACACTGTCTCTTCAAGAGTTTATCAGGCGCTATGTGCCGCGCGAAAACAGCGGGGCAAAACCAAAAAAAGGAGCGTCAGCACCATTTAAAAATCCGGCCAGGCCAGCCGCCTTCAGTCGACTTCCCGTTACCGAAACAGGAGGGTCAAGACAGCGATCCGTGAAATCAGCCGCCGATAATAAAATGACGGCTGGATATGTTATCCATACGGTCTATATGGCGGGTGGGCGTCCCAACGACAACTTGCGCAGCAAAAGCAAGGATGGGGCCACCACATCCCAAGCCCAATCTGGCTTGAATGTGGTTGCTGCTTCTCAAGATCAGCCGCCTCCACTGGATGAGGAAAACCCTCTCGATGAGGATGATAGGCAGAAAGACCCCTCAGTCCATGCAGAGTCAAGCTCGGACAGCGAGCAAGAGCCGACTTTCCGCCCCAGGACCGCGGAGCAAGAGCTGCTTCAAGAGCTTCGAAAACAGCTCAGGAGCAAAGATAAAGAGATGGCCAAGCTCTATTCGAAGATTGACGACCTAACGAACGTTGTGATGCAGCTTACGGCTCAAATTGCTCGGGCGCCTCCCAATCAAGCACAAGTCGCTACTCATGAGCCGGATGATGACAATCTGAAGTGGCCGATGCCTGTCCCTTTGGGTCTAAGATTAGTCGAGCCGCACGAAAGCTGGCCACGTTCCGCTTCTGGGGACGCCTTGGCCCCAGATAACACTATCACGCTAACACAAGATCGGATACTGGATTTCGTCACTAGCAAGGTTAAAACATTGGTGGCCGAAGCTGAAGCTCAAAAAGAAATTGGCAGTAGTGGGCGACCATACCCCGCACAGTACGATCTGATCGAGTTCCCGAGCGGCTACGTTATTCCTAAGTTCGGAAGATTTGACGAGACGGGAAATGCAAATCAACACGTCGCCCACTTTAAAGTATCGTGCGGAAATACAAGGGGCAATGATGCGCTCCTTCTTCGTCAGTTTGTCAACAGCATGACCGGTGTCGCCTTCGACTGGTACGCGAGAATGCCAGACAGGTCCATCACTACCTTTGCCCAAATGGAGTCTCTGTTTCGGCAAAGGTTCATGAGTGTCAGTGATAAAATCTCCATTGCTGACCTTATGAGGACCAAGCCGGGGAAGAATGAAAACAACACCGACTTTATCGCCCGATGGCATAATCTCACAGTTAAGTGCGAAGCGCCGCTGGAGCAGGACCAGTCCATCGGCCTTCTCATTGGGAACCTCAGCAATTGGATGGTCCTATTCTTGTGTATAGCAGGCCTCAAGACGTTTCAAGAGCTAACCAAGAAAGTACAAATGCTGGAACGCTCGAAGTAAGAGTCTACCCCGGACTCTCAGAGAGGCAAGACATGGAAAAGCAAGCGAGACGAAAACCGTAGAAGCGGGAGTTCCAGCAACACCAATGTCTTCAATGCTTCCGACAATGAAGACAAGCGAAGGGCAGGCGATTCCAAAACCAACCGGTCTCGAAAGCCATTGCTGGGAGGAGAAGGGCCTTCCCTAGAGGAGAAAAAGAACAAGGTTTACTCTTGCAGAAGGGACAAGGTCCGTAAGATATTTAAAGATGCCTTGAACAACGGTCTACAATTGCCGGAGTCGAAAAGACCTCAAGAAGCCAAAATGACCGACAATCCCCTGTTTTGCCCGTACCACCGAGTAGTGAGCCATGCGATCGAGGATTGCTATATCTTCAAGGACTGGGTCGAGAAGCAGTACAAGGCTGGAGAGATCGATCTGTCCAAAAGTGTGTTGGTGAACAATCAAGTTGCAACCACCAACTTTATACAGACAGGAGCTGAAGCCTTCTGGGAGCAGACAGCCGAACCCGCAGCCCTAAGAAATGAAACGGACTCACCGCGGCCTCCGTAGAGTACGCACATATCTAATAAGACGAAGAAGATGATAAAGCTACTTCGGAAAGAGCCCAGGACGGATTGGGAAAGGCAGAAGCCTACCATTCCAGCTGCCAATGCGGCTCCATCATGCTCAAAATCCAAAAAGCTCAAAAAGAAGAAAAGTGCAGCTCGGCGCGAAAAAGATTCTGCAGGGAGATCGACCATTCAAAAATATATCGATTCTCTCGAAGACTATGAACATAATGAAAGAACTCTGATTCAATTGGAGGAGTTCCTCCCTATAGAAGCGGCTGAAATTCTAGAGGAGCTAGATGAAGACTCCAATGAAGAGATCTCTATAGTGACCTGCTACGCCATCCATCTTGGCAGCGACTCTGAAGAGGAGCTATGTTTTCCCAAAGAGGACGAGGAGCTCGCCACAAAGGCCAACCAAATCTAGCTCAGAAGCGGCAGGGCTCTACCGCCGAATCAGGGCAACGCCCCAAAAGGAAAGGAAAAGCAGGTGGCTAATGAGGAAGATGGCAGAGAACCGGCTAATGAAAACTCAAGTCCTTCCTCAGTGGACTATAATGTCTTGGCTCATCTCCGGAAGCTTCCGTCTCTCTTGAGCATCTACGATGCCTTGGTCCTATCTAAGGAGCTTATAGATGTTCTCATTCACGCTCTACAAAACCTGAGCGGTATCAGGCTCGCTTTGCGGAAATTAATATGAAAGAAGCCCAGTACACTTTGCATGCCACCGCAGTCACGTTTAAGGACGAGGACTTGCTACTGGGAACAGCTGAGCATAATCGGCCGCTTTACGTGACAGGGTACAGCGACGGAGACCAGATTAATCGCATATTGATTGATCCGGGGTCCTCAGTGAACATCATAAACTTGCGGACTCTGAAGAGTTTGTCAATGGACGTCTGACACCTATCAAAGGAAAGGATTGTCATTCAAGGCTTTAATCAAAACTGCCAGCAAGTTCTGGGGTCTATAGCTTTGCCAATCAAATTTGGGGATCTGCAAACTGAAACTAAGATATACGTGATCGACGCTGACACGTATTATAAAATTCTCTTGGGATGGCCATGGCTCCACGATTACGGCATCGTTCCATCAACTCTCCATCAATGCATCAAGTATACTAAAAATGGCGAAGAAAGACGCATTGACGGAGACATCCAGCCGTTCGGTGTGCATGAAGTCAGATATGAAGATTCTCGGTACTTTGTGAACCTCCAAAGTGCTGAGCCACAGCTGACTAAAGACAGAACAGCCCCGAAACTCAAAAGCAAGTCTGAGCTGGCTGTCACTTTCAAAAGCAGAAACCCCATGCGCGTCCGCGTTTCGGCAGTGACACTGATGAGTCCGACGCTGGAAGTCCATCCTTCCGTAAAACTTGCCTTCATTTTAGTAGCGATACGGACGAATCTGAAACCGAAGGCCCATCCGACGGCAAAATTCGCCCTCGTTTAAGCAGAGGCACTGAAGAGTTAAAGGAAGAGGACCCGCCTTACAACAGCTGTGCAGATTGGGCCCCCATGCAATAAGCGAAACTACGAGGGACCTTCGAAATTGCAGAAGGGTCTCTAGCCGTCACGAGGGTGCTGGAGCAGATGTGCAAAGAGCTCGATGCATTGTCAGTCTCCACCGTGGACCAGCTGAAAACTTTCTATATTCCCGGAAGGAAAAGTGGACAGAAGGGCATCCTGTTTTATGGATCAAATCCTGTTGTGCACCCGGACGATTTTGTTTGTCGCGTGCCTTTCCTATGAGAGAGGCATAAGAGCCCTCCTAAATCCCAGATACTATGCGCCCAAGATGCGGGAATATTTCAAAAGGTGTGGATGCCGGCTATATCAAACGGAGTCCGAAGCAAAGTTTTATGAAGGGCTATGGCATCCGCCACAGGTCCGAGCACTCATTAATGGACGAATTCCAGATAGACGGGGCATAGGTTTTATCCAGCCTGATTCTAAGGCATGCTACATGATCCATGTCGGGAAAGCCAGCGAAGAGTCAAATGATGAAGACAAGCTGGCCGAGCCAGAAGAAGCTCCTCAAGAGCTCGAATATGGCGGACAAGCAACCTTCGATGAGCTAACCAAGATCGATTTTGGAACGCCTAATAATTCAAGGCCAACCTACATCAGCTCACTCCTATCAGAGGAAATGAAGGAGCAGATAATTGCCCTGCTGCATGAGTTCGCCGACTGCTTCGCGTGGATGTACAAAGAAATGCCTGGCCTCTCCCCTGAAGTGGCCATGCATAAGCTGGCTATATCTCCTGATGCTAAGCCAGTCAAATAAGCTCCTCGAAGAATGAGAAGAGAGCCAGAAGAAAAGGCCATCGAGGAAGTTAAGAAACTTATCGATGCTGGCTTCATCAGAGAAGAGAAATATGCGGACTGGATCGCATGCATAGTTCCAGTGAAGAAGAAAAATGGGCAGATCCGAGTTTGTGTCCATTTCAGGGACCTCAACAAAGCATGCCTAAAGACGACTTCCCGCTACCGGTCATGGAAATGATGGTCGATGACACCTTAAATTACGAGCTGTTCACCTTTATGGATGGCTCATCTGGATATAATCAGATCAAGATGTCGCCTGAGGATGAGAAACACACAGCATTTCGAACCCCGATCGGAATATACTGCTACAAAGTGATGCCGTTCGGACTGAAGAACGCAGGTGCTACATATCAAAGTGCAATGACCAATATCTTTGATGACCTAATTCATAAAGTTGTCGAATGTTATGTTGATGATCTGGTCGTCAAGACTAAAGTCAAGGCCGATCACATCCAAGATCTTAGGACCGTTCTCACGAGACTGAGGGAATACGATCTGAAGATGAATTCTCTAAAGTGCGCTTTTGGCGTGTCATCGAGAAAATTCCTGGGCTTCATAGTCCAACATCGAGAGATTGAAGTTGACCCATCCAAGATAAAGGCCATCATGGAGATGCCCCCTCCGAAGAATTTGACGCAGCTAAGATCCTTTCAGGGCAAACTTGCGTACATACGAAGGTTTATCTCAAATTTATCGGGGAGATGTAGGCCCTTCTCAAAGCTCATGAAGAAAGGAGATCATTTTGTCTGGGATGTCGAATGTCAAGAAGCGTTCGAGAGCATCAAACAGTACCTGTTGCACCCTCCAGTGCTGGCCGCTCCCATTCTAAATAAACCGCTGATTCTCTACACTGCCGCACTAGATGAATTACTCCGTGCGTTCCTTACCCAGAACAACGAGGAGGGAAAAGAAAATGCCCTCTACTACCTCAGTCGAACTTTAGTTGGGGCGGACCACAACTATTCCCCAATTGAAAAGTAATGCCTGGCCCTGATATTCGCTGTGAAGAAGCTGAGGCACTATCTGCTTGCTCATCGGGTTATGCTGATCTCCAAGGTCGACCCACTCAAACACTTAATGACCAAAGCAAGCCTAGCCGGTAGAATGTCAAGATGGGTTGTCATGCTGCTTGAGTTTGACATAGTTTATACTGCTCAGAAAGCAGTAAAAGGGCAAGCTCTTGTAGACTTCTTTGCTGCTCATCCCGTATCAGAGGGGTCACCGCTCAATTGCGAGTTACCCGATGAACAGGTATTGCACTTCGAGGATAGCGAGCCATGTTGTTAGCTCTACTTCGATAGAGCCTCATCAAGAAGGACCTCCAGTAAATCAAGCGTCTCACAGATAAAAGCAGGGATAGGATTGGTGTTCATCACGCCATCGATGGGAACCCTACGACGTTCTTTTGCTCTCACTGAGCCTCACACAAACAATGAGGCTGAGTAAAAGACTCTGATAGCTGGCTTGGAGCTCGCTACAGAAATGGAAATCTTTCGGGTACGAGTCTACGGCGATTCCCAGCTTATTGTCAACCAAGTAAGTGGCTACTATAAAATATACAAACCCGAGTTAGCTCGGTACAGAAGCCGAGTGGTGGAACTCATGAAACGGTTCACTCACATTGAACTAATGAGAGTCCCCAGAGCGTTGAACGGAAAAGCCGACATACTCGCTCGGCTAGCTAAAGAGCTGGCTGATCTTGACATGGACGAAATTCTAGTCACAGTCAGGAGCCGACAAATTCTTCCTCCAGCCACTTTGCGTAAAGAAGAAAACGCAGAACAAGAGAACACTCCTGCTGAAGATGCTTCGATCATTCAAGACGAGCCCGATTGGAGGGAACCCGTCATAGACTACCTCCGATACGACAAGCTGCCCGAAGAAAAATCTGCGAGGATTCAGCTGAAGAAGAGAGCTCTCCGATACGTGTTTGTAAATAATACTCTATACCGCAGATCATATGACCAACTCTGGCTCAGGTGCCTGTCATCGGCCGAAGCCTAAAAGGTTATGAAAGAAGTTCACTCAGGCATCTGCGGGGCTAACCAGTCCGGCCCCAAAATGCGGCTTCAGATCAAACGGCTTGGATATTACTGGCCCATCATGATAAGAGATTGCGAAGAGCATGCAAAGAAATGCCATCTCTGCCAAATCCATGGTGATTTCATTCACAAGCATCCCAATCCGTTGCATCTTACGGTGGCGTCGTGGCCCTTCGAAGTTTGGGACACCGACATAGTTGGTCCAATTGATCCTCCGTCATCCAAAGGACACCGGTTCATACTGGCTGCAACAGACTACTTCTCCAGATGGGCTGAAGCTGTCCCGCTACAGGAAGTCAAGACAGAAAATGTTCTGACATTCTTCCGGCATAATATTCTATACCGCTTCGGTACACCAAGAAGAATCATTTCTGACAACGGGCCTTCTTTCAAGAGCTTCAAAGTTTCAAGCTTCACTACTCAGCACAAGATAGACTGGAGATATTCCTCCATCTATAACCCAAAAGCCAATTGGCTAGCCGAAGCCTTCAATAAGACTCTATGCAAGCTCCTGAGGACAAATGCTTCAGCCAACAAGTGAGACTGGAATCTCAAGTTTCACGAGGCGTTGTGGGCATATCAGACCACGTACCGTACTCCAACTCCGTACACTCCATACTCATTACTCTTCGAAGTGGAGGCGATCCTCCCCCTCGAAGTCGAAATTCCAAGCTTAAGAATGGCCGTTCAGCACGAGTTGACGGAGGAGGAAAACGTGCTCCTTCGGCTCGAAGAGCTCGACGCCCTCGAAGAAAAGAGGCTTGCAGTACAACAAAATCCGGAGCTGTACCGAGCCCAAATGTCACGGGCCTATGACAAGATGACTCGTCTCCATGCTTTCAAGAAAAGCGAATTGGTGTTGGTCCTCAAAAGACCGATCATCCCCAATCGACATGCCAAGGGAAAATTCGAGCCAAACTGGGAAGGACCATACGTCATCGAGAAAGTGTTCGATGGAGGATCCTACCAACTAATAAGTGCCGAGGGAGAAAGGCCCATACCACCCATCAATAGCCGATATCTCAAGAAATACTACGCGTGAATGCTCCAAGTCACAGGCGAATCGAGCACACCGGCCCTACGGTCTGGATCATACATCCTGCAGAACCGTATACAATCTACGGGCGTAAACGAACCCTATCTCTTCCAAAGTCCTACCGGCGAGACTACATTTAAAGTCCCACCGGCCTTAAAAAGGGGGGGGTATGTCCACAAGCAAAATGGGCACGGATGAAAACCCGAAAGGGCTCCGTGAGTAAAAACAGCAGGACTGCCGGCAAGTTTGTGAAAACCCGAAAGGACGCAAACTCGTGAAAAGAGATAAAATACACTCGCAAAGTCCTTTCGACTTTGTGAGGAGATAATCCCTGCGTGCAACACACTTAGGAATCCTCACGATTCACAAAGGAGCAACACACTTTGGAATCCTCACGATTCCTAAGGAGAACATACACCTGCGAGATCCTCTCGACTCGTAGGGAGAAAATGCTTTTATGGGACCCTTACGGCCCATAAAATTGAAAAGCCTTAGGTTATAGGGATCTAAACCCATCTCCTAAGCCATCGCTTCCCAACAGGGAAAGGCAAATGATGAGCCGCTTCTGGCATTTCGCTTCAGTGTTAGCGGTGTTGATGCCGACCCCAAAACCAAATCCCAAGTCCTTCCGGGGAAAATGATGAGTTGCTCCTGGCATTATTCCAGTGCAGCAATGCTGATGCCAAACAAGATCTAAATTCTAAGTCCCCAAACGGCGAATGATGAGTCGCTCCTGGTACCGTATTCCAGTGCAGCGATGCAGACGCCAACCAAAATCCAATTTCTCAAAATTCTCCCGGCCGTACGGTTAGTCCCCAAATTGACTGCCGTATACAATCCACGGGCTCAAATAATTCTCAGCATACCTATACCCCACCGCAATCACCAGTTACGTAGCTGGTCTCCGCCCTTGGGATTATGCTCCATTTGGGAAGACCCACTCATGTGTCCTCACGATACATGAGGAGAACAAACTTACGGGATCTTCACGACTCATAAGAAAACACCTTCGTGGGATCCTTACGACTCACAAAGGAAAAACACGCTTGGGAGTCCCCACGTCTCCTAAGGAGAAATCACACCTACGAGATCCTTTCGACTCGTAGGGAGAAAATGCTTTTATGGGACCCTTACGGCTCATAAAATTGAAAAGCCTTAGGTGATAGAGACCTAAATCTGCCTCCTAAGCCATCGCTCCCCAACAGGAAAAGGCAAATGATGAATTGCTCCTGACACATGTGCTTCAGTGTTAGCAACGCTGATGCCTACCCTAACCCCAAAATTCCAAACTCCAATCCAATAGACCCCTAAGTCTTTAGACTGGGAACAGATGACCTCTAAGTCGTTAAACTGGGAACAAATGACCCCTAAGTAGTTAAACTGGAAACGAGGGAAATCCACTCATGGCAGATGATGATTCGCTCCTGGTACCATATTTCAGTGTAGCGATGCTGATGTCAACCCAAATCGCATCAAGTCAGCAAAACATCCAACGACTTCCCTGGCGGAATCAAGCTCCACCTCAGAAACAAGTCAAATCCCTGACACCGCAAGAAACAGAGCAAGTCAAATCAAGCATCGACCGTCCAAGTCGCTAAAAGGGCAGCACCGACCGTCCAAATCGCGAAAAGGGCAGCACCGACCGTCCAAGTCGCTAAAAGGGCAGCACCGACCGTCGAAATCGCAAAAAGGGCAGCACCGACCGTCCAAGTCGCTAAAAGGGCAGCACCGAACGTCCAAGTCGCAAAAAGGGTAGCACCGACCATCCACGTCGCTAAAATGGTAGCATCGACCGTTCAAGTCGCTAAAAGGGCAGCATCGACCGTCCACGTCGCTAAAAGGGCAGCATCGACCGTCCAAGTCACTAAAAGGGCAGCATCGACCGTCCAAGTCGCAAAAAGGGCAGCACCGACCGTCCATGTCGCTAAAAGGGCAGCATCGACCATCCAAGTCGCTAAAAGGGCAGCATCGACCGTCCAAGTCGCAAAAAGGGCAGCACCGACCGTCCATGTCGCTAAAATGGCAGCATCGACCGTCCACGTCGCAAAAAGGGCAGTACCGATTGTCCACGTCGCTAAAATGGCAGTATCGACCGTCCACGTCGCAAAAAGGGCAGTACCGATCGTCCACGTCGCTAAAATGGCAGCATCGACCGTCCACGTCGCAAAAAGGGCAGCACCGACCGTCCACGTCGCTAAAATGGCAGCATCGACCGTCCAAGTCGCTAAAAGGGCAGCATCGACCGTCCAAGTCGCAAAAGGGGCAGCATCGACCGTCCAAGTCGCTAAAAGGTCAGCACCGACCGTCCAAGTCGTAAAAAGGGCAGCACCGACCGTCCACGTCGCTAAAATGGCAGTATCGACCGTCCAAGTCGCTAAAAGGGCAGCATCGACCGTCCACGTCGCTAAAAGGGCAGCACCGACCATCCACGTCGTTAAAAGGGCAGCAACGACCTCCTCGTCGGAATTACGCTCCGCTTTCGAATCAAGTCAACCAGACACTCCGTCTCGGAGACACGTCAAGTATCGACCGTCCATATCATAAAAAGGGCAGTGCCAGCTTCCCAAAAAGCGGGAACCAAATCAAGTTGCCTCCACGTGAAAGAAGATCCATCAATTTCATGCACACGACTTACATATGCTGTGTGCATTTATTGATGGGGGCACTTTGTTGGGGATGAAATTTACACCCCGGTTGAATAAGTCAAAATCAAAGTCAACCCCAAGCCAAGTGGACCCAAGCCCAGGTCAAGTGGGCCAATGCTCGGGTCGAGCCCGAACACAAACCATCCGGCCTCCCGCCATGCCAAAATAAAAAATTTGTAATAAATAATTTTGGTGTATTTCCTTTTTTTATTTTTTGGAATAAATGTAAGAAAAATGGGCATAAAGCCAAATTTTTGTAAAACTCATGGCTTTTGTGCAAAAAGAAATAGCACATGAGGCATGGGATGGGCAAAATGCCATTTTTGTAAAGCCCAAGAGGCTATATGTAAAGTGTACAGCCTATAAAGGTAAAGATAATGAAAACATCTCAACAACTTTTTTCTCTCTCCCAAAAAGAATTCAGATATGTGATCTTTCTTCTTCTTCAAGGTTTTAAAACCTTCTTCTTTGGAATTAAATCAAGAGTTTAACTCTTCCTTTTCTCAAAAATAAATAGTTCCCTACCACAGAACCCACGAAGGGGAGCTCGGATCTCCAACCAGATCTTGAAAATGGGAGACTTTTAAGTCTTCCCCCCTTTTCTCCAAGATCCCGCCGATCAAGAGAAGGAAGAAGGAGAGCCATCTCCAAAAATCTAATTTTGGACAGATCCAAGGCTCAAAAGACGAGCCAAAGATTCCTAGGAGTTTAACTCCTTTCTAGATCTGTTGGAGTTTAACTCAATAAATTAAATTTCTGTTAGGAGTTCAACTCCAAAAATCTCCTTGGGAGTTTAACTTCCCAAAGTAGGGGCTAGGCCCCTTTCCGCGGGTGTTTTCCGCGGTCACGTGTGCGCCACGTGACCCTCGGGCTTCAAGGCGTCCATTGGTCACGTGTGCCCGCGTGACCCCGGGCGCCAAGGCGCCCATCGGTCACGTATGCCCACGTGACCCCAGGGGCCAAGGCGTCCATCAGTCACGTGCGCGCACGTGACCCCGGACACCATGCGCCCATGTGCCATGCACGCGTCTTTAAGACGCTTCCCTCATTTTTTATGTGCACTCCACACTAAATATACCTTCCCGGTTAGAAAAAATTTCTAACGGGACGCTGCCCCGAACCCAGTAAGGGGTCTGCTAGCCCCCTTGACCCGCTATCCGGATAGCGGGACCCCCGTAAAAACTCTGCAGGGGCCCCGATATGTCCCAAACCCCTTTAAAACACAACACACACACTGCATATTGAGTTCGCATGACCGGTTTAACCCGTCAATCGGAGATTCTCTCGCCCCAAAGGCGGGGGGTAATTAACGACAGCTTAGTCCGCGGCTGCCGGAGATTCGGATCCCCACGATCAATAAACCCCAGCCTACCCTAGGCAGGGGGAATCTGTAATGCGCTCGACAAGCACGTGCACATTCCCATCTCAGTGGGGTGACGAAAAACACCCTACAAGTCCAGTGCTTTCCGTATCATCAGAAAGTCTCGCGGTATTTATAAGCCCATCCATGTCATCAATCGGCGTGTATAAAGAATTATCTTTTTCGACTGCTTTGTTTTCTTCAAACTACCATTCATATTCTTTCTTCTCTTCTATTATCCCTTACCACTTTTCGGTTTCCGTTTCAATGAATTCGTTTTCCGTTTCTTGCATCCATGTCGCGTCTTCCGTTACAACGACTTCTCCGTGAAGTTCCCACATAATGTAATCTCTAACGAAACCGTATCTCATGATGGGTAACTCAACTTCGGACTTCTTGAGCAATCGTTTTGTTCATACACTTAGAGTAAGGACAAAAGATTTCGTGCTTTTTCGGTAACTCAAGACGTGCGTAGGTAAAATCGGTGAAAAAGTTAACACCATAAACGAAAAAGTCATTGACTCTTGAATGAGTATCGACGTACATCCAACTCTTGTTGTGGAGGTACGGAAGTGCTATATTGGAACAGTCCGGACAAAGCAAGGTTTCTATAGACAAGAGTCATGGAATTAAGATTTCTTAACAAATACGCGATAGACGGATATTAAAAAGCGTTAGTGTAATGTTTAATTGACGACTTAGTTAGGTTTGGTTTCAATTGTTAATTGATTGGGCTCTTCTTTAAATTTTATTGAGAACTTTCTCCTTTTAATCTCCTCCAACTCCTATTGAGAACTTTCTCCCTATAATCTCATTGCACGGGAGTTGGATTCTTTTCTCAAGAAAGATGATAATTATATTAAATGTTATTTATTGGATGTCGAGGGTAACGGCTGTCGGGCATAAGGCTTCTATCCCATTAAGAATGTATATAGCATACACCTATTCACTTGTGTTTTCATCCGTTTCGAGAAAATTTCGACGGCACCTCCCCGCCGTTCTCTGAGTATACTGTAATAGAAAAGATAATCATTTCAATGCTGTCAAATAACATTGAAACGAACATCTAATATATCGTTGTGTATGGAGAACCAGCGGAAAGGTACTGATGAAATATCTCGAAACGAACGAAAACACAAGTGAATGCAGGTGTCTGCTTTATACATTCTTAACTTGTCCACACTGGACAAATATATCGGTTATCATACAATTGAATCTTCTCGTCACATAAACTACACGACGGTTGTTAGAACCGAACGATACCATTTGATATTTAACAACTTTCGTGTAGTTTTATATCACAACGAATATCGAACGAATGTTAACTAATAGACGGGGACTAAGTCGCATTTTGATTTTGACATATAATTATAGATGAGAATATGAAAATTTCGTATTATCATCGAGTATCATACACTTAGTCTTAGATTCAATTTGAATGAATTTTACGTTTACGTTTCAATTTCAACATTTTGAAGTTTTTACTTTAGGGTAAAGTACTTTAAAGTTAAGGATTTTCTTAATCGAGTTTAAGATTTTGGATTTAGAGTTGGGGTTAGAGTGAGATTTGACAAGAGCTCAATATAGAAGAGAATGATGATGCATTAAGGTTTGGCCTTATTTGTGTGTGCTTGTGTGTTTGTGCGCTTTTGTGTGTATGTGTATGTGTGTGTATGCACACACACAAAAGCACGCACACCCCTAAGCAGCCTATTTCTTCCATTTTATTAAATTACACTAAAATGCCCTTAGCTATTCTTGGTTTTTCACTAAACTACCTTAAATTAAATAAATTACTATGAATTTCACTAAAATACCTTTAACTATTGTTGTTTTTCACTAAACAACCTTAAAAATTTAACTAAACGATTCATCTTAGTAAATTAACTAAATTAGTATAAATTTCACTAAATTCCCTTAACTTTTTTTGTTTTCACTAAACTATCATTAAAATTTTTAATAAAAAAACCTTATTTGCTCAATGTTATTTATTTACACTAAAACACCCTTAACTATTGTTGTTTTTCACTAAAATACTTTAAACTATTGTTGCTTTACACTAAATTACCTACAAAAATTCGTTAAATTATCCGAACCCCAACCCTAACACTTAAACTTATTCCAAACCCTAACCCCCAACCGAGACCCTAAACCTTCCTTACAACACCAACACCAATAACAATTGTCACAACAATAGCAGCGATAATAACATCAACAGCAGCAACAATATAATATCAACTGCAGCAGTTTTTTGGAACAAGTGAAAAAATTGAAATTAAACCATAAAAATTATAATTTAACCGTTTATACGCCGAAGAGCGATCTTCGAGCGGCGGCAGGCTTCGACGATCTCTATCAAGTGCTAGGGTTTCGATCGCGGCGCCGGGCTTCAATCGATTACGGAGGAGAGGCGGCAAGCTTTGAAGGGTGGATCGATGGCCACGAAAGCCACGCTATGCGGCTCCGGCGACGGTAGAGGCAGCTGAGATGAAAATTTAAGGCTCGAGAGTTGGCACTGGATGAAAATTTAGGGGGGAAGGGATCGATGTTTTTTATGGGTGAGCTTTGGGATTTTATCTTCAGCGAGTCGTGGAGCTCGTTATATTTTTTTATTAGTTGCGGTCTAAACCGTGACCAAATCTATTAAAACCGTTACCATACGTTGGTCACGGGTTTAACCGTGACCACATGCCCATTACTACTGGGCCCATTGGTAGCTACGTCAGGATTAGAGAGTTGAAGCATGTTTCTTATTCCTCGCATGGTGATTGCAATCAAGGAGACAAACATGTCCCATTGTGTTGGGACTGAACTATGGGTGCAAGGGATAAATATACTCTTTTCCATATGACGTTGGTCGCTTTACAAGGATACAAAAATACGATTTACAATGCATTCCATGAACATGCACATATAAAACAAGTGTATAAATTGGTGAGGGCATTGGGATTTTAAGTAAACATGCAACAGGGAGGCAAAGGATTTGTTGTCCCCATGTGAGCAGCCATCTCTAGTAAATCCAACCATTAATCCCACGTAAAAAATTAATAAATAGGTTTTTTGTTGTTGTTTTTTCCCTTTTCAATGGGAGACTCATTGATATAAACCATCTTAAAACAATGGGTTAATCAGAAGAGAGAATTCACATAAAATGATGAGACACATGAAATGATGGACGATTGGGTAACCATCAAATAGGTTAATTCCTTATTTGTTTTTTATTTTTTGTTGAGGAGGCTCCAAATAGAAAAAAAATTATCTTATCGAGTACGGTACGATATTATCTATTATTATGCGTGCATGATAAGATCAATGGCATACAAAAGAACCATCGTGTGTCAATCTCTTAAGTGCTAGGCTAACTAAAATATTTTTATTCATATTTAATTGCTAGTAAAAAAGGGCAGCCACCTTAAGGTTAATTTTTTTAGTATAAATCAGACCATGGTTTGAGCATGTGTTGTGTGGTTTGAGCATATTGGAAAAGGTAACTGCAGCCTTTAGTGTGCATTAGTTTATTTGTGGGATGAAGAAAAAACTGGTCCCAATGTTCTAAGATAAATTAGGAATGTAGGTCTCAGTGTGAACAGTATCACCAAATGCAAGAAATAATATCTTTTGAGGCATAATGAGTAACAGCTCTGGTGATATGGTGCTTCCCTTCATGGGGGAGAGTACAGGGATCAATCCTTTTGTGGTTGTAATTTAATATTTTTGAAGCAAATTTATGGGTCTCTTGATGCATGGGTAAGTCTCACGGGCAAGTTTCCAATTGAAGAAAAACCTTTTGTGACATTAATTCCCTAGTCTAATGCAGGTTAAGGGTTAATTTTTAGCCTCATTTGATTTTGGTAGCACACATAGTCCCTACTATCACATCAAGGATTAGTTTTAGTGACATTTCAACAGAAGAAGGGGAACAAAGAATAAAAAATAGTAGGGAATAGAACAAAAATGGAACAAATTTGAGGCTGGCTTCTCTTGTGTAAGAGTGTACCCATAATAAGGTCAGAGAAAGTGTGTAGAGGTTATTTTGTCTAAGAGATACAATACTGATGTACTGTATAGTATTTGCATCATAAGGGCCTGTTTGGTTGCAGGATTAGTATGGATTTGGACTGTGGAATTCTACGATTCCATAATTTTGTATTTGGTTGATAAATTTGGATTTCTAAGATTTCTTTGTTTTTTATGGGGGATCCAACACAAAACAAGGATTCTTGAATCCTAAATTTTTTAAAGAATTTTCAAGGATTTGGCACTATTCATTGTACTTTTAGATGGGACCCGTGTACTTTATTTATTTAATAATCCTCTCTCTATCTCTCTCTATCTAAAATCCTCAAATCCAAATCCCACTTTATTTTCACCAACCAAATAAAGATTACAATAATTTACAAATCCAATAGAAGGAATTCAAAACCAACCAAACAATAAATTATCAAATCCAGAAATTTCACCCGTACAATTTTTGAATCCAAATTTCATAATCTTGCAACCAAAAGGGGCCTAAGAGCACAGTGATGGATTGATTGCAGCTAATGTGACATCTCATACAAGCTATTTGTTGACTGTTCTATCTCAAGTATATTTAGAGAGAGATAGGGTTTTTTCGGTTAGCGTTCCCATACTTCAATATTTTTATCTCTTCTCTCTATAGTTAATATTTACATGTATCCTCCTATATTTATAAATTGTTCCTGCTGTCTTTCTATTTTATTTTTGAAAATTCATCATCTTCTTTTTCCTTTTTTTCCACACCGCCGCCGCCGCCACCACCACTGTCATCACCGTCAATACCACCATCTTCCTCATCTTCTTCTTCTTCTTCTTTAACCCATCAACACTTCCTCCTTTTGAATACCACCGCCACCACCATCACCACCACATTCTTCTTCCTCTTCTTCTTCAACCCATGACCGCCGCCGCCACCATCATCAACAACACACCGACGTCGCCATCCTTCCTCCTCCTTCTCTTCAACCCGCCACTGTCTCTTTTCCGGATATCTCCGCCATCCCCACCGCCGCCTCCTCTTCAACACCGTCACCTCCACCGTCACGGTGATGGTGTTGATCGAAGAGTTGGAGAAAGGAGGAGGTGGTGGTAGGACCGCGGCGATGTCAGGAAAGGAGAGGGAAGGAGGCGGTGGCAGTAGTGGATTGAAGAGGAGGAAGAAGAATGGTGGTGGCGGTTATGAGTTGAAGAGGAAGAAGAAGGAGGTGGTGATGATGGTGGTGGCGGTGTTGAAAAGGAGGAAGATGAAGAAGAAGGTGGTGATGGGTTGAAGAGGAGGAAGATGTTGACGGTGATGATGACGGTGGCGGTGTTGAAGAGGAGGAGAAATAAAATAGCGGCGGCGATAACCGAGTAGGAATAATTATTTTCAAAAATGAAGTAGTGGGGCTGCAAGAGCAACTTATAAGTATAGGATGGGATACATGTAGATACTAATTATGGAGGGACAGAGAAAAATATCGAAGTATGGAGGGCCAAATGGAAAAAAACCCATATTATATATATATATATAGAGAGAGAGAGAGAGAGAGAGAGAGAGAGAGAGAGACTGTGAAGATTCATATGGTATTTTGATGTTAACCATTTTGCTTAGAAGCTTGAAAGTGTATGGTCTAGTTTGGCATTGACAACGGTCAGTTATTGAAACCCTGGTTTCAGTTAAGTTAACATTTCGTTTGATGCCCAATAGGGTTTGATCATACTTATAGAATCTAGTTATGGATACAATATGGAAAGTTTCTCTCGAATTGGATATTCAAAAGTTTGATATTACAGTGATTGACTTTTAATCTTCATAAATCATGGTTTCAATGACTGAAACCATGTTGGCAAGTTGTACATGATAAACTAACAATTGTTTTATTTCATCGAACATCTTCTGCATTCCAAAATCACCATCATGATGAACATACATAAAAAAATGCATGCACATGATAGAGTATTTTTGTCTATATTGATGATTTTTGAACACATATCTTAGGATGAGAGCGGGGTTCGAATCCCAGGAACCTTAAGAGAGAAAGTGACCACAAATTAACACTTTCGGTGCTAATTTATGGGTCCATATATGTGTTGTGTGGGTAGATGTGTGATGTGTGCTTAGTTAAAAGCTTAAGCGTGGATGCCAAAAAAATATTAACCAATAATTTATGAAGCAACAATTATTTAATGTGAAAGTATAACATGCCATAAATATCCATTCCATCACAGTGCTATCACTAGGGCACATTTATGAACTACTCATACCCATGGTTCCTCTCCTCCTCCCTCTCTCTCTCTCTCTCTCTCTCACTAATCATTTGACTTGAATCGAACCCTCATCTCATGTGGAAGTGTTCTATCCATCAGCATTACAAAACCATCATATATAATTCAAAAGTTGAAGAGTACTCGGTAGTGTATAATATAATATATATGAGCCATATAATAAAAGCTGACTACAATCTCTGAACAGTTTGAAAAGGCAATGCAACTGCATATTTGATTTGTAAGGAATAATACTCATAGCTGTTTAGATTCGTCACAGTAGGTCTGTTACTATTTATCAGATGGTTTTGTTGCAGAACTTGACATATCATAGTAAAGCCATTTTGATAGAGTTATGGAGAGAGATTTGGGTAGCTAGCTAGGTCAAAACACTTTTTGTACCACCTCTAAACTCTAAAGGTAGAAGCTAACCCCCCCCCCCCCCCCCACCCCCACCCCCATCCCCACCCTCTCTCTAGCTTGATATATACCGTTGGCAGATTAAGTTTATTTTGTTTTCGTTTTCGCTGCTTTTCTTATTTTTATTTTTTTGTTGTTATGTTAATCCAATTTCAATAAATGATTAAAAAGAACTGCTCTGGAAAAGTTCAATTCTTAGCTTACAAAAATAGGCTTGAAATGCACATTAAATTATTGAATTTTCTTATTTAATCCTTATCCCACCTTTGAAGTTTTGGTACAAGGTCGATACGGTAAAGAATTATTACGTCTTTTTATTAGTCAATTTTATGAGCTTTACTTGTATTAAAGCATTTTTTCCTTTCCTTTTTCAAGAGCCTTCTTTTATGGTTCAAGATTGATATCGTATAGTTTGCATGTGATAATGAACTAACTATTATATTCCAAAATAGAGGTCTTGGTTCAGATTCCACCACATTCATTATTCATTTTTTCCTTTAAAAAAATAACATTAAAATTTTCTTTCATCGTATGCACTATAACAAACTAATTAGGAATAAGATAAATATGGTATGATAAGAAGCATGAAAGCAAAGGTAGGAATTCCGTCTATATGTTATAAATGTATCAAAATTCAGTACTGCAAGAATGATTTATATATAACCTATATTTTCTTATTTAATTTGATATTATATTCGTTTCGGGGGAAGTCAACTATATGTTCAAGAGGCGGTAGACTAAGATTATTTATCCGAAAAAGTTGACCTTTATAAATCTTGAACCCCATCGAGAAGTCTTTTTCATGTGTTATGCTCGTAGACCGACTTAATAAAGTCGTTAGTGAATCCTTACCGGATAAAACACTTTAACCACAAAGGTTAAACCTCATACATCTTAAGTCTATGTTAATCACATGCATTTTTCTTGTGTGTCCACATATAATTAGAATCAGATAAAAGAAATAAACCTATAGTAATTAATCAGGTATATATTGAAGTCAAAGAAAAGATCACTGCGAGAAACCGTGTGAATTAGAGATGGGTATTAACCACCGTTAAATTTATACGGTCGCTAATACTCGGTCGCCAATATCAGACACATATTGCCAACCGTTCTATAAGTATTAGCGACCGTATAGTACGATCACTAATACCTTCACCAATTTTATGCCGCGAACGGTCTTCTCTCTCCCAGTTCTTCTCCAAATTCACCCGCGATTTCTTCCCCATTTTCCTCGCAGCTTCTTCCCCAAATTCCCAAACTCTCTCATTCTCTACCTTCTCAATTTCTTTTTACCTGTTGCTGCTGCTCAAGCTCACCATCGCCTTCCTCATTCAACAACCGGTCTAAGGTTAGGGTCCCCTCCCTGGTTATTATTTTTTGCAATTAAATCATGTAATTATGAAATTAAGTTATGAAAATCTTTGATTTTAATTGCAATATATTATGATTGTAGGTCATTACTGTCAATTAGGTCATGACTAGGATTTGGATAAAGGCAAATAAAAGAAAATGTAATATTATATATTAAATGATAGATGTCTAAAAAAATTGAAATAAAATGATCACATATATAAATTCTGATTATCTACGGTGAAGATGCAACATTGGAAAGGGTTGTCTAAAATGAAGTTGTTTCGATGCAATTTGTTAGTGTCTATGCCAAATATGTTTGTTTCATGGTGTATTCATGAAATTGACATTGATGAATCCTTACAGGAGTCCGGAGGAATATGAAAAAGAGTTATTAAAATTGCTGAACATTTGTTATGCTCTAATTTTTAAGTTGTTCAAACATAGAGCGTAAAGTCAACTGTAAGATAAGACAGTATATTTCTTTTGACAAGAACCATTGCACTAATATAATAGAAGCAAGAGCAAGAGCAAGAGCATGAGACAGAACTATCTCAGTATATAAATTCTTTTGCACATCATATCAATTAAGGATTTTCAATGAAAAGAAAGGGACAAGAACTATTGCACCGGTATGATAAAAGCCAAAAGTATGTTAACTTCTTCATGGAACCATTCCCCTAAAAAAACCTAATAACAACTTGAAAAACCCTAATTACAAATTAAAAAAATCTTAATTACAGACTATTAAAACTCTAATTAGAGACAAAAAAATCTAATTATAAAAAAATCCAATGTTAACACTAATTAAGATGCAACATTAATTACACTAATTAAAAAACCTTAATTAAGACAAGATATTAGTGAACCGAGACCCTAATTAAAAAACAATTAAATAGAAAGTTATAAGAGAAACCCTAAAATTTTGATTAGAAACTTAAATAGGGTTTTATTTTTTCATTTAATTAGTAAGTTTAAGATCGACCTATAATTTCCTGTCTAACAATTAGTATATTCAAACCTTTTTCTCGTCAAATACGATTACCAATGTTTGTAAGAGTTGAATATCCTGTTCAATTTTTTCGAACATATGTGTAGTATTCAACGAGAAAATTTAGCATACAATAATTGTTGGATTTGTCCATTGTGGACAAGTTACGAATGCAGCAAGACCCGCATCTCACTTCCTTCTGTATTTTCATCCATTTCGAGAAGTTTCGACGGTGCTTTCCACTTGTTCCCCGTGTACAAATATATATACGAATACGGGAAACAGAGAGGAAGTGCTACCGAATTTTTTTCAAAATGGACAAAAACACAAGACGGCCTGAGATATGAGTATTGCATCGTAGGATCTTTAGCCCTGAAAGCCATGAAAGTACTTACCCATGTTGGATATGTATGTCCTAGAGCCCATTATTGTATTGGATACTGAGGGTATGTATGTACAGAACAGTCTTACTGGATATGACAGTATGCTATTTGGTTTGTCTTTATTTTAACATGTGTATATGTTTTACTTATTATTACGCATCGCTAATACATGTTGATAAAACCCGTAGGATTCTTGTTTGACTATCAGTATTATGATGGCGATCATACTTGTGGGGGATGATAGTCCATAAGCACATCCTTAAAAGTCCCTAGTCGTAGAAATATCGAGACTAGATATCGATATTCCAGAATAGACTAGTGTATACGTTTCTTGATCTTGAAAGGGGCTATTAGTGTACGGCACCAAAGATTGTATACACTTATTGGATCATGAGTTACACTGGACGGACTCGCTGAGAACTCTTAGATGGTATTATACTTATCGTCAAATAGCAGTTCTCTGGTGACATGAGTACAGGATAATGTGTGGACCTGATATTGTCAATTTTCTCGTGTGGGTTTCCATTGTATTTTTTTACTACCTTACCACGGTTTTAAAGAGTCGTGCAAACAGGTTTTAATTCAGTACAGTTCCGAGCCACATGGAGTCAATTAGCAATCGAAAGGGATTCGTCCCTCCTGGTATAGGGAGTTGATGTCGCACTGTACACAGCTGACCAACACCATAAGATCTTAGTTAAGGCAGATGAGATTTACTGATAGCGAGATCTGTAGTTTCTCGGATGGTCTTGAGTCTGATATCGGCACGAATTATCGGGTTATTAGGGGTCTGACATTATCCATCCCTAAACCCGGTATGTGACACTCTCAAACGAAGAAATCAGACTATACGGAGATTGTCACTTATAGGCGCTGTAGGGGTACAAATGAGGTCGCTTGTCGACCTTCCTTTCGACAGATACCTGGGTAGCTGCTATGTACAGATAGTGTCACTGACGTGCTTGTGGTTCTGGATTTTATCCAATAACGCACTGCCAGCGTATTGTCGAGTTTTTAGAGTTCCGCACAGAGGGTTTTCCCGGTTCAGGCGAAACGATGTAGATGCCATATGTTGAAACGTACAGGAGTCTGATTAAATACATATACTAGATACATGGATTTTAATCAAACGTTTGATTATACTAGCCGGCTTATGTTTAAGCCGGGTTATTAAATCAAGTATGTATGTATGTATGTATGTATGTATGTATGTATCTATATATATATATATATATATATATATATATATATATATATATATTTGGGTTATTAAATCAAGTATGTATGTATGTATGTATGTATGTATGTGTGTGTGTGTGTATATATATTCATTTTCTATTTTCTCTCTTTGGTATTTATATTTTTATACGAATACGGGTATTATATATATATTCATTTTCTATTTTCTCTCTTTGGTATTCATATTTTTATACGAATACGGGTATGCATATGCGATACATATATAGGAATACAAAATACACTTGTAGAAGGAGGACATCTCATTGTTTATTTTCTTTAATTAGAAAATGAAATAATAAGGTGGAGGAGTGACGTGGATGATTGGCATGGCTAGAGGCATGGCATGAGAGGATTGAGCATGATTTTTTAAATGGAAACTCTTTTATCAAAACCATGGGGTGATGGCTCATTCTCTCTCTGAGTTTTTCATTCTCTCATTCTCAATCTCTTTCATCCCCTCACTCACTCATCTCCTCCTTCATTCTTCCTCTTCTCATGTGTTGAGATAAAAAGAGGAAAAGACTCTCTTGATTTTTCAAAGAGCAAAGAAAATGAACTTTCCTGCATCCCTAACATTCTATTCCAAGCAAGTTTAGTTTGTTGGTTGTTTCAAAAAGCGTGACTTGGAGTGGAGCTAAAGTTTGGATCAGTTTCCCCCATATGGATCATCTTCGGGAAGGACGGTCTACGATCAATCTCGTTCCGGAAGACTTGGGGGCCTAGCTAGAGTTCACCACAACATCGTTTGTTCGGTACAAGATTATTATGCTTGCTACTAGGATGATCGGCTCGAAAGCTTGTTCTTGGCGTTTTAGGAGCGTAAGAAGGTAGACGCGCTACAAAGGTAGATGGCCCCTCTAACTTGTAGTTTAGATCTTTTAGTTAGCAAATTTAGTATTTAGAACGATCGCTGGGTTTTACGTTTCTAGTGCTTGCAAGAAAATTTTCGTTTTACATTCCGTCTTGGCCTTGAGTTTAGCGGCACGAGCACTAGGAACCATAACATGGTATCAGAGTCACTCAAACACTAGAACTTGTATTAAGCGATGTTTTAGTTTCGAAAATGAAATTTAACCGTATTAAGTTTCCAAAAATCAAACCTCTGTTGGTATTTTTAAACGATCTCTTAAAATTTTTTGATTCATGCAAATGGACTTGAAATACTTTGAAAATGAACTAGAGAAAACACGAGCACAAACTGTTCTGCTCTGGCCACCTAGGTCGGCCAAACTTGAGCAGTTTTGCTCGTGCTTTCTATAGAAGCTTTATCTTTTGGAAATTTGATTTTTGGCGTATATCAATTTTGCACGAATTTCAGTTTATTATTTTTGTTTTCGGGCAACACGGGAAAAGTTTTGGTCAAAACTATAGCATCGTTTATCATCTATGTTTACGTATATGTATTGGTAAACGTCGTTTAATTGTTATATGGTCAATTAGAAAGGGTTGCACATATAATACTTGTGTTGTTGGTGTGGATATATATCATTGTGATGGTTTGACCGGATTGTTGTGGTGGATAGCCCTAGTGTGATTTGTATGTACAGTTTTGTTGTATTCATTTATTTGGGACGAGCTTCCGAATTGTGGCTGTCATTGTCGCTTTATGTATATTCTTTTATTGGGACACGGCCAGGTTGCGGTCGATGTTGCCATTGTATGCATATTTTCATTATTGTACTAGGATAAACCCGCGGAGAAGCGCTCGAGTCGCCCGGTTCTAGAGTGCAGTAGATGGTCGTCTCATGGTGATGAGACTGGGCCGCCTCGCTCTAGAATTGGCAGGTTGCTCGTCGCACTTGTATGGATTTTAGGTCGACCCATAGAGGAGTGCTCAAGTTACTGGATTCTAGAAAGCGCCGGATGATCCACTCATGATATTGAGGCTGGGTTCCCTCGTTTTTAGGAATGGCGGGTAACTTGCCGTGCTCGTAAGAGTCTTGGATCTATATTGAATGGGCTATCCACACAACCGAAGAACGTCGCGTTTCGTCTGCGGCTCAAATGAAACGCGGGGCTTCTAGTTTATCCGCTATTCCATTTTGTTTGTTATTTACCGCATACCTGTGATGTTATTGTAAGTTACTAGTGCTCTTACCGTTACAAGTACGGCCTTTACAGAATCGAAAAACTTAAATTTAAAACGAGCACTAAAAACTAAAACTCTAGAAATCGAATCCAAACACTAAACTAATAAAATCAAGAAAGTTATTCTACTCGGTTAAGAACTACAATTTTTGAAGACGTGTCCTAAGAATCTTGAATGATTCTCTTCTTGAGCTCCTATGACTCCTTGATCAAGCTTGTGAAATGGTCTTCTTACGTCAAAGATGATCTACCCCAAGATATGAATTCAAGCTCTACCTTCAACTATTAAACTAATGAAGTAACTAAAAATCAAGACTTCCTACGACTTGATGCTTTGGGATGTAGTGTTAAGTCTCTCAAGTTGCTCTCTTTCTTTTTCTCCTTTCAAAACTCAAGTGAGAAAAAATAATGAAGATGAGAAAGAGAATGACTAACATAAAATTACCCTCATCTCTTTTTCTCCGTTCTCTTCTTAAACTTTAAAAACAAGTGAGTGGATTTGTGACTTACAAGTGTGAGTCACAAGTCTACATACATTTTTAAAATTCAAGAAAAGATGAGAATAGAAGAGAAGCTGCCTCATATGCGCGTGCGCGTGCGCGTGCACACATAAATACACCACACACACACACACACACACATATACATATACATCCATAAATAACTGTATTTGTAAAAAATACGCATACCCATATTTCTATCAAAATACAAATATCGTATTCGTATCGAAATAACAAAATACCCGTATTCATATTAATATAGAAATACCCGTATTTGTATCAAAACACAAATACCCGTATTCATACAAATACACGTATTCGTATAAATACTGTGTTCGTGTTAAAATACAAATACCCTAAAATAGGGTAATATAATACTAGCTCACATATTCGGCTATCTTTCAAACCCGCTAGTATTACCAAAATATCCGATTAAAGTACGTGTATAAAATACATGTATTTAATCGAATTCCCGTGCATATCAAAATACTCACACTACATCGTTTCGTCTGAACCGGGAAAACCTGCTGTGTGGGACTCTAAAAACTCGACAATATACCGGCAGTGAGTTTAACAACAAGCACGTCAGTGACACTAGCTGTACGTAACGGCTATCCAGGTATCTGAAGAAAGGAAGGCCGACAAGCAAACTCGTCCATATCCCTACTGAGCCTATCTATGACAATCTCCATACAGTCCGGTCTGTTCGTCTAAGAGTATCGCATATCAAGTTTAGGGGGTGGAAAAACGTCAGACCCCTGATAACCCGATAAGTCGTGCCGATGTGGCTCAAGACCATCTGAGAAAATACCGATCTAACTATCAGTAAATCTCAACTGTCCTGTCTAGGGTCTTATGGTTTTGGCCAATCAAACACAGCGTGGTAAAGACTCTCTATACCAGGAAAGATGAATCCCAAACGATCACTCATTGCCTCCATATAGTTCGGGACCAACTGAAAACCTATTTATACGACTCAGTTATGCCGTAATAGGGTAGCAATCAAAGCACAGTGGGAACTCACATAAGAAAAATGACGATCTCATATCGACAGACTACCCTGTACTCATGCCACCAGAGAACTGCTATCTGACATTAGATATAGTACCACCTAGCAGCTCCCGGCGAGTCCGTCCAGTGTAACTCATAACCTAATGAGTACCTGTATATAATCTTTGGTGTCGTACATCAATGGCTGTGGGATCAGCCATCTTCCCTAACGGGAATAAGAAACGTATACACTGGTCCATTCTTGAGTATCGATGCTCAGTCTCAATAATCCTACGACTAAGGACAATTTAAGAATGTGTTTATAGACTATCTAGCCCCCACAAGTATGATTGTCATCACAACGCTGGTAATCAAGCAAGAATCATACGGGTTTTATTAACATGTATTAGCGATATGAAATAACAAGTAGAACATATACACATGTTAAGATAAAGACAAACCAAGTAGCTACTATCATATCGAACAAGACTGTCATGTATATATATATATCCCAGCATCCTATACAATAAAATGGCCTCTAGGGCATACATACCCAATAGTTATTACCTGCCTGCGATGATGATATATATAATAGTAAATGCTTCTATATGTTTTGCAGTTGTACTAGCCTGCGTCCGTCCTGCCCTAAGTTAATTAACCTTACAATGAAGACCCGATGTCTCATGACGAATGCAGACGGCATATAAAAGCATTATATTTTGGTTATTTCTGACGTGACTAGGAACTTAAATGATGGGACCGTATTAATTCTAATTAATGCAAAGAAATAAAGCTAAAATGTTGTTGGAACAAAAATTTAAAACCACTCGACTTTCTTCAAAACCACTCGTTTTAAAACGGAGCCTAAGCCATTCCTTTTCAAAACCACTCGGTTCCTTCAATGATATCAAGTTCATTACGTTAAGGGTTTTCTTAAAAACTAGTCGTAGCCCTCCATCATTTCAGATAATTAGTTCTTAGTATTCATGCTACATTTGTTGATTATTCGTCAAGGCGTAATATACGGTAACTAAGCATTAATTGTCTGCCGAATAGAGATGCGATTGGTTAGAACAATCATACGAATTTGTTGATTATTCATCAAGGGTCGTGCGGGTAGGTCTTTGCAATCACAAAATGACGGGTTGAACTTGACTAGGACCCTTTAATTTGTTGATCATTCGTCAAGGTCACTTGGATCATAGGGGTAAAAACTATATCAAGAGTTTCAAATATAAGGGAAACTTGCATGGTGAGTGCATGCCTTCTGAAGTGTGGTGACTTGTTGGCTTCCATTAAGGTTATCACACGATGATAGTTGGGTCCCGATTTCCACTATGAGTAAGATTTACTTCCGGAAGATTTTCACTTCACAACTAGCTAACACATTAGGTGTTTAGAAAAGTGTTAACGGGGTTATGCCTTTGCGGAAACAAGGTTATTTAATTAGGTCCGTATGAAAGCACGGGGAGCCTCCCTCGGAGCACCATCACTTGCCTGGCTGAACGGTTAGTGAACTTGTAAGGTGTACATAATTTTGACTAGTTCTCCTTTTAGGGTTTGAAGAAGAATTCGAGAAAACGGTGGGAGCCATCCTGATTAGATAAATTAATAAACCATTCTAATCTTGCAAGAGCGCACGCTGAGTGTTTCTTTTCTCTCTCCAGGTAGCAGCCAAGTCATGCCTTTATCAAGATAATAAAATGTATAAATTAACCAAACCAGCTTATTATACTGGGCTGGGGAACGTTGTTTCTACTCTAATTTGTGACAACTGTCATAAGTATGGACATGGAATAAATGAATGCAAGGACTTTCACATGACCCTGATGAAGAAGAAGCATTCAAATGCATCTTTTTCAGGTGTATTGGTTATTGAGAACTGTTTTCAGTCAACCCTACCACCTGGGTATTGGATACCGAATCGGAATCTCATATCTGTAATTTATTACAAAGATTGAGAAAAAGTAAGCTGGTTGGACCTGATGATGTTTCTCAGAGTAGGGAACGGAGCAACTGTTGTAGCCGAAACCATTGGCGAATATCACCTGGTATTGCCAAGCGGCAATACTGTGATTCTGAACAACTGTTACTATGTACTCTCTATGCTTTGCAATATTATATCCGTTTCTTTATTAAATAAAGATGGATATAACTTTGTATTAGATAGAAATGTCATGAACATTTATTTTAATCAGGTGTTGATTGGAGTGGGTACACTATGTAATGGTATATATGTTCTTAATCAAATCATGGTTTTAAATATACATACATTGTCACGCCCAGCTTCCCAGTGTACGGCGAAGGGGACGCGACGAGGTCCGCTACGTATATACTCAGAAGTACATACGCTAAGCGTATCTAAGCAATATAAAATAAATACACAAGAGATAAGAAATAAAAAGAACAACAATTTTTATTTATTAACATTCTTTTGTACAATGCATGAAAAGAAAATACAACTGAAAATAAAGATGCCTGAACAGTGACATAACAGGAAATGAAAAATTTCAGAAAGGAAAAGTGTACAATAAAACTAAAGTGCAGGGTCTTCGGCAAACTGCTCCAAGTCTTCTTGAGATGGCTCAATCTCCGCCGGGTCCAAACCACCTGACGACATTCAAAGAAGAAAGAAATAGAATGTCGTCAGAGAACAGGTCGCTCGGTAAGTCCCAAAGATAGGGGAGAAATAGACAGAGAGTAGGAGAGAGAGAGAGTGGCTTTTAATGTTTTATTGTATTGTTATATTGTTGTAGTTTTGTGTTAACGCTGTTGTTTGTAGCTTGGTACAGAAGAATGCCAGTGTATACGAGAGGAGTCTCTATATGCCAGAGACTAGAGACACGTTTAGTACAAGGCTCCGTTAGAAGGCCCGGAACAACGGCAATTGGATTCATGTTAGGTGTATTAAATCTGACCACCTCGTGCCACCTTTAACACCTTCCATACAAATCTACCCCTTAAACCCTACGATGTTTTGTTTATATTGTTATCTTGTAAAATTGTATTGATTGTATGAGTGATTGACTGACTGACCGAAACCATCATATCAGGAAACGGTTGTAACCGTAGAGTCATGTAAATGGAATACTGAGAATCATGTAAAAGGAATATATATCCATGGTTCGGTTCAGTCAGGTTGTATAAATTGATAATTGTATTCATAGATTCATGTGTTCATATTGAATTGAAATCTTGTAGATTATAGATTGACTTGAATCATATTCAAGTCAGATTAATCAGACTCAAACCCGAGTCAGACAATCAGGGATGTGAATCGAAGTCTTATAATTGCTAGGGTCCTTAGGGTAATTTATAAAACTTGAGGGGGTTTTATGTAAAAATACTTTTATATACTTTTCAAAATACACCTCAAGTATTTATTGTTCGTCTTTAGGGTTGTAATGAGGGTGGATTTTATGTTGTGACATTTCTAGTGAAAATATTCTAGTCTTATAAATAAGGGTATTTATCTGTAATATTGATTATTTGAAGTTCATGGTATTTTAGTGTAAACTTTATTTTTTGTGATTTTTAGGAAAAGGTGGAAAATTTATATTATAATAAAATAGATATTTAAATGATAAATATACATATGTTTATACAAAAATAATTTTAATAAATATTTTATATTAAAAAAATCTCATTTGCTTAAGATGTCGTATTTTAAACCTTTCAAGACCGAATGCTCCTTGCGGAGGTCTGAATCTCGCACTACTAGCCCGAGAGTGCGCGATAAACCGCACGATCCCGAACGGGTTCCCCAAAGATGGGTTGTAGCGGCGCTTTGCAAAGATTGTAAAATACTAATCCTTTAGAAAACGGTTTTATAAAGTAAAAGGTATTTACATGAAAAGTGTAGTTTTCCGTATTTTAGGTACTAGGGTTTCCTAAGCCAACTAGCCTATTTCTAAATGGTCTAAACGACAAGTCGTTAGAAGCCTCAAATCGCCTCTTCACCGCCAATTGCGGCCAGGTAAGTGCCAGGTAAGTGGGAGGCTCTCCACTACAAGTAGTGGCCCTAATTAAGTAACCACTTGCTTTAGACACACTTGCCTAGACACCATAAGGTTAGGTTTAGATAAACGATCGATGTCCACAACTTATCATATTTTTCCTATTAAAGATATTGTTTAAACAAATGTATCAAACCTAAACTTTTATAAAAGGTTTTATTAAGGAAATGGTATTTTAATGTAAAATCTTGTTTTATCGTATTAGGAGTTTTCAAGATAGCGTATTATGGTTGCATATGTGCGTGTGAGGAGGTAGGTAATTACCTCGTGATCTATTTTAAGGTATAACAATGTTAACGGGTTAAATGTGAAATTGAAACATGATGGTATTAAAGTGAAAAAATAAGGTAAGTTAAAAAAGTTATCATTTCATGTGTGAAAACTTATTCAAATTGAATTTTACAAGTTTAATAATCATGATAAAGATGTTTAGACATGTTTGAATTGATTAGAAGTGAAATTTTATAGAAAACCGAATCGGAAATCGGATTTGTTCCGATTCCGTCGGGTTTCGTAATTTCGTATTTTTGAGAATTAGAAAGGAAGATAGGATGGGACTTACGGGTTTCGATCTATACTAAAGAGTATAGGAGAACTAGATGAGTTGCCGAGGCGTTGCTTCGTCGCCGGTTGTTTCAAAAAAACGTCGCCGGAATTCCGTCAGAGATTCGCCGTGAACTTGATTTCAAAGTACACCCTTCTTGTAAAAATTTTGAGAGAGTAAACCTAGGGTTTTTGGATGAGAGGGTAGGGGGTAGGGGGTGTATTTATAGGGTAGGCTAGGGTAGGGTAGGTGAAAGGTTTTTAAATAAAAATGTAAAAATGTATAAAATCATTAAAAGTTGGAGTAAATAGGGTATATGAAAGGTTTTAATGTAAAAATGTATAAAATCATTAAAAATTGGAGTAAATAGGGTATATGAAAGGTTTTAATGTAAAAATGTATTAAAAAATCATTAAAATGGAGTAAATAGGGATTTCAAAGGTCTCTGAAACCGATCTAGGAATTTGAAGTGTACATGGGGGTTTAGAAGATGAAGAGACACAATATTGAAGAAAATTTAAAACGAAATAAATATTAAAAATAATGTGGGGCATGGGATTTGAACTCTGGTGGCTTGGTTCAGCAGTGCAAGATATTACCAATGAGCTACAAGCTCCTTCTTGTAATTAAATTGCTAATCAATTACTTAAGTCTTGTGCTCAGATAATAAATACCCCTTTAAGGATTTTGAAAAAAAAACAATTTAAAAATTTGTATAGGAAAAAGTGTATAAGAAAATTATGGTTGTTACGTACATGCAAGAGGAAGAGTTCAGAAACGAACGAAGTCTTCTTGTGGCATTGTAGACTTGGTCATATCGATGAGACCAAATTAGCTAAGTTACATTAAGATAGATATTTGGATCCGTTCAAATATATATCTTATGAAACTTTTCAATCTTGTTTCAAAGGAAAGATGACCAAAACTTCGTTTATGGTCCGATGTCTACACGGACACGAAGAAAGAGCTATAGAACTCTTGGTACTCATACATAGTAATGTTTATGGTCTGATGTCTACACATGCAATGGGTGGGTACTCATACTTCATTATATTCACTGATGATCTCTCTAGTTTCGGATATGTATTTATGTTGAAACACAAATCTGAAACTTTTGATAAATTCAAAGAATATAAGAGCGAAATAGAGAATCAGATTAGAAAAGGTATCAAAATCCTACGATTTGATCGAGGTGTGGAATACTTAAGCATAGAATTCCTTAACTATTTAAAAGAGAATGGAATTCTCTCTCAGCTTACTCCTCCGTATACACCATAGCATAACGCTGTATCGAAGCGGAGGAATCACACCCTTTTATATATAGTTCGCTCCATGATGAGTAGTGTTGAATTATCTCTTTCGTTCCGAGGGTATGCGCTCGAGACAACGACATATTAATTGAATCAAGTTCCGTCCAAATCTGTGCTTAAGACTCTATATGAAATATGGAGTGGAAAGAAACCATTTCTTAAGTTTGTTAAGATATGGGGTTGTCTGGGTTATGTTAAGAAACAAAATCCGGACAAACTTCAAAAACGGTTATTCTATGCAAGTTTGTAGGATATCCAAATAAGTCTCTAGGATATATTTTCTACCGCACTGAGAAACAGAAGGTGTTTATTGCTCGTCACGCCTTTTTCTTAGTAAAGGAATTTCTTGTAAAAGAAATTAGTGGGAGTATGGTAGAGCTGGAAAAGATTTCAGAAGTACAAACTGCAACTGAAGTTTCGGTAGAACCACAGGATTCGATAGTCCCTAACGAACCTCAGCCACTCCGCAAATTTAGTAGGTTTTCTCATCCGTCCGAGAGATACTACGGTTTTCTCGTAGACAGGGATCGAAAGGATTGCATCATAGAAGATGATGACCCTACTAGTTTTCAGCATGCCATTTCCAGTGGAGACTCTGTGAAGTGGCTGGATGCTATGAAATCCAAAATGGAGTCTGTAAACCAACAAAGTTTGGACTTTGGACGTTGTTCCTCCAGAGATAAAACCCGTTGGATGCAGGTGGATCTTCAAAAAGTAAATTGGTGTAGATAGATAGGTTTGAAACCTATAAGGCTAGAATTGTTGCAAAAAATTTTCGTCAAAAACCAGATATGGACTATGACGAAACCTTTTCTCCAGCGGATGTGCTCAAATCCATAAGGATCCTACTTGTCATTGTTGTCTTCCATGACTATGACATTTGACAGATGGACGTTAAAACCGCTTTTCTAAATGGAAGTTTAGAAGAGTGCGTTTATATGGATCAGCCAGAGGGTTTTATAGACGGTGGGAGCAACAGAAAGGTGTGTAAGTTACTTAAATCTATTTATGGATTAAAGCAAATATCGCGGAGTTGGAACATCTGTTTTGATGAGATAGTCAAAGAGTTTGAATTCATCAAAAATTTAGATGAGCCATATATATAAGAAGATTGTAAGGGGAGCTATCGTATTCCACGTTTTGTACATTGATGACATTCTCCTGATAGGAAATAATAGTTCTATGCTTCAATCAGTCAAACTTTTCTTGTCATGGAAGTTCTCCATGAAAGGCCTGGGTGATGCCTCCTACATTCTGGAGATTAAGATCTATAGGGATAGATCTAAAAGATTGTTGGACTGTCATAATCCAGGTATATAAACACCATACTAAAGAGCTCTAGTATAAAAGATTCCAAGCGCGTTAATTTACCAGTTTGTCACGGATTCATTCTCTCTGAAGAGATACCTCCCAAAACTGATGAGGAGAGGACTCGCATGAGCATTATACTCTATGATTCGACAGTAGGGTCTATAATATATGTGATGTTATGTACCATATCAGATATAGTTTACGCACTTAGCGTGGTAAGCAGGTATCAATCAAACCCAGGTGAGAAGTATTAGACAGCTGTGAAGGACTAAGGAGATGTTCTTAGTGTACTGTATTAGAGACCTCCAGATGGAGGCCTTTACCGATTTGAGCTTTCAAAGTGAAAAGATTGACAGCAAGCCCGTCTCAGGTTATGTGTTTACTCTCAACGGAAGGGCGGTTTATTGGAAGAGTTCCAAACAGGACATCATAGAAAATTCGACGATGGAGGTTGAGTACATTGCTGCCAACGATGCCGCCAAAGAATCGGTCTGGATGAGAAAGTTCATTTCTGAACTTGGGGTGGTTACGTCCATTGTTAATCAAATACCTTTGTATTGCGATAATAATGGGGTTATGGTATTAGCGAAGGAACCATGGTCCCATCAGCGATCTAGACACATCTTGAGGTGCTATCACCTGATCAGGGAGATCGTTGATCGCCGGGAGATCGAGATTCGGATGGCAGTCATAAAAAACAACACGGCAGATTCATTGACCAAAGACATCTCTCAAGTGCAGTTCAAGCGGCTATTCGAGATTTTGGGTATGCAATACGTTAATAACTGGTCTTAGTGCAGATATTGGGTATACAATACACCAATAACTGGCCATAGTGCAAGTGGGAGATTGTTGGATATGTATACCCTATAGGTCTTTATTATATTGGATGCTGGAGGTATGTATATACAGGACAGTCTTGCTCAATATGATAGTATGCTATTTGGTTTGTCTTTATCTTAACATGTGTATATGTTTTACTTGTTATTATGTATCGCTAATAATGTTGATAAAGCCTGTAGGATCCTTATTTGACTACCAGTATTATGATGGCGATCATACTTATAGGGGCCGGATGATCCATAAGTACATCCTTAAAAGTCCCTAGTCGTAGGAATATCGAGACTGGACATCAATATTCCAGAGTAGACTATGTTGGATATAGGTGCCCTCAAGGTAATTATTGTAATTGAAAGAGGACATATACAAAGAACAATCTTACTCGAGATGATAGTGTACTATCCGGTTTGTCTTTATCATTAATGTGTATATGTTTTACTCGTTATCATGTATCGCTAATACATAATGATAAAGTTTATATGATCTTTCCTTGACTATCAGGATTATGATAGGGATCATACTAGTAGGGCATGAGTAGTCCATATGCACATCCTTAAATGTTCTTAGTCATGAGAGTATCGAGACTGAACATCGATATTTCAAAATAGACTAGTGTATACGATTCTTGACCCCTACCGGGGAGATAGTTGATTCGATAGGCATTGATGTTTGACACCAAAGATTGTATACATGTGCTCATTAGATGAATGGGCTTCACTAAACGGACTCACCAGAGAACTCCTAGATGATATTATACCTATCGTCAGATAACAGTTCTTTTGTGACATGAGAATAGGGTAGTCTGTAGGCCTGTGATCGTCATAGTGTCTTGTGTGTGTTCCTACTGTACTTTGATTACTACCTGATTGGTTGATATTTTTAGAGTTGTGTAGTAGTTAACCACAATCAATAACGGTGTTGCGTGTAGCTAGACCGAGATGAGTACGGGTCGTCCTCAGGAAAACGTTGAATCTTTTAATCTTACTTTAGGCGTGTTGATTAGGAAAAGAGGTAGAATAATGAATAGTGGAAATAGTTTCTAGATCTACGTTAAACACGGATGTAGAATATAGATCTAGATTAACTACGGATGTAGGTTTTATATTAGAAGAGGGCTTGTAGGGTTCGTTAAGATTTAGTAGTCATGAATGATTAATTAAAGATTACTCCTCTTATCCTTTAATTGATTTAAAACTAGATCGACAATGATGCATGTAGATTAGGGTTTCTAGAGGGAAAAGGGTTCCCACTCTTAACCCCTACCTTGACATGGATCTCCGTTCATGTCTAGTTTTTACCAAAATAATTGTTAATCTAATCTCTAATCGTGGTCGTGAATATCAATGAATTGATAGCGCGCCCGATTAGGATGTTAACTATTCTTTTGATAAAGTTTATAAATTTTATAGGACGTAAAAAGAGTTTAAGGATCTTCATCATCCATTAATCTACCATAATCCTACTATCCCTAACAAGCGGAGAATTACTCGCGCATGTTGGGAAAAGAAAAGATAGAAATCATGAAGAAAATAAAATGCAATAGAATAAAACTACCTTTATTAATCAACAAGATCAAGTACACTTTGTTCCTTTAGAAAATGATTACAAAATCCTAGTTTGCTTCTCGATCTCTTCTTAAGGACGTAGATGAACCGTCGATGATCAACCAGGATTCTTGAGCCATCGTGGACTTCGTGATCGCGTCAGTTTGATGATTTTTCTAAGAGGCTCTCGGTCCTTATTTATAGTCACAGACCCAGAATCTTTAGTTTCCTAATAAGGCAACTAGCTGTTAGGATCCCACCCAAAAAATATCAAATCTTAACTCCTCTAGTGCTCCGCGGATCCGCCGCTATATGTTGGTTTTGGCCGCGGTTTAGCCGCGGATTGGGGGATTTAGGGATTTATTTTTCTGGCGCTTCATCTCTATAACACGTGGTGGTCTTTTGAATATCTTGACTTTGAAATCTTCTCTAAGTCTCTGCCAGAATTGGTTTTTTTGATTCACTTAAATATTTCGGCAGATTTGATCTCGCCAACTCGGATTTTCTTAATTTCTGTCCTGATATAATTTCTGCGTAATAACTCAATAAATAATGTTAGTAGAATTTGTTTTTATTGAGATATTATCTTAACCATTTGACATGATATTATAGTTTTAAGAGAATTGGTCAAAGATATTTGATATGGTATGCATATTTAAATGGACCAAATATTATATAGATATTATATTCTTACATTTTCCTTCATAATGTTAATTATAATATATAAACACATGAAAATAGTATTTTTTACAGATAAACCCAAATATGTGTCATATTTATAATAAACAACTTTTATCATATAGAAATAGTAAGGAAAATGCCATATCAAATGCACAATATTTTCGACTGAACACTACCCTACCACGGTTTTATAGAGTCATGCAAACAAGTTTTAATTGGGTACAGTCCCGAAGCACATGGAGGCAGTAGGCGATCGAAGGGATTTTGTCTCTCCCGGTATAGGGAGTCGAGGTCGTGCTGTGTCAGATCGACTATAACCATAATTCCTTGGCTAAGAAATATGAGATTTACTGATAAGTGTTATCAGTAGTTTCTCAGGTGATTATGAGCTTGATATCAACACGACTTATCGTGTTATTGGGAGTCTGACGATTTCCATCTCCCAGACTCGGTATGCGACACTCTCAGATGAAAATATCGGACTATACGGTGACTATTACTGATAGACTTTGCAGGGTTTGGATGAGCATGCTTATTGACCTTCTTTCGATCAATACCTAGGTATCCGTTACGTGCAGCTAGTACCGTTGACATGCTTGTGTGCTATGAATACGATCTTATACCTACTACCGGCGAATTGTCGAGCCTTTAGAGTCCCACACAGAGATCTCCTGACTCAGGTGAAACGATGTAGAGTATATATGGTGATACGCACAGGAGTTCGATTAAACATGAGAATTTGATACACGTGTGTTAATCGAACGTTTTAATAATACTAGCCGACTCTTATTGAAACTGGATTATTAAATCAAGTGTTGATTTAATATATATATATATATATATATATATATATTCTAGTATTATCTTTATTATTCTCTCATGTGTATTTGTATTTGATACAAATACTAGTTATACATTATATCATGTGTATATGATACATATGATATTTATATGTGTATTTCTATAATACCATCTCATTTTCTTTATTTGTTAAATAAAGAAATGATAAAATAGAGAGGAAAAGAAAAGGAAGAGAGTAGAAAAGAAAAGAAGAAGGTAGAAGCTTTTAAGGTTCTTCTTCATATTTATTCTTCATTCTTCTTCATCTTTATTTTTCTCTCTCTTGAGATTTTCTTTGGAGAAAAAAGAGGCATTTTTTAGAGAAAAGAAAGTGAACTCTATCTACATCTCTTGCTTTATTTTCTTAGCAAGTCTTTGTTGCAAGTTGCTTTATTAATATCTTGATCTTATGGAGTTGAAGCTTGGATCGGAGAATCCTCAAGATGGATCATCTTTGACGAGGAGATCGTCGTTCAAACTCGATCCTTATCATGTGGAGGCTAGCTTGATTCTTTCCCTATGCAAGAGAACACGCTAAAAATATTGTAGGCCCTTATACCCTTATTTTAGTTTTCATTTGTATGCAATTTTTATTCTTTTAGGTAGATTCTAGGGTTAGTGATGAAATTGCTCTTTAGATTTTTGAAAAATTATTGTTTCCTCCGCGTTTTAAAACCCCACTAGTGAGATTAGCATCCTAACAATGGTATCAGAGCTGGCCCCAAAGACATTAACTTGTTTAGTGATGATGCTCGATATCGGTGATCTCCCATATCAGGACACGTGGCAGTGACGTGTCCCAGAGCATGCAAGAAAGGACCTAAAGTGGCCGACCAGACCACACCTACGCTCATCCTACCGAGCAAACGCTGGCTCGCCTCCGAGCCCCCGCACAACTGGCCTCCTCGGCCTCACAGCTCGTCTCCGAGCTACCGTAGAACCAAGATACCCCCGCTCGTCCGCGAGCTCTCCCGCCGAGGTCATCTTCCTCGGTCTCATCGACCGCCCAACAACGCCGCTTGCAGGCGTAACCGCCATCCCGTGAATCTCGCCATGCACGAGATCTCCGCCGGCCATATCCCACATTCCACGCCACCACGATCCCCCATTAACGGGCCTGTCTCGCCATTAATAGGAGGTCCCGCTCATCACGTGGGCGTGACGTCGAGAGCGCAACGGCCGGCGTGATTCTCGCGCCTGCCCCTCTTGCTGCCACCGCTATATAAACCCCTCTCCCAGAGGGTTCAAGTAAGCCATTTTTACTCCACTAAGCCATTACTCTGCTCGGATCTCTAGACTAATTTGATCGTCGGAGGATCCTCGGTGGTACAACCACCTCGGGACGTCCTTGCAGGTGGCTCAGCAACCACAATCTCAAACCCATTGAGATCCACACGCTTCCGGAGCGACAGCCTCCAAATCCAATCTCAGCCACCCATCGCCGCCATCAGCAGATCAACGGAAGGCAACATTTGAAGGAGATTTCCATCCCCGTCAGCTGGCGCCGTCTGTGGGAAACGTTTGATTCCACAAAAACAAAATTTCGTCTTCCGATCTCAACCTAATGGCGAGCGATCATCACGATGATCCAAACACCAGCAGCCGCCTCCCCCTCAACGGAGGCGCGGACGAACCTTCTCCGCCGAATGCCATCAACGCCTTCGCCGGCCGAATAGACCGGCTTGCGTCCATAGTGGAGGCGCTCGTCCACATCCAAATGGCGGGGTAAGATCACCAAGTTTCCACTCCCCCGTCTCGGGACCAGGACCTCTACAGGGGGAAAGAAGACTCCGTCCGCGTCGGCACTGCCGACCACCGAGTCGCTACCTCCCACGGCCGCAGATCTCCCAGGCCAATACGTTCTAAGGCCCGCTGGGCGCCTCACGGTTCGACGCCGAGGTCCGTCGCCAGAGCGCCTCGTCCCTAGATCCTCCGCGCACCTGTCCCTCCCGAGGAGATGTCTGCCAGCTCGCCTGTTACCAGGCCTGACCGACACCCCCTCCCTCGACGAGGTCGCGCGGACGAGACTCACCACGGTGGCTCGAAGACTTCCTCGCCGGGGGATCTAAGGAACCTCATTGACAGGAACCGGAGCCGAGGACAGACGCAGGCCTCCAACAGTAGAGGCCTGGTATCAGAATGTGCCGAGTCGTCGGGGTACCACGGCCGACTCGACGCCCTCGAGAAGAAGATCGAGAGTCTGCATCGGGAAGGTCATCGTTCGAGCGACGAGGCTAAGTATGCCGCCGACTCACTCACAAAACCGTTCACCGAGGAGCTACTCGCTGTCCACGTCTCCTCCCGCAACAAGCCCCCAAAGGTCTCCCTCTTCGACGACAAATCTGACCCGAAGGACCATTTGGATGCATTCACCGTGGGAATGAGCTTCCAAGACCACTCCGATGCCACCCAGTGCCGAGCTTTCCCGGCCACTCTCATCCGCTCCGGGCGAGACTGGTTCCGAGGACTCGAGCCGCGCTCTATCTCAACCTTCGACGAGCTGGCCACACAATTCCTCGGCCACTTTGTCGGGAACAGGCGGTAGAAGCGCACAGTCGACCATCTCTTCACGATCAAGAGCGGGGACAATGAGACGTTCAGGGCGTACGTCACTCGCTTCTACAACGCCCTTCTCGAGGTCCCAGAGCACCGGGATGAGACAGTCATCATGTCTCTGATGTCTGGTCTTAGGTATAAGGAGTGGTTACGCTCCTTTGCATTAGCGCAACCTAAGACCATGGCCGAGGTAAAGGCCTGGACCGAGCGCGAGGTCCAGCTCGAATCTGAGGTGAATGCAAATCTCCCCCGGGCAAAGCAAACCGACGAAAAGAAAAGGGCAAGAGAAGAGAGAAGGGGACCTGAGCAGCAAAAGCCCTATCGCCCAAAGTTTCAGGAGTACACCCCGCTCAACGTCTCCCAAGCGGTGCTACTTGAGGAGGCCAAGGGCGAGGGGTTCTTCAAGCTTCCCCCGGTCCCGCGAATGGCCTCAAAACGAACCCGAGGCCCCTACTGCGGTTTTCATAGGTCGCTGGGTCATTCCATGGAGAGCTACAAACAACTCCAAGACTATATTGAAGAGCTCATTCGTTCGGGGCACCTCGCAGCGTACCTGAGGGACAAGCGGCAAGCTGACCGCGAGCAGGAGCAGCGCCCCCCTCCCGCCGAGCTGACCATCGGCCAGATCATGGTAGTGTCAGCGGAGGACACGCATGGTACCCACGAAGCTCGGTACCCTATGCCGGGCGTAGAAGCCTATAGGCATCCAGGGGGCTCAAGCTGCACGAATAAGAGTATCTACTAGCATGTATTTTATTTTCAGAGCAATGTGCATTTTTCTTGAGATCTTTTGTTCATATAATAAAGGGATCAATAAAGTATTGCAGAAAAGAAAAAGAATATTATTCATTCAAGAGGTACTGTAGGCTCCTCAGCCATGCACATAAAAAGCGTATATTACAACAGCGGAGGAATGAGGAACAGAGAGCACTGTTCGTGGTACTCTAAAGATATTTCCGCCAGCCGAGCACTCGCGGCGTTTAAACTCTCCCTTCGATGGCCCCCGCTGGCGTCGGCATAGAACCTCAAATGGTAGCACTCAAGGACAAGCGCCTTTAAGCGATTTAGCCGACTCACGGAGATCAGGCCGAAGCGCCTCAGAGACCTCAGCTTGCCAATGGCCTCGTCTTTCAGCTGCTCGGATGAGGGGTTGTAGAGCCCCGGCGACGCCCTCCAGACGGAGTACATCAGCAGCTGGAGGAGGGAGGAATGTCGGGGGAGCAATCGGCCGAAGTGGTCCTCGATCCTGCCTACAACCAATTGCACCGTGTCCTCGGTGCAATATGGGTCATAGAGCTCACGATGCCCCCAGAGTTCAACGGTCGCCCGCAACTGTGCCGCCACGCGGCAGACATCATGCCACTCGAGGCGAAACCGAAATGACGCGGCTCTGGCGCTTCACCTCCTCCACGCGATCGTAGCACGTGTCACTCGCGGCTGTCCGTCTTCCAAAGCCCTCACCAAGAGGCAACCGGGCGGCTTCACCGCTCGTCTATCCCTGGCTGGTAGCTTCCCCACCTCGCAACGCCAGAGATCTAAGCCCTCACTAAGAGGCAGCCAGCAGCTTCACTGCTCGGTTCATCCTTGGCAGGCCTTCCACGGCCCCTCCAGCGCCAAAGATCAAAGCCCTCGCCAAGAGGCAGTCGAGCGGCTACCCTGCTCGGCTATCCCTGGCTGGTAGCTTCACTACCACGCAATGCCAGGGATCTAAGCCCTCACCAAGAGGCAGCCGAGCGGCTTCACCGCTCGGCTATCCCTGGCTGGTAGCTTCTCTACCTCGCAACGCCAGGAATCTAAGCCCTTACTAAGAGGCAGCCGAGCAGCTTCACTGCTCGGTTCATCCTTGGCAGGCCTGCCACGGCCCTTCCAGCGCCAAGGATCAAAGCCCTTGCCAATAGGCAGTCGAACGGCTGCCCTGCTCGGCTATCCCTGGCTGGTAGCTTCCCTACCTCGCAACACCAGAGATCTAAGCCCTCGCAAAGAAGCAGCCGAGCGGATACCCTGCTCGGCTATCCCTGGCCGGTAGTTTCACTACCTCGCAGCGCCAGGGATCTAAGCCCTCGCAAAGAGGCAGCCGAGCGGCTACCCTGCTCGGCTATCCCTGGCCGGTAGCTTCACTACCACGCAACGCCAGAGATCTAAGCCTTCACCAAGAGGCAGCCGAGCGGCTACCCTGCTCGGCTATCCCTAGCCAACGCCTAGGATCAAAGCCCTCGCCAAGAGGCACCGGACAACAACCATGCTCGGCCATCCTTAAGGACCAAAAGCCCTCGCCAAGAAGCACCAGGAAGCAACCCTGCCCGGCCATCCTTAGTAGGCCACTTACGGCCCCTCCTGTGCGAAGGATGAAAAGCCCTCGCAAGAGGCAACCGGACCCGCCCTTGTTCGGTTATCCCTGGCTGGTAGCTCTCCACCACAACAAACCAGGGATCAAAGCCCTCACAGGAGGCAACCGGGTTCGACCCTTGCTCGGTTACCCCCAGCCGGTAGCTCCCTACCCCAACAAACCAGGGATCAAAGCCCTCGCCAAGAGGCACCGGGAAGCAACCCTTCCCGGCCCGGCCTTAAGGATCAAAGCCCTTGCAAGAAGCAACCGGACCCGCCCTTGTTCGGTTACCCCTGGCTGGTAGCTCCCTATCCCAACAAACCAGGGATCAAAGCCCTCGCCAAGAGGCACCGAGCAGCTACCATGCTCGGCACTGTCCTTAGTTGGCCAATTACGGCCCCTCCAACAACTAAGGATCAAAGCTCTCGCCAAGAGGTACCGAGCAGCTACCCTGCTCGGCACTGTCCTTCGTTGGCCAATTACGGCCCCTCCAACAACTAAGGATCAAAGCCTTCGCCAAGAGGCACCGAGCAGCTACCCTGCTCGGCACCATCCTTAGTTGGCCAATTACGGCCTCTTCGACAACTAAGGATCAAAAGCCCATGTCAAGAGGCACCGAGCAGCTACCCTGCTCGGCACCGTCCTTAGTTGGCCAATTATGGCCCCTCTAACAACTAAGGATCAAATCCCACGCCAAGAGGCACCGAGCAGCTACCCTGCTCGGCACCGTCCTTAGTTGGCCAATTACAGCCCCTCTAACAACTAAGGAACATGAACTCAACGAGAGACATCCGGTATATCAACGTCTTAGCGATCTCCACCTCGACTTCGGGGCCATGGAGATACCATCTTCCCACCGGTCTCCTCACACTTGGCGAAAGATCAGATTCAATTCGACGCGGAATCGCTAGACGAAGAACCGGCACAACATGAAGGCAGTAATGTGCAAATACCAGTGTCTACCAACAAAAGAAAATACGAGCACAAACACTACTGCAAAAACAAAAATCTTTATTCACGAGGTCAAAGCTTTTACAAGGGTATTATGGGCTCCCCAGCCATACGAAAATGCCCGGGGGCTTACAAAATAGCCGAGGCAACAAAGAAAAGACAAGGAGAAGACGAGGGGCTTCAGGCCTCAGGTCCGGGTGAGATACCGATGAGCTCGACGGCCACTGCGACTGGGGATGCGTCCATCACAGGAGCCTCGACGTCGCCCTCGCTGAGAGTCCCTTCCCCGGCAGTGCTCCTGGGGGCGTCCCCCTGCTCGTCATCACCGCGGGGATATTCTGCCCGGAGCTCTTCATCAGCGAACTCCGGCACCCGGGCCTTGACGGCGTCGAGAGCCTCGTGCCAGATTAAGGTGGTGGCCGAGGCTAGGACGGTGTATAACTTCTCCGACTTCTGAAAGTTCTCCACCGCTTCCGCCGCCCTGAGGTCGGCTCACTTCGCCGCCTCTACCGCATCCCTCCACTCCTTTCAGAGGGTGCCCATTGACTTCTTCATGGTGCCGACGAGCACCTAAGGGTCCTGAAGCTTGGTCTCGGCTTCCTGGGGGCCTCGCGGAGCCTGGCCACCTCTTGCTTCGAAGCCGCCACCTCCTACTTCGCTGCCGCCGCCTCCTGCCTCCCGGCAACCACCTCGCCCTCATGGGCAGCGACCCTCGCCATCGCTGCCTCCGGCTCCCGCTTCGAGCTCTCCCCAGCGAGGAGAGCTCGCTCGCGGCTCGCATCGCCGAAGTTATCTCCTCCTCCATCCGGGCGACGATAGCGACGTGCTGGAGGACCTGAAGAAATCGGAGGGGGTCAGAAAGAAAAAGGGGCACCAAATCTTGCAAGCAATGAGACGATGAACGAGCGCTAACCTGCAGGGCCTCTTGGGCGATGGACACCATTTGCGCCTTCAGCGTCCCCCAAGGACCCGGCTCCCGGCCGACCTCTCCATGTCGTGCAGCAAGCTGTCAGCGATGGAGAGCCCCGAGGGCACCTCAAAGCGGAGCCCCCCTCGTCTACCAAGATCGGAGAGGCGAGGGACCTCGGAACTATCCGGGGGAACCTCTTGAGAGACGACGGTGGAGCGCTCGTCTCTACCTCCGAAGCCTGGGCGTCCTTTCCCCGGGCCCACTTTCTGCTCGGCGCCTGGCTGGGCTCCGGAGCGCGATCCGCACTCGAGCGCTGGGGCGCGACAGCTGCTGGGGGAGCCGGGACCGGCGTCTGACGAGAAGAGCTGGCCCCTCCAGCCTTCGACCCCTTCTTTGGCCTGCGCATGGCTGCTCGGAGGAGGTCCGCGTCCATGGTTTCTGCACAAGACAAGATATAATAGGATCAGTGACACCAACAAAGTAAAAACAAATACAAGCTCCTAACTTACCAACAAACTGGGCGGGGCTGAGCCCGGCCCAACTGAGGGCCCTCTCCGAAAGTAGCACATTAGCCCGAGGAATAGGCTCCCATGCCGCCACTCTCTCCTCGTCGGAGTCATTGGACGGATTTCCCTACCAACACCTATCCCTAGACCACTGGACGGGTACAGGCCAGTCCTCACCCTCTGGCGGCCCGACGAAGAAAAACTTCTTCTTCCAATCATGGATGGAAGAAGGCAGGACGACAGCTCTTGACCCGGCTACACTCCCCCGCTGCTTCCTAAAGGAGAGGTAAACCCACCTCGGGTCGCCCGCGCGAGTTCCGGGGTGACTTTTGTAAGTAAGGGAGGAGGCAAGGATGGATAGACTAAAGGGGATCGTCTGCAACTTCAGCTGGACCAGGAACCCAAGGAGAACCCTCTAGGAGTTCGGCACTAGCTTGCCCGGGTAACCCAAAGTAATTTAACGTAGCTACAACCTCGGGAGAGAAAGGCGGGCGCATTCCGGCCCAAAGGGCTTCCAGGTACAAGGCGATCTCTCTACCCCTCACCTGATCTGCCCTTTCTCCTTCCTCGGCCAATCGTAGCATGTAGCCGGAGGGAATATGGAAACAAGCCCAAGCGGTAACAAGCTCATCCTCATATCTTACTGAGGACGACGCACCAGGGGCGTCCGCCGCCACCGCTCCAGGAATCGCCCCAGACGCGTGACCCCGGAAAGAGGATCTGACCCCAACTTTCCGAAGGGGCTCCAACCCGGGGGAAGAATCCTTAGTATCTACCCCTACGACATCTATAAACTCCTCAAAACAAGACATCTAACCTGATGGGAAGAAATCCTCGAGAAGAGAAAACGCAAGTTCCGACCTAAAAAGGAGAATGCCGAGCAAATAAAACTCAGAATGAGGAAAGTGGGAAGAGAAAGACCCCGAATCAGGCCTTCTCTCTATTTATGATACCGTCGCCCTCATCCAACGGCGCCGGTCATTTCCCGCCAAAACGATTCGGTGCACTCGAGGGCCACGATCGCTCCACCTGTCGCAAGCGCACTGGCCGCATCCCATTGGACGCCAGAAGCCTGCGGCACGTCGCATCAGCCAACTGGCACCCTGCCTCAGCAAAAGTAAACACGATCCGGCGCACCCTCTTTAATGAAAAAGATCTCGCCCTGATTCGCTGGCCTCATCCAGAAAAGAAAACCAATTGTCCAGGGACACGCCCGACGATATCTTCGAAAAAGAGCTCACCTCGGGTGATCCGGCAAACCACTCTCGACCCGACCCGTCAGCTGGTCGGGACGAGAGTGGGGGGCTAATGATGATGCTTGATATCGGTGATCTCCCAGATCAGGACAAGTGGCAGATGACGTGTCCCAGAGCATGCAAGAAAGGACCTAAAGTGGCCGACCAGACCACACCTACGCTCGTCCTACCGAGCAAACGCTGGCTCGCCTCTGAGCCCCCGCACAACTGGCCTCTTCGACCTCACAGCTCGTCTCCGAGCTACCGCAGAACCAAGATACCTCGGCTCTCCCGCTCGTCCGTGAGCTCTCCCGCCGAGGTCATCTTCCTCGGTCTCATCGACCGACCAACAGCGCCGCTTGCAGGCGTAACCGCCATCCCGCGAATCTCACCATGTGCAAGATCTCTGCCAGCCACATCCCACATTCCACGCCACCACGATCCCCCATTAACGGGCCTGTCTCGCCATTAATGGGAGGTCCCGCTCATCACGCGGGCGTGACGTCGGGAGCGCAACGGTCGGCGTGATTCTCGCGCTTGCCCCGCCTGCTGCCACCGCTATATAAACCCCTCTCCCAGAGGGTTCAAGTAAGCCATTTTTACTCCACTAAGTCGTTACCTACTCGGATCTGTAGACTAACTTGATCGTCGGAGCGTCCTCGGTGGTACAACCACCCCGGGACTTCCTTGCAGGTAGCTCGGCAACCACAACCTCAAACCCATTGAGATCCACACGCTTCCGGAGTGACAGCCTCCAGATCCAATCACAGCCACCCATCGCCGCCATCAGCAGATCAACGGAAGACAACATCTGAAGGAGATTTTCGTCCCCGTCATTTAGTGATATTTAAGTTTCGAATCAAAAACTTTTGTCGATTTCTATTTCCAAGTTTATGCCTCACTGTCCCTTTTATAAAACTTCGACTGAAATTTTTTAAATGGTTGCAATAGACTACATGTGCTTTGAAAATGATGTGGTAAGAACCCAGCGGGGTAACTCACTAACCTGGCTGCCAAAATTGGCCATTTGGCCGACATTGTCGATCAGATTAGGGGGAAAAAACCTAAGTTCTTGCAAGGGCATACACTAAAGGAAATAGGATTTTTGGGGTGCTTTTTTCCCCAGTTTGAGATTTGATCTTGTTTGTGTTTGTGAGAAATACGGGAAAGGTTTTTGATCGAAATTGTAACATCGTGTGTTTCTGCATTTATAGAGATGTGTTGTAAACATCTTCTAATTGCTATATGTTAGATTAGATGAGATTGCATATTAAATATTTGTAATGATGTTGGTGTGTTGGTTTGATTGGATTGTCATGATGAATAACCCTACGTGTATTTGTTTGTGATGATATTGTATTCATTTTCATTCATGCAAAGCAAGTGTATATTATTTTATTCGGGACGAGCGGTCCACTTGTGCCCGTCATTTCCACAGTTTGTATTATTTATTTTTGTCGGGACACGATAAGGATATGGTTGTTGTTGCCGCTGTACATTATATAGGTTATACGATACCCCAAGGTGACGCGCTCGAGTTGCCGGGTTCTAGAAGGCAGCGGGTGGCTATCTCAAGAAGCTAAGTCCGGGACACCTTGTTCTAGGATTGGCGGATGACTCGCCGCGTTTGTAGGGGTTTTAAGATAGACCTACGGAGGAGTGTTCAAGTTACCGGATTTTAGAAAGCATTGGGTGGCTCACTCATGTTGATGAGTGCGGGTTGCCTCATTTTCTAGGATTAGCGGATGGCTCGCCGCGCTTGTAGGGGTCCTCGGTTTAACTACGTACAGGCTATTCACACGAATGGGGAATGGCACGTTTTTTTTGCGGCTCAAATGAAACATTGGATTCTTAGGTAATCCGACCATTCCATCTATGTGATATTCATTACATGCATGTAATATGATTACATGTCTGTGATGATATTTATCACTTGCATGTAATCTTGATTATCTGCATGCGATGATATATATATTGATATATATGATATATAAATAAATGCTGATATATATTTTGCATCCGCGTTAGCCCTACCTCTGCCATGTCGTAAGTTAAGTAATCTTACGGTGAAGACCCACGGCCCCGTGGTGAATGCGGATGGCATATGTAGCATTCTAATTTTCTTTTCATATCATGCTTTTTCAGTAATGGTGTGAGAAGATGCTAGATTATATGTGATTATCTAATTGATGAGATTGCATTAATTCAGATTAATGCAAAGAAAACAAAACCTAAAATACATTGTTGAAACCAATCTATTTTTTCAAAAGAAATTTTAGACGTATTCTTTGGTTTTGCATAGCGGTATTCAGTTAGAAATATCCTGCACCTCGTTCGATGAGGTAAGAGCCACGATCCCTTCATAGGGAATCCCTGTTCCCCTCCGAAAGACGTGCAAGACGGGACGTCTCGCCTGAAATTCGGGGCAGATGCTAATTGGTGCTATCCGTCCACCTCTCCGAAGATGCCAAGTTGGTTTATGGCACCATGTATCGAAGGTTTAAGCGGATACGACCGATGTAGCAGACTTCGTCAGATTCCCCCTCGTTGAGGGGTTTTTGATTGTGGGGACGCTCTTCCCTGCAGGCGCAAGCCCCTGCAGTTAATTACGCTACCGCATCGCGGTAACAACTTTCTCCTTCTCCAGATGGTCACTTCGTGTCGTGTGTTTTTGTTTTATGTTTTGTTGCCCGTGGATCGTTTACGGAGACTGAGTTATGTCGTCGCCCGTAGGGCGTGGACTAGTCCAAATCCGTGTTATCTTAGATTTGGGTTTGGGGGTTTGGTTTGAGGATACGTTAGCCATGCTTGAGGCTAAGATCAACTCAAACGTTTGTTAAGGACACGTTAGTCCGATTTGAGACTAAGATCAACTTAACGGGATCGTTTAGATCCGACAAAGGAGCTTTTGGACTCCATTGTTCCAGTTTTAGGGACATAGTGGTCCATCGTATGTGTGTGGCCGTCGGGACCCGTCACCTCTCTGACGACGTTGAAGGATTACAACGACGGGTGTCAGAGGGGTTCAGAGATGTACCATCGAGCCAGAGTTAACTTGGGGGATTCGTAGTCCAGTTTGCTTGAAGGTTTTAAGGATTCGTTAGCCATCTTTGAGGCTAAGATCAACTTAAACGTGACCGTTTAGATCCGACAAAAGAGCATACGGGGCTCTATTGTTCTAGTTTAAGGACATTGCGGTCCATGGGTAGTTTAAGGACGTTGCGGTCCATGGGTAGTTTAAGGACGTTGCGGTCCATTGTTAGTTTTAAGACATCTCGGTCAAGGTTAAGGACGTCATAGTCCATGGGTTTAAGGACTCCACAGTCCGGTATGTGCTCTGGATGCTTCACACGGGTTCACTGCCGTGCTTGGCGAGGACCAGGCTCCGCTCTGGGCGTTTTCCGTGGGGTCAAAGAGTGACGTTATCCACGTTCCACGTAACCAGGAATTTTGCACTAGATGCTTCACACGGGTTCACTGCCGTGTTCGGCGAGGACTAGGCTCCGCTCTGGACGTTTTCCGCGGGGTCAAAGAGTGACGTTATCCGCGTTCCACGTGACCAGGAATTTTGCATTAGACATGGGTTTAAGGACCCCACAGTCCATATCATGGGTGGTCGTCGGGACCCGTCACCTCTTTGAAGACATTGAGGGATTACAATGCCAAGTATCAAAGGAGTGAAGAGATGTACCCTAGAACCGGAGTGGCTTGAGTAGTCCCTGGCCCAATTTAGGGTCAAGACTGATTAATTATATTATGAGCCCATTGGCCCAGTTAATCACGAATTGAGGACTTATGGCCAGCTTGGGCTAAGTCCAATCATGTCTGGAATATTGATTTCTTGTGAGTCCATTGAGGGAGAGGCTTTGCCTCTATCCCTTTAGCCAATTGGGCCAAAGACTAGTGTTAAACACTTCAGAGCAATCAGTGTTGAACACTGGGAATAAGATTGACAAGTTAGTGTTTAACACTAAGAGATAATTGGTGTTAAACACCAGCAACAAGGCTTTTCAAATTAGTGTTAAACACTAAAACAGCTCAGTGCTGAACACTGCAAATAAGGCTTTTTTAATCAGTGTTGAATGCTAAGGCCCAACAGTGTTTCAATACTGTGTTCAAGAGTTCCAATTTAGTGTTAAACACTAAGGCAAGAGGGGTCACGTGGCAACACCCTCGAGCTGTTAATCTTTTTCAGGAATTACATCCCTCGAGCTGCAAATTTCCGAGGAATTAAATTCCTACTTCCTTTCGAAGACTTGTATTCTGGAATAGAGTTTAACTCTGAATTTTCTGTGGGAATTAAATTCCTCATGTATGTGAAGATCCAAATAGGGTTAAACCCTAACAAAAACTTTTAAGGAATTAAACTCCCATTTCAGGGAATTATGATTAAAGGAATTAAATTCCCGCTGTTTCAACAGAACTATGTTCTTAATTAGGGTTCAACCCTGTTTCTTTTGTTTTGAAGGAATTAAATTCCCATGATACAGGGTCGAGCCCTAATTTTATTTTAAAGGAATTAAATTCCTATAGTTCTGTGAGAGTTAAATTCTCATGCTTGCATTCCTTCTCTATGTTTTGGATCTGCATGGCAGGATCTCGACCCATTGAGAATTAAATTCTCAACCTTAAGGGGAGATGTGCACTTTGCAGATCCTCTATCAAAGAGAGAAGAAATATGCCCTTCTGTTTTATGTATCAGAGTTAAACTCTGTTGAGATTTAAATTCTCTTTCTTTCAAAAGGCCTTCCCTTTCTTACCTAGGGTTTTTGCAGAAGATCCGAGTCTTTTCAAAGTATCAAAGCTCTCCTCCTTTTTTCTTTCTTTTCTTCTCTGCGCATGTATATTTTTTGTATCTCTTCGCTCCTATTTATAGGAGAAGCAGCCGAATAAATTAGTTTTGTGACGAATCTTCATTGAGAGATTTGATTTGCATCCTTCATTCGTTCTGGACCTTTGGATTATTAGGTGAATTTTATTCACCATTGGATTTTAAATCCAGAGATTCTCCCTTGTTATTTTGGTTAGATTTAAGGGGGAAATCTTTCCAAACCCGGGATTTTCCCACAGATAGATCACCTCTGAATCTTTAATTTGATTGGTTCCAGATAGCCGCTTTCCTTTGGAAAGATTTGAATTTCTTTCAGAATTTAATTCTGTTGACAAAATGGGCTTTGAAAGCCGGTCACGTGTGCCCACGTGACCCATGGTCACGTGTGAGCACGTGACCCCCTTCGGAATGAGCCTTCTTCTTTCCTTTGCGCTCTGTCTTCTGATTGTTGCTTGAACGTCACGTGCTACCACGTGACCCCTGGTCACGTGTGAGCACGTGACCCCTGTCTGGCGCCTCTTTCTGGAGAACGAGTCTGCTGCCTTGAACGTCACGTGCCAACACGTAACTCTGGTCATGTGGGAGCACGTGACTTCTTCTGAAGCCTTTTTCTTGACTTGATCAGTTAACCGGTGTGCCTTTGACGCTTGCATTTAAATATCACGTGTCGCCACGCGACCCTGGTCACGTGGGAGCACGCGACTCTTCCTGAAGCCCCTTTTCTTCCACGTAGTCAGGAAACTGAACCTGCCTTGATGACGTTCTTTAGGCGTCACGTGCCAACACGTGACCGCTAGTCACGTGTAAGCACGTGACCCTCTTCTGAAGCTTTTCATAGAAGCTTTCCTGATTTTAAATCAGGAAACAAATGCCCCCACAGCGTTGTTCTCACGTGTCTGCTCGTGAGTGCAACGCTGTCACCTCTTGCGACCGTTGGATTCTTTTAGGGATTTGAGGAAATGAAGCGTTTCTATTGCTTTCTATAAATACCTCTGTCTCTTCATAGGAGCCTTCACTTTGCCCATCTTCTTCTTCTGAGAACTTTTTCTGAGAATTTAATTCTCTTCTTCCAGAGCTTAGTTCTCTGTCTTGACATTTTCCAGAGTTTAACTCTGTTGGCGGATCCCTTTTCCTCAGGTAATAATGTTGGACGGCCAAAGCGCCTTCGTCCTTAAAAGAACTCTTTGGATTTTAAATCCGCATCAAGGGTTTCGCAGAGAACCCATTTTTCTTCAAGTTTTTCCATAAGAACAGGAAACCACTTAACTTTCGAACTTTAGATCTCTTAGGGTTTAGGTGATCTTTGGGGAGGTGATGATGGCGTTTCAACCCATGGAATTTAATTCCATCAAAAATATTTCTGGGAATTTAATTCCCTTTTCTTAATAAGGAATTTAATTCCTATGAAGAACTCAGTCTCTTCGCATGGAGGCTTCCTGAGGTCTCTTGGCCCTAGGTGGTTCTTCCTGCAATTAATGCGATGGGGGCTTTGTAATGATGTCTTTTGACTTTTATTTCAGGTATCATGGATGCCCATCTGTATAATCTTGACGAAATCATTTCCTACGGGAATATTCGTGCGCTGGGCCGCAGTCAGAATCAGGAGTTCACCGATGCTCAGTGTGCCGAGATCATGAGCCGCTTCGACGAGTACAACCATAGGCTACTCCCCCGTCGCTCTTCTCTTCTGAGGCTGATCGTGCTGGCGATCCGGGAGGCACTTCCTCTCTTTTGCGCCGGCATACCGCTCGGGGCCTTGGACACTGCCGAGGATAGGGTGCATTCGGTGTACCTTATGGGCTTGATCTCAAAGAGAAGGCGGGATAATCTCATTGATCTCCTTCATCAGATTTTTCAGCAATCAGCCATACTGGACGCCTACCGGAGGGTAGAGGACATCCGCGGGGACCCCGATGCTTGTGACCGCGAGAGAAAGCATACTCGGGAGGTTCGAAATGCTTGGAAGATCTTGAATAAAGTTAATTTCGAGTTTCTCAACCCATGCCCCGCGTTTGAAGCCTTGCCATTGTAAAAGTTTTCTTTTTATTTTGTATGGCCTTCTTGAGGTCTGGATGATAAGTTCTGTTGTGTCTTTGTATGTTTGCATGCTTTTTCTCTGAGATCTTATTATTCTGCTACTATTGTTGTTTGTGCTTTAATGTGCAGGGTACTACTCCATGTTCTTCCTTTTAAATGCACATCAGGTTTGGGCCTCACGTGTTCTACACGTGAGATCCCTTGATGCGACTGTTCACAAGATTTTCCTCATGCCATATTTTCAGTGCATAATGTTAGGTGCTGAAAAAGGGGCTTGGAAATCGTTCCGTCTCCTTGATTTTCGATACCTTTCCTTTTTTTAGGCCTTGAAAATAAATTCACCATGCAAGATTTTCCGCGCATAGAACTTAATGCATTTCATTATATATGAGGCTATAGCTTTCTTTTCCTTTCACAGAGAGATTCATATCATATACATATTTTTTTCTTGAGAGAGAGAGAAACGAGTGCCATGGCTTGTAATCGTCCTCATGCTCGTCGACAGCCATGGGAAGTTCCTCTTGAGGAAATGATCCCCCGGTTTGCTGCTCGGTTGGTGGACCCCCTCTTTTCTGATGACGAATGTGACTCGGCCATGCACGAGCTCTCGATTCGTAGAGGGTCTCCCCTCCCGATGGGTTCCCTCTGGCTCCAGATGATTCTCGCGGCAGTGCTTGCCGACATCCCTCCTCACCCAGCGGAGATGACTCTGGCGATGCTTGATGCGGCGGAAGAGAAGCTTGAAGGCTTTCATGAAGCGTGCCTGATTACTCAGGCCTTGAAGGACTACTCAATTCATCTATTGAGCGAGATAAAGGCCCGGCGAGCTATTATGTTTGCTTTCGCGGACGAGCATGGCGCCAACCGATGGGGAGCGACCTCTCGCGAGAATCGTCGCTTCGATGTGCTGGAGAGAGCAGAGAGGGAGATGGAGAATTTTGTTCTTTGCTTTGTTAACCCTTGTGCCATTGATCCGGTGTTTGGTGATCTTTTCCGTTAGCGTAGTGTCTTTAAAATAGTCCTCTCTTTTGTATGCTTTATGCTGAACCCCTATGTAGGCTTAGTACTCGTATGCATGTTTTCGCTTGCATGAATAAACATTGTGTTCTTCTTATGAAAGCTTCTTCTAATTATCAACATTGTCATCATGTCGCATGCAAATTAATGCCTCGAACTTTATTTCTTTTTCGGATGCTCATATAATCGTGAACACATGCTTGATAGGATAAACACTGGAAATTTTCTCATTGCTTTTCATACCAGGTGATGTGAACACGTTTCAGATCGATCATCGCTGTCGACCGGAAGCCCATTTATACGGTCTTGTAAATGTCTTGTGTTCGAGGCCGTGGTCGCGAGCGCAAGCTTTCGTGGCCACGTAGCGAACATATTGTTGTGCGAGAAAAGGGTTCGGCCGTAAATTTTCGGAGAGGGAGCTAGCTCCCAAGGTGTTGGGCAAGCCTCAAGCCAATCTCACAGCCAGGGCCAATAAAGCGTATGGACTGTGGCGGGCGTTACAGAAATCCATCAAAGAGGTGGTGGCCTTCGATAAAGCCGCCACGTTCACTCGTGAGAGGGTCGAGGCTCATAAAGCCACCAAGAAAGAGCTCGAAGCTCGGCTTGCTTCGTATCAGGCTCAGCAAGCTCAGGCGGAGGCTCGTCTTCTGGAGATCTTGCGTCATGAAGCCGTGGCTCAGCAACAGAACGATGAGCTGGTAAAATTATTGCACCGCCCGCCAGCTTAAGGACTTGTATCTTTTCTTCCTTTTTTTTGTACATACTCATGGATAAGAGTATCCTTTCTTTTTGTTTCTTTCATAGATTGTACTTTGTATCCATTTTGGTTTATGAATAAAAAGATACAATTTTCCTCTCAATGACATGTCCCCTTGAATGCATTCTGCGGATACTATATCTTGATCTCCTTGCCGGACATCGATGGCTTAGGGTTCAGGGTTAAGATCTGCTTCCTAAGACCCTTGCATTTTATGAGCCACGAAGGTCTCATAAAGAGTTTTTCTCCCTACAGGTCGAGAGGATCCCATAGGTGTAAGTTCTTCTTAAGAATCGTGAGGATTCTTAAGCGGGTTTTCCCTTGAGAGTCGTAAGGATCTCACAAGAGAGTTTTTTCTTCCCTACAGGTCGTGAGGACCTGCAAGTGCTGGATGTGGCCGCCCTTATCCGTGTTTCACGGGGTTAGAGGCTGCTCCGGGTATTGTAGTTTAAAGACGTCGCGGTCAAGGTTAAGGACCTCATAGTCCGTGGATTTAGGGACTCCACAGTCTGATGTTAGTTTTAAGACATCACGGTCAAGGTTAAGGACCTCATAGTCCGTGGATTTAGGGGCTCCACGGTCCGATGTTAGTTTTAAGACATCACGGTCAAGGTTAAGGACCTCATAGTCCGTGGATTTAGGGACTCCACAGTCCGATGTTAGTTTTAAGACATCACGGTCAAGGTTAAGGACCTCATAGTCCGTGGATTTAGGGACTCCACAGTATGATGTTTGGTTGCAGGGACCCGTCACCTCTTTGAAAACGTTGAGGAATTACAACGCCAGGCATCAAAGGAGTGAAGAGATGTACCCTTAAACCGAGGCAAAAATCTGTAAGGAATAGGGGTGGTTGATCGTTAGTTTTAAGACATCGCGGTCGAGGTTAAGGACGTCATAGTCCGTGGATTTTAAGGACTCCACAGTCCGGTGTTTGCTCTGGATGCTTCACACGGGTTCACTGCCGTGCTTGGCGAGGACCAGGCTCCGCTCTGGGCGTTTTCCGCGGGGTCAAAGAGTGACGTCATCCACGTTCCACGTAACCAGGAATTTTGCACTAGATGCTTCACACGGGTTCACTGCCGTGTTCGGCGAGGACTAGGCTCCGCTCTGGATGCTTCACACGGGTTCACTGCCGTGCTCTGCGAGGACCAGGATCCGCTCTGGACGTTTTCCACGGGGTCAAAGAGTGACGTTATCCGCGTTCCACGTAACCAGGAAGTTTGCACTAGATGCTTCACACGGGTTCACTGCCGCGTTAGGCGAGGACTAGGCTCCGCTCTGGATGCTTCACACGGGTTCACTGCCGTGTTCTGCGAGGACCAGGATCCGCTCTGGACGTTTTCCACGGGGTCAAAGAGTGACATTATACGCGTTCCACGTAACCAGGAAGTTTGCACTAGATGCTTCACACGGGTTCACTGCCGCGTTAGGCGAGGACTAGGCTCCGCTCTGGATGCTTCACACGGGTTCACTGCCATGCTCGGCGAGGACCAGGATCCGCTCTGGACGTTTTCCACGGGGTCAAAGAGTGACGTTATCCGCGTTCCACGTAACCAGGAATTTTGCACTAGATGCTTCACACGGGTTCACTGCCGTGTTCGGCGAGGACTAGTCTCCGCTCTGGATGCTTCACACGGGTTCACTGCCGTGTTCTGCGAGGACCAGGATCCGCTCTGGACGTTTTCCACGGGGTCAAAGAGTGACATTATCCGCGTTCCACGTAACCAGGAAGTTTGCACTAGATGCTTCACACGGGTTCACTGCCGCGTTAGGCGAGGACTAGGCTCCGCTCTGGATGCTTCACACGGGTTCACTGCCGTGTTCTGCGAGGACCAGGATCCGCTCTGGACGTTTTCCACGGGGTCAAAGAGTGACATTATCCGCGTTCCACGTGACCAGGAATTTTGTTGATTGTATCCGCATTTCACGGGATAGAGGTTTGACTCTTGGTGATATGTATCGCCGAGCCATGGAACTTGGGGTTGCCGCTGTTCCGTTTCGCTTGATGTTGTGTCTGCCGCCATGAGACGGACGTCGAGGTGGTGATTACTCCATGTTGGTATGAGACGATCTCTGAATGTCTTTCCGGTTTTATATGACTTACCGTCAAGACGTTGAAGCTAGGAATTTGGCCTTTGCTTCGTTTGCTTTATCGCGTCCGAATCCTGCTGGGGGAAGAACGCTGGGGTGACATTTCATCTGCTGTATTGAAACGAACGTCAGGGTGGTGACCACTCCGCGCTGGTGTAGGATGATCTCCGATTGTCTTTCAGGTTTTATATGACTTGCTGTCAAGACCCTGAAGCTAGGAATTTGGCCTTCGCTTTGTTTGCTGGCATTGCGTCCTCTGTATCGAGACGAATGTCGTGGTTGTCTCTAGGTTGTTGGTGAACCGTTGAGGTTTGGAACCAGGGATTTTGCCGTGACTCCTTTCGGTGATGTTGCGTCGTCAAGACGTTGAAGCTAGGAATTTGGCCTTCGCTTCGTTTGCCGGTATCGCGTCTGCTGTATCGAGATGAATGCCGCGGTGGCGATCACTAGGCTATCTGTGAACCGCCGAGATTTGGCTTCTCCTTATGATGAAACTCGGGGGGAGGAGTATGATCCCTTCTTTGATTGCGCCCCTGGATTGTATACAGGGTTAGATGTAACATCACCTGTAGGGCGAGGATTTCACTTTTATTTTATTTCTTTTTCCGCGATGCTCTATCATTTCAGCTTTTATATCGCGAAGATCGCGATTGCCCCGTCATTTCGGCTATTTTTTCGCGGTGCCCAATCATTTCGGCTATTTATTTATTTTCACTCGCTGTTTTTTATTGCGAGTTGCCCCATCATTTCGGCTATTTTGTCATGCATACATTTTTACTTGCTGCTTTTTATTGCAAGTCGCCCCATCATTTTGGCTATTTCGTATGCATGTGTGGCTCGCTAGCTTTTTCGCTGCAAGCTTGGATTTTTAGATACCGATTTCAGCATCAGCATCGCTACAACTGGAATGTTGCCAGGAGCGAATCATCACCTGCCTTTGTCGATGTTGAACAAAGGTGGCTCAGCAAACAGGGTTAAGGGTCATGTCGACCAAGGCTTTTGACTTTATGAGCCGTAAGGGTCTCACAAAGGTATTTCTCCCTACAAGTCGTGAGGATCTTGCAGGTGTATTTTCTCCTTAGGGATCGTGAGGATTCCTAAGCGTGTGTTCCTCTGTAAGTCGTAAGGATCCTACAAGAGGGCTTTCTCCTTATGGGTCGAGAGGACCTACAAGGGCTGCTCATTATATGGACATATCCCTAGTCACGGGTGGGACTTTCCTGAGGAAATGTTTATTCGCGCCCGTGGATTGTATACAAGGGTCAGTACGAGCCGCTTGTAGGGCAATACCGAAGGTTGTGGAGGATTTGCTTAAGAACAGGTTTAGGTTTCTGTAACTTAAGACTTTCAAGTCTTATGAGCCGTGAGGGTCTCATAAGAGAATTCTCCTTACAAGTCGTGAGGATCTCGTAAGTGTATTTTCTCCTTAGAAATCGTCAGGATCCCTAAGTGTGCTGCTCCTTTGTGAGTCGTAAGGATCTCACGCAGGCGGTTTCTCCTTACAAGGTCGAGAGGGCCCTATAAGTGTCTTTTAACGAGGTTGCGCCCTTTCGGGTTTTCATCCGTGCCCACTTTGCTTATGGACATACCGTTTTTTATTTTATATACTTTTATTTTTTTTTTATTTTTTTTTTGTATCTCGTCAGCCTAATGATGCTGTGGTAGTAGTTTAGGGACGTTTCGGTCCGTCGCTAGTTTAAGGACGTCTCGGTCCGTTGTTAGTTTTAAGGACGTTTCGGTCTGTCGTTAGTTTAAGGACATTTCGGTCCATCATTAGTTTAAAGACGTTTCGGTCCGTCGTTACGGGAAGGCCGGCTGCTGCTTGTAAGGTCTGAGCCTGGGAAGATAGCGAGCGGACATAGTCGTCGTCATCCATCATTGACCCAGGCTATGGCTTATTAAGCATAGTATTTCTTTAAGAAACGGCCGTTTATTGGCCTGAAAGGTCTTTCACCGTGCATGTCCATGAGTAGATAGGCTCCACCCTAGTAGACCTTGTCTATGATGTAAGGGCCTTCGTAGTTTGGCTCAAATTTTCCCCGTTTGGCACGATTGGGGATCATAGGTCTCTTGACCACTAGCACGAGTTCGCCTTGGCGGAATGTCCTCGGCCTGGTCAATCTCTCGTACGAGCGCGTCATCTTTGCTTTGTAGGCTTCTAGATGTTGTTGCGCTATGAGCCGAGTTTCGTCGAGGGCATCAAGCTCCTCAAGCCGAAGGTGAGCATTGTCTTCGTCCGTCAGCTCGTGGTGGATTGCCACTCGTAGAGAGGGTAACTCTATCTCGAGGGGGAGTACTGCTTCCGTCCCAAATACCAACGCGTACGGCGTTGTGTTCGTGGCCGTCTTGAATGTAGTTCGATAAGCCCAAAGGGCTTCCAGCAGCCTTTCATGCCAGTCTCTCTTATTCCGGGAAACGGTCTTTTTTATGATCTTCGTCAAGGTCTTATTGAAAGCCTCGGCTAGACCGTTAGCTCGTGGGTTGTAAACTGAGGAATATCTCCAGTCTATATTGTGCTGCTGCGCGAAGCGGCTAATCTTATGGCTTCTGTAGGCTGGCCTGTTATCGGAGATAATCCGCCGTGGGGTTCCGAACCGATAGATGACGTGCGTCTTGAAGAAATGGAGGATATTCTCCGTCTTCACTTCCCTCAATGGTATTGCTTCTGCCCATTTGGAGAAGTAATTAGTTGTCGCTAGGATAAAACGATGTCCTCGAGATGATGCTGGCTCAATGGGGCCGACTATGTCAGTTCCCCACATCTCGAATGGCCAGCTGGCCACCGTTGGGTGTAGTGGATTCGGATGTTGGTGGATGAAGTCTCCATGAATCTGGCATGAGTGGCATTGCTTCGCATACTCGAGGCAGTCCTGGATCATCGTGGGCCAGTAGTAGCCCATTCGTTTAATCTTTAACTTCATCTTCGGGCCTGCTTGGTGAGAACCGCAAAGTCCGTCATGGACTACCTGAATGACTCTTTCCGCTTCGTCAGGTCCTAAGCATCTCAGCCATAGAGAATCAAACGATCTCTTGTATAGAGTATCGTTGACGAAAGCGAAAGATAGAGCTCGTTTCATGAGCTGATGTCTTGAGGATGCTTCTCTGGGCATTCGGTGGGACTTAAAGTAGTCTATGAAGATTCCCCTCCAGTCCTCGGCCTTCTCATGGTCTTTTATCTGTAGGGTTGTCTGCTCAGTCGCTCCCTCTTTATATAATTCCGGGGGTATTTCTGCCGGGGTGAGCACTCGACGGCTTTGTACCACGATTCTGACATCATCGAGGTTTTCGTCTGCCAGTTCTTTAGCAAGTTTGGCTAACGCGTCTGCTTTGCTGTTCTCCGCGCGCGGTATGTTCTCTAAAATATAGAAGGGAATTTGGGCCAACAGTTGTTGCACCTTTTCGCCGTACTTTACCAACTCCGGCTTGCACGTTTGGTAGTCACCATTTACTTGACTAACAACTAGCTGAGAATCCCCGTATATAAGGAGGTTTTCAATTCCCATGTCGATGGCGATTTCGAGGCCTGCTATCAGAGCTTCATATTCAGCCTCATTGTTTGTCCTCGGCTCTGTTAAGGAGAAGGCGAAGCGCGTTATCCCTCCTTGTGGAGTTGCAAAGATGAGGCCTATCCCCGATTTGATCATTGGGATACCTTGTTACTGTTTCTTTACGGAGGACGCTCCATCGAAATAGAGTTCCCATCGGGTGCTTCCGCCGCTAATCGCATCAAATGCATGCTCGTCCGGCAAATCACAATTCAGAGGAGAGTCGGCCGGTATCGGGTGCTCATCGAGGAAGTCAGCAATGGCCTGGCCTTTCACTGCCTTGAGAGGTTGATAGATTATCGAGAACTCCATCAAGAGCAGGGCCCATTTAGCGAGTCGTCCCGTCAATATGGCTTTTGACATCAAGTATTTAAGGGGATCCACCTTCGAGATGAGACAAACTTCGTGTGCCAACGCATAGTGCCTGAGCTTTGTTATCGCGAAGATTAATGCCAAGCAATGTTTTTCAATGGGAGAGTAATTGCTTTCTGCCCCCAGTAGAACTCGACTTAAGTAGTAGAGTGCTCTCTCTTTCCCCTGATCGTTCTCTTGCGCCCATAGTGCACCCAAGGAACCTTCGAGGGCGGTTGTATAAAGAATGAGGGGTTTTCCCTTGACCGGCGCAGCTAATACCGGCGGGTTTTGCAGGTACTGCTTGATTTCGTCTAGTGCACCTTGGCATTTTTGATCCCAGACGAATGGGGTTCCCTTCTTCATCAGGTGACTGTAGGGGCGGCATTTGCCTGAAAGATTTGCGATAAATCGTCGGATGTATGCGAGCTTCCCTTAGAGAGACTGCAACTGTTTGAGGGTTCTTGGCGGAGGCATTTCCATGATCGCTTTAATCTTTGACGGATCTATTTCAATACCTCGGTGTCGAACGATGAATCCCAGGAATTTGCCTGAGGAGACTCCGAACGCGCATTTGAGGGGATTCATTTTCAAATTATATTGCCGGAGGCGTTGAAACACAGTCTCCAGATGCTTTAAATGCTCTTCGTATGACATGCTCTTTACTACGAGGTCATCGATATAGCACTCAACGATGTCATGTATGAGGTCATCGAAGATCTTTGTCATGGCCCTTTGATAGGTAGCGCCAGCGTTCTTTAGACCAAAGGGCATAACCCTGTAGCAAAATATACCCAAAGGGGTCCGGAAAGCGGTGTGCTTCTGGTCTTCAGGATGCATCTTTATCTGATTGTATCCTGACGAACCGTCCATAAAGGAGAAAACCTCGTGAGTGGACGTGTTATCTATCATCAGCTCGGTTACCGGTACTGGGAAATCATCCTTTGGACAGGCTTTATTGAGATCCCTGAAATCCACGCATATGCGTACCGTCCCATTCTTCTTCATTACCGGGACGATATTGGCGATCCAGTCTGGATATTGAACTTCTTGAATAAATCCAGAATCGATCAGCTTCTTGACTTCGGCGTTGATGCTCATCTCAAGCTCGAGTCGCATCCTTCTTGGCGCTTGCTTGACTGGCTTGATATCCGGGGATATTGCTAATTTATGCACGGCAACCTCCGGATCTAATCCTGGCATCTCAGAGTAGTTCCACGCGAAGCAGTCTTTATGCCGTAGTAACACGTTTTTTAACGCGGCCACCTTTTCTTCAGAGAGTAGCTCGCTGACGAATGTCGGTCGCGGGTCCTCTGTCGATCCCAACTCAATCTTCCTGAGGTTATCTGCAGTAGTTTGTATACCGTCTTCCAGTTCTTTCGGAGCGGGCGGAAATTCTGAGATCACCTCATCATCGCTGTTTTCAAAGCACCGGGGAAGGTCATCTATGTTCTCGGGCTCTTCTTTTAATATCGTAATCGTATAACAGGCGCGAATCCGCTTCCGGGACTGAGGTGGATCCGGTTCTGCTCTTGCGGCCTTGGGCTCGTGCTTTCGTGGCGGCGTTACCCTCCAGCTGTTGGATAAAGCGAATCTGCCCCGTTGGTACTGGTCCTCGACCCAGTTCTTGAAGGTGAAGCAGTCTTCGGTGGGGTGTCCTATGGCTCGGTGATAAGAGCAATAGCTCAGACGAGAAGCCTTGTTAGCTTGCTCAGGGTGTCTAGATTCTGGAAGCGCGATCATTTGATGTTTTAAAGCGAGCTTGAGTAACTTCTCCGTCTTGTCTCGGGGGAAGGAGTACGCTCGACTCGTCTTTTCCATGAGGGACGAATCCGAGCCGCGCAGTACCTGTAACCCTCTAATCCTACGTCGTTGTTGTCGGCTCTTCTTTCCGTTCCTTGACTTATTTTCGTCTCCGCATCGGGCCTTTCGCATGATGGGTTGACAAGGATGAACATCTTTGTCTTTTGCAGTTTGTTGAAATAGACGTTGCGTCCTAGCCTTCTCGTAGATGGCCATTTCGCGGTTATGGTCTTCCCGAGCTTTCTGACCCACTTTCCTGATAGGCTTGCCCATTCGTTCTTCAAACGACGGACTTGGCGCTTCAATCGCGGGGTCTAGTTTTGATGAGGGGTCGGCATCTCCTGACAGGGCGTCCTCTTCTTCATCAAAGGTATATATAGCGTAGCTGCTGTGGGCCCGCTCTCGTTTTCCGGTTCTCGCGTATCCAAGCCCAAGTGTCTCCATTTTCCCGTTGGGCAATTTGCGCTGGGTTCCAGGGACATCCCAAATCCTGTTGTAGAACCGAGCCTGTCGAACAGTTTGTTTTAAGGGTACTCCTTGGCGCTTCAATAACTTCTTTAATCCATTTGTATAGTATCTGGGCAGACGGATGGGTTGGAGTCTGTCGCATGTAGCATCTGCGCCATGCCAGATCTCTTTCTCTATTTTCGACTCTGAGGATCGGTAGAATAGGATCATCTTCTCACCCCTTTTCCTGGGAGGGATGTAGAATGTTTGCAGGTCCTGCACATTATGAGCTTGCAGCGTGTCGAGATCCTTGTAGTGTTCTCGCGGTACCATGGTGATTTGAAATCTATGGTCATCGCCCGGAGGTATTTGTATTGACAGCCGATTGGAGAACACAGCATTAACTTCATCCTCTGAATCACTTCCGAAGACCAGTATGGGGGCGGGCGTCCCCAGGTTGTTACGCTAAGATGGCCCTGCATAAACTATCTCTTCCTCTTCTTCGGTATCGCTTCCGAAAACAGGAACGGTGGCGGCGGCTTTGTTCTCCGGGTCGCGACACCTTTCCGTATCCTCGAAATCTGGCAAAAAGTACTTCGCATCTTCGTATTTGCGGACTTCGTTCACGGAAAATGGATTCAACTCTCCTGTTACGGTATACTCGAAACCATCCTTAAAGTACTTCATACACTGGTGTTGTGTAGAAGGGACGATGTTGTATTCGTGTAGCCAAGGACGACCGAGCAAGGCGTTGTAGCAGGTTTTGGCGTCAATGACATGAAATTTGATGTCTGTGACGAGAAGTCCAAAGCGTAATGTTAGTATCACAGATCCGAGAGTCCGTGACGATTGTGAATCGAAACCGGAGATAGTAATTTTGTCACGAGCGAGGTGTTGCACACTCATGCAGATTTCCTTCAACACCCGAACATTAAGGAGATTGACGGAGGATCCATTATCCACCAGGATCTTGCCTATCTTGATGTCGTGGCAGTATCCGGAGACATATAGGGGACGGTTGTGGTCGCACGTCCCGAGAAGGAGGTCTTCATCACCGAAAGTGACGTCGGCCGTATGCACTTCCTCCAGTTCGTCCTTCATCTTTTCAGTGGCGAGGAAGGCTTGGAATTGTTCAGGTTCTTGCAACGCCTTAATTAGCGAGTCTCGCGATTCTTTTGACAATAGGAGGGCATCAAGGATGCTAAGCTGAGAAGGTAGCTTCCTTAAGTGCGCGAGGATGTTATAGTCCACCTTACCCTTCTTAGGAGGGTCTTTGGTAGTTAGTTCTTTCGTGACCTGGTCATCTAAAGTGATATCTTCAATGACCTTTTCCTTTCCCTTATCTTTTCTGCTCACGGGCCCGAGATTCTTTTCTGGGAGTGTGCGATTGCGCAGCTGGATGTTCTCACAGGCCTCCGATTCCTCCTCTTTCCCTAAAACGGATTCTTTAAAGAGAAGGCCCAGAGCCATTTCTTCATCAGAGTCGCTCCCAAAGGTGAGAACTTGTGACCCCCCAGCGTTAACCATGTAACAGTTGCCAGTAGTCTTGTTGTGCCCTTCGACAGCACTTCTTCGCTCCCGACGGCTCTTGCGTTTCATGCGCTTAAAATGTTGCTGACGAGTAACATATCCTTGCCACCATATTTCAAAGGCGTCGCACTCCTCCGTGGGGTGTGAGATTCTCCGATGATATGCGCAATAATTAGGGTGCCTCTCCGCCCCATCGTGTGTATTTCCTTCTGAGGGTGGTAGCTTCATTCCGATTGACATGGCTTTGGCGAACCTTTTCCTCGTCTTGAATATCTTCTTGTCTACTTCGGATGCCTTTTGATCTGGCGGGGGTAGTTCAACTCTTTCATTCAGTCGCCTGCATTTGGTTCCTTCTGACGTTGCCATCTCACGCTCCTGATCCGCTTTACTTTTTAGATGAATCTCGTCTAGAAAGGCATTGATCATTTCATTTGTCAGCGACGCACGCTCTGGTTCAGGTTCTGCCTCTAGCTTCTTAGTGTCAGGAGTTTTCTCATCATCGGTAAACGAGTGGGAGATTACGTTACAACTCGCCACATACTCTTCGGATTCATCCGATGAGCTCTCTTCATCATCTTCCTCTTGAAAGATGTGGTTGAGGAACTCTTGCAGTGTGACAGGGGTTCGCGCCTTTTGATTGTATTCTTCCAGCGCGTCGATCTGCTTTTGCAATTTCGTGCGCTCGTCTCCAAGCTTCGCGGGCTTCCTGGATTTCTTCTTCTTTTTCTTCGAAGCTTTTGACGGCTGGGCGTGAGTATTTGGGCCCTTATCACGAGTCTTCGTAGTTGGACGGGGCTTCAACATCCCTTCGATAATTTGAGGTTCAAGAGGGTCCTTCCACTCGATCGCAGGGCACGCATGAAGGTCTCTCAGCATTCTTTTGGTTTTAGTTGATAGTACGACCTCCCATGGAGCTTCTTCAATAAAGGAGCAGGTTGCCCCCAGTGTATCTGCTTTCTTAGGAGTATGCGGTTGTGGTGGGTTCACCTTCCACTTTTCGGATAGTACAAACTTCCCCTGGAGGTATTGATCTTCAATCCATCCTTTGAAGACGAAGCAATCTTCAATCGGATGACTTACCGTTTGGTGGTAAGGGCAATAGTTAGGGTTATTCACCTCGGTGGGTTGTGGCGGTCGCCTTGGATTCGGCAGGTTTATAAGTCTGTTGCGTATTGCCAGCTCAAATAGCCGTTTCGTCTTGTCTCGTGGGAACGAGTAGGGACGTTTCATCTTCTCATTATAATATCGGCGTCTTTCTTCCAATTGATCTGCCGATTTCGGGGCGTTAGGTTGCTGTTGGGCATTTGCGACGAAGGTCGCCCTCCCTTTACCCTTGTCATTCCGAGGTTCCGACTTCGGGGGAGGTGGTCTATGACCCATCTGGTCCATTTGAGCCAACTTGTCGATTAAAGCCTGGAATGTGGTTGGCTTAAAGAACATCATAAACTGGGAGATAGTTACGTGGGGGTCTAGGGTTCCCACGAACATGCCCACTGCGGGTGCCTCCTCAATGCGTTGCTCGCATCTCGACCACAAATTCCGCCAGCGTATAGCATACTGGACCCAGGTTTCGCCTGGTTTTACCCTGGCGTTAATCAATGCCGTTATTGGAGTGCGCTCGCTGGCACTTGCGAACCGCTGAGTGAATAACAACTCCATTTCAGCGAACGTTTTGATGGAATCGTTCGGGAGTTCCGAATACCATTCGAACGCTGTTTCTGATAAGCTGCCAACGAACTGACGGAGTAACAGTTTATCATCCCCGCCGGTGTTACCGCAGAGGGCCCGGAACTGGGCGACATGTTGATGGGGATTGCCGGCCCCCCTATACACATGGAATTTCGGTATCGTATAGCCTTGTGGGTATTTGATTTGGTCGTACCAGCTTGGATACGGCCGCCCCGTCTTCACGACTTGACCAGCTGCCTCAGTCGCATGATGGACCCGGATTTGCTGGGCTATGTAGTCAGCCAAGTCTGCCTTAGAGATTGCCTCCTCCTTGGCCGTTGAGAGGGCCGGCAGTGGATTCGATGTTTCTCCTCGGTCGTCTTCAAGAACGATTGGGGGATCTTCGGCGGGCAAGTCTTGCTGGATCATCATTCCTATCATATCTTGGAAGAGAAGGCCCATACGTTGTATGTTGGCTGCTTGTTCAGCAGCCTCTTTGTCCTTTTTCTCCAGTATCCGGCGAAGGAATTCAGCGTCGGTTTCCTCCTCCTGGCGTGCGTCTGAGGACGTTTCTGGGCTTTCTTTTGGCCCGGTAAGTGCGGCCATAGCATTCATCATTTCTTGGAGCTTTTGTTGCTGCTCCTGGGCTTTCGTCACGGATCGGGTAAGTGGTCGATGGCCCGTAGAAGTGCGGCTCTCCTCCTTTCCAGAGGCCATGTATACGGTGTGGACCATCATGCCCCCAGACTTAGGGCGTCTGGGCTCGGTGCTTTTAGCCGTCGTTGCACGTTGGGGGGTCTTCTCTGGCCTCCTCCTTTTATGAGCCATGGAGGTTGAGGGGGCCGTTGAGGTGGGCGTCCCGACAGCCTTTCGGGGTTCAGCCTGGTGACCAGCTTCCGGTTGGATTTTCAGCTTCTTGTGCTGGCGGGAGGAGTTGGATCGATGATCGAGTCTCGGGCCTGTCGCCAAACCTTATAGATTTTGGAAGACAGCCGTTGAGGAGATTGGGGTTGTTCTGGTTCTATTTTCGCAACCTTCTTTAATGGGGGAGGAGACCTCTTCAGCACTGCAGTAGGAGAATTTCTTCGCACCTTGTTTAGCATTTTGAAGCTGTTCCTAGTTGGAACAGCAGCATTAACTTCTGCCACCGGGGCTGGTGGAGTCAATCCGGAGGGGGAATTGCCCTCAGCCTTCCTTATTCGGCGCCAATGACGACGTCGAGCGCGTCGAGCGGACGGCGCTGGTTTAGCGGTAAGAATGGTCTTGTCTTGCCCCTTGTGTGGGTGGGGGGTTGTTGTTGGTGTTAGCCTGTCAAAGACCGATGTCTTCTGGGCAGTAGGAGCGGGAGCCGAAGCCATCAATCTTGTAAAGACCGACTTTGTGGCAGGGGAAGCCACCTTGGCAATTTCGGGGGTAGGAGCGGCCACTTTCTTAGAAGCAGCCTTCTCTGAGATTGTAGGCCCCGTGATGAGTTCGCAAGATTTTTGGCCCAATCTAGAGAAGACCGAGGCGTTGACGTTGGGCGACTCGTTGAGAAGAGCCGCGGCAGGGGTAAGACGATCAAAGACCGACTTCTTGAGGGCTTCCTTTGTCGGCACCGGCGCCACGAAGCTTGATGGGGGGAGTATAGTCCGAAAGAACAATCCGGTAGTGGCTTGAGTCACTTGGTCCACCGGCATTGTGAACAACGAAGCAGCTTGGGGTCCATAAGCTATACCTCCTGGCGAGGTAGAGCAGTAGAAGGACTTCGTGGAAGTAGCAGCCATCGATCCTTTGTTTTCTGCAATAGGCAAGACGCCAATTCTTAGTATCTTGAAACCCAAGGGCAACCATTAGCGAACCGCGATTGGTTCGCGAATCACGACACACGAAGTGTGGAGTGGAAAGAGGAAGAGGTCCCATCGGGCGTGCCAGAATCTGTTCCCCTCCGAAAGACGTGCAAGACGGGACGTCTCGCCTGAAATTCGGGGCAGATGCTAATTGGTGCTATCCGTCCACCTCTCCGAAGATGCCAAGTTGGTTTATGGCACCATGTATCGAAGGTTTAAGCGGATACGACAGATGTAGCAGACTTCGTCAGATTCCCCCTCGTTGAGGGGTTTTTGATTGTGGGGACGCTCTTCCCTGCAGGCGCAAGCCCCTGCAGTTAATTACGCTACCGCATCGCGGTAACAACTTTCTCCTTCTCCAGATGGTCACTTCGTGTCGTGTGTTTTTGTTTTATGTTTTGTTGCCCGTGGATCGTTTACGGAGACTGAGTTATGTCGTCGCCCGTAGGGCGTGGACTAGTCCAAATCCGTGTTATCTTAGATTTGGGTTTGGGGGTTTGGTTTGAGGATACGTTAGCCATGCTTGAGGCTAAGATCAACTCAAACGTTTGTTAAGGACACGTTAGTCCGATTTGAGACTAAGATCAACTTAACGGGATCGTTTAGATCCGACAAAGGAGCTTTTGGACTCCATTGTTCCAGTTTTAGGGACATAGTGGTCCATCGTATGTGTGTGGCCGTCGGGACCCGTCACCTCTCTGACGACGTTGAAGGATTACAACGACGGGTGTCAGAGGGGTTCAGAGATGTACCATCGAGCCAGAGTTAACTTGGGGGATTCGTAGTCCAGTTTGCTTGAAGGTTTTAAGGATTCGTTAGCCATCTTTGAGGCTAAGATCAACTTAAACGTGACCGTTTAGATCCGACAAAAGAGCATACGGGGCTCTATTGTTCTAGTTTAAGGACATTGCGGTCCATGGGTAGTTTAAGGACGTTGCGGTCCATGGGTAGTTTAAGGACGTTGCGGTCCATGGGTAGTTTAAGGACATTGCGGTCCATTGTTAGTTTTAAGACATCTCGGTCAAGGTTAAGGACGTCATAGTCCATGGGTTTAAGGACTCCACAGTCCGGTATGTGCTCTGGATGCTTCACACGGGTTCACTGCCGTGCTTGGCGAGGACCAGGCTCCGCTCTGGGCGTTTTCCGTGGGGTCAAAGAGTGACGTTATCCACGTTCCACATAACCAGGAATTTTGCACTAGATGCTTCACACGGGTTCACTGCCGTGTTCGGCGAGGACTAGGCTCCGCTCTGGACGTTTTCCGCGGGGTCAAAGAGTGACGTTATCCGCGTTCCACGTGACCAGGAATTTTGCATTAGACATGGGTTTAAGGACCCCACAGTCCATATCATGGGTGGTCGTCGGGACCCGTCACCTCTTTGAAGACATTGAGGGATTACAATGCCAAGTATCAAAGGAGTGAAGAGATGTACCCTAGAACCGGAGTGGCTTGAGTAGTCCCTGGCCCAATTTAGGGTCAAGACTGATTAATTATATTATGAGCCCATTGGCCCAGTTAATCACGAATTGAGGACTTATGGCCAGCTTGGGCTAAGTCCAATCATGTCTGGAATATTGATTTCTTGTGAGTCCATTGAGGGAGAGGCTTTGCCTCTATCCCTTTAGCCAATTGGGCCAAAGACTAGTGTTAAACACTTCAGAGCAATCAGTGTTGAACACTGGGAATAAGATTGACAAGTTAGTGTTTAACACTAAGAGATAATTGGTGTTAAACACCAGCAACAAGGCTTTTCAAATTAGTGTTAAACACTAAAACAGCTCAGTGCTGAACACTGCAAATAAGGCTTTTTTAATCAGTGTTGAATGCTAAGGCCCAACAGTGTTTCAATACTGTGTTCAAGAGTTCCAATTTAGTGTTAAACACTAAGGCAAGAGGGGTCACGTGGCAACACCCTCGAGCTGTTAATCTTTTTCAGGAATTACATCCCTCGAGCTGCAAATTTCCGAGGAATTAAATTCCTACTTCCTTTCGAAGACTTGTATTCTGGAATAGAGTTTAACTCTGAATTTTCTGTGGGAATTAAATTCCTCATGTATGTGAAGATCCAAATAGGGTTAAACCCTAACAAAAACTTTTAAGGAATTAAACTCCCATTTCAGGGAATTATGATTAAAGGAATTAAATTCCCGCTGTTTCAACAGAACTATGTTCTTAATTAGGGTTCAACCCTGTTTCTTTTGTTTTGAAGGAATTAAATTCCCATGATACAGGGTCGAGCCCTAATTTTATTTTAAAGGAATTAAATTCCTATAGTTCTGTGAGAGTTAAATTCTCATGCTTGCATTCCTTCTCTATGTTTTGGATCTGCATGGCAGGATCTCGACCCATTGAGAATTAAATTCTCAACCTTAAGGGGAGATGTGCACTTTGCAGATCCTCTATCAAAGAGAGAAGAAATATGCCCTTCTGTTTTATGTATCAGAGTTAAACTCTGTTGAGAATTAAATTCTCTTTCTTTCAAAAGGCCTTCCCTTTCTTACCTAGGGTTTTTGCAGAAGATCCGAGTCTTTTCAAAGTATCAAAGCTCTCCTCCTTTTTTCTTTCTTTTCTTCTCTGCGCATGTATATTTTTTGTATCTCTTCGCTCCTATTTATAGGAGAAGCAGCCGAATAAATTAGTTTTATGACGAATCTTCATTGAGAGATTTGATTTGCATCCTTCATTCGTTCTGGACCTTTGGATTATTAGGTGAATTTTATTCACCATTGGATTTTAAATCCAGAGATTCTCCCTTGTTATTTTGGTTAGATTTAAGGGGGAAATCTTTCCAAACCCGGGATTTTCCCACAGATAGATCACCTCTGAATCTTTAATTTGATTGGTTCCAGATAGCCGCTTTCCTTTGGAAAGATTTGAATTTCTTTCAGAATTTAATTCTGTTGACAAAATGGGCTTTGAAAGCCGGTCACGTGTGCCCACGTAACCCATGGTCACGTGTGAGCACGTGACCCCCTTCGGAATGAGCCTTCTTCTTTCCTTTGCGCTCTGTCTTCTGATTGTTGCTTGAACGTCACGTGCTACCACGTGACCCCTGGTCACGTGTGAGCACGTGACCCCTGTCTGGCGCCTCTTTCTGGAGAACGAGTCTGCTGCCTTGAACGTCACGTGCCAACACGTAACTCTGGTCATGTGGGAGCACGTGACTTCTTCTGAAGCCTTTTCCTTGACTTGATCAATTAACCGGTGTGCCTTTGACGCTTGCATTTAAATATCACGTGTCGCCACGCGACCCTGGTCACGTGGGAGCACGTGACTCTTCCTGAAGCCCCTTTTCTTCCACGTAGTCAGGAAACTGAACCTGCCTTGATGACGTTCTTTAGGCGTCACGTGCCAACACGTGACCGCTAGTCACGTGTAAGCACGTGACCCTCTTCTGAAGCTTTTCATAGAAGCTTTCCTGATTTTAAATCAGGAAACAATCCCCACTTAAGCAAAAGCCTATATAACTATAAAATTTGCAAAACATTCGGTTTTTTCGATGATATCAAGTTCATTACGTTAAGGGATTTATTCAAAACCAGCCATAGCCCTCCGTCATTTCAGATAAGCAGTGCATAGTATTCGTGCTACATATGTTGGCTCAGTCAAGGTGTAGTGAACGGTAGCTAAGTAATGCTTGTCTGCTGCATAGAGATGTGATTATCTAGGACAATCGCATAGATATATTGGCTCAATCAAGGTCGGGTGGGTCTTATTGAACTTGACTAGCGGTTTATGATATGTTAACTCAGTCAAGCTTATAAGCCGTTAGGGATAAAAACCGATATTAGAAGTTTCAAGTATTAAAGCTTGCAATGTGATTGCATACTATCTATATGATAGTTTGGGTCCTTATTCCCACTGTGAGTGATGGTTACTCTTGAGAGATTTTCTATGTATGAACCCGCTAGTTCTCCTTTCACGATTTGAAGGAGAATTCGACAAAACAGTAGGAGATCTGATTAGATAAATTAATTAGCCAATTTAATATAGGATAGAGTGTACGCTGAGTGTTTCTTTTCTCACACTCTCTCTCTCTCTCTGGCAGCGACCTTAGACTTACCTTAAACTAAAACTTGTAAACCAAGTTAATCGAAACTTTTTACAAACATTGGTTTTGGAATGTCATGATCGTCCTAATTCACGATAAAGTCGCATATATCCTTGCTCCTCCTACTCCCACTTTGTTTTTCTAGAACCCTCTATATCACATACTGGGATCTATATTGTTTGGAAAGGTCATCTCGTATAGTTAGATACGAACTCGAAGAAATTGTTTCAGTCCGAGAATGGCCACTGGTTCTAGAGAAAGTGAATTGTATATTAATATAATTCATTTGTCTCTCTTCTCAACCTTATCTCAAGTTCGAGAACTCCTTAAATTAAGAGAATATATCAGTTAAGCTTGTTGGATAGTCTTCTTCAAATCCCAAAGTTGGTGCTGAAAGGAAGGGTAAGAAGAAAACCAAGTAGTATAAATTCGGTATACAGAAGGTAAAACAGAGAGACATCAAAAAGGGTTGAAATGAGGGAAAGGAAATTGCAACTACTGTCATGAACCTGGGCATTGGAAGATGCATTACTGGGAATACCTAGCCAGCCCTTGAAATATTTTGATATTTCAGTTTTCCTGTGTGGTTGTAATTGAGAACTGCTTCTCAATTAACTCTGACTCCTGGGTATATGGATACCGAATTAAAATCTCACATTTGTAAGTTATTACAAATACTGAGGAGGAGTAGAGTATTGAGAAATGATGATTTGATTCTCAAATACGGAACTCGAAGCAATTGTTGTTGTTGAGGAAAATCACCCGTTTTTACTAATTGGCAAGTTTTTGGTTTTGAATAACCGTTGTTATGCACCAACTTTAAAACCGAAATATCCGTCTCTTTATTCGATAAAGTAGGATATTATTTTTTTAAAATATGTTCTAAACATTTACCTTTATCATTTGATTATTAGGTAAGGTGTAATGAATAACGGCATAGTCATTCTAACCAAAATACAGCTTTCAACTTACAACACACGGAATTTAAGTTAGTGAACTCTTGGGACTTGTACATATTGATGTATGGTGTCCGATGATCACTCGGACTAGGGTCGGTACTCACACTTTATTCTGTTTTAGTATGATTCTCTGGTTTGAGACACGCATTCTTATTGAAATAAAAAGTCCAAAAATTTTGAAAAGTTCGTATGACATAAGAATTAAGTAAAGAACCAAATATTAGAAGTATCAAGATTCTTCGAAGTATTCGAAGATGTGAGAACTTGTGCTAGGTGTTCCGAAATCGAGAATTTGATTCTTTCTCAGATTACTCATCCGTGGGTGCATCCTTGATGAGTAATGCTGTGTGACCCTTTTCATTAAGGGATATGTGCTGGAAATAGTTGCAAAGCAATGAAATATGGTTTCATCTAAACTAGTGCATGTGATTCTAAATGTGATATAGAATGAGAACATATCTTAAGGAAGTTAAGATATGAAGTTATCTGGTTTATGCTTAAAGACAAAATACGAAAAAACTCAAGACACGTTTCGGTAATGTGTAGTTTATGGGTTATCCCAAGCATACACAAGGGTTCAACATCTACCATTTTCTGGATCAAAAATTGTTTTTTTCTCGACACGCCACTTTTTTAGAAAAGGAATTTCTTACAAAAAACTGGTGAGAGTATGGTAGAACTGGAAGTGATTCCAAAACCACAAAAGATTACCGAAGATTTAGAAAAACTTGGATATTCAATTGACCCTGACAAACCTTAGCCACTCCACAGATTTAGTAGGTAATCTCAGCCACCTGAGAGATACTTCGGTTTTCTCATAAACGGTGACAGAAAGTCTTTCATCATGTGATGATGACCCTACTATATCAGATGGCCATAGGAAGTAGTGATTTCTGACTGATGGCTAGATGCATGATATCCAAGTTGGACTCCATTCACTCCAGCAAATTATTAACTTTGTTGGATACTTCTGAAGGGGTAAAACCCATAAGGAGTAAGTAGATCTTTCGAGATCCGTGCAGATGGAAAGACAGTAACCTAATAAGGCTAGACTCGTAGTAAAAGGTTTTCATCAAATACCCAATGTGGATTGTAATAAAACTTTTACTTCAGTGTCTGTGCTGAAGTCCATACGGATATGATTTGTCATTATTTTTTTTCATAACTATGGTATATAGCAGGTGGATGAATATAACGTCTTTCTAAATAGGGATTTAGAAGTGTACGTGTATATGGCTCTGCCAGAGGGTTATCGTGGTCAGTGGGAGCAGTGGAAGGTGTGCAAGTTACTTACGTCTATTTATAGACTAAAACAGACATAGTGGAGAAAGGATCATCTGTTTTTGATATTATGGTCAAAGTGTTTGATTTCATCAAAATGATAAATAAACCTGGTAATTGTAAGAAGGATGTTGGGAGTACTGTCATGTTTCTAACATGGTATGTGGATGACACACTTCTAATAGAAAGTGATGTTCTTATACTACAGCTAGGTTAAACAATGGTTATCATAGATGTTTCTTCAAATACGATAATATGATTCCGGCAACTTGCTTTATAGAAATAGATCTAGTAAAGTTTTGGGATTGTCCCAATTCTGGTAAAATGACACCATTCTGAAAGGGTTTTAGAAAGGACGATTTACAGCTCGGTAGTGTACTAGCATGTGGATGAGTCACCATCTCTAAAAAGATGTCTTCTAGACTAAGGAGGAGAGGGATTCACATTAATGGTTTTTCACTTGCTTCGGCAGTTGGTTCAATCATGTACCAAAACCAGATGTTGCTTTTTGCACTCATTTTAATAAGCAGATATTAGTCCAATCCTGGAAAAACAAATGGAAATCAATGAAGAACATATGAGAATGCAGACCTTCGTTGCTTTTTGCACTCGTTGTAATAAGCAGATATTAATCCAATTCCTTACAATTGCGCCTCTACAACCCACTTTTGGGGACCTCGTTCGGGATGGTGCGGATTATCGCACATTCTCGGGCCTTGTAAAGCGAGATGTAGACCTCCGAAAGGAGCATTCGATCTCGATGGAATTTTAATACATTTTTCTTTAGAAAATGAGATTTCTACAAAAAAATAAATAAAACTTATTTTTAAATATATATATATAATAAAAATATCTATTTAATTATATTATATAAATATTCCAAGTTTTATAAAGGAATCACCATTACATGAAAATACCATCCAAATACAAAACAATTCCAATATTTCAAGAAAATACCATATACTATGAAAATTAGGTTATACTCACTAGAAATTTCACTTTTATAAAATATACATCTAAGAAAATCCTAAAGACGATAATTAAATGGTTGAGGTGTATTTTGAAAATTATATCAAACTATTTTTACATAAAACCCCCTCAAGTTATACTAAATTACAATAAGGACCCTAGTAAACATAGGTTTAAGCGGGACCAGTCTCTTGAGCCTCAGGGAGCCGGAGATATGGGTGCTTGCCTATTTAAGGTAGACAATCTAACAAACGGTGTTATCAACACGGTAATTGTCTTGGAAAAAGACACAAATCCTGCCGTCCATGTGCAGCAGTTACCGATGACATCAAAACTAGTTCAGAATTTCAAGTTCTTTTTAGAGTGTCTGACTCAGATTGAGTCTCAATCTAATCAATCTGACTTGAATGTGATTCAAGTATAAACTACAATTCAACATGAATCCGTCTATTCAATCTAAATCAATCTATATTGACTAAACCGAACCATGGATATACTCCGTCTACATGACTCTCCATTTGTATCCATTCTATTTACTGAAATCATAGTTTCGGCAAGTCATCTATCTATATAAAAAATAATACAATCAATACAAAAGACATCGCAGGGTTTAAGGGGTGGATTGGTACGGAAGGTGTTAAAAGTGGCACGAGACTGTAACCATAATACACCTAACCTAAATATTCATTGCCGTTGTACCATGGCTGAACGGTTCCTTAGGCTCCGTATACCTTAGTCTCCAGAATAGTGAGACTCCTCTCGTATACACTGGCATTTTCTATACCAAGATACAAACAACAGCGTTAACAATATAATAAAACATTAAAACTTATATTCTCCTTCTGTCTATTCTATCTCTACTAACCTTTGGGACTTACCGAGCGATTGTTCATTGACGACATTCCTTTCTTCTTTCTTTGGAATGTTGTCAGGTGATTCGGACTCGTTGGAGATCAAGCCCAGCACTGAAGATTTGGAGCAGATACCATTCGACCCAGAGGTTTAGACACTTGTACATATTTATTTCATTTCAGTTATGCCATTGTTTCGGCATCGCTTTCTACTCATGTATTTACATTTCAGTTGTACTGTAAAAGAATGTTTAATAAATTAAGTTGTTGTTCATTTACATTCCTGTCTTTTGTGTACTTTTACTTTATATTGCTTAGATACGCTTAGCGTGTTTACTTACGAGTAAATACCTAGCGGTCTTGCCGCGCCCCCTTTCCGTACACTGGGAAGCGGGACGTGACACTATAATAAGAGGTAGTTACCGATTCCGATTCCTTAGGTGACATGAAAGACAGAGTGTCTATCACAAGTTACAAGTTTACTCTCTTTAGTGGGAGCAATATATATTAGAAAGAGTTCCAAACAAGATAATAGGGTAATCATGGCACTGGGTGCTGATTATAAATCAGCTGTGGATACGGCATATGAACTTGATGGATAAAATTGTTCATTTATGAACTTTGATCCATTGTCTATCCAGGTAAATTCTAAGGCAGGTATTGCTCAGTTCGGGAGATAGTTGATCTCCGTGAAGTTGAGATGTGGAGAGATAAAGATAAATTCATTGTAGTAGATCCACTAACTGAGATTGTTTCTCGAACACGGTTTGTGAAACTGTTGGTAGAGAAGTTGGTAAGTGATACCGCAATAATTGGCCTTAAGTGCAAGTGGGAGATTGTTGGATATAGGTGCCCTCAAGACAATATTGTAATTGAAAGAGAACCTATACAAAGAATAATCTTACTCGATATGATAATATGTTATCTGGTTTGTATTTATCATTCATATGTATACGTTTTACTCGTTATCACGTATCGCTAATATATAATAATAAAACCCATAGGATCTTTGCTTGACTATCAGGATTATGATAGGGATTATACTAGTGGGGCCTAGGTAATAAGCACATCCTTAAATGTCCCTAGTCATGGGAGTATCGAGAGTAGACATCGATATTTCAGAGTAAACTGGTGTATACGTTTCTTGACCCTGACCGGGGCGATGGTTGATTTCATAGCCATTGGTGTTTGAAATTGAAGGTAGTTACACTATATGCAGACCCTGACCGGAGTCACAGGTTTTGTTGGTGGCCCGTGCAGGTCAGCTCTGTGTGGACATGCATGTCAGTTCTGCATGGACACGCGGGTTAATTATGCATGAAGTCATAAGCAATATAATATAAGAACCAATCTTCCAATTTCATATATTTTGAATCTGTCATAACCCAACTTTTTCTTTCAAGGTTATGGATTCCCAAACAATACTAGCACCAATGTCAACAACACACCACCACCTCTACCGCTTACACCTACCGTCGCTGCTCCGATCAATGAGCAGACGGTACTGCTTGAGGCGATTCGCAGCCTCTTGGAGGGACAGCAGCAGCAGACTGCAATTTTGATGAACCGTCCAGAGGCGGAAGCCCCGGGGGTAAAACAATTTCGGGCTTTGCACCCCAAGCAATTCTTAGGAAAAGAGAGCCCTCTAGAAGCGGAGGAGTGGGCTCAAAGTATTGAAGATGATCTGGAAGCGGCACAAGTGCCAGAAATCGCTTGGGTTCGAGTTGCAAAGCTGCAGCTCACTGACAATGCCCGAGTCTGGTGGAAGGTGGAAGAAAGTCGTCTCACCCAACCGATCGAATGGAAGATCTTTCGCGATATGTTCGACGCGAAGTACTTCCCCGAGACTGCTAGATTCGACATGGAACAGCAGTTCATCCACTTACAACAGGGTTCGATGTGGACCAAATCCGTAGATGAGTATGATGCTGAGTTTACCATGCTCAATCGGTACGATATGTTTCAATATTTCGATTTTCAAATATCACATACTACATGTTAGGGTCAAAATTTGCACCCCAGTTGACCAAGTCAAAGTCAAGGTCAACCACAAGTAAGCGGGCCCAAGCCCAAGCAAGTGGGCTCATGCCCAGATCAAGCTCCGCGGCCGGCCTCTTCCATGCCAAAATAAAAATCATGTAACAAATAATTTTGATGTAATTTTTTGTGCATGAATGTAAGCAAAATGGGCATAAAGCCAAATTTTTGTGAAGCCCATGGCTTATGTGTAAAAGAAATGAGCACATGAGGCATGGGATGGGAAAATTGCCATTTTGTAAAGCCCAAGGGGCTATATGTAAATGTGTAAGCCTATATAAGGCAACATGATGATGAATAAAACATACACTTTCCATTCTCTAAAAACTCTAGGGTTTTTGTGCCTCCTTCTCCTTGCTCAAGGTTCTAAAACCTTCTTCCCCTTTTCAATTAAATCAAGAGTTTTCCTCTTCTTTTTCCAAAACTAAATAGTTTTTCACCACAAAACCCAAAAAGGGGAGCTCAGATCTTCTATTAGATCTCAAAAGGGGAAGGTTTTTAAAATCTCACCCCCTTTCTCCAACATCCGGCCAGCCGAGAAGAAGAAAAAAGAGACTCATCTCTAGAAATCCCATCTTGGGAATATTCAGGGCCAAAGGGGAGAAACAAAGTAGCCCCCTTTGATCATTTCTAAATATTTTTAGGAGTCTAACTCCATTCAAGATCCATTGGAGTTTAACTCCCTAAATTAATCTCTGTCAGGAGTTCAACTCCATAAGTCAAATCAGGAGCACAACTCCCAGTGCAAGGACCAAGTCCCTTTTGCTGCTAACGCCCAGCGCCCGCGTGCCGCGCACATGGGGCGCTCTGGCGCCCAGCGCCCGCGTGCCGCGCAAGTGGGGAGCTGGCGCCTTCCCCCACGCATCCTTTGGATGCCCTTTCCCTTTATACACACACACACACACATACTCCACAACACTGTCCCCGTTAGAAAAAAATTTCTAACGGGGCGCTGCCCCGCATCCCGCAAGGGGGCTGCTAGCCCCCTTGACCCCCAGCCCGTTATCCGGGCAGCGGGACCCCTGTAAAAACTCTACGGGGCCCCCGATATATCCAATACCCCTTCAAAACGCAACACTGCACATTGAGTTCGCATGACCTGTTTGACCCGTCAATCGGAGGTTCCTTCGCCCCAAAGGCAAGGGGTAATTAACGACAGCTTAGTCCGCGGCTGCCGGAGATTCGGATCCCCACAATCAATAAACCCTAGCCTACCCTAGGCAGGAGGAATCTGTAGTATGCCTGACAAGCATGCACGTATTCCCATCTCAATGGGATGACGAAAAACACCCTACACTACACAGCTAACACAATACCTTAACAGATTCGTGGCACACTTGATACCGACGGATGAGATCAGAGCCCGTCGATTTCAGCAAGGGTTAGATCCGGAGATCCAAGCTGCATTAGCTACAGGGGATTTCCCGACTCACGAATTAGCCCTGAAAGCCACCCGTCGATATGAGGCAGTGGTACAGATGAGGGGCAGACCTCAATCTTCAAGGATGAAGCGTCTTACCACTCAGATGGCAGGAGGAGCCTCTTCAAGGCCACCATTTATGCCCAGGAGACCGGGAGTACCAAACAACCGGTCCAACCCAGCCTTTTGCACCTACTGCAGGAGAGATGGACATTTGGCGAAAGACCGCCGGCGTGCAAATTGCCTTGCTTAGTCTGCGGCTCAGCTACTCATGACATTGGGTCTTGTCCTCGTAGACACAACCCACATGTTGCACCCAGACCAGCAATCACTTACCCGCAGCGCCTAGCCATCCAGGCACCTGCTCCACGACTCACACTTCATGCTCCACCTCCTCGTGGACCGATTGCACCTTCTCCTCGTCGGTTCCATCAAGCTCAACAGAACATACCTCAAGGACAAAAGAACGGATAGAGGAATGCTCCTCCAGCAAAGAGGAATGTGCCGAGGCGACATGCTTTCACAATGACTGTGGAAGAGGCTGAAGCCACAGGCCAAGTCATTACTGGTAACACTTCCCCATCAAGCTTTATTTTCTATCTATACATACACATATATTTTCCTTATACCTAAAACTATCCCACATAACTTAGGTACAATCTTAATAGCCTCACTTCCTGCACTAGCACTCTTCGATACTGGTGCATCTCATTGCTTTATGTCGTAACGGTTCGTCCGAACTCATGCGATTCCAGTCAAACCTCCCGTATCCAGCTGGAATGTCAGTTCAGGGAACGATGTTCTAAAGGCAACAATGGGATACGATCTGTGCCAGTGGTCGTCTGCATCAAAGAATTCTATGACTTCAAGGTACCGAACATACCGAATTTCGATGTTGTCTTGGGTATGGATTGGCTCGAAACATTCTATGCTACCATTGACTGTCGTCAAAGGAGGGTAGTGTTCGAGATTCCAGAGCATCCGGTCTTCTATTTAAAAAGTGGAGACCACACCCTGGAACCAAGTACATACAAGACGAAACCAACGAAAGCAGTGATTGCAGCAATTCAAGCGGAGGAAGGATCAAAGCCAAAAATAGTTCGAGAGTTCGACGATGTGTTTCGTGAAGACATATCAGGTTTGCCTCCCGATCGAGCTCTTGAATTCAGCATTGATTTAGTACCTGGAGCACAATCAGTGATCAAAGGACCTTATCGCCTAAGTCCAAAAGGTTTAAAAGAGATCCGAACTCGATTGGACGAATTATTGAAGAGAGGATGGATTCATCCCTGCACTTCAAGTTGGGGATCTCCAGTTTTACTCGTGAAGAAAAAAGAAGGTTCATATCGAATGCGCATTGATTATAGAGCCCTGAACGATGTAACTATAAAGAACAATTATCCACTCCCGCGAATCGACGATCTGTTTGATCAGCTAAGTGGATCTTGTGTTTTCTCTAAGTTAGATTTTCGTTCGGGTTATCATCAGGTGTAGGTCAAGGAAGCTGATATTCATAAAACAGCCTTCAGAACTCGCTATGGTCATTACGAATTTCTTGTGATGCCATTTGGAGTGACCAATACACCAGCTATATTCATGAACCTAATGAATCATGTTTGCCAAGAGTACCTAGACAGGTTTGTTGTCATCTTCATCGACGGCATCCTGGTGTTTTCAAAGAGTCGGAAAGAACACGTCGAACACCTACGAATTGTCCTGAAAACTTTGCGACAGCATCAACTCTATTCCAAATGCAGCAAGTGTGAGTTTTGGCTAGATCAAGTCGGTTTCCTCGGACACATTGTATCAGACGAAGGAATCTCTGTAGATCCAGCAAAAGTATCAGCAGTAAGCGAATGGTCGACACCAAAGTCAATGAAGGGCATTCGAAGTTTTTTGGGTCTAGCTGGATATTACAGAAGGTTCATTGAGGTATTTTCGAAGATTACGACACCCCTGACCAAGCTTACACGTAAAGATGAAGAATTCGTGTGGTCAGAAGCATGCGAACAAGCTTTCGTAGAACTCAAGTCAAGATTGACATCGGCACCTGTCCTTATCATACCGGACCAATCTGGAGGTTTTGAAATGCATTGCGATGCCTCCGGTAAGAGATTAAGATGTGTTCTACATCAGCACGGTAAGCTTGTAGCTTATGCTTCAAGACAGCTGAAAATTCATGAGCGCGATTATCCGACGCATGATTTGGAGTTGGCGGCCGTTATCTTTGCTCTTAAGATTTGGCGCCATTATCTTCTTGGTGAACGAGTGGACATATACACAGACCACAAAAGTCTGAAATATGTGTTTACTCAGAAGGAGTTGAATATGCGGCAGAGAAGATGGTTAGAACTTATGGCAGAATTCGACATCAACCTACAATATCATCCAGGGAAAGTGAATGTAGTACCTGATGCCCTTAGTCGCCTACCATTAGCAATGAATCTCACCGCTCGGTGGAAGCTTCAACAAGACTTGTATCAGATGGAGATTGAAGTGGTCATGTCAGGTACCGCTTCAAGTTTGATGAACTTACAAGTTCAATCTACCATTGTAAATCAGATCAAAGCAGCTCAAGCAAGTGATGCTAAGTTGCAAAAGATCAGAGAACAAGTGTAAAATGGACTTCGAACAGACTTCATCATCCATGAAGACAGATCTTTGAGATACGGCTGTAGATTGTGTGTACCAAAAGGTTCTGTGCGAAAAGACTTGATGAAAGAAGCTCACAGCTCTCCTTATTCAGTACACCCTGGAGGTACAAAGATGTACAAAGATCTGCGTCAAAATTACTGGTGGCATGGAATGAAGAGTAAAGTAGCCAGAAGCGTTGCTAAATGCTTGGTGTGTCAGCAAGTAAAGGCTGAACATCACATGACGGCTGGTTTACTTCAACTGTTACCTATCCCAGAATAGAAGTGGCAACACATCATAATGGATTTCGTGACTGCACTTCCTCACAGCACGAAAGGTAACGATGCGGTATGGGTTATTTTGGATCGACTCACAAAGTCGGCACACTTCATCCCATTTCGGGTTGGCCAATTTGCCGAGACATTAGTAAAGAAGTACGTGGAGATAAGAATCTAAATAAGATTTAAATTCTTCAATATGTACTATCTATGATACCCATGAACTCATGCAGGAAATCGTGAGATTACATGGAGCACCGGTTTGCATTGTCTCCGATCGTGACACCAGGTTCCGATCACAATTTTGGCAAAGTCTACAAGCTAGCTTGGGAACAAGTCTGAACTTCAGCACGGCTTATCATCCACAAACAGATGGTCAGTCTGAGTGAACTATTCAGATCTTAGAAGATATGCTAAGAGAGTGTATTCTAGACTTCGGAGGATCGTGGGAAGATCACCTACATCTTGTGGAGTTTTCATACAACAACAGCTACCAAGCAAGCATAGGAATGACATCTTTTGCAGCGCTTTATGGAAGGAAGTGTCGATCGCCATTAAGTTGGGACGACATCGGGGATAGAGAACTCCTTGGACCTGAGATGATAGTAGCAACTATTGACATAGTTCGTACTATCAGGGAAAGAATGTGCATAGCCCAAGATCGACAGAAGCACCGGACTGATGCAAAGCGCCGTCACTTGGAGTTTCAATCGAGAGAACATGTATTTCTGAAGATATCTCCGAACCGTGGAGTGATTCGTTTTGGAAGAAGGGGTAAGCTAAGTCCAAGATACATTGGACCGTTCGACATACTCGAATGAGTCGGTGAAGTGGCTTATCGCTTAGCACATCCATCTTCATTGAAAGGAGTGCACAACGTATTCTACATATCCCAACTCAGAAGGTATGTGAATGACCCCAGCCATATTCTTGATTACATCGAGCTCACTATACAGCCAGACTTATCTTGTGAACAACAACCTATTGAAATCCTGGACAAAAAAGTGAAGTCACTTCGGAACAAGAAAGTTAACTTGGTTCGAGTGGTGTGGAGAAAAGACACACCAAGAAAGTCAACATGGGAAAGGGAAGATGAGATGCATGCAAGATACCCTCATTTATTTGTAAACTAGTCCTTAAAATAAATTGTAAATTTCGAGGACGAAATTTTTTATATGGAGGGTAGACTGTAACAACTCCAATTTCAATGTACAGAATTTTTTTTAAAAGTTAATGTATAATTGGGGTATTTGCAATCCTGTGTACACTATAAGTATTTGATTTGTTTTTGAACAGCAAGAAAGCACTTGTAGCTCATTGGTAAAGCCTTGCACTGTCGTGACATAGCACCCGAGTTCAAATCCCATCAGCCACATATTCTTTTTATTTTATTTTTCTTTTAATCTTTTAGAAGCTCAAAAGTTTGCACGTACACAACACGCAGAATGAAAAGTCACAGATTATTTAAACATATGCATGAGGGTATACGAGGAGACACCAACACGTGGCACCCAACCCCAAGACCCCCCGTCGGTAAAGGCCCGGCGAAAAGCTTATTTTGGCTGGTACCGCCGGTCAAAACCGTCGAGAATGCCTTGGTCTTTTCACCCCTGCACCCTTTGGCCTACCTCACTTCTCCTAGGCTGTGTGTATTCTCTGCAATTATCCAGATGATTAAAATACCCTCTTTAAATCCATTTTTAATACAAATTTTAATTCACCAATTCAATACACCAAACCCTAATTTTCCCTATAAATACCACACCTCATTTTACACATCCTCACTCAGAATTCTATTACAAAAAAAAAACTCTACAAAATTTCCAAGTCTCTTTTGTGTACTAGTGGAGTTAACAAAGAGTGAAATTCTGGCGACGATCCAAGGAGATTTGCGACGAAACGACGTCCCGACACTTCCCTAGTCTTCTCTTACCCATCTTCTTTCCCAAAAGCCAGTAATTTCCCTTTTCCCCTCTTTTTCTCTATTCTAAAAACTTTAAATTATAAAACCCGACGGAAGCGGAGTTAATCCGACTTTCGATTCGATTTTTCTTCAAAACTCAACTTTTCTTAATCAAGAAAATATCATACTCTCATATCATGTTTAACAAAGATTAACAAACACTTTAAAACAAGAATCATCTCAAAATAATCTTTTATACAACTTTTATCATAGTTTTACAGTAAAATACCATATACTTTAGTTTCAAAATAAATCATCATAATTCATGTATTACCTTTAGATAATCCACGAGGTAATGACCTACCTCATAACAACACACATCTTTGATATAGCACGATGGAAATTTGGGAACATAGCTGTGGATAATACGATATTTCAAATAAATACTATTAACTTATATAACCATTTCTTTAAAAAGATGTATTAAACAATTCCTTGCAATTGCGCCTCTCTAACCCATTTTTGGGGACCCTATTCAGGATGGTGTGGATTATCGCCCATTCTCGGGCCTAGTAGAGCGAGATGCAGACCTCTGAAAGGAGCATTCGATCTCGATAGAATTTTAATGCATTTTTCTTTAGAAAATGAGATTTCTACAAAAAAAAATTATTTTTAAATATATATATATTATCAAAAAATCTATTTTAATTATATTATATAAATATTCCAAGTTTTATAAAGGAATCGCCATTACATGAAAATACCATCCAAATACAAAACAATTCCAATATTTCAAGAAAATACCATATACTTTGAAAATTAGGTTCTACTCACTAGAAATTTCACTTTTATAAAATATACATCTACAAAAAACCTAAAGACGATAATTAAATACTTGAGGTGTATTTTGAAAATTATATCAAACTAGAACCCCTCAAGTTATACTAAATTACAATAAGGACCCTAGTAAACATAGGTTTAAGCGGGACCAGTCTCTTGAGCCTCAGGGAGCCGGAGATATGGGTGCTTGCCTATTTAAGGTAGACAATCTAACAAACGGTGTTATCAACACGGTAATTGTCTTGGAAAAAACACAAATCCTGCCGTCCATGTGCAGCAGTTACCGATAACATCAAAACTAATTCAGGATTTCAAGTTCTTTTTAGAGTGTCTGACTCAGACTGAGTCTCAATCTAATCAATCTGATTTGAATGTGGTTCAAGTATAAACTACAATTCAACATGAATCCGTCTATTTGATCTAAATCAATCTATATTGACTGAATCGAACCATGGATATACTCCATCTACATGACTCTCCATTTATATCCATTCCATTTACTGATATCATGATTTCGGCAAGTAATCTATCTATATAACAAACAATACAATCAATACAAAAGACATCGCGAAGTTTAAGGGGTAGATTGGTACGGAAGGTATTAAAAGTGGCACGAGGCTGTAACCATAATACACCTAACCTGAATATCTAATGCCGTTGTACCGTGGTTGAACGGTTCCTTGTGCTCCGTATACCTTAGTCTGCGGAATAGTGGGAATCCTCTCGTATACACTGGCATTTTCTGTACCAAGGTACAAACAACAGGGTTAACAATATAATAAAACATTAAAACTTATATTCTCCTTCTGTCTATTCTATCTCTACCCACCTTTGGAACTTACCGAGCGATTGTTCGCTGACGACATTCCTTTCTTCTTTCTTTGGAATCTTGTCAGGTGATTCATACTCGTTGGAGATCGAGCGCAACACTGAAGATTTGGAGCAGATATCATTCGATCCAGAGCTTTAGACACTTGTACATATTTATTTCATTTCAGTTATGCCATTATTTAGGCATCGCTTTCTACTCATGTATTTACATTTCAGTTGTACTGTAAAAGAATGTTTAACAAATAAAGTTGATGTTCATTTACATTCCTGTCTCTTGTGTACTTTTACTTTATATTGCTTAGATACGCTTAGCGTATTTACTTACGAGTAAATACCTAGCGGTCTTGTCGCGCCCCCTTTTCGTACACTAGGAAGCGGGACGTGACACTATAATAAGAGGTAGTTACCGATTCCGATTCCTTAGGTGACATGAAAGACATAGTGTCTATCACAAGTTACAAGTTTACTCTCTTTAGTGGGAGCAATATATATTAGAAAGAGTTCCAAACAAGATAATAGGGTAATCATGGCACTGGGTGCTGATTATAAATCAGCTGTGGATACGACATATGAACTTGATGGATAAAATTGTTCATTTATGAACTTTGTCCCATTGTCTATCCAGGTAAATTCTAAGGCAGGTATTGCTCAGTTCGGGAGATAGTTGATCTCCGTGAAGTTGAGATATGGAGAGATAAAGATAAATTCATTTTAGTAGATCCACTAACTGAGATTGTTTCTCGAATACGGTTTGTGAAACTGTTGATAGAGAAGTTGGTAAGTGATACCGCAATAATTGGCCTTAAGTGCAAGTGGGAGATTGTTGGATATAGGTGCCCTCAAGACAATATTGTCATTGAAAGAGAACCTATACAAAGAATAATCTTACTCGATATGATAATATGCTATCTGGTTTGTATTTATCATTCATGTGTATACGTTTTACTCGTTATTGTTGGGGTCTAAAATTGCAGCCCGGTTGACCAAGTCAAAGTCAAGGTCAACCCCAAGCCAGGTGGGGCCAAGCCCAGATCAAGTGGGCCCATGCCCGAGTCGAGCCGGAACATGAAGCGGCCGACCTCCCCATGTAAATCATGTAAAACATAATTTTGATGGGCATAAAGCCAAATTTTTGTAAGCCCATGGCTTATGTGCAAAAACAAATGGCACATGAGCCATGGGATGGGCAAAATGCCATTTTGTAAAGCCTAATGGGCTATATGTAAATATGTAAGCCTATATAAGGAAACATGATGATTAATAAAGCATACACTTTTTCATTCCCCAAACACTAGGGATTGTGCCTCTTTCTCCTTTCTCAAGGTTCTAAAACCTTCTTCTTTCTTTTGAATTAAATCAAGAGTTTTACTCTTCCTTCTCCAAAACTACTAAATAGTTTTTCACCACAAAACCCACAAAGAGGAACTTGGATCTGCTATTAGATCTCAAAAAGGGGAGATTTTTAAATCTCACCCCTTTCACCAAGATCCGGCCAAACGACAAGAAGAAGAAGGAGACCCATCTCCAAAAACCCCACTTTGGGAAAAAACTAGAGCTCAAGGGGAGAAGCCCCTTCATCAGCTTCAAAACATCCTAGGAGTTTAACTACTCACACACACACACACACACAAAATAATAAGTGCTCCTTTCTGGGAGTACAACTCCCATTGCAGGGACCAAGTCCCTTTTGCGCCCGAGCGCCCACGTGCTGACACGTGGGGCACTAGCGCTTTGAGCGCTAGCGCCCCTTGCGCTCAAAGCGCTAGCACCCGAGCGCCCACGTGCTGACACATGGAGCGCTAGCGCTCAAAACGCTAGCGCTCTTGCGCTCAGGGCGCTAGCGCCCGAGCGCCCACGTGCTGACACGTAGGGCGCTAGCGCTCTTGCGCTCAGAGCGCTAGTGCCTAAAGCGCTAGTACCCGAGCACTCACGTGCTGACACGTGGGGCGCTAGCGCCCTTACGCTCAGAGCGTTAGCGCCCGAGCACCCACGTACTGATACGTGAGGCGCTAGCGCTCTTACGCTCAGAGCGCTAGCGCTCTAGCGCTCAAAGCACTAGCACCCAAAGCGTTGGCGCTTTTCCCACGCATCCTTTGGATGCCCTTTCCCTATTTTTATTTTATATATATGTATACATACACACACACACACACACACTCTATAACACTGTCCCTCTCAGAAAAAATTTGGGGCGGGGCGCTGCCCCGCACCCTGCAAGGGGGCTGCTAGCCCCCTTGATCCCCAGCCCGTTATCCGGGTAGCGGGACCCCCGTAAAAACTCTGCGGGGCCCCTGATACATCCAAGACCCCTTCAAAAACATGATAATGCACATTGAGTTCGCATGACCAGTTTAACCCGTTAATCGGAGGTTCTCTCGCTCCAAAGACGAGGGGTAATTAACGGCAGCTTAGTCCGCGGCTGCCGGAGATTCGGATCGCCACAATCATTAAATCCCGGCCTACCCTAGGCAGGGAGAATCTGTAGTACGCCTGACAAGCGCACGCGTATTCCCATCTCAATAGGGTGACGAAAAACACCCTACATATTCTGGCATGCCCGGTGGGACCAATCTCTCCTCCCATATTTCGGGTTAAGCATTCATGCGAACCTAATCAATATACATATCTATATTTGTACTAAAATAATGCTCTTTCATGCAGGGACTTCAAGTGATCAAGCCTCAACTATGTCTCCAAGGACCACCACGTCGTTAAACTGGGAACAATCGACCACCACGTCACTAAACTGGGAACAGATGACCACCACGTCGTTAAACTGGGAACAATCGACTTCTAAGTCGTTAAAATGGGAATGTAAAAAAATATATGTAAATAAACAAAAAATGTGTAAATAAAAGAAAAATAAAAGCCGAAATGTTGGGGCAACTCTCAATAAAAATCAGCGAGTAAAATGAAGATGAAAATTAAGCCGATATGATGGGGCGACCGTGAATAAAAGCCGAAATGATAGGGCAATCGCGATCTTCGCGATAAGAAAAGCTGAAATGATAGAGCAATCGCGGTAAAACAAAAAAACAACAAAAACAAAAACAAAACAAAAAAAACAAAAAAAAGTGGCGAATGATGAGTTGCTCCTGGTACCATATTCCAGTGCAGCGATGCAGACGCCAACCAAAATCCAATTTCTCAAAATTCCCCTGGCCCTACGGTTAGTCCCCAAATTAACTACCTTATACAATCCACGGGCTCAAATAATTCTCATCATGCCCATACCCCACCGCAATCACCAGTCCAGGGTCCAGTCTCCGCCCTTGGAATTATGCTCCATTTGGGAAGACCCACTCATGTGTCCTGACGATGCATGAGGAGAACAAACCTTCGTGAGATCCTTACGACTCACAAAGGAAAAACACACTTGGGGGTCCTCACGACTCCTAAGGAGAAAATGCACCTACGGGATCCTTACGACTCGTAGGGAGAAAATGCTTTTATAGGACCCTTACAGCCCATAAAATTGAAGAGCCTTAGGTGATAGGGATCTAAACCTGTCTCCTAAGCCATCGCTTCCCAATCCCCAAGTGGCGAATGATGAGTTGCTCCTGGTACCATATTCCAGTGCAGCGATGCAGACGCCAACCAAAATTCAAATTCCCAATGGCGAATGATGAGTCGCTTCTGGTACCATATTCCAGTGAAGCGGTGCAGACGCCAACCAAATTCTAAATCCCATACCCCAACGGCGAATGATGAGTCACTCCTGGTACCATATTCCAGTGCAGCGATGCAGACGCCGGATAAAATCCAAATCCTAAAACGGCGAATGATGAGTCGCTCCTGATACCATATTCCAGTGCAGCGATGCAGACGCCAACAAAGTCCCAAAATTTTTCCAGCCCTACGGTCTCGATCATACATCCTACAAAACCGTATACAATCTACGGGCGTAAAATGATCCCAATCTCTCCCAAGTCCTACCGGCGAGACCACATTCAGTATCCCACCGGTGGTGAAGATTCAAAAAAAAAAAAGAAAAAAAAGAAGGTATGTCCACAAGCAAAATGGGTACGGATGAAAACCCGAAAGGGCTCCGTGAGTAAAAACAGTAGGACTGTCGGCGAGTTTGTGAAAACCCGAAAGGGTGCAAACTCGTGAAAAAGAGATGAAATGCACTCGCAAAGTCCTCTCGACTTTGTGAGGAGAAAATTCCCGTGTGAGATCCTTACAACTCACAAAGGAGCAACACACTTAGGAGTCCCTACGACTCCTAGGGAGAAAAAAACACCTACGATATCCTTTCGACTCGTAGGGAGAAAATGCTTTTATGGGACCCTTACGGCCCATAAAATTGAAAAGCCTTAGGTGATAGGGATCTAAACCTGTCTCCTAAGCCACCAATTCCCAAATCCTTTCGGGGCAAATGATGAATTGCTCCTGGCATTATTCCAGTGCAGCAATGCAGATGCCGACTGAAAACCAATTCCCAAATCCTCTCATGACAGATGACGATTCGCTCCCGGTACCATATTCTAGTGTAGCGATGCTGATGTCAACTCAAATCAAACAAATCAATCCAACCAATTACAACATCAACCTCTGCGTCCAACCAACGACACTCCGTAACGGGGAAACGTCAAGCAGACACTCCGTCTCGGGGACACGTCAACCAGCGACACTCCGTCTCGGGGAAACGTCCAACACGGACACTCCGTGCCGGGGAAACTTCGACCAGCGACACTCCGCATCAGGGAAACGTCCAACAATGACACTCCGTATCGGGTAAACGTCAAGCAGACACTTCGTCTCGGGGACACGTCAACCAACGACACTCCGTCTCAGGGAAACGTCCAACACAGACACTCTGTCTCGGGGAAACGTCGACCAGCGACACTCCGCATTGGGGAAACGTCCAACACAGACACTCTGTCTCGGGGAAACGTCGACCAGCGACACTCCGCATCGGGGAAACGTCCAACAACGATACTCCGTAACGGGGAAACGTCAAGCAGGCACTTCGTCTCGGGGACACGTCAACCAGTGACACTCTATCTCGAGGAAACGTCCAACAACGACACTCCGTAACGGGGAAACGTCAAGAAGACACTCCGTCTCGGGGACACGTCAACCAGCGACACTCCGTCTCGGGGAAACGTCCAACACAGACACTCCGTCTCGGGGACACGTCAACCAGCGACACTCCATCTCGGGGAAATGTCCGACAACGACACTCCGTAACGGGGAAACGTCAAGCAGACACTCCGTCTTGGGGACACGTCAACCAGCGAAACTTCGTCTCGGGGAAACGTCCAACACAGACACTCCGTCTCGGGGACACGTCAACCGGTGACACTCCGTCTCGGGGAAACGTCCGACAACGACACTCCGTAACGGGGAAACGTCAAGCAGACACTCCGTCTCGGGGAAACGTCCAACACAGACACTCCGTGCCGGGGACACGTCGATCAGCGACACTCCGCATCGGGGACACGTCAACCAGCGACACTCCGTCTCGGGGAAACGTTTAACACAGACACTCCGTAACGGGGAAACGTCGACCAGCGACACTCTATGCCGGGGTCATGTCTACTAAACCACTCCGGGCCAGGGAAACGTCTACCACGGACACTCCGTCTCGGAGACGCGTTAAGCGTCGACCGTCCATGTCGCAAAAAAGGCAGTGCAGGCTTCCCACAAATCGGGAACCAAATCGCTCCGGATCAGAGTGTCGACCGTCCACGTCGCAAAAAGGGCAGTGCAGGCTTCCCACAAATCGGGAACCAAATCGCTCCAGATCAGAGCGTCGACCGTCCACGTCGCAAAAATAGCAGTGCAGGCTTCCCACAAATCGGGAACCAAATCGCTCCGGATCAGAGCTCGACCATCCATGTCGCAAAAAGGGCAGTGCGGGCTTCCTACAAAGCAAGAACCAGATCACTCCGGACCAGAGAAACGTCTACCACGAACACTCCGTCTCGGAGGCGCGTAAAGCATCGACCGTCCATGTCGTAAAAAGAGCAGTGCATCCCAAAAAGGGGGAACCAAAGCAAGTTGCCTCCACGTGAAAGAAGATCCATCAATTTCATGCACACGACTCGCATATGTGGTATGCATTTATTTATGGGGGGCACTTTGTTGGGGTCGAAAATTGCACCCCGGTTGACCAAATTAAAGTCAAGGTCAACCCCAAGGCAGGTGGGGCCAAGCCCAGATCAAGTGGGCCTATGCCCGAGTCGAGCCGGAACATGAAGCGGCCGACCTCCCAATGTAAATCATGTAAAAAATAATTTTGATGGGCATAAAGCCAAATTTTTGTAAGCCCATGGCTTATGTGCAAAAAAAAATGGCACATGAGCCATGTGCTGGGCAAAATGCCATTTTGTAAAGCCCAAGGGGCTATATGTAAATATGTAAGCCTATATAAGGAAACATGATGATGAATAAAGCATACACTTTTTCATTCCCCAAAAACTAGGGCTTTTGCCTCTTTCTCCTTCCTCAAGGTTCTAAAACCTTCTTCTTTCTTTTGAATTAAATCAAGAATTTTACTCTTCCTTCTCCAAAACTAAATAGTTTTTCACCACAAAACCCACAAAGAGGAACTTGGATCTGCCATTAGATCTCAAAAAGGGGAGATTTTTAAATCTCACCCCTTTCTCCAAGATCCGGCCAAACGACAGGAAGAAGAAGGAGACCCATCTCCAGAAACCGCATTTTGGGAAAGAACTAGAGCTCAACGGGAGAAGCCCCTTCATCAGTTTCAAAATATCCTAGGAGTTTAACTCCTCACACACACACACACACACACACACACACATACACACACACGAAAAAAATAAGTGCTCCTTCCTGGGAGTACAACTCCCATTACAGGGACCAAGTCCCTTTTGCGCCCGAGCGCCCACGTGCTGACACGTGGGGCGCTAGCGCCCGAGCGCCTACGTGCTGACACGTGGAGCGCTAGCTCACAAAGCGATAGCGCTCTTGCGCTCATAGCGCTAGCGCCCGAGCGTTCACGTGCTGACACGTGGGGCGCTGGCGCTCTTGCGCTCAGAGCACTAGTGCCCAAAGCGCTAGCGCCCGAGCACTCACGTGCTGACACGTGGGGCACTAGCGCTCAAAGCGCTAGCTCCCTTGCGCTCAGAGCGCTAGCGCCCAAAGCGCTAGCGCCCGAGCGCCCACGTGCTGACGCGTGGGGCGCTAGCGCTCAAAGCGCTAGCACCCAAAGTGCTGGCGCTTTTCCCACGCATCCTTTGGATGCCCTTTCCCTATTTTTTATTTTATATATATCTATATATACATATACACACACACATACTCTAGAACATTGTCCCTCTCAGAAAAAATTTGGGTCGGGGCGCTGTCCCGCACCCCGCAAGGGGGCTGCTAGCCCCCTTGACCCCCAGCCCGCTATCCGGGTAGAGGGACCCCCGTAAAACTCTGTGGGGCCCCCGATAAATCCAAGACCCCTTCAAAAACATGATAATGCATATTGAGTTCACATGACCAGTTTAACCCGTTAATCGGAGGTTCACTCACTCCAAAGACGAGGGGTAATTAACGTCAGCTTAGTCCGCGGCTGCCGGAGATTTGGATCGCCACAATCATTAAACCCCGGCCTACCCTAGGCAGGGGGAATCTGTAGTACGCCTGACAAGCGTGCACGTATTCCCATCTCAATGGGGTGACGAAAAACACCCTACAATTATCACATATCGCTAATACATAATGATAAAACCCATAGGATCTTTGCTTGACTATCAGGATTATGATAGGAATTATACTAGTGGGGCCTAGGTAGTCCATAAACACATCTTTAAATGTCCCTAGCCGTGGGAATATCGAGAGTACACATCGATATTTCAGAATAAACTAGTGTATACATTCCTTGACTCCGACCGGGGCGATGGTTGATTTCATAGACATTGGTGTTTAACACCAAAGATTGTATATAGGTGCCCATTAGATGAATGGGTTTCACTGGACGGACTCACCAGAGAACTCCTACATAGAATTATACTTATCGTCAGATAGCAATTTCCTTGTAACATGAGTACAGGATAATCTGTATACCTGAGATCGTCATAGTGTCTTGTGTGTGTTCCCACTGTATTTTGATTTCTATCTTACCATGGTTTGAAAGAGTCGTGCAAACAGATTTTAGTTGGGTACAGTCCAGAAGCACATTGAGGCAGTGGGCGATCGAAGGGAGTTCGTCTCTTCCGGTATATGGAGTCGAGATCGTGTTGTGCCAGATCGACTATATCCATAAGTCCTTGGCTAAGGCAGATGAGATTTACTGATAAGTGTTATCATTAGTTTCTCAGGTGGTTATGAGCTTGATATCGGCACAACTTATCGGGTTATTGGGAGTCTGACGATTTCCACCTCTCGGACCCGGTATCGACACTTTTAGACGAAGAGACCAAATCGTACGATGATTGCCACTGATAGATTTTGCGGGGTTTGGATGAGCTTTCTCATTGACCTTCTTTCGATCAATGAGCCATGGATATGTGCGGCCAGTACCGCTGACGTGCTTATGGGCCATGGATATGATCCTATACATATTGCCAGCATATTTTTGAGTCTTTAGAGTCCCACACAAAGGTTTCTCGGCTCAGGAAAAATGATGTAGAGTGTGTATGGCTATACACACAGGAAGATTAAACACGAGAATTTGATACACGTGCGTTAATCGGACGTTTTAATAATACTAGCCGACTCTTGTTGAAGCCGTATTATTAAATCAAGTGTTGATTTAACAATTATACATACATACATACATACATACATACATACATATATATATATATATATATATATATATATATATATATATATATATGCTAGTATTATTCTCACTTTATTATTCTCTCATGTGTATTTATATATGATACAAATACTAGTTAATGTATATGATACATTATATGATGTGTATATGATACATATGATATTTATATGTGTATTTCTATAACACCATCTCATTTTCTTTATTTGTTAAATAAAGAAATAGAAAAGAGAGAGAAAAAGAAAAGAAGAAGGTGGAAGCTTTTAAGATTCTTCTTTATTCTTCTTCATATTTATTCTCCATTCTTTTTCATCTTTATCTTCCTCTCTCTTAAGATTTTCTTTAGAGAAAAAGAGAGGCATTTTTTAGAGAAAAGAAAGTGAGCTATATCTTCATCTCTTACTTTATTTTCTTAGCAAGTCCTTTTTATAAGTTGCTTCATCAAGATCTTGATCTTATGGAGTTGAAGCTTGGATTGGATAGTCCTCAAAGTTGATCATTTTTTACGAGGAGATTGTCGTTCAAGCTCGATCCTTATCAAGTGGAAGCCAGCTTGGGTCTTTTCCTAGACGAGAGTGTAGGGTTGCTTGGCACGACAGCAAGGTTTCGGGAGGTATCGTCCATGCCATTTTCAAAAATTTGCCGTACAAAACAATTCTAACCCTAGAATCTTAACTAGTGATTTAGACGAAACAATGTGTAAACTACTTTACAACTAAGTGAACTAAGAATACAATCTTTGTAGACCGGTCCTTCACTTCATTAGCTCCATGTAGTAGTCCCTTCGCTGCGATCATTAAACCCCCGGACTCTTGAGAGGCTCTACAAGGTGAATGGTGCATACTTGCTTGAAGTTTTCGAGGCCGAAGATGATCTACGTTGAGAAGATACTAACTCAAGCTACCTCTTCACTAATGTGGGATTAGTGAAACTAACACCCTATACTAAAGTGCTTATCTAGTAGAGGATGATGAAGTAGGATTTTTGCTCACTTTGGAATTAATTTTCTCACTATTTCTAAGCTCCTCTCAAAAACCTAAAGAGCTCTCTCTTGAGCTTGAGGAAGAAGAAGCAAATAATGGATGAGAGAGTGAATGGCAACCATGGGTGAGAAAATATCTAATATCACTCCTGTAGAGACTTAACCATAGGTTTAGATAATGGTTGGCTTAATAAATATCTAGTATAAAACAAAACTAGTGGACTAGTCAATGGATCTCCAAGTTTTGACAAGTTTCATGCCATGTGACCATTATCCAACTAATAATTGATTTACACTAAATAAATAAACCTTTCATTATCATTAGTATGGTGTAAGTCTCATACACCCATGTTGCATGTGGTATCAACCATGACACATAAATAAAACACAATTAATATATATCACATATATATTAAGTGTGCACGTGTGAGAAAAAAGAAATGCTTAAGTGAGTTAATATTAGTTAATGTAAATTAATATACCAAATATATAATTATACATTAAATCATTAAATCAACACTTGATTTAATAATCCGGCTATATCACATACAACCGACTAATATTATTTGTATCAACCTATCGAATCAACACTTGATTCGATAACCCGGCTATATCACATATAATCGACTGATACGAATAAATCGAGGAATAGAATACGGTATCACATGCTCGTATTATTCTCGGTCCCTCACATATCACATATGTGCTCCTACCTCGTTTTGCCTGAGCCAGTGAAACCTCTGTATAGGACTCAAAAGACTCGTCAATACGCCGGCAGTAGGTGATGATCACATCAAGCACCCACAAGCCGTCAGAAGTACTAGCTGGACGTAACGGCTACCCGGGTATTGAGCGATCAGAAGATCAACAAGCAAGCCTGCTCTTTCTCTTATAAAAGCCTGTCAGTAACACTACCGTACAGTCCGGTCTGTCTGTCTGATATGTCGCATATCTAGTTTAGGGGTGGTAAACGTCAGACCCCAGTAACCGATAAGTCGTGCCGATGTGAGACTCATAATGGGTCGAGAAACTACTGATAATACTTACCAGTAAATCTCCATAGCAGCCCTTGCCAGGGACTTCCAGTTATGGCCAATCGAGCACAGCGCAACATCAACCCCCAATACCAGAAAAAAACGAATCCCCTCCTATCGCTCATTGCCTCCATGTGATTCGGGACTATACCCAAAATACACCGTTTTGCACGTTCTCTTGAACGTGGTAAGGTGGAAATCAAAACACAGTGGGAATTACACAAGACTCTATGACGATCTCGGGTCTACAGACTAACATGTACCAGTGTCACCAGAGAACTGCTATCTTACGATAGGTATAATACCAATTAGGAGTTCTCGGTGAGTCCGTTCAGTGTACCCAGTCTCCACTGAGCACCCGTATACCATCTTTGATGTCAAACACCAATGGATGTGGGATCATCCATCGCCCATCATATGAGTCAAGAAGCGTATACGCTAGTTTACTCTGGAGTATCGATGCCCTGTCTCGATACACCCTCGACTAGGAACAATTAAAGGATGTACTTGTGGACTATCCTGGCCCCACTAGTATGATCTCCATCATAGTCCTAGTAGTCAAGTACACATCCTAAGGGCTTTATCAACATGTGAGAGCAAGACAGTATCATGATACTAGTCTACATGTTAAGACAAAGAGCAACTAGATAGCATACTATCATGTCGAGCAAGAAAGTCCTCTCTATATATATCTAAGCATCCACTATAATATACATCTCATGTACAATAATGGCCTCTAGGGCATATATATAACTAACAATCTCTCACTTGCACTAAGGCCGGTTGTTGTAGTATCTCATACCCAACATCCCGAAGAGTCTCTCAAATTGAATCTGGGGTATGGCCTTCGTGAGTGGATCTGCTGTGTTGTCCTTCGTATCAACTCTCGTGATCTCGATCTCCCAGCGATCAACTATCTCCCGGATCAGGTGATACCGCCTCAGAATATGCGTGGATCGCTGATGGGACCTGGGTTCCTTAGCCAATGCCACTGCTCCATTGTTATCACAATACAAAGGTATTGGATGCTCAATGGTCGAAACCACACCAAGTTCGGTTATGAACTTCTTCATCCAGACAGCCTCTGTGGCAGCATCGTTGGCAGCGATGTATTCAGCCTCCATCGTCGAGTCTGCCACAGTTTTCTGTTTGGAACTCTTCCAACAAACCGTCCCTCTATTGAGAGTAAAGACAAATCCCGAGACTGACTTAGAGTCGTCCTTATCACTCTGGAAACTCGAATCGGTAAAGGCCTCCACTTTGAGTTCTCCATTACCATACACCAAGAGCATCTCTTTAGTCCTTCTCAAGTACTTGAGAATGCTCCTCACAGTTGTCCAGTGACTCTCTCCTGGATCTGCTTGATACCTACTTACTACACTTAGTTAGTAAGCTACATCGGGTCTGGTACATAGCATCACATACATGATAGAGCCTACTGCCGAAGCATAGGGTATCCTTTGCATGCAAGCTCTCTCCAAATCAGTCTTGGAAGACATCTCTTTGGAGAGAGTGGGTCCATAGATCGTGGGCAAATTCCCACACTTGAATTCTTCCATAGTAAACTTCTTTAGTATGGTGTCGATGTACATGAATTGGGACAATCCCAGTATCCGTTTAGATCTATCTCTATAGATCTTAATTCCCAAGATGTAGGAGGCATCACCTAGATCTTTCATTGAGAATCTTTATGATAAGAAGAGCTTGACCGAGTGCAGCATAAGAATGTCATTTCCTATCAAGAGTATGCCATCCACGTACAATACGAGAAAGACAATCTGACTCTCTGCCACCTTCTTGTATATACAAGGTTCATCTACGTTTTTGACGAAGTCAAACACTTTGACTACGACATCAAAACAGATGTTCCAACTCCGCGATGCCTGCTTTAACCCGTAGATAGATTTAAGCAGCTTGCACACCTCCCCGCTGCTCCCACTCCTCTGGTTGAGTCATGTACACGCTCTCTTCTAAATCACCATTTAGAAAGGCGGTCTTAACATCCATTTGTCAGATTTCGTAGTCATGGTATGCAGCAATGGCAAGTAGGATCCGGATGGACTTAAGCATAGCTACTGGAGAAAAGGTTTCATCATAATCCACACCTGGTCGTTGACGAAAACCTTTTGTAACAAGTCTAGTTTTGAAAATCTCAACTTTTCCATCTACACCAAGTTTCTTCTTAAAGATCCATTTGCTCCCAATTGGTTTTACCCCTTCAGGAGCAACCTCCAAAATCCATACTTTGTTGGTGACATGGATTCCATCTCAGATTGCAATACATCCAGCCACTTCACTGAGTCTCCACTCATGATAGCCTGCTCGAAGCTAGTTGGGTCATCATCTTCTATGATGCAATCCTCGCTTCCACCATCAAAGAGAAAACCGTAGTATCTCTCAGGTGGATAAGGAACCCTACTAGATCGGCGGAGAGGCTGAGGTTCGTTGGGAGCTATTGAATCCTCTGCTTCCATTAAATCATCAGTTGCAGTTTGTGCTGCTGGAACTTCTACCTCTTTGCCACTAATTTCTTTTACAAGAAATTCCTTTTCTAAAAAGGTGGTGTATTGAGAAACAAACACTTTTTGCTCCTCGGCATGGTAGAAAATATATCCTTGTGAATTCTTTGGATATCCCACAAACTTGCAAAGAACTGACCGTGCCTCGAGTTTGTCCGGATTTTTCCTTTTGACATAGGCCGGACAACCCTATATCTTAACTCGTTTAAAATATGGTATCTTCCCACTCCATATCTCATATGGTGTGGTAGATATAGATTTAGATGGAACTTGATTCAATAGGTATGCTGTTGTCTCAAGCGCATAACCCCAAAAGGAAATAGGTAACTCAGCGGTGCTCATCATAGAGCGCACCATATCTAATAGGGTGCGATTCCTCCGTTTCGATACACCGTTGTGATGTGGTGTATACGGAGGAGTAAGCTGAGAGAGAATCCCATTCTCTTGTATATAGTCACGGAATTCCGTGCTCAAGTATTCTCCTCCCCGATCGGATCGTAGGATTTTAATACTTTTACCCGTCTGGTTCTCAACTTCATGCTTATATTTTTTGAATTTCTCAAAAGTTTCAGACTTATGTTTCAACAAGAACACATGTCCAAATCTTGAGAGATCGTCGGTGAATGTAATGAAGTACGATAAACCATTCCTGGCATGTGTAGACATGGGACCGCATACATCACTATGTATCAGTCCCAAGAGTTCCGTAACTCTTTCTCCATGTCCAGTAAACGGAATTTTTGATCATCTTGCCTTTGAGACATGACTGGCAAGTGTCATAAAATGAAAATTCGAACGAATTCAAATATCCATCCTTATGTAACTTAGTTAGTCGTGTCGCATTGATATGACCTAGTCTACAATACCACAAGAAAGATTCGTTCATTTCTGAACTCTTCTACTTGTGTGTTTTGTATGTTAAGAACTGTGGTTTGAATTAGAACGTATATGCCATTAATTAACGAGCCCGATTCAATCAACTTTTGATTCAGGAAGATGTTCATAACATTATCATATACTACAAAATTATTTCCTTCTTTACTTAATAAAGAAACTGATATAAAATTGCATATCAGGGTCGGTATATAATAGCATTCGTTCAGAATTAATGTATTATCATTTGGTAATACAAGGTGATATTCACCAACTGCTTAGGCTGCAACATTTGCACCATTCCCTAATCTTACGGAATGATCACTCATTCCCAGTTCTCTACCTTTCCTTAGCCCATGTAACATATTACATATGTGGGATCCCGATCCGGTATCTAATACCCAGGACGTAGAGTGAACTGAAAAATAGTTCTTGATGACAAACACACCTGAAGAAAATGCATTAATATACTTATTCTTCATTTAGGCGGCGTGGGAATCCGAATATTCCCCTATTTCTTGTTCAGTCTTATAACAATTATAAGAAAGAACGGAACCAACGTTCTTCTGCTCAGCATAACAAGCGGGTTCGGTCAATACATCCATATTATTATCTTGATTAAGGTCTGACATGGTCGCTACCTGGAGAGAGAGAGAGAAGAAAACACTTTAGCGTATGCTCTTACAAGATTAGATTGGTTTTTATCTTATCTAATCAGGATGGCTCCCACTGTTTTTATCAAATCTTCCTTCAAACCCTAAAAGGTAAGACTAGCCGGGATTAGTTACACCTTACAAGTTCATCAATCTTTCAGCCAGGCCAGTGTTGGTATTTTGAGGGAGGTTCCCCGTGCTTTCGCACAGACCTAATTAAAATAAACTTCATTTTCCCAGGGGCATAACCCCGTTAACACATTTTTAGACACCTACTTGATCGGCTAATTGGCATGTATAAAACTCTCCTAGGAGTAACTCTCAGTGGATATCGGGATCTAACTATCTCATAGAAGGTATGCAATCTCATTACAAATTTCAACACTTGAAATTCCAGATAATGTTTTTGCCCCTAGCAACTTATGACCTTAACATAGTCAACAAATCATAAGTGCTAGCCAAGTTCAACCCGTCATTTCCTGATTGAATTAAACCCACCCGTACGACCCTTAACATAGTCAATAAAGTCGTACGATTATCCTAATTCAATCGCAATCTCATGCTTTAGCAGATAAGCACTAATTAGCTACCGCACACTACGCCTTAACATAGTCAACAAACGTAGCACGAATACTAAGTAGTACTTATCGGAAATGACGGAGGGCTACGCAGGTTTTTAAGAAAACCTTTTGCGTAATAAACTTGATATCGTTGTAGAATCAAGTGATTTTTGAAAAAGGAATGTTTTTTAGGCTTTTACTAGTTTCGCTAAAAAGGTCACTCCCGGTGAAGGGATCTCAACTCTTTCCTTATCGAATAAGGTGCAGGATATTTCACAAATACCACTATGCAAAGCAACAACTATAGAAGCAATCAAAAACAAAACCGAGTGAGCTGTAGCATCTGCTAGTTTCGCTAAAGAGGTCACTCTCGGTGAAAGGATCTCGTCTCTTTCCTTATCGAATAAGGTGCTGGATATTCTACAAGGAATACCGCCATGCAAAGCAAAAACTAGAGCTACCCTTTTTGAAAATTTAATTCTACAATATGTTTTAGGTTTCTTTCTTTTCATTAATCTCATTAATGAAGTCTCATCATTTATACTTCCTAAGCATCACAGAAAATGAAATGAAAATATAACGTACGCTTATGCCATCCGCATTCGCCACACAGTCCCGTTATGCACCGTTAGGTTACTTAACTAACGGCATACCGGGACGGGACTAGTGCGGGTGTAAAACATAAGCAGCGTCAATTATATATCTCGTATATAATATATAGCAATTCGTCTCAGAATCCATAGTGATCGCATCACAGAATATCAGCAGCAGAAGATAACATATGAAATATTGGATATATTAGAAATTCTGTGTTTTAATTTAAGCCAGTATAAAACACGGATTCCACGGTCGTGATGAATAACCAAACCCACATCCCTAGACCTCTACGAAAGCGGCAAGCAACCCTACCAATTCTAGAGTTAGGAGACCCGGACTCGACTCCTCGAGATGGTCTCCCACTGGACTCTAGAACCCGGTTACTTCTGCTCCCCTCCTTGGGTCTATCCTAATGAGGAAAAGGTAAATAATATACAACAATGGTGATATCATTCTCAACCCGGAAGTGCCCCAATAAAAGAATATTACATACAATGAATTTTACATGAATGAAAATAAAAACTCTCATCTCATATAAAAAAAACCCGGCTATTCAAAACACGACGATCCAATATAACATATCCCAGCAGCACATAACATTACATGTCATCAACGTAAGTAAATATGTGTATCATAATTGTCGTTGACATATAGCAACGAAAACGGTGATACCACACATATTACACTTACGGTCGCAGAAAAGAAAATGTCAAACTACAACATTTGGAATTCACAATCACCTTAAACATCATAAACTCGAAATATCACATACTTTGGATTTCAAGCCTAACTATATGAATTCCACATATTGTATCACATTCCAGAAAAAACTAGACGACGTTAAACATTCCGATCGAATCAACAAACACCCAAAATTTCCCAAAAAGCTCAATACTTGAGCGCATAATACTCATCACATACCACAGTACCAATGGACCAACCGTAGAAGCGTCAACCCTTGCCTCACCTATAGCGCCGCGGAACTACCGCAAACCCTAGGGTTTGGCGGCGGTTCTTACGGTCATAGAATCGAGTTAGGGTTTTGTTCTTCCAAAGGGTCCATCACATTACTTGGATAATATTTGAATGTTCTTTAACTCAGAAAAAATCCAACTCTTGGAAAATTTTCCGTCGAGGGTTAAAGTGGGTATTTGATATCCGTTCGAACTTTTTAACACCGTCTAGACAACCCGAAAAACATGTTAGAATTACGACTATGAAACACTCTGAATTGCCTTTGCAAAAAGTTAACATCACATGCAAATTTAGCAAAAACTAGCAACACCTGAAACACTAAAACCCAGATCCTGGAACACTGAAAAATTTTGAAGCCAAAACTCCTCACTAAAACCGAGCACACCGGATTTTTAGCATATATGGCCGACCAAATTCCGGCCAAGCTGCTTCAATTTTCCTGTGTGTCCATGTCATATCATATACAACATTCTACGGTTGTTTAAAAAAAATTAGAGCACTTTTAAAAATCAACAGAAACCAATTTTCCGTGTTTCAAGTTTCGGAGTCGTTTCGGTTTCGTAATCTAACAAACTTCGTCTAAATTTCTAGCCTGACTCAGATACCACTATAGGCTTGCTTGGCACGACAGCAAAGTTTCGGGAGGCATAATCCATACCATTTTCAAAAATTTGCCGTACAAAAAAATCCTAACCCTAGAATCTTAACTAGTGATTTAGACGAAACAATGTGTAAACTACTTTATAACTAAGTAAACTAGGAATACAACCTTTGTAGACCAGTCCTTCACTTCATTAGCTCAATGTAGTAGTCCCTTCGCTGCGATCGTTGAACTTCCAGACTCTTGAGAGGCTCCACAAGATGAATGGTGCATACTTGCTTGAAGTCTTCGAGGCCGAAAATGATCTACGTCAAGGAGACACTAACCCAAGCTACCTCTTCACTAATGTGGGATTAGTGAAGCTAACACCCTATACTAAAGTGCTAATCTAGTAGAGAATGATGAAGTGGGATTTTTGCTCACTTTAGAATTAATTTTCTTACTATTTCTAAGCTCCTCTCAAAAATCTAGAAAGCTCTCTCTTGAGCTTGAGGAAGAAGCAAATAATGGATGAGAGAGTGAATGGCAACCATAGGTGAGAAAATATCTAATATCACTCATGTAGAGACTTAACCATAGGTTTAGATAATGGTTGGGTTAATAAATATCTAGTATAAGACAAAACTAGTGGACTAGTCAATGGATCTCTAAGCTTCTACAAGCTTCATGCCATGTGACCATTATCCAACTAATAATTGATTTACACTAAATAAATAAACCTTTCATTATCATTAGTATGGTGTAAGTCTCATACACCCATGTTTCATGTGGCATCAACCATGACACATAAATAAAACACAATTAATATATATCACATATATATTAAGTGTGCATATGTGAGAAAAAGAAATTGTCACGCCCCGCTTCCCGGTATACGGCGAAAGGGACGCGACGAGGCCGCTACGTATTTACTCAGAAGCAAATACGCTGAGCGTAACTAAGCAATATAAAATAAAATATACTCAAGAGACAAGATATAATAAAAACATCAATTTTTTTGTTAACATTCTTTTGTATAATGCATGAAAAGTAAATACAACTAAATAAAAGCAATCCCTAAACAATGGCATGACAGGAATTTAAAGGTACTGAATAGAAAATGTACAATGTCTAGAGCTCAGGGTATTCACTGTATTGATCCAAGTCTTCTGCAGTTGGCTCGATCTCTGACGATTCCAAATCACCTGACGACATTCAAAGAAGAAAGAAATAGAATGTCGTCAGCGAACAGATCGCTCGGTAAGTCCCAAAGATAAGAGGATAAATAGAATAGATAAAGAGTGAGAGAGAGAGAGTAGCTTTTACAGTTGTATTGTGTTGTTATATTGTTGTATTTAGTGGTAACGCTGTTGTTTGTAGCTTGGTACAGAAGGATGCCAGTGTATACGAGAAGAGTCTCACTTGCCCCGGAGACTAAGGTATCATGAACTCAAGGAACCGTTTATGCCACGGTACAACAGCAATTGGATTCATGTTAGGTGTCTTAATCTTACCGTCTCGTGTCACTTTTAACACCTTCCGTACCAATCTACCCCTTAAACCCCGTAGTGTTTTGATTGTATTGTTTGTCTTGTAAATTGTATTGATTGTATAATTAGATGACTGACCGAAACCATGATATCTGTAACGAATGTTGCCGTAGAATCATGTAAATGGATGTAAACTGGAGATCATGTAAATAGAATGTATATCCATGGTTCGTTTCGGTCAAGTTGTATAGATTGATAATTGGATTCATGGATTCATGGATTTATGTTAAATTGGAATATTGTAGATTGTAGATTGTACTTGAATCATATTCAAGTCAGATATAATCAGACTCAAACCCAATTCAGACAATTAGAAATGTAAATCGAAGTCTTGATTATTTCTTAAATCTATATTTACTAGGGTCCTTAGGGTAATTTATAGAACTTGATGGGGTTATATGTAAAAATACTTTTATATACTTTTCAAAATATACCCCAAGTATTTATTATTCGTCTTTAGAGTTGTAATGAATGTGGATTTTATATTGTGATATTTCTAGTGAAAATATCCTAATTTCATAAATAAAGACATTTATTTGTAATATTAGTTTTGCATAGAATTCATGGTATTTTAGTGTAAAATATATTCTTGTGATTTTTGGAAAAAGGTGGAATATTTATATCATAACAAAATAGGTATTTTAATGATAAATATACATATATTTATACAAAATAATTTTAATATATATTTTATATTCTAAAAATCTCATTTTCTTAAGATATCGTATTTTAAATCTTTCGAGACCGAATGCTCCTTGTGGAGTCTGAATCTCGCACTATTAAGCCCGGGGATGTGCGATAATCCGCACCATCCCAAACGGATTCCCCAAAATGGGTTGTAGCGGCGCTTTGCAAAGATTTGTTTAAATACTAATCTTTAAAGAAAAACGATTTTATTAAGTTATAGTATTTATTTGTAAAGATGTCAATTTTCCGTATTCTATGTTCTAGTGTCTCCTAACTCAACTAAACTATTCTAACTGATCAAAATGACAAGTTGTGAGATATCTCAAATCGCCTCTTCACCGCCAATTATGGCTAGGTAAGTACAAGTGAAGAAAGGAGGGATCCGTTCACGAATCACCGTGAGACGGGCCTTTTAAAGTTACCTTCCTCACTTGCCTAGCCTAGACACCACAAAATCAGGTTTAGATAAACGACTGATGTCCACAACTTATCCTAGTTTCATAAGAAGTGGTATTTATTTACAAATATGTTTCAATACTAAATCTTTTAGAAATGGTTTTATCAAGTCAATGGTATTTAAATAAAAATGTTTGTTTTCTCGTATTCTAGGTTCTCGAGGATATCGTGTTATGTTGCATATGAGTGTGTGAGGAGGTAGGTCGTTACCTCGTGCTCTACTTTAAAGGTATAGTAATTTTAATGGAGTTAAATGCATAATTGTAACAATGTGGTATTTAAGTGAAAAATACGATGAATGGAAATAGCTATCATTTCATGTAATGAAACTTGATCAACTTGTTTCATTAGTGTTTAATAGTCAACATGAGCAAGTTTAAGTATGATTGTATTAGTGAGAAGTGGAATTTTATAGGAAACCGAATAAGAAATCGGATTTGTTCCGATTCCGTCAGGTTTTGTAAATCCGTATTTTTAGATAGAAGAGATAGGTAGAAATTGGGACTTACGGGATTTAGGTCACACAAGAGAGTGAAATGGAAGTAATGGAATGGCCAATGTGTTGCGTCGTCGCTGGGAGTTTCTAGGACGATCGCCAGAAGTTCGCCGGGAAATTCGTCGTAGCTTCGCCTCGTGCTCACTTCGATTACACACTAGGGTTCTAAGGATTTTTCTTAAGAGTTGGCTCAGAAATGTGAGTGAGAAGGTAGAGGGTAGGGTGGTATTTATAGGGTTAGGTTAGGGTTAGGGTAGGTGAAGAGTTTAATTGAAAAAATATAAAAATATATAAAATCTATTAAAAATTGGAGTAAATGGGGCTTTCTGAATTCTCTGGAACCGATCTGGGAATTTGAAATATACAGGGGGGTTAAGGAGATGAAGAGACACCTTTTTGGTGTTGACGACTCGGTCGTCCGGCCGAGTCCGGCTGGCGGCGCCGGCCCGAGTCTGCCGGTCCGCCGGCCGACTCGGGGGTCAGGAAGGTGGGGGGTCTCAAGGTGTAGGCACTGGTATATTTAGTTTTTCAGGTTCAGTTCAAAGTTTGAGAGTTATTGTGTGTGGATTATTGGGCTTCCAAAGAATTTAAAACAAAATAATATTAAAAATAATGTGGGGCAGGGGATTTGAATTTTGATGGCTTGGTTCAGCAATGCAAAGTATTACCAATGAGCTACAAGCTCCTTCTTGTAATTAAATTGCTAATTAATTACTTAAGTCTTGTGCTCACGCAATAATTACCCCTTTATGGATTTTGAAAATATATTTGAAAAAAATTTGTATAAGAAAATTAGGGTTGTTACATTCTACCCTCCTTATAAAACCTTTGTCCTCAAAATTTGTAAAAGAAGGTGTAACAATTTCAAGGAAAGTTTGGTAATTAAAGTACTAATAGTGTATGAAAAATAACAAGGTGGTGCAAGTGTTTAAAAAAAGTGTGAAAAAGACTTACCGGTGTTATCTTGACCTACAGTCTTGGCTTCTACGGCAGCTAACGTGAATGTCTGTCGTCGTGGTACATTCCTTCTAGCTGGAGGCACATTCTGTCCTTGGGGCCTGTTTCTCTGCCCTCGAGGCATGTCTCCCATTGCCTATTGGAATTGGCGAGTAGGCTGTGCAGGAGTTCTGTGTGGAGGTAGTGCTGCGAGTACAGGACGAGTTGTAGGAGCCTGGATAGTTGGCCGCTGCGGATACTTGGTAGGTGTGTGAGCTGAGTTGTATCTATATGGACATGTCTCAATTCTTTGATTGGACGCGCCACAAACTAGGCACAGGCCTTTTGCGCGCCTACGGTCCTTTATCAAATGTCCATCTCTCTTGCAATGGAAACATAAATGTGGTCTTGGCTGGTTATTGGGTTCTTCGGTTCTCCTTGGTTCGAACGTTGGCATGGAAGAGGCTCCTCCTGCCATTTGAGTGGGAGGGCGTTTCAAATCGGCAGATTGAGATCTGCCCCTCGCCTTTATCACTGCATCATAACTGCGGGCAGCTTCCAAAACATCTTCATGAGTCAGAAATTTCCCTGTGGCTAGTGCAGCCTGGATTTCCGTGTCCAAACCTTGTTGAAATCGACGTGCTCTAATGTCATCCGTCGGTATCAGGTGTGCCGCAAATCGACTGAGCATCGTGAATTCAGCGGCATACTCATCTACTGACTTGTCCCACATCGAACCTTGTTGTAGATGAATGAACTGCTGTTCCATGGCAAACCTGGCAGTCACAGAGAAGTACTTTACGTCGAACTTATCGCGAAAAGTCTTCCATTCAATGGGCTGATCAAGACGGCTTTCTTCCGCCTTCCACCAGTTCCGTGCATTGTCCGTGAGTTGCAGTTTTGCAATTCGGACCCAAGCTATCTCTGGCACTTATGCTACTGCCAGATCATCCTCGATACTCTGTGCCCATTCCTCAGCTTCCAGTGGGCTCCCCTTTCCTGAGAACTGTTTGGGATGTAAAGCTCTGAATTGCTTCACCCCAGATGCTTCAGCCTCGGGACGGTTCAAGAGCTGTTGTTGTCCCTCTAGGAGGCTGCGTATTGCCTCAAGAAGAACCGTTTGCTTATTGAGTGGAGCAGGAACGACAGGTGTGAGAGGTAGTGGTAGAGGTGTGTTATTGACATTGGTGCTGGTGTTGTTCGGGGAATCCATAACCTTGAATGAAAATTTTAGGTTAGGATAGATTCAAAGTATATGATTCAAAGAATAAGAAATGATGGGATTCAAGAAACATGAATTGTAAAGAATGTTTTAGTTGCTGGTTCTTGTGTTATATTGCTTAGGTTGTTCACGCAGAACAGAACTGCATGATAGAGTTTCATACAGCTCTGACCTGCATGGGCCACCAACAAAACCTGTCATGCCCTGCTTCCCAATATACGGCGAAGGGGACGCGACGAGGCCGCTACGTATTTACTCAGAAGCAAATACGCTGAGCGTAACTAAGCAATATAAAAGAAAATATACACAAGAGACAAGATATAATAAAAACAACAACTTTATTTATTAACATTCTTTTGTACAATGCATGAAAAGTAAATACAACTAAATAAAAGCAATGCCTAAACAATGGCATGACAGGAATTTAAAGGTACTGAATAGAAAATGTACAAGGTCTAGAGCTCAGGGTCTTCGCTGTATTGATCCAAGTCTTCTGCAGTTGGCTCGATCTCTGACGGTTCCAAATCACCTGACGACATTCAAAGAAGAAAGAAATAGAATGTCGTCAACGAACAGATCGCTCGGTAAGTCCCAAAGATAAGAAGAGAAATAGAATAGATAGAGAGTAGGAGAGAGAGAGAGAGTATCTTTTACAGTTGTATTATGTTGTTATATTGTTGTATTTAGTGTTAACGCTGTTATTTGTAGCTTGGTACAGAAGGATGCCAGTGTATACGAGAAGAGTCTCACTTGCCCCGGAGACTAAGGTATCAGGAACTCAAGGAACCGTTTATGCCACGGTACAACAGCAATTGGATTCATGTTAGGTGTCTTAATCTTACCGTCTCGTGCCACTTTTAACACCTTCCGTACCAATCTACCCCTTAAACCCCATAGTGTTTTGATTCTATTGTTTGTCTTGTAAATTGTATTGATTGTATAATTGGATGACTGACCGAAACCATGATATCTGTAACGGATGTAGCCGTAGAATCATGTAAATGGATGTAAACTAAAGATCATGTAAATGGAATGTATATCCATGGTTCGGTTCGATCAAGTTGTATAGATTGATAATTGAATTCATGGATTCATGGATTTATGTTGAATTGGAATATTGTAGATTGTAGATTGTACTTGAATCATATTCAAGTCAGATATAATCAGACTCAAACCCGAGTCAGACAATTAGAAATGTAAATCGAAGTCTTGATTATTTCTTAAACCTATATTTACTAGGGTCCTTAGGGTAATTTATAGAACTTGAGCGGGTTTTATGTAAAAATACTTTTATATACTTTTCAAAATATACCCCAAGTATTTATTATTATTCTTTAGAGTTATAATGAATATGGATTTTATATTGTGATATTTCTAGTGAGAATATCCTAATTTCATAAATAAAGGCATTTATTTGTAATATTGGTTTTGCATGGAATTCATGGTATTTTAGTGTAAAATTGATTCTTTAGATTTTTTAAGGTGGAATATTTATATCATAACAAAATAGGTATTTTAATGATAAATATACATATATTTATACAAAATAATTTTAATATATATTTTATATTCTAAAAATCCCATTTTCTTAAGATGTATTTTAAATCTTTCGAGACCGAATGCTCTCTGCGGAGGTCTGAATCTCACACTACTAAGCCCGTGGATGTGCGATAATTCGCACCATCCCAAACGGGTTCCCCAAAATGGGTTGTAGCGGCGCTTTGCAAAGATTTGTTTAAATACTAATTTTTAAAGAAAAACGGTTTTATTAACTTATGGTATTTATTTGTAAAGATGCCAATTTTCCGTATTTTATATTCTAGGGTCTCCTAAGTCAACTAGAATATTCTAACTGGTCAAAACGATAAGTTGTGAGATACCTCAAATCGCCTCTTCACCGTCAATTGTGGCCAGGCAAGTACAAGTGAAGAAAGGAGGGATCCGCTCATGAATCACCGTGAGACGGGCCTTTTAAAGTTACCTTTCTCACTTGCCTAGCCTAGACACCACAAAGTCAGGTTTAGATAAACGACTGATGTCCACAACTTATCCTAATTTCATAAGAAGTGGTATTTATTTGCAAAGATGTTTCAATACTAAATATTTTAGAAATGGTTTTATTAAGTCAATGGTATTTAAATGAAAATGTTTGTTTTCTCGTATTCTAGGTTCTCGAGGATATCGTGTTATGTTGCATATGAGTGTGTGAGGAGATAGGTCGTTACCTTGTGCTCTACTTTAAAGGTATAATAAGTTTAATGGAGTTAAATGCATAATTGTAACAATGTGGTATTTAAGTGAAAAATACGATGAATGGAAATAGCTATCATTTCATGTAATGAAACTTGATCAACTTGTTTGATTAGTGTTTAATAGTCAACATGAGAAATTTTAAGTATGATTGTATTATTTAGAAGTGGAATTTTATAGGAAACCGAATCGGAAATCGGATTTGTTCCGATTCCGTCGGGTTTTGTAAATCCGTATTTTTAGATAGAAGAGATAGGTAGAAATTGGGACTTACGGGATTTAGGTCACACAAGAGAGTGAAATGGAAGTAGTGGAATCACCGATGTGTTGCGTCGTCGCCGGGAGTTCCTAGGACGATCGCCTGAAGTTCGTCGGGAAATTCGTCGTATCTTCGCCTTGTGCTCACTTCGATTGCACACTAGGGTTCTAAGGATTTTTCTTGAGAGTTGGCTCTGAAATGTGAGTGAGAGGGTAGAGGGTAGGATGGTATTTATAGGGTTAGGCTAGGGTTAGGGTAGGTGAAGAGTTTAATTGAAAAAAAATGTAAAAATATATAAAATGTATTAAAAATTGGAGTAAATGGGGCTTTCTGAATTCTCTGGAACCGATCTGGGAATTTGAAGTATACAGGGGGTTAAGGAGGTGAAGAGACACCTTTTTGGTGTTGACGACTCGATCGTCCGGCCGAGTCCGGCCGGTAGCGCCGGCCCGAATCGGCCGGTCTGTCGGCCGAGTCGGGGGTCAGGAAGGTGGGGGTCTCGAGGTGTATGCACTGGTATATTTATTTTTTCAGGTTCATTTCAAAGTTTGGGAGTTATTGTGTGTGGACTATTGGGCTTCCAAAGAATTTAAAACAAAATAATATTAAAAATATTGTGGGGCAAGGGATTTGAACTCTGGCGGCTTGGTTCAGCAAAGCAAAGTATTACCAATGAGCTACAAGCTTCTTCTTGTAATTAAATTGCTAATTAATTACTTAAGTCTTGTACTCAGGCAATAATTACCCCTTTATGGATTTTGAAAAAATATTTGAAAAAAATTTGTATAGGAAAATTAGGGTTGTTACATTTTACCCTCCTTATAAAAATTTCATTCTCGAAATTTGTAAAAGGAAGGTGTAACAATTTCAAGGAAAGTTTAGTAATTAAAGTACTAACAGTGTATGAAAAATAACGAAGTGGTGCAAGTGTTTAAAAAAAGTGTGAAAAAGACTTACCGGTGTTACCTTGACCTACAGTCTCGGCTTCTACGGCTGCTAAAGTGAATGTCTGTCGCCGTGGTACATTCCTTCTAGCTGGAGGCACATTCTGTCCTTGGGGCATGTTTCTCTGCTCTCGAGGCATGTCCCTCATTGCCTGTTGGAATTGGCGAGTAGGCTGTACAGGAGTTCTGTGTGGAGGTGGTGCTGGGAGTGCAGGACGAGTTGCAGGAGCCTGGATAGTTGGCCGCCGCGCATAGTTGGTAGGTGTGTGAGCTGAGTTGTATCTATATGGGCAGGTCTCAATTCTGAAATTAGACGCGCCACAATCTAGGCACAGGCCTTTTGCGCGCCTACAGTCCTTTATCAAATGTCCATCTCTCTTGCAATGGAAACAGAAATGTGTTCTTGGCTGGTTATTGGGTTCTTCAGTTCTCTTGGGTTCGAACGTTGGCCTAGAAGAGGCTCCTCCTGCTATTTGAGTGGCAGGGCGTTTCAAATCGGCAGATTGAGATCTGCCCCTCGCCTTTATCACTGCCTCATAACTGCGGGCAGCTTCCAAAACATTTTCATGAGTCATAAATTTCCTTGTGGCTAGTGCAGCCTAGATTTCTGTGTCCAAACCTTGTTGAAATCGACGGGCTCTAATGTCATCCGTCGGTATCAGGTGTGCCGCAAATCGACTGAGCATGGTGAATTCAGTGCCATACTCATCTACTGACTTGTCCCACATCAAACCTTGTTGTTGATGAATGAACTGCTGTTCCATGGCAAACCTGGCAGTCATAGAGAAGTACTTCGCGTCGAAGTTATCGCGAAAAGTTTTCCATTTAATGGGCTGATCAAGACGGCTTTCTTCCGCCTTCCACCAATTCCGTGCATTGTCCGTGAGTTGCAGCTTTGCAACTCGGACCCAAGCTATCTATGACACTTGTGCTGCTGCCAGATCAACCTCGATACTTTGTGCCCATTCCTCAGCTTCCAGTGGGCTCCCCTTTCCTGAGAACTGTTTGGGATGTAAAGCTCTGAATCGCTTCACCCCAAATGCTTCAGCCTCGGGACGGTTCAAGAGCTGTTGTTGTCCCTCTAGGAGGCTGCGTATTGCCTAAAGAAGAACCGTTTGCTTGTTGAGTGGAGCAGGAACGGCAGGTGTGAGAGGTAGTGGTGGAGTTGTGTTGTTGACATTGGTGCTGGTGTTTATCGGGGAATCCATGACCTTGAATGAAAAATTTAGGTTAGAATAGATTCAAAGTATATGATTCAAAGAATAAGAAATAATGGGATTCAAGGAACATGAATTGTAAAGAATGTTTTAGTTGTTGGTTCTTGTGTTATATTGCTTAGGTTGTTCACGCAGAACATAACTGCATGATAGAGTTTCTTACAGCTCTGACCTGCATAGGCCACCAACAAAACCTGTCACTCCCCACTTCCCGGTATACGGCGAAGGGGACGCGACGAGGCCGCTACGTATTTACTCAGAAGCAAATACGCTGAGCGTAACTAAGCAATATAAAAGAAAATATACACAAGTGACAAGATATAATAAAAATAGCAACTTTATTTATCAACATTCTTTTGTACAATGCATGAAAAGTAAATACAACTGAATAAAAGCAATGCCTAAACAATGGCATGACAGGAACTTAAAGGTACTGAATAGAAAATGTACAATGTCTAGAGCTCAGGGTCTTCGCTGTATTGATCCAAGTCTTCTGCAGTTGGCTCGATCTCTGACGGTTCCAAATCACCTGACGACATTCAAAGAAGATAAAAATAGAATGTCGTCAGCGAACAGATCGCTCAGTAAGTCCCAAAAATAAGAGGAGAAATAGAATAGACAGAGTAAGAGAGAGAGAGAGAGTAGCTTTTACAGTTATATTATGTTGTTATATTGTTGTATTTAGTGTTAACGCTGTTGTTTGTAGCTTGGTACAGAAGGATGCCAGTGTATACGAGAAGAGTCTCACTTGCCCCGGAGACTAAGATATCAGGAACTCAAGGAACCGTTTATGCCACGATACAACAGCAATTGGATTCATGATAGGTGTCTTATTCTTACCGTCTCGTGCTACTTTTAACACCTTCCGCACCAATCTACCCCTTAAACCCCGTAGTGTTTTGATTGTATTGTTTGTTTTGTAAATTGTATTGATTGTATAATTGGATGACTGACCGAAACCATGATATCTGTAACGGATGTAGCCGTAGAATCATGTAAATGGATGTAAACTGGAGATCATGTAAATGAAATGTATATCCATGGTTCGGTTCGGTCAAGTTGTATAGATTAATAATTGGATTCATGGATTCATGGATTTATGTTGAATTGGAACATTGTAGATTGTAGATTGTACTTGAATCATATTCAAGTCAGATATAATCAGACTCAAACCCGAGTCAGACAATTAGAAATATAAATCGAAGTCTTTATTATTTCTTAAACCTATATTTACTAGGGTTCTTAGGGTAATTTATAGAACTTGAGGGGGTTTTATGTAAAAATACTTTTATATACTTTTCAAAATATACCTTAAGTATTTATTATTCGTCTTTGGAGTTATAATGAATGTGGATTTTATATTGTGATATTTCTAGTGAAAATATTCTAATTTCATAAATAAAGGCAGTTATTTGTAATATTGGTTTTGCATGGATTCATGGTATTTTTGTGTAAAATTGATTCTTGTGATTTTTAGAAAAAGGTGGAATATTTATATCATAACAAAATAGGTATTTTAATGATAAATATACATATATTTATACAAAATAATTTTAATATATATTTTATATTCTAAAAATCTCATTTTCTTAAGATGTCGTATTTTAAATCTTTCAAGACCGAATGCTCTTTGCGGAGGTCTGAATCTCGCACTACTAAGCCCGAGGATGTGCGATAATCCGCACCATCCCGAACGGGTTCCGTAAAATAGGTTGTAGAGGCGCTTTGCAAAGATTTGTTTAAATACTAATCTTTAAAGAAAAACGGTTTTATTAAGTTATGGTATTTATTTGTAAATATGTCAATTTTCCGTATTCTATGTTTTAGGGTCTCCTAAGTCAACTAGACTATTCTAACTGGTCAAAACGACAAGTTGTGAGATACCTCAAATCGCCTCTTCACCGCCAATTATGGCCAGGTAAGTACAAGTGAAGAAAGGAGGGATCCGCTCACGAATCACCGTGAGACGGGCCTTTTAAAGTTACCTTTCTCACTTGCCTAGCCTTGACACCACAAAGTCAGGTTTAGATAAACGACTAATATCCACAACTTATCCTAGTTTCATAAGAAGTGGTATTTATTTGCAAAGATGTTTCAATACTAAATCTTTTAGAAATGGTTTTATTAAGTCAATGGTATTTAAATGAAAATGTTTGTTTTCTAGTATTCTAGGTTCTCGAGGATATCGTGTTATGTTGCATATGAGTATGTGAGGAGGTAGATCGTTACCTCGTGCTCTACTTTAAAGGTATAGTAAGTTTAATGGAGTTAAATGCATAATTGTAACAATATGGTATTTAAGTGAAAAATACGATGAATAGAAATAGCTATCATTTCATGTAATGAAACTTGATCAATTTGTTTGATTAGTGTTTAATAGTCAACATGAGGAAGTTTAAGTATGATTGTATTAGTGAGAAGTGGAATTTTATAGGAAACCGAATCGGAAATCGGATTTGTTCCGATTCCGTCGGGTTTTGTAAATCCGTATTTTTAGATAGAAGAGATAGGTAGAAATTGGGACTTACGGGATTTAGGTCACACAAGAGAGTGAAATGGAAGTAGTGGAATCACTGATGTGTTGCGTCGTCGCCGGGAGTTCCTAGGACGATCGCCGGAAGTTCGCCGGGAAATTCGCCGTAGCTTCGCCTCATGCTCACTTCGATTGCACGCTAGGATTCTAAGGATTTTTCTTGAGAGTTGGCTCAGAAATGTGAGTGAGAGGGTAGAGGGTAGGGTGGTATTTATAGGGTTAGGGTAGGTGAAGAGTTTAATTGAAAAAAAATGTAAAAATATATAAAATGTATTAAAAATTGGAGTAAATGGGGCTTTCTGAATTCTCTGGAACCGATCTGGGAATTTGAAGTATACAGGGGGTTAAGGAGGTGAAGAGACACCTTTTTCGTGTTGACGACTCGGTCGTCCGGCCGAGTCCGGCCGGCGGCGCCGGCCCGAGTCTGCCGGTCCGCCGGCCGACTCGACCGAGTCGGGGGTCAGGAAGGTGGGGGTCTCAAGGTGTAGGCACTGGTATATTTATTTTTTCAGGTTCAGTTCAAAGTTTGGGAGTTATTGTGTGTGAATTGTTGGGCTTCCAAAGAATTTAAAACAAAATAATATTAAAAATAATGTGGGGCAGAGGATTTGAACTCTGGTGGCTTGGTTCAGCAATGCAAAGTATTACCAATGAGCTACAAGCTCCTTCTTGTAATTAAATTGCTAATTAATTACTTAAGTCTTGTGCTCAGACAATAATTACCCCTTTATGGATTTTGAAAAAATATTTGAAAAAAAATTGTATAGGAAAATTAGGGTTGTTACAGAAATTCTTAAATGAGCTAATATAAGTTAATGTAAATTAATATATCAAATATATAATTATACATTAAATCATTAATTCAACACTTGATTTAATAATCTAGCTACATCACATACAACCGACTAATATTATTTGTGTCAACCTATCGAATCAACACTTGAGTCGATAACCCGGCTATATCACATATAACCGACTAATACGAATAAATCGCGGAATAGAATACGGTATCACATGCTCGTATTATTCTCGGTCCCACACATATCACATATGTGTTCCTACCTCGTTTTGCCTGGGCCAGTGAAACTTCTGTATAGGACTGTAAAGACTCGTCAATACGCTGGCAGTAGGTGATGATCACATCAAGCACCCACAAGCCGTCAGCGGTACTAGATGGACGTAACAGCTACCCAGGTATTGAGCAATCAGAAGATCAACAAGCAAGCATGCTCTTTCTCCTGCAAAAGCCTGTCTGTAACACTACCGTACTGTCCGGTCTATCCGTCTGATATATCGCATATCTAGTCTAGGGGTGGTAAACGTCGGACCTCAGTAACCGCTAAGTCGTGCCGATATGAGGCTCATAACTGGTCGAGAAACTACTGATAACACTTACCAATATATCTCCGTAGCAGCCCTGGTCAGGGACTTCCAGTTATGGCCAATCGAGCATAGCGCAACATCAACCCCCAATACCGGGAGAGATGAATCCCCTCCTATCGCTCATTGCCTCCATGTGATTCGGGAATGTACCTAAAAGCCACCGTTTTGCACGTTCTCTTGAACATGGTAAGGTGGAAATCAAAGCACAGTGGGAATCACACAAGACTCTATGACGATCTCAGGTCTACAGACTAACCTGTACCAGTATCACCAGAGAACTCCTATCTGACGATAGGTATAATACCAAGTAGGAGTTCTCGGCGAGTCCGTTCAGTGTACCCAGTTTCCATTGAGCACCCGTATACCATCTTTGATGTCAAATACTAATGGATGTGGGATCATCTATCGCCCATCATATGGGTCAAGAAGCGTATACGCTAGTTTACTCTGGAGTATCGATGTCATGTCTCGATACAACCTCGACTAGGAACAATTAAAGAATATACTTGTGGACTACCCTGGCCCCACTAGTATGATCTCCATCATAGTCCTGGTAGTCAAGTACACATCCTAAGGGCTTTATCAACATGTGAGAGCAAGACAGTATCATGATACAAGTCTACATGTTAAGACAAAAATCAACCAGATTGCATACTATCATATCGAGCAAGAAATTCCTCTCTATATATATCCAAGCATCCACTATAATATACATCTCATGTGTAGGGTTGCTAGGCACGCGCATAAGGGTCTACGAGGCATCAACCATGCCCGATTAAAAAATTAGCCGTGCCGAACAACCCGAATACGGATCTTTAGACTAGAGATTAGGCGAAAACTAACATGTTAACAACTTTAACACTAAGTGAGAGGGATTACAACCTTTGTAGATCCGGTCCTTCACTTCATATGCTCCGTATTGTGGTCCCTTCGCTGCGATCATCGGGTTCCGGACTCTCGAGAGGTTCCACGAAGAGAAAGATGCAACCTTTGCTTCCGATCTTCGATACTAAGATGATCTACCTTGAAGTTTCGTTAACACAAGCTAACACTCATGAAATGATGTGAACACCCTCATCTAAATGGCAAGGGAAGATGAGGATGATGAAGTAGGATTTTTTCTCTCTTTATTTATCTTTTTCTCATATTTATTCATCACCTTTGAAAAATCTAGAAAGCTTTTTCATGAAGAGAATGAAGGAAGAAGATGAACAATAATAGAATTATCATTTGTGATGAATAATGCAAAGAAGATAATGATGAATTATGCAACCATGGTTAACCAAACCATTGTAGAGATTTAACCAAGGGTGTAGGGTTTGGGTTAGGTTAAGGAAGAGTCATAACAAAATATCTTTCACAAAACAAAACTAAACCTTCTAGAATCATCTAGAAAGCATTAACCCAAATCAAACCCTAATCTTGTTTAATCTCTACTAAACATGTTGCATTATTTATCATATCATGTTACAATATTATATATCACATATATATAATATTTATTGTAACCAAAGAAAATAATACAATTAACATATATCGCATATATATCAATGTATTACCCGAGTGAGAAAAAGAATCTTTTGGTGAGCTAATATTAGTTAATGTAATTTAATATATCATATATATTATTATACATTAAATTATCGAATCAACACTTGATCCGACAATCCGGCTATATCGCATATAACCGACTAATATTTATCCGAACCGATTCATCGAATCAACACTTGATCCGATGACCCGGCTGATATCAAATATCGTGAGAATATAATACGGTATCACATACCGCATTATCCTCAGTCCCGCACATATCACATATGTGCTCCTACTCCGTTTTGCCTGAGCCAAGAAACCTCTTTGTAGGACTCTAAAGAATCGTCAATACGCCGGCAGCAGGTGATGATCATATCAAACACCCACAAGCTGCAAGCGGTCAGCTAAACGTAACAGCTACCCAGGTATTGAGCGCTCAGAAGATCAACAAGCAAGCCTGTAACTTCTCATGTGAATCCAAACAGTAACACTCCCGTACAGTCCGGTCTCGTCGTCTGATATGTTGCATATCTCGCCTAGGGGTGGTAAACGTCAGACCCCAGTAGCTCGATAAGTCGTGTCGATATGAGGTCTATAACAGTTCGAGAAACTACTGATAACACTTACCAGTAAATCTCAACAACCCTGGCCAGGGATTTCCGGTTATAGCCAATCGAACACAGCACAACATCAACTCTCTATACCGGGAGAGACGAATCCCCTTGTATCGCTCATTGCCTCCATATGATTCGGGACAGTACCCAAAAGCCACCTTTTTGCACGCCCTCTTGGACGTGGTATGATGGAAATCAAAGCACAGTGGGAATCACACAAGACTCTATGACGATCTCGGGTCAACAGACTACTCTGTACCAGTGTCACCGGAGAACTGCCATCTGACGTGAGGTATAATACCATCTGGGAGTTCTCGACGAGTCCGTCCAGTGTACCCAGTCTCCACTGAGCACCCGTACACCATCCTTGATGTCAAACACCGATGGATATGGGATCATCCATCGCCCATCATATGGGTCAAGATGCGTATACGCTAGTCTACTCTGGTGTATCGATGCCCTGTCTCGATACACCCTCGACTAGGAACAGTTGTAGGACGTACTCGTCGACTACCGTGGCCCCACTAGTATGATCTCATCATAGTCCCAGTAGTCGAGTACACATCCTAAGGGCTTTACAATATGTAATATAGAGACAATCAGAGTACATGTTAAGATAAAGTACAACCAGATAGCATACTATCATGTCGAGCAAGAAAGTCCTCCCTATATATGTCCCAGCATCCATTACAATATACATCGTATGTACAGTAATGGCCTCTAGGGCATGCATATAACTAACATCATGTACAATAATGGCCTCTAGGGCATATACATAACTAACAGAGAAAACACGCTACAAAGGTTGTAGCCAGTTATACCCTTATTTTAGTTTTCATTTATATGCAAGTTTAGTCTTTTAGATAGATTCTAAGGTTAGTGGTGAAACTACTATATAGATTTTTGAAAAATTATTGTTTGTGCCGCGTTTTAAAACCCCACTGGTGAGCATAGCATCATAACAGACTAGTGCATACATTTCTTGTCCCCGAAAGGTGCGATAGCCGGTCCCACAGCCATTTATGTATGGCACTAAAGATTGTATACAGGTGCTCATTGGAGAATATTACACTAGACGGACTCGCCGAGAACTCCAAGATAATATTATACATATCGTCAAATAGCACTTCTTTAATGATATGAGTACAGGGTAGTCTGTAGACTTGAGATCATCATTTTTCTCGTATGATTTCCCATTGCACTTTGATTAGTATCATATCAAGGCTTTAAAGAGTCGTGCAAACAGGTTTTAGTTGGGTACATTCCCGAGCCACATGAAGGCAGTGAACGATCGGAAGGGATTCGTCTCTATCGGTATAGGGAGTCGATGTCACGTTCATGGTTGGCCAGCCAAGACTGATGACATTTACTGATAGTGAGATCAGTAGTTTCTCGGATGGTCTTGAGCTTGATATCGGCACGACTTATCGGGTTATTATGGGTCTGACGTTATCCACCCCTAGACCCGGTATGCGACACTCTAAGATGAAGAGACCGGACTGTATGAAGACTGTCACGTATAGGCTTACTAGGGGTATGGATGAGCTTGCTTGTCGATCTTCCCTTCGACAGATACCTGGGTAGCTTTTACGTACAACTAGTGCCATTGATGTGCTTTTGGTTATGGATTGCATTCAGTAACTCACGGCCAGTGTATTGTCGATTCTTTAGAGTCCCACACAGAGAGTTTTCCGGTTCAGGCGAGACGATGTAAAGGTCGTATGTTGATACGTGCAGGAGTCCATTTAAATACGTGTATGGATACACAGACTTTAATCTGACGTTTGATAATACTAGCCGGCTTATGTTTAAGCCGGATTATTAAATCAAGTATTGATTTAATAATATACATATATATTTATATATATATATATATATATATATATATATATATATTCTAGTATTATATTTATTTTCTATTTTCTCTCTTTTTGGTATTCGTATTTTTATACGAATACAAGTATGTGTATGCGATACATATACAGGGGAGTGTATTTTGAATTTATACAAAATACACTTCTAGAAGGAGGACACCTGATTGTTTATTTTCTTTAATTAGAAAATGAAATAATGAGATGGAGAGAGGAGGTGGATGATTGGCATGGTCACAGGCATGGCATGAGAGGAATAAGCAAGGAATAGCATAGTTTTTTAAATGGAAAATCTTTTATCAAAAGTGTGGGGTGATGGCTTATTCTTTCTCTAAGTTTTTCATTCTCTCATTCTCACTCCCTCTCATCCCCTCATTCACTCGTCTCCTCCTTCAATCTTCTTCTTCTCATGTGTTGAGATAAAAAGAGGAAAAGACTCTCCTGATTTTTCAGAGAGAAAAAGAAAAAGAATATGAAATTTCCTACATCCCTAACATTCTATTCCTAGCAAGTTTAGTTTGTTACTTCAAAAGGTGTGACTTGGAGTGGAGCTAGAGTTTGGATCGGTTTCTCTCATGTGGATCATCTTCGGTAAGGACGATCGACAATCAAGCTCATTCCGAAGAACTTGAGGGCCTAGCTATAGTTCACCACAACATCGTTTGTTTGCTACAAGTTCATTATGCTCGCTACCAGGATGACCGGATTAAAAGCTCGTTCTCGGCGGCTTAGGAGCGTAAGAAGGGGTCTTCTACAATTAGGTAGACAAACTACAATGGTAGTTATCCCCTCTAACTTGTAGTTTAGATATTTTAGTTTGCTAGTCTAGTGTTTGGAATGAACGCTAGGTTTTAGGTTTCTAATGCTTGCAAGAAAATTTTCGTTTTGCATTCCGTCTTAACCGCGAGTTTAGCGGCGCGAACACTAAGAACCGTAACAGTCCGTCCCGACCTTTAGCCTTGACTTACGCCAACCTTAAATGACTTCAGATGTTTTGATGCATCCACATTATGAAATCTATTTTAGTACCTGAAAATGTATTTAATGATCTTTGTAATAAACTCCTAAGATATGTTAGACTCATATAAATATCTATGTGATAACATATGAGAATCTTCTGGATAAATCCTTTATGCATATGGGGAAAAAATATAAGTATAGATCGACCGACATCCGATTTAAAGTGGGACTTAAAGCCTTTATAGATTGCGAAGTTATAGATTGCGTAGAGATGAACCCAAAGCGTAACCTATACGGACTCTTGTTTTGTCCTTATAAAAAATGTAAGATAGATACCGTTTTCGACGTGAAGTGGTAGAAGAACATGTGTTTATGGACGATTTTGAACCAAACAACAAACATTGGAATTGCCATGGCAAGAGAGTACTTGACAAGGAAGTGAGGAGGGATAATGAGACTGCAGTTTTGCAAGATGAATTTCCGACGGGTGACAGGATAGATAACACGCATGAGATGTTAGAAAATTTATTTGCTAGCGAGGAAATGAATGATGTTGAACCGTCTGAAGGCACCAGTGGCTTAGAGGAATTAAAGAAAATTCTGGAGAAAAATGAACAAGATCTGTATAGAATTCAGTAGGCTGTCATTTGTAATAAGACTACTCTATCTGAAGATGATTAGCGAGATGGCTAATGAGCACTTTGACATGCTTCTTGATCTCCTACACAAGGCAATTCCTAAAGGAAAAGAAAGTATTCCAGAGAATCATTATCAAACAAAAAAGATTATTAAGACACTTGGTTTCTCGTATGTGAAGATTGATGTATGTCCCAACGGCTGTATATTGTATCACAAGAATTATGTTGCTCTCAATAAGTGGCCCACTTGCAACTTGTCTAGGTGAAAAAATGTTAAGCAAAATTCAACCGCAGAAACATCCGATATCAATAACAAGAGCAAGAAAATTGTAGTTAAAGTCCTTCGTTATTTTCCCCTGACTAAGAGATTGCATAATTTATATATTTCAAAGGATATGACGAAGAGCATGCGATAGCATTCCGATCGTCAGATCAAAGATGGAAAGTTGAGACACACGGCTGATACGGAAGTATGGAAGCGATTAGATAGTGTTGATCATTTGAGGATGATTTAATGAATGTATGTTTAGGTTTGGCAACTAACGGATTTATGCCTTACGGACTCATGAGCTCTAATTGGTCCACATGGCCGATCTTACTTATTCCTTACAATCTGCCTCTTTGGGTGTGTATGAAGAAACTGTATATTATTTTTTCCTTATTAATTCCTGAAAAATATTCACCTGGTCAGAACATCGACATCTATATGGAATCTTTAATTGAAGATCTGATAGAACTCTGTGAACATGAGTAGAGACATATGATGCATATGCCGAGAAATAAATTAGAATGTGAGCGGCTGTTATTTGGACAATCAACGATTTTCCAGCATACGGTATGTTATCTGGATGATCAACCTACGTGAAGCATGTATGTCTATCATGTGGTCTTGATTATAGTGGCAAGCAGCTTAAGACACATGGTAAGTTTTGCTACTAGTTTGAACGTAGTTGGCTACCGGCGAATCATCAGTACATAAAAATGGAAAATAAATTTGATGGAACGGTTGAGAGGGGTGAAGCACCAAAACAGTTGTCATGGATAGAAATTTTTGAGCATATATCAGCATGTCAATTCCAGCACGGATCTAATCATTTTAACTCAGATGGTTTCTTAAATAAACAAAAAAATGAAAGTGATCCGAAGATAACAAATTGTTGAATGTGTGGAAGAAGAAAAGTAAGTTATGGAATCTTCCTTACTGGAAACATTTGTTAATTCGACACAATATTGATGTCATTGATGTAAAGAAGAATGTTTTTGAAAATATTTCTGGCACATTGTTACAGAACGATTCTAAGTCCAATGATAAAATGAGTGCTCATGAGTGCTTGGAGGAACTTGGAATCCGACAAAAATTGCATTCGATATTTCATGATAATGGTTGCTATGAATTACTAGCTTCATGCCATACAATGTCGAGATTGGATATCAAAGAATGTGCAGGTTGAGCCACCAAAGCTCTTAAATCTTAAAACTCGCGATTGTCATGTCCTTCTGCATCAATTGTTTCTACTGGTTTTTTTACATAATTTGCCGTCCGATATCACCATTGCTTTGATAGAATATTGTAACTTCTTCAATAAATTTTGTTCTAAAGTAATAGATATAGCCAAATTCGAGCAATTGCAGAAGAGTATTGTTGAAATCCTTTGCAAATTGTTAACGATATTTCCACCATTTTTCTTCACCATCATAATTCATCTTACGGTGCATCGAGCTACAGAGGCAATGATTGTGGGACCAGTCTCAAATAGGTGGATGTATTCAGTAGAAAAGTAATTAACTTTTTAAGTCAATTTTGATATTTAATTCAGTATAATATCTACATTTGTGTAAAGTATCCGTTAACATTTTAAATACTTAGGATTCTTGAAGCGACAAGTGTGCGATCGAGCTCGACCTGAAGGGTCAATAGCCGAAAGTTATTGTGCAACGAATGCCTTAACTTCACTTCTCATTGCTTACATGGAATTGAAACAAAATTAAATCGTCCTTCTATAATTAACGAATATCAGCTATCCCATCCATAAGGGAAGGATCGATTCTACCGGATGGAGTGGTTAGATCAAGCACATGCGTATATCCTTAATAATCTTGAAATTATTGCCGATTACAAAAGGTATATAAATTAAAACTTTTAATCGCGTCAATATTGTGTGTGTGTGTGTCTATATAGTTAATATTGTTATTCTTTTAGCCGACGTATTCAAGAACTTACGAATGTGATTTCCGAAAAGGTGCTACATGGAAGATTAATCAAGAAATTAAGAAATACTTTTCACGGTGGTGTAGGGTGTTTTTCGTCACCCCAGTGAGATGGGAATACGCGAGCGCTTGTCAGGCGTACTACAGATTCCCTCTGCCTAGGGTAGGCCGGGGTTTAATGATTGTGGGGATCCGAATCTCCGGCAGCCGCGGACTAAGCTGCCGTTAATTACCCATCGCCTTTGGGGCGAGGGAACCTCCGATTGACGGGTTAAACTGGTCATGCGAACTCAATGTGCAGTGTGCGTGTGTTTTGAAAGGGGGTTTTAGATATATCGGGAGCCACGCAGAGTTTTTACGGGGGTCCCGCTACCCGGATAGCGGGCTGGGGGTCAAGGGGGCTAGCAGCCCCCTTGCGGGGTTCGGGGCAGCGCCCCGGCCCGAAAATTTTTTGGAGGGGGAGAATGTGGCGAAGTATGTATATGTGTGAATTTGTATACATATGTATATGTATGTGAATGTACATAAAAAAGAGAGAGAAGAGGCATCCAAGGGATGCGTGGGGGCCACGTGTCGGCACGCGAACGCCTTGCGCACTTGCGCAGGTGCGCAAGCGCGCGCGCCACGTGTCGGCGCGCGGGCGCCTTGCGCACTTGCGCAAGCGCGCAGGTGCGCAAGCGCGCGCGCCACGTGTCGGCACGCTGGCGCCTTGCGCACTTGCGCTGCGCGCCGGAGAGGCACAAGAGGCTTTTAGCCTAAAAAAATTTCTCAGAAGAGAAATCAGAGAGAAGTTGGACTCCTGAATGTGTTTTTCTTCTTTTTTTGAGGGTTTAGTGAAAGATGTTCTTCTTCTTCCTCCTCTGTTAGCTGGATCTTGAAGATCAAGAGATGTGGGATTTCAAAATCTTTTCTTTTTGAGATCTGATGGAAAATCTGAGTTCCCCTTGATGGGTTTTGTGGTGAAAAACTAATTTGTTTTGAAAAAGGAAGAGTAAAACTCTTGATTTAATTCAAAAGAAAGAAGAAGGTTTTGGAACCTTGGAGAAGGAAGAAAGAGCTCAGCTCTAAAACTTTTTTTTGGAGAGAATGAAAGGTATATCTTTTTTTATTCATCATGTTGCCTTTTATAGGCTTACATATTTGCATATAGCCCCTTGGGCTTCACAAAAATGGCATTTTAGCCATCCCATGGCTCATGTGCCATTTCATTTTTGCACATAAGCCATGGGCTTACAAAATATTGACTTTATGCCCATTTTGCATACATTCATGTATATAAAATAAAAAAAACATAAAAATTATTTATTACATGATCTATATTTTAGCATGGAGGAGGCTGGCCGCGGGCTCGACTTGGGCATGGGCCCGCTTGACCTGGACTTGGGCCCGCTTGACCTGGGCTTGGGCCCACCTGGCTTAGGGTTGACCTTGACTTTGACTCGGTCAACGGGGGTGTAAATTTTTACCCCAACAGGTGGTTCCGTAAAGACGTACATATCTCTTGTAGATTTCACGTACCACATGTATATATCACATATAACTTATACATTTTACGTGTAAATGTATTGTAAATTGAAGATGGTATAGCAAAAGGGATACAATTTCCGAATGTGAGCATGCGACTATCTAAAAGTCCTAATTCAAAAGTGAATCGATACGGTTCATATTGAATTAATAACCTAAAATTTCTTACAACGGAGAAATTGACTATCCAAAATAATGACATTTATTGTCCGTTTGAACAAATGTGCTTCTCAAGTTCCCATGATGAAAGCCTGCAGAGAGGACAAAAAGAATATTGTGGTCAGTTGGAGAACATAATAGAGTTATTTTACGGGAGTAAAGAACAAGACGATTTGTTATGTTCAAAATTCGTTGGTGCGCTTGCATCCAGAAAGATAAGTACGGTTTTCAGCTTGTCAATCTTAATAAAGAAATTTATCGAGATGATAAATTCATGTTAGCTTCATAAGCTGATCAGTGCTTTTATGTCAAAAATCCTAATCATGAAGATATTTGGATTGTATTGCGGGCATCTTCTAAATCTTTATTTGATAATTCTATCGATGAGGGTGACCTCAAGGAATTAGATCCGATTGATATATGAAAAACTTTGCAGTTGTAATCGTTCATATATGTTATACATTTTGCAGTTGTAAACATTTGTAATCAATTGATATATGAAAAACTTTGCAGTTGTAATCGCTTGTAATCTATTAATATATTAGTTTAATGATTTATGCATATTATATATTTTGTATCGTTATAACTTGCATGAAACAGATCAGGCGAGCATCTAGAAAAGACATATTCGCAAAATTTACTACAACATTTTCTTCAAAGAAAAGAGATCGAGGGGCTTCCTCTTCAACACATTCTGAGATTAGAGGTATATATTAGAAGTTTTAAATAAGCGTGTACAAATTATTTTGTTCATATAACTATTGCATTGATTACAATAAATTAAAATGTGTAGGTACATTTGATCAAGAGGATGCAGGTATGTCTGTGCCGGATGATCCATTAACACACTTAGACGAGCAATGCATGGATCTAAGTAATGAATTTGGCGTGTTCTCAGATCCTATCTCAGATTACTATATAGCTGCATTACTTCTTCCTCGAGCATTAATAGATGAAAAAGTTTACTGAGAAAGAGAGAGACTATGTGAAAGCCCACGCGACGTATGTTGCTGCTTATCCTCAAATCGAGAGAATTATAAATGCGGCAAACGTGTGTATCGCTGAGGCACGGGCTACGGATGATGATTTGTCCTGATTTGAAAAGCACGGAAGAGCTTTTGCCTCTAAATATACCAAGTATGATATGGGTGGAAAAATAGCAATTCTGGAATGGGTAGGTGGGAAGCCTGTAGGTCCAGGAAAGTGAGCCACTCATTTCAATGCTTATATTGGTATTCTTGTCCGCAACACAGACTACCAGAACGTGGGATTCACATTTACATAAAACTTCTGGGAAGCCTATGTATAAGCTTGGCACACCCTCATGGTAATATATAACTCAATTAATCATATTTCACCATTACATACTTATTAAATTGCATTAATTTATTCATTAATATACTTGTTCATCTGTATTACAGAAACATTTTGTCTTAGAAGACGATATAGATGAACATTGGAAGTATGTCCGATATGAGATATATCAGTGTTTCAAAAGATGGCGCAAAAGGATTAAAAAAAATACACAGTCGGGTAGATTCAAAGAGTATTGGGAACGTTTTGTCGGTCTTTCCTCTAAAATCTCTAGGGAGATCTTTGCTTTTCTCTTATGGTATTTGGAGGCATCCGAAGCAAAGGTAATTAAAAAGATATATATTTGATTTGAACACCAAATTTAGATTTATTTATATTGAGATGTGTTATCTTCTGAATATACAGACATAATCAGCAAGAAATTGCCAGAACCGAGGGAAAGCCACCGATGACTATTTTGGTGGATTGGTTCTTACTGATCAATATAAATATATTTTGGTGAGTTTATCTTTAACTCTATATATATGTTAGATTTTTTAAGTTTATCGTTATATATCCTTACATATAGATAAATTATATATTCGGTACATGAGAAGACTGTGAAAAATCTGGGACTTGCTGAGACTTGGGAAGCATTGCACACTAAAGAAGGCATGCCAGAAGAAAACGGATACAGCCACTCAACGTCTAGTAAGATTGCATTTATATTTTCTTTTAAGTAAATACACTTGTTGATTTCGTATTAGTATGTAATTATTGTTTTATTTATCGCAAGCGCATTTCAAGAAGGCGAAGAGAAGCTTTCGAGAATCAAATCCCGAATTCCGGCCGACGGTCCTATTCCAGTCGAGGCCGAGATTTCTACTATAGAGTAAGAGTTCCCCTGCACAAAGTCACACGGCCGTATTCCTATTTTCAATAGCCCCTTAGTCTTTCGCGGTCGGGTTCCAGGAAAACTTCAAGAATATCGACCACTCGCTCCCGCCCATAAATGGATCGGGAGATCGAAGAGCTAAAGAAGCAGATCAAGAGGAGGGATGAAGCAGACAGGAAGAGGAAGGAAGCTGATGTGGTATGGAGAGCTCAAATGACAGAGTAGTGAACTCAATTCTTCAAACAATATGGTCCGCCTTCGCAACGTCCGTCGTTAGCATAGGATCCATGGCCGTCGCAACCGGCATATTACCCTCCTTCGATGCAGCAGCCGTATAACCCTCCTTCTCTTCAGGAACCATACTACCCTCAGCATCCGCCTCCGCCACAGGAACCGTACTACACTCAGCCTCCGCCTCCGCCACAGGAATAGTTCTTTTTATTTTTTTCGAAGGAAGAATGAAAGGAATGCAATCGATACATATCAAGACGGGGTTCTGATAGCGATGGTAGTGGCGGGAGTTAGAGAGGCAGGTGCATGTGTATGTGTGTGTGTAGCAAGCGTTATTTCAAAAAATTTGATTTTAGTTCGTGTATTTATTTATTTGGTTAGATTTACATGGTTCACAGAATTAGGTGAGTTGGGATTGCGATTTGGAGAGTTGTTGGTGTGTGAGGTATACTTTTGTTTATGTGTTGGTTTAAGTTTGTATTGAAAACTTAAATGTATTGTGATTATATGTATTGTTAGGTAGTGTATTGTGATTATATGTATGTGTTTGTTTGAGTTGTTAGTGTTGTTGGATAGTGTATTGTATTTTTTAGATATAGATGCCCTTAAAACAATTATTGTAATTAAAGGATGATCTATATAGAGAACAATCTTACTCAAGATGATAGTATGTTATCTTGTTTGATTTTATCATTCATGTGTATACATTTTACTCGTTATCACGTATCTCTAATACATAATGATAAAACTCATAGGATCTTTCCTTGACTATCAGGATTATGATAGAGATCATACTAGTGGGGTATGGATAGTCCATAAGTACATCATTAAATGTCCCTAGTCGTGGATGTATCGAAATTGGGTATCGATATTCCAGAATAGACTAGTGTATACGTTTCTTGGCTCCGACCGGGGCGATGGTTAATTATATAGTCATTAGTGTTTGACAACAAAGATTGTATACATGTGCTTATTAATGAATGAGTTTCACTAGACGAATTCACCAGAGAACTTCTAGATAGGATTATATATTGTCAGCTGGCGGTTCTCTTATGACATGAGTACAGGATAGTCTATAGACCTTAAATCGTCTAAGTGTCTTTTGTGTGTTCCCTCTATATTTTGATTACTACCTTACTACGGCTTTAAAGAGCTTGCAAACATATTTTAGTTGGGTACAGTCTCGAAACACATGGAGACAGGAAACGATCGAAAGGATTTTGTCTCTCCCGGTATAGGGAGTCAAGGTCGTGCAGTGCCAGATTGACTATAAACATAAGTACTTGGCCAAGGCAGTTGAGATTTACTGATAAGGGTTATCAGTAGTTTCTCGGATGGTTAAGAATTCATAATCGGCATGACTTATCGGGTTATTGGAGTCTAACGATTTTCACCTCTTAGACCCGGTTGCAACACTCTTAGAAGAAAAGACCGGACTATACGGAAACTATCAATGATAGGGTTTGTTGGTTCTGATGAGCTTACTCATTGACCTCCTTTCGATCAATACCTGGGTAGCCGTTACGTGCAGCTAGTACCGCTGAGGTGCGTATGAGCAATATATATGATCCTAACCTACTACCAGCGTATTGCCGAGTGTTTAGAGTCTCACACAAAAATTTCTCAACACAGACGAAACGATATAGGGCATGTATAGGGATATGTGCAGGAGCTTGATTAAATATGAGTGTATAATACTGTATTTTAATCAAGTGTTTAATGATATTAACCGGATTATATATAATATAATCGGATTATTAAATCAAGTACGCGAATTTAATATATATATATATATATATATATATATATATCATGCTCACTTTATATTTTATTCTCTTTAATAATATTTTTATTTGATATAAATATTATTATTTTACTTTTTCATTCGTGTTTACACAAATAAGTTGTATGTATAAAAATCACAAAGGTGTAGGATGAGAACAAATGATTTATTATTTATATTTTTGGATAAAAGAAATGAGTCATTTTCTTTAGAAGTGTTTAGAAAAAATGACACATTCTTGTTTTATTCAAAAATATAAATATGCTTATCTTTGATTCTCATCTTGATCCTTAGCCATTCTTATCACTCCACTCTCTCTCTTGGTTTTGAAAAATGAAGAGAAAGAATAGAAATGAGAAGAAATTAGTGAGCTTAAAATTCCTACATATTTACTTTATTATCCTAGCAAGATTATTGAGTGAGTAGCTTCACAAATAATGAGATCAAGCGAGACAGGAGCTTTTGTTGGAGGGATGTTGATCATCTTCGACGAGGAAATCGTCGACCAAGCTCGATCCGGATGGCGTAAGAGAGATGGTAGGTGCAAGGCTCCTTAGGTCGCCACTGGGTTTCGGGAGGCATCGACCATGCCATTTTTTAAAAATTTGGTGCGCTAAAAAACCCTAACCTAGAATCTTAACTAGAGAATTAGACGAAACTAGAATGTAAATATCTTTACATCTAAGTGAATAAGAAATAAAACCTTTGTAGACCGGTCCTTTACTTCAATAGCTCCATGTAGTAGTCCCTTCGCTCCAAGTAGTGAACTCCCAGACTCTAGAAAGGCTCCACAAGATGAAAGGAGCAAGCTTGCTTGAAGTCTTCGAGGCCAAAAATGATCTACGTCGAGAAGACACCAACTCAAGTTAGCTCTTCACTAATATGGAATTAGTGAAGCAAACACCCTAAACTAAATGGCTAATCTAGTAGAGCATGATGAAGTAGGAATTTTGCTTACTTTAGAAATATTTTTCTCACTCATTTTCTTCACCTTCCAAAAAGCTAGTGAGCTTGAGGAAGGAGATGAAGAAGAAGCAACCATGGAAAAAATCTAGTGTAGAATGGCAACTATGGGTGAGTTAATATCATGTACTAACCCTTGTAGAGACTAAACAATGGCTAATCATAATGGTTGGGTTAATAAATATCTTAAGTAAAACAAAATTGGTGGACTTAGTCAATGATTCTACAAGCTTCCACTAAGCAACCACCATGACTAATGTCCTCCCAATTTTGAATTACTTTAAATAAATAAAACCCTTGATTATGTTAAGCATGGTGTGAGTCTCATACACTCATGTCACATGTATCATCTAGTATGACACATAAAAATGTACATTAATATATATCACATATATACTAAATGCACACAAGTGAGAAAAAGAAATCTTAAGTGAGCTAATATTAGTTAATGTAAATTAATATATCAAATATATAATTATAAATTAAATTATTAAATCAACACTTGATTTAATAATCCGGCTATATCACATACAATCGACTAATAACAATCGTATCAACTTATTGAATCAACACTTGATCCGATAACCCGGCTATATCACATATAACCGACCGATATCACAAATAGCGAGAATAGAATACGGTATCGCATACGCGTATTAATCTCGGTCCCGCACATATTACATATGTGCTCCTACTTCGTTTCGCCTAAACCAGGAAACCTCTGTGTAGGACTCTAAAGACTCGCCAATACGCCGGCAGTAGGTGGTGATCATATCAGTCACCCACAAGCCGCAAGCGGTCTGCTAAACGTAACGGCCACCCGAGTATTGAGCAATCAGAAGATCAACAAGCAAGCCTGCTCATACTCCTGCGAATCCAATAAGTAACACTACCATACAGTCCGGTCTCTTTGTCTGATATGTCCCATATCATAGCCTGGGGTGGTAAACGCCAGACCCCAATAGCCTGATAAGTCATGCCGATGTGAGGCTCATAATGGTTCGAGAAACTACTGATAACACTTACCAGTAGATCTCAGCAACCCTGACCAGGGATTTCCTGTTATGGCCAATCAAGCATAACGCAACATCAACTCCCAATACCGGGAGAGACGAAATCCCCTCTTATCGCTCATTGCCTCCATGTGACTCGATACAGTACCCAAAAACCACCGTTTTTCACGATCTCTTGAACGTGGTAAGGTGGAAATCAAAGCACGGTGGGAATCACACAAGACTCTATAACGATCTCGGGTCGACAGAATAACCTGTACCAGTGTCACCAGAGAACTGCTATCTGACGATAGCTATAATACCATCTAGGAGTTCTCGATGAGTCCGTTCAGTATACTCAGTCTCCACTGAGCACCCGTATACCATCTCTGATGTCAAACACCAATGGATATGGGATCATCCATCGTCCATCATATGGGTCGAGAAGCGTATACGCTAGTCTACTCTGGAATATCGATGCCCCGTCTCGATTCTCCCATGACTAGGAACATTTGAAGGGTGTATTTACCGACTACCTCTTCCCCACTAGTATGATCTGCATCATAATCCTGGTAGTCAAGTATGTAAGTGCACGGCAGCGCCCCGGCCGTCTGAACGAGGCCAAAATGCGGAAACGATACTTTTCTTTAACTTTTAAAACAGGCGCTACCGCGTACTAAAAACCCGGATCGGGCTATTAACCTACTCCTAGCAAACTAGAGAAGGGGTAGAGAGATATACCGAGCGATCCGTGTCATTTGGTCTTCTCGTCGTCATCCCGATCTCCCCGCGGAATCTCCGGTCGTCATCTCCTCGTCGGAAGGGCACCACATCGCCGGGTTCTTTTACGGGCTCCCATCTCTGGACCGAGGCAACTCGGGCACGAAGTTGGCGAGCCGACGTGCCCAAGGATGTTGTAGGCTAAGTGTAGTACGGTTTGTCTCATGGGGTTGTGAAGTTGCCATTTTCTGGTGGAGGAATGAGATGAACTTTTGAGATGAACTAGGGAATTTTGTAGCAAGGAAAATGAGACTCATTTTTTCCCCTCAAAAATGGACAGCCCCTTGCCACAAGAATGGTCGGCCGTGCTTTATTGAGAGTGAGAGAGGGAGTGTATCAATAGTAATGCAAGAGAGAGAAAAGGTGATGATGATGAAATATCATCACAACAAAGTCCACACTCATAAACCCATCACTAAACCCATCATTGCAAGCAATGATGAACAAAAAGGAAGTCAATGGAAGCTTCAACCATCATGAACCAACTAGTTACAAAAACCACCCTCCGCTTTGCTAATTTGCACATTTGCAAATAAGCCCCTCCACACCAATTTTCAGCCAAAGAAAGAAACAAAGGAAAATGGCCGAAACGGAAAGAAAACTGGAAACTTCAGAAAACCGATCCCGTAATAAATTACAGGAAAACCCCACGACTGTATATACATACCCGCATTTGTATTGCGACCGAATACAAATGCAATGAGACAAAATCTACACAGTACAATACTAGGATCCGGCTTAAACCAAAGCCCGCTAGTATTATCCATCCGATCATGATCCGTGCAATACCACACGTACATGATCGAACCCTGCCATATTTCCATACGGCCTCTACAGCGTTTCGCCCGAAACTTGAGAAAACGGTCTGTGGGGGACTCTAAAGACTCGTCAATACTTTGGCTGTGAATTTAACCACTAGCACGTCAGAGGTATTAGCCATACGTAACGGGCTACCAGGTATTGACCAAAAGGGACGTCGATGAGCGAACTCATCCTGACACCCTACTGAGCCTGTCAGTGACAATATCCGTACAGTCCGGTCCGTTCGTCTATAAGCATCCCATGGCGGGCCTAGGAGGTTGGTAAAAGTCAGACCCCCAAATGCGGTACAAGTCGTGTCGGAGTGTAGCCCAGAACACCCTGAGATACTGCTGGAATACCTACCAGTAAATCTCCTGCCTTGGCCAAGGACTTCGTGTAATAGCTCTTCTAGACACAGCGCGACCTCACCCCCAATACCAGGAGAGACGAACCCCTGCAGATCCGCTCACTGCCTCCATGTGACTCGGGATTGTACCCAACTAAAACCTGTTTGCAAGACTCCTTTGAGCCGTGGTAGGGTAGTAATCAAAGCACAGTGGGAACTCACACGAGACAAATGACGATCTCAGGTCGATGAACTAACATGTATACATGTCACCAGGGAACTGCTATCTAACGTCGGGTATAAGACCAACTAGCATGTTCCCGGCGAGTCCTGTCCGGTGTACTCATAACCCAATGAGCACATGTATACATCTTAGGTGATCCAACTGACACTAGTGGCTTGTGAGACCGGCCACCGCCCCTCGTCGGGGTCTCGACTGTATACACTAGTCTACTCTAGAGTATTGATGCCCTGTCTCGAAAACTCCCACGACTAGGGACCTTTTAAGGATGTGCTTATAGACCACCAGCTCCCACGTATATGATCGCCATCATACTGCTGGCTATCAAGCAAGAATCCTAAGGGCTCTATCAACGCGCAATAGTGACCTGTAAGGTCACCTAAAGCAGTACACGATGATAAAGATAAACCAGATAGCATACTATCATCTTGAGTAAGACTGTCCTACCGGTATAGGTCCTCCCTCAATCATTGCAATCACGTGCCTGTGATCCAATAATTGACTCTGAGGGCACTATCTCCAACAAAGTACTCATCCTAAGGAATTTATCAACATGTAATAGAGAGACAATAAGTATACATGTTAAGATAAAGAGCAACCAGATAGCATACTATCATGTCGAGAAAGAAAGTCCTCCCTATATATGTCCAAGCATCCACTATAATATACATCACATGTATAATAATGGCCTCTAGGGCATACATATAACTAACAATTGTTAGTGTATATGCCCTAGAGGCCATTACTGTATCATACCAGTTTGTATATTACTTAATGGAAGCTTGGGATATTCACAGTTGTATAGACAATCTTGCTCAAAATGGTAGTATGCTACTTGGTTTGTTTCTACTTTAATGTGTACATGTGTTTCTTTTAGCATATCGCATATACACATTAGTGGAGTCCTTAGGATCTTTGCTTGATTACCAGCGTTGTGATGGCAGTCACACTTGTGGGGGCTGGGTAATCTATAAGCACATCCTTATACAGGTCCTTAGTCGTAGGACTATCGAGACAGGGCATCGATACTCCGGAGTAGACTAGCGTATACGCTTCTCATCCCAGCATGGGAGACGGTCTGTCCCACAGCCTTCAGTACGTCGTACTTGAGATAGTATGCGGGTGCTCGTTAGGTTACGAGTATACTGGACAGGACTCGTCGGGAACTGTTGGTTGGTATTATACCTATCATCAGTTATCAGTTCCCAGGTGACATGAGTACAGCTTAGTCCGTTGACTTGACACTGTCACTTCGCCTCGAGTGTGTTCCCACTGTTCTTAGATTGCTACCCTACCACGGCTCAATGGAGTCGTGCAAACAGGTAGCAGTTGGGTACAGTCCCGAAGCACTTGGAGGCAGTGACGGTTAGACAGGATTCGTCTCTCCTGGTATTGGGGGTTGATATCGCGTTGTGTCTAGGAGAGCCATTACACAAAGTCCCTGGCCAGAGCAAGCGAGATATACAGGTAGGTTTCCAGTGTTATCTCAGGGTGTTCTGGGCTACACTCCGACACGACTTGTACCGCTATTAGGGGACTGACGTTTACCGCCCCCCTAGGCCCGCCATGCAAAATTCTCAGACGAACAGACCGGGTTGTATGGAGATTGTCACATTCAGGCTCAGTAGGAGTTCAGATGGGTTCACTCCGTCAGTCTTCTTATCGGCATCTACCTGGGGACCGTTACGTACAGCTAGTACCGCTTGCGGCCTGTGGTTAAACCCACTGCCAGCGTAGTGTCGAGTCTTTAGAGTCTCACATAGAGGGTTATTCTCCTTTGGGCAAAACAGAGTAGAGGTCGCATGGTTTTGCGACAGGGTTCGTTCACATCCGCACACTTGTGCACGTTTGGTGTCCGGACAGTCATTACTAGCGGGCTCTGGTTTGAGCCAGATCCTAGTATATGCTTTGGGGTTAGTTTTATCTCTTGTATTCGTGCTCCTCGGAACACGAATGCGGGTGTGTATGCACAGTTGACTGAGGCAGATGAAGAGAATTCTCATTAGGGTTTTGGTACGGGTGTGTATGCACAGTTGACGGTTGTCGTTTACCAAACCCTAATAAATATGTGAAATATCAATTAATAATATTAATTAAAGGAAATTGAGTTATGGTTAGGGTTGTTGACTTGTTGACCAAGGTTGAAACATTGACCATCATCATTTCACTCCAAAGATGCTCTTTGATCTTTGCAAAAACATTTAATGTGAAATGATAATGGTCTTATCAAACCAACCATCACCTTTTTCATTTTGATTAATATTATTAATTAGATTAATTCACATATATCGGTTATGGTTGCAAAACTATTATCATTCTCTCATATTCATTCTCTCTCATCCATTGCTCTTCCTCTTCCTCTAGCTCAAGGAAAATCCTTCTCATGAGTTGAGAACCATTTCCTTTGAGATAAAACACCAAAGCCACTCTCTACTCATCCTAAGGTTGAAGGTCTAGCAAGCTTAACACTTTAGTTTCCTCAAGTTCGAGGAAGGAGCTCAAGGTAGAGACCCTCAGGTGGATCCATCTTCGGCAAGAGAAGGCGACGATGAGAGAACCATCCGACCACCACAAGGAGTCCAAGAGAAGGAGTTCAAGTTGAGGTATAACCCACTAACCGAGTAGGTAAAGCTCTTGTTAGTTGCTAGTGTGTAGTTTAGCAAACATCCGGGTTTTCTAGTCCATGTTACCATGACCCGAAAAATCGTTTTTCACCGTTTCCGCAAGCCCGAAAGAATCGGGAGAGGTAACGTGGACTTACAAAAATCTCCTACTTGCACTAAGGCCATTTGTTGTAGTATCTCATACTCAACGCCCCATAAAAGTCTCTCTAGAAAAAGGCCTCTGTGAGTGGATCCGCCATGTTATCCTTCGCGTCAACTCTCCTTATCTCGATCCCTTAGAGATCAACCATCTCGCTGATCAGGTGATACCGTCCTCAGAATATGTCTGGATCGCTAATGGGACCGGTGTTCCTAGGCCAAACCACAACTCCATTGTTGTCACGATAACAGTTATTGGATGCTCAATAGTAGGAACTATGTTCATCTCATGAACAATAAATATCCAGAGATCCACTTTGGTAGTATCGTTGGTAGCGATGTATACAGTCTTTATCGTCTAGTTTGACACGGTATCTAGCTTAGAACTCTTCCAACATACCGTCCCTCCGGTGAGGGTAAAGACAGAGCCTGTGACTGACTTTCAGTCGATCTTATCACTCTGGAAGCTCGAATTGGTAAATGACTCCTACTGGAGTTCACCGTCACCAAACCCCAAGAACATTTCTTTAGTGCTTCTCAAGTACTTAAGAATGTCCTACACAGCTGTCCAGTGATTCTCCCAAGATCCGATTGATTCCTGATCACTACACTTAGTGAGTCAGCTACATCTGGTCGGGTACATAACATCGTATATATGATAGAGTCTACTGCCGAAGCATAGGGTATCCATTGTACGCGAGCTCTCTCCAAATTAGTCTCAGGGGACATCCTTTTGGAGAGAGTGGTTCATGAGTAAGTAGGTGAACCACCATGCTTAGAATCTTCCATACTAAACCCCTTTAGTACGGTGTTAATGTACCTGGATTTGGGACACTCCAAATATCTACTTAGATGTATCATCATAGATCATAATCCACAAGATGAAGTAGGTATCATCGAGATCCTCCATAGAGAATCCTCGTGATAAGAGGAGCTTGACCGAGTATAGTATAGGAAACCATTTCCTATCAAGAGTATGTCATCTACGTACAATACGTGGAAGACAACCTTACTCTCTACAACCTTCTTGTATATACAAGGTTCATCTACTTTTTTGATGAAGTCAAACACTTTGACTGCCACATCAAAACAGATGTTCCAACTCTGTGATGCATGCTTTAATCCTGATGGACTTAAGCATAGCCACTGGAGAAAAGGTTTCATCATAAACCACACCTGGTTATTGACGATAACCTTTTACTACAAGTCTAGTTTTGAAAGTCTCAACTTTTCCATTTACACCAAGAATCTTCTCAAGATCCACTTTCTACCGATGAATTTTACCTATTCAGGTGCAACATTCAAAGTCATACTTTGTTGGTGTACATGGATTCCATCTTTGATAGCATAGCATCCAGCCATTTCAAAGAGTCCTCACTCGTGATGGCCTGCCTGAATCTAATTAGGTCATCATCTACATGATGCAATCCTCACTCCCACCGTCACCGAGAAAACCGTAGTATCTCTCAGGTAGATGAGGAACCCTACCAGATTCGCGGAGAGACTGAGGTTCATTGAAAACTATTGAATCCTTTGGTTTTACCAAATCATCAGCTTTTAGTTTGTCTAGTTGGAACTCCTTCCAGTTCTACCTCATGACCACTAATTTTTTCATAAGAAATTCCTTTTTTAAAAAGGTGGCATGCTGAGAAACAAAATACCTTTTGCTAATGGGTTATATCTGTGATGTGATATATGTATTGAACGTATACTAATCGCTATACGTCGATTAGTGGGGGTTATACATATCTGTGATCTGTAATGTTGATGGTTGTGTATATGAATTCGTTGGATTGTCGCGGATGAATAGTCGGGGGGTTATGAGATGAGAGTTTTCTTTTTCTTTCAATTCATGTAATTATGTAATTGATGTAATATTATTTGTATGGCCGCACAACCGGGATGAGGTTGTAGCCGTCATTATATAATTTCTTTTACTGTTTTTGCTCCTAGGATAGACCCATGGTGGGGTGCATAAACTACCGGGTACCTCGAAGTGCCGAGTGTCCTACTCACGTTGTTGGGGGAGGTTGCTTCGCTTCGGGTACTTGGCGGGTAGTTTGCCACACCCGTAGGGGTCTAGGGTGGGGTATTGGCTATTCATCGCGACCGTGTAATCCGCTTTTCGTTGCAGGCTCGAACGAAACGCGGATTCCTAGTATATCCAATGTATTCATCTGTGATCTGCAATGGCTATCATTGCATCTGACGAATCTATATATCTATATGTAGATATCTATTTAGGTGTTGCTTATGTTTTGCATCCGCGCTAGTCCAGCCCCCGCTCTGTCGTTAGTTAAGTAACCTAACGGGTGATGACGGGACCCCGTGGCAAATGCGGATGGCATAAGCGTACGTCATATTTTCGTTGTTTTCTGCAATGGTAGGATTAATTGATGGGACCCATTAAATTAATGCAAGAAAATAAACCAAAGTAAAAGTCGTTGGAACACTTTAAAAACCACTCGGTTCTTTTCAAAAACCAACTTTTAAATGCGGAGCTTGAACCACTCCTTTTAAAAGCTATCTCGTTCCATCAATTATATCAAGTTCACTACGTTCACGGTTTCACCAAAACCATTCGTAGCCCTCCATCATTTCAGTTAAATATTCGGTAGTATTCAAGCTATGTAGTTTGACCTCACGCCAAGACATAGTGATTGGTAGCTGCCGGATATTTATCTGTTGCATAGATAGAATGCGTTGGTTTGAGACAGTCGTACTGCCATTTTGGCCTACGTCAAGGGTAGGTACGGGTGGGTTCAAATTAACCTGGATAATGATGGGTAGAACTTGGCATGTGACTTATGACATTTTGACCTCACGCCAAGGTCATAAGAGCATGGGGCAAAAATCCACATCGGGAGTTTCAAAAGAAACTGAAACTTGCTAGCGCTGCATACCATTTGGAGTGTGATGATTCTGGTAGGATTCCTTCAGTTTTGTCACGCGATGATATTTGGATCCCGATCCTACTGTGAGTATATGCTACTCCTCCGGAACTTTCTCACTTAACGATCAATGCTATAAACCAAGTAGGTGTCGAGAAAGGTGTTGGATGGGCTACGCCCATAGGGAAAAGAGGTTATTTAATTAAGGAACTTCGCAAAAACGTTGGAAAACCTCCCTCGAAGTACCAACACTGGCCTGGCTGAACGGTTAAGGAAGTATTGTACGGTGAGATTGATCCCGACTAATTCTTCCTTTTTGGTTTGAGGAGGGATTCGAGAGACAGTGGGAGCCATCCTGTTTAGATAAATTAAAAACCACTCTAAACTTGCAAGAGCATCATGCTCAAGTTTTTCTTCCCTCTCTCCTAATTGCAACGACCAAACATCATGACTGGACTTAAGTTACTACTAAATAAAAACATACTGACAGGGCCAAACTACAAAGATTGGCTCAGGAATGTCAAAATGGCAATCACTTATGACAAGTTGGGGTATCTCCTTACCACCAAAGCTCCCCCTGTCCCAGGTCCCAAAACCAACGTCGCGGATAAGGAATCCGTAAGACCTGGGAAATCGATTGTGCGAAGGCCAAGTGCCTCGTGCTTGCCTCTATGGACAATGAACATCAGAGGAGGCACGAGAATATGGACCTTGAATCCATATTTCTCCATACAAAAGAACTGTATGGAGAGCAATCCCGTATCGCCGGATACGAAGTCTCAAAAAAGCTGTTTTCGGCGAAATTGGCCGTCGGATCATTGGTAGCGGAACACGTGCTTAAGATGATTGGCAGCGGAACACGTGCTTAAGATGATTGGCTTCATTGAGGAGCTCGTGGACCTTGGGACCACGTTAGAGAACGAGCTCTACACGAACTTGATTCTCCAGTCCCTTCCTTCCACTTACGCCCAGTTTATCCTGAACTTCAACTTGCAAGAAAAAGAAGTTGAACTTTCAGAACTCCTCAACATGCTGAGGAGTGCAGAGGACACCCTACAGAAAGGTAGGGAAACATCCACTTTGTTTGTAGGAGGATCTTCCTCTTCTAGGTCCAAGGCGAAAGCCAAGGGAAAGAAGAAGAAAACCCCCACCAAACCAAGGGGCGGTGTTAGTAAAGTGGATACGAAGGGAAAGGGAAAGGCAACAAAGGTAGCGAGAAAGCTTGTGGGGAAAGAAGAGTGCTTTTACTGTCATAAGAGTGGACACTGGAAAAAGGATTGCAGGGCTTGGAAGGCCAGAAACCAGGACCCGAAGCAAGTTGCGGCTTCGGCTTCAGGTGTGTATGTTATTAAAAACTGTCTATCAATAAACTCTACTTCCTGGGTATTAAATACCAGATCACGATCTCATATCTGTAATTCTTTGCAGGCACTGAGAAAGCGTAGGGTTTTGAAGGCAGGTGATATGACCCTCAGAGTTGCAAACGGAGCTGGCATGGATGTTGAGTCCGTGGGGGACTATCACCTGGGATTGTCAGATGGGCACGTTTTGGTTTTGCGTGATTGTTATTTTGTACCCAATGCAACCTGTAATATCATATCTGTATCTTTATTATCTAAAGAAAGTTATGAATTTGCATTTGTAAGTAATGTTGTGAACATTCACCTTAATCAAGTTTTGATTGGATCGGGTACATTAAACAATGGTATATACGTATTAAACCAACCACAGATTTTCAATGTCCAGAATACACACAAAAGAAAGTCTCCGGAAATAAATCAGGCTTTCTTATGGCATTATAGACTGGGTCACATCAATGAGAGAAGGTTGACGAAGTTATATACAGAAGGATATTTGGATCCGTTCGAATATCAATCATATGCAACTTGTCAATCCTGTCTCAAAGGAAAGATGATAAAGACTCCGTTCACTGGACACGGAGTAAGAGCGAGCGAGCTCTTGGGACTCGTACACAGCGACGTGTGCGGTCCAATGTCTACGCATGCGCGAAGCGGTTATTCTTACTTCATTACTTTTACGGATGACTTTTCAAGGTACGGATATGTCTTCTTAATGAAAAATAAATCCTAAGCCTTTGGAAAATTCCAGAAATATAAGAATGAAGTAGAAAAACAAACAGGCAAAAGTATCAAGACACTGAGATCTGATCGAGGTGGTGAATACTTAAGTGCCAAGTTCCTGGATTACTTAAAAGAGAATGGAATTCTCTCTCAGCTTACTCCTCCGTACACTCCGCAACATAACGGTGTATCAGAGAGACGAAACCGAACCCTATTGGATATGGTATGGTCCATGATGAGTAACGCTGAGTTACCGCGATCATTCTGGGGATATGCGCAAGAATCAGCTGCATACCTTTTGAACCGAGTTCCAACTAAGATTGTGCCTACCACACCATATGAGATATGGAGTGGGAAGAAACCCTATTTTTAATATCTGAAGATCTGGGGATGTCCAGCTTTTGTCAAAAAGCAGCATGTGGACAAACTCGAGGCACGCTCAGTACTGTGCAAGTTTGTAGGATACCCAAAGAACTCCAGGGGGTATCTTTTCTATTACGCAGAGGAACAAAAGGTCTTTGTTTCTCGTAATGCCCACTTTCTGGAACACTAGTTCTTAGAAAAGGAAATAAGTGGGAGCGCAATAGAACTGGAAGAAATTCCAGAACCACAGACTATTACTGAAAGCTTAGTAGAACCAGAGGGTTCGAAAGATCAGGACATTCCTACGCCGCTACGCAGGAGTAGTAGGCAGTCTCATCCGCCCGAGAGATACTACGGTTTTCTCATAGACGGAGATAGAGAGGATTGCATCATTGATTATGATGAGCCGACTAGCTTCCAGCAGGCCATTCAGAGCGTTGACTCGGTAAAATGGCTGGATACAATGCGGACCGAAATGGAATCCATGTACACCAACAAAGTATGGACGTTGGACATTGATCCAGATGGGGTAAAACCCGTAGGATGCAAGTGGATCTTCAAAAGGAAGATTGGTGTAGATGGATAGGTTGAGACCTATAAGGCTAGACTTGTTGCAAAGGGTTTTCGTCAAAGACCTGGTTTAGACTATGACGAAACCTTTTCACCAGTGGCTATGCTGAAATCCATTCGGATCCTTCTTTCCATTGCTGCCTTCCACGATTATGAGATTTGGCAGATGGACGTAAAGACTACTTTTCTAAATGGAAATTTATAGGAGTGTGTCTATATGGAACAGCCAGAGGGTTTCATTCAGAGTGGGAGCAGCGGAAAGGTGTGCAAGTTGCTTAAGTCCATTTATGGACTAAAGCAGGCATCGCGGAGTTGGAACATCTGTTTTGATGAGACGGTCAAAAATTTTGGCTTTATCAAAAATCCAGATGAACCATGCATCTATAGTAGATTTGTAGCACGAACTATCGTATTCCTCGTTTTATACGTGGATGACATTCTCTTGATAGGAAATGACATTCCTATGCTACAATCTGTCAAAGGGTTCTTGTCACACAGGTTCTCCATGAAAGACCTGGGTGATGCCTCTTACATTCTGAGGATCCGGATCCATTGTGATAGATCCAAGAGGATATTAGGACTTTCACAGTCCAGGTACATCGACACCATACTGAAAAGATTTAGTATGGAAGATTCCAAGCGCGGTAATCTACCGGCTTGTCACGGGATCACCCTCTCCAAAGAGATGTCTCCCAAGACTGATTTGGAAAGGGATCGCATGTCTATTATACCCTATGCTTCTGCGGTAGGCTCTATAATGTATGCGATGTTGTGTACCAGACCATATGTAGTTTATGCACTAAGTGTGGTAAGCCGGTATCGGTCAAACCCTGGGGAGAAGCACTGGATAGCGGTAAAGAACATTCTCAAGTACCTGAGAAGGACTAAGGAGATGTTCTTGGTGTATGGCGGAAAAGACCTCCAGATTGAGGCCTTTGCTGACTCCAGCTTCCAGAGTGACAAGGATGATTCCAAGTCCATGTCGGGTTATGTCTTTGCCCTCAATGGAGGGGCGGTGTGTTGGAAGAGTTCCAAACAGGAAACCGTTTCTGACTCGACGATGGAAGCGGAATATATCGTTGCTGCAGATGCCACAAAAGAAGCAGTCTGGATAAGGAAGTTCTTGACAGAACTTCAGGTGGTTCCGTCCATTGTTGATCCAATACCTCTGTATTACGAAAACAAAGGGGCTATAGCTTTAGCGAAGGAACCCAGGTCCCATCAGAAGTCCAGACACAACTTGAGGCGGTATCACCTGATCAGGGAGATCGTGGGTCGCCAGGAGATCGAGGTTCGGAGAGTTGCTACGGAAGATAACACTGCTGATCCATTCACGAAGGCCTTACCCCAGACTCAGTTCGAGCGGCTGATCGAGATGATAGGTCTTCGATACGCCGGTACATGGCCTTAGTGCAAGTGGGGGATTGTTAGTGTATATGCCCTAGAGGCCATTACTGTATCATACCAGTTTGTATATTACTTAATGGAAGCTTGGGATATTCACAGTTGTATAGACAATCTTGCTCAAAATAGTAGTATGCTACTTGGTTTGTTTCTACTTTAATGTTTACATGTGTTTATTTTAGCATATCGCCTATACACATTAGTGGAGCCCTTAGGATCTTTGCTTGATTACCAGCGTTGTGATGGCAGTCACACTTATGGGGGCTGGGTAATCTATAAGCACATCCTTATACAGGTCCTTAGTCGTAGGACTATCGAGACAGGGCATCGATACTCCGGAGTAGACTAGCGTATACGCTTCTCATCCCAGCATGGGAGACGGTCTGTCCCACAGCCGTCAGTACGTCGTACTTGAGATAGTATGCGGGTGCTCGTTAGGTTATAAGTACACTGGACAGGACTCGTCGGGAACTGTTGGTTGGTATTATACCTATCATCAGTTATCAGTTCCTAGGTGACATGAGTACAGCTTAGTCCGTTGACTTGACACTGTCACTTCACCTCGAGTGTGTTCCCACTGTTCTTAGATTGCTACCCTACCACGGCTCAAAGGAGTCGTGCAAACAGGTAGCAGTTGGGTACAGTCCCGAAGCACTTGGAGGCAGTGATGGTTAGACAGGATTCGTCTCTCCCGGTATTGGGGGTTGATATCGCGTTGTGTCTAGGAGAGCCATTACACAAAGTCCCTGGCCAGGGCAAGCGAGATATACTGGTAGGTTTCCAGTGTTATCTCAGGGTGTTCTGGGCTACACTCCGACACGACTTGTACAGCTATTAGGGGACTGACGTTTACCGCCCCCCTAGGCCCGCCATGCGATATTCTCAGACGAACAGACCGGACTGTATAGAGATTGTCACATTCAGGCTCAGTAGGAGTTCAGATGGGTTCACCCCGTCAGTCTTCTTATCGGCATCTACCTGGGGACCGTTACGTACAGCTAGTACCGCTTGCGGCCTGTGGTTAAACCCACTGCCAGTGTAGTGTCGAGTCTTTAGAGTCTCACACAGAGGGTTATTCTCCTTTGGGCAAAACAGAGTAGAGGTCGCATGGTTTTGCGACAGGGTTCGTTCACATCCGCGCACTTGTGCACGTTTGGTGTCCGGACAGTCATTACTAGCGGGCTCTGGTTTGAGCCAGATCCTAGTATATGCTTTGGGGTTAGTTTTATCTCTTTGTATTCCTGCTCCTCGGAACACGAATGCGGGTGTGTATGCACAGTTGACTGAGGCAGAGGAAGATGATTCTCATTAGGGTTTTGGTACGGGTGTGTATGCACAGTTGACGGTTGTCGTTTACCAAACCCTAATGAATATGTGAAATATCAATTAATAATATTAATTAAAGGAAATTGAGTTATGGTTAGGGTTGTTGACTTGTTGACTAAGGTTGACTTGTTCACCAAGGTTGAAACATTGACCATCATCATTTCACTCCAAAGATGCTCTTTGATCTTTGCAAAAACATTTAATGTGAAATGATAATGGTCTTATCAAACCAACCATCACCTTTTTCATTTTGATTAATATTATTAATTAGATTAATTCACATATATCGGTTATGGTTGCAAAACTATTATCATTCTCTCATATTCATTCTCTCTCATCCATTGCTCTTCCTCTTCCTCTAGCTCAAGGAAAATCCTTCTCATGAGTTGAGAACCATTTCCTTTGAGATAAAACACCAAAGCCACTCTCTACTCATCCTAAGGTTGAAGGTCTAGCAAGCTTAACACTTTAGTTTCCTCAAGTTCGAGGAAGGAGCTCAAGGTAGAGACCCTCAGGTGGATCCATCTTCGGCAAGAGAAGGCGACGATGAGAGAACCATCCGACCACCACAAGGAGTCCAAGAGAAGGAGTTCAAGTTGAGGTATAACCCACTAACCGAGTAGGTAAAGCTCTTGTTAGTTGCTAGTGTGTAGTTTAGCAAAGATCCGGGTTTTCTAGTCCATGTTACCATGACCCGAAAAATCGTTTTTCACCGTTTCCGCAAGCCCGAAAGAATCGGGAGAGGTAACGTGGACTTACAAAAATCTCCTACTTGCACTAAGGCCATTTGTTGTAGTATCTCATACTCAACGCCCCATAAAAGTCTCTCTAGAAAAAGGCCTCTGTGAGTGGATCCGCCATGTTATCCTTCGCGTCAACTCTCCTTATCTCGATCCCTTGGAGATCAACCATCTCGCTGATCAGGTGATATCGTCCTCAGAATATGTCTGGATCGCTAATGGGACCAGTGTTCCTAGGCCAAATCCACAACTCCAATGTTGTCACAATAACAGTTATTGGATGCTCAATAGTAGGAACTATGTTCATCTCATGAACAATAAATATCCAGAGATCCACTTTGGTAGTATCGTTGGTAGCGATGTATACAGCCTTTATCGTCTAGTTTGACACGGTATCTAGCTTAGAACTCTTCCAACATACCGTCCCTCCGGTGAGGGTAAAGACAGCCTGTGACTGACTTTCAGTCGATCTTATCACTGTGGAAGCTCGAATTGGTAAATGACTCCCACTGGAGTTCACCGTCACCAAACCCCAAGAACATTTCTTTAGTGCTTCTCAAGTACTTAAGAATATCCTACACAGCTGTCCAGTGATTCTCCCAAGATCCGATTGATTCCTGATCACTACACTTAGTGAGTCAGCTACATCTGGTCGGGTACATAACATCGTATATATGATAGAGTCTACTGCCGAAGCATAGGGTATCCATTGTACGCGAGCTCTCTCCAAATCAGTCTCGGGGGACATCATTTTGGAGAGAGTGGTTCATGAGTAAGTAGGTGAACCACCATGCTTAGAATCTTCCATACTAAACCCCTTTAGTACGGTGTTAATGTACCTGGATTTGGGACACTCCAAATATCCACTTAGATGTATCATCATAGATCATAATCCACAAGATGAAGTAGGTATCATCGAGATCTTCCATAGAGAATCCTCGTGATAAGAGGAGCTTGACCGAGTATAGTATAGGAAACCATTTCCTATCATGAGTATGTCATCTACGTACAATACGTGGAAGACAAGCTTACTCTCTACAACCTTCTTATATATACAAGGTTCCTCTACTTTTTTGATGAAGTCAAACACTTTGACTGCCACATCAAAACAGATGTTCCAACTCCGTGATACGTGCTTTAATCCTGATGGACTTAAGCATAGCCACTGGAGAAAAGGTTTCATCATAAACCACACCTGGTTATTGACGATAACCTTTTACTACAAGTCTAGTTTTGAAAGTCTCAACTTTTCCATTTACACCAAGAATCTTCTCAAGATCCACTTGCTACCGATGGATTTTACCTATTCAGGTGCAACATTCAAAGTCATACTTTGTTGGTGTACATGGATTCCATCTTTGATAGCATAGCATCCAGCCATTTCAAAGAGTCCCCACTCGTGATGGCCTGCCTGAATCTAATTGGGTCATCATCTACATGATGCAATCCTCACTCCCACCGTCACCGAGAAAACCGTAGTATCTCTCAGGTAGATGAGGAATCCTACCAGATTCGCGGAGAGGCTGAGGTTCATTGAAAACTATTGAATCCTTTGGTTTTACCAAATCATCAGCTGTTAGTTTGTCTTGCTGTAACTCCTTCCAGTTCTACCTCATGACCACTAATTTCTTCATAAGAAATTCCTTTTCTAAAAAGGTGGCATGCTGAGAAACAAAATACCTTTTGCTCCTCAGTGTGGTAGAAGATATTCCCTCGCAAATGTTTGGGATATCCAACAAACTTACACAGAACTGATCTTGCTTCGAGCTTGTCCGGATTTTTCTTTTCAACATAGGCCGGACAACCCCATATCTTAACTCGTTTAAGACATGGTCTCTTCCCATACTATATCTCATATGGAATGGTAGGCAGTGATTTGGTTGGAACCCCATTCAATAGGTATGCAGCTTCTCAAGTGCATAACTCCTAAAAGAAAACGGGTAACTCAGTAATACTCATCATAGAACGCGCCATATCTCATAGGGTGCGATACCTCCGTCCCGATACACCGTTGTGCTGTGGTGCATACGAAGGAGTAAGCTGAGAGAGAATCACATTCTTTGTTTAGAAAATCCAGGAACTCCACGCCCAAGTATTCGCCTTCTCGATCACATCGAAAGACTTTAATACTTCCACCCGTCTAGTTCTCAACTTCAAGCTTATATTTCTTGAATTTCTCAAAATTTTCAGACTCGTGTTTCAACAGGAACACATGTCCGAATCTTGAGAGATCGTCGATGAATGTAGTGAAGTATAAAGAACCAACCCTGGCATTTGTAAACATAGGACCGTATACATCATCATGTATCTGTCCCAAGAGTTCAGTAACTCTTTCTCTGTTTCCAGTAAACGGAGTATTGGTCATTTTACCTTTGAGACAAGACTGACAAGTATCATAAGATGAAAATTTGAACAGATTCTCATATTCATCCTTATGTAACTTAGCTAGTCGTGTCGTATTGATATGACCTAGTCTACAATGCCACAAGAAGGATTTATTCATTTCTGAACTATTCCTCTTATGTGTGTTCTACATACTTTGAACTGTGGTTTAATTTAGAACATATATGTCATTTCATAACGTGCCTGATCCAATCAACTCTTGATTCAGGAAAATGTTCACAACATTATCCTCCAATACAGAATTATATCCTTCTTTAACTTAATAAAGAATCTGATATAATGGTGTATATCAGGTTCGGTATGTAATAACATTCATTCAGAATCAATGTATTTACCATTTGGTAATACAAAGTGATATTTGCCAAGTGATTTGGCTGCAACAATTACACCATTCTCTAACACTTAGAGACATATCACCCAATCCCAGCTCTCTACCTTTCTACAGCCCATGTAACTCTTACATATAAGGGATCCTGATCCGGTATCTCATACCTAGGACGTGGAGGATACTGAGAAACAGTTCTCGGTAACGAACACACCCGAAGAATATGATCAACATACTTTTTCCTCGATTGGGTCACGTAGGAATCCGGATATTCCCTTATTTCCTGCTCATACATATAATTGTTATATTTCATGCTCGGACTTATAACAATTATAAGATAGAGCGGAACCAACGTTCTCTAACTCAGTATAATAAGCAGGTTCGGTCAATGCATCCATATTATTATCTTGATTAAGGCATGTTACGGTCGCTACTAGGAGAGGGAGAGAAGAAAACAATCAACGTATGCTCTTGCAAGATCATTATTATTTTATCTAATCAGGATGGCTCCCACTGTTTTTATCAAATTTTCCTTCAAACCCTAAAAGGTAAGACTAGACGGGATTAATTACACTCTACAAGTTCGCCAATCTTTCGGCCAGGCCAGTGTCGGTACTTTGAGGGAGGTTCTCCGTGCTTTCGCACGGACCTAATTAAAATAAATCTCGTTTTCCCAGGGGCGTATCCCCGTTAACACCTTTCTAGACACCTACTTTGATCGGCTAATTGTAATGTGCAAAACTCTCCCAGGAGTAACTCTTAGTGGATATCGGGATCCAACTATCTCATAGAAGGTATGCAATCTCATTGAAAATTTCAACACTTAAAATTTACGATAATATTCTGCCCCTAGCAACTTATGACCATAACAAGGTCAACAAATCATAAGCGCTAGCCAAGTTCAACTCGTACATTTCATGATTGAATTAAACTCACTCGTATGACCCTTAACATAGTCAACAAAGTCACACGACTACCCTATTCCAATCGCATCACATGCTTAAGCAGATAAGCACTAATCAGCTACCACACACTACGCCTTAACATAATCAACAAACGTAGCACGCATACTAAGTAGTACATATCTGAAATGACGGAAGGCTACGACGGGTTTTTAAAAAAACCTTTTGCGTAATGAACTTGATCTCGTTGTAGAATCGAGTGATTTTGAAAATTGGTGTTTTTGAGGCTTTTGCTAGTTTTGCTAAAGAGCTCACTCCCGGTGAAGGGATCTCGGCTCTTTCCTCATCGAATGAGGTTCTGGATATTTCACAAATACCACTATGCAAAGCATTAACTAAAAAAGCAATCAAAAACAAAACCGAGTGGGTTATAGTATCTGCTAGTTTCGCTAAAGAGGTCACTCCCGGTGAAGGAATCTCGGCTCTTTCCTTATCGAATAAGGTGTTGGATATTCTACAGAGAATACCGCTATGCAAAGCAAGAACTAGAGCTACCGGTTTTTAAAACAAGATTCTACAATATCTTTAGATTTCTTTTATTTCATTAATCTCATTAATGAAGTCTCATCATTTATGCTTCCTAAGTATCACAGAAGAAACGAAAGCAACAATATTTATTATATATCATATATATAATATAAGCATTCGTCTCAACATATCAAGTGATCACATCATAGAATATTAGCAGCAGAAGAACGCATATGAAATATTGGATATACTAGGAATTCCGTGTTTTAAATTAAGCCAGTAAAAAACGCGGATTTCACGGTCGTGATGAATAGCCAAACCCACATCCCTAGACCCCTACGAGAGCGGCAAGCAACCCTACCAATTCTAGAGTTAGGAGACCCGGTCTCGACTTCTCGAGATGGTCTCCCACTGGACTCTAGAACCCGGTTACTTGTGCTCTCCACCTTGGGTCTATCCTAATGCGAAAAAGTAAATAATATACATCAATGGTGACATCATCCTTAATCCGGATGTGCCCCGATAAAAGAATATTACATACAAGTTTTTACATGAATGAAAATGAAATACTCTCATCTCATATAAAAAAAACCGGCTATTCAAAACACAACTATCCAATATAACATTTCACAGCAACACATAGTATCGCATGTCATCAACATAATTAAATATGCGTATCCCAATTGTCGTTGACATATAGCAACGAAACCGGCGATATATCACATATTACACTTACGGTCGCAGAAAAGAAAGTGAAAAACTGCAACAATTGGAATCCGCAACCATCTTAGACATCATAAACCCAATATATCACATACTTTGGATTTCATGTCTAACCAAATGAATTCCTTAGACATCATATGCCTAACAATTATAAACCCCGCATTTTAGTCTCGATATTGAAAACACTTTCCAATAACAAGTTGGGCAACTCAACAAGATTCCCAACATACTGATCAAATGCTCTTCGGAAACTTCAATAGACGGCCGCACCCCCCGATGTCGTTGACGAAGTGCGCTAAGGCGGAACACCGCGGCCGCGAGCACCCGAACGAATGCTTTTGGCAACGGGGTTCTCCTACAGTCACTTGGTCGTGGCTATGGGATGTGGCTATCTAGTAAGGTTACCCGGCGAGTATCCGCGTACACTACGTAATTGCGACGGATTTTTGATTCACATCAAAATCCCATGGCAGCCGATCAAATGAGACTAACTTGCTATATTTATAAAATTCAAATCAGTTTTCACAAAACCAATTATGTGGATTCCAAATATTGTATCACAATCACAGATAGCTAGACGATGTTAAACTTTTCGATCGAATCAACAAACACCCAAAATTTCCCAAAGAGCTCAACACTTGAGCGGAGTTTAAAAAGTACCCAGAACATGCCACAACACTTATGGACCAACCGTAGAAGGGTCAACCCTTGACTCACCTATGGCGCCGCGGAACTACCACAAACCCTAAGATTTGGTGGCGGTTCCAACGGTCACAGAATCGAGTTAGGGTTTCGTTCTTCTAGAGGGTCCATAGAAAACACATGCATGAGTTTCTGAAGATTTTAAACTTGGAAAAATCCAACTCTTGGAAAATTTCCAGCGAGGGAAAAAATGGGTTATTGATATCTGTTCGAACCTTTTAACGTCGTCTAAATAACCCGAAATGATGTTAGAATTACGATTACGAAACACTCCGAATTGCCTTTACAGAAATATAACATCACATGCAATATCAGTAAAAATAAGCAACACCTGAAACACCAAAACCCAGAGCCTGAAACACCATAAAAATTCAACCTAGAACAATACAGAAAAACCGACCAGGCCGGTTTTTATCTTCATGTGGCCGGCCAAAATCCGGCGAAGGGGGCTAAATTTTCTGTGGTGTTCATATTACATCTCATATAACATTCTGCAATTGCTTAAAAAAAATTTAGACACACGGAAAATTTCGACAGAAACTAGATTTTTGTTTCGAGTGTTTCGGCGTTGTTTCGGTTTCGTAATTCTACAAATATCGTCTAATTCTCTAGCATGGCTCTGATACCACTGCAGGGTTCTCTAGGTCGCCGCTGGGTTTCGGAAGGTATCGACCATGCCATTTTTAAAAAATTTGGCACGCTAAAGAACCCTAACCTAGAATCTTAACTAAAGAAATAGACGAAACTAGAATGTAAATATCTTTATATCTAAGTGAATAAGGAATACAATCTTTGTAGACCGGCCATTCACTTCAATAGCTCCGTGTAGTAGTCCCTTCGCTCCAAGTAGTGAACTCCCAGACTCTAGAAAGCCTCCACAAGATGAAAAAAATAAGGTTGCTTGAAGTCTTCGAGGCCGAAGATGATGTACATCGAGGAGACACCAACTCAAGCTACCTCTTCACTAATATGGAATTAGTGAAATAAATACTCTAAACTAAATGGCTAATCTAGTAGAGGATGACGAAGTAGGAATTTTGCTCACTTTAGAAATATTTTTCTCACTCATTTTCTCCACCTCCCAAAAATCTAGTAAGCTTGAGGAAGGAGATGAAAAAGAAGCAACCATGGAAAAAATCTAGTGTAGAATGGCAACCATGGATGAGTTAACATCATATACTAACTCTTGTAGAGACTAAACCATGGCTAATCATAATAGTTGGGTTAATAAATATCTTAAGTAAAACTAAATTGGTGGACTTAGTCAATAGTTCTACAAGCTTCCACTAAGCAACAACCATGACTAATGTCCTCCCAATTTTGAATTAATTTAAATAAATAAAACCCTTGATTATGTTAAGCATGGTGTGAGTCTCATATACCCATGTCACATGTATCATCTAGCGTGACACACAAAAATGTACATTAATATATATCACATATATACTAAATGCACACAAGTGAGAAAAAGAAATATTAAGTGGGCTAATATTAGTTAATATAAATTAATATATCAAATATATAATTATACATTAAATTATTAAATCAACACTTGATTTAATAATCCGGCTATATCACATACAACCGACTAATAACAATCGTATCAACTTATCGAATCAACACTTGATCCGATAATCCGGCTATATCACATATAACCGCCCGATATCACATATAGCGATAATAGAATACGGTATCGCATACGCATATTAATCTCGGTCCCGCACATATCACATATGTGCTCCTATTTCGTTTCGCCTAAGCCAGGAAACCTCTGTGTAGGATTCTAAAGACTCGTCAATACGCCGGCAGTAGGTGGTGAACATATCAATCACCCACAAGCCGCAAGCGGTCTGCTAAACGTAACGGCCACCCGGATATTGAGCGATCAGAAGATCAACAAGCAAGCCTGCTCATACTCCTGCGAATCCAATAAGTAACACTACCGTACAGTCCGGTCTGTTCGTCTGATATGTTGCATATCATAGCCTGGGGTGGTAAACGTCAGACGCCAATAGCCTGATAAGTCATGCCGATGTGAGGCTCATAACGGTTCGAGAAACTACTGATAATACTTACCAGTAGATCTCAGCAACCCTGGCCAGAGATTTCCTGTTATGGCCAATCAAGCATAGCGCAACATCAATCCCCAATACCGAGAGAGACGAAATCCCCTCCTATAGCTCATTGCCTTCATGTGACTCGGGACTGTACCTAAAAACCACCGTTTTGCACGATCTCTTGAACGTGGTAAGGTGGAAATCAAAGCACAGTATGAATCACACAAGTCTCTATGACGATCTCGGGTCGACAGACTAATCTGTACCAGTGTCACCAGAGAACTGCTATCTGACGATAGGTATAATATCATCTAGGAGTTCTCGGCGAGTCCGTTCAGTGTGCCCAGTCTCCACTGAGCACCCGTATACCATCTCTGATGTCAAACACCAATGGATGTGGGATCATCCATCGCCCATCATATGGGTCGAGAAGCGTATACGCTAATCTACTCTGGAATATCGATGCCCCGTCTCGATACTCCCACGACTAGGAACATTTGAAGGGTGTACTTACCGACTGCCTCCGCCCCACCAATATGATCTGAATCATAATTCTGGTAGTCAAGTACTCATCCTAAGGGCTTTATCAATATGTAATAGAGAGACAATAAGTGTACATGTTAAGATAAAGAGCAACCAAATAGCATACTATCATGTCGAGCAAGAAAGTCCTCCCTATATATGTCCAAGCATCCACTATAATATACATGACATGTATAATAATGGCCTCTAAAACATACATATAACTAACAGTAGGGTCTTTCGGGATTGACCGGATACTCTACAAAGGTTATAGTCCCAAACCTCTTAGCTAGTATCTTTTGTTTTGCAATTTATGTAGCGAATATGATCTTGGAAGTAATCGGTGCATGTCTTCACTAAAAATTTTGATTTGTTGCTTCCGCTCGGTCCGCAATTGTTGCGACCTTTGCACGTGATTACCAACAGTGTTTATGTGCTAGTTTGTATTCAAAACACTATTGTTGAACAGTATATTGTAATTACAGATAAAGTTGGACAATAGATTGTGATTATAGCTACTTTTTTATCCAAATTTTTGGTATTAGCCACCGTATGCTGATACTATTAGCGACCGTTTAAAATCCGTCGTGGACAGTCCACTTGCACCTGCGGCCTTTGGACCTACGGTGGAGTTTTATGTCTCTACGGATATCTCCATAGGGGCAGTGGTTTACCCCTACGGTTAAATCTGTAGGGGCAACCCATTATTGTAGTAGTGTCAGCGACCGGATAAATTAGCGACCGTCTATTATACAGTCGCTCATACACGTATCAGCGACTGACGTTTCAACGACCATGTATTATGAACCATATAAAATTTGGACGGTCGGTAATACGTATTGGCGATCAGAAAGTATTAACTACCGTTTGGCGATGTAGGTAATATGCACAGGATCGAGTAGTGGATTAGTTAAAGCCTTCAGAATAGAAGAGCTAAAGGAAAAGGTTAATGGACATAGAAGAGAAGTCAAGGTGAGCGGCCATCCAATTCAATGTTTGCATCCTCATCCCAAAAATAGAAGCAATGTGCTTTTGAGAGAGAGAAGCGTTCAGGACTGTTATAATTATCCATTGCTCTCCCATTAAAGTGGAAATTATGATCTTTCAACAAAGCAGGCCAAACCTAAAAGGAAAACAAACAAAAGCACCTCTCTCTCTCCCTGAATTCTATAAACCAAAAGCAAGCCTAGCCTATGTAACAGATACGAGTATGGGTTGATCTCCATTTTGGTGTTCAAGCTGTGCATATATAATATTGTAGTTAATTATATAAATGAACCTACATATATTAACTAAGGCATTTGATTTATTTATCTCTTTTTAAAAATTATATACCCACAAGAAAACTCAAGAAAAACATTAACATCAAGCGAGAGAAGCCTTCCATGCATGCAAATTCAAAATTATTTTAATAAATCTCCATTGTATTTATTTATTCATCTAGTGCTTACTACTAACCATAAGTAGACTGGCTAAAACCCTTCATGCCATAATTAATAGTTCATTTTGACTGATAAAGCTTAAGCCATTACCACTTCGGATTAGGATCCTCTCCTCTTTAATTTTCAAGAGCAACGTGTTCTTGCTCTCTCCCAGCCGACACAAACCATGGGCCACCTGTTAAACCCTCCTTCTCGGCCGTCGGATCCCCTTGCTGCTGCTAGTGTTTTAGAACCAAGGCACATAGAAACAAGAAAAGATCCATACAAAGCAAAAACATAAACCCTAAGTCCATAAACTTAATGCAAATGTACTTCATCTATTTAAATAGATAAATCTATATTATATGGAATTTGTTCAAACCCACAAACACAAAACATCAACAATTAATAAGAGAAGACTTCCATGCAAATTCCTTAAACTAAAATGCAAATTTAGTTTTGCATCTAGTACTTACTAAGTTACTATAAGCCATAAAACTACAACCCTAAATGCCATATGGTTCATAGGACACTTCAACAAAAACATGAGCTTCTACTAGAACATAACTCTATATATATTATATATAAGCCAATCCTACTCTACCCTCCTCACCGTTTGGCGATTATCACAATCTTGCTCAATCTCCGAAGACAGCTCCTCCTCCTCTTCAAAGCAATCTATTCCGTACGCCGCATGCCCGTGCCCAAACGCCTTAATATGATCTTTAAGCGACCTCTTATGCTTAAAATCCGAACCACATGAACAATACCAAAGCTTGCCGCAATTCTTCTCATGAGTTCTCCAATCTCCTCTCACCGCAAAGGCCTTGCCGCACTTTCGGCACATGAAGGGCTTGATTCCGTGCTTTCTCTTGTAATGTGTTTGAAGAGTTCTAAAGTCTTTTAGCGGCTTTGCTCGGGGATGGTCGATGTTGTTCTTGCACCCAGGAGCACAGCAGTAGCATGGCAGTCTTAGCATTGCTGTTGGTTGAGTGCCACGGAGCGATTCTGGGCCCTTTCTGTATTGCGATCCATGTCCCCACATATGCATCTAATTGTTGTAGTGCAAGAAAAAAAATAGTTTGGTTAGATAACCACACATGAAATTAAGCAAAAAATTTTAGATAATGTTCTTGAGGAATGTCAAGAAGCATTTAAGTGTTTAATCATTTTGTCTTAAACAAAAGGAAGAAAATTAGAAGGAAAGGAAAGAACTTATGTGTTATCACAAAATTAAATTATTAGGGTTTTAAGACGGCAATCAAAGACATTTATGATTGAATGTTGTTTAATAAGGGAGTGAATGAAAGGTTGGACAATATTTTGGTTTAAAAAACATGAATATATATGCTTTAGGACTAAATCAAAAGTGAAAATCTAAGGAACAATATCACGGTGATTAAAGATTAATTATGACATTTCAAATCCATAATGTTTCACACTAGGAAAAAATTATGGCAAGAGAGAAAAAGTAGTACTGATTTCTTTTTCCAGGGAGGTGAAGCCATCAATGATTAGAATTATATATTCCTCTACAAAAGCATCTCCCTCTGAACCTTTTGTTTTTTTTTTGTTTTTGTTTTTGTTTTGTTTTTTTGACTGCCAAAGTTTTTTTCAAAACAGTTCTTGTGAAGGGTTAATTATATGAAGAAAATGTTGATCTGCAACTCTGGAAGAAAACTCATGAGGGAGAGAGAGAGAGAGAGAGAGAGAGAGAGAGAGTTCATTAATGAGGGGAACAAACCATATGCTACACTTCATGGTGAATGGGGTCAGGACTAGTGCAGAAAAGATTTATAATGAAAAGTTTTTTTTCAGTCTTTCTTTTGCTATGAAAACCATTTACACAAGACTGAAGAAGACTGAGAAGAGCAGCAGCAGGAGCAGTTGTTCTCTCAAAAGAAACTGAGAATTAAAATCTTTTGTGCAGAGAAGAGAGCATAAATTATCGCAACTGACAAACTCTCTCTAAAAGTACCTAAAAAGCACAAGGAAACAACATATAGCCAGAAGTTCATGTGTAGTTCAATCACATAAAAAGAAGAGGCTGCTACTATTGATCATCTTCCTCATGAGTCTCACGCCCTCTCACTCTTTCACCAAACTCCCTCAAACTTCATACATAAATCAAGGGGATATATATATAACATATGGGAAACTGAAATCAAATGGATACCTGCATGTTGTTGTATCTGTTGAAAGTCTTGAAGCACACAGGGCAAGAGAACTGAGTAGGACCAATGAGGATCTGAGATGGTGTTGGGATCCAATATTGACCCTTGTTGAGCTTTCCTATTGTTGGGTAACCCAGAGGGGTACTGTTGTAATTACCACCACCATCTAATTTGCCCTCTTGGTCTTCTTCTTCATCAACCACTATAGCAGCAGCACTACTGCAAGAAACCCTAGAAATGAGATCAGCTGTATTATTAGGGTTTGGGAGCCCTATGTGTAGAGCAACTGTAACAGCTTGGTCATGATCATCTTCATTATTATTAACATTATGATGACCATCATGGGCATCATCACGGTCATGGTCATGGTCACATGACATGGGCTCATGATGATCCTCTTGGATTTGGTTGAGGAGGGGGAGGGCTTCTTTGAGAGGAGGAGAGGGTGGCGGAGTACTTGGTTGTTGTTGATGAGTGTGAGAGTAAGGGTATTGATTGGTGTAATTGTTAGGGTTGTTGTAGAAATTGTAAGAAGGGAGAGAGGAGAGAGAAGGAGAAGGGTTTGATGAGAAAGGGTAGTAATTGAAGAAACCATTGAAGAAAGTGTTGGTGTAGGGATTTGCCATGGTTTCTTAGTAGTTTTGTGTTAGATAGTGAAGGTGATCAGGGTTGTGGAAGGAGAGGGGTTATGTTATAGGGGGGGTGGGGGGTAGCAAAAAGTGTGTGGTGGGGGTGAAGAGAGTGAGAATAATCACCTGCAGGCTGAATGAAGAGATTGAGAGCAAATTATATAGGAGGGAGATGAAGAAAAAAATTAATATAGAAAGAAAAGGGGGAAGATGGAAATATTCATTAGAGAATATGATATAATCTTGGGAATTGGAAGAACAAATCTCCCAACTTACATGTGAAAAACCATACATATGAACACAAGCACACACCAACCAACAAAGAAGGAAAAAAATAAAACACGAGAGAGAAAGTAAAACAAGCCAAGACAAAATCAGATATACTAGGGTTTGATGTTGTCTCCTTCCAAAGATGAGAGAGAAGTGGATAAAAGATAATTTATTTCAAGTTTTTGCATAATACCTCCCCCTAATTTTTATATTACACTAATTAAATATTTACGTTCTTGCTTTGCTGCAATGGAAAATGTAAGCATGTTATCATCCATAACCTCATAGCTTAAACCTCTGAAAGAATTGGTTATATATTGATATGCTATCAGAACCCCTTGTTCAGAGCCCCATGTTTAAAACAGTATCACATTTGCATTCATTTGCTTTTTCTTTACAATCAAGTAAATATGTTGTACATTCTTTTTGCGTGGCCCAAAGGCTCACCATAGATTTATCAAATGCTATGTTAGCTTGAAATATTTGAATAAAGTGGTTATTGACAACCGCCTTATAAAAACAAGTTTTCACTTTATAATGGGGCGCATGCAATTTTTGTTACAAAGTTGACATTTTCAGGGCAGCTGAATTTCCATGATGCAAAGTGAAATACAAAATTCGGATAATGCAAAAGATAAAGGATTTTAAATTGAACTGTGTTCATTGTTTAGTAGAGAAAAAAGTCATTTAAGTTGACATTTTATGATGCAATCTAATGAGTCGCCTATATGACATTGATATAGAACATTTTGGATCAAAAAAGTGAATGAGCATTTGCTTAGAAGTGAATTGTTGGAGCCATATAGTGTCACATTTTGTAGCTCTATTTTCATACATTAATATCGACTAATTGTTGGCTAGTCTCATTGTTTACATATTTACTCTTTAAAAATAATTATTGAAGAATTTTCTATAATTACTTCATTTTCATTAATTTTCTAAACTAATCATGGTGTATATGCTCTGTTTGAAGGTGTGAAACATTACCTAAATTGCCAATCAAGGTCCTACGTGATACAAATGATATTGTGATTAAGATTAGGGTGATTCATGCCTCTAATCAATCAATGTTGAGTGTTAAGTGTTAAGAAAGATTAGAAATGATCGTATTGGTCCACATATTAGTGATCATCATGATTCATGTAAAAATGATCATGTCCTTGAATTAGACAGCTTAAAACAAATTTGAGGACTCGACTATTACGTCTTAGTCATTTCCATACTATTATATAAAGGATTCTTACGAAACATCACGGATCAAAAATACTAAATCTTTAGGTCCTTTCTTTAACCCCAAACTAATGCCGTTAGATTCGATAGCAGAATACAAATGCCACATAATAGCATAGACCCCGGACTGGCTCAAAGGCTCAAATTTTGTTTTTGGATTTTGTTTATTCGTTGAGAAAGTAATTAATGTCTGTAATTTTAGGCCAAGATTGATAAATGATTGTCATGGATTATTTCACGGATATAAATCACAAGCTATTTAAAAATTGTAGGCTAAGGACATGACCTAAAAGTACCATAGATTGAGAAAAGCTTTTAAAGATGGAAGCTAAATTTTACTTTTAATTAATGAGAGAGAGCTTCAATTGAAGACATCTAGTACAATCGCATGTGATACATATAATATCACTCACATATGCTGTAACCATATCAAAAACTATCATAAGTTTTGTTAAGCATTTTTAAAGGCAAGCTCAATTATGAACGCGCTTTTAGGTAATTCAACCTTTTCTTTAATCAATTAAATTCAACTAATTTAATATACGAGCATTCCATGCACTAAGTTTGATTTAAGAGTTGGTAATTATCGAAACTGAAACCATCCTACTAATTTGATTTCCAATATAATCATTGCTGGAAAATTTTCTCAAATAAATCCCAAAAGACTAGACAAAAATAGCATGGCAATAAAACCATGGAAGCTGTTGATACAGATACAACCCTCAATTTGATAGGCATATATGTGTCGGCACGTACATCTATACAACCATTTTGATACTCTTGTTAGTATTATTGTAGTGGTCCTGCCTGCAATCAATCTAAGATAGATTGTAAAAAAGAGACAAGTGTACGATCATGACGCATATATATATATATATATGATCATGATGGTCGACAGATCCTTTATGTTGTTGTCATGATGCATATATCCGACATGTTGGGAGGGAGAGTCGATCCACGGAACAATGCTCGCGACAAAACCCAAATCACGTAAAAATACAATCACGCAATTAAACGACGAAATATAAATTAAAATACAGGAATAAGAAAACAATCAATCACAAACAAGATAGATTTGTTAACGAGGTTCACCCACCGTATGGCTAGTCCCCGGCAGAGCGGAATCTGCAAACGTCTACTATACTTGAATCAAGTTTACAAGCAAGAACAACCCTAGGAGATTTCTCTCAAATCTCTCTATACAAATCTCTCTTGGCCTTTGCCTCTTGTGATGATACTTGTGATGGATACAAGTTATGAATACAAAATGCCTCTCATAAGATGTGCTTTTATAGCACCCAGGACAATGTCACTATCTAACAAAGTCACCACCTATCATTGTCATCACCTAACAATATCATGGATGTCAAAAGTAGCACCTAACAAAGTCACCACCTATCATTGTCATCACCTAACAATGTCATGGATGTCAAAAGTAGCACCTACCAAAGTCACCACCTATCATTGTCATCACCTAACAATGTCATGAATGTCAAAAGGTGGCACCTAACCATAGACTTTAATTTGCATCAATTTTCAACAAACTCCACCTTGATGCAAATTCATCACAATCTCGACATTGTCCCACTTGGAGTAATTTTTTGGCTTGATTCTCAGCACTAGTAAACTTCACACGATTCCGCTGCTGCTCTCTCCTCATTAAATTTTCATGGAGAGATTCACCAATCTGCAACAGAGATTCAGCTTATCTCTGTCTACTATTTTGGTGAACATATCCGCCGGATTCTTTTCTCCCGCGATCTTCTGTAGTGTTAACTCACCATCTTCTAACGCCATGCGTATGAAGTGGTACCGCACCTTGATATGCTTCGTCCGAGAATGATATGCTGCATTCTTTGCCAAATGTATTGCACTTTGGCTGTCGCTCCACAAGGTATTGAAGTCTTGCTTCTTACTCAACTCTTCGAGTAACCCTTGTAACCATATCATCTCTTTGCTGGCTTCCGTGATTGCCACGTACTCAGCCTCCGTAGTTGACAATGCTATTACTTTTTGCAGTTGAGTTATCCAACTTACCGCTGTTCCCCCAACTGTAAATACGTATCCCGTTGTGCTCTTCCCACTATCTCGATCACCCGAGTAGTCCGCATCAACGTAACCTTGCACCGTTAGAGAGTCGCCCCCGAAACATAAGCAGTGACTAGACGTACCCTTAAGATACCTCAAAATCCACTTCACCGCATTCCAATGCTCCTTCCCCGGGTTTTGCATATACCGGCTCACAACTCCCACTGCATGTGCAATATCTGGTCTCGTACTCACCATTGCATACATTAAACTCCCCACCGCAGAAGCATAAGGCACGCTTGCCATCTCGTCTTTCTGCTCTTGAGTTGTAGGGCAAAACTCCTTCATGAGTTTGAAATGTTTTGCTAAAGGCATACTCACCGGTTTTGACTTGTCCATGTTGAACCGCTTCAAAACCTTCTCGATATAGTCGCTTTGCGATAACCACAGCTTCCGCTGCTTCCTATCTCGAACGATTTTCATGCCCAAAATTTGTTTGGCCGCTCCCAAATCTTTCATGGAAAACTTTTCAGCCATCATCTTCTTCAGACTTTGAATTTTCTCGAAATTTGGACCCGCTACCAACATATCATCTACATAGAGTGATAAAATGATATAGTCTCCATCCTCAAAAGTCTGAATATAGACACAGTGATCTGACTCACCACGCACAAATCCCGTCTCTAGCATGAACTGATCGAATTTGAGATACCACTGCTTTGGAGCTTGCTTAAGGCCGTACAAGCTCTTTCGCAGTTTACACACCATAGTTTCTTTTCCCTTCACCTCGTATCCCGGTGGCTGCATCATATAGATCTCCTCCACCAAATCTCCATGAAGGAACGCAGTCTTCACATCAAGCTGCTCTAAGTGCAGATCCTCCACCGCCACAATACTAAGGATCACCCGAATTGATGTCATTTTCACCACAGGGGAAAATATTTCTTGATAGTCAATTCCTTGCTTCTGTGCATATCCCTTGACTACCAAGCGAGCCTTGTACCGCTTCACACCATCGGCCTCATCTTTTATCCGGTACACCCATCTATTCAGCAACACTTTTCGACCCTTGGGTAGCTTCACTAGGTCCCACGTGCGGTTCTTCTTCAAAGAATCCATCTCCTCGTCCATAGCTCGCTCCCACTGCTTACTAGCACCGTCTTGCGTCGCCTCTTCAAGGGATTCAGGCTCCCCCGAATCCGTGTACAAAATGAAGTCGGTCACAAGTCTTTCAGGTAGTCTCCTTTCTCTCGTAGATCTCCTCAAAACCGGTACCTCTGGTTGTCGAACATGGTGGTCATCATGTTCTTGCACCTGATCCTGCACTGCAGCTTCCTCCATGTTTTGATCCCCACTTGAAGACACCTGATTGTTCTTTTGAGTTCCGTCTAACTCCACGAACTCAGATACAACACCATCTTTGGCTTGCTTTTCTTCTCTATATAAGTGTTGCTCATCAAAGACAACGTTCCGGCTTCGTATTACTTTCTTACTTGTGTAATCCCACAGCCGATATCCGAACTCGTCTCCACCATACCCGATGAAAGCACACTTCTTAGATTTGGAGTCAAGCTTACTCCTTTCAGCCTTATCAATCAAAGAATACGCGATACAGCCAAATACTTTAAGGTGCGAATAATTGACCGGTTTACCCGACCAAATTTCTTCTGGAATGCCTCCATCAAGCGCACTCGCCGGGCTTCTGTTGATCAGATATACAGCAACATCGACCGCTGCTGCCCATAAGAATTTTGGCAGATTCGCATCCAAGGTCATGCTTCGCACTCGCTCTAGGATCGTTCTGTTCATCCTTTCAGCGATGCCATTCTGCTGTGGCGTCCCAGGTACCGTCTTCAACCAACGAATACCTTTTTGCGAGCAAAACTCCTCGAACTCTTGGGTGCAGTATTCCCCGCCATTATCGGACTTTAGGCATTTAACCTTCATCCCCGTTTGGTTCTGCACCTGCGCAATCCAGTGTTTGAAGATGCCAAACACATCGGACTTTTTCTTCATCGTGTACACCCATGTCTTCCGACTTGTATCATCGATGAACGTCACGAAGTACCGATTTCCGCCATAAGACTCCACCGAGGCCGGACCCCACACGTCCGTATGCACCATCTCTAGTTTCTTGGTCTTTTTCGCTACGCCTCCAATTTGAAAACTGAGAGCGTTTTGCTTCCCACAAACGCAGCTCTCGCAAAACCCCAGCTCCACTTTTTTCAGCCCCGAAAGAACTCCCTTAGCTTGAAGAATTTTCATGTTCTTCTCGCTGAGGTGCCCCAATCTTTTATGCCACAACGAAGTCTCCGAATCTTTCTCCGAACTGGCCGTCAATGCAGCCGAGCCTCCGCTGCTCCCATTGAATGAGTACAACGAACCGCTCAGCTTGTCTCTTGCGACCACCAACGATCCTTTGGAAATCTTCCATTGAGAATTCCCAAACGTTGTAATAAACCCTTCGTTGTCTAGCTGACTTGTGGAAATCAAGCTTTTCTTCAAATCAGGAATATGACGAGCATTCTTCAATTTGATTTGACCACCTCCTGACGGTTGCAAGATGATCGTCCCTTTTCCAACGATCTTACACGATTGACCGTTTCCCACCGTCACATGTCCAAGATCGCCCTGAACATACTCGCTAAAGTGGTGTCTGCCCGAAGTGCAATGAAAAGAAGCCCCTGAATCTAGGAACCAAGTATCCGCCTTTGTGTTCTCGTTCGCCGATAGACAAAGACCCCGTTCCCCTTGTTCTTGTATAGACACCACATTCGCTTCCTTTTCATCCGTCTTCTCATCTGAGCCTTTCTTCGGAAGCCTGCATTCACTTCTTCTGTGGCCATTCTTTCCGCAATTCCAACAGGCGCCTTGGATTTTTCCTTGAGATTTACCTCGGCTTTTAGACTTGCCCTTTTTCCACTTCCCCCGTTTCTACTGTTCTGCCACGATTCTCCACCGAAAGTGCAGAAGTTCCAGAACTCCCACTCACGGACTTTCTTCGCATCTCATCGTTTAATATGCAGCTTACCGCATCATTAAACGTGAGAATTCCCGAGATAGAGTTGTTAACCGCCATTACTAGGTTCTCCCAACTCTCTGGCAACGAACATAGGAACAGTAGGGCTCGAATCTCGTCTTCAAAGATGATTGAAACGGATTCAAGTTGGCTTGTCACGCTGTTGAATTCGTTTAGGTGCTCTATCACCGAACCATTCTCCACCATCTTCATGTTGAAAAGCTTCTTCATCAAAAATATTTTATTTGATGTCGATGGCTTCTCATACAACTTCGCTAACGTCGTCATTAGCGCCTTAGTTGTTTTCTCCTTTGAGATATTAAAGGCCAACTGCGGAGTCAACGACAATCTGATCGTCGCTAAGGCTTTCCTATCCAAAAGGTTCCACTCCTCATCGGTCATCTTCTCGGGCTTTTCTCCTAGCAACGGAAGATATAGATCCTTTTGGTATAGACAGTCTTCTAACTGCATGCGCCACCAACCGAAATTGTGACCATTGAATTTCTCGATTCTTATCTTATCCTCTGCCATCTTTCGTCTGTATCGCAGCAAACTCGACTTCCTCCTAGATCTGAACCAACGCCTTCAAAACTATAATCTAAGAAAGTGGGGAAGAGGACACAAGCGTCGTTACCCACCGTTACCTAGATTATAGAATCGAAGAACCCTAGGTTCTCTTAACCTCTCTCTGATAGCAGTTGTTGGGAGGGAGAGTCGATCCACGGAACAATGCTCGCGACAAAACCCAAATCACGTAAAAATACAATCACGCAATTAAACGACGAAATATAAATTAAAGTACAGGAATAAGAAAACAATCAATCACAAACAAGATAGATTTGTTAACGAGGTTCACCCACCGTATGACTAGTCTCCGGCAGAGCGGAATCTGCAAACGTCTACCATACTTGAATCAAGTTTACAAGCAAGAACAACCCTAGGAGATTTCTCTCAAATCTCTCTATACAAATCTCTCTTGGCCTTGGTAAACAAATCTCTCTCTATACAAATCTGCAAACGTCTACTATATCATGACGCATATATATATATATGATCATGATGGTCGACAGATCCTTTATGTTGTTGTCATGATGCATATATCCGACAATCAAACCAGAGGACCGATGTGCGGATTTAGAGCTAGAACCTATATTTCAACAATCATCTTTGGTCTCAATACACCAAGATTTTATTTTTCCTTTGGCAAAAAAGGTTTTTTTCACTCTGGAAAAATTTTCAATACGAATTGTAGAGAGGGAGGGAGAGAAATAGAGCCGGCATTTGCTTTGGTGAGGGCGCTCATGTCGGCACAAAACGGCCTTTGTATATATTTTTGTGGTGTGTTGCATGTTTTATATATATATATATATATATATTTGATAATTATTTCTTTTCGTTAAGCAATTTGTCATTTGGTGGGGGCGGGTTGATCACTTCCAAATATGAGAAGTTGAGAATACGGTGCACTGTTCACACTCGACACTGACAATTTATACATCTCATGCAGAGCACGCGTTTATAAACATGCATACATACATTTACTGGTTGCAGGAAAAATTAAAGATGTTGTCAGATACCAACCCAGATAATTTTGCAAACAAAAAGTTGATTCAAATTCATTTTTTTTCTTTCAGATGAGCTAGCGGTGTTCCAGTTCGAGACCTTTTGTTTGTCAAGAGACTGCACCGCTAGGTACCATGCATGCCACATTAGCCAGAAAGTTGAAGAAATTTTTTTAAGCCGGTATTCATGTATATGAACGAGGCCTACTTTGGAATAAATTAAATTGGAGCACTATGTTTTTCTTTTTCATTCTACTTTTTTTTTCGAGATTTTTTATTATGAGCCGTAGGGTTTATATCTTATGGTTGTATTTGTGTTAAAAATAACAATAATATGTCCAGTTTGCACAGATAAAAACCATAAGATATGAATTCAATCACTAATTGTTTGTCTCGATGCTCAATTGCTATGTCTTGTAATTAATTTTACTTTATTTCAATTTATTTTATTTAGTAGAACGCTCTTATCCTGTTGCTTACTTTAAAAAATAAAATAAAAAACACTTTACAAACTGTCAACGGTCCATTCTCTAATGTATGAAAGCTTTTAGCTAGATTCATTTGTCGAGTGAAGAGTATATATAACATATTCACAATGCAAAGAAAACTACTAAATCATCCGAACTAGCACAGAATGAACAGGGCCTACTGACACCAATTCCCTAATCCTATCCATAATGATGCAGCGCTTGCAACCATCAAATCAAACTTAAAACACAAACCAAATCTCAACTTGAAGCCAGCACAACCTCTCAAAAAAAATTTTAAAAAAAATGGCACTGCTCAGCACTCGAGCAGTAGCAACATTCAATGCTATTAACACTTGTATAGTTGCAGTGGGATGCAGAAGCTAAAAAATCTTGCAATTTGTAGGGATCCAATTCAACCGACACACAAGGTTCAAGGTATATATTGGCACTCCCAATAGTTTGAACATTCAATAAGAATAGTATAAGTGAGTGAGAGAGTGAGAAACAATTAAGTTTGAGTGGGGCATTACATCCTCAAATGTTTGAACATAGCAGAGATATTGCATTGAAGAGAGAGAGGGATATGAGACTGTTCATTGTGTCAAATTGGTTGGTGGTAGAGGACAAAGTTAGGGTTTTAGATAGAGGTAGGGGGTAGGAAATGGGATGCATGAGGCGAGAAATGGATGAGTTTTGGAGTTTGGAGATGAAAAGTACAAATGAGAGGTAAATGCACTTGCCTGCTAGCTAGCTAGGATGGATGTATACAGGTTTGGAGGAGACAACATGTGTTTTAACAAGGATGGTAGCTTCCTTTTTTTTCATATAAGAGTCCCTGTCATCCCATTTGTTCATGTTAGAGAGATTCATCATGATTACCCAAAAAACGGAAAAATCAAATTATCATGTGTACCACAAACGTCAAAGGGTTTAGTACCTCGTGTCTTGTTACAAGTGTTTGGGAGCGAAATAATGCAATATCTTTTTCTACTCATCTAGATTCTATGCTAAACATAAGGAAAACAGGTAGATCCATATCTTCTCGATATTTGTAATACGGGACAAATATTCTACCATTTTATCTACTCAATAGATAAAAGGATGAGTTGTATTTAGTAGCATACATACATGATGATCCGCACATACATGATGATCCGCTCTGCTTGTGTTTCGAATAGATTTTTTTTTAAAAAACGATACACAAATTAACAAAAAATTTATTTTTGGAATAAAAAATAAAGAACATATCTCCATGACTTGTATGGTCTTGTGACAATTTGGAAGAAGGGGGAAGATAGGTTGGCAAAGGATGCCTATATACTTTCCTTTTTCCCTTGGGATGGGCACATGAAGGGTTGGGGAATAATTGGTGCACCTAAGGCCTTTGCTTTTTGTAATTGGGATCACCATCTCACATCATGTGGTGGATCTTTTGGGGTTGAATTACCAAAATTCAAACCATGCCAATGTGTTTCTTGAATGCTTTTGCACTCTTGAGAGTGACCTAATGTAATGAAAGGTTGGCATCCTTCAAACACTGTTTTCAAATTGAAAGGCCAGCTGAATGATTGGAGTCACTGGACAATTTAACTCACCCTCCACTTGGATGCAACAAGAATTAGAAATGCAACAAGAATAAGAAATGTACTAACATTAAATTTATCGATGGGAAACAGATATTTCTCTTGTTAAATAAACGGAGGAGGTCATGCAATAAATATCTGGAGCGATACTCAAATTGACGATATATTTTTCTAGATCTCAGGCAAATGCTGTTAAAAGGTGCCAACATAAAGGGCATGTTCCTACATGTCCTGAGAGTGGTAGTTCTCATTCAATCCTTTTATCGTTTCTTTTTCTTCTTGGTCTTTTATCAGTCTACTAGTGACCACATGAATAATTAGTCCTTGCAGGCTTTTCTTCATTTCTTATTAGTCGATGCCAATTCCAATAATTATGTCATCAATTTCCTTTCGCAAGTTTGATTAAGGGGTTGATTTCAACCAAAAAACAAAAGCCTCATAGCAAATGACATGAGCTATGAGATTCTTACCCGATAAAAAGGCGACTGGATCTAACATGTTGCAGGATGTAGAATGAAAATGGCAGAACTATAAAAGAGCCATGATTGATGAAAATTACCTGTTAGAGTTTGAGGATATGAAGCCTGCATCACAGAGAACCATTAACTGCATATACTCATAAAAACATCCAATCTGTTTCATATCCATATTTGTACAACATGGGACATGGCGATGGCCTACTGATATTAAACGACGAACGTGGCCATTATCGCCTTAATTCGACATGTCTCATCAACAACTACGAATATCATTTGACTGGTTATTAATGAGCATATCCACCGTCAGCCAATAGTTACAGTTTGACAAACATGTTACATGTTGGGAGATTTTTTTGATTTTTTTAAAGGTTATGTACTAAATTATGCATGATATGTTCTCTAGAGTCTTGAGAAAATTATTTATGACAAACCAAAACAAACTCTTTCCCTTGACATTACAAAGCCATGTCTCCTACATCTAAAATCAATACATAGCCAAAAGAATGACGAGAACTGCATGTTTTGGGCACTGCATGGTTCTTCAACCCAAACTATATCTTATGCAATAACATAGTACAAACTGGAAAAGTTAACACAAGTCATTCTTGTATAATCAGTAATGGTTCTATGTTTTAATCTTCTTCTTCTTCCAATTAGTAACATATGAATTTGGTTCCAAAGCCATGTCCTCTCATATAACATCGTCATAAATGGCTTAAAGATTGCCCAGGCTAGTATTTTTCTGCAGCATTCTACAGAGTTTTAAGAATCGGTGCTTTAAATATGTTAAAAGACATGATCAAACTTTGTTTCGACACAAATTTACATGCACACAGGAATAAAAATCCCTAAAACAGCTTATGAACGTCTCTTCTAGGGATGGCGGAGTATCACATAAGCACCACGCATCAAAGAAAAACCTAACTAGCAGTTCCAAAACTTAAAACAAAACTGCTTACATGTCATGATGAGGGATTGCACTAAATATAGCAGGACCACATTAGCTCCATAACTGAAAGAGACTTGAGCAACTATAGGTTCGCAAAGAGGATAAGCGCAATTGGCAACTCACTATCTTGTTGGAACATAAAACATTTATTCCTTTGAGCGACAACTAAAAAGATGCTTTGAAAGAGACTATTCATACTTTAATTCTGAATATAATTCCAGATATCAAAATTGATTTCATCAATTAATTTTGATCTCTCATAAAATCAAGGAACCAAAATTCTAAGACCAGATTGAAAATGGGTGAGAAGCCAAAGAAGCAGACTATATACCTCTAATGGTTGCGATTAACTAACATAGAGCATTCATGACTAGCAAATTTCTCCATCTCTGTATTTTTCTAAGGGCTCTATAACAAAATTGAAGCAATGAGTTGATCAATTAGACTGTATGAGTGCTTAGGGTCATCCCATCATAATGTGGTCTGCATTTATACAGTCTTTTATTTCTCAAGGGTAAGGAAATAGAATATTCATATACATCTAGTGTCATTTCTCTGTCTTTCAGCAAGCATGAACCTAGAAAATAGGAGCACAAATTCTTAGTTTTACCCAAATAGTATCAACTGTCGACAAATACAGCATGAAGCTGGAACCATGGGCTCTACTGTGTAAAACCCACTAGCAATTAGTAAAGATGACCCCACTCTTTAACAGCTAATAATATCAGGTATTCTGAACCAATCGTGTTAATGCAGCTAAGTAACCTCTATAACCCTCAGAACACATAAAGTAGCATAAATTTCACCTACGCAAACAACATCAAACTGGTGTAAAGATATTGATTCATAAAACATTGAATAACTAGGAGTAGATAGTATGTTCTATTAACTGAGTGGTAACCTCCTTGTTACATTAATCAAACGGCAGTAGCACAATCTGCATTGAAAATTAGCGGTGGTGGTTGCTAAGATAAAGTTGACTTCAGATATGGCTTTTCTTATCAGTGCTATATGAATGATCTTAAAAATCACGCCTCCCAGGCATGTCCTTGTAACTTTGACCATTACATGCAAAAAGACTCGTAAAACACATTGTACCTCCGGAGCGTGCTTACCAAATTCTGCAACCAATAGAGTTCATGCGTAACTACACCTACTAACACACAGAAGTATACAAGGGGACCCTGCTCACGCATAATTACACCTTCACGCTTTTCTTTGTTAATGGAGCCCTGCAAACACGCACGCGCCATATCAGGCAAACACTACCAATACCGAGTCCTTGAGTTTCCCCCCTTTATGTGATGTCTGACCCTTTCCTAGCACATGTAAATATAACCCATTCTTCCTATTTGCATTTCTTGCCAACAAGATTAACACTTAAATGTGCTGCATAATATTTTCATTCCCAAAATTTACTTTTTGTTAACTCATTATAATGGGCTAGCCCGCGAAGGCAAACAGAATGAAAAGCCAAAATAAATTACGATTTCATCCAATATGATGGTGTATTGCTAGACAATCTTTCAACAACTTCATTCATTGTGTAGGGACAGCCTCCCCGGGTCTTAAGATGGGCAATAAAAGTAAAGAAAAATGGAGGATAAAAGAGAGTCGGTTCTTAATAAGCTATTTTCACTTAACCTGGCTCCAGGCCTTCTTGCAGGGAATACTAGAAGCCAGCTATACAAAACGTCGATAATTATCAAATTCTAGGCTCTGAATTGAACCATTCGTCTCAAACACTCATTGAATTTTGAATAGATAAACACAGATAATTAGGCAAAGAATGACAGGCTACAGTATAACCATCACGATCCTGCTCATTCTGTGCTGTATGCTGAATTTAGTGCAGGAAAGAATAAAAAAAATATGATCCTTTTTTGACCGGGCCCTGTCGCAGAAGAATTAGAAAGGGAAAACTGAGACATCTTTATACTTGACTAATGCTTAAAATCACATCTGGGCTTTCATCGGATATATAGGGCTCAGAATGTTTCAACATTTAGCTCTTTTAGATAGCAATATAAACCAAAAATAAAGCATCTTTACATCTGGCTTCTAGATGAAAATAGGCTCAGAATATTTTTCAGTAGTCTGGTCATTTAGATAGTAATCTATGTTAAATATGCTCCAGGTTTAAGGCAAAACTGAGGCATCTTTACAGTTAGCAAAATGCTTACCATCCATCTGGGCCTCTAATTATGGAAACCGGTTCAGAATCTTCCAAATAGATTTTGCTACGTTTCTAGGGAACTGCCAGCAGGACCAGTCCTTTTTCCAAAGCCTCAGGCATCTTTCAGTCAAAAAAGATCTTCCTAAATTCTGGAGAGAAAAGCTCATTAGAAGATTCCGGGCACGCGTGCACGAGAGAGAGAGAGAGAGAGACTCTTTAATATTGAGTTTCACAGGACAAAACGAAAGCCTCAATTGCGAAGACCCACCCCCTAGTGAAACCTTCTTGCATGCCTACCATTCAAAGTATATTCAAGCCGAAGAGGGCCTAAGGGAGAGTCTATGCGTATACCTAAGCCATATCCATAACCAGTGCCTGGCTTCCCCCGAGCTCCAGCAGGATCACCTGATACCATATACAAGATTAAATTAACACTCATCACTTTCTAATAGCAAACCTAGAAACATTAACTGCCAACAAAATCACAACACTATGGAAAATGTAACAAGGTTATAGAAGAAAAAATGACACACATATCTAGGAGTTAATGAAAATTTCAATTCATGCTGGGACTCGAGTATTTTAAAACTAATAATTGGATAAACATGACTTGAAAAGAACTTCACATAATTTATTGTAACGGGAAATGCCTATGATGTGCCATTTGCTGCTTGTAGATGAAAATTTACGGAGTCCTCTTGTCAATGAGTCACTCGCGAAATAGAGAAAAGAAGGGGCCGGTATGAGAGTGAGATTGACTGGCAATGAAAATGTGAGAGATCATTAATGCTACACTGAATCCATTGAAAGTATAAACCCATTCAAGTGAATGATGGGGAGGGGGATGCCAACAGTAAAAGTTGCATGCCATGAAACAGATTTAATTATATCGGATAAATGCCAGACTAGCAAAAGTGCATATAGAAAACGACAGTAAAGATGCATCCAGAAAAAATATCAAGGTAAAGACAAATCAGAAAAGCTAAAAGGGGGCAAGTGGAGAGTGACAAAATGTTAGGCAAAGAATGAAATTAAAATTAGAGATGAAAGGATCTGCAATATAAACTGAAGTTTAAAGGATCTCCCATTCAGAAGAGACTTAATAAGAAGAAGAGACAGCAGGGGTAGGCTTACGATCACTTGAGTGGAGGTGGTGTTTTTACATTATAGTACAGTTGTTCAATTTTCTTGGTAGCAAACAAAGAGAACTTTACGATATCACAAGACTGAATTTACTCTCCCCCCCCCCACCGGCATGTGTCTGTGCGCGCGTGCGCAAGACTGGATTTACTCTCTCTCTCTCTCTCTCTCTCTCTCTCTCTCTCTCTCTCTCTCTCTCTCTGTGTGTGTGTGTGTGTGTGTGTGTGTGTGTGTGTGTTTTGCCAAAGGAGAGGGCAAGAAGCATAAAAGTCTCTGCATAGTAGGCAATTTTACGAAAAGACTCGGCGATACACACCAACAGGAAAGGGTCTGGTATGGAACTGAATAATGCATAGATAATATATTAAACATTATTAATTTATTGTTGAGTTGTTGCAGGAACTTGCACGAGCATAATTTCAGCACATGTGATGCAGCTGCATGCACATGCAGACCCATGCGCATTACCGCATATCAAGGTTGCATGGACATGGATACAGGGACACGAATATGACACGATGCGATACGGCGATGCAACGCAGCAAAATCCCAAAGTATAGGATATGGAGACACAACCATATATAATTCATAAAGATAAATAAGATACAAACTATCATGACAACATTAAAGAAGGAAAATTAACAAATCTAACATGTTATACACTAATAACATACTAAAAATATGTTTATATGCATATAGCATGCATAGAACACATATCATACATATAGGGCATATATACAACAAGTCCGATACGGGTCGTGCCAGTGTCTTGCAAGTGTCGGTGTCCTATACATGCCGGAGACGGATACGGTAACCGGTTGGATCCATGCAACCTAGGCGCAGATTATGAGTGCATACACCCATCTTTTGATCAAAGGTGATGCAATTGAAACATAGCTAAAGCGATTACATAAGCAAAGAACGAGAAACGACGGTTTCAATTTCATAGGCTGAATGCGCTGAAAGCATGCTCAGAAATGTGTAACAAGTGAAGCTTTTTAATTCATAATGTGTCTGCATGCATGTTGTAACCAGTGTTTAGGATTGAATTAGAAAGCTAATCACAATTGAGTTGCCATTTTCTGGGGCATTCTTCAGATGTGTTTCTCGATAGCTGACAACAAATTAATAGGAAAATGCTTACACTGATGCATATACCGAAAATAATACGTCACCATGACCCATATATGTCAGGCAGGTGAACTTTGAGTGTGGGAAAGCAAACATTCCTATCCAGTATAAGCCCTCCCTTGTGCTATTTCTATCTCTATCCCTAGTAGCCTTTCACACTTTTAAGAAAGAAAAATAGTTGAAAATATATCAATGTATGGATCATACCAGGTACCGTGGGGCCTGAGCCAAAATCACTTCCATAATCAGCAAATAGCACGCCTTCTAGTGGACCAAACTGCAGAATGAATATGAAAGGGAATTAAAATTAACATAAGAAATAAGCAGTTAAAATGGTCTTTCTGCTAATCAAACATAATTATAACCTGTTTAGTGTTTAACAGCAAAATGTATTCCACGTATAACGATTTATAACAAGGTTTCCAGTAACAGGAGCCACCGATAACTTCTCCTAGTGTCCCTTATTTTGTTAGAATAATGGGAGTTCAACATCAAAGGATTAAATTAGACAAAATGTGCATTGCCTTCTTAGGTAATCAAAATATACGTAATGTCGATCATAGCCAAGTGTTTAATCAAAATATATGTCATGTTTGACCATAAACAAGTGTTCGATCTAAATAAATATCACTGTCGAACATTTTTATTTTCATTGTTTGATTGTCTGACAGTTCCACATGGTGCTTAGATAAAGTTTGAGGCAACAGAATTTGTGTATTTGATCAAGAGGAGATCGGTATCAAGTGTCAAGTATTATAGGGAAAATGCAAATCCAATTCCTAAAGGGATAAGACAACATGAGAATATTCAACAGCCACCTGGTGACAAGTCACTAGTATTCAAACAATCAGCATGTTACAGGCCACTGCAATTTTTTGCAGTAAAAACTAGAACCTGCCTAAATTTGAGATGATTTCAGGGACTTGAAGCAAGATGAATTGTCATAGCTTCACAGCAAGGTGTAAATTCTAAAGCATGCAAATCAACATGTTCCCCTTATCCTACCAAAGACAAAACTATACAAAGGAAATCACTTGTGTTCCCCAAGTTTTACAGAATTTATCAAGCTGTACGAGCTGTATTTAAAAAAGGCATAAATTATAAAATCAATTCAATAAGCTCCATGGCAGAAGTCAAAATTTTGCGAAGAACAAGCAATCGTGTTAAGAATGGAAAAGTCGGTTTCCTCCTAACTACAATGTGGCATCTAACATTTCCGCTTATTGTCAATAGCCCTGATTATAATATATTTACATTTAGATAGATATTCACTGCATTTTCGAAATTATACCCAATCAAAATATAGGAAGAGAGAAAGTACTTTAAGAGGTGAGATATATAACAAAAACACATGTTAAAACATTACCAATACAAAAGATAGTTATCCACTACCAACAGCATAGGACCGGCCAGAACCCACTGCGCCTTCTTCGTAGCCTCTAACACTGTTGGTCCCACCAATTGCAAACGCTTCATGAGGAAAACTTCCCGCCACATGACCACCAGATAAGCTACATGAAACAAATGCAAGAAGACAAAATGTGAATGCGAGCGAGAAGGAAAAAACAGTATAGGCAATTAGGCACCAATCGAGAAGGAAAAGCCCAATTAATTAGATATATGAAATCATAAAAATGACACCACACGACTGGTTTCGAAACCGAAAGAAGAATGATTCAAGCAGTTTGCATACAGAGGTACATCATTATAATTTGCTGAGATATAACGAATAGCACAAAAACCAACTGATACCAAGTGCATTCAAAAGTGGGAATATGACGTGGAAGTAGGTCTTTAACTCATTATCAGTTGAATCAATACTTGAAATCTTACAGAAAATAAGGGCACTAAGTTTCACCTAACACTAAAAAAATTGTGATGCTAATAATTCCGCTTATACTTCATTCACTAGTTCGTTAGGAAAAAATATATTAATGTACTTAAATTAGAGATCAGTTGGAAATTGTGCTCTAAGACTAACACTAACATGCAACATAAATGATAATAATCTACTCTACTGTCTGTAGACTCTCTACAGCCTCTAAACATCAGGATACCATGTGCATCCTTCTTGCATCAAGATAATAGGTCAGGATGCATTACCTCACAAGCAGCCGAGCAGGACCTATTTCTACACCTTATTGGACACGACCAGTCACTCTATTGAAACAGAGCCACTCAGGAAGAACAGGAAGTCCTTGCTCCATGTTAAAGGCAAACTGCAGCATAGTTATTGATCCATAATTATAATAAAACCAATGGATCATGTACTATTTTAATCATGAACATACACAATAAGAAATAAATAACTTACCACTGGGGACCCATGATCACCCGAACCTGTATAGACAATTTCGAGTTTTGCAATAAGCGTGTCATCATAAATATTGCCACTGTAAGAGTACCCCAAAAATATGAACTTTATTAGAGAAGCAGATTAAGCAGCAGAAGAATAATGAATAAAATCATATATAAGCAATCTCTCACAAGGAAGGATTTCAAGAAGGAAAAGACAACCAACCTTGTAGTTAATGGGCTGTTATAGAAATCTCTGATTATGGGAGATCCACTATCATCGTGAGCACCAGCATGCTAAGAAGATTACTGAATAAAATTTAAACATATCACAGAATGCAGCAAAGACAGGAAATATCAAAAGAAAATGTGCGATGCTGTAAGCATTAAGCTTTCGTCCCCAAAGTAGAAGGAATTCGGTACCTGAAATATGAGCCCAGCTGTTCCACTCCATTTGGGCTTGAAAGGTCGACTGAATTCAAGACCAACTGAGACTCGCCCAATTGTTACACCACCATGCGGATTTCCATGGACAAGTGTTCCTGGACACCTTGAATTCTAATGAAAGAACAAAATGAGAAGGAAATAACAAACTTTATACAGCGTGGCTGACATATCAAAAATTACATTAAATTCTTCCAATGAAGAGTCTTTTTCTACCTGAAACGTAATTGATCTTGATGTCCTCTTATTGTCTCCTTCAATCCATGGGTCTGTATAATTTAGTCGGAATATGGAATCAATTTGCCCTCTTTCTGGAGAAATGTTGAGTTTTTGGTTCCTCCCAAAAAGATTTCTATGAGAATATGCAAAGCTGCAAGGGCATGAAAACAAGATTTAAGCATCGAATAACTGTTCGGTGGATCCAACAAACTCTAAACATTTACACAAAACCATAAGTTTCGGGAAATATCCGTTGTATATGAGCCTGCGAATCAAAAATGATTTCCATGATAATTCTTTAATCCCCCTCCTCCCCTTCTGGATATATCCCCAGCCTAGGAGAATTTGGAGTATGTCGCCTAGCCATTTTTTTAGAAATGTGGCAAGCCCAAATCTTGCCCAGCATTTTGTAAGCCAAGAATTCGTCAATCGTCACTAATACGAGAGGGTTGAGGCCAAATTCGAGTTAGGGTGACCTTTTAGTAACATGACCTCCTAAGGTCTCCTTGCATTTTCATTATTTCTGTTACAGTCCTATCTATCAGTGAAAAAACAACCAAGGAATGCAGGTGAAACTGAATGCAGCAAAGTATAAAATCAGACTATAGGATGTGGAGTAAGTTTTAATATTCTCTGCAGCGCACATCTTTCTTTCCCATCAAAATGTACAGCCATTACCCGAACATTGACCCCATAAGTTCTGGGGTCAAGCTACAGGGTGGTAAAACTATGATGAAGAGGGGCTCAGAAATCAAAATGTAATCTAGTAAGCAAACTTGCAGAGAAAAAATTATCTTAAATTATCTTGCCTGTTATAATTAGATTCATGCAGTCAAAGAGAATGAAGATGAATATATAATCACATGAAGATATACAATGCTTTAAACACTAATTGTTTCTCATAAGTCAAAAGTCGGATTGGCAAGATCAAAAGAAGAGAATCCGTATACGCCATTAAAAAACCATCTTATAAAACAATCAGATTTTAGTGCGCACAAAAAAGAGAAAGAAAAGGATGTTTTTGCTGACCTTCCAATGAGCCCGGAGAGAGGACCACTGGTTATCCTGCACATGTTACACCAAATAATTAACACACCATAAGACTGTCTATATTTGATTTGTCAATGATTTAGCTTATCATCACTTACCCACTTGAAATACCACCCCCAGCAGAAAAACCACCACTAGGACGTTCAACAAGATTTATTACATGATCCACCTTACCAGAATCTGTGGAGGCTCCAGAAGAATCCAAATATCAAAAGCATTAGAGAGCAAAATAATATAGCACAGCAGCCAGTTATAGATCTGTTTTGTAAATAGAGAAATAATATTGTGATTTTCCAGTATCTATAAAATTCACATGCAAAATTGAGTTGATGTTGCATGCTAATCTCATACTCACAGCTTTTAGGCCTGACAAATGCTTGTTGCAATGAAACACTTGCATCACTCATAAGACATATTGCATGGAGAGAGATTAAAAAAACATAGAACCAAATACAAGACCACACAGAGTAACACATGAACACCTTTGCAGTGTAACCAATATACATACATTAATATTTTTATCCATTGTTAACATTAGTGAATGTTACATTCCAACAAAACATAGCGACTATCACAATCGTTTTCAAATTATTAAAAAAGGAGACCAATAAAAGAAACCTGCTGGTAACAGAAAATAGTGGGAAAAGATGTAGTTACAAAGGAAGGGTAAGAGGATGAGATAATGAAATTCACCTCCAGCAGGTTGGGGAATAATTGTCACGTCCTCCATGATTCACATTGTTAAAATGGTTTCCACGTCTCTTTTTCCTTGTAGCAAACTGTAAACCTACACTTAATTTTTGGTTTGGAATATCATTAATCTGGATAAGATGCTCAAAAAAGTACCAGACTAACAACATTATTGACTACAAAATTGTTTAAATGCACTTGCTGCTGGGACGTATGCATTATCGACTGCAACTATGTTCTAATAAAAAAAAGTCAGTTTTAACTTTGTAACAGCTATTCCCTTGCATGGTAGTTAACATAGTTGTGCAGTATCACTTGATTCGCTTCTCTTACAACATATAAAAATAGCAAATGAATAATATTTACAAAAATATTTACCCAAAAGGGCCAAAACACTTTGGTTCTCATGAATGGTTTTTGGGTTTTCAAATATCACCCCCTTGCCTATTTATATATACCACCCACAATATATATAAATCTATATTACTCCTCCGATTCATGTCTGCTAACTTAGTTCCATATAGTAAGATTTTGACTAGGGTCAAGTAAATTATACTAGGGTGTAGTATAAAATAAGAGAGCATCCTTAAATAGGTTTTCCCTCTTCTTCTCCTAGTAAATATGCCAGAGCGAAAGTCAACTTGTCAAGGGCTTGTAGCCAAGGGAATATTATGCGAAGACAGAAACATGGTCTTGCTTATGATGTGTGCTTATTCATTTGAAGAAAAGCTCAGCGCACACAAGGCATTTTCGAAGACCAGCCAGTTTGCAGTTTTACAAGAGACTTGTTTCGCCCATTTTGTTGAGATGATGCAAAAAGTTTTACATGAACAACTAGAGGTTCAATAGTATTATAAATTTCCATATTTCACATTAATTTTGAAAATGAAAGAATTCCCATTGTCTCATAAAGTTAGATGTCAAAATAATTCTCCCTTTCATCTTTCCAAAGCATATGGTACTTTCGCGAACAAATAAAGGCTCCACCTAAAAAACCCTAAAATTATACCCCTAACTAAAACCTTTTCAGCTTTACTAGAAAACTCATCAAGTCAAGGTCATAGCCTTGGTTAAAAATACCCACATAGTTTCTAAAAAACCGGCCTAGGCGGCCGTTTAGACGTCGTGCTAGGCGGAATCAGCCTTAAAACCATACATTGGGGCTAGGCATCAGAAACAAGCCCAGATTTTCAAGGGATCGTCCTGTCTAGGTGGAATTAAGTGGTTTCTAGACATCTTGCACATCATTATTTTATTAATTTGATGGTTGATAATATAATCCAAATAATCTTACCTATATAAATTTCTTACAAGGTTACATATATCACTATAATCTGTAGTACTATTTTTTATATTCTTTGAACGTTTAATATAAGAATTACTGAATTAGTAATGCCTTTCTTTACATCTTTTCCTATATATCACGTATATTTACTTCGGGGGGAAAGGGATACTCACTAGTCGGCTCCTAGGTACTAAGCAATACCCCTGCTACCCAGTACCATCTAGTGCTTCTAAAAACCGTGAATACCCATGGATCCTGCAGTAAAGGATTGTTTAAAACTTTGACTGGCAGATTTCCAGCATTCAAAAGAAATCTGAGGTGCATGACTTTGCAACATGTTGAGGTGCTTTTTCAACACATGAAAAGATAACCAGTAGAGGGAAAACAAAAAAGTAAGTAAAAGCATTATTGTGATCAGTTATTTAAGTGAGAGAAGAGTTAAATGTATATAATGTAGCTTAAAGCCAAGAGAATGGAAACATGATGCTAGGTATTCAACCTGCCCCTTCTTCGTTGTGAGCTGTCTAAGTATAGTCTCTGGTCTGGTCTTCCCAACAGTTGGTTCCCCACTGAACAAAAGAAAAATGAAATATAACGTAGCCAGCAAGTATAAGATTGAAAAGATCATATATACCATGAGATATTATAATTGACATCAAGATATAGTTCTTACATTTTTCTATCAAGAAAGTGTAATGTTATGTTATTAACTTCAGCTTCAGAGACTTGTAGCCTAAGGATCCCCCCAGAAAGGAGATCAATATCTGAAACCTGAAAAGATAGAAACAGGAATATCATACCATGTATGCAATTCAAAACAACTAGATCAGTAGTAATTGACAAGAAAAGAAACAATATGGATTCAGAAGCCACTATTAAGAGGTGTTAAAGCACTAGCTGACTAACCAAACCAAATTGCCCATGGTCTGTACACCAACCATTAATAGAGTTGATCACCTCATCCAAATGCTGTACATTGACTATTTTTCCTGCAAGACTTGACAACAAAAAACTAAATTCACTAACAACCTTATATGAACATCGAGTTTAATATTTAAACGTATTGAGTAAAATAATAAGGTTCGGTTACATAAAACAAGTATAATATTCATTCTTTTTAGGCTTAAGTCCAAAAAACTATGCGTTGGCTCAGTTATCACAAACTATCAAATTCTTTCAAAATTACGAGAAACTACCAGGGCCAACGGTCAAAACCGGTCAACCCTAACAGTGTTAGGTGTGTATGTCAAATGACCATTTTACCTTTTTAAATAATTAAATCTTAATTATTTTATTAATTATTTTTAAATAATTGGTGGGGATGAAGGAGATAGTCGACGGCGGCAGGGGGTTTAGGGGAAGGAGGCGGCGGGGGCTGAGGGGAGGAGGGCGTCGGGGGAGGAAGGGGCAGGGTGGAGAGGGAGGGGAATCGAGAGGAGGGGTTCGAGGGGAGGATGGGATGGATGAGGAGAGGGTCGAGCAGAGGAGGGTGGCGGAGGGGAGGAGTTGCGGCACTGGCGGCTAAGGTTAGGGTTCGGGGGAGGAAAAAGAAAGGAGTATTTTTTAAATTTTTAAAGATTTTTTATTATGTGGCAACTTTGGTGACTTGGCGGTGAGGTGGCACTAGCAATGCTAACGGGCACCTTTGGATATGGTAGTTTTTCATAATTTTGAAAGTTTTTGTGGTAGTTTCTTGTATGCTTCACAAGACAATGGTAGTTTGTGGTAAATGGGCCAAAATATTTGGTATTTTTTTTTTTTGAATTAAGCGTTCTTTTTTAAATTGGTTTGTCCAAGTGACACCAATTCTCTATTTTCATCTCAAAGAGAAATAATGAACAATAGGAACGAAGAGGAAGCATAAGATACTTAATTTAAAGATGTAAGAAATGACATGAATGGGATAGTGTAAATTAAGATATAGGACCTCTATAACCGAATGCTAATCTCAAATTATATAGGTTTGCTGATTTAATTTATTTCCAAATTAAAGTTTTAATTTATTTCCAAATTAAACACCCCATGGCTTTTAATGCGTATTAATTTTGTTGTAATGGTGGTGGTTCGAGAGGGGTGTTACTAACCGGTTAAATGGTTTGTATAACGGAGAAGTTGGGTAAATGATGTAGCTTAAATAGCATGTCTCGAGGAACTACATCAACAAAAAAGATGGTCATTCATTAATGAAACCGACCATATCCATCTCGGAATGCGTCCTCTAAAAACTTTTCTGGAAGAACACTTACTCATTCACATACCAGTCCTTGAAACTCTTGATTAGGTTCCACCTGATACCATCACAAGCCACTTTCAGAACTTAGTGCGCATCTCGATTTGAACTCGTAGTAATTATACGAGGTGATTAAAAAACAATATACTATCATAACACATCGTAAAAATTCAGTTTGCAAGAACAACAGGAAACTAGAGTGGAAATAAATAATTATACGGGTGATGATGTGAGTTAGTAGTAGATAAACCTTACAAGAGTTATATTATAACTTACATAGTAATTTATATGTGTGTAAAATTTAAACCGAAGCAGAGCCGAAGCAATTGTCATCCCTAATTAGGATCCACCAACTTTTTTCAACCAATTCCTGTAAATTCCTAACTATTACCATCCTGAAAGAAATTGGATATCCCGTAAGGGATAGCATTTTAATGACAAAAATGGTAATGGGGTTTCAGCCCATGTCTCCAAAACAAACTCTCCATTTCAAATGTTTCTTTGGTATTAGGATGTTGCGGTAATCGGTCGCCCATGCCATTCCAGTTCCCACCAAACAAACATGCCTTGTTACAAATCACATATTCAAACATATTGAAATAACAGTAGTTGATAAATGAGAATTATATAATATCCTTGTATCATATACGAACTTATTGAAATATTAGATACAATGTGAACCATGCATATCCCTGCACGCTAGGATTAATCTAATCAAATATAAGAATCGTCTTTTGGTGGAACTCCATATGTGTCGGTGGAAAGATCGGTATGAAGCGCATCACGATCGGTATAATTTGCAATGGAATGACAAGGCCAACAAACTGTTGTGAAATATACAATGATCCTCGAAGGAATCACTAAACCACAAAGCGATCACGGCGAAAACTAAATCAAGATTGCGTGCTTCGAGATCGAATGAAAAGATCTAACCAACGACTACCAAACCGCAACAACAATATGAAAACACACACCAAACAACGATACACAAGATTTATCCAAGTTAGGCACAACTGGCGCTTACTCTTGCATACGTGACGAGAAACTTCCACTATGAGAAAGAATAACATGAGATGCACTGACTAGTTGCTACTCACAAACCTAATACATGAAACACCAAAACCCCTGACAAAACCCCCTTTCTCCTCTCTCAAAACTCTCGGCTGTCCCTTTTTGGTGGATACAGTTTTTGGCAACCAAAAGTCCAAAGACTAGATTGCTATAAATAGTCTAGAGAAACTTGGAAAAGGGGTAAACCAATAGGATTCGGATTAGCAAAGAAACCCAACCCAAAATCAACCCCGCAAGCCGCCATGCATTCGCCTCCACGCACCCCGCTCACACATCTCGAGCTCCCGCAAAAGGACAAATTTATTCCCACCACGTGCAGCGCCCGTGCTGCACTTGAGCTCTCGTGATCATGAGCTCGAACTTGAGCTCTCTTGGGAGCTTCCAATTGGACATCTAGGCGATTTTGAATCAAAATCAACACGAACTTCTCACATAATCAATTTATACACGTCTTTTCCGGATATTTCATACAATATATTATTTTCAACCAAAAATCGGGTGCTAGATAAAAGTTGAGTTTGAGAAAATTTGAGAATGTCCTAAATAAAATGTATACTGTAGAAATGACTAATGGAAAGGGATGGGCACATAAAGCGAACTTGAATGTGAAACTTTCACCATGAGATGAGACCAGATAAACGGCATCGAATGAACCAAATAGAAAACCGGAGAGGAAATGGGCCCAAAAAAATGAACATCGTGTGATAAAACTTTTTTTGGGTGACATACCTATTAGTTCATAGCCGAGATAATTAAACAAAAACACAAATTGTTCACTTAAAACCAAATAGAGAAAAAACCATAATAAAGGTCCTCTACCTAGCCACTTTCCCCTTACCATGAAGTGTATAAATTTTAAAGCACAAACAACATTGAATTTAAACGATGCATTACTTAATAAATGGAAAGCATAGACACACAATGAAACCTTTTGTATTTTTTCAACATTCTAGATATTATCGTAATAGTATAGCAATAAGTACCTTGCTAAGCCACCCAAATGTAGGACTAGTGATTTTTGGATTACGTTTTCTGCAATTATCACACTTTTTGCTAGAATTTTTTGTAATCGTCGATAGAACATTAACAGCCTCCCAATACTGTAGTGACATCCATGTTTTTTGTCTTGCAGACCTGTAATCCACCTGCGTATCACTCTTTATTTTGATATCATCGTCTATATTATCTTCTGAGAAACACATGTCACCCAATGGAGCGGTTTCGTCATTCTTAGCTGCAAGAACATCACCCTTTGCTATGTGTTTTAGCATGGAAATGTAGTGTCGCATCTGCAAGCAGAACATCCATTGACAATCTATTGTTGTGTGACTCATGCCGTACAAGTAAAGAAAAACGACAACTGAGTCAAATTACCTTTTCTTCCTTCAACCGAAACTTATGGCAAAAGAAGCAAGTGAGCTCAGAAGTTTTTTAAGATTGGCAAATAACAGCGGATTGTAGAGAGTCTTTTCAAGTTCAATACGGCCACAATGACCAGGACAGTGAAGGGCAAGCTGGCTGCAGGTTTTGCAACTGTGTAAAATAGATCGATAGCAGCTCAGAAATAATCAATCTTTATGATTTTCTCATCCGATTTTCCATGTAAATAAAATAAATATCAAAAAATTGAGTGTTAACATAATTTGCCTTGGGCGAGATATTATGTCTCTGGTGGTTGCCAACAAGCTCTAAGCGGTGGGAGATCAATTGTTCACACCATTTAACAGCTCCCCTGACACTGAAGGTAACTCGTATTTTTTCCCCATAGACGTCAACACACGTCAGAGGCGTATTTCCAAATGAAATGCTCCAATAAGATGTGCACCGAAAACCTTGGTGGACGCAAATGTGCTGCAAACTAGAGTTTGCAACGCACTAGCTCGACTTCAAAACCACTTGCCTTAGAGTTATAAAAAATGAAAACTTTTTAATTCTACAAAGTTGATTTTAAGTTCGACTCAACCCCAAAACCAGCGGCAAACACAGTGAAGATACGATTCTGAGATGAGTTTAGAAAAATGGATCTTTTACTTCCTAAAGCTTTCTGCTTTACCCAAAAGCATAAACTACTGAATGATGGGTCAACAATTATCTTACAGAAATCTAACCTTTTATAAAGAACAAGCATTACTCACGAATCGGTGTCTTTGACTGGACCCAAAGCAGGATCTAGGAGTCCATCAGGAACTGGCATGCCCTTACATCAAGGACCTCGGCGCCGATGATCTTCTTCACGCTTAGCTTTCTTATGTCATCGCCTGTGTAGTAACTGAACCTGCTCGAATCCACGATATTCGATGGTGCCTGCGTTAGGAACTGCAATCGTCGAGATTAGAGACAGCAATCGAATTGAATTCATTTGGAATTTTTATTTTTTTTTTGGTGGGGGGGGGGGAGGGGGGGGTTTGGGGGAGGGGGGGAAGATATCACCATGGCTTCGTTATCACGCCGCCGACGATGAAGGGTTTGGTTAGGGTTTTATAAATCCGCCGGCGATTCCTCGGCCGTTAGGGTTTAGCCTTATCCGCGACTATTGATGCCAAAACATGGGTGTAAGAATCAATTGCAAAACCAATCCCTTAATTTTGATCGAACATAAGCAATGATGAGTGTCAACTTACAGTGGCAGCATAAAATATAAAGTGATAAAAAGATTTGTTTGCATTTTAGTTTAAATCGCTTGGACTTTTTATTGATTATTCAAGAAATATCTTAAATACTTTAAATACTCTTAGTTTTGTTAAGGAAATATGGATTTTTTAAAAATGTTTAAACAAGCTCACTTATTCGAAATTTTAAAAATAAAAAGTATTATGAAAAAACTTTAACGCTTATATTATTTTAACTCCTTAAAAAAATCTACTCGGATCTTTGTTCATGATGTCAAATATACAAAAGTGTATCGCACATGCTAAATGGTAGTTATTATTAAAGTCGGTTTATAGGGTTGGATCTTTCAATAGAGGGGAATTTTATATATAAGACCCCGAAATATTTTGTTGTTCGTTGAAAATCTCGAAACTTTTAACCCGAGCTCTGTTTGCAAACGGGTGTAAGTTTAGATAACCGAAGTTTCATTAGAAGATTTGAGTGCTCGGTCTCCCGACAATGCCTTGTCTGACCCTCGTCATGAAGTTTAGAGAGCCCGGTTGTCTAAAATCCAAAGTTGAAATAACCGGAATTTACTAAACTATAACCCAACCAAAATTTTTTAAACTAAAAAAAAAATGGGAACACAATATTCGGTCTCTAAAAGAAATTCGTGGAATTTACAGAACTCCAAAGCCAAACATCATACCAAGGTTATAATTTAAACTGTTTATTAGAGTTTGCATGCCACTCTTAAAAATAAACTCTAATTATGATGAACACGTGTTCAAATCGAAACATGTTTGTGTCTTTTTCTCGTCTGATTTATCCATATGATTGTTAAAAAATAATGGGAATTCTTTCAATGATTTTCGTCAAGGTAAGGAAGATTTTTAAAGGCTTTTAATAAAGATCTTTTCAAGTTTAAAAGTTTTGATATGGCCTTTTAGAAGGTTTTGCTTTTTAAACATTTATTAACCAAAAGTACGAGATTTTCTTGCGGCCAGCCGATATGGCAATCAAATCCTTGAATTCAATTTCAAGAGTCACTCCCCTTTAGCATCAATCCTTAAAAAGAGGAAGAAGAAAATTGAGCAGCGGATGGTCAAATCAAGTTGGCTATTTTGTAAAACCCATCCATGTGTGTTACGGACGTACAGATCAAATCAACCGTTTTTTTGCAAAAAACATCATGCATGACACGGATCGGCAGGAGCATGTGAGGGAAAATAAGAAGGGCATAAATCTAGATACATCCGTCTTAATTACAAAGATCAAGAAAAAAAAGATGTGTTTAAAAGAAACTAGAGGTGGGAAAAATAAGAGGCTGGTTTCTATTAAATCACAATATGACGGTATTTTACGACAGTCCATGATAGTTTCATACGATTTAAAAGGTTTAAGGTGGCTAGTTGTAAAAGGCTTGCAAGTTCATTGTAGGTTTTTATAATTTACCCTGAAAGTAAAAGCAAGGCAATATTTTCCCCCTGAAACGAGCGACAATACAACCTTGGCAATTAAGGAGGTTGGGAAATTTCTTCATCTCAATATACTTTCCATATTCACCGTCGATGGATTGGTTTAGAAGAACAGCGAGAATAAAAAAGCACGGTGAGTAGGGATGTTATCCTTCTTTACGGCAAAGCGAAGAGCTCATCATCGCAAAAGAAGCAGCTATCTACATACGACACACATTCATCACAAACACATGCTTGCCAGCGCTGCTTGATGCGAAATAAAGTTTAAACAGCCGCGTTTCATCATTGAAATCGCCGCCGCCGCAATATTTTGAAACGGTCAACCTAAACTCGGTCCCGAGGATTTGTCCTACATACACAACGTGGCAGGAACGAAGAAGCAGTTACGGGCTTATGCTTATTAAGACACTCTGGTTATGTACGTGCATGTTTGTTTTTCTTATAGACATGCATAGCATGCAATTTCTTCCGCACGTATAAGCTAAACAAACGATAGCCGGGCACATTTCGTTGTTAAAACTGTACGTAGCCTAAGCCGCTTGACATTACGGATTCAATCACTTTTGAATCCGAACAAAGACCTTTCTTACAGATCAATACTGTATAACCAGGTTTTACCGACAAGCAGACCGGAAGGGCGAGGATCCAAAATGCTTGCGTTGGAACAGCAGCGCAATCCAGGTCTGAGCCCATGAAATGCAACTGATCCATGCTTCTGAATCTAATCAGCCATTTACCAGCACAAGTAAATATTTAGATGAATACCGAGATCAACTCTTCCGGAACTGTATCTATCAAGCGCGGTGGATTCGGTATGGCCTGGGCCTGTGCACACACTTGATTTCCCATTGGTCGTAACGGGTGTTTGATGTTCTGATAGCTGCATCCAATCAAGCTCATCATCTCGGCACTACTTTTCATGTTCCTTGCACCACATCTCCAACCCCAAACGTGATCGCATCGCCTGTCTCAATTCTGACCGTTCAAAATCTCAACCAAACAATCTCCACCGTCCGATCAATAAATCCTTCACCGGCCCATACCATCATCACGAATATGTCCAAAATCACACGCCGACGGCCACGATGACATCAAGAGTCGTGCTGCTCATCAATGGAAACCGATAAACAATTAAACCCACAACACATCCGCTACGCATAAAATCCTGGAACGCATCGAAGCATCAGCCGCTGAAATTTAAATCGAACGGTTGAGATATGATACGCATATAATATGTATGCGGGCGCGGAACATGAAATTAGCGGTGGGGCTGGCGAGTGGGAATAAAACGCCCTAGATTTCCACTGACCTCGGCCTCTCATTCGCTCCTCGAGAGTCACCGCGCCTCTCCATTTTCAAGGTACGATTTTTTCTTTTTCTATTTGAAGACATTTTTTGTTAATTCCTCATCGTTTGATCTTCGACCATCGCTTAATCGCTCAATCTATCTACGTTTGATCGATCTCTTTGGATGGTTTTTGCGCCAATCTGTGAGTTTTTTTGGCTAGATCTGCAGCAGAGAGGGATCGAATCTGAGATCTGTTGATTTTACGTGTATTTGTTTGATAGATCTGTTGCCTGTTACTCAAATCATGACTTTTGATCATGTGGTGTTTATGTTGTTGATCTGGATCTTGGATCCGTGCTTTGATCTGTTTATTGATGATTCTGCATGCTGAACATCTAAATTTTTTTACTATCGTTTGAGAGTACGATCATAAACTTAACGGTGACGACACTTTTAGATATGTTACTGATATGGTATCTGTATGAGGCCTAGTTTGATTCTTATGTCCTTCAAGTATGCACGGCCTAATGTTCATTGGATTCAAGCAGCTGTTAGATTGTTCAATGGCCTATCTTGTAAATTTGATCATTTTTATTATTGCAAGTCTCGTCACAAACATTTTATGTGCTCCTTAATGAGATGTTTATAAAACCTTGGAGTATGTGTTGTTTAGATAGCATGCTTAGATATTTTGCTTCATTTAAGGTGTTACGGGTAGTGATAAAAATTGTAATAGGGTAGGTATAATCATAGATAGACGGTTGCGTGAGAATAAAGTTGAGATTAGGAAAAAAGGTAATAGAATTTTACTGGTTAAGCTTATTCTAGGTGGAGAGATCCTCAATGTTATTAGTGCTTATGCACCACAGATAGGTCTTGATGACGCTAGTAAGCGTCTATTCTGGGAGGATTTAAACGAGATGGCGCAAAGCATACCTAATGGAGAGAAGTTATTTATTGGTGGTGATCTTAATGGACATGTAGGCACTAGTCGTAGTGAGTTTGATACTATCCATGGAGGTTTTGGTTTTGGACAAAGGAATGAAGTAAGTGACTCGATTTTAGATTTTGCCTTATCTTATGACTTGATCTTAGCAAACACCTGGTTTAGGAAAAGGGAGTCCCACCTTATCACTTTTAGAGTGGAACAAGTGCTAGTCAAATAGACTTTTTTCTGACGAGAAGAATAGATAGAGCTTTTTGTATCGACTGTAAGGTAGTGCCAGGTGAGAGTGTAACCACTCAACGTATACTTTTAGTTCTAGATTTTCGATTTAGAAGAGGACCAAGGAAGATTAGATGTAAGGTAGAGCCTATAATTAAATGGTGGCGATTGAAAGAAGGTAACCAAAAGGCTTTTATAGATCGTGTAGTCCAAGAAGCGGATTGGCAGTCGGAAGATGATTCAGACAGAACATGGAACAAAATGGCTATTTGTATCAAGAAGGTAGCTAGAGATCTACTTGGTGAGTCGAGAGGTGGTGCTTCACCATCTAAGAACACATCATGGTGAAATGAAGAAGTAAAGGCTGTTATTAAAATTAAAAGGGATTCTTATAAAAATTTGAAGAAAAGTAGAGATGTAGAGAGATTTGAGAAGTATAAAATGGTTAAAAAGGAAGTTAAGAAAGCTGTTCGGGAAGCTAAATCTAAGGTTTACCAGGAGGTGTACGAGAAATTAGACACTAAAGAGGCTGAAAATGATATATACCGGATTGCTCGGATGCGGGAAAGGAAGACTAGAGACTTATGTGCGGTGAAGTGTGTCAAAAATGAAAATCAGAAGGTTTTAGTTCGAGATGAGGATATCAAGGAAAGATGGAGAGATTATTTTTACAAATTGTTCAATGAGAGCTTTACTAATAATTTGGATGGACTTATCATTCAATCTCAAGATATAAACCGTGATTTCATACGTAAAATAAGACTACCTGAGGTTAAAAAAGCTTTGAACAGAATGAGTTTAAGAAAAGTGGTTGGTCCTGACGGGATTTCTATCGAGATTTGGAGATGCTTAGGAGAAATAAGCATTAAATGGCTGACAGATCTGTTTAATAAGATTTGGCAGACAAAATAGATGCTAAATGAATGGAGAAAAAGTATCCTTATATCTATCTACAAGAACAAGGGTGACATTCAAAGTTGCTCAAACTACCGTGGAATAAAACTTATGTGTCACACCATGAAACTTTGGAAGAGAGTGACTGAACACAGGCTAAGAAAGGATATTAAGATAACAGAGAACCAGTTTGGGTTCATGCCTGAACGATCGACGACAGAGACTATTCATTTGCTTCGTCAATTTGTTGAGCGTTTTCGAGAGAGGAGAAGAGATTTATATATGATATTTATTGATTTAAAAAAAAGCGTACGACAAGATACCTAGAGAGGTATTATGGGGGACAATGATGAAGAAGGGGGTCCCCGTCAAGTATATTGACATAATCAAGGATATGCACGATGGAGTAGTGGCAAACGCCAGAACTTGCGGCGGCTTAATAAGTGATTTTCCGATTACAATTGGTTTACATCACGGATCTGCATTAAGTCCATTTCTGTTTACCATCGTGATGGATGAACTTACTAGAACTATCCAAGATGAGATACCTTGGTGTATGCTATTCGCTGATGATATTGTTCTAGTAAATGAGACGAAAGCAGGGGTTAATGCCAAATTGGAATTATGGAGGCAAACATTGGTATCTCGGGGATTCAGATTGAGCAGGTTCAAGACAGCATATATGCATTGCAAATTTAGTAACCAGAGAAGTCAAACCCATATTAGTATTACATTGGAAGGGCAAGAGATATCACCGAGCGACCAGTTTAGATATCTAGGTCCCATCATCCAAAAGAATGGGAAGATCGATAGTGATGTTAATCAAAGGATCCAAGCTGGTTGGTTGAAATGGAGGAGTGCAATAGGGATTTTGTGTGATTGTAACTTTCCGTTAAAATTGAAAGGGAAGTTTTATCGGAACGCTATTCGGCCTATCTTATTATATGGTACAGAATGCTGGGCTCCTAAGAAGCATCATACACAGAAGATGTACATAGCGGAGATGCGCATGCTTCGTTGGATGTGTGGTAACACTAGAAAAGATAAGGTGCGAAATGAGGATATTCGTGCATGCAAAAGTTGGTGTAGCAGCCGTGGAGGAGAAGATGCGGGAAAATCGATTAATATGGTTTGGTCATGTGCGACGCAGACCTATGAAAGTACCGGTTCGACGAATAGATACTCTCGATATGGGCAATGGTAAAAGGGCAAAAGGTAGAACGAAAAAGACATGGATGGAGGTGATGCGAAACAATATGATTGCCAAAGGACTCAATGAAAGTATATTTTTCGATAGGAGTGAGTGGAGGCGGAGGATTCATGTGCTGGACCCGGCGTGATTCTCATGTTGGTTCATGTAGCCTACCCCATATGCTTGGGATAAAAGGCTCAGTAGTTGTTGTTGTTGTAAGGTGTTACAAAATCATTTATATACCAATAGAATCCCCACCGTGCCTCACTATTTGTCAGCAGTCTGTCCATAACTCGTTCTCGTGCCAGGTTGGATCAAGTTTAAAGCGGAACGGTTAGGCTGGTCTTGTCCTGAACTAGTTGAATCAGCATGAACAAGAGCTAGATTTTTTTCTTTAAAATATTCGTAGATAATTAACTTGCGATTTTTTCTCATCTTGAAACTTAGCAACAAGCTAATCTGAACCAAATATGGCTCCGCACATATTCTTTTTGTATTTTTTAACACCGATAGGCTGAATTCAGATTCTGATCCTGCCTGGATTGCCAGGGGGTTAGTATAAACCCAACTACCATTAAAAAGAAAATCCCAATGTGAGCACACCCCATATTTACGCTGGGTTCAGTCGAGCACTTGAGTTGGGCAAACACTACTCGATTGGCAATCTTTCCTATCCATTATCTTCAGTTATTAAATTCATTATCTGTGTTGCCTTTCGACATCAAGTGTTGGCCCTTAATTACCTCATATTGTTGCAAATAAGTTGATACATTGATTTATGGGTGCTTTCTTAACTTTCAATAGAGTAAACCACGGTCTATAAATCTGTTACCTGTTTCTAATTAATCCACGCATCTCTTATCTATTTAGTCAAGACAATAACGAGGTCCTTATTTAAGTTTATGGCTTGCTTTATATTTTTTAATTGGTTTTTATATTTTGTACTTTTGGCACTCGTTACATACTACTCTATTTATAGATAATATATCTTCGATATCATGTTATATCAACATATAGTTTTGTTGGACTGAAATATATTGGATGGCTTCAGGTTATTCTGCAGTCTGACTCATGGCGGATCAAGCTAACTATCCCACTGTTTTCCAGAAGATGTCTGGCCAGTTCCATCTAAATTCTACTGTACCCCAAGACCTTTGCCGCCAGAATGTCTTAAGGCCAAGATTCTCAACTAGCTGCTATGTGAACGGTGGGCTGCAAATGCCTTTGACACGAGGCACTGACCTTTCTATGGTGTCATCAGTGTCACCAGTTTATGCCCATGCACCAGTGGAAAAGAGCTTCGTGATTGATTTCCTTATGGGCGGTGTCTCTGCCGCAGTCTCCAAAACTGCGGCTGCTCCTATTGAGCGTGTGAAGCTTCTGATCCAGAATCAGGATGAGATGATCAAGGCTGGTCGTCTATCTGAACCCTACAAGGGAATTGGAGATTGTTTTAAGCGAACCATTCAGGAAGAAGGATTTGGCTCTTTGTGGAGAGGAAATACTGCTAATGTCATCCGATATTTCCCTACTCAGGTGAACTCTACTATCTTAACAGTACATTTGTGTTTGGATCCGTGCATTGGTTTTGTGGTACTGTTTGGGTTATCTAGCATGCTTTATACAATCTGTCCTTTGCTTTAAAGTGGATGCTGTTGATCACTTCTGTTAATCTTATTATTGTTATATAAATTAAATTTATCATACCGTTCTTTTTCTGTGGTCTTAGAGTTGTGTTTTTAGGAACTTTAGTCTCCATAGCGATATCTAGATGCAAGCATGATTTACATGTTGTCGGTGCATATATTGCAACATCACTGCTTCTTTTGAAGGCTATAATACTATTATGAGTTATAACCGTAGTAGGTCTGTGTAATCCCTTTTTAATTGTACGCTTCCATTTTTATGTTTGTATAGTCATATATTTCTTAGTATTTTTTTGGCTAGGGTGATATCTTTAAGCACAAACAGGCATTATATATTTTGTGGTTGCAAATAATGATACTTCTCTAGGATGGAAAATCTATTTTTGATGATGGCAGTTCTAGTATTTATCATTTCTTTAAATATCTTGATAACTTTCAAAAACTTGCTCTCAATTTAAATTTCGGTTATCTTCGTCTTTATTTTACAAATTATCTCACAGTCGAGAATAGTTGCAATTTTTTCCTTTGGCATATTTTACACCAAAATGTGTTGCTTCTGTTTGGATGATTATAAAGAAAAGAACTCGAATAATAAAAAGTCGCAAATGAACATATATGAAATGGACTTTAAATACTGAACGTCCATCATTTTATTTTCTTGCTGTTTGTGTTTCTGTAAAATGTTCATATTTTAATTTTACTAATCTTTATCGAATCTGTTTTCTCTAGGCTTTGAACTTTGCCTTCAAGGATTACTTCAAGAGGCTGTTCAACTTTAAGAAAGACAGAGATGGTTACTGGAAATGGTTTGCTGGAAATCTCGGCTCTGGTGGTGCTGCTGGTGCTTCTTCCCTGCTTTTTGTTTACTCCTTGGACTATGCTCGTACCCGTTTGGCCAATGATGCCAAGGCATCTAAGAAGGGAGGAGAGAGGCAGTTCAATGGGCTCGTTGATGTATACAAGAAGACCTTGCAGTCTGATGGCCTTGCTGGACTTTATCGTGGGTTTAACATCTCGTGTGTTGGCATCATTGTGTACCGTGGGCTTTACTTTGGAATGTATGATTCCTTGAAGCCGGTTGTTCTAACTGGAAAGATGCAGGTATCTATTCTTGTTTTACATAGTTGCGAATTTTTTTTAATGCCATTCTTAGTCATATATTTACATTTAACTGTAACCGGTTGTTTGGGTTGGAATGTTTATATCTGGTTTTTATAAAAATGTAAGAAGACCTGTCGGAACCATTGCATCATTATGGCAATTGCTATATCATTGTATGCCATGACATATGAATAGACCAGACAATACCTACAGCTTAGGTTCTCTCACTTGTGTCCTGCTGAAGTGGCATGCTAATGTTGTATAGGGATGCTAATTATTATTAGTTATTAGCTATCAGAAGTTCAATTAGATATCACATTGCAACCTTAAAATAAAGTAAGCCATGTGGCACAACCTTTAGAAGAAAGTTAGCCAAAAAGATGGTTGTATCGTTCCATGTAAAAATTTCATTTTAAAGTCGAAGTAAAATTTGAAATGTACTCATCTTTTCTAATTCATGTCATATAATCTTTTTTGTGCATTGTACATCCCAAAAAAAGTTAATATGCCTCGGCACAAAAATGTTAAAATGCCCTCAGCTGGAAATTGCATTTCCTTTTTCTTCACTTTGAAGAATTCGAAACAAGGATAATTTTTAAACTTTTGACTCTGGCTACATTAGTTTATTTCTACTGTTCCGTTTCTGCGATCATCTCTTTGATTAAACTGACAGCAATAATTTTATATCTGCCCCAATCTTGTTCATTTTGGCGAGCTCTAATTTCGCTTACTTGCTATGTTTAGTTCTTGTCCTGTCTTGTATGTCCACTCCTCTATCATAAGAACCTTTTTTCACTGCATCCATCTTATATCCGTAACATTTGCCATAGGTTATGAAAATCAGATCCCGAATAATGGTCACCCTAGTTATAGTTTCTGTCTCTGTTCTGACTTGCTTAACCTTTGTATTTAGCGCACAACCGTTTAAATTTCAGGTGTTTATATATCTTGTTTGAGTTATCTTTTCATACCACATATTCCCATGGACTGAAATTCGTTTATCCTTTTATGCTATTTACAATTACAGGACAGCTTCTTAGCTAGCTTTGCCTTGGGTTGGGTCATCACCAACGGAGCCGGGCTTGCATCGTACCCCATCGACACCGTCCGCAGACGTATGATGATGACGTCTGGCGAAGCCGTCAAGTACAAGAGTTCATTCGACGCTTTCCAACAAATCCTCAAAAACGAGGGAGCGAAGTCTCTATTCAAGGGCGCAGGCGCCAACATTCTCCGTGCCGTTGCGGGTGCCGGTGTGCTCTCTGGCTATGACAAGCTGCAGGTACTTGTCTTCGGAAAGAAGTATGGGTCTGGGGGAGCTTAATTTGATGGTGATGAAATTGATTGAAAACTTCACTTTTTTCAATTCTCAGTTTTGCGTGGATCTTTTTAGGTCGAATTTCTATTGATCCCAATAATTTTATGCTTATGGTGGGAAGTATTTTTTTCCCATGAATTTTTGTTTATGGAGGGTTGACTTCCAAAATATTGTTTTACCGTTTTGAGTAGCAGCGGTAACATTGCGGAGTATTTGTTCCTTGAGACAAATTTAATAAGCTTATTGGAAGTTTAGATGCTGCCCTTTTTAATTGTTTTACACCTATTATCATATGGCTGTATCATAATCTTTAGCGCATTACAAGTTCATTTCTGATTTCCTTTCAGAAAACTTTATTTAATCTCATCATTACCGAATATTTATCTGCTATTTGTTATGGTTATCATGTCATCATATCTCTACCTAAAACACTGTAATATGATATTGTACTTTATCTCAACTCCATCGTGACAGGCTGATTCATATCGAGATATTGTTACAGATTCATATGAAGATATTGTTCCCTTGTTGCCTTCTTTTATATTTTGAAACAAAGTTAAGATTGATAAAAACTAAAGCAAAAGAGAGGTACTCCAGCAAAAGGCCGAGCAGGATAAATTAGCATATATGCAAACCTAATCCTTGCAGCTAAGTTCACAATTAATCGATACTGGAATCATTTAAATGACCTGAGTTCTTTTTATTCTAAACTAAACAGCTGTAAGCTATATTCCTTTTCCCTGCACGACTAATTGTTCGGTGTTTATTTAAAACAAGACGATACTTCTCTGAGAGTTTATATATATCACGATGCGAAGACACCTAAAGAAAATAGGTCTTAATGCTGCTGCGGTCAAATACTGGCGGGCGGTCCCCATCACCCCATCAGCTTAATCACAGGGTGCTTAAAGCTGAAGAAAATAGATCCACACTTTAAACTTTCTATAGAATATGTAGTGTAGTTGATGTCCAAATACATCTCAAACCAAACCAACCAGGAACAGGAAACAATTAAGAGAAAAACATATTCATAAACTAAACTCGTGTAGCCATATAATAAAGAAACCAACATTACATCACACATAGACAGTCACATAGATATATAGCATTAACCTAATTTTTAAACACACTCAATGGAACTCTATAGTCCCCTTAGCCAGAACATTGTCCCCAATAGTAGAATGCATCGCCGGCACATCGTCGGCGACACTGCTCCCCTCTTGCCAAACATGGTTAAACTGCAGTCCCCCGGCACCCTTACCACCACCAATGACCCCCAGCGTCGCAAATACAATCATCTCCCCCTCCACATACTCCGCCGACACATCATGCACCAGGAAACTTAGTTTCGTTGGCTTCAATGTCGGCGTATAACTTGTCAAAGCTGTAGGATAGGCCACCATCGAGCCATTCGAGTGGCGGAAGGCGATTAGGGCTTGAGTTCCGAGCATTGAAGTTGAGTTCGGGTTGATCCCCCAGGCGATCCAACCGGTTGGGGATTGAGGGGCCTTGAAGGCCACGCAGACGGCTGAGGAGTGGGACCGGATCCAGTGCAGGGACGCACTTAAATAGGGGAGGTCGGTGCATGAGGCGAAGGTTTGGTTTGAGGAGAAGACATAGGTGGAGCAGTTTTTAGAGGTGGTGGAGGTGAAGAGGATGGACAGAGTGAGGAGAGAGAGGAGGAATTTGGAGGGAAAAGACATTTTCTTGAATTGGATGGGATGATGTTGTATGATGTGGAGATAGAGGGAGAGGGGAGGGTTTTATAAGGAGCATATAGAGGGGGTTGGGATAGTTAAGAATATGGGGATTAGGTTTAGGGAGAGAGTGTACGGTGACTCGTAGATAACTTGTATATGCGGACATAGAAGAGAAGGATTTTAAGAATGCGGGTTGTTGTGCCGTCCGAAGGCTCGTGCCCGTTCTTGATGTCTTTTTGTTTTTCTACACGAAGATAACATTTCCGTGTTGCAAGACATGGGATCATCTCTTTAAATGAGTTGACCTATTGGGCTAAGATCTTCTCTAGTGATTTATTTCTCCTAACCCAACCATGTAGTTTTATATGTATATAAAAGGCCAGCGACTCGAGTTAATTACAATGGATGTTTGGATTTCATTTCATATATTTTCAAGTGAAATAAAACATTGGAGAAGATCCACATACATTCCTGACATGTAAATCACTGGATTTTCTAGTCTTAATTTTGATTCTAGATGCTTGGATACATCATTTTTCCCTCCTACATTAGAATTGTTGCTTTTCAATGCTTGATACTCAAAATAAGAAGGTTGGTATGAAATATGTTGTTGGTTATTTATAGCAGTTGATGTTAATTGTCATCACTCCAAACTTAAAATCATAATGCACAACTCTTAGACACTCTAATTTTAAAAGTTTGGTTTTCTTTTTTTCTTTCCTTTCTCTCCTAAATTTGAATCAGTACTACACTGGAAGCTTCATGTGAGGAAGCAGGGTGGGCAATTTGGTCTCACAAAGTTGAGCTACAAATCCTTTGATAATTAATGTATGAATCAATCCTTTCATTATAATATTAACCATACTTTTGCCCCCACGTTTATGTATTTTTATGTATGAGGTCAAAAATGATCGAATATGTTTATAGAGAATATTATTTTTAGCTATATTTGAAAAAAGATAAATTTATATGGTTTCATTGCGTTTGAAAAAAGATATATGATATTGTTGGTCGCCTTTTTTATTTTGATACAAATGTTATTTTCTATAGACGTATCCATACATTACATAGAGTTGTTACATCTTAACTTGTAAACAATGAGTACTTAAGTATCTTTTTTTATAATTTTTTATTTATATAATTAGCTCGTAGTTTAAAATTTCACGATTGCACAAAGCTTTTGGTATTTTTTAACATAAATAGTATATACTTTGTGACCTGTAAATAAACACCGAGAACAATCATGACAGCCATATAAACACGTAGATAAAAAATAAAAGCTCTATCTATTAGTCCATTAATTAATAAATATTTAAAATAGCTATTTGAATCATGACACTGTAGCATCAACTTCAAAGCAAAGTTTCTATAAGCAAATGCAAAGCAAAAACTGTTATTTGAAACATTTTTTATTTATATCTTTGAAAAAGGATATATAATATTATTTGTTAATTTTGTTATTTAGATACAAATATTATTCATTCTTCTTCTTATTAATTCCAAATTCCTACCAATTATTATCAGCGACAGGATCCAAGAATGGTTAAGGAAATATGAATAAATTCAAAGGCAAAAGAAGAAGGCAAAAAATCCGTGCTTTGACTACCAAAGATTCATTTGACTTGATGCTTAACGATAGTTTGGAAAATTATACTCCAGAGAAAACATATATCAAGATTTATGATAAATATTTTGATCCAAGGACATTTTAAGAGTCAAGAATTGACAACAGTGGAAAAGCTCACAAACGAGAGGTAGTTTTTTGCTAATCAACAAAACTACGGGGGTTTTCTGTAAGTTAGCCAAACAACAATACAAACCTTGAAACATTCAACATGTTATAAATTTGAGAACACCATTAATTTGCTCACTTCTCATAAATATTTCAACATCCCGAAGCATTTATAATAGTTTACCAAAGTTAGCTCCAACCATCAATCGAAGTATAACTACACTCAAGTTTACAACATACCTGTGTGAAAAGATGCATAAAAAAACATCCTCATGTTTACAAAAAAGTTTGACAGATGAAAAAAAAATAGTGGAACACACCATCACTCTAAAAGAAAAATAAATAAGATTACACATGAGGGGGGGAAAAGAATTTTGCACCAAATAACCAGAATAACTAGATCATGTTCGTGTGGGGGCCGTCTCAGAAAAGCGAAAGAAGAGACCCAGTGAGCATCGATACTACAAAAGAGAGTAAGAATGAAGCAGTTATACATGAAGGTGGGCCTGCTGAAGGCTGAGAAGCAGGCGGGGCGGATATAGTAGGCTTGAGCAAGGCCGGGGGCAGCGGTGGCTCCACCACATCGGCGGCGTCGAGGACGGGGAAAGGAGGTAGGGCCGGAGGCAATGCTTCAGGAGCCATGGCAAGTAGGAGACCGCCGGGTTGAACTGGGATCATGTAGGTTGGCATTTTGTCGCCGAGTTTTAAACAACTGCTTCCTGGGGAAAATATGTAGCAAGAATCGGTTTTATGAAAAATGAGGTAGCATTTCAGTAAGATACAATGAAGGTTCAGAATTTTCTAACTGTATGCTACAGGTCGTTTTCCCAATTGAAATTGCTTAAATGGATAAATTGAAGGGCTAAATTGCAAAAAGGTATATTTTACTAATCTGAAAAAAGCTGGCAGTTCATGGTACTTGTTTGCAACTGACCGAGTTCATGGTATATATTTTCAATTTATAAAGTTTCACCGCATTTATATGGAAAACATGGTGACAATTTTACCAGTATGTTTATTTAAGCAGGATTAGTGATGAATTAGTGTAGACTATGGAGAAAAGGAAATTAATCTCAGAGTGATATGTACTTTTGTATTGAGTCATCGTTCCAGGGTAATCGGTGATAATTCCATCTACTCCAACCCCCTGAACGAAAGAATTAATCTGAACGGTTGGATCCGAGAAGAAATCCCATGGCTGAGCCGTGTACTCGTTTATAAGAACATACACAAACACAGAAAAGCCTGCAGACTGCAAATTCTTCACGAGATTGGTTTGCGACGTGATAAATGCCTTGCTCATGGGATATATCGATCTCTTCTCAATAGCAACAAAACCTGCGAATTTTTTAATATCTGCTAACGAAGATGCATCGGCGTTACTTATGGATTCATCAACTTTGTAGACAAGCTTGTAATTGGTTTGCTGCTTGAACTTGTTAAGAACGGAACTGTTCGATGATTGAATTAGAACTTGTTGAGCAGTTTGGTTATTAAAACCGGCATCTTTTAGAGCTTTGATGACCGAGTCTGTGATACCCAATCCTAAGTTCTCTGCGAGAAAGGCCGCATGCTGCAAACACAAAAATTGATAGTTATAAGGAAATGTATAGGAACTTTGAAATCTCAATAATTCGAATGATTTTACCATCTAGAAGTTAACGTCAAGGACATGATACACCGGAAACTAATGTGTTTTCTGCAACGACAGGAACCTTCCGCAAAACAACGTAAATTTATTTAAAGTCGGAGTTGAATAATTGATTACAAAAAGACCTCTTTTTGCCGGCAAATGATTGCAGCCAGTCTTTAAAAATCCGTAGATACAGCAATATCAGCGACATTTTGATAAGGTGGACATCCATATATGGAAAAAAAAAATTGTATAAAACATATACGTGCTTGTTCTTACCTCAATGCTGATCAAGATTCCAGAAAGAGCTTTTCCTTTCGCGTAAGTCAAAAATTCTGATAGTCTCATGAAGTTCCCTGCATTTTTATATCGTGGGTTCCGCAACAATCTGTATCCTATTTCTGGGTTTGATATGGCAGCTGAAAGTGAAGAATGAAAAAATCAAAAACAAAATATCACCATAAGTTTTCTGTTCTTGAAGTAACAAGTCACTTCAATACCACCGGCGTTACATAAGTAAAAAATGTTACTATTGCAGATTATAAACATATAGAAATACTAAAAGCGTTTGTTTACTTACGTTTTATGTTCTTTTGAATCTCATCCCAAGTAAAATTGAAGGTGTAAATTCCAGGAGTGCCCTGGAGTTCAGGTATAACAGACGAACGAGTACTCAAGGGCGATGATGTAACCGTAGTAGAATCCATAAGATTGATAGAACTCATGCATATGAGAGTGCCGTCTTCTGTTATTTGAACAGGACAGTCGATGAAATCTGCACCGTCGTCAACAGCCTGCTGATAGGACAAATCCGTACAATCCGGGTAAATTCCACTAGCTCCATTGTGTGAGATAACTACCGGGTTTCCTGGAAATTTAGAAAAAGAGAGGAAATATTACATACGAAGAGATTTTAACATCTGTATATAGTTATATTAATAGTTCATGAAATGCAAGAGAAATGACAGACCTTCGACCGGAGTGCTCTTTTTTATATGAGAAAAGCAACCTGCAACAATGAGATTAAATTATAGTGAACTCTATTTTAAAGAACAGTCTCCAGATACTATGATAGCATTTCTCAGAATAAAATATGCAGGGATGTAAATTTTGATGTAGGGAAGTTGTGGGGTGATATAAAATTTAAACTTTGTAATCACTTAAATTATGTAAAGCAAAAATATTTAAGGAAAAAAGAATAACCTATGGCCTCTGATGCAGTAATAGGGAAATCGGTCAGCACGCCATCAACAGAGAAAATCCCATTATCGACGAAGTTGAGATACTCTGCAATCGGATCATAACTATAATTGTAGCTAATAGCTGCATCATTTGCAAAATCCGCAGCGAAAACTTGGAGTCCTGCCTTATGAGCATCCAAAACAACCGAAGTATGAGGTTGCAGATAAAGATCAGATGTTACCGGCCAAATGTAATTCTTGGGAACAAGGATACCCGACGCAAATGTCTTAATGAAGGTAAGGTTTTTCAACAGAGAACCGTAAGTTTGTTTTGTTGAAGGCTCGGCAATATCTTGCCCAAGAAAACGGAACACAAGCTTCGTCTTGGTACCTACTCTTGTTAATAAACTTTGAAGGAAACCCGCTTCTGGTGATGATATATAGTCCACGACGACTTTTTTCGACACGGAAAGCACGTAGTTTCTCATGCTCAGATTATGCTGTCTGTAGAATAAGTCATGCTGCATTATAAACCATAAACGGTTAGTATATTGATATTAATAAAGCTATTGCCATTTTCCACTAAACTACATTAAATTATTTTTATTATAGAAAGGTCCTGTGAAGTGCTGCTGCATTTAAAGGTAGTTTAGTGAAAAACAGAGACGGCTAACGGCAGTTTAGTGCAATTTAGCCTTAAAAATACAATATATAGAAGAAACTGCTATTTCTTAGTGACACACCTGTGTATTTAACCAGAGAGGCGATGACATGATTGTTGTTTTCACTTCTTCAACTGGAAGGATTTGAAATGTAGAATCGTATTTATCACTTCGAGATAAAGTCGACCGAACCACTGCTCCGTTCATTAGAAATTGTCAGTATATCATTAATTAGGCATCAAAACTAAAGAACACAGTCATGTAGTGTCTATAGCTTTGGTTACTAGTTCAAAGGTTTTCATATCGCTTTAGCCTTTTCAAACATAGTAAAACCAAGAAAGTTAAGTTAAAGGCCAATCGACTTTAGTAAGGGCCATGTCCTTAACTTTTCATTATGTTCTTGTTTTTAACAAGTACATGAGATAATTTATAGCATCTGCTAGATTCCAGACGCGCATTAAATAGCGGGTTAATAATCAAAAGGACAAACTTTACTAAACACCGATGACTTTTCGGAGTTTTTGGGATAACACCATTGCATTTAAAAATGCTATAAAATCCCATTAAGGCATCTTCGTTGCCAAAAGTGAAGAGCATTTTTGTCGAGAAATGCCATATTCCGTTCATTTTGAGTCTATTCAATCTATCCACAAGACATTTTAGGGTTATTCAGTTCAATTGTGGCTTGCACGAGTTAATCAAACTAAACATTTCTCATAATTTTGGTAGTTCAGAGGGTTTTAAAGAATTTGAAAGTTCAGCAATGTTATCTCAGAAACCCCCAAAAAGTGGACGGTCTTTAGTAAAGTTTAACCTAATAAAAATGCACAAAAGCGTAGGTTTCGGCCTATAAACAGGCGCTCAACCAAAGGGGCAGTGTTAGAATATAAAAATATATATTTCTCAACCCTCAACTTAACTTCGGAGTTTTGGTGCAGTGGCAGTGACTTCTAAGAGCACGTAAAAAGGAATTGCAACTTACATAAAACCTGTAATAAGGTGTTGAAGTCATAATCCACCGAAAACCACCCAGACGTAGGCACGCCATCAACATCATACTTCTTCTCCTCATTCGCATGAAATGTCTGAATATTTGTACAATTATCTAGTAACATGGTGGGCAGACAAATACCGACGCCATCTTTTGTCAATTGCACATCACACCAAGAAATCGTATCGGGCGAACTGGTTGAATATGTAAATGCATAGGCAGCCTGACTCGAGTCGGGAAATAACCCTGAAAACCCTCCCCTAGCCACAACAGCAGGTGCACCACCTGCATCAATTACAATAATTAAGATCAATATAGTCAAAATTTTACAAAATTTATTGCTAAGTTTGCTATCAATCTAAGATAATATATTACAGCCAACCGAGTTCTTCAAGCTAAAGATACACAATATGAGAACTGCACATTGTATTATGATTTACTAATTCTATCAAAGCTTAACATGATTAAAATTAAAACCAACTAATTGGTTTTAGACACAATATGGTAAATGGTGAGATGAGATAGCTATGTAGGATGCCCAAATTGATGAATCGTGATGTAAAAAGATATCAAGAGATCTAAGTGTATACAAACTTGGAAAGTTTGGTTTTTTTTTTTTTCAAGTCATGGATCAAGTATCACCAAAAAGGAATGGCCTTTAAGCCTCCTGAAAGCTACAAAGAATCAGCTCAAATTAGTCAAAAACCATTTCCAAATGTAAGAAATAGAACTTACTCCTTTTTCTCAAAATACAACTCCAAAAAAGTGACCTTTACCAATTATAGCACATACCCAAGATTCAAAAAATGTGAAATTTTAAGACAAAAAATGAAATTACCACTCAAAGTGAGCCATGGGGACTTGGGGGCCTGAGCTGAGACCACACCACGGTGGCAGAGCACCAGAAGCAAGAGGAATGCAGCAACAAAGGAGGAGACTTTGCGGCAAAATCTCCCCTCTTGCATCTTGAGCAACACAGAAAACCCCCAACAAAGTTCGAGATTTGAGAGTCGGGGTTTTTTCTTTGATTTATTGAGCTTTGAAGCTCTCTCAAGAGTTGGTGGGGGATTAATTTGAGTACAGCTAATTATTATAGCTTTGATGTGTGGACTCTGAGCTTTTGTTTATCAAGAGAAAGAAAAGGGCTCTATTTATTTAATGAGCTGTAGTTATTTCAGCAACAACGAGTCTTTATATCAAAATTTTGCTGTAGTTCGTATATGAATTCTTTTCTTTTTTTCTGTTCTGTTACATATCTCTCTGATCAGTTAGATTAACAATTAACATATCGTTCTTCATCGTCTCTATTGCCGATTCCAGCCTTTAAGTTGCAACATTGATTACAGTTTTGTTGCTTATTCCAACTGGTACAATTATAGTTCCCGTTGCACGCGTCTAAAACATTTCAATCAGTTCTCTCATCTTTTTTCCGACCGAAAGATCTGATAGCTAATTTCACATGCCAGAAATAAAACCCCAAGTCTTGAAAGTGGGACCCATTTTTGCGTCTTGAAAGTGGATGTGTTATTGGGTGTGTTGCATTTATAGTTTTTTTTTTGCCATTTATAGTTGATACCAAGCCATGTGATGGTCGGATCGCCACAGCTGGAGGCAATTTTAGTTGGGATTTTTTTTCCTTGTTTTTTTCCTCTCAATTTCACACTTTTGGGTTTTAATTTTTTATGGTGAAAATAAATAATGTTGCTTTCAGCGTGAGCTGGATGCAGCCTTTTGATTTTAGTGGAAGACGAAGAAGAACTACACTGATTTTGTTCAGAGTCGAAAGTTGATCTTTTTACTGCTTTCATCTTTTTAACCGCACAAGTTTTGATTGTAAGCTGCAGTTTGGATTTTTGTTTCAGAGATTTGTGAGAAAAAAAATTGGTTAAAGTTAGTTATTTTTGCATGTGATTAAATATAACATGTTATTGAACTTTTTTCTTGATGGTTTCCCCTGGTAGATTTTCTTGCGTTTTGTTCGATAACGAAATTAAATATATCATGGGATATAGCAAAACATTTTAGTTGGATGGTTAGGTTGATTTTACATGCCGTAAAACCCATGTACAACAAACATCATGTGAGCTCTGTAATTTTTTTTTCTTGAATCTGTAAGTGAGAAGCACCCATCATTACTTTCGGCATAATTCAATGAAAGCTGAAACATCATATTAATCACAAAACATTTGATAGATTTCAGGCCGCATAAACCAACATCACCGTGTCTGTTTTTTCTTTTCTTTAACAAAAATGCGCAAGGCTTACTTTATAATTGCCGCAAGAGGAAATTTTCTATTATAACGGCTGAGGTTTTTTCTTGTTATAACAGGCATATAAAACACTTTAAGAGCGGGGTGATATACATCCAAGATTATATAAACCAATAAAGCTAAAAAAATGATTGAGCTCATATTTATATATAAATTCATACACTTCAATAAAATAAAAAAATGATTAGCCAATATCAAAATAAAATCGCCGAAATTGACGGCACGACCTTTCAATTTCGGACATGCTAGCCATCAACAAAGAATCAAATACTGGTATGAATTATTCAGTAAAAAAAAATAAAATTAATATAAACAACAATTTAAACGCCTTGCACGATCGAAAATAACCTTAATTTTTTTCATGGGGTCCTTGTTTGGGGTCGCTTTCTTACGTGCAATTATCGCTCATAATGCAACATGGGGACCCACCACGCACATGGCCTCCGCTGCAGGCCACTGATAGGAGTGGGCCCCCACGTCGCTGTTGAGTGCAAGGAAGCTGGTGTTCGCCCACAACCGCGTAAAAGAAAAGGTGTTGATGAATTCAAAGAAAGAGATGGGCCTTTTTGATAATAATAACATACGATCGATTATTACGTGGTTTTTTGAGTGAATTGTTACGACCCTTTCAAAAGTTTATCCAAGGGTTTAATACAAACCAGTTTTCTAACGCATGATTAATTCGCTTGAGAAGAAATTAACAAGTTGGGGTTGGCTATTTTTTTCTAACTACAATTGTAATTAACTTCAAACGCAATAATGTACAGTATTCTGTATTTTCGTAATAAATAGACCGTAATTAAGGTCAGAATCCTAGTTTCTGGCTCAACCACCGAAAGGTTTTGCCACCGGTCACTACTATATATTGTGCATATTAGAGTCCGTTTATCATGGTCTCTAATGCAAAGTGAACGGTCGCTAATGAGTATTAGCGACCGTACATAAATTAGACGGCCGCAAAAGGTTTGGTCGCTGACATATTTATTACCGACCGTCTAAGAACGGCCGCTAATATATACGGCAGCTAATACTATATTATCGACCGTTCTATACGGTCTTCAATATAGTGACGCATGGACAACCAACCGATTTTTAACGGTTTAATATATTAGTATACAGTTGTTGATAAGGCGAATGTCCGCTAATATCTATTTAATCGGAAAATTTTTACTAAAAAACCAATATTCTATACAATATAATACACAAAATCACCAACAATATATTACGGCAACCATTGCGTTTCGCATACAAACCTCTGCAACAATAATGCATTGAGAAACGGGATCAGGATCAAGACATGGCAAGCTAACTTCGGATTAATCCATTTCAAAGACAGCACCATCAACGAGACGATGAACGGGATCAGGATCAAGACATGGCAAGCTAAGGCTGCTACCGGATCAGCCATCTCGATAACCGTGTCTAACTTCACATTCAGCAACATTGTGATGAACAATGTCTCGAACCCGATCTTTATCGATCAGGAGTACTGTCCGTACCATACTTGTCCTGAATCGGTACGCGCTACATTTTCTTTTCCATATCGGCAAATTCTATTTTCTACAAGAAAAAAGTCGGCGCTTACTTCGGATTAATCCATTTCAATGCGGGAGCTGTCTCCGGTAAAGATCAAGGGTATACAATTCGAAAACATAAGATGCACATCGAACTCGCCCGAGGTGATCAAGCTGACATGCAGCCAAAGGCATCCATGTGAAGGCGTCGAGATGAGAAACATAAACTTGAAATGCATAGGCGAAAACACGGCTTTCAACGAAACGGCAACTCGTGTCAAGGCCATGGGGATGCCAAGCAATGTGAAGCCTGTCTCTTGCTTCAATCAAGCTACTTAATCTTGGTTACTATATGCAACAGCAAAGGCTACAAAGATAAAGTTTGTTTACTTTATTTGTATTTGTATTTCTTAAATTAATTGATCGGCTAGCGAAATGTATGGTGTTGCTGCCATGCAGCCTAGAATTTCAACTGATTTCAAATGGGAGAGTTCGATTCATATGCACATGTCTGGTTTTTGTGATCTCAGGTTTCAAATTCACACACAAATTTATTACTCAAATTCCAAACATTATTTATATATAGCTAGTAGCCACTAGCATTCAAACTAAATTAATACTCAAACTGAAACATAACAATTTGATTAATTAGTAATAGAACCAACATCTACTCCTCACTCCTCTCCTCAGTTGCAGCCTCTTTTGGTTGCTGCTGCTTCTTTAGCCACCTCGACCGCCGCAACTTCAGCGACCACCGCTTGTTCGTCTTGAGCCGGCGCCTCGCCGGCAGTTGCAATTGTTTCAACTGGTGGCTCCTCATGGGCCACTTCAGGTGCCAATTTTTGATCCTCAGCCATCAGCTCTTCTTTCTTTTGTTTGGTTGTGTTATCTGCAGGTTCTACACAATTGTTAGCTTCAATTATTACTTCCTGTTTTGATTCTGGTTGCTCCTGATGAAATGCTTTTGTTGCTGATTGAACCAACAATTAAGATCATGCATGTATATATGACTCAAATTTGATCATAATTGATGAACTAAAGATAATCAAATGCAAGCCATTTATTAGAAAAATGATTTGAACCATTCCCCCGCATCCCCATCCCAAAAAAATATATATAAATAGAAAACAGGACAGTTAGGGAAGGGGTTTAGCCGTTCCCCCGCTCCCCAACCCGGCCCAAAAGAGGGGGAAAAATAACTGTTTCTCCAAACCGAGAGCGCCTCCCACTTCTCACCAAAATTTATCTTTAAACCCTGGCCTCAAAAAAAATATTTCAATAAACCGGTAACGCTTAAATCTTGATGGGTCTTTTTTCCATCAAGCTTTCTCACGTTTTGATTTCCTTCAACCTCGACGGCTCACATTTTACTTTGAAGACCTAGATCGCCGTAGATCTATTTTTCAAGCTATTTTTTTTTTAATTTTTTCCAATTTATGGAGGAATATACGATAAAAAGTACACTACTACCAATCTATTGTTATTTAATTTTCAATATTTTAGAAGACCATAAATTTGTGGGTTAGGGTTTTTATCAAAAAGAGGAAACTTGGCATTTTTTATGTTCTAATAAATTATTGAGACCTTTCATATTCTTTTTGTCAAAGACTAGACAAATTATCCTGGAACATATATATTATTATTTAATTATATTGTTTTAGTTAATAGATTGATAAGAAATTAGGCGGAGGATAGAAAAGTGAAGCAAGAAGAAGCACTCTACCAATGATTATAGAATTAGTTGGGCTAATTAGATTATATTTCTAGCATGAATAAAAGAAGAAGGCGTTATGAGCAAGCATTTTCCTTGCTTTAGTAAATATTGAAGCATATGACAAAAATAAATAGGATTGTGGTCTTCTAGCATGATGTATATATAATTATGATAAATTTTTTGTTTCAAGAAGCTACCTTTAATTGTGTACAAATTATGGACTAGCATCAAAAGAAGTAATCTTCTGATCTGAAATATATCAAATATATTAGTCACATATATGATGATCATTATGATTTGAATATGCTATGTGATATATTTATGTTGATACTATGATCAAAATTTCATATTGGTTTCAAAAAGTGCTACAAATTTAGGATATCGGAAATGTTTGGCATGGATTCTAATCTTCTTGTTACTCATTGAATGCATGCGAAACATGACGACACAAATTATCGCATTAGGTCTAGAGGCAACATTCTTGTGAAAAATTGTGTACTATTTTATCGTCTATTATTATGGTATTATAATTCCAATCGACACCGGCGACGACTGCATCTCTATCGGGTCGGGAAACAACAACGTGTACATATCTGGCATATCACCTGTGGCCCCGGCCCCGGTATCAGTAACGGAAGTCTCGGTAAGAATGCAGATAAGGGGGATGTTTGTTGGGCTCACCGTCAAAGACAGCACCATCAGTGAGAATAATGAATGGGATCAGAATCAAGACATGGCAAGCTAAGCCTGGTGCCTGATCGGCCGCCTTGATAACCGTGTATAACTTCACATTCAGCAACATTGTGATGAACAACGTCTCGAACCCGGATCGGCCAGCTCGATAACCGTGTCTAACTTCACATTCAGCAACATTGTGATGAACAACGTCTCGAACCTGATCTTTATCGTTCAGGAGTACTGTCCGTACCATTCTTGTCCTGAATCGGTATGCGCTACATTTTCTTTTCCATATCGGGTCATTTTATTTTTCTACACAAAATTGTCGATGCTTACTTTGGACTTATCCGTTTCATCCAGGAGTCGTCTCTGGTAAAGATCAAGGGCATAAAATTCGAAAACATAAGGGGCACATCGAACTGGCCCGAGGTGATCAAGCTGACATGCAGCCAAAGGCATCCATGCAAAGGCGTCGAGATGAGAAACATAATCTTGAAATACACAGACCAAAACGCGGCTTTCAACGAAACGGCTACTTGCGTCAATGCCATGGGGATGTCAAGCAATGTGAAGCCTGTCTCTTGCTTCAATCAAGCTACTTAATCTTGGTTGATATGTGCAACTGCAAAGGCTACAAAGATAAAGTTTGTTTTAAATTATTTGTATTTATGTTTCATAAATTGATCGATCGGCTAGCGAAATGTATGGTCTTGCTGTCATGCAACCCAGAATTTCAACCGATTTCAATTGAGAGAGTTTGATACACATGCATATGTCTAGTTTTTGTGATCTCAAGTTTCATAACATGTTACTGATACATGCATTGCACAAAGTAATTATTCAAATTCCAAACATTATTTATAGCAAGTAGTAGCTACTAGCATTCAAACTTAATTAAAACTCAAACTAAAACATAACAAGTTCATTAATTAGTAATAGAACCAACATCTGATTGAACCTACAATTAAGATCATGCATGCATAACTCAATTTTGATCATAATAGATGAACTAAAGATAAACAAATGCAAGCAATTCAACAAAAAATTGATCAAACTACCTCAATAGTGGCCATTGTAGAAAATAAAGTAGCAAACATGGAACCCACCATAATTTGAAAATCGTCAACTTATCAACCAGATATAAGCAAACAACACATTCATCAAACACGGCTAATCTGATACGGTACTGGAAAAGGTTGAAGGGGCAAAAAAAAGGGGAAAACCGTCACATTTATACATTTAGTGACATGAGAGACATCAATTTGCAAATGTAAACGCATAATCCCCTATTCCATAGGGAAAATCAAGAGGCTGAACTATGTAAAAGGCGACGAATGATTATCATGTACAACTTTAACCCTTCAGTCAGAAGTAATTATAAGGTAAGGCTCTCGCTAAGCGAAAATGAATCATCTGATTCTTACACCGCTGATTAATCCAACAAGAAGTGTACCTCGTTCTCCTTCGTTGAGAATTGGAACAATTAGCGGATTCATTTGTGCAAGATATACAATTGCTCGCCTAACAAACTCAGGACAAAGATCAAAAATTATATGAGTAAGATATTTAACTCTGAAGAAGTGGTCTATAAAACAAATGCTTTTACACATATGATTGCTTTTATAAGTAATGGATACATCGAGAAGGGACTGAAGGGATGAGTAGTAGTTGTTAAAGAGCTTTAACCAACCCAACCACTTAACCATGGAATTAATAATAGTAAACTAATGGGAGGCTATTTTGGATAATGCAGCGGATTTGGAAGTCTACTCTAAAAATGCCAAGATTCAGAGGTCTTATTTAGATATACGAAGACTTAGGGGTCTCCCAAAGAAATAAGGAAGATTTTGGGTTTGTCTAAGGTTAAAAACCTCAAATTATTTTAGACCCAGGATAAAACAGCTCGTCCCATCTGACAACAGTGTCAAGTGTCAACAACAATTTGTAAATCTAAGCCAGTCTTCAGCCATAAAAGTAATTTTCAAATTCAAATTATTTGATTAACCAAAAGAAATTCAGAGAGCATTCACAATCGTTGATCAATGCCACTGCATTATCTACTTATGAAACATCTAATAACAATCATCAGATGAACCTGTGAAATAAGAGAAAATGGTAGAAAGAGGACCCGCAGGCCCAAAACCCAAAACTGCAGTGGCCTCTCACATGAACCAGTGGGGTCCAGAAACCGAACTGCAAAATAGTCAACGGACCCAAGAGGTCACCGCACTTTGGACTTTGGACCTGCATGCCCGTTTCCTAGTTAAATAAACATAAAACGCAAAATAATTGAAAAATCGACAAACTTGTAATTTAGGCATAAGCAATCAAGTGGCCGTTATAACGAGTAACTAAAAACCTCAAATTTTATTTACTAAGAATCTGAAATTTTATTCATGCTGCCATTGTGTTATACATTTGAGAGATCGATTTGCAAATGTAATTATCTAATCCCTCAATCCATAGGGAAAATCAGAGGCCGAACTATATAGAAGGCGGCAATGAATTATCACATACAATTTTAAACAACGCAGAAGTTATTACTGATACAACTCTCTCCTTTGGTTCAAAGCAGGAACAATGAACTATCTGATTCTTACAGCGACGATAGGTCAGACACAAATCGTATCTCATTCCCCTTCGCTGAGAATTGGAACAATAAGTGGATTCATCTGTGCAAGATATACAATAGCCCACCTAAAAAATGAAACAGGAGCAAAGCTCAAAGTAAGATTGATGATGTATTTAAAACATAACAGTTGGTATTTAAGACTACAGATGACTCAATTCTTTAAAAAAAATGAATGAGAAAGCATGCTTGAAACCATATGGTAATAATTATTATTAAGAAAATTGATGCTTTAATTTGTGGCATAAAGAAAGAAAGGAAAGCGAAACCATATGGTAAATTGGGTTTATTTACATGAGATTGAAGGGATGAGAGGAGATTCGTGAAGGTACTCGAGTTTTTTCCCTTAACATGTAGGGGCAACAACATGTTACGGAGAGGGCAGAAAAGAGTCTGAGAAATATAATCCCTCCTCATTGGTAAGTTATTTATATATAAAGTAACTTAAAGTAACAAAATAAACATTGGGCATAGCTGATGAGAATTGAAATCCCAAAAAGGACTAAAATATTCTCAAACTTCCAATAAGTCATGTAAGATAATAATTTAACCCAGATCCAAAACCACACAACTTCAGCAGCTTCTGGACACGCTAGAAGCGTCTTCATATATAAGCTCTTCAAATTACAATAACCATTTAAACTCTTCCAATCGGTAATCAAGTTTTGAAAACCACATTTTATCATTTAGGTGCTAATCAAAGCCCATTTCCTTCATCATCATGAATTTTACATTTCATTTTTATTTCAGTAAAGATCAATGCCTTTTAACATGCATGTTTCGGCATAAGTGATGCACTGTCAGACACAATAAATCTTCATAGCTATGATTAGACAACTGATGTGAATGTCAGAAACTATAAATGAATATAAGCTTTTCTATGTATCCTGTCCATTCTACTCAAATATATACAGTGAGTTATTACAGGAAGCTTATGCATGCAGGTTTCAAGGTTATTACAAATGCAGGTTTAGTAGCATCCAATGGAAACATAACCACGTTCTGATATGCATGTAGCAAAGCAATCAATAGTGACTCAAAATCGATGATTTTAACAAGTATGCTTGGACATAAGTGTTCTAGTGTCACAACACAATGCATCTTTATATGATATAATTACACAAATGATTCGAACGTCATATGCTATAACAGAACACAAGCATTCCTATGTATCCTGACAGTGATACTATAAGATATACAGCAAGCAATTAGAGGGCGGTTGCATATGTAGGTTTAGAAATTATAGTACATTCCCAGATGCACGTTTAGGAGCATCCAACAAAAATATCAGCGGAATCCGATATGCAATGTAACAAAACAATCAACTTTTTCTAAGTTCTTACTCAGGGTTTTACAGTGAAAGCATTGATAAGTGATGTGGTCAGCAACCTGGAGTATGGTGGATCTGGTAGCAATTTTAGATTCAAAGTAAACCTGCTCCGATCAAATTTTAACTTTTTCTAATGAATTCATTTATCAGCAGCACAAGGTTATCCCGTTTGACCTTTTAAATGGTCTAAAGACGTCCAATGTTCTAAATCACGTATTCGTTCGGGAGGCGTTTAGCGTTTAATCGGATTATTCGGTGATTAAACGTTTTATACAGATTATACGACCACATATATTTTACATTATTTTAGTATAATTATTATATATAAAATTATGACAAATATATAGGATTATAGATATTGAAAATTTGAAATATACCCGTGGCCTAAACGGCAAGGTGTCCGAATAAAATCGAAAGATTGTGGGCTCGAATCTCACCGAATATGCATTCTTGTCAATGGAATTTTTTGAAACACACTATATAATGTTCGCCATGCAACAAAAAATAGTTCATACCAAAAGACAAATTACACCGCAATACAACATGAAACCCCATAAAATATAAGCAAACACATGAGCATACATGCTAAAACCTAAAAGCATAACACCAAAATAACATACGTCTTATGTCACTACTCCCTGTCACATAAACATAAGCAAACACAAAAGGCCTGCGGGCTAATAACTTCAAAATCAACAAATATCAAACCATATAATCACTATTTAAAATTGGATAAACACCGTTTAAACACGGTTAAAATTGGATAAACACTGTTTAATCACTGTTTAAACCATATGATTAAACGTTTTGACCACATAATTGACCGTTTAATGATTTTACTGTTAGTTTTGTCACCGTTTACATTTAAACGGTCACTTAAACCGTTTTTTGAACACTAAAGACGTCTCTATGGATAAAGTATTTCTTTATCTTCATCACCGTTTGACGCATGGACGGAGCCAGGATTTGAATTTTGGTGGGACAACCAACAAGGCTACAAACAATGCATAAGAGCTTAGTTTTCTTAAAACTTGGATCATAATGAATATTCACGCTACAAATACTAATACGAACAAATTCGGATTTAAATATAAGCAAAAACATACAACCGTTGGCTATTTATTTTAGTTCATTTTACTTCACAATTACTTTTTCTCATAAAATTGAAATAAATATGGAAAAATTAACCAGTCGATTAAATGTTGTGTAGTGATTTCATAATGTATATTATAATTTAATTAAGAAAATATAACATCCATGCCTTTATGATGATATAAACAAATCTTAAATATAATTAATCATTCAACTTCTAATTTTCTCAAACACTTAGTTATTTCAAACACCAAGTAATAATACATGTTCACTATATTACCCATTCATTTGTTTTTTTTCCTTGGCTCCTAAAACATGACACGTAAAACTTGATTGTATCATCATAGGTGAGGGGATGAGGGAGAAACACATAGGAAATTAGGAATTGCAACATCTGTAGGATTAATGGAAAACGATTACAACGTCCCCCCCACCAAATACTGTAATGAATTTAGGAAAGAGAGGACTTATAAGTATAATAATATATTATAGGGTTCTAAAAGATCCGCTTAGACCAAAAGATTAGTAGATTCTAGGAGGTTGTTACTAAAATAGTTGCTTCATATTCACATGGAATATCTTGCGATCAAACAACTCCCACCCCGCACCCCCACCTCACCCCACCAGAGCAAGGAGTGGCGTTGTCTCTGCTTTTGAGTGTTTAATTGAAGTGAGAATAGGCAATTTATGTGCATTCTTCTGCAAGCAAAGATTCCCCAAAAATATGTTCACAGGCCAAGCCATCAGTATAAAATTATTATTATACAGGACATACTGCTTTATAAATATAAAATAGATGTGCTAAACATGGACAAAAGTCATATTAAAGAGAGCAGCAGGATGTAACTTTAAGCTTACATCATCCAACAACAAACAGTTGCTGTTGTCACCAATGTCAGATGGAACCTGCAATCATCAATGCAACAAATCATTTCCAGAGGAAAAAAAATACTTTTATTCTACCCAAATAATCAAATGGGGCTAAATAAAAGTTGCATAAGGGAAGATTTTAGAGTAAATATCTAAGAAAAACCAACATGCACAAATGAGTGTAAATGGGCTGCACTCGAGGAGTGTCAGCATCTCATTGATTCAAAAAATCACCAAACACGTGGCACTGCTACCTAAACGCTGCATGTGCATTGTCTAATAAGGGTTTGATCTAGTAGTTGAATTTATTGAAGTATGCTGTAAAATAACAAAGAAGTTCCGTCTAAAAGGAACAACTTTGGCCAGCAACTTGCAAGATTGGAAGTACCTGATGACAATGAAGATATCTTATGTTACTGAATTTCCTTCATCTTTGTAATGTAATCGAAATTAAGTTATGATATTGGTTCGACTTGATATATTAACACTTCAAAGGTTCGATACCATGGTTCAATGAGTAGGTTCACTCTCCAAGTAGGATCAAAGTCCAGGCAGACATTTTAGCAAGTGCTAAGCTAAGTGTTCAGGCCATGACCATCTTTCATAACAAGGTTACAACATAGTGGCAATTCTTTCAAAATAAAAATTGGTATTGTAACATTGGATGGTAAATTGCTGTGCTCAGCGGTTTATAGCAATGACCGTTAAAGCACTAAGTACCAACTTTACAGATAAATCTTTCCCATATTAAACTTACTTTGTTTTAACAGACTTCACTTGATCATATCATTGTCAAAAGGATAGTAACAACGGTTCTATTTCCTTCTAAATCCAAGATACTTCTGAATTTTTTTTGGCAAAAATGCATAGAGAAACTCCAACGCCAACCCATGTAATGCATAAGAAAAAAAAATCTACATTCTGACTCAACAATTGAAATCAATCCCTATCTCATTTTTTCATAATATGTCAGACTCTAGTATTCCATTATAAACACGCTTAAAAGCAACTTGATTTTCTCCGTAACTCAGCGTGAACAACTTCCAGGGTCTAATTATCAACAGAAAAAGCTTTATATCTACCAGGAGTTTTAATTCATCAAAAATAAACTTTTTTCAACATTATAAACAATATCTTAATCTCCATCAAACTGATTCCAATCATAGATTATATGACCATCAACAGCAAGTTATTTGATTGACTCTTCTCAAATCTACGATGAAAAGGGAAAGTACTTGGTACCATTATAATGAGATTGCATCAGATCTACATCAATGAGTTAGAAATTTACGTAAAGATTCAAACTTTAGGTGCACCAACCAATCAAATTGGGAAAACAATTCAAATTCATAACAATAAGAAAACTATACAGAGATTGGGTAGTTACAGATTCGTAGAAGACCCACGGTTGCAGCAAAGGAGAGCAGAGAGAGAGGCGACGACGCCAGCGAGCGTGAAGATGAGGCTCGTCGACCAAAATCCCATCGCCGATCGATCGATCAAGCTACTGTGTATCTTAATTCGTATAAATTTGGGCCCCTAGGGTTTGGGGAATCATGGGAAGAGAGAAAAAGAAACGATCTTAATTATGATTGGGACCTTCGGGTGCTTTTGGTTTTACGCCCTGTGAATTTTACATATGCTGCATCTCTTTGGTGTAATCTTCCGTTTTGAACCAATAATTTATTTTTCCTTTTCTAATTAAACGATCAACTTTTCCTTTTCTAAATAAAAAGATGGATTTTAAAACTTCTTTCCGCTGTAACTAAATTTCTTCTTATCAGTTTTAATTAAAAAATCGCTCAATCAAGCTTACATACAAAATGTATATTACATTTTAAAAATAATTTATTTTATGCAATTCAAACAGCATACACTGAAAAGTCACGACATTTTCTTCCATTAGCCGCAATATGCGTCACGAATACATAAAAAATGATATTCACAAGATCACAATTTGTGAAATCTATAAGTAATTAAGTAATTTTTTTCCTCAAAAAAAATTCGAGGTATATGAAAACAAGCAAATTACCTAAATGGTCCAAAAGCAAAAGGCCGGAAATAAATTTTCGAATCGAACCTTTATGTAAATTTGTTACGAGACTAGATCGATCTCCATCTTCAACTCTTCTCTCGATTGTAGAGAGAGAGAACATCGAATTTGGAGAGAGAGAGAAAACGATCGTCATCGTCAATGGCGGAGGATCTCGTGCTCGACACCGCCATCAGAGACTGGGTCCTAATCCCTCTCTCAGTCGTCATGGTCCTCATCGGCGTCCTCCGCTACTTCGTCGGCAAGCTCATGCGCTCCTCCCAAACCCCAGACGCAAAGATCATTAAAGAAGGGTTCGTCTCTAAGTCTCAAAACCCTAACCCTTAATTTTTACTCATGCGCTGATTTGAGATTTTTATTTGTATCAGGCAGTTGGTAATTAGGGCGAGGAATCTGAGGGCGGCCGCGAATTTCATTCCAGCCAAGTCGTTTCGATCTCGGAAAGTTTATTATACCAACGAGGTAACTTGAATCAGAATAATCGCCTTTTGATGTGTTGGCTTGAAGATTTTATCATGTGAATGTTAGACATAATTAAACCTAAAGGGGAAGTGAAGTTATTATCGCTACATCGATACTTTGACTTAAACTTCATGTTCAATCGACATTGATGGTCATTTAGCTTGGGTGTAGTTTTAGTTGAATCTCGTGAAGTCGGAATCTTCAAGATATGATTTTTCCAAAAGTGTGTGTGCTATTACCGGTTCGTTGCTTAAAGTCATGGGTTGATGGTATGCAGGAGAATGGGTTGCTGCATGTTCCGGCAGGACAAGCTCAGAATCCGCAAGCGCAGATGTTTTCGGATCCAAACATGGCTATGGATATGATGAAGAAAAACCTTTCAATGATCATACCACAGGTTTAGCAATATACACATTTCATTAGAGTTTCATTTTCTCATATCTTATTCTAACTTCACTTTTTTCTTTCAGACTCTTACTTTTGCATGGGTGAATTTCTTCTTCTCTGGTTTCGTAGCAGGTAATCTTTACCCTCTCTGCTCATCTTAGTAAGATGCCATTTATCAATCTATCTGATGCCGAATTAGGCTTCAACTTGTCCACCTCTTGAATTGCTGTGTTATATATAGAGAGAGATCTGATTTACTTTTCTTTGTTGTGTACATTAACCACTTAGTCACCTACTCTACATCTTCGGGATCTCTAAGCTCATTATTAGAGCTTGTACATGTAGATTGTTCATCATAAATGCCAGGACCTCACTGCATTGATTCAAATAAACCAACATATATCCGAGAATGTTCAGTTATTACCATTGTTTGACAACCAATCCATGCTGATTATTCATAAACTGCACAAATTTGCACAAATTTCTGCAACCTACACTTGCATTACAAGTATATTGTAGCTTCAACACCAAGGGCCCGTTTGGATGACCGGAAGTACCGAAAGAACCAGAAGTATTCTTGATGTAACTTCCAACAAAAAGGTCATATAAGAAGTCCTAGAAGTTACTTCTAGTGTTTGTTTGCTTTATTTTTTGAAGAAAGAAGTAGTTATGATGTAACTTTTACTTCTTGCATGAGCAAAACAAACGAAAAAATAATTCATATGAGCCCATATGTTTCTTTTTTTGGGAAGTAATTATGAGGTAGTATTAAAAAATTATTTGTTGTCTTGTTCCTTCTGCTCCATACTCACTTCCTACCAAAAAATGAGAGGAAGAAATTTCTGGAAGTAGCCATGCCACATAAGGTCCATGTCATTATTTGGAAGTAACTTCCAAACACTTCTTCCATCAAAAAAACACTTGAAGTTCCGGAAGTAACTTCCAAACACCTTACTTCTACTAATTTCATAATTCTTCATGTCAAACAAACATGCCTAAGAGTTGGCCATATTGTAGAATATGGTTATCCTATGTGCAAGCGCATGGAAAAGTGCTCCTGATTTCATTTGAAGCATATATGATTTTCAAAGATCAATGTTTTAAATTGTGGCCATAGCGTCCGCAATAACGTTTTAGACCCTCAGGCGCTATACGGGATGCATCGGTATGGTTTTATAGCAGGTTAGGACATAGCGGGCGCCATGGCGTTCGCTACCCGCAATATTTGTAGTATAGCGCCCGCAAATGATGATTCTACCTCTGACTCCGATATTGATGGAGACGATTAAGTTTGCTTTTGTGATGCTTGATTGTTTGTTGAAAACTTATTTCATTTTTTGTTTTTTGAATTATGATGCATGAAACTTATGGTTGTTTGCTATCACTTTTACTTTTTGGTTTTGGATAATGATGATGATGATTGTCCTTTTTTATTTTGAACATGATGTGTATGGAAACTTATGGGAAATGTTATTTAATCTAATTCTATAATGATCTTCATTCCATAACATTTGTAGAGTCATTTATATATAAAGGCTGCTATCCGATATCCGCCGTGAAACCCCCGACCGCTATGGTCCGCCATAAGCGATTTACAACCTTGTCAAAGATATACATACCTGCGGCAACTGATTCTAGGGTTGCAATCCTGGAAGACCTTTAAGATCCTGAAGGAGGAAGTTCTTGGTTGATATGCAGATGAGAACGCGAGAGCTTCACTTTTGTTTTGGATCTGACCATTTTTTAACCAGCTGGCTGAAGGGACGCACATACAACATAGCCAGAAGATTTTAGTCAGCAATACCACTGGAGAAGTAATGCATGGAAGATAATATTTTCTTCTTTTATAATTGAGTTGACATGTCTGATAAAGTTGATTATATTACATCTTCTATCTAATCCCAGGCTAACATGAGTTATTTACAAAGAATATGTTAGTTCAGCCAACACTTCCTTGTCAAAGCAGTGGTAGTGCTAGCTTGTCTACCTATAAGAGAACGTAGTGAAGCGTTTAGATCTTGACATCATTCACAATGCTTGATACACTAGAAGAGTTGGCTAGTTCTTGTTTATGCATCTTAGCAAGCTTCCATGCTTCCCTTAGTTCATTATTTATAGATATCAGTATATCACCAAACAGTAGTTAAATAATGGGCCGCTAGGATCTCTATAGTTGCAGAACCTATCAAATTTACTTTTCTAGAGAGCTGCATATCATCAATACATTGGGGATATTGAGTATACATGCAAGTCTTGAGGTTGGTATATTTTCGTCCAAATGTAGCCTAGGGATATATAAGAAAAACTTGCTTCTTTCAGATTCATATTTAATATTTTGCGTGCGCAAGATTTTTAGTTTTGCAATGATCATGTAGGGTGTTGATGGATGCTTTAAGTAACATGGAAGTTGGAATCCTCCTGGGACTTACTTTCTACTCTATATTAAATCATTTAATTATTCATTCACATTGTAGTCAATTAGCTCAGAATATTCCATCCTAGCTTATAGGTTCATTACTTAGCTGATAGGGTGATCACACCCATCATCATGTCTTGGGGAAGCATATCTAATTGCATGGTTTAGTAAAGCCGTATTTGATAAGATCAAAGAAAGCAAATTAGTTATACAGAGATTTGGTACCAGCAATCCAAAGTTTAATTACATCTCTACGTTGGAACCGTTATATTATATAGTAAGCATCTTAATGTCGCTTTAATACATTTGCAGTCATCTGTGTGTTTATCTTACAATAACATCTAACCTGCAATTAAACTTTTGGACAAGTTTACTGAACATGTAATCCATGTAGGCTGCCTGAAAGCACCAAATTGGAAGTTGCTTGCCAATCACATGAAATGAATGTATCCTACACAATATAAATATTGTGTAGTGGGTTATCGTAAAACTGGTGTTAGGCATACTGTGAATATGCATTTGAAACATCACCAACCAATTAGAGTTTCTGGCTCTTCAGTCACAGTGAAATCAGCGTCACAGAGTCGACCCCTTGCATGTTAAACATCTAACTTCTCAAACAAGGACAGTTCACTAGTCAACATGACCCATGGTAATGATGCCACGACTAGCTGTCTCTATTACAGATGCACCATCGAGAACAGCAGGTACTACCATGACCAAACCATTGATTGATGCGTTTGGCTATAATTTTGCAATTCTAGTGAAGTTCATCCTGTATGAATCCCTAAAAATATTGGAGATGTCCGCATTCTCAGACAACTAGACAAGCTTCCTACCATTGTTTTGTAGAAAAACTCTCTTCTGCTTCTGGTTAACATTTTTGTGAAGGGAACAAAAAATATGTTACAGCAATGCTTTCTACTTAAACTCGTCTATCTTAAGTAGGCATATAGTTCTTGTAATGTCTTCCATTACATAATATTTCTTAAAAACATGCTATGCGTGCTGGATGTGCGTACTGATCTTTTTCATGTCATTTTCCAGCAAAAATTCCTTTCCCCTTGACCCAAAGATTCAGATCCATGCTACAAAATGGGATTGACCTAAGCACTGTTGATGTAAGCTATGTCAGCAGTCGTTCCTGGTATATTTCTATTTCATTAAATCAATGATGAATTTCTTATCCGGAACTTCAGGTTATGCAACATATTTCGTTTGAAGCACATTTGATAACATTTTTATCTTGCATCAGGTATTTTCTAAATCTGTTCGGCCTGAGGGGTCTATTCAGCCTTATTTTGGGTGAAGAAAACGGTCAGTAATACATTCCTATACACCTCATTAAATTTTGAATATACTTTCGTGATACAAGTATAACAATTGATTTAACCATTATCGATTGGTTATCAATTCGTGATTTACCTATGCAGCTGTGGATGATACACAACGTATGATGCAAATGGGTGGCTTTGGTTTTGATCCTTCAAAGGTATATTTCTCATATTCGCTGTTTAATGCATTAATATCTAGAATTTGACAATCCTTGCATATCTCTTTACGAACCATACATCTGAAGTTTGTGCCTAATCAAAGAATATAGAATAATCATGATCCATGATAATCTGTCATTTACCACCTTAATATATATTAGGATCTTTACATGCAATATCCTCATATGTACTGTTTAGCTTTAACCTCAGGTGTTCTGGTAGATCCTCAAAATGACATATATTAATATAACCATGCACTTGATGAGATTTGCTCACACTTCCCCTTCAACATTCGGAGAGGTGTAGGTTATTTTTTTCTTTTTCCACCTTGAAGTATATCAAGGTTCGCACTCAGTTCAGTGACTAGTTTACATTTTGTTCTGGTAAATGCAAAGGGCAATAGATTGCATCATGTGTTGATGGAATTAAGCTTATGAGCCATACGGTGGAACCTTGGGAGAGAGTAATTGAATAATGATAAGGAGAAAAATATCGGCGTCCGAAACCCAATTTGCTTTTATGTCTATGGAAAGCTATTTATATACTTGGGACTTTAATTATTTTTTTCCTTTTTCTGAGAAATATTGTTCTTATAAGAATACAAACTCTAAGGACTTCTTTAGTCTGGAAGAATATTTGAATATTTTTCTATATCATTTATTTTGATTAGTTCCGAGGTGTAATACTGGAACAAAAAATTTAGATTTGGTGCCACGTTAATGCTTGAGACGAAGAAAATGATTTCAAAAGACACCAATTATCGACCATTTCGGGTAGTTTCCCCAGTATGATGCTATTTTGATGACTGGGGTAGGATTCTGGGCCCGTGTGTTGTCATTAGTAACATTTTAAGATTGGTGTGATCTCATGGCTTCAGATACTAAATTTGCTGCTTTGGATATTATTGGATGGATACGTCTCGGCATATTGGTCTTCCATGTCTTGTAGGTATATCACAAAGAATGTTTTCCCATACACGAGTGAGAATTTGCTTGAATACTTTAGAAAAGGAATGCAAATAATGTGTACAATCTTGGGTGAAAAAGGAAGCTGAGTCAAACTGAAACTAGTTTCATGATTATGTCCCAAACTTGGAGTGCATCCTGGATGTCACGTACTGCATAGGTTTGATGTCTAAGACTCTCTAAAACAGCTACTCTCCCTTGATTTTACTGTACAATATGTTGAGTTTTTGTTATGTGCCTTGGAGTCGAACATAATTCTTGTAGCATAACTATCGTCACCCTCATCTCAACATCTTCCTCATCAACACTTGGCCCCCTCCTTCTCCTTCTCCGGCGCCGGCACCCCCCCTCCAGCTCCTCCTCTGGCTCCCCCTAAAGAAATAAATAATTTCCTTTTTCATGATTTAATTAATATTTAATGATTATTACATTATTTAAAATATAATTTATATTAATTTATTATATTATTAAAAGGGCAAAATGGTCATTTGACATGAACTGTAACGTTGACCAATGTTGACCGTCAAGTCATGGTAGTTTTTAATAGTTTTAAAGATACCGGTAGTTTTATGATTCTGGTCCAAACTTGTTGGGAGTTTTCAGTAAATAAACCTTTAATATAATTACGAATGACATTATATTCAAGCGTGTCTCTTAGATCTTCAAATTTTAAATTATTTTCTTCTGGCTTCTTTATATTTTTTTAACCTTGTAATATGTTAATGTATGCATTTGACATTTGAAGAATTAATCGTCCTTATTGTGCTCCATCTTGTGCGCTTTCAGAGCTTGAGTGCAGAGAAAGATAGCATCGAGATAACTCAGCATGAGTGGGCCCTCCCGAAAATGGAGCAGCGCGCTGAAGAAGTCCTGAGAAAATTTATCAAATAACATGCTCATATCAACCATTCTAGCATGCATCTACTTATAATTCTGGAATTATATGCCCTGTAGATTTTGCATGATGGAAGTAAATTAGCGTGAGTATATCGTTGAACTTATGTAATTTAGTTGCATGAACTAAAATCGGCAAGTTTTGTTTTTATGAATTATTGTAAGTTTGTAGCAATTCGGTTTCAGTGTGATGGTTCAAATTGGTGGCCATTCAGATTTCAATCGCATCTCTTGCCGATTCTTCAACCTGTACTGCTAATTCTGCTATGAGCAATATTTGCTATTGTTAAAAAAGCTAAAAAATTCAAAATATGTTGCAAATTAAATTATTGACTTGATGCCCTTGTAAATATATTTTCCCCCTGTATTCTAGCTGTGGTACGAGCTGCACCTTTGCAAGAACAAAAGCACTCGTTTTGAAGTTTCAGCTATTATTTGTTCCTGCAGCTCCAGCTATTTATTTTTTCTTTTTATAATTATGTGGTTTATCTTCTAGATCAAAGCTCAAAAACATGCAAATGTTGTATCTATGAGACAAGTGATGCTCGGACTTTTCCAGGGAAAAATATTTGAGTAAATGTACACTACACAGAGCTAATAAATCCAAAGCGTTTAGTTCGTTGAAATCTAAGCAACACATGTGCTTTCACAGCTATAAATTCAATCTTCACTCAACATTTCCAAACCAATTGCATTTCCTTTGTCTGTTTTAAGTAACCATGTCATCGGTCATGATCTTCGTAACCATTACAGCTCTACTTCTATCACTCTCAGCTGCCCAAATCGTAATCCCTTTCCCTCTGTCTCTCACCCCTGCCCATGCCGGCATTCAACCTGACGACCGTCCTCTCCCTCGCCGGCCCCTTCCACACCTTCCTCTCTCTCCTCACCAAAACCGGCATCCTCCAAGATTTCCAGAAACAATGCAATAACAAAGAAGGCATCACCATCTTTTCTCCATCCCATTCCACCTTCGACTCTCTCACCTCCCCTTCTCTCTCGAACCTCACCGACAACCAAGTCGCCTCTCTCCTCCTCTTCCACGCGCTCCCGAGTTACGACTCTCTCACCGACTTTGCCAAAGAGTTAAACGGCTCGATGGTGACCACAATGGCCGGACCCGGAGACCGGTTGAACGTGTCTTCGGATGCGGATGGGGTTGTGATGCTGGATACAGGTCTGACACGTACGCGGATCAGCAGCAGCGTGTACTCGACCACGCCTGTTGCTGTTTATCGAATTGATCAGGTTTTGCTTTCTGAGGAGATTGTTGGCGGTGGATTGCGCACGCCTTCGCCACATCAAGGGATGGCTCCTGTTGGGTCAATCTTTCAATGGCCACAGGTTGAAGGGCCCAAGGGTCCGAGCCCCTCGCCGTCGACGAGCGAGGCGGTTTCATATGGGGCGAAGTTTGCTGTTGCGGTTTCAGCTGTTTTGCTGCTGTTGTTCGGAAACTTTTAGATAGGCATTGTGTTGGTGATCTTCATTTGTATCAGCTTGTTGTTTTTGTAGTTGAGATAATTGGTGAGAGAATGGAACTTTATTTGTGAAATACTTGTCGATTCTTTTTCGCAAGATCCTAGTTGTGATAATAATTTACAGAATTGTTGTTGATCTTAGTTGTGATATTAATTTACAGAATTGCTGTTGATCTTCGACACTTTCGAGTGTCGACCATATTGCTCTTCTTACCCCGCAATGATGGGAAACTAATCCGATGTATTGTGTTCAAGGGGTATAAGCGTCTAATTTCATAGTTGAGGGGTATAAAAGTTCAACTCCGCATGGTACAAAGTGATCATGTGCAATCCTAAATCTATTTACCTTTTATTTTTCTCGATATTTTTCACTCTAGAATAATTTTTGGGATGTGAGTTGGTCATGTATGGATGTTTAAATTTCTTTTTTCGGCTGGACAACAACGCTAACTAAGAGAAAGAGTTGACAACAAACATGTAATGGCGTAAACTTTGTCCTGGTTTCTATTGATTTTACCGTATAGCTAATTTCATTTTGATGTTGGAGGATGATGGGGGTCAGAATCTCTGTCCTCCGTCGATCTGGCTGCGAGCGGTTGAGATCGGGTATGATAATTGTTGTGTGGATCTCAATGGGTTGTTGGATGTTGTTGGCGTCGAGTTACCTGCAAGATAAGTCCTTGTTCTCTTACGGAAAATAAATAAATAAATAAATAAAGCAACGGGAAAAATTCCTTAAGTGGAGCATCACGTGCCCACACGCGATAGGCGCCGCGTTGACAAAACTAAGCTAAAACTGGGCCTCGCGTGCAGACACGTGACTTCTATAAACAAAGTATATAGGCGTCTGAATAAAGCAAACAATTGGACAAAAAAATACTCACGTGATAGCACGTGACATCTTTTGGTGGGTTTAATTTGGTGGGGTCATGTGCTACACGTGATAGACTCCTATATCTCCTGAACCGATATAAATAAATTCTAATTAAAAGGGACCAAAAGTCTTATTTAGAAAATATTTCCTTGGATCTTTCTAAACAAGAAAGATTACGCTCTGTAAAACAGAGCGCCGCTGGATTAAAAATCCAATGGTGATTAAAAATCACCAATCTACAGAAAAATTTTGTGCAAGAAAATATCTTCCTAAACTTGTCAAGAACAACAAAAAAAATTTCTGTAAAACAGAAGTCCTTGGATTAGAAATCCAACGGTGAATAAAATACACCGAGTGATCTAAAAGATCATGTTGGTTGATTAGAAAATCAATCAAAATCTCTCAATGGAATATTTTCTAAACAAATTGATTCCCTTCTTTCTCCTATAAATAAGAGCAAAGAAACACACAGGAGAAGATACACAGAGAAGAGAGGAAAAAGAGAGAGAGACCCTTCGTAAGCAAAAAAAAGAGAATTTAATTCTCCAAAAAAAAAAGAGAAAAAGAAACTCTAGGTAAGAGAAGGAACAAAATACAGAGAGAATATCCCATCCCCTTTTTACCTCCATAAAAGTTTAACTCTTCTAAAAAGAACTTAGTTCTTTCTCTGGTTGAGATCTGCAGAAGCAGATCTCCCCACAATTTGAGAATTTAATTCTCATCGGGGAGATTCTGCCATGCAGATCCAAAATCTAGGGGAAGATCTAAATTCAGAGAATTTAATTCTCCCAAAAAGTATATAGGAATTTAATTTCTCTGATAAAACAAGGGTTTAACCCTTCATACAAGAATTTAGTTCTTCCTTATAGTGAAAGATCTGCAGAAGAAGATCTTCTTACAAGTTGAGAATTCAATTCTCATCGGGGAGATTCTGCCATGATCTCAAATCTAAGAGAAAAACTAAGTCCTAAGAATTTAATTCTTACAAAACAATGGGCTTGAAAGTCTCAATATTAAGGATCTCCATGCGCGTAATAGGATTGGCACCCAACATAATAACAGCCGATCACGTGCTCCCACGTGAGTACCTTTGATGAACAAAAGAGAATAACCGAGATTGGCTCACGTGATCACACGTGACCCCAAAGTAGTGCTTAGCACTTACAAAGCAAAGAGGGAATAAATCAAAAGCAGTTTCCATTTTTTTGGACGCATCACGTGACCTCCCGTAAGCGCCTCAAAATTTTTGGAGTTTAACAAGCGCTTAGAAAAGAACAGGGGAATAAACTCGAAGAAACAGCGCCTCAGATATTTGGAGTTTAACAAGTGCCTCACGTGACCCCCCGTGAGCGCCTCAAAATTTTAGTGTTTAACACTATTTCAAACACCTCACGTGGAAGCACGTGAACGCCGAGCATATACTAGTGTTTAACACAATGAAAGGCCAATTTTAGCCAAACTCAGACCAAATTACTCGAGGACCATCAATTGAGCTCCTCATGCTCAGGGTCCCCAAAAAACGATCTCAGTCCCAGAGATAGCTAACGAGCTCCCAACAGATGGTATCTAAAATGATGTTCATCCCTTTCTCCCTCAGTCGGGACATTGGTTCGAGGGTACATCTCTCCATACCTCTAATACATATCGTTGTAATTCTTCAACGTTTTCAGAGAGATGGAGGGTCCCAATAACCAATAACTTTTGGCGCATCCCCAAACTGGTTAAACCAGAACCCTACAGACAATGATGTCTTTAAACTTATGGACCATGATGTCCTTAAACTTTATGGACTATGATGTCCTTAAACTCACACGGACTATGATGTCCCTAAACCCAATGAACCGCAATGTCCCTAAACTAAAACAATAGAGCCCACATGCTCTTTTGTTAGATCTAAATGATCCTAAAACCCCGTTAAGTAGATCTTAGTATAAAATTAGACTAATGTATCCTTAACAAACGTTTGAGTTGATGTTAATCTACAACAAGATTAACGATCCTTAAACCAACGCAAACTCAAATCTAAGATAATACGGATTTGGACTAATCCACGCCCTACGGGCGACAACATAAATTAGTCTCCGTATACAATTCACGGGCAACCAAAAATAAAACAAATACACACGGCACGAAATGACCATCTGGAGAAGGAGAAAGTGGTTACCGCGATGCGGTAGCGTAATTAACTGCAGGGGCTTGCGTCTGCAGGGAAGAGCGTCCCCACAATCAAAAACCCCTCGTACACGAGGGGGAATCTGACGAAGTCTGCTACAACGACCGCATCCGTCTAAACCTCCGAAACATGGTGCCATAAATCAACTTGGCATCTTCGGAAAGGTGGACGGATAAAACCAAATAGTATCTGCCCCCAAATTCAGGCAAGACGGTTCATCCCGGATCCGTCTATGTTTTCGGCGGAGAACAGTCCTGGGATGGGAAACCACCGTAGGACCCTCCGACGATCAAGTTAGTACCGTAGAATAAGAGCAGGGTAGCGGCATATTAGAATGAGTTTTTTTTAGCTGAGTCGTCTGAAAAAGGGGTTTAGATAGCGGTCGTATAGAACGAGCCGACGCGAGATCCTCGCCGTTAGTTACGCCCCTACATTATGCCCGCGTTGATGGTGAGATCCGTTCATTAATAGCGGGATATGTCCATTAATGGAGAGACGTGTCAGCGTGGGACGCGGAACGTAGGGCGGCGGATATCTCACTTTGGTAAGATACACGGAGCCGTGGCGGGGGGCTTAGGCTCCGCGCTCTCGGATGATCGGAGGAACCGAGGAAACTCAGCTCGGTGGATGGCTCGGAGACGAGCCAGGAGGCCAAGGAAGCTGTAACAACAGAGTCCAGTTTTACAAATTTCTGTTATCATATGTGTGGTGTTTGATATTTATTTCATTTATGCCGCTTTGACTGTTACCAGTTATAGTTTACCTCGACATGTCATATTCTGCATATAACAATTTAAGTCTGTTAAAAATAAATTAAAAATAATTGACATGGCCTGCTTGACACCCCTAACCCTGTGGTAGCGTCCTTGCGTCGTGTTCTCGTCCCGTTCAGTGAAACGGACGTATTTGGACGGCTACGCGCACGTACGTGCGTTCGTTCTTAGGGGTATGCTTTTTAATTATAAAATCTTTCATTCAAATTTTTGGAACCCACCAAAAATTTTCGTTTTTCGAATTCAAATTTTTGGACCCGACCCAGGCGCAATTATGAAATATTTTGTATCTCGCCAATTTATGATTATTTAATAATTCATTTTACTTAAACCTATTTTTACTGGCCAGAATATTTTTTCCAAACTAATAAATCTTTAGCCAACGCTTTAATTATTATCACCCCTTAAATCATTCACAATTCTTCCTCTAAACCAATCGCAGCGGTTCAATTTAACCTCGGGCCCCACACTCTCTCTCCCTCTCTCCTTTCCCCTTCTCTTTCTCTCTCTTCTCTCTCTCTCGCGGGCGCTAAAAGACAACTTTCTTTCTCCTCCTGATTTTCTCTCTCCTCTCGATCTCTCTCTCTCTCTCTACCGCGTCTCTCTCTCGTCTCTTTATCTCTCTCAATCTTCCTCTCTCTCTCCTCCCCGAGTATCTCTCTCTTTCTTCTCTTTATATTTTTTTTCTCTTCTTCCTCGTCGTCTTCAAACAGATCCAACCCACCTCAGAAAACCCAGCCACCGCCTCTCTCCTCGTCGTGCAGCCGACGACGAAGCCCCCGACCTCGCCATCTCCACCACTACCTCCTCCGCTTCCACCTACCTCCTCTCCACGGAGTAATCCCTGCATCCCCGAGCACCTGCACGAGCAGCCGTGCACCCCTGCACGCATCTGCACCGCCGGGAATCGCCGTCGGTGACCTTGTCCTTGCGCCCCAGATCCCCGACAACCCTGTAAGCCGGCACCCTTACTTCCTCCCTTCTTCTTTCCCTCCTTCTTGCTTCTCTGTTCTTCAGTCTTACCATGGCCGATGTTCTCTGCAGTTGTTCGCCGGAGCCCATCGATCTCGCCACGACTGGTCTCGCTGCCACCGCAGCACCCCTCTGCAACCCTGTATGCTTTAGTACCCTCACTTTCCTAGGTTCTTTCCTTGCTTTCTTTCTTTTCTTGATAAAGATTTGTTCTTTTTTGTTGTCACTGTTCGCCGGAATCCGACGATGCCGACGACGTTTTCCGATGACCCAGCGAGGACCTGCGACCCGTGTGACTCCACTGTTCGTTGTTTGGGTTCATTCCGTGAACCGTGCGTGCGTTGCGATTTTTCCCCGCCGACGCGTAACGTTCCGTTTTCCGTTTCGCGACCCGTCGAGGCAAGTTAATCTTGCTACATGCTATTTGAATCATTCTATACCTATTATATATATATATATATATATATATATATATATATATATATATATATAACATGCCTGTAGTTTGAATATAGTACCCCATGCATCGTTTTATATCATTTCGATGTTCCGTTTGCATCGGTTTATATTAATTTAGATCTAGAACGTGAAAGGTACTCATTGCATACATGATCACATTTAAATGTTAAATCTCATAACCACAATCATATGTTTAATCATATTTTTTTGACATAGCCTATGATATCTTTCTATAGTTTAATCCATCGGACATTTGTGCGTAGTTAAACCCGTTTTAGCTGTAACTTCATCCAGTGAACCTATTTATAGATTATTGCATCCCTGGAAATTCTTAATATTGGTTAACATGATTTAACGACCTTGAATGTCACCCTGTATTCATATAATGTTAAAACCGTCTCTGAACCACAACTTTTTACTGTACTGCTAATTAATTGAATCTGCTTATTGCTTAATTCATTGCTTAGATTATGTTGTTGATAACCATGCTTGATTACTTATAACTGTGATTATGCTAGTTGTTTATGAGCACCCACATGTTATTTTTTACACCCTGGCCTGACTTGCTACACACATATCGATTGACCCGACATGGTACCGTACACTACTTGACTTGACCTGTTGTACCGTGGATTGACCCGTTACCTGATCTTGTGTCTAATGCCAACAAACCTGACATGTAGTCCTCACGGACCGTTCCTGTTGTCTATCCAGACAAACCTGCTCTTACCTAATCCTGTGTTGGCATTAGTTCTTGATTACTGAATACCTGACTTGACATACACATATAACTTGGGGTATGGGGAAATCAATGATGAAACCTGACTTGTAACTCAACAGTGTACTACCTTTACTGATCAGTTTTAGAGGCTAGGCCAGTCTTGGGATGATGCTGCTGACATCATTCATCTGTACATATTTCCTGTTTTAGTGCCTAGCGGCATGTCTCGGATTCAGCCCGAGAATCTTGACCGTGGTCCCGGGTATGCACGGGATACTATTGAGTTACATCGATGATTCATCAAATTGATTTCAAAGACTTTAGAATAGAAAACCTAATAGAACAGTTCAGTTTACTCACTGCACACTACCCCGCACTGCCCTGATTTATGTTACTGTTACACCTGCTTTTCATTCATGATCATATTTGCATTGCTTGTTACCCTGTTTATATTTTATTGCTTGATGACATGACGCGCTGACGTCTGGGTTTTGCATGGCCCAGATTCTGTACCGTTGTTGCAGTCCGAGCAGGAGTACTTCAGCCAGCAGGCTGAGCTGTGAGGTGTCGCTAGTAGTTAGTTCTTTATTTCCTGCATTTATTTCCTGATGTGAGCCCGCATTATGGGACATACATTCCAGTTATTTTGTATTGGATCTTTTGCTTCCGCACTTTTATTATTCTTGACTCATGTTATCTTGGCTTATGGACATGTATTTAGATAGTTACATTTGTTCTTGATATCTCTACAACCATAATGTGACTGTGGATGGATACTTCCTACACACAGGTAGCATGGTTGGCTATGTCATGTACCCAATTTAGCGTACTCTGGGAAGCGGGGTGTGACATGGTTCTTTTGGTATCAGAGCCATATGTTAGTCGGGTTGATTCTTTTGTAGTTGGGTATTGTACCCAATACACGAATTAGAATACCCGTGTTTAGGAAACATGTCCTGCCACCTTGCCGTTTACCGTTCTTGAATCAAGTCCTTCTTGATTATATCTTTTACGATGTGCAAACTTCATTTGCATATCGACTCGAAAACCTGATTGCTTATTATCTCTAGGACTTAGGCGACTTGGGTGGAGTTATGTAATTGTAGCTATGATACCGCGACATAGTTACAACGCGGTACTCTATTTAAGTAACTTGGAGTTCTAGCCTTGATCTATAATTTGAATCTGTTATCATGCTAATTTTGGGTGTTTTGATTTCAGGAATATGGAAAACAAGAATCTGAAGACGTACCAAAGGCGTGTTGACGAAGCCGCCATGCTTGGAGTGATACGGGGAATGCTGGAGAATCAAAAGAGACAGACCGAGCTGATCCAGCAGCAAGCTGAATCGTTTCAGGAAGGTATGCGGACCGTTCAGCAGTCCGTGAACACTGTTGGAGCTAAACCAGTTGATCGAGTAGAGACCGCAGCAGATTTCAGGCGTTTGGGTCCGTCTGTCTTTACCGGTTTGGAGGAGCCGTTGCTAGCGGAGCAGTGGCTAGTTGACACGGAGAACTTACTTATTGCGACACAGATACCCGATGATAAGAGGGTGGATGTGGTGCGTATTCAGTTCGTGGATTACACCCGTGAATGGTGGCTTGTGGAGGAGACCCGCTTGCCCAAGCCGATCAAGTGGGCGGATTTTTCGAAGAGTTTCCTGGAGAAGTTCTTCCTGCGGACTGCACGGGAGGAAATGGAAGAGAAATTCATCAGTCTGAAGCAGAATGGTGCACCCGTAGATGTACATGCAGCTGAGTAGACACGGCTCAGTAGATTCGCTGGACCTTTAGTTGCCAACAATGCAGACAGGGCACGGAGGTTCATGCGCAGCTTGGATGTGGACATCCAGAGGCAGATTGTCTCCCTGGGTTTGACCACCTTCTCACAGGTTCTTACGGCAGCCCGAGAACAGCAGAGCCTATCTGGGAAGACTCGGAGTTTACAGCAGACAACAGTTGCAGTAAGGAAGTCGGCATTTGTACCAAACCGAGCTCATGGACGCAGTGGTATTCCAGTGAACCGTCGTGGCGTAACACCGATGAAGAAGCCTGCAGTAGTTGACCAGAGAAAGAGCGTGACTTGTAACTACTGCCATTTACCTGGACACGTGCAAAAGGATTGTCGAAGGAGGAAGGGACTCTGTTTGGTTTGTGGAGCGGCAGATCACACTGTTAACTCATGTCCGTCGAAGCTTTGTACGAGGGATGATATTCAGAAGCCTCCGCAGAAACCGTTTCAGGGACAGAAGCAGCTGACTCAAGGACCTAATCAGGCTCGATCTTTTACCCTGACGGCCGAGGAAGCTAAGGTGTCAGGAGAAGTTGTTTCAGGTATTCTACTCGTTCATGGTTTTCCTGCATTAGCGTTATTTGATTCTGGTGCATCCCATTGTTTTATGTCGTCCAAGTTTATAACTACACACTCGATTACCTGCACGACCCTGTCTAGTTTCTGGGATATACACACTGGGAATAGGAAAATCATATCTAGTAGGGAATGTAAAGATTGTACAGTTGTTGTTTGCGGACGGGAGCTTTTGCAGATTTCTTGGTGATTGATACGGGCAGCTACGAAGTCGTCTTGGGAATGGATTTTCTTGGCACTTTCCACGCTCACATTGATTGTAGAGCAAAGAAAGTGATTTTCCAGATTCCCGGACATCCCGAGTTTACCTTCACTGGAGAAAGCAGCTCTGTCGGGCCAGTCGAGTTTAGGGCTAGGCCGACAAATAATATTCTTGCATCAATGGAGGTTGATGGAAGTGAAGAGCCAGCTGTTGTTCGTGATTTTATGGACGTGTTTGAAGATATATCGGGATTACCGCCGAAGCGAGACGTGGAGTTCGCAATTGATCTTATTCCTAGTATAGCGCCAGTATCTAAAGCGTATTATCCAATGTCACCATTGGAGTTGGAAGAAGTCAAGAAACAGGTTGCTGAATTGCTTGAGAAGGGTTGGATTCGAAGCAGTAACTCATCTTGGGGAGCTCCAGTTCTTCTAGTTAAGAAGAAAGATGGCACGAGAAGGATGTGCATCGACTATTGAGAATTAAACCGGGTGACTATTAAGAACAGGTACCCGATCCCTCGCATTGGCGAACTTTTTGAGCAGCTTAGTGACGCGGGGGTATTCTCGAAGCTGGATTTGCGATCCGGATATCATCAGGTCCGAATGAAAGCAGAAGATATTTGCAAGACGGCGTTCCGAACTCGGTATGGACATTACGAGTACTTAGTGATGCCCTTCGGAGTAACGAATGCACCGACGATATTCATGGACTTGATGAACCGAATCTTTTCACCATTCTTGGACCAGTTTATTGTGGTGTTCATTGACGATATTCTGGTCTATTCGAAGAGTTTTGAAGAACATGCAGAACATTTGAAGATTGCACTGCAGACGTTGAGACAGGAGAAGTTGTATGCGAAGATGAGCAAGTGCGAGTTTTGGCTGGAGGAAGTAAAGTTTTTGGGGCATGTTGTGTCTGGCGGTGGAATCGCCGTCGATCCAGAAAAGATTGCAACCGTTCGAGATTGGCCGATTCCAAAGAATGTTGCGGAGATAAGAAGTTTTCTTGGACTAGCCAGGTATTACAGAAGATTTGTGGAGAACTTTGCTCGTCTGGCGGAGCCGTTGACCAAGCTTACGTGCAAGGAGGTACCTTTTGTGTGGACGGATAGATGTGCGTCAGCTTTTGAGACGTTGAAGCAGAAATTGATAACCGCCCCTATTCTGACCATGCCAGACAGTTCCGGAGGATTAGTGATCCACAGCGACGCATCTGGAAAAGGATTGGGCTGTGTTTTGATGCAGCATGGAAAGGTTGTAGCGTACGCATCAAGACAGTTGAAGACCCATGAGAAGAATTACCCAACTCATGACTTGGAGCTTGCGGCAGTGATCTTCGCTTTGAAGATTTGGAGACACTACCTTTTGAGCGAAAGGGTTGAAGTTTTCACGGATCATAAAAGTTTGAAGTACGTGTTCACGCAGAAGGAGCTTAATATGAGGCATCGTAGATGGTTAGAGCTGATGGCTGATTACGATCTTGATCTTATGTACCATCCGGGAAAGGTTAATGTCGTACCGGATGCGCTCAGTCGGTTACCAGCAATTCAGATGTTGACTACGCAGAAAGAACTCGTTGAAGACTTTCGAAAATTTGATTTGGAGGTTGTGCTACCGCATTCTTCGGGACAGTTGATGCAGCTGTAAGTACATTCGTTATTGATCGAGAATATTAAAGCAGCGCAATTGCAGGATCCTAAATTGCAAAAGTTTCGAGAGCAGGTTGATGCCGGACTATGAACAGATTTATTGATCCACGAAGATGGTTCGTTGAGGTATGGTAGCCGTTTGTGTGTGCCAAAGGGGGATATTCATGAAGAACTTATGAAGGAGGCGCACAGCTCGGCTTATTCCGTACATCCAGGAGGCACGAAGATGTACCGAGATATACGACAACATTTCTGGTGGAAAGGCATGAAGCGGGAGATTGCTCGCTTTGTGGCAAAGTGCTTGGTGTGTCAGAAAGTTAAGGCTGAACATCAAAGGGTTGCTGGTTTATTGCAACCACTTCCGATTCCTCAGTGGAAATGGGAACATATAATCATGGATTTCGTGACAGCTCTACCGTGGAGTCCAACAATGCAGTATGGGTGATTGTTGATCGTTTGACCAAGGCAGCTCATTTTATTCCTTTTCGGGTTGGTCAATCAACATAAACTTTGGCGGGGCGGTACATGCAGGAGATTGAAAGATTGCATGGAGTACCGGTAAGTATCGTGTCCGATCGGGACACTCGGTTCTTATCACACTTCTGGAGGAGTTTACAGGAAAGTTTGGGAACTCGATTGAAGTTTAGCACAGCTTATCATCCTCAAACTGATGGTCAGTCGGAGAGAACGATCCAAACTCTTGAACATATGTTGAGAGCGTGCATGTTGGACTTCAAGGGTTCATGGGAGGATCATCTACATTTGGTGGGGTTTTCTCACAACAACAGTTTTCAGGCAACGATTCAGATGGCTCCATTCGAAGCTTTGTATGGTCGCAAGTGTCGTTCACCTGTTTGTTGGGACCAGATTTGGTTGTGTAGACAGTTGAGAAAGTTAACGCTATTCGGAATCATATGAAAGCAGCACAAGACCGACAGAAGAGTTGGGCAGATACGTCGAGAAGACCTCTAGAGTTCGCCGTGGGTGATTTGGTATTCTTGAAGATATCACCGACTAGAGGGGTGATTCGTTTTGAAAGTCGAGAAAAACTCAGTCCTCGATTCGTTGGACCCTTTGAGATCTTGGAGCGTGTTGGTGAGGTAGCGTATCGTTTGGCGTTACCGCAATCCTTGGCGAATGTGCTTGATGTGTTTCAGGTATCACAACTTCGTAAGTATGTTCGGGATGAAACACATGTATTGGATCATTCAGAGCTGACGGTACGAGAAGACTTGACTTTTGAGGAGCGACCGGTTGAAATTGTGGATCGAAGGGAAAAGGTTCTTAAGAACAAGGTTATCCCTCTTGTACTTGTTTTTTGGGGTAATCGCTCGCATGGAGAGTTCACTTGGGAACGAGAAGATGAAATCCGGCAGAAGTTTCCTCATCTCTTCTTGTAGTTGTCGGTTGTCTATCTTTCGTGTTCTTGGAATTTCGAGGACGAAATTCTTTTGTAGTTGGGTATAATGTAACAACCGAGTCCAGTTTTACAAATTTCTGTTATCATATGTGTGGTGTGTGATATTTATTTCATTTATGCTGCTTTGACTGTTACCAGTTATAGTTTACCTCGACATGTCATATTCTGCATATAACAATTTAAGTCTGTTAAAAATAAATTAAAAATAATTGGCATGGCCTGCTTGACACCCCTAACCCTGTGGTAGCGTTCTTGCGTCGTGTTCTCGTCCCGTTCAGTGAAACGGACGTGTTTGGACGGTTACGCGCACGTACATGCGTCCGTTCTTGGGGGTATGCTTTTTAATTATAAAATCCTTCATTCAAATTTTTGGAGCCCGCCAATAATTTTCGTTTTTCGAATTCAAATTTTTGGACTCGATCCGGGCGCAATTCTGAAATATTTTGTATCTCGCCAATTTATGATTATTTAATAATTCATTTTACTTAAACCTATTTTTACTGGCCATAATAATTTTTCCAAACTAATAAATCTTTAGCCAACGCTTTAATTATTATCACCCCTTAAATCATTCACAATTCTTCCTCTAAACCAATCGCAGCGCTTCAATTTAACCCCGGGCCCCACACTCTCTCTCCCTCTCTCCTTTCCCCTTCTCTTTCTCTCTCTTCTCTCTCTCTCTCGCGGGCGCTAAAAGACAACTTTCTTTCTCCTCCTGATTTTCTCTCTCCTCTCTATCTCTCTCTTCCTCTCCATCTCTCTCCTCTCGATCTCTCTCTCTCTCGATCGTCTCTCTATCTCTCTCAATCTTCCCCTCTCTCTCCTCCCCAAGTATCTCTCTCTCTTCTCTTTATATTTTTTTCCTCTTCTTCCTCGTCGTCTTCAAACAGAACCAACCCACCTCAGAAAACCCAGCCACCGCCTCTCTCCTCGTCGCGCAGCCGACGACGAAGCCCTCGGCCTCGCCATCTCCACCACTACCTCCTCCACTTCCACGGAGTAATCCCTGCATCCCCGAGCACCTGCACGAACAGCCGTGCACCCCTGCACGCATCTGCACCGCCGGGAATCGCCGTCGATGACCTCGTCCTTACGCCCCAGATCCCCGACAACCCTGTAAGCCTGCATCCTTACTTCCTCCCTTCTTCTTTCCCTCCTTTTTGCTTCTCTGTTCTTCAGTCTTACCATGGCCGATGTTCTCTGCAGTAGTTCGCTGGAGCCCGTCGATCTCGCCACGACTGGTCTCGCCGCCACCACGGCACCCCTCTGCAACCCTGTATGCTTTAGTATCCTCACTTTCCCAGGTTCTTTCCTTGCTTTCTTTCTTTTCTTGATAAAGATTTGTTCTTTTCTGTTGTCACTGTTTGCCGGAATCCGACGATGCTGATGACGTTTTTCGACGACCCAGCGAGGACTTGCGACCCGTGTGACTCCACTGTTCGTTGTTTGGGTTCATTCCGTGAACCGTGCGCGCGTCGCGATTTTTCCCCGCCAACGCGTAACGTTCCGTTTTCCGTTTCGCGATCCGTCGAGGCAAGTTAATCTTGCTACATGCTATTTGAATCATTCTATACCTATTCTATATATATATATATATATATATATATATATAACATACCTGTAGTTTGAATATAGTACCCCATGCATCGTTTTATATCATTTCGATATTCCGTTTGCATCGGTTTATATTAATTTAGATCTAGAACGTGAAAGGTACTCATTGCATACATGATCACATTTAAATGTTAAATCTCATAACCACAATCATATGTTTAATCACATTTTTTTGACATAGCCTAAGATATCTTTCTATAGTTTAATCCATCGGACACTTGTGCGCAGTTAAACCCGTTTTAGCTGTAACTTCATCCAATGAACTTATTTATAGATTATTGCATCCCTGGAAATTCTTAATATTGGTTAACATGATTTAACGGCCTTGAATGTCACCCTGTATTCATATAATGTTGAAACCGTCTCTGAACCACAACTTTTAACTGTACTGCTAATTAATTGAATCTGCTTATTGCTTAATTCATTGCTTAGATTATGTTGTTGATAACCATGCTTGATTACTTATAACCGTGATTATGCTAGCTGTTTATGAGCACCGACATGTTATCTTTTACACCCTGGCCTGACTTGCTACACACATATCGATTGACCCGACATGGTACCATACACTACTTGACTTGACCTGTTGTACCGTGGATTGACCCGTTACCTGATCTTGTGTCTAATGCCAACAAACCTGACATTTAGTCCTCACGGACCGTTCCTGTTGTCTATCCAGACAAACCTGCTCTTACCTGATCCTGTGTTGGCATTAGTTCTTGATTACTGAATACCTGACTTGACATACACATATAACTTGGGTATGGGGAAATCAATGATGAAACCTGACTTGTAACTCAACAGTGTACTACCTTTACTGATCAGTTTTAGAGGCTAGGCCAGCCTTGTGATGATGCTGCTGACATCATTCATCTGTATATATTTCCTGTTTTAGTGCCTAGCGGCATGTCTCGGATTCAGCCCGAGAATCTTGACCGTGGTTCCGGGTATGCACGGGATACTATTGAGTTACATCGATGATTCATCAAATTGATTTCAAAGACTTTAGAATAGAAAACCTAATAGAACAGTTTAGTTTACTCACTGCACACTACCCCGCACTGCCCTGATTTATGTTACTGTTACACCTGCTTTTCATTCATGATCATATTTGCATTGCTTGTTACCCTGTTTATATTTTATTGCTTGATGACATGACGCGCTGACGTCTGGGTTTTGCATGGCCTAGATTCTGTACCGTTGCTGCAGTCCGAGCAGGAGTACTTTAGCCAGCAGGCTGAGCTGTGAGGTGCCGCTAGTAGTTAGTTCTTTATTTCGTGCATTTATTTCCTGATGTGAGCCCGCATTATGGGACATACATTCCAGTTATTTTGTATTGGATCTTTTGCTTCCGCACTTTTATTATTCTTGACTCATGTTATCTTGTCTTATGGACATGTATTTAGATAGTTACATTTGTTCTTGATATCTCTACAACCGTAATGTGACTGTGGATGGATACTTCCTACACACAGGTAGCATGGTTTTCTATGTCACGTACCCAATTTAGCGTACTCTGGGAAGCGGGGCGTGACAGAAGCTCATCCCCTGTAACAGCTTAGAGACGAGCAAAAAGGGCGTAAGCTCGGCTGCTGGATTGCTCGGGGCCGAGGAATGTCCCCAATGCACCATATTGATTCTACTTCCGCAGCCACCAGGAGCCAAGTGGGTTTATGTGAACGACACGTCATCTGCCACGTGTCGTAATGTGGGGAATTCCGTTCATAAGCTTTATCACTGGCCCCCAACTCTCGCCCTGACCTATTTGTGTGTCAGGGTCGAGAGTGGTAAGCCTGGTTCTAAACGGTTCGACCTAGGATTCCCAGGCCGTCCGACGGCGGCGGGACATTCGGCGGCTACTCCTCTCGGATCACTAGGCCCACGTGCGGCTTACGGAACGCCTCATTTACCGCACATGTCTTTGGTGACATCAGCGGATTGGTGAAATGATTGGGCTTTTAAAGAGGGAGCGTCGTTTCGCTTGATCGTCGGTTAGGCTACGTGCCACGTGCCCAACATTGGTTGGCGGGGTGTGAAAGGATGCCACTGCCTCCTGCCGTGAAGGGATGTTTCCAATGGTCGATCGCCACGTGGTGCCTTGACGGCTGCTAGGTGGGACGCTTCATTTTGACGGGAATCGATTTTGGTCGTAAGATGTTCTCTTTGGAGTGTATAAATAAGTGGGGGCCATCTCAGGGCCGACACTTTGCCTTAGTTGTCTCTCGTCGTTCGAAGATTGCCCGGCGCACCTCCGCTTAGATCGTATCTTCCACTGAATTTTCCTCGGCAAAACCCTTTCCTTGAATCCGGTTAGATGTCTTCCTCCGAGGTATTTGTGGATGTAGTGGGGGTAGAGTCGGGCGATGAGGCCCTAGTTTCTGGGGCCGAGTCCAGCGGGTCTTCTTCCTCCTCAGCTTCAGATAGCCGAAAGAGATCTTCTTCTTCTTCATCTACGTCTTCTATGTCGGACTTGCTCTCCATGGCTAGGGTCGCCCTTGTCTCTCGTCGTCGGGCGGCGACAAGGGCTTCGAAGGTGCACATCGGGAATATCCGCGATGCGCCATCGGTCTTGAATCGTCTGGACGAGCTTTCCGATATTCGGGCTCGATTCCATATCCTTCTGGCTATTCACTCCGTCTAGCCAGAGAGGGAGAGCGGGCAAACCAGGTGCAGAGCAAGGAGATTGCTCTGTATCTACAAGCATTCTGGGCAGGGATGCGTCTTCCCTTCTCATCTGAGATTTGTGCGGTGCTCCATTGTTTCCGTGTTTCCCCGGGCCAGCTAGCGCCGAACTCGTGGAGGATTCTCCTCGGGTTTCTGGTCCGGTTAAAAGTTGATCGGATCCCCTTCGATTTGAGCCTCCTCCTGTCTTTTCTTTGCTATAAAAATTACCCTGGTACCAGTAAGAAAGAGCCGAGCTGGGTGTATTTCTCGTTTAAAAAACGTAAGGGTAGGACGGCCGGGTCGGGGTAGTGATCGTTCCTTCTTCCATCCACGAATGGAAGGAGAAGTTCGTCTTCGTCGGGCCACCGGAGGGTGAGGATTAACATGTGCCCACCCAGTGGCATAGGGCTGATTGTCCGAGGGTGAGGCAGTCGAATGCCCTCGAGGCGAGGGTGGTGTCCCAGTGGGAACCGATCCAGTGGGCTGATGTCCTACTCTCCGAGCAAGTGGTGGGCTGGACTCAGCCCCGCACGTTTTTTTGGGTAAGTTAGGGCTTTTGCCGGTCTGTTTAGACTTCGCCAAAATTCTATTACCGTTTCTGTGTCGCTGACCTTTTTCTTATGTTTTTCTCGTAGAGCCCATAGATCGATCGAAAATTATGGCCGCCATGGCCTCTAAGGCCTAGGGAAGAAAGACCGGAGGCGCAATCTCTTCCCAACCAGGTCCGAGCGTGGCTTCTAAGCAAACTCCTCTGGCCAGGGCTTCCGCAGCGCCCCCCGTCCTGGAGGAACGCCGTGGGGGAGGACAAAAGCATGTGCGGGATCCGGCCCCTCGGGCTAGGGCGGAGGTGACTCCCCCCGCCGAATCCCCCCTCAAGAGACAGAAGCGGGTGGTTTCTCGACCACCCCTGGTCGGGATCCAAGTGCAGGAGGATAACTTCTGCATCGAGGTGCCCTCGATGCTATCTGTGGCTGACAGTTTGCTGGCATACATGGAGAAGGCGGCTGGGGCCAAGATTCCCCGGGGCACCATGAAGGCCCAAGTGGCCGCGATAGTTCAGGAGGCGGTTCAGGTCGGTAGCTTTTCCTAAAAAACCTTTTTTAAGGGTTATTTTCTCGGTTCCAGCTTCTTAACACGGTTTCTGTTTTCCTCAGGTCCTCCAGCACTGCATTCTCCTCGCCGCTATAGAGTCCAAGGAGGTTGCCCTGGCGATAAAGAAAGCGGGTGAATCTTCATCGCGAGAAGAAGAGCTTCTCCTTCAGCTGCAGCAGGTGGAAGAAAAGGCGGCCCTCCTTGACTCAAGATTGGTCGCCGAGGGCTTGACGGTTTCCAAGCTGAAGGAGTCCTATCGTCTCCTGACCGAATCTAACCGGGTTATCCAGGCCCAGATGGAGGAGGTGAACGGTTTCTTCAACGCTATGAAAAGGTCGAGGGACGCCCTAAGAAAGGATGCTCGGGCAGCTTGCGAGGCGGCGAAGCTCGCGGAGAGCAGGGCGGAGAGGGCCGTGGAGGAGTACAAGGCGTCTGATCAGTTTTATATCGACCTTGCCGACTCCGCGGCCGTTGGGTGGCACAATGCCCTCGACGCCGTCAAAGAGGCCATGCCCGAGTTCGACAACCATGAGCTCCGCGCAAGGTATCCCCTCTCCGAGGAAGCGCTACAGGGGGGCGGCGCCGAGCTGGCGGAAGCACCGAGCTGGCCGGAGAAAGCGAAGCGGCTGGCGGAAGTGCCAAACTGGTCAGAGAAGGCGAGGCGGTTGGCGGAAGCGCCGAGCAGGATGTCGCTGCTGTTGTCCCCGACGGAGGCGCAGAGCAAGGAGAGGTGGCGGCCGAGCAGGCAGTCTGAGCTATTCCCCCTTTTTTTAGAATTTTGTAAGTCTCGGGCGTTTTTGTAAGGCTGAGGAACCCACAATACATTGTCTATAATTTTGATTGTAAATAAAGTATAAATATTTTTTTGCTCATGTGTTTTCATCCCGCAAGTATTTTTAGCTCGCAAGTCTTTTTATCTCGCAAGCCTTTTTATTTTACAAGTGTTAGGCGAAGCCTTTTTATTTTGCAAGTGTTAGGCGGGCGCGACGTAAGAGTCAGCAAAAGGCTAGGCGCAGGTAGGTCGATGTCCACCATTTCCCCGGAGTCAAGGTGACGATCGTGCATCGAGTGTGAATCGAGCGGTAGCTAAGTGTAGGAAGACCGGTATCCTCCCTTTCCCGGGAATCAAGGTGACGATCATGTGTCGAGTGTGAATCAAGTGATAGCCCCTCGATTCTTTCTTGGATGAGCCGAGCAGGACATAACTCGGCCGCCTTTTGGCGCGTATTTTGGATCCATGCCTTCATAGGATAGGAAGCTACCCATTGTGGATGGACCGAGCAGGAATCTGCTCGGCGGCATCGTTATGAGGGCTTTCGATCCACCATTTTGCAGGGTAGGAGCTACCCGTTATAGATGGATCGAGCAGGAATTTGCTCGAGGGCTTCGCGAAGAGGGCTTTCGATCCACTTTTTCGTAGGGTAGGAAGCTACCCGTTGTGGATGGACCGAGCATGAATTTGCTCGGTGGCCTCACGAGAAGGGCTTTCGATCCACCTTTCGTAAGGCAGGAAGCTACCCGTTGTGGATGGACCGAGCAGGAATCTGCTCGGTGGCCTCGCGAGAAGGGCTTTTGATCCACCTTTTGTAAGGCAGGAAGCCACCCGTTGTCGATGGACTGAGCAGGAATTTGCTCGGTGGCCTCGCGAGAAGGGCTTTCGATCCACCTTTCGTAGGGCAAGAAGGTACCCGTTGTAGATGGACTGAGCAGGAATCTGCTTGGCGGCCTCGTTATGAGGGATTTCGATCCACCTTTTCGTAGGGCAGGAAGCTACCCATTGTGGATGGACCGAGCAGGAATCTGCTCAGTGGGCTCGCGAGGAGGGCTTTCGATCCACCTTTTCGATGGGAAAGAAGATACCTGTTGTAGTGGACTGAGCAGGAATCTGCTCGGCGGCCTCGCGAGGAGAGCTTTCCGAATTCCATAGTTTCTCCTTGGGACGTCGTTCAACCTTCCATGACCCGTAAAGGCGGGGGATGGTTGTTTCCCCCAATCAGAGCAAGGCTCTACTGAATTTTGAAAATTCAAAATTTGAAGCAACGCTTCGGTTTCCGTGCGCAGTGCGCAATTTGCCACGTGGCAGAAGCTGAATGGGCAGCGTAACGCCCGAGACGGTGCGTCCCATCAGAGCAAGGCTCTTCAGAAAACGTAATTAAAGACTTAACTGCGCAAATGCATGGCAGCGCGACACGTGTCTGCGCAAGCGCATGGATGCACGACACGTGTCTGCGCAGTTGCGCAATCGCAACTGCGCAAGCGCACGGATGCGCGACACGTGTCTGCGCAAGCGCACTGATGCGTGACACGTGTCTGCGCATTTGCGCAGTCGCAGCTGCGTAAGCGCACCGATGCGCGACACGTGTCTGCGCAAGCGCACAGATGCGTGACACGTGTCTGCGCAGTTGCGCAGTCGCAGCTGCGCAAGCGCACAGATGCGTGACACGTGTCTGCGCAGTTGCGCAGTCGCAGCTGCGCAAGCGCACAGATGCGCGACACGTGTCTGCGCAGTTGCGCAAATGCAACTGCGCAAGCGCTCGGATGCGTGACACGTGTCACACGCTGGTGAGTTGCGCAGCAACTGAATAAAGATTTAGAAAAATCTTTTCTGTTCTCCTGTAAAACAGGAACCCTTGGATCAAAGATCCAATGGTGGGAAAATTCCCAAAATTATTCAGGAAAGATTTTGTTAACAAATCCAACAAATTTGTGGGCACTATAAATAAGACCCCAAGCCTCATTCAAAAAGCAGAGAGAATCAATCATCAAGAGAAGGATAAACTTCTGAAAAAAAGCTCTTGAAGATTAATCAAGAACAAAAAAAAAGAAGAAGGTAAAATTTCTGAAGAACAGAAAATAAAAAAATAAATAGTGCCTTGCACTTGATATGAACCCCTGGTTCTAAAAAGGAAAAAGAATAATAAATAGTGCCTTGCACTTGATATGAACCCTTGGTTCTATGAAAAGAAAACAAGAAGAAAAACTTGTTTTCTTTTGATCTAAATGTAGATCAAAAGTGCTATGCACTTTTGTTCTTCAATCAGAATATTCTTGAGTTCCTGCAACTCATTATTTAAAAGGGCCTGGCCCAAATCAGAAATGAAAGGGCAGAGCCCTATTTGAAAAATTCTTGAGGGCCTGGCCCAAATCAAATCATGAAAGGGCAGAGCCCTATTTGAAAAATTCTTGAGGGCCTGGCCCAAATCAAATCATACAAAGGGCAGAGCCCTGTTTGGAAATGCTTGAGGGCTTGGCCCAAATCAAACTGCAAGAATAAAAAGAGGCAGAGCCCTGTTTAGATTGATCGGACAGAGCTTAAAATAAAAATTGGACTTAACCCAATCCTGGCTGTAAGTCCTTAAATTAAACGCCTTTCATGAACTAAGTCACGGCCGGTTCGAGGGTACATCTCTGAACTCCTTTGACATCTGTCATTGTAATTCTTCAACGACGTCAAAGAGGTGACGAGTCCCAACGACCATTCATTTAATATTGGACCGAAACGTCCTTAAACTAATATTCACTCCAAAATGAGAATAACGGACCGAAACGTCCCTAAACTAATATCGGACCGAAACGTCCCTAAACTAATAATGGACCACTACGTCCCTAAACTGGCGACGGACCACCACGTCTCTAAACTGGAATATGGACCACTACGTCCTTAAACTGGCGACGGACCGGAACGTCCCTAAACTAATAATGGACCACCACGTCCCTAAAACTGGCGACGGACCGCCATGTCCCTAAACTGGCACAATAGGGCCCAAACGCTCTTTTGTTGGATCTAAACGGTCCCGTCTAAGTTGATCTTAACCCCAAATACGGTTAACGTGTCCTTAGACATTTAAATAAACGATAAAACTCCAAATCAACTTTGGTTCAAGGGTACATCTCTGAACTCCTCAGACGCCTGTCGTTGTAATCCCTCAACGACGTCAGAGAGGTGACGAGTCCCGACGGCCGGATAATTAAATCAATCATGATGTTAAGTTGATCTTAGTCTAAAACAAGACTAACGTATCCTTAACGAACGTTTAAGTCGATCTTAGTCGCAACGCGACTAATGCATCCTTAAACTAAAAACACCAAACCCAAATCTAAGTAAATACGGATTTGGACTAATCCACGTCCTACGGGTGACGACATCACTCAGTCTCCGTATACAATCCACGGGCAATCACAAACAAAACAAACACACACGACACGAAGTGAAATTCTGGAGTAGGAGAAAGTTGTTACCGCGATGCGGTAGCGTAATTAACTGCAGGGGCTTGCGCCTGCAGGGAAGAGCGTCCCCACAATCAAAAACCCCTCACCCTGAGGGGGAATCTGACGAAGTCTGCTACATCGGCCGCATCCGTCTAAACCTCCGATACGAGGTGCCATAAATCAACTTGGTATCTTCGGAGAGATAGAAGGATAAAACCAAATAGCATCTGCCCCGAACCTCAGGCAACGGACGCTAACGTCTCGGCCGCCGTTCGGAGGGGAACAGATTCTGGCACGCCCGGTGGGACCTCTTCCTCTTTCCACTCCACACTTCGTGTGTCGTCTTCGCGAACCAATCGCGGTTTGTTAAATGATTGCCTTCGGATTTCAAGTTGCTGAGATTTGGTCTTTTGTTTGGTACAGAACTCAAGCATTCAATGGCCACCAACTGCACCAACTGCTCGAAATGCCACTGCAACGGACGTTCCACCTCACCGAGAGGTGTAGCATATGGGCCCCAGGCGGCTTCCTTCCTGACTCTGCCGGTAGGCCAGGTGACTCAGGCCACCACCGGCTTGTTCTTCGGGACCATGGTCCTACCTACAAGCTTCTCTGAGCCGATATCCGCACCAGAAGCGAACAAGAAGTCGGTATTCGACCGGCTCACTGCTACCACGACCCCTGTCAACGGGTCACCCGCTACTAAGATGACAGCCTCTGTTTTCACCAGGCTGGGTCAGAACTGTAAAGTGGCTGTCCCAAAGAGGGCAACGGCCGCTGCTTTGGAAGTCGTTAAAGCGGCTTCTCCTATCAGAGAGTCAGTCTTCACGAGATTGACGGTTCCTACTCCTCCCCCAGCTGGTCAGAAGGCATCAGTCTTCGACAGGCTGACATCAACAGTTACCCCACGCTCAAACAGGGGGCAGCAAGAAACCATCTCAATCTCCGAGCCGATCCCGGCGGCTCGTCATGCGCGACGTCGCCATTGGCAGCGAATAAGGAAAGCAGGGGGCAACTCCCTCTCAGGGCTAACCCCACCTGCTCCAGTGGTGGAGGTCGATGCTGCTGTTCCAACTGGGAACAACTTTGAAATGCTGAGGAAGGTGAGAAAGAACTCCCCGGTGGATACGTTGAAAAAGTCTCCTCCACCCATGGAAAAAGCTCCGGAGACGAAACAGGAACAGCCTCCTCAACGGCTGTCAGCAAAAGTTTATAAAATTTGGCGGAGGGTTCAAGACTCCGTGATTGACTCAGACCACTTCCGTCGCCAGAACAGGGCAAGGGTAGAAAAAGACAAAAACCGCCCCGCCAAACAACAGGGGGCAACAAATGCTAGGATGCCCACTTCAACGGCTCCTTCAACCTCAAAGGCCCATAAAAGGAAGAGGCCAGAAAAAGCTCCCATGACGCTGACAAAGTCTAAGAACGGTGAACCTAAACGCCCCAAGTCAGGGGGCATCACAGTTCATACGGTCTATATGGCTTCGGGGAAAGAAGAAAGTCGTACTTCTATGGGTCACCGACCGCTTACCCGGTCAGTGACCAAGTCTCAGGAGCAGCAACAAAAGCTCCAGGAGATGATGACTACAATGGCTGCACTCACGGGGCCAAAAGAGAATCCTGAGACGTCCTTAGATGAACGTCAAGAAGAAGAGACCGACGCCGAGTTCCTTCGCCGAATGCTCGAAAGGAGAGACCAAGAGGCTGCTGAACAAGCAGCCAATATACAGCGCATGGGCTTTCTCTTCCAGGATATGATAGGGATGATGATACAACCAGAATCCCCGACTGAAGAACCCCCGATCGTCCTTGGGGATGATAGGGGAGAAACATCAAACCCTCAGCCCGTTCTATCGACGGCTAAAGAAGACACAATCTCTAAAACAGATCTGGACGAATATATAGCCCAGCAGATAAAAGTTCATCACGCGGCCGAAGCAGCCGGCCACGTTGTAAAAACGGGGCGGCCATATCCGGGCTGGTATGACCAAATCAAATACCCGCCAGGTTACACAATTCCAAAGTTTCATGTCTATAAGGGGACCGGCAATCCCCATCAACATGTTGCCCAATTCAGGGCGCTTTGTGGTAACACCGGAGGCGACGACAAGCTCTTGCTGCGCCAGTTTGTTGGAAGCTTATCAGATACGGCTTTCGAGTGGTATTCAGAGCTCCCCAACGACTCCATTAAAACCTTCGCAGAGATGGAGCTGCTCTTCACCCAACGCTTTGCAAGCGCCAGCGAACGTACTCCGATGACGGCGCTGATTAACGCCAGGGTAAAGCCCGGCGAGACATGGGTCCAGTACGCTATACGGTGGCGTAATTTATGGTCTAAATGTGAACAGCGTATAGAAGAAGCCCCTGCGGTGGGAATGTTTGTTGGAACCCTTGATCCACAAGCAACCATTTCGCAGTTTATGATGTTCTTCAAGCCGACTTCTTTCCAGGCTTTGATTGACAAATTGGCGCAGATGGACCAGATGGGCCATAAACCCCCTCTCCCGAAGCCCGACTCTCGAAACGACAAAGGGAAGGGAAAAGCGATCATCGTCGCTAATGCCCAACAGCAACCGAACGACTCGAAGCCGGTTGCTCGTCCAAATAACACGCGCCCATACGTACCCCTTGAGGACAGGATGGGACGTGCTTACTCCTTCCCCCGTGATAAAACAAGGAGGTTATTTGAGCTGGCATTGCGCAATAGGCTTATAAATCTGCCGGATCCAAAACGTCCGTCACAACCAAGTGACGTTAACGAGCCTAATTATTGCCCTTACCATCGAGTGCTAGGACATCCAATCGAAGACTGTTACGTGTTCAAAAATTGGCTCGAAAACCAGTACCGTCAGGGCAAGTTTGCGCTATCTGACAAATGGAAGGTGAATCCTCCGCAGCCCTACACCTATAAGGGAACGAATACGCCGGGGGAAACATGCTCCGTCATTGAAGAAGCTCCCTGGGAGGTTGTATTATCAGCCAAAACGAGGAGAATGCTAAATGATCTGCAGACCTGTCCAGCGGTCAAGTGGAAGAACCCCTTGGAGCCGCAGGTTATTGAGGGGATGTTGAAACCACGTCCGACTCCGAAGGCCGATGGTGGTAGTTCAAGCGTTCATAACCAGCCGTCAAAATCTTCGAAAAAGAAGAAGAAGAAATTTAAGAAGCCCGTGAAGCCTAGCGACAAGCGGACGGACTTACAGAAGCAGATTGACGCACTGGACGAGTATAACCAAAAGGCGCGGACTCCCATTACGCTCCAAGAATTCCTTGATCACGTCTTTCAAAAAGAAGATGAGGAAGAAGCTTCATCGGATGAATCCGACGGAGATGTGGCAAGCTGTCATATGATCTCTCACTCGACCTCGAACGATGAAGGGACTTCTAGCACCAAGACGCCGGGGGCAAATACTGAGTCAAGGGTTCCGGAATTATCAATAGAAATGATTGACGCGTTTCTTAGTGAAGCTCGATTGAAAAGTAAAGCTGATCAAGAACGCGAGACGGCGATATTCGAAACGGCCAAGCGCCAGCGACTTGAGGGAGGAGCTGAGATGATCCCACTGGAGCAAAATGCCTCCACCGCTGACAAAAGCCAATTTAAGATAAAAAAGAAGTTCGCCAAGGCCATATCGATGGGCATGAGGCTACCACCCTCAGAAGAAATAGTTACTAGCGTGGTAGAAATGCATCCCTCTTATTGCTTATATCATCAGAAGGTCTCACATTCTACACAAGAGTGCAAAGCGTTCGATAAATGGTGGCAAGGATACGTCGCTAATCAACAACGTTTTAAACGGGAAAAGCGCAAGGTTCGTCGGGAGCAAAGAAACACGACCAAAGTGCTTGAAAGAACTGCCGGCAACTGTCATATGGTTAACACTACCAGGTCACAAGTGCCCACATTTGGGAGCGACTCTGATGAGGAACTAGAGATCGCCCCTCTCTTTAAAGAATCAACTTCGGGAAAAGAAGAAGAACCGAAGTCTTGCGAAAATATACAGCTGAGGAATCGGACACTGCCTGAAAAGAACCTCGGACCCTCGAATAGAAAAGATAAAGGGAAAGAGAAGGTCCCTGAAGACATCACTTTAGATGACCAAGTTGCGGAAGAGTTAACCGCCAAAAATCCGCCAAAAAGGAGTAAGGTGGATTACAATGTCTTAGCGCATCTGAGGAAGCTACCCTCACAACTCAGCATCCTCGACGCCTTGTTACTATCAAAGGAGGCGAGAGACTCTTTGATTAAGGCGCTACAAGACCCGGACCAGTTCCAAGCCTTCTTGGCCGAAGAAAAGATGAAGGACGAATTGGAAGAAGTACACACAGCCGACGTTGCTTTTGGTGATGAAGACCTTCTCCTCGGGACGTGTGAACACAATCGCCCTCTTTATGTCTCAGGATATTGCCATGATATAAAGATAGGTAAAATCTTGGTCGATAACGGATCGTCCGTCAATTTACTCAACGTACGAGTGTTAAAGGAGATTTGCATGAGTGTCCAACACCTCGCCCGAGACAAGATCACTATCTCCGGTTTCGACTCTCAATCCTCAAAGACTCTGGGATCTGTGATATTGACGTTACGCTTCGGGTTGCTCGTCACAGACATCAAATTCCATGTTATAGATGCCAAGACGTGCTATAATGCTCTGCTCGGCCGACCATGGCTACACGAGTACAATATCATCCCTTCTACACAGCATCAGTGTATGAAGTATTCCAGGGATGGCCTCGAGTACACTGTGGCTGGAGAGTTGAATCCGTTTTCCGTGAACGAAGTTCGCAAGTATGAAGATGCCAAATACTTCTTGCCGAGTTTCGAAGACACGGAAAGGTGTCACAAACCGGAGAACAAAACTAATGCCACCATCCCTGTCTTCGGCAGTGACACCGAGGAGGAGGATATAATTTATTCAGGTCCATCCCAATCTACCAGGCCAGGACCATCCGTTCCTTCGTTGATCTTCGGTAGTGATTCAGAGGATGAAGTTCATGCTGTATTTCCTGCTCGGCCTTCGATACGGATCTCCGCCGATGAAGAGCGAAGTCTACAGATAACCATGGTGCCACTTGAACATTACAAAGAACTGGATGTACTCGACACCAACAGCGTAGAAGAATTGCAGACATTCTATATCCCTCCCGGTCGAAGGGGCGAGAAGGCAATCTTATTCTACCGTTCTGAAGAGAACAAAGTAGAAAAAGAAGTTTGGCATGGCGCGGATCCCACGCTCGACAGGCTTCAGCCTATCCGTCTTCCCCGGTATTATACCGAAGGTTTGAAGAAACTGCTAAAACGCCAGGGGATGTCCTTCACACAGACCGTTAGAAAAGCCAAATTCTATGACAAGGTCTGGAACATTCCCGGGACCCAATACAAACTGCCTAACGGGAAAGTAGAAACCAAAGGGCTTGGGTACATCCGGCCAAAGAAGCGGGAGCTAGTAAACAGCTGTTATGCCATGTATGACTTCGATGAAGAGGCGGACGCTCAATGGGAGGACGCTAATCTTGAACCAGCAAAAGTTCCTGATACAAAACCGCCCAGTCCATCGTCCGAAGACCAGATGAGCAAACTTATAAGGGATGCGAGTCAAAAAGCCCGAGATGATCACGATCGTGAAATGGCAATCTATGAGAAAGCTAAGACACAGCGCCTCCTCCAACAGGCAGTAAAGAACGAAGATGCCGCTCCTTGTCAACCTGCTACAAAAAAGGTGCGACGCGAGAACAAAAACAAGTCGAAAGGCAAGAGAGGCGCTCGACAACTACAAAGCAGAGCTAAGAAGCCGCGCATCCGAGAATCGAGCATTATTGACTTAGCCCTCGGGAAGAAAATGGGTCGAGCATACTCTTTTCCTCGGAACAAAACAAAGAAAATATTCGATCTCGCTCTAAAACATCAAATGCTTACGTTGCCAGAGTCTAAACACCCTGAACAAGCAGGCGAGGTCTCCAACCCGAAGTATTGCTTTTACCATCGAGTAGTAGGGCATTCGCTTGAAGATTGTTTCACCTTTAAGAATTGGGTTGAGGACCAATATCAGCTTGGCAAATTCGCGTTGTCTGACAGTTGGAGGGTAGCGCCGCCGCAAAAGCACGAACCCGAAAACACAAGAATAAAACCAACTCCACATTGGGATTGTCAGAAAATTTGCACCTGCCATGTGATAACAATACTAAAAGAAGGGTCCGAGGATATGAACAACCTCCCTTGGTGTTTTGAAAGCGGCAGCGATGAGGTAATCTCAGAATTTCCCCCAGCTCCGAAAGAACTGGAAGATGGAATCCATACCACTGCAGATAATCTCAAGAAAATTGAGTTGGGAACGGAAAATGACCCGCGACCGACATTCATCAGCGAACTGCTATCTGGAGAAAGGGTGGTTGCGTTAAAGGATGTGCTTCTACAGCACAAAGATTGCTTCGCGTGGAACTATTCCGAAATGCCGGGACTAGATCCAGAAATCGCTGTGCACAAATTGGCGATATCCCCGGACATCAAGCCAGTCAAACAAGCGCCGAGAAGAATGCGACTCGAGCTTGAGATGAGCATCAACGCCGAAGTCAAAAAGCTGATAGATTCAGGCTTCATCCAAGAAGTCCAATACCCTGAATGGATCGCCAACATTGTCCCGGTGATGAAGAAAAATGGGACAGTGTATGCGTAGACTTCCGGGATCTCAATAAAGCCTGCCCAAAAGATGATTTTCCAGTGCCAGTCACCGAACTGATGATAGACAACACATCCACTCACGAGGTTTTCTCCTTCATGGATGGCTCATCGGGATATAATCAAATAAAAATGCACCCTGAAGATCAGAAGCACACAACCTTCAGGACTCCGCTTGGTATATTTTGTTATAAAGTGATGCCTTTCGGTTTGAAAAACGCCGGTGCTACTTATCAGAGGGCCATGACGAAGATCTTCGACGACCTTATACACGAAATCGTCGAATGCTATATCGACGATCTCGTGGTCAAGAGCAAATCATACGAGGAACATCTCGAGCATCTGAAGACTGTATTTCAACGCCTTCGGCAATACAACTTGAAGATGAATCCTCTTAAATGTGCGTTCGGGGTTTCCTCGGGCAAGTTCCTGGGATTCGTCGTTCGGCACCGAGGTATTGAAATAGATCCGTCAAAGATCAAAGCGATCATGGAAATGCCTCCGCCGAGGACTCTCAAACAGCTGCGGTCTCTCCAAGGGAAACTCGCGTATATACGGCGATTCATAGCCAACCTTTCAGGAAAGTGTCGTCCTTACAGCCACCTGATGAAGAAGGGAACCCCATTTGTTTGGGACCAAAAATGCCAAGGCGCACTGGATGAGATCAAGCAATACCTGCAGAACCCTCCGGTGTTGGCTGCTCCAGTTAAGGGGAAGCCTCTTATTCTTTATACAACCGCCCTCGAAGGTTCTTTAGGCGCATTATGGGCACAAGAGAACGATCAAGGGAAAGAAAGAGCACTTTACTACTTAAGTCGAGTCCTGCTGGGGGCAGAAAGCAACTACTCTCCCATTGAAAAACACTGCCTGGCGTTGATCTTCGCAATAACAAAGCTTAGGCACTACGCGTTGGCGCACGAGGTCCGTCTGATTTCAAAAGTGGACCCTCTTAAATATCTAATGTCAAAAGCCATATTGACAGGACGACTCGCTAAATGGGCCCTGCTCTTGATGGAATTCTCGATAACGTATCAACCTCTCAAGGCAGTGAAAGGCCAGGCCATCGCCGACTTCCTCGCTGAGCATCCGATACCCGCCGATTCTCCTCTGAATTGCGATCTTCCAGATGAACATGCATTCGATGCGATCGACGGCGATAATATTCGATGGGAGCTTTATTTCGATGGAGCATCTTCCATGAAGAAACGCAAACAAAGTACCCCTATAATTAAATCAGGGGTAGGACTCATCTTTGTAACTCCACAAGGAGGAATAATGCGCTACGCCTTCTCCCTAACGGAGCCGAGAACAAACAATAAAGCCGAATACGAAGCTCTGATAGCAGGCCTCGAGATCGCCATTGACATGGGAATTGAAGATCTCCTCATATACGGCGATTCCCAACTGGTCGTTAGTCAAGTAAACGGCGACTACCAAACGTGCAAACCGGAATTGGTAAAATACGGTGAAAAAGTGCAGCAACTGCTAACCCAAATTCCCTCTTACACTTTGGAAAGTATACCGCGTGCGGGAAACAGCAAAGCGGACGCACTGGCCAAACTTGCTAAAGAATTGGCTGACGAGAACCTCGATGACGTTAGAATCGTGATACAAAGTCGTCGAGTGCTCGCCCCAACAGAAATATCTCCGAAATCGTCTGAAGAAAAAGGAGCGAAAGAGGAGACAACCCTGCAAATAAAGGACTGGGAAAATACCGAGGACTGGAGAGAAGTCTTCATAGACTATTTCAAGTTCCACCGAATACCTGAAGAAGCGTCCACAAGACATCAGCTCACGAAACGAGCTCTGTCTTTCGCCTTCGTCAATGATACTCTATACAAGAGGTCATTCGACTCTCTGTGGTTGAGATGCTTAGGACCTGACGAAGCGAGAAGGGTCGTCCAAGAAGTTCACGACGGACTCTGCGGTTCCCACCAAGCAGGCCCTAAGATGAAATTGAAGATAAAGCGGATGGGCTACTACTGGCCCACGATGATGCAGGATTGCCTGGAATATGCGAGGCAATGTCATCCATGCCAAATTCATGGGGACTTCATCCATCAGCATCCCAATCCACTGCATCCGACAATGGCTAGTTGGCCATTCGAAATGTGGGGAACTGACATAGTCGGTCCCATCGAACCAGCATCGTCAAAGGGACATCGTTTCATCTTGGCGACGACTGATTACTTTTCCAAATGGGCAGAGGCGGTTCCGTTGAGGGAAGTAAAGACGGAGAACATCCTCCATTTCTTCAAAACGCATGTCATCTACCGGTTTGGGACCCCGAGAAGAATCATCTCTGATAATGGGCCAGCCTATCGAAGTCATAAAATTAGCCGTTTCGCACAGCAGCACAATATAGACTGGAGATATTCCTCAGTTTATAACCCGCGAGCTAACGGTCTAGCTGAAGCCTTCAACAAGACCTTGACGAAGATCACAAAGAAAACAGTGTCACGAAATAAGAAAGATTGGCATGAAAGATTGCAGGAGGCTCTTTGGGCGTATCGGACTACGTTTAAAACGGCCACAAACACAACGCCATACGCATTGGTATTTGGGATGGAAGCAGTACTCCCTCTCGAGATAGAATTACCCTCTCTACGAGTGGCAGTCCATTACGAGCTGACAGACGAAGAAAATGCTCACCTTCGGTTTGAAGAGCTTGACGCCCTTGATGAAATCCGGCTTCTAGCACAACAAAATCTGGAAGCCTATAAAGCAAAGATGACGCGCTCATATGAAAGATTGAGCCGCCCGAGGACATTCCACCAAGGCGAACTCGTGCTAGTGGTCAAAAGGCCCATGATCCCCAATCGCGCCAAGCGGGGAAAGTTTGAGCCAAACTATGAAGGACCGTATATCGTTGATAAGGTCTACCAAGGTGGGGCCTATCTACTCATGGACATGCACGGTGAAAGGCCTTTCAGGCCAATAAACGGACGCTTCCTAAAGAAATACTACGCTTAATGAGCCACAGCCTAGGTCAATGATAGATGACGACGACTATGTCCGCTCGCTATCTTCCTAAGCTCAAGCTTTATAAGTAGTAGCCAACCCTCTCAACGGTGGACCGAAATGTCCTTAAACTAATAGCAGACCGAAAACGTCTTTAAACTAATACTGCGGCATCCTTGGGCTGACGAGATGATTAAAAAAAAAAAACAAAAAAAAAACGGTAAGTCCGTAAGCAAAATGGGCACGGATGAAAACCCGAAAGGGCTCCGTGAGTAAAAACAGCAGGATTACCGGCGGATGTTGTGAAAACCCGAAAGGGCGCAACTTCGTTAAAAAACCCTTATGGAGTCCTCTCGACCCTGTAAGGAGAAACCACCCGCGTGAGATCCTTACGACTTACAAGGGAACAACGCACTTAGGAATCCCCACGATTCCTAAGGAGAAAATACGCTTGCAAGATCCTCACGACTCGTAAGGAGAACTCTCTTATGGGACCCTCACGGCTCATAGGATTTGAAAGTCTTAAGTCACAGAGACCTAAACCTGTGCTTAAGCAAACCCCCACAAACTTCCAATATTGCCCTACAAGTGGCTCAATACTGACCCTTGTATACAATCCACGGGCGCGAATAAACGTTTCCCTAACCAAGGTCCATCCATGACTGGGAATACGTTCGTATGGTAAACAACCCTTATAAATCCCCTCGATTTATGAGGAGAAAACCTTCCTGTAGGATCCTTACGACTTACAGGAGAACAAAACACTTAGGAACCCTCACGGTTCCTAAGGAGAAAATACGCTTACAAGATCCCCACGATTTGTAGGGAGAAATACCTTCACGAGACCCTTACGGCTCATGAAGTCAAAAGCCTTAGCCGACGGGATCCTAACCCCGGTCGCTAAGCCTCCTTTGTCCAACAACGATAGAAGCAAATGATGATTCGCTCCTAGTAATATCCCAGTCGCAGCGGTGCTGATGCCGAAATCGATGTCCAATTTCAGGCTGACGGCGAAAGCCGGTAAACCGCTCATGCATACGAAATAGCCGAAATGATAGGGCAACTTGCAATAAAAAGCAGCAAGTAAAATGTATGCATGCAAAATAGCCGAAATGATCGGGCAACTCGTAATAAAGAGCAACGAGTAAAAAACAAAATAATGAAAAGCCGAAATGATTGGGCACCGCGAAAAATAGTCGAAATGTTTGGGCAATCGCAACCTTCGCGATATAAAAGCTGAAAAGATAGAGCATTGCGGAAATAAAATAAAATAAAAAAAATAAGAAATGATAAAACTTCGGCCCTACAGTTAAGATCACATCGATCCCTGTATACAATCCAAGGGCGTAAACAAAGAAGAAACCATACCTCCCCAGCGGATTCCGTCAAACGACGAAACCAAACCTCAACGGTTCATTTCAACCGAAGAAGCCAGCGACTTCAACGAAAATTCCTCGACTCACGGATACAAACACTCCTTGACGAGAGCCTCCGGATCCGCGTCGACCCGCAGAGCCACCAGTGCCTCCATAGGAACCCTCGACTCGTTTCAAACCCCAAGGACACAAATAATCCTTGGCGCTCGGGAAACAAATAATCCCGGCAAACTTCTCAACTCACGGATACAAACACTTCTTGACGAGAGCCTTCTGATCCGCGTCGACCCGCAGAGCCACCAGTGCCTCCGTAGGAACCTTCGACTCGTTTCAAACCCTAAGGACACAAATAATCCTTGGCGCTCGGGACACAAATAATCCCGGCAAACTTCTCAACTCACGGATACAAACACTCCTTGACGAGAGCTTCTGATCCGCGTCGACCCGCAGAGCCACCAATGCCTCTGTAGGAACCCTCGACTCGTTTCAAACCCCAAGGACACAAATAATCCTTGGCGCTCGGGAAACAAATAATCCCTCGCAAAACTTCTCAACTCACGGATACAAACACTCCTTGACGAGAGCCTTCTGATCCGCGTCGACCCGCAGAGCCACCAGTGCCTCCGTAGGAACCCTCGACTCGTTTCAAACCCCAAGGACACAAATAATCCTTGGCGCTCGGGACACAAATAATCCCGGCAAACTTCTCAACTCACGGATACAAACACTCCTTGACGAGAGCCTCCTGATCCGCGTCGACCCGCAGAGCCACCAATGCCTCTGTAGGAACCCTCGACTCGTTTCAAACCCCAAGGACACAAATAATCCTTGGCGCTTGGGAAACAAATAATCCCTCGCAAAACTTCTCAACTCACGGATACAAACACTCCGTGACCAGAGCTTCTTTAACTCACATCTTGGGCAGTAAGTATTCAAAACTTGCTTCCTGAACAATGGGACCCTGCAAGTCAATCCTAAATGGTCTCTTGCATACTATCCACGGGCCTCACTCTCTGAAGTCGATTCTCGACAAAGAGGGAAACAACCGCTTACGAGCCTTTTCGACTCGTAAGAGGGGCAATGGGATCCTGCAAGTCAATCCTAAATGGTCTCTTGCATACTATCCACGGGTCTCACTCTCTGAAGTCGATTCTCGACAAAGAGGGAAACAACCGCTTACGAGCCCTCTCGACTCGTAAGAGGGAGAAATTCTCTTATAGGATCCTTCCGACTTATGAGAGGAAACCACACTTGGGAATCCTCACGATTCCTAAGGAGAAAATTCACCTGCGAGATCCTCTTGATCCGTAGGGAGAAGAGTCTCTATGAGACCCTCACGGCTTATAGAGTTGAAAAGTCTTAGGCAGCAGATCTGAACCTGCGACCTAAGCCATCGTTATTTCTTAAGAAGGTCGGGATACTCGTCCCAATCGTCCGTCAATTATGGTTATTAAGGTGGCGTACTGATTATAAAAGAAAAGAAAGACAGAGAAATGACACAAGACATTACAAACTGTGTATCTTTTATTCATAAAAATTGGTTGAGTACAGGATACATTGTGCTAAAGGATAAAAAAAAAACATATACATATAATTTACAAAGACAAATGATACAAGGGGAATTATGGGGAAGGAAGCGTCTTGCACAGATCTAGCAATTGCTCGCATACGTCCTTCCAAGCCTTCTCCTGATCAGCTGCCATTGCCAGCTCCGCCTCTACTTGAGCCCGCTGTTGCGTGAAGGATGCGAGCTCTTCCCCAACAACCTGATGAGCTGCTTCTTGGCCTTGGGCATCGCGCTCAGCAGCATCAAGTTTCCGCTTCAGCGCTAGCCCATTAGATATACGTTTGAGAAGACCTTCAAAGACAGCTTTCACCTCAGCAGCATTCGTCCTAACTTCGGCACGAAGGCAAGCGGTCGCGTTTGAAGATTCCTGATGCGCCTTTAACCGTAAAGCTGCCTTCTGCTCCAAATGGCGGAGATAAGAGGTGCTTTGCTCAAGCCAAGCTATCCGTTCGGCTCTCGCGGCCAAAGCCTCGGGAGAAGGGCGTGTCGACTCCAACCGATACAGGCGAGCTTCGATCTCTCTGCAGTGGTTAACCCACGATTCGACGACGCCTTCGTTATGGAAAGTTACGAGCGCCGCCAACATTGGGTTAACGTCCACAGCGAAATCTACGGCCGAAGGAAGGGCATCCATGTTGAGCTCTTCGATGTACCCGCTCAGCATACCCAAGCTCATTACAGCACCCTTTGAAGACGGGCGTCGCGAGAAAGGACCCGCCGGTGAGAGGACATGAGACTCAAAAGGAACTGGAGCTGGGACAATAGCTGCAAAAAACGAAACATGGTCAAACAATGATTCGAAAAGTCAATGAAAGATCATATAAAAAGAGGAAAGGAATATCTGTACCAGTCGCAACGGACGCCAAAGCCGGAAGTGCCGGTGGCAGCACAGGCCCGGCATCCCCTCCTTCGATCTGAGGCACTGCAGTCAGGAAGAGGAAAAGTCAGATACGATCCTATATTCCCTCGAAAAAGACCAAGACGGCACTTACCGGTACCCTTAGAGGGAGAAGCGAGCTCGGATGGGAAGGAGAAGTGTGGGAGCAACACCTGATATAGATGATCAAAGAGCCCTCCTGAAAAGGCACAATGGTGTAGCATTAGTACAAAAGCCACATCTTTGAAAGATTAATGCATGAGTCGTGGATCCTTACCTTCCAACATCCGTGACGGCACGAGGGAAGACGGGGAGGTAACTATTGCCAAAGCAGTAGTTGATGGTGCCCCCTCGAGCAATGGAGCATCGGTACTGGCCACACCTGCAAGAACAAGCTTGTTAGAAGAGATCACAAGATATATACAAAAAAAATGGAAACGCTGGTGACTCGAAAATTCACCTGACGAGCTGCCAGCAGAAACTGAGGTAGTCCCTTCCTCCACTGACAGAAGACCACCGCCTGTAGCTTCGTCACCCGACTCAAGGGGAACCGTTGTTACGCTCTCAAGCTCTGCAGGCGGCGGGGAACCATAGGCAGGGAGGGCCAAGATAGGAACATTGCCCGATTCCTGAGAAGGAGCACCTAGCTCGTCTTCAGGAATCATGGCCGCATCACCTGCTGTTCCCTCAGGATCAGCGATTACAGCTGTCCCGTCCATCGGCACCACGAGGTCCCCAGCCTCAAGTACCTCGCCCTCTACCGCCTTCGGCTCGGTTGAGACAATCATCTCATCTGCCGCCACTTCGGGTACGGCATCAATGACCTGCTCCGCGGTAGGTTCCTCAATCTCGGCTCCAGGCTCCATGACCTCGACGAAGTTGTCCACTGTCGGTTCGGGGTCGGCGAGTACCGCTTCCTCCGCTCCCCTGGACTCGACGGTCGTCTCCGCCTCCCCCTCAGTTGGACTTGACCCTACAAAATGGAATACGTATAAGCCAACAGCTCTACAATTCGTATGGCGAGATTCTGAAAGAAGTACTACCTGAAGTGGATTTGTCATTGGCACTCCGAACCGCGTGCGCCACTTGCCGACGAGCAGTAGACAGGGCCACAGGGGGCTCTTCAGAAGGAGTATTATCGTGAAGAATAGTGCTAGGGCCCGCTCCTGCGGCCAAAGCAGCTCTGCGCGCCTTAGCTTCGCGTCTAAACCGTTTCTGCTCCTCTCGAGCCGATGAGACAGATGCCACCAGGGCCTCCTTAAGGGAGGCTTCTTCGCCCGTATACAGGGATGCCTCTAAATCCTTCAAGGCATCCCTCGTCGCGCTATCAAGCTGAGGCTCTTGCGGCAGTTTCGACGGAGCTGGGACTCCGATGACAGGCTTGGGAAAGGTCCTTGCGCCGATTAATACAACCCCTGTAAAGAAACAAGAGAAGGTCAGGTCGACTATCATAAAAAGACAACAAACTTTCCTTATAAAAGAGAACGAGGTAAAACATACCGACGCTTTCTAGGGCACGCTTCTTCTCCTCCGCCTGGAAGGTCTTCAGAGAGGCATCGATGGCCTGTTCAGTAGATCCACCTGCTAAAAATGAGGCAAATATTAGCTAAAGATAGTAATAAAAAGTGGGATAAAATGACAAATAAGGAGGCTGATGATTACCTGATTCAGCAAGTCTGCTTAACATCGCTTCGAGCCTCGCTGATCGCTCCGAAGCTGCAATGGCAGCGGCTAGATTGGTGTCCTCAGGGTCCACCACGAAACCCTCATTGCTGCCGTACTCACATATAGTCTCGGCAGGATGAGCCGCGGGTTCTAAGTTAAGGATCGCGTCAAGGGATAAGATGGACTTCTTCTTCTTCTGTCCACCAGCCTTGGATCCACTCGGAGCATCTTTGCGCTTGCCAGTTTTGGCAGTCACTTTCGGGCGGCGAGTCCCGATGTCCGCTCCTACACCCGACTCCGGCGAGGCCGCTTTAGCCGTCTTTGTCGGAGCACGGGGTACCGTTGGAGCATCCACCGCAGTGGGCAGTGGCAGTCCACGCGGAGGGGCCAACACGCGTGGTCGATCGGCTCCAGCCTCTTTCGTCGGAGGGATAACCTGAACCCTGGGCTGCAATGGAGCCTTGCGATTGCCGCCGGGAGGCGCAGCCCTACGATCGACCAATAGACGTTTCTCCATCAAGATGATTGGTCCCATCGCGTGCGCGTACCAGGCCACATACGAATTGAGTATCTTGGGGGTACAGCTGGGCTCGCTGATGAAAAAGTAAGAGCCTGTATTTAGCCGGATGAAGTGATGCATCGCATTCCGTACCCCCTCTAGACCGACTGCAGGTGTCCCCAAGAAGGCTTCCAATGGGACCCCTTGGTTATAACTCGATTGCCGGGCAAATCGATGCGGGTTATACCTCATGAAGAGGGCCGTTTCATTCTGCCTAAATACCAAGTAGCCCGGCCGAATGGAATAAAGGTGAAGAATCTCTCGAGCCTTCAACACGGAAACACCGCCCTTAAAGTCATCACGCAGCGGCACCACCGACTTAGTGGTCCCGGAACCCATGGTGATGACCTTATCCACCAAAGAGGTCTTCGCCCCGACTAGATGCGAACGCAGAAGCAGTCCTCTAGACTTCCGCGGAGGTGCAAACACGATGGAAGCCCCGACCAATCGTATGATTCTTGGAAGTTTGAATCTCTCAAAGAACGGAGGAGTTTTATGGGCACCGAACACTCCTCGAACATGCAGCTCCATCCAAGACGTGAAGTAGTGCATCGGGAAGTTAGCAGGCTGTACCCCAGGTTCATTAGCGTCCGCCGCTATGCTAAGTCCATTGTAGAGGTAAGCCAACCCGGCGATCCCCACTGATAACTGCAGACCGGCCACCATTCGATGCGCCGGGTAAAATACAGAAGACCGCATAAGGCGTGGGTGCATGGGAAGCGCGAAGCTGCACAGCCACAGACCTAAGAACCCGATGAAGAAGGTCTCCTCATCCATGCCGGGAACGGCGATCTCTGAGAAAGGGACGCTAGTAGTGCCGGGGAGGTAAAAACTTCGCTGATCAATTTCTGATGAAGGCCGGCGGTCCAGGCCGAAACCAAAAGGGTCAGAAAGTTGAGCGAACTTATCATCTTGCTCCGATAAAAATTCCGGGCGAATAAAGCGAGCAATGAAGTCCGCGAAACTAACGCCTCGGTCGCCCAATTCCAAATAAAGCTCCTCGTAAATCTCCAACACCCTCACCAGGCCCGGATGCTGATGCTGGATGGCATTTTCCGGAGTTAAGTCGAGTACCACCTGCTTGGTGGCAAAGACGTACTCGTCAGGAGGAAGCAGCTCCTCATAATGCTCCCCCCTCGCCGGTAAACCCGAAAGCTCAACGAACTCCTCTAGAGAAATGGAAACTTCCCTATCCGCCGTCAGGAAAGTATGCGTGGGGATATTCCATTGTTCGATAAAAGCCTTTGTCCACCACGTTGGAGGAGTAGGATATTCGAAAAGCGAAACGTAGACGGCGGAGTATAAGCCGATCTTCGTCAGGTGAGCTCTTTTCGCCGCTAAAATGTACCGAGCCCATAGCAGGTACCCAGCAAGCGGTCGCGGATTCAGTCCAAGATTGTAAGCCTGTCCCCAAGGGCGTGCTTCACCCTGACAAATTCGCCTTCCCAAAATATCTATGGCCGGCGGCGGCTGCACCGGAATAGCGCCGATTGCAGGCTGGAGAAGGTCATCTGCATTCCAATTTTTTACCTCCACGGCATACTCCACCGGGGGTTTGTCCGCATAGGGGATCGTAACTATGGGTTCGGAAGGCGAGGCGGAACTAAAACTACGGCGGCCTTGGATAATTTGACTGTACCACCTTCCCCATAGATGAAGTCTCTTGTATTCAGGATCTTGATCCTTAATCAAAGCGAACACTACCCGGTCCACTGGTGCGTGTGGGAACCCTCCTTCTGAGCGAACGAAGGGAAAAGACAAGTCGTCAGACATCCTTCCTGCATAAAGTATATATACATCATTAGTGGCCTAACGCTTGGCATTAAGAAAAAAGTATATATATAAAAACCTCGCTCCACACTGTAATACAGTGGGTAAGGGACAAAAAGGGGACCCACAAAATCCGGGTGATGTACATCACTTAATAAGACAATCCCATCATTGGATAGGACTATCAATTCATAAAAAGGACCCAATAGAATACACCCATTGGTGGGGAAGTCCCTGGAGACAAAGAGAAAATCTCCTCTTTTAGAGCAAAGCTCTGTCACAGAGTGACACATGTCAAACTCTGATTCCAGGGGAACAAGATTCCTTAAAAGAGCTTGGCTCTGTGATAATGATGGAAATATCCATCAAAAGGAAATTAATTTTTGAAAATTAAAAATTAAAAAATTTGGGATCTTAAAGACCCATGAAAACTCTTAAGAGTTCTTTTTTTTTTTTAGATCAAAAGATCTATGTTTTGCCAAAAAAGCAAAGCCCTGCTCATGGTTTAAGAAGCCCTGAAACAGGTTCTTAAGAGCAAGGCTCTGTTGGTGAAACCCCAAAGGGGTTTTCCTTAGATCAAAAGATCTATGAGAGCAAGGCTCTATTAATTAAAATTAATTTAATTTAATTTAGGTTTAATTTCTTTACCTGAGTTGTTCTAAAAAGTTCTAACTTTGGAAGCAAGAGCAAGGCTCTGAAGTTATTGAAGGCAAGAGCAAGGCTCTGAAAATGAGAAATCTTGAAGATGATGAAGAGATTAACAAAGACCAAGGGTCTTATTTATAGGCGCCTGCGCCCCTTCAACTGACCCTGGCCACCGTTGCGCTTACGTCACGCCACGTAAGCACAACGGTGGGGGGGCATCTGTTTCCCCCAATCAGAGCAAGGCTCTACTGAATTTTGAAAATTCAAAATTTGAAGCAACGCTTCGGTTTCCGTGCGCAGTGCGCAATTTGCCACGTGGCAGAAGCTGAATGGGCAGCGTAACGCCCGAGACGGTGCGTCCCATCAGAGCAAGGCTCTTCAGAAAACGTAATTAAAGACTTAACTGCGCAAATGCATGGCAGCGCGACACGTGTCTGCGCAAGCGCATGGATGTACGACACGTGTCTGCGCAGTTGCGCAATCGCAACTGCGCAAGCGCACGGATGCGCGACACGTGTCTGCGCAAGCGCACTGATGCGTGACACGTGTCTGCGCATTTGCGCAGTCGCAGCTGCGTAAGCGCACCGATGCGCGACACGTGTCTGCGCAAGCGCACAGATGCGTGACACGTGTCTGCGCAGTTGCGCAGTCGCAGCTGCGCAAGCGCACAGATGCGCGACATGTGTCTGCGCAGTTGCGCAAATGCAACTGCGCAAGCGCTCAGATGCGTGACACGTGTCACACGCTGGTGAGTTGCGCAGCAACTGAATAAAGATTTAGAAAAATCTTTTCTGTTCTCCTGTAAAACAGGAACCCTTGGATCAAAGATCCAATGGTGGGAAAATTCCCAAAATTATTCAGGAAAGATTTTGTTAACAAATCCAACAAATTTGTGGGCACTATAAATAAGACCCCAAGCCTCATTCAAAAAGCAGAGAGAATCAATCATCAAGAGAAGGATAAACTTCTGAAAAAAAGCTCTTGAAGATTAATCAAGAACAAAAAAAAAGAAGAAGGTAAAATTTCTGAAGAACAGAAAATAAAAAAATAAATAGTGCCTTGCACTTGATATGAACCCCTGGTTCTAAAAAGGAAAAAGAATAATAAATAGTGCCTTGCACTTGATATGAACCCTTGGTTCTGTGAAAAGAAAACAAGAAGAAAAACTTGTTTTCTTTTGATCTAAATGTAGATCAAAAGTGCTATGCACTTTTGTTCTTCAATCAGAATATTCTTGAGTTCCTGCAACTCATTATTTAAAAGGGCCTGGCCCAAATCAGAAATGAAAGGGCAGAGCCCTATTTGAAAAATTCTTGAGGGCCTGGCCCAAATCAAATCATGAAAGGGCAGAGCCCTATTTGAAAAATTCTTGAGGGCCTGGCCCAAATCAAATCATACAAAGGGCAGAGCCCTGTTTGGAAATGCTTGAGGGCTTGGCCCAAATCAAACTGCAAGAATAAAAAGAGGCAGAGCCCTGTTTAGATTGATCGGGCAGAGCTTAAAATAAAAATTGGACTTAACCCAATCCTGGCTGTAAGTCCTTAAATTAAACGCCTTTCATGAACTAAGTCACGGCCGGTTCGAGGGTACATCTCTGAACTCCTTTGACATCTGTCGTTGTAATTCTTCAACGACGTCAAAGAGGTGACGAGTCCCAACGACCATTCATTTAATATTGGACCGAAACGTCCTTAAACTAATATTCACTCTAAAATGAGAATAACGGACCGAAACGTCCCTAAACTAATATCGGACCGAAACGTCCCTAAACTAATAATGGACCACTACGTCCCTAAACTGGCGACGGACCACCACGTCTCTAAACTGGAATATGGACCACTACGTCCTTAAACTGGCGACGGACCGGAACGTCCCTAAACTAATAATGGACCACCACGTCCCTAAAACTGGCGACGGACCGCCATGTCCCTAAACTGGCACAATAGGGCCCAAACGCTCTTTTGTTGGATCTAAACGGTCCCGTCTAAGTTGATCTTAACCCCAAATACGGTTAACGCGTCCTTAGATATTTAAATAAACGATAAAACTCCAAATCAACTTTGGTTCAAGGGTACATCTCTGAACTCCTCAGACGCCTGTCGTTGTAATCCCTCAACGACGTCAGAGAGGTGACGAGTCCCGACGGCCGGATAATTAAATCAATCATGATGTTAAGTTGATCTTAGTCTAAAACAAGACTAACGTATTCTTAACGAACGTTTAAGTCGATCTTAGTCGCAACGCGACTAATGCATCCTTAAACTAAAAACACCAAACCCAAATCTAAGTAAATACGGATTTGGACTAATCCACGTCCTACGGGTGACGACATCACTCAGTCTCCGTATACAATCCACGGGCAATCACAAACAAAACAAACACACACGACACGAAGTGAAATTCTGGAGTAGGAGAAAGTTGTTACCGCGATGCGGTAGCGTAATTAACTGCAGGGGCTTGCGCCTGCAGGGAAGAGCGTCCCCACAATCAAAAACCCCTCACCCTGAGGGGGAATCTGACGAAGTCTGCTACATCGGCCGCATCCGTCTAAACCTCCGATACGAGGTGCCATAAATCAACTTGGTATCTTCGGAGAGATAGAAGGATAAAACCAAATAGCATCTGCCCCGAACCTCAGGCAACGGACGCTAACGTCTCGGCCGCCGTTCGGAGGGGAACAATGGTGACTGTCCCGGATGACATGTGGTCGTACCTTATCGAGAAAGGATGATATTCCATGATTTGCGTTGTTGTGCGAGAAAATCTCGGCCGTTGGAAGATTTTTGTTGAGGCTATAAATACCAGAAGGCATGGTCTTACCGTTCATTTACCTACTCCAAATTTTCCCGGTTGTTTCGTTCCTTCCATATGACGGGTTGCGCATACACCATCAAGGAGATCGTTTTCCGGGATGACGTGTATTTTTACAATCTCGATCGTTCCGAAGAGACGTACGAGTCGGTGATAGGCCGCTTGGAGGGCCACTGTGGTCGCCTACTTCCCCGTCGATCTCTTCTTCTGCAAGTGCTCATTTATGTGATATGCAGGTCTTCCTTCGGTCTTTACAACGTTATTTCCCCGCAGTCGATGGATGAGTCATTAGATAAGATGCACACGGTGTCACGCCCCGCTTCCCAAAGTACGGAATACTAGGGGTTGACAAGGCCAGCCATGCTCCTACGGTCGAGGAAACATCCTGCCGTAGTCACACTTCGGCTTCTAGCTTTACGTGGTAATCAGTAATCAATGCATAGGTAATGAGAAATACAATCACTAAATAAAAACAGATACAAAAACTAACCAGATAGAGATCAAGGAAAGATAGTGCTGACATCGCGGATCTAGATGTCCACAATATCCTCAAGGTACGACAGGTGCTGATCCGAGCTAAGTCCACTTCTCACTCTAAGCATGCATACTCAGGTCGTCAGAGCGACACAATAGCAATATATATAAATGCAAAAGTAAACACATGCAATGATGATGAACATGAAGCAGTAAATATAGAATGATGACGCGCATGAAATAATCGGTACAAGTAAACAGTAATTCAGGTATATCGAATCAGTATCAATGCATGTCAATGTCACCAACCCTATCAGTCTCTAAGTCTCACTGTCCAGATCGCTAAACCTATCGTCAGTCCAAGTGTGAGCGCCAACCACGCAGGAGTATCCCCAACCCAAGGGTAAGGCCTCAGGGGTAAGAGAACATGGGCCCGAAACACACAATATAATAATCAGTAACTCCATCCATACAACTCCCAAAATCACGGTATATGCCGGCAATGGGACTCCCGATATTTTCTTGAACTCACACTCAAACTACACCACACCCTGTGGTCTACATCAAATACCGACCATAAACTTGAGTACTAGTCGGTCCATGACAAGTATACGCGAGAACTGGAGACAAGATCTCCATCAAGCATGTCTCGACTGATACCCAAGAAAAATGGACAGTGTTTGACGCCTTGCCTATGACACTAATATAAATGCTCTATAACCGTTCCATTTCAGTTATAGTTACACTTATATATATCCCATAGATGTCGACAATGTAATAAATTAACTGGGTTCGCTGATTGTGTACAAGTACGTGTCACTTCACTAATTCATTCATGCTTTAATACTAACGTACTTGCCACAATCAAAACATTAATATCTATCACTGCGTAATGTACATGATCACTAGGTTACCAATGTATATGACATCTACATGATATGATGAGAATGTAATAATTATGATATGAATAAAACATCAGCAGCCAGTGTCCTACCACTTGCATAATTTTCCATAAATCATAGATGCAGAATTAAGCGAAATAATGTAAATAGGATAAGTATTATGTTTAATTATCTATCCATCAAAATTGGTTTCGCGTCAATCGTGTTTCAGGTTCGCTATATATGCCCATTTCAATTTATGTGTTCACTGCTGGAAATCCAATTTCTGAACTGGAAGTCCGTTTCGTAACACGATTTACTCTCAGTTGGGAGCATAATTAGGTGATGCTACAGTTCAACTAATTGTAGATTTTTCTGTTATGTTTTCAATGAATTAAACAGATTATCAATAGGATTCCTGTATTAGAAGTTAGGTTATGTACAAAGTTCTGGTGTAAGAGAGGTCATTGCAGAAACTGCAGAACACCACGGTATTCTAAAATACAAGGTAAATATCAAACGATGGTGAAACGACACGGGACTAGATTCAGGGGTTATGTAATTAAATTATCTACGTGATCATATGGGGTCCCGTGCATTTTCAATTTAAATAAGGGGTATACAGGTGGTCCAAAGTCTAGATCCAAAACGAAACGCTGCCTGGACTGCAGTTCAGGGTCGTGAATTGCCTCAGTATTCATTATTACAACTTATCAAAATACAATGGTAAACTATGGGGGGCTATAGTTTTATCCGTTGGCTTCGATACGAACCATAGCACTCTGAGATCCGATATGTAGATAATTTATTATGATTTTAACCGTTCAGCTTGTCCAAGGAAAATCAGCTTTCATACGGGTTATTGGGTTGTCGTTTTAGGGGAGGTAACCAACTTTATTTTACAATCAAATTTATATACAATGTTCGTTAACCACCCAGGGTTTCATTGATCATGAGTTCCGCCATTCTAAAGTAAATTTTCGCTTAGGGACTAGCGTCAAACACTTGATTAATTTGAGCAATGAAAATTCATATATAAATGTGTATCAGTATATAACATATTAGCATGTAAAGCAAGTGAGGGGTTCACTTGCCTCCGGTCGCTTGATATATAAGCGACGCCGCTTGCGGACTTCGTCTCGACACACGAGACGATGCGATGCTGGACACAGGCGCGGCGTGGACGCGATGCGCGGTGACTCGGTACTGGAAGCGGTGGCAATGCGGGCGTGATACGGTAGTAGATGTGGCGATGACGCGGGCGCGACACGGTACTGGGCACGGTCTTGACTCGGTGTGTGGTTCGGGCGTGACATGGCATGTTGGATATAGTGCCCTCAAAGTCAATTATTGGATCGCAGGTACATGATTGCAATAATTGAGGAGGATCTATGCCGGTAGGACAGTCTTACTCGAGATGATAGTATGCTATCTGGTTTGCCTTTATCAGTCGTGTATAGGTTCAGGTGACTGATTCCGATTACACGTTGATAGAGCCCTTAGGATCTTGCTTGACTACCAACAGTATGAGGGCGATTATATAAGTGAGAGTTGGGTAGTCTATAAGCATATCCTTAATAGTGGTCCCTAGTCGTGGTAGTTTCGAGACATGACATCGATACTCCGGAGTAGACTAGTGTATACAGTCGAGACCCCGACGAGGGACGGTGGCCGGTCTCACAAGCCACTGGTGTCAGTTGGATCACCTAAGATGTATACAGGTGCTCATTGGGTTATGAGTACACCGGACAGGACTCGCCGGGAACCTGCTAGTTGGTATTATACATATCGTCAGATAGCAGTTGTAACAACCCTAATTTTCTTATAAACTTTTTCCTATACAAATTTTTTTCAAAATATTTTTAAAATCCACAAAGGGGTATTTTAGCCTGAGCACAAGATTTAGGTAATTATTTTTGTTTTTAATTACAAGCTACAAGAATGAAATAACTCCATTTTTAGTGTACAAGAAATTACTTTAAATTTAATGTATATTAGGAGTATTTATTCTTGCTGCTATCAGTTTAAGTAATTAAAAACCACAATAATTACAAGAAGGAGCTTGTAGCTCATTGGTAATATCTTGCACTGCTGAACCAAGCCACCGGAGTTCAAATCCCATGTCCCACATTATTTTTGTATTTATTTTGTTTTAATTTTTTTTGGAAGTCAAGGGTAAAAAGGCCATAACTCCCAAAATATGTACTGGACAACAAAAAGTAAATATACCAAATTGTACCCCCAGAAAATCCCCGGCCACTGGAAGCCCGACTCGGCACCTCCGGCCGGCGAATCGACCGACTCGGTCCGGCGCCGCCGGCCGGACTTGGCCGGACGGCCGAGTCACCAACTGAGAAAAGTTGTCTCTTGACTTGGTCAACCCTCTTGCACACTTATTATACCTGGATCGGTTTTAATTTGGCCAATAAATCCCTTTTACTCCTAGGTTTAATGATTTTTAATGATTTTTATATATTTTTTTAATTAAAACCCTAACCCTAGTCTAGCCCTATATAAACACCCCTACCCTCTACCATTTTACCCTACAACTCTAAGTCCACTCTCCCAAATTCTCAAGAGAACTCGGTACGTTAGAAAAAGAGCGAGAAGCGAAGCGCTGCCGAAACCGACGACGAATTCCGGCAATCGTACTAGAACCTTCGTGACGTTTTCGACGCACCGACAACCATCACTTCCTTAGCTTCCTTAGCTTTTCCAAACCGTAAGTCCCATCTCTTCTATCTCTCTTTTCTTTTAATAGAAAATACGACTTTTTGGAACCCGACGGAAATCGGAACAAAACGATTTCCGATTCGTTTTTCTACAAATTTCCACTTGTCACCTAATACATAATACCTAAACCTATCTATGATGACTATTAATCACCTAAAAACCAATTTAAATAAAGTTTCTCACATGAAATGATAAATTTCTTGTAAAACCGTATTCTTTTCATAGAAATACCATGAAGTTTATTTTTCTTCGTTTAATCAATTCCCTCACTCTTAAATATGTTTATCTTGATAAATAAACTTGTAGAAATCAATTTGAACGATTTTTCACACATGAAATGATAACGTTTTCAAATACCGTATTCTTGCGCTTTAATACCTTCAAGTTTAATATATCATGTTTAACCTCTAAACTTCATTTAAACTTAAAATAAGTCACGAGGTAATGACCTACCTCTACACACACACAAATATAACCCTAATTGATAAACATCAAAATATAGAATACGAAAATACATGACTTTTCACTAAAATACTATATTCTTTATAAACCTTTTCTAAAAGCGTTAAGTTGCACACAATTCTAAATAAAATCTTTTAAAATGAAAACACGATTGGTCATGGACATCGATCGTTTATCTAAACTGTCTTGTGGTGCCTAGGTAAGTGTGCCTAAGGCTAGTGGTTTTTAATTAGGCCCACGACTGCGGTTCCTTCCCACTTACCTGGCACTTACCTGGCCGCAATTGACGGTGAAGATGCGATTTGAGGCTTCTAATGACTCATCGTTTAGATCTTAGAAGTAGGCTAGTTGGCTTAGGAAACCCTAACAACTAAAATACGGAAAACTATACTTTTTGCAAATAAATACCCCATATTTATAAAACCGTTTTCCCAAATGAAAAGTATTTGTTAAACCTAAGCAAAGCGCCGCTACAACCCACTTTTGGGGAACCTGTTAGGGATAGTGCGGTTCATCGTGCACCCGCAGGCTAGTAGTGCGAGATTCAGACCTCCGCAAGGAGCATTCGGTCTCGAAAGGTTCAAAATACGATATTTAGGGAAAACGAGATTTTTCTAAATATAATATTTATATAAAATTATTCATGTGTTAATATATATATAATTATCATTTAAACATCTATTTTATCATAATATAATTTTCCACATTTTTTCTAAAATTACAAGATTAAAAGTTACACTAAAATACCATGAATTTCAGATAAAACAATTAATACTTTTATTAGGATATATTCACTAGAATAACACAAATAAAATTCACATTCATTATAACAATAAAGGCGATTATTAAATACTTGAGGTGTATTTTGAAAACTATACAAAAGTACTTTTACTTAAAACCCCCTCAAGTTTTACAAATTACAATAAGGCCCCTAGCTAATATTGAACTTCAAATTATCTTTCTTTTAGTCTGACTTGGGTTAGAGTCTGACTATTCCTGACTCGAATATGATTCAAGTCAATCTTTATTCTTTTATATTCCAATACAATTTGAATACATGAAACCCTGAATCCAGTTAACAATATATTCTTTTTGACTGAATCAAACCATGGATATCCATCCATTATCCTGATATTCCATTTACCTGATTATACAGTTGCAACATGTTTACCGATATCATGGTTTTGGTCAGTCATCCAACTTACATATTCCAATACTACAGTACTGTTAAAACACTATGGGGTTTAAGGGGTAGATTGGTACGGAAGGTGTTAAAGGTGGCACGAGGTGGTCACATTAAGACACCTAACCTGAATCCTATTGCTGTTGTATCGTGGCATAACGGTTCCTTGTACTTTCCTTTTGCCCTGATCTCTAGCATATAGAGATCCCCCTCGTATACACTGGCATCCTTCTGTACCAAGCTACAAACAACAGCGTTACACAATGTTCCATAAGATTCAATAATATAATAGTTAGAAAATACTGTTACTCTGTCATTCTCATTCTTCTTATTCTTTGGGACTTACCGAGCGACCTGTTCGCTGACGACATTCTATCTCTTTCTTCTTGAATGTCGTCAGGTGCGTTGGACCAAGCTGAGATCGAGCCCACCGGTGAAGATTTGGAGCAGTTCCAGGAAGATCCAGAGCTCTAGATATTGTACCTTGTTCTTTCCAGTTTATTTCATTTCCTGTTATGCCACTGTTTAGTCATTGCTTTTCATTCCAGTTGTATTTTCTTTTCCTGCATTGTAAAAAGAATGTTATTAATAAAAGTTGCTGTTATTTCTATATCTTTCGTCTCTTGTGATTTACTTTATATTGCTTAGTTACGCTTAGCGTATGTACTTTTGAGTATATACGTAGCGGGCCTCGTCGCGTCCACTTCGCCGTACACTGGGAAGCGGGGCGTGACAGCAGTTCCCTGGTGACATGTGTACAAGTTAGTTCATCGACCTGAGGTCGTCATTTGTCTCGTGTGAGTTCCCACTGTGCTTTGATTTCTACCCTACCACGGCTCAAAGGAGTCGTGCAAACAGGTAGTTTTTGGGTACAGTCCCGAGCCACATGGAGGCACGTGAGCGGATCGGCAGGGGATTCGTCTCTCCCGGTATTGGGGGTGGAGGTCGCGCTGTGTCTAGGAAAGCCATTACACCAAGTCCTTGGCCAAGGCAGGTGAGATTTACTGGTAGGTACTCCAGTAGTATCTCAGGGTGTTCAGGGCTTGTCTCCGACACGACTTATACAGCTATAGGAGGTCTGACGTTACTAACCCCCTAGGCAGGATATGCGATACTCATAGACGAACGGACCGGACTGTATATACATTGTCACTGTTAGGCTCAGTAGGGTTTCTGGATGAGTTCGCTCATCAGCCTCCCTTGAGGTCAGTCCATGGGCAGCCGTTACGCATAGCTAGTGCCACTGACGGCTTATGGTTAAACCCACTGCCAGGGTACTGACGAGTCATTAGAGTCCCCCACAGATAGTTTCCTAAGTTCGGGCAAAACGTTGTAGAGGCCGTATGGTTTTATGGCAGGGTTCGGAAAATGCACGTGCGTTTACGCACGTGTCATATTTCGGGCAGATAATACTGGTGGGCTTTGGTTTAAGCCGGATCCATGTATTATACAGAGTAGATATAATATCTTTGTCTCAGTTGCATTTGTATTCGGTCATAATACAAATACGGGTATATTTATACAGTTACGGGGTTATCCTGAAATTCGTTTCGGGATCACTTTTGGAAGTTGCCAGCTTCCAGTTTTCTATCAGCCATATTTAACATTCGGTTAAATACGGATTTATCTTTTCTTGAGATGAGTGTGGATGCTTCTAGAAGGTTCTAGAAGTGGTGAGGTGTTTTGTGACTCATGGTTGCATTTAATGATACAATTAATGCATGATGACTTGGTTAATGATTCATCATTTTCATTAATTGTGTTCATACTTTGTGTTCACACTAGATATTTCTCTTATTATCACCTCCCCCTCTCCTACCATCACCCCCCACCTCTATATGATGGCCGGCCCCTCCCCTCCTCTCTTGAGACCCACTCACTTGACTTGGTTAAAAGATTATGATAGTTTCGGTGTGTGGAATTTCATAGCTCATTTCATTCCATCACCCGATTCCAATGGCAACTTCATTAACCGTTCGTCCATGGCTTTGGACGAAGCGAGACAAAGTCTTCTACTCATTCTCTACATCATTCTTGGTCATCTCTTTTAGCAAACTTGATGACCGAGTTGCCTCGAGTCAGAGGCGGGAGCCCGTTTAAAGATCCGATGACGTGGTGCCACCTGGATGAGGAGATCGGAGATCGACGAGATTGGAGCAGCCGCAACGGAGCATGGGATGATGGTTAAAGAACGAAGGACTCGGATCGTTCGGTATAACCTTTCTTCCTTCCTTGTAAATTGTTAGTTTAGCGTTAATGGCAGATCCGGGTTATAGTATGTGATAGCGCCAGTTATAAAAGTTTTTGTTTCGCATTTTGGCATCTGAAAGACGGCTGGGGCGCTACCGTAGACTTACACGGCACGTGCGCTGAATCGAGCACGGTGTGGCCCAGGGGCTGGCACGACGTGGCACGGGGAGTGAGTACGGGCGCGACACGGGAGTGGGTCCGATGGTGGCACGGTGGTTCTGGGAGTGGGCACGTACACGACATGGCGACTGCATCGGCATATGCTATCGTTGGACGCGTAAAACAATAAAAAGTGCGATCCGTTATGCAGCAATATGAGGACAAATAAACCCAATTTTTCTTTTCTATATGCTGCATAAGTTCCAAGAGTCGTCCCCACGGTTTGCTGGTGATTCTGAGTTAAAAGTTGGTTTAGACAATTTATCGAGCACATTACGTGCATATTTGTTTCAATCGAAATTTAGGTTTCCATTGCTCAAGGAAGCGGAATTTGATTCCTATAAATCGCATACAATTCCTAATCAAGCTTCTGACTCAATCACTGTCAATCCCGCACAAACCAATCACAACGTTTCGGTTGCTATTCAAAACTCATATCTACGTCACTATGTACGAATAATCCTAATATATATATAACTATAGCATGTTAAACAAGTGGAATTCACTTGCCTGAAGACGACAACGGCACGACAACGACGACGAGTGCAACATGGACACGATCACGGCTTAGTGACAACAGCTTGGCTCAGCTGTACAGGTTGCTGGGGTTCTTGGAGGCCGCCGATGTTCCGGAGGTTGCAAGGGTGCTGGGCTCTGGCTCTGGGGAAAGTCGACGGCGAGGTAGGCAGCTGGAGGTGTTCGTCGTGGCGACCGCAGAGGGTTCAGACGTCGGCTGGAGGCAGTGTGTGCAGGGGAGCTTGGGGCTGCAGAGGATCGGTGCACAGGAGAGGGCGCAGGGAATGAAGGCGTTTGTTGCTCGGAGCTCGCAGCTCGGAGGTGGGGAGCAGAGGGGGTGAGGAGGTGGTGACGAGGGGTGAGGCGGTGACGAGGGGTGAGGCGATGACGAGGGATCACCGGCGTCGAGGTGGTTGCTCGAGCGAAGGTGGTAGCCTGGTGATGGGTTCGTCGGGAGTTGTAGTCGTAGTAGTGGCGTGGAGTGACGGCGACGTGCAGACGATGTCGGGGCTGTGGGTTGGAGGTGCTCTGGGGTCAGAGAAGGTGGCAGGGTTGACGAAGGCGATGGGTCGTGCAGTGATAGGTGTCGTCACGGTGGGCTTTCCGGCGTCGGGTGTGAGCTGCGGGTGAGTGCAGGGTTTCTTAGGTCGGGTTGTGAGTTAATGGTGGTGGTGATGCAGGAAGGTAGAGGAGAGGTGGAGCAGTGAGTGAGGGGGGTTGAGAGGAGAGGCAATGGTGGCAATGGCGGGGCGTCGCGAGGAGTATGGGGTCGTGGCGACATTGGAGAAGCGCGGGTCTCGCGGGGAAGTTGCGAGTACGGGGGAGAGCCGTTGGGGCATGGGCGCGGGGGTCATGGGGACGAGGACGTTGTCGCGGGAGCGGGTCGTGGGGTGAGAGGCGGGAAAGAAGGAGAAGAAGAAGAAGAAGAAGCGGGCTGGGAAGTTGGGGAGCGCGGGTCGGGTTGGGCGTGGGTTCGGGTCGGGTAGGGGTGAAAGGTGAGGGAAGTGTTTGGGCCGGAGGTTCTTGGGCTTGGGTTTGTAAAGAATTACAAAGAGGGGAAAGGAATGGGCTGGGTGTTAATAGAAATAGGATAAATTAAAGGGATTAGATTAAATTAGAATAAGGTAAATATAATTAGGTTTTGGAAAAATATAGAAAATTTATAGAAAATTTGGGGAAAATATTTGGAAAATATTTATTAAAATACAGTAATTATTTATAGGGACTGGGTATTACATCATACCCCACTTATGTAAAATTTCGTCCTCGAAATTTAAAATCAACGATAAGCTATACAATACTATGCGAAAAGTCACAAAATCAAATACTACTATATAGCGATTTACGTAAAAGCAACTAGATGCAAATCAAAGGTCTATATATAAGAAAAGGCGCAGCTAAAAGAATAGGCAAAAGTAAGCATAAGGCATAATCATTTGTAATGAAAAACTATATATGTAATACACGGAAAAATAGAATAACAATGATAAACAATAGTGAAGGATTGACCGCTAAGCCTTAAGAATTGAAACTATTTTGGCTAAACTATAATTCAAACAAGTACAAAATAACTTTTGAACACATATAAGGTAAAAGTGTCGAAAAATAGAACGAAGAATAAGCGAGCTACTAATGAAAATAACAAAAGTGACATGAAAACTGTAAGCTTTAGTATGAAAAATTTTCACTAGAAAAGTAAAATATATAATGTAAATCAAAACGATTTAAAGCTTGGGAATAGTAGAGAATTTCGGGACAGTAAGTAAAACTAAAATTACTTATTAGCACATAATGAAAATCTAACTTACCATTAATATGCAAAACTCTAAAAATTTAAAATCGTAATTGTACTAATTATAATTATATCAACGGAAAATAACACAGTTAATATACAATATACTAGTCGGAGAATGGATTGCGGTATATATATTGAAGAGCAACGTCGTGAGCAATCACCCAAAGTTAAAGAAATGTGAGGAGGGATTTGGGTTGTCCAGAATGATATGAAAATAAAGGATGAAATCAGATTCAAAATCAGGGGGGATATAAGTTAACAAGGAGTATAAGATCGACGATTTTAGACAGGGGTATGTGGCAAGATACAATCAGTCAGGGGGTGCGGTGAAGAATCATGATGTCGACCAAGTTTAGGGTCTAAATATAGTGAATCAAACAAAAGTAGTCAGTCACAATCTGCAGCTTTATTGTATTCAACTAAGAAGTTCAATGGGTACAAGATTTTTAGACGAAATGGCACATACACTAAATAGAGCAACAATATCTTTATTGGAAGTAGGAAGGGTGAATCTGAATCTGAATCTTGTGTTGGGTTCGTGCCGTCCTCGAAATTAAATTACTTGAACCACCAAGTCGCCCAAGCAGATTTGGAGGGTATTGCCGAATCTCCACCTTGCAGCTCTTTTCTTTTAGGGCAACCGTTGACGAGATGTTCGTCGGATCCATAAATCAAACACTGCCATTTGGCTTGGCGACAGTCCCTCTGAAGGAGTCCTGGTCTCTTACAGTATCCACAACGTTGAGTTCTCCGCTGCTTCCATTGCTGAGGAACAAATGAGCGCTTCATCTTCACATCTCTTCTTTGTTTAGCAGGGATTCCTTTACGATTGGAGGCTTCCGCTGGTGCTTGAGCCATTTGCCTTCTTAGTCCTTCAGCTATGCGATCATTCGTTCGCTCCTGGGCTTCCTTCAAGCCTTGCAGTACACCCAAAATCTCGACGGTCTGACTCCGGGGAGTGGAGATAGAAGAGGAGTCGTTGGAAGACATTGTCCTGAAACAACAAATTTGAGGACGATATAAGGTACAAGGAATAAGAATTAGAATAAGATATAGAATAGACAACGAAACAAGAATATCGGTTGAGGTGAAACTCAAACTAGTGGAAATCAAATGTAGAACTCCAAGTCACTCAAACAGAGTACAGTATTGTAACTATGCTGCAGTTCATAATTACAATCACATAACTCTACTAAGTCACGTAAAACTCTAGCGGATGGATCAAAATATGTAGCAGAACATACCATATGAATCAAGATCAAGGATAACAAGTTTACAATCTAGACCGAAGGGTGGCTTAGATTGTCAAGCCCTACTCGGAAACCGCAATTCCAATTCTAACATACCTGGCTCTGATACCAACAGAACCATGTCACGCCCCGCTCCCTAAAATACGGAATACGAGGGGTTGACAAGGCCAGCCATGGTCCTACGGTCGAGGAAACATCCTGTCGTAGTCACACTTCGGCTTCTAACTTTACGTGGTAATCAGTAATCAACGCACAGGTAATGAGAAATGCAGTCACTAAATTAAAACAGATACAAAAACTAACCAGATAGAGATCAAGGAAAGATGGCGCTGACGTCGCCGATCTAGATGTCCGCAATATCCTCAAAGTACGACAGGTGCTGATCCGAGCTAAGTCCACTTCTCACTCTAAGCATGCATACTCAGGTCGTCAGAGGGACGCAATATCAATATATATAAATGCAAAAGTAAATACATGCAATGATGATGAACGTGAAGCAGTAAATATAAAATGATGACGCGCATGAAATAATCGGTACAGGTAAACAGTAAAGCAGGTATATCGAATCAGTATCAATGGATGTCAATGTCACCAACCCAGGTCGCTAAACCTATCGTCAGTCCAAGTGTGAGCGTCAACCACGCAGTAGTATCCCCAACCTAAGGGTAGTACCCCAGGGGCAAGGGAACACGGGCCCGAATCACGCACGATAATAATCAGTAACTCCATCCATACAACTCCCAAAATCACGGTATATGCCGGCAATGTGACTCCCGAAATTCTGTTGAACTCACACTCAAACTACCCCACACTCCGTGGTATACATCAAATACCGACCATAAACCCGAGTACTAGTCGGTCCATGACAAGTCTACGCGAGAACTGGAGACAGGATCTCCATCAAGCATGTCTCGACTGGTACCCAAGACAAATGGATAGTGTTTGACGCCTTACCTATGACACTGATATAAATGCTCCATAACCGTCCCATTTCAGTTATAGTTACACTTATATATGTCCCATAGACGTCGACAATGCAATAAATTAACTGGGTCCGCTGATTGTGTACAAGTACGTGTCACTTCACTTATTCATTCACGCTTTAACACTAACGTACTTGCCATAATCAAAACACTAATATCTATCACTGGGTAATGTACACAATCACTAGGTTACCAATGTATATAACATCTACATGATATGATGAGAATGCAATAATTATGATATGAATAAAACATCAGCAGCCATTGTCCTACCACTTGCATAATTTATCATAAATCATAGATGCAGAATTAAGCAAAACAATATAAATGGGGTAAGCAGTATGTTTAATTATCTATCCATCAAATTTTTTTCACGTCAATCGGGTTTCAGGTTCGCTAAATATGGCCATTTCAATTTAAGTGTTCACTGCTGGAAATCCAATTTCTGAACTGAAAGTCCGTTTCGTAACACGATTTACTCCCAGTTGGGAGGATAATTAGGCGATTCTACAGTTCAACTAATTTTAGATTTTTCTGTTATGTTTCCAACACATTAAACGGATTATCAATAGGATTCCTGTATTAGAAGTTAGGTTATGTATAAAGTTCTGGTGTAAGAGCGGTCACTGCAGAAACTGCAGAACACCATGGTATTCTAAAATACAAGGTAAATATCAAACGACGGTGAAACGACACGGGACTAAATTCAGGGGTTAGATAATTAAATTATCTACGTGATAATATGGGGTCCCATGTATTTTCAGTTTAAATAAGGGGTATACAGGTGGTCCAAAGTCTAGTATCCAAAATGAAACGCTGCCCGGACTGCAGTTCAGGGTCGCGAATCGCCTCAGTATTCATTGTTACAACTTATCAAAATGCAAAGTTAAACTATGGGGGGCTATAGGTTTATCTGTTGGTTTCGATACGACCCATAGCACTCTGAGATCCGATATGCAGATAATTTATTATGATTTTAACCGTTCAGCTTGTCCGAGGAAAATCAGCTTTCATACGGGTTATTGGGTTGTCGTTTTAGGGGAGGTAACTGATTGATTCGAAAAAAGTTGTTTTTGTTTGTAGTTACCGCAATCAATAACGGTGTCACGCGTAGCTAGACCGAGATGAGTACGGGTAGTCCTCTGGGAAACGTGGAACCTTTTACTTTTACTTTAGATGTGTTGAGAAAGAGAGGAGGGATAACGAATTTTGTGAAAAGTTTCTAGATCTACGTTAAGCAAGAATGCAAAAATATAGATCTAGATTATTTTAAAGATGTAATTAATATAATAAGAGGGCTTGTAGGGTTCGTTAGGATTTAGTAGTTATGGACAATTAATTAAAAGTTACCTTTTTTTATCCATTAATAGATTTAGAACTAGAACGACGGTGATGCGTGTAGATTAGGGTTTCTGGAGGGAAAAGGAATCCCACTCGTAACCCTTATCTTGACACGGAACTCCGTTCATATCTAGCCTTTACCAAAACAATCATTAATCTAATCTCTAATCGCGGTCGGAACTAGCAAAGAATTGCTAGCGCGCCCGATTAGGATGCTAATGATTCTTTTGATAAAGTTCCTAAACTTTATAGGACTTAAAAATGGTTTAATTATTTTCATCGCCCATTAGCCTACCCTAATCCTACGAACCCTAACAAGCGGAGAATTACTCGCGCATGTTGGGAGAAAAAGAGATGGAGAGAAAATGCATAATTAAACTACGAAGAAATAGAATAAGAACTACCTTTATTAATCAACAAGATCAAGTACACTTTGATTCCTTAGAAAATGATTACAAAAACCTAGTTTGCTTCTCGATCTCTTCTAAGGAGGTAGATGAACCGTTGATGATCAGCCTGGATGCGTGAGCCGTCTTGGACTTCGTGATCTCGTCGGCTTGATGATTTTTCCAAGAGACTCTCGGTGCCTTTTTATAGTGCAAACCCAGAATATTATTGTTGAAAAGTTGGTAAAATTCATCAGTTATCAATCTCCCAAAATCTTGCACTTTATCTCCCTTAAATTGCGGCGGATCCGCGGCCCAAGGGTGGGGATCATTTGATGATTTTTCTTGTGCTTTCATCTGGTGACATTTGGCAATCCTAGGCATCTTCATATTTCAGAAATCTTCTCTCGGTTGCTTCCAGACTTGGTCTCCAAGTTTGCTTCTTAATTTGGCAAGATTTCTTCAACAGCTTGATTTCTTTGATATATTCTGCATAACAACTTGGAAAATTCTGCACAACAACTCAAATAAGATTTTAGTAGAGTTTATTCTACTAGGATTAGGTCAATAATATTTGCATACATTTTCCTACCAAAATGATAATTAAAATATATTAACACATGGAAAATAATGTTTTTACACATAAACCCTCATATGTATAATATATTATAATAAAGTCCTTTTTTAATATAAAAATGGTAGGAAAAATGTACTACAAATGTGCAGTTTTATCGACTGAACAAATACCCCCAAACTTATCTTTGATCGTCCCGAGCAAACTAGTTTATTCAAGAGGAGAAAAAGAAAGGAGAAAACTAAGCACACTTTCGTAGGCAGACACGATTGCACTGAGCACGTGCAACAAGCCATTAAACCTCTAGGTGTCCCTAGTAGGAGGAGTGTTGTCTCCTGAGGGTTTTCAGCGGATTACACCCACAAAATCCTATAACAAAAGAAAGATGGTGAAATTTACATATAAAGATAAGAACCATAAAAGAAAGGCCGTGAAAAGAAGAGTTTCCAACTATACTAGCTTTTCAGTTGTCATGAGCCCTATCTTAATAGTCATGAAAAAATGTTAGAAATCACATCATCCCTCAATAAAACATCGTCTATATTCTTCATTCCTACCTTTCATCCAAACATTGATCATATAACCCCACGTGTGTGTAAATAACATCCCTACACTCGGAGAATTCAATTCAAGCTATCATACTCTTGTCCATCTACCTTAGTACTTTTTAATTTAAAGATTTGCTCACACATTTTCATGCGACCGTTAATACTTCTTGAGGTACTAACCGACCGATTACTTATGCGCTTGTTGATTTGGTGATAATATTTTCCTCGTCTTGCACCACCTAAGGCTTAGCAGTGACTCCCAGACCAGTTGGCCTTAGGGCACTAGGTGAAGAGGCACCCTCGCTATATTTTTTTATTGTTGCCTTGGTGATAACAAAATCAGTGTTCATTTTTTTTCACCATTTTTTATATTTTCTTCATCATTTTTTTTAATTTCCTTCATACTTTGGCTTTTAGACAAGAGCATTTCAAGGTATCCTCTACTATCCCGAGTTTCAAGACGTGTGTAAGTGCAAATAGTAGGGTATCAACATTCAAATGTTTGGCTTCCAGATTAGAAACTATTTTTCAGACTTATTTTTATCCTCAGATTAGTAACTTCCATCATTTTACTAACCCTTGGGACAACAGCTCATAACTACTTATTACTAGTTCGTGTAAGAAAACTTCTAATTTTCATGGTTTTCTTAAACTATTCCAATCTTTTGGATGTAATTTTTCACTTTCTATTCTTTTGTTATAAAATTTTTTTTTTTAATGCCCGGTGTCAAAGATAATTCAGTGAATACAAACCTCCCCCCAAACCTGTTTTCAGCAGTGTCCTCACTGATGTAGCCTTTTGAGAACAAGGACCTGTATACTAAGGGAGAGATACAAGGGGTGAAATAATAGTTAAATGATAAATTCCCCCAAACTTATTCTTTGACACGCACAGATATTCAATCAAATCCATTTTTTACTCACCTCCATTTTTAAAATGAGAAAATGATATAAAAACATAGAGGTGAGGTGGAGGAAATTTTAGTTTTGATAAAGCGGCTCCTGTAAAAACAGGAGCTCTTCCGCGGGGTCAGCAGAAAAATACGGTTTTAATTTATGCCCATTTACTTTAAAAATCGAACCGTTTTTCAAATTTTTGACTTCAACTGCCCCGTGCGGGTGTACATACCGCACCACAAAAGGTCCTTTCCAACGAGATTTAAGCTTACCCGGATGAATATGGAGACGGGAATCGTAAAGAAGGACTTGTTGCCCCAATGTGAAGGTTTTTCTAGAAAGATTTTTATCGTGGAACACTTTAGTCCTATTCTTTACTATCACCGCATTATCGTAAGCTTCATCGCGGAGTTCGCTTAGCTCATTCAATTGCAGCTTCCGATAGCTGCCTGCATGATCAAGATCAAAATTAAGCTCTTTAATAGCCCACATTGCCTTATGTTCAATCTCGACAGGGAGGTGGCATGCCTTCCCAAACACAAGGCGGTATGGAGACATACCAAGATCGGTCTTATAAGCGGTGCGGAATGCCCAAAGAGCATCCGTCAATTTGGTTGACCAATCTTTACGGTTCTTAGAAACCGTCTTCTCCAATATCTGTTTGATCTGCCTATTTGAGATCTCAGCCTGCCCGCTTGTTTGGGGATGATAGGGCGTAGAAATCTTGTGAGTGATTGAATATTTCCGCATCAAGGCCTCGAAAGACCTATTGCAGAAATGTGTCCCGTTGTCGCTAATGATAGCGCGAGGGTGTCCGAATCGCGAGAAGATGTTTTCTTTAAGAAACTTAATGACAACTTTAGTGCGACACGGTATAGCTTCCACCCACTTAGAGACATAATCAACCGCTAACAAGATATATAGATTCCCAAAGAAGTTGGGAAAAGGGCCCATAAAATCAATACCCCAAACATCAAATATTTCTACAACCAATATAGGTTGGAGCGGCATCTCATTCCTTCGTGAAATCCGACCCAAATCCTGACATCGCAGACAAGTTTTGCAATGTTCAAATGCATCTTTAAATAGTGTTGGCCAATAAAAGCCACATTGCAAAACTTTCTCCGCCGTTTTTCGAGGTCCAAAGTGACCGCCGCATGCCTGATCATGACAAAATGATAACACGCTCTTGAATTCATCGTTAGGGACACACCTGCGAATGATTTGATCGGAACAATACTTGAATAGATTTGGTTCATCCCAGTAAAAATATTTTACTTGGGATAAAAACCGAAGTTTGTCTTGTTTCGACCAATCGCTAGGTATAAGTCCCGTCGCAAGATAGTTCACGATATCCACGAACCAAGGTTCGTAGGATACATTCAAGAGCTGTTCATCAGGAAATGAGTCATTTATCGGCACGGTCACAGTTGGCGAAGAAGTGATGCGTGAAAGATGGCCGGCTACTACGTTTTCACATCCACTCTTGTCTTTGATAACAAGATCAAATTCTTGTAATAATAGGATCCAACGTATTAGCCTGGCCTTTGCATCCTTCTTCGTTAAAAGATGTCGTAGGGCGGAGTGATCTGTGTAAACCACAATAAGCGAGCCAATCAAGTAGGGTCTGAATTTCTCTAATGCAAATACAACTGCCAAGAGTTCTTTCTCGGTAGTCGTGTAATTTATTTGTGCATCATTCAAGGTCCTACTTGCATAGTAAATTACATGTGGCATCTTATCAATATGCTGTCCTAAGACAGTACCAATAGCAAAATCTGACGCGTCACACATAAACTCGAACGGGTGGTTCCAATCCGGAGATGATAGAACTGGGGCTGTAGTGAGTGATTCTTTAAGCAATTCAAAAGCAGCCTCACAATCCGAATCGAAGTGAAAAGTAGTGTCCTTGGCCAATAGAAGGGTTAAGGGTCTAGCAATTTTGCTAAAGTCCTTAATAAATCTCTTATAAAATCCTGCATGACCAAGGAAGGATCATATATCTTTGACGCAATTGGGACGAGGGAGGTTTTGAATGACATCTATTTTAGCTCTGTCAACCTCAATGCCTTTATGTGAAATTATATGTCCAAGTACAATACCTTCTTGGACCATAAAATGGCATTTTTCCCAATTCAAAGTCAAGTTCTTATCCTTACAGCGGGTAAGAACAGCGTCAAGATTACGAAGGCAGTCCTCAAAGGAGTCCCCAAAAATGGAGAAATCGTCCATAAAAATTTCTAGAAAATTTTATGCCATATCTGAAAATATCCCCATCATGCACCGCTGAAATGTAGCGGGAGCGTTGCATAACCCAAAGGGCATGCGTCTATAAGCAAAAGTTCCGAAAGGACAAGTAAAAGTGGTTTTATCTTGATCCTTTTCGGCGATGGGGACCTGGTTGTAACCAGAGTATCCGTCCAAGAAACAGTAGTATTCGTGTCCCGCTAATCGTTCCAACATCTGGTCAATGAAAGGTAGAGGGAAGTGATCTTTCCTCGTCGCGGCATTGAGTTTCCTGTAATCGATACATACACGCCACCCAGTTTGGGTGCGTGTTTGGATTAACTCATTAGCCTCATTAGTGATGACTGTGATGCCAGACTTTTTAGGGACCACATGAATTGGACTTACCCATTGACTATCAGATATGGGGTAAATTATTCCACTATCAAGACACTTGACGATTTCTTTCTTTACCGCCTCCTTCATAACGGGATTTAACCGTCTTTGTGGGTCTCGGGTTGGTTTGGCTTCATCCATCAGATGTATGTGATGTTCAACAATTAAGGGACTAATCCCTTTGATGTCGGCCATTGTCCAACCAAATGCTTGCCGATTCGATCTCAACACTGCCAAAAGTGCATTCTCATGCTCCATGGCTAGAGAAGCGGATATAATTGCTGGCAAAGTCTCATTCTCTCCTAAATATGCATATTTAAGATGAGAAGGTAGCGGTTTGAGATCAAGAATTGGCGGAGAGACAATAGAAGGAGGGGTAACGGAATGATATTCGGACTCCTTAAGAGGTTCAAAACTTGCATAAGATATTGACTCGGAAAGTGCTGCTGACTTTTGCAACGAGTCAACGGGTTCAATCTCAAGGTCGGACTCATTGAACATATCCTCACTGTGAAGTGGTGCAAGATCAAACGATGTCTCATTAGTGTTGTCGAGAACATCAAAGCAAAGCTCCTCATCCATGCAGCTTTCGGAAGCTATCTCGTGGATGGAACAAACATCCAGCAATTGAGCAGAAGGTTCTGATGGCTGACTTCCTAGCTTGTAAATATTAAGCTCAATTGTCATTTTCCCGAAGGATAAGTTCATAGAACCGTTACGATAATTAATCACAGCGTTAGAAGTTGCTAGGAAGGGTCGACCAAGTATCACCGGGATTTGATTGCGTGGGTTTGCCACAGGTTGTGTATCTAAAACAATAAAGTCCACGGGAAATATGAATTCCCCGACTTTAATTAACACATCCTCTAGTTCGCCCCGAGGTTTGGTGATAGATCGATCAGCCATTTGGAGAGTACAATGGGCGGGTTTTAACTCTCCAAATCCTAACTGCTCGTATACTGAATAAGGAAGCAAGTTGACGCTAGCGCCTAGATCGAGTAAAGCACGATTTATATTTTTACCCCCAATAGAAATAGAGATTGTAGGACAGCCGGGGTCCTTACGTTTCTTTGGTATTTGTTGGGTAAAAGCTGTGCTAACATTACTCGTCATGAAAACCTTTTTAGGCACTTGAGTTTTTCTCTTCCTAGTGCACAAGTCTTTAAGGATTCTTGCATAAGATGGGACTTGTTGAATAGCATCTAGGAGAGGAATATTCACGCTAACTTGCTTAAACATTTCCACAATCTTCTCCATTTGCGGGTTAGGTCGGTTGGCCCTTAATCGGTTTGGAAATGGAGCTCGATCAATAAGTTTTGGGTCCAACGTTTGTGGAGAAGACTGTGGCGACGGATTCGATCCCAAAATTGGAGTGGGAATCGACTTAGATAGATTTGGTGAAATGTTTGAGCCTTGGGGGAAAACGGAGAATAGGCTAGGACGAAGGTGGGAGACTAGACGAATTAGGGGAATAAGAAGAAGAAGAAGGGGTATCAAATGTGTCACTATCATCAAACTGCTCACCCACTTGGTTATTCAGCATTCTCCCCGATCTCAAAGTAGTGACGGCATTCACATTATGACTTTGTGAATGGCCAGGATTCGGTAGGGGTTGAGATGGGAGTTTCCCTTTCTCTCTCGCACTCATTGCGGCGTTTAACTGTGCGATTTGGTTTTCTATTGATTTAATACTCTCACCATGGGAGGAGGAGTTTTTCGTTAGGGTATCAATAGAAGACCTTATCTCAGCCGAATTTTGCATGGATTGTTTCATGAACATATCCAAAGTTTGTGCAAGTGAGTTGTCAGTACCGGCCACTTGTGGTGTAGAAATGTTGGCCGGATTTTGGAAATTTTGTGACTGAAAGGGGGGCTGATTCTGTGGTTGTGGTTGCTGTGGAGGAGGTCTTTGATAATTACTTTGTTGGTTTTGATTCCAAGCAAAGTTAGGATGATTCCTCCATCCTTGATTATATGTGGAAGAATAAGGATCATTTCTAGGTCGCTGCTGAAAAGCAGCATTAGCTTGAAACAATGCATTCATAGGACATTCTTCCGTTAAATGTGACGGATCCGAACAGCAACCACAGACAGTCTTAGGAAGCGTGACCTGAATTAGGGAGACTGATGAAAGTTTGTTCTCAATAGAATCGAGTTTCTTTTGCATTCGGCTTTTACTGCGATAGAAACGTCGAGCTGGTGAATACCTCCCTTAGTTGTAGGTGGTCTTACGCTTTCCCACTGTAACGTGTGTTCAGCGAGATCTTCCAGATATTTCCATGCTTCACCGTCATCTTTAGACATGAAATTGCATTGACACATTGTTTCAAGCATCTGCTTTGTCGCTGGATTAATGCCCTCATATATAATCCGACATAAATCCCATCTTTGTATTCCGTGATGGGGGCATTGGACAAGCAGATCTTTGAAACGTTCAAAGCACTTCCAAAATGGTTCATTGGGAAGCTGGGTGAACTGGTTGATCTCGCTCCTAACATGTGCAGTCTTATGATTTGAGTAAAACTTCTTAAGAAATGCTACGACGAATTCATCCCAATTAGTGATAGAGTGTGCGGCAGTATTGTAAAGCCATTTTTCTGCCAAGTCGCACAATGTGAATGGGAGAAGACGTAAGCGCATAGCATCTAAAGTCAATTGTGAAGTACCCATCATTGCGCATACGTTTTCGAATTTGGTGATGAAAACGTACGCGTCTTCCGACTCAAGCCCGTGAAATTTGGGCAGCAGATTGATGTAGTGGGGTTTAATTTCGAAATTATCCCCGTTAGGTGGTGGAAGAGATAGACAAGTAGGAAGGGGACCACGAATAGGATAGCATCTCTCTTGGAGAGAGATGCGCGGTGGATTCTGCGCACCTTCGGGCGGTGGCAGCGTGGTGTTATACTCTGATGGAGTGCCGTCCATCTCGGTTGATGTGGTGTGTGGTGGGGGAAAAGAAGATGAAGAAGTACCGACTTCGGCGTCGATAACAGGAACGCGGACAAGACGGGCACTAGGATCTCGTGTCCAGCCGAGCATGCACTAAGCGGGTTTAGTGCAAGTGGCAGCGTGTGTGTGATTTAAAATTGGCTTGTTTTGAAAAAGTGGGACTCAAGACAAATCACCCTATGATGCACAAGCAACCCTAGAACTAAGGTCATCTAGGTCCAGTCTCTAGACCGCTCCTAGACTTTCAAAGGACAAGCCGCAGGATCAATCCTCTACCGCCTCCGTACTACCCTTGTAGCCACGTAAGTGACAGGTAAGTGGGAAGGAACCACGTCGTGGGCCAAATTAAAAACTACTAGCCTTTGTCACACTTGCCTAGGCACTACAAAAGTAATGCGGATAAAAGATAGATTACCCACGACCTTCCTCTGTCCTTATTGAACGCGACAGTCCTTAGAGTCTGGTCTAGATATTTTTTAAATTAATGAAGGGTTGATCTATATGCTCGGTTTGTGATTTGTGGGGCTTAGGAAGGGTGATGAAATCCCCACCTAATCTTGATTTGGTCTTTGCCCCTTAGAATCCGTATTAAATATGCAAAACAAAACCAATCACAAAACTTTTGCAAAAAGATTTTTGAGCGGCGCAATTTTGCAAAGAATCCTGGAGAAAATAGATTTTATTGGATTTGAGGAGAGAGAGAGAAGGAGTTGAGAATCTTACCAGAGAATTCCGTAACCCTAATTCCTCTGTTGTACCGGGGTTCCGCCGCACCAAGGGTACTTTTGCCGCGGTTCCGCCGCAAGGTGGAAGGAACAATTGATGAAAAATTTTCTCAAGCCCTCTGTGCTCCTCTGGATCTCGATGAATGCCTCTGTCTTCTGTTTTCCTCAATTCTGTAACTCCAGATCTCCTTGCAAAATTCACGCACAAATCGTTAAATATGCAATTTGCAGTTTTGTGTTAATAATGATATAAATCGTCTAAGAATTCAACACAAATAGTAAAAATAAAAAATTACGCACGTATCCCCGGCAACGGCGCCATTTGATTGATTCGAAAAAAGTTGTTTTTGTTTGTAGTTACCGCAATCAATAACGGTGTCGTGCGTAGCTAGACCGAGATGAGTACGGGTCGTCCTCTGGGAAACGTGGAACCTTTTACTTTTACTTTAGATGTGTTGAGAAAGAGAGGAGGGATAAAGAATTTTGTGAAAAGTTTCTAGATCTACGTTAAGCAAGAATGCAAAAATATAGATCTAGATTATTTTAAAGATGTAATTAATATAATAAGAGGGCTTGTAGGGTTCGTTAGGATTTAGTAGTTATGGACAATTAATTAAAAGTTACCCTTTTTATCCATTAATAGATTTAGAACTAGAACGACGGTGATGCGTGTAGATTAGGGTTTCTGGAGGGAAAAGGAATCTCACTCGTAACCCTTATCTTGACACGGAACTCCGTTCATATCTAGCCTTTACCAAAATAATCATTAATCTAATCTCTAATCGCGGTCGGAACTAGCAAAGAATTGCTAGCGCGCCCGATTAGGATGCTAATGATTCTTTTGATAAAGTTCCTAAACTTTATAGGACTTAAAAATGGTTTAATTATTTTCATCGCCCATTAGCCTACCCTAATCCTACGAACCCTAACAAGTGGAGAATTACTCGCGCATGTTGGGAGAAAAAGAGATGGAGAGAAAATGCATAATTAAACTACGAAGAAATAGAATAAGAACTACCTTTATTAATCAACAAGATCAAGTACACTTTGATTCCTTAGAAAATGATTACAAAAACCTAGTTTGCTTCTCGATCTCTTCTAAGGAGGTAGATGAACCGTTGATGATCAGCCTGGATGCGTGAGCCGTCTTGGACTTCGTGATCTCGTCGGCTTGATGATTTTTTCAAGAGACTCTCGGTTCTTTTTTATAGTGCAAACCCAGAATATTATTGTTGAAAAGTTGGTAAAATTCATCAGTTATCAATTTCCCAAAATCTTGCACTTTATCTCCCTTAAATTGCGGCGGATCCGCGGCCCAAGGGTGGGGATCATTTGATGATTTTTCTTGTGCTTTCATCTGGTGACATTTGGAAATTCTAGGCATCTTCATATTTCAGAAATCTTCTCTCGGTTGCTTCCAGACTTGGTCTCCAAGTTTGCTTCTTAATTTGGCAAGATTTCTTCAACAACTTGATTTCTTTGATATATTCTGCATAACAACTTGGAAAATTCTGCACAACAACTCAAATAAGATTTTAGTAGAGTTTGTTCTACTAGGATTAGGTCAATAATATTTGCATACATTTTCCTACCAAAATGATAATTAAAATATATTAACACATGGAAAATAATGTTTTTACACATAAACCCTCATATGTATAATATATTATAATAAAGTCCTTTTTTAATATAAAAATGGTAGGAAAAATGTACTACAAATGTGCAGTTTTATCGACTGAACAGTAACCAACTTTATTTTACAATCAAATTTATATACAATGTTCGTTAACCATGCAGGGTTTCATTGATCATGAGTTCTGCCATTCTAAAGTAAATTTTCGCTTAGGGACTTGCGTCAAACACTTGATTAATTTGAGTAATGAAAATTCATATATAAATGTGTATCAGTATATAGAATATTAGCATGTAAAACAAGTGAGGGGTTCACTTGCCTCCGGTCGCTTGATATAGAAGAGACGCCGCTTGCGGACTTCGTCTCGACACACGAGACGATGCGATACTGGACACAGGCGCGGCACGGACGCGATGCGCGGTGACTCGGTACTAGAAGCGGTGGCGACGTGGGCGTGATACTGTAGTGGACGTGGCGATGACGCGGGCGCGACACGGTGCTGGGCACGGTCTTGACTCGGTGCATGGTTCGGGCGCGGCACGGCGCGTGCGCTGGATCGAGCACTGTGTGGCCCAGGGGCTGGCACGACGTGGCACGGAGAGTGATTACGGGCGCGACACGGGAGTGGGTCCGATGGTGGCACGGTGGTTCTGGGAGTGGGCACGAACGCGACATGGCGACCGCATCGGCAAATGCTCTCGTTGGATGTGTAAAACAATAAAATGTGCGATCGGTTATGCAGCAATATGAGGACAAATATACCCAATTTTTCTTTTCTATATGCTGCATAAGTTCCAAGAGTCGTCCCCGCGGTTTGTTGGCGATTCCGAGTTACAAGTTGGTTTGGACAATTTATCGAGCACGTTACATGTATATTTGTTTCAATTGAAATTTAGGTTTCTATTGCTCAGGGAAGTGAAATTTGATTCCTATAAATCGCATACAATTCCTAATCAAGCTTCTGACCCAATCACTGTCAATCCCACACAAACCAATCACAACGTTTCGGTTGCTATTCAAAACTCATATCTATGTCACTATGTACAAACAATCCTAATTATATATATAACTATAGCATGTTAAACAGGCGGAATTCACTTGCCTGAAGATGACAACGGCACGACAACGACGACGAGTGCAGCACGGGCACGATCACGGCTCGATGATAACAGCTTGGCTCGGCCGCACAGGTTGCTGGGGTTCTTGGAGGCGGCCGGCGTTCTGGAGGTTGCAGGGGTGCTGCGTTCTGGCTCTGGGGAAGGCCGACGGCGAGGTAGGCAGTCAGAGGTGTTAGTCGTGGCGACCGCAGTGGGTTCGGGCGTTGGCTGGAGGCAGTGGGTGCAGGGGAGCTCGGGATTGCAGGGGATCAGTGCTCAGGTGAGAGCGCAGGGAACGAAGGCGTTTATTGCTAGGAGCTCACAGCTCGGAGGTAGGGAGCAGAGGAGGTGAGGAGGTGGTGATGAGGGGTGAGGCGACGACGAGGGATCACCGACATCGAGGTGGTTGCTCGGGCGAAGGTGGTGGCCTGGTGATGGGTTCATCGGGAGTTGTAGTCGTGGTGGTGGCGTGAAGTGACAGCGACGTGTAGGCGATGTTGGGGCTGTGGGTTGGAGGTTCTCTGGGGTCAGAGAAGGTGGCAGGGTCGACGAAGGCGATGGGTGTCGTCGCGGCAGGCTTTCCAGCGTCGGGCGTGGGCTGCGGGTGAGTGCATGGTTTCTTAGGTCGAGTTGTGAGTTGATGGTGGTGGTGATGCAGGAAGGTAGGGGAGAGGTGGAGCAGTGAGTGAGAGGGATTGAGAGGAGAGGCGATGGTGGCAATGGCGGGGCGTCGCGAAGAGTACGGGGTCGTGGCGACGTTGGAGAAGCGCGGGTCTCGCAGGGAAGTTTCGGGCGTGGGGGAGAGCCGTTGGGGCTTGGGCGCGGAGGTCATGGGGATGAGGACGTGGTCGCGGGAGCGGGTCGTGGGGTGAGAGGCGGGAAAGAAGGAGAAGAAGAAGAAGAAGAAGAAGAAGAAGTGGGCTGGGGTGTTGGGGAGCGCGGGTCGGGTTGGACGTGGGTTCGGGTCGGGTAGGGGTGAAAGGTGAGGGAAGTGTTTGGGCCGGAGGTTCTTGGGCTTGGGTTTGAAAAGAATTAAAAAGAGGGGGAAGGAATGGGCCGGGTTTTAATAGAAATAGGATAAATTAAAGGGATTGGGTTAAATTAGAATAAGGTAAATATAATTAGGTTTTGGAAAAATATAGAAAATTTGGGGAAAATATTTGGAAATTATTTATTAAAATACAGTAATTATTTATAGGGACTGGGAATTACACACGCCCCATAAGCTTGGACTGATCTTGAAGAGCAGGCGGGATCGCTCGGTGGACATTCTTCTCGAATGTTTCTAGCTGAGGTGGGTTGCAGTGTTGTGCTCGGCGGCGGCGGACCTCAGTGAATCTGTTGCTTCGAGGGTCCACGGATACCGACAGAGGGAGCGGGCGGAGGCTGCCTGGGTTCGGCTGGAGGATCTTTCGTCCGAGTATCATCTGTTAGTTATGTATATGCCCTAGAGGCCATTGTTGTACATATGATGTATATTATGATGGATGCTTAGATATATACAGAGAGGACTTTCTTGCTCGTCATGATAGTATGCTATTTGGTTTCACTTTATCTTAACATGTTGACTTGTATTGGTTTACTGTTTTACTCTCACATGTTGATAAAGCCCTTAGGATCTGTACTAGACTACTGGGACTATGATGAGATCATACTAGTGGGGCCGCGGTAGTCGATGAGTACATCCTATAACTGTTCCTAGTCGAGGGTATATCGAGACAGGGCATCGATACACCAGAGTAGACTAGCGTATACGCATCTTGACCCATATGATGGGCGATGGATGATCCCATATCCATCGGTGTTAGACATCAGAGATGGTGTACGGGTGCTCAGTGGAGACTGGGTACACTGGACGGACTCGCCGAGAACTCCCAGATGGTGATATACCACATGTCAGATGGCAGTTCTCCGGTGACACAGGTACAGGGTAGTCTGTAGACCCGAGATCGTCATGGAGTCTTGTGTGATTCCCACTGTGCTTTGATTTCCACCTTACCACGTCCAAGAGGGCGTGCAAAACGGTGGCTTTTGGGTACAGTCCCGAATCACATGGAGGCAATGAGCGATAGGAGGGGATTCGTCTCTCCCGGTATAGGGAGTTGATGTTGTGCTGTGTTCGATTGGCTATAACTGGAAGTCCCTGGCCAGGGCTGATATGGAGATTTACTGGTAAGTGTTACTAGTAGTTTCTCGACCCGTTATGAGCCACACATCGACACGACTTATCGGTTACTGGGGTCTGACGTATACCACCCCTAGACTTGATATGCGACATATCAGACGAATAGACCGGACTGTACGGGAGTGTTACTGGTTGGATTCACAGGAGAACGCACAGGCTAGCTTGTTGATCTTCTGATCGCTCAATACCTGGGTGGCTGTTACGTTTAGCTGACCGCTTGCAGCTTGTGGGTGTTTGATATGATCATCACCTGCTACCGGCGTATTGACGATTCTTTAGAGTCCTACACAGAGGTTTCTTGGCTCAGGCGAAACGGAGTAGTGGCACATATGTGATATGCGCAGGACCGAGAATAATGCGATATGGGATACCGTATTATATTCTCAGGATATTAAGTTGATGAACCGGGTCATCGGATCAAGTGTTGATTCGATGAATCGGTACATGAGATATTAGTCGGTAATATTCGATATAGCCGGATCGTCGGATCAAGTGTTGATTCGATGATTTAATGTATAATAATATATATGATATATTGTATTACATTATCTAATATTGGCTCGCTTTATTATTTCATTTTCTCAGTGGATGATACATTGATATATATGCGATATATGTTAATTGTATTATTTTCCTTTGTTGCAAATATATATAATATATATGTGATATATATTATTGTGACATGATATGATTAATTGTTAAACATGTTTAAGGATGATTAATTGAGGTTAGGGTTTGATTGGGTTGGATGCTTCATGCACCTTCTAGAAGTTTTATTCTTTTGTCATTCTTAAGATATTATGGATGACACATTCTTTAACTCAACCAAACCCTAACTCTAGTTATTTCTCTACTAAATCCTAGCCACTCATCCTTGACCATGGTTTACAAATCAATCATATAGCTTTTATTCTATTCATCACAAAAGGATTAATATGATTATTGATTTTCTATTATCATCTTCTTCTCCCTTAAAAAAGCTTGCTAGAAAATCCTTAAGTGATGAATAAATATGAGAAAATGATATAAAAAGAAAGCAAAATTACTACTCTCTCATCCTCATCTCATCTAGCCCATGGGATTAGTGTGTTCATCTCTTTTGAGTGAGAAAGCTTGAGTCTTTGCAACTTCGAGGTAGATCATCGGAGATTTGGAATACTTCGAGCTAGCATGGATCGTTCGAGTCGTGGAGCCTCTCATGAGTCCGGAAGATCGTGCATCGCGGCAAAGGGACTTCTACTCGGAGCTTGTGAAGTGAAGGAGCGGACTACAAAGGTTGTAATCCCTCACACTTAGATAAAAGTTATCAGCTTGCATGTTTAAACCTAATAATCTAGCAAAGATCCCGGCTTTGGGTTGTTCGGCACGTCTAAATTTTTATCCGGGCATGTTTGATGCCTTTTGAACCTTCACAAGAGTGCCTAGAAACCCTACATCATCGCTAATGTTTTCTTAATTCTCGTCCTTCTTTGCTGTAATTTTTGTATGGCTGGGGAGCCCATAATACCTCTGAATAAATAAAAAAATTTTTGGTTGAGATTATGGTGTATTGTCTCTTCTTCTTTTTTTGCCCCCTCTAAACCCTAAGCTCGGGGCCCCGGGGTATGGAAAGGAAAGGACTCAGTTTGGAAAACTTAATGAATGCGGAAAGAAGTTACATTATTTCAAAAGAGAGTACATATTCATCTATACAACTTAAGATTTTCGGTGTTAAATGGCCGAGGAAAATTACGCCTTCCGGAGTCCTGGAGGCGGTAGGCTCCACCGAGCAATACTTCTGTTACGAGAAATGGCCTGTCCCACTTCGGAGAGAACTTATGTAGGCTTTCTTGGTCTATGAACTCGTTCCTCCGTAACACCGGGTCTCCTTTCTTGAAAGCTCGATGCTTAACTCGGGAGTTGTAGTAATGGACGGTTTGCTGCTGATAGGCGGCCATTCTGATCTGTGCCCGATCTCTCCTTTCCAGCAAGATGTCCAAGTTGCTTCGAAGTACTAAGGTGTTAGCCTCGTGGTCAAAATGCTCGACTCGATAACCGGATAGTCCAATTTCTGCGGGAACCATTGTCTCGGTACCGCAGCAGAGGCTGAATGGGGTTTCTCCCGTAGGTGTCTTTTTCAATGTCCGCAACCTCCATGGTACCCACAGCAGCTCCTCGACCCAACCGCCTTGCCTTCCCTCCAAGCGGGCTCTAAGACCGCGGATGACGTCTCGGTTCGCTACTTCGGCCTACCCGTTGCATTGGGGATGTGCGACCGTGGCAAAATTCATCAATATGTGGTAGTCGCTACAAACTCTTTGACTTTATCATTTTCGAAGTTGGTCCCATGGTCGGTAGCGGAAAAATTCATCAATATGTGGTAGTCGCTACAAACTCTTTGACTTCATCATTTTCGAAGTTGGTCCCATGGTCGGTAACTATGCATCTTGGGATTCCAAATCGGGAGATTATATTGTTCTGCAGGAATTTTATCGTAGAGGCGGCGTCCGGCTTCTTGATGGGCACGGCCTCTATCCATTTCGTGAAGTAGCCCATAGCGACAAGGATGTATCTATGTCCGCCCGTACCGGTGGGAAGTTGGCCCACCATATCCATCCTCCATTGCGTAAACGGCCAAAGGGAACTGAGTGGTGTTAGTTCGGTTCGATGGCGGGGAGACGTGGTATGCTGCCGAATAGTTGGCGGTTCTTTCATCTTCTGACCAGCTTCTCGGCATCCTGGTGTATTCTCGACCAATAGTATCCATAGAGCAGTGCCTTCTGGACCAGGGTATGGGCCCCTTAATGCGCTTGTAACAACCGAGTTCAGTTATACCAATTTTGTTCCGTATTTATTATCTGTGGTATTTTATTGATTTATCTTGTTTGGGTGCGAATGGTAGTTTACTTTTACATTGCATTCGACCCGACCCGCTTGCTTGAACTGGTTGATTTATATTTATAGACTACCCTGGCCTGTTAAATAGACACGTGCATCTCATGTATACTGCATATTAACTTTTCACCTAGCATCGCGTATTTTACATATAACATTTTAGATCGCGTAAAGTAAATTAAAATTGCATTTCATAGCCTGCATGATACCCATAACCCTGTGGTAGCCTCCGCGCATTGTGTCCTCATCCCGTTCAGTGAAACGGACGCGTTTGGATAGCTATGCGCACGTACGTGCGTCCGTTCTCGGAGGTATGCATTTTTGTTACCTAATCTGTCATTTTGAAATGTGAAAGTTGCATTTAATTTTCGTATTTTAAATCCAAAATTTTAGACCCGACCCGGGCGGATTTTTTGAAATATTTAATATCCCGCTAAAATTCAATTATTTAAATTTTAAATTTAATTTTAATATTTTTTACAGTTCAAAAGATTTTCCAAAACCAATTTTAAATCTTTTAAATTTTTTTTCCTAACTAAATCAAATCCTCTCTCTCTCTCTCTTTTGTTTTCCCACTAACCAATCAAAATCCTTCCTTTTTAATTGCATGGCCCCACACCCAGCCATCTCTCTTTCTCTCTCTTCTTTCTTTCTTCTCTTCTCTCTCTCTCTCCCTACAGAAAACGCCAACATCATCTCTCCTCCTCCTCTCTCTCTCCTCTCGCTTTCGCCCTATCTCTCTCCTCTCGCGATTTCTGTACACGTTCTCGTCACCGCCCCCTGCTACCGTCACCTCCCTCCTTCGTTTCTCCCTCTTCTTCTTTAAAACCCCCGAGCCCACGAGGAACCCATAAAACTCCTCACTTCCCCCGCAACCCTAACCCTAAAACTTCATCTCCTTTTCACCCTCACCTCACCGAGCACCCATCTCTTTCTCCTCGTCATCTTCTTCTCCTTCTTCCACTATTCCCAAGCCCTATCTGCACCCCTGCACACCCACAAACCCACAGAACACCCCACCGCCGGCGATCCCCTCGACCTTGCCATCGCCATCTCTCCTTTCTCTCCTCTCTCTCCTCTGTTCTTCTCCCCTTCACGAGACCCCTGCACATCCCTATACCTGAAACCCTAGCTTAACCTTAACCGAGCCCTGCACATCTTCATATCGCCGGAGTTGATCGCCGTCATCGATCTCGTTCTCATCTCCCGACTCCAGTGCACCCAGTGAGCAGTTCCTTCTCCCCAATCTCATTCTCCTCTTTTCTTTCCTTTCCTTCTTCTTTCTTTTTTGTTGTGTTCTTTTCTTTATGTTTTCTGTTCTTTTAGATTGCCGGAATCCGGTCGCGCCGACGACGATCCTGACGATCCAGCGAGCGTATCTGACCCGTGTGATCCCCTTGTGCGTTGTTTGGATTCGTTCCGTGTACCGTGCGTGCGTCGCGACTTTTTCCACCGACGTGTGACGTTCCGTATACCCGTTTCTTGATCTGTCGAGGCAAGTAAAACTTGCTACATGCTATCTATATTATTTTATACCTATTTAATTGCATAGTAAACCTGTAGATTACATATAATGCCACATGTTCCATTTTTCCATTTCGATGTTCCATATATCATTTTAGATTTAGATCTTGAAATATACCTTGTTGCATGTTAGATTACAATATAGTGCACCCACGTCCATATTTAAATCACATTAGCCCATAGTACCCTCTTAATAGTTTCTACCCTATCGGACACCCGTTTGCATCCATTTAACCTATTTTATGTATAATTGCATCCCTAGATCATTTAACTCATAATAACGAGATTTTAACAATCCATATTTGTTAAAGTGTATTTTACTTAATGTTGGAACCATAACTCTAACTCTAATCGATATCCGTGCATCCATATATTTTAATCTATACCTATTTGCATACCACATTACAATATTCCATTTTATTGTTCCATTAGTACCCTATACTTTTTTTGTATACCCCTGCTTATTATGAGCTTGATTATGAGCACCCACATGATATTTTGTGCACCCCTGACATGACTTGTTACACCTACTACTTGACACGACATGGTACCGTGCACCTCTTGACATGACATGATACCTATATACTACCTGACTTGACTTGAGGTACCATGGCTTTCTCTGTTACCTGATCCTGTTACTAATGCCAACAAACCTGACATGTTGTCCCTACGAACATTTCCTGTTGTCTATCCAGACAAACCTTTACGTGCTGATCCTGAGTTGGCATTAGCTCCAGATTTAAATACTTGACTTGAACATATATAACTTGGGGGTATGGGGAAATCAATGATGAAACCTGACTTGTAACTCGACAGTTCGATACCTTTTCTGATCAGTCTTACGGGCTAGGCCAGCCCCGGGGTGATGCTGCTGACATCACTCGTCATTACCTACCACCCTTTACTGCCTTGCGGTACATCTCGGATTCAGCCCGAGAGTCATAGACCGTAATCCCGGGCACGCACGGGATACTATTGAGTTACATCGATGATTCATCAAATTGATTTCAAATACTTGAGAGTAGTTAACACATTAGACCAGTTTAGATTACTCACTGCACACTACCCTTCACTGTCCTAATTTATATTGTTGTTACATCTGTTTTACCATTTATGATTATACCTGCATGTCTTGCTACCCTGTTTATATATTATTGCTTGATGTTAGGACGCGTTGACGTCTGGGTTTTGCATGGCCCAGATTCCTTACCTTTGCTGCAGTCCGAGCAGGAGTATTTCAGTCAGCAGGCTGAGCAGTGAGGACTTGCTAGTAGTTAGTTCATTTTACTTTCGGTATTTTCTTTCCTGATGTGAGCCCGCATTATGGGACGTACATTCCAGTTTATTCTTGTATTGGATCTTTTGCTTCTGCATTATTTTATTCTTGACTCATTTTATTCTGGCTTATGAACATGTGTTAGATAGTTTATTATTATTCTTGATATCTCTACAGCCGTAATGTGACCGTGGAATGATATTTCTTATCCACAGAAAGCATGGTCGGTTATGTCACGTGCCTATTTTAGCGCACTCTGGGAAGCGGGGCGTGGCATGGTTCTTTTGGTATCAAAGACATAGGATATAGGTTAATCGGGTTTGATTCTTTTGTAGTTGGGTATTGGACCCAATACACGAATCAGAATACTCGTGATTAGGAAACATGTCCTGCCACCTTACCGTCTTACCATTTTGAATCTTAACCTCCTCCTGATTATACTTTTACGATATGCAAACCTCCTTTGCATATCGACTCGAAACCTGGTTCCTTTTGGTTATCTCTAGAACTTAGGCGACTTGGGTGGAGTTATGCGATTGTAGCTATGATACCGCGGCATGGTTACAATGTGGTACTCTATTTAAGTAACTTGGAGTTCTAGCCTTGATTCATATCCTTGATCTATAATTTGAATATGTTATCATGCTAATCCTTTTGGTGCTTTGATTTCAGGAACATGGCAGACAAGAATCTGAAAACGTACCAAAGGCGTGTTGACGAAGCCGCTAGGCTTGGATTAATACATGGGATGTTGGAGAACTAAAAGCGACAGACCGAGCTGATCCGGCAGCAAGATGAATCTTTTCAGGAGGGTTTGCGGACCGTTCAGCAGTCCGTGAACAATGTTGTGGCCAGACCAGTGGATCGTGTGGGTACTGTGGCAGATTTCAGGAGACTGGGCCCGTCTGTCTTTACTGGCTTGGAGGAGCCGTTGCCAGCGGAGCAGTGGCTAGTTGGCACGGAGAATTTACTCATTGCAGCACATATCCCAGAAGATAAGAGGGTGGATGTAGTACATATCCAGTTGGTAGACTACGCCCATGAATGGTGGCTTGTGGAAGAGACCTGCTTGCCCAAGCCGATCAGTTGGGCGGATTTTTCGAAGAGTTTCTTGGAGAAGTTCTTTCCGCGGACTGCACGGGAGGAAATGGAAGAAAAGTTCGTCAGTTTGAAGCAGAACGACGCACCTGTAGATGTACATGCAGCTGAGTGGACACGGCTCAGTAGATTCGCTGGACCTTTGGTTGCCAACGATGCTGATAGGGCAAAGAGGTTCATGCGCAGTTTGGATGTGGACATCCAGAGACAGATTGTCTTCCTGGGTTTGACCACTTTCTCATAAGTACTTACAGCGGCTCGAGAGCAGCAGAGCCTATCTATGAAGACTGGGAGTACACATCAGCCAACAGTTACAGTACGGAAGCCGGCATTTGCACCGAACCGAGCACATGGACGCAGAGGTATTCCAGTGAACCGGCGTGGCGTAACACCGATGAAAAAGCCTGTTGTTGTCGATCAGAGGAAGACCGTGATTTGTGACTACTGCCATTTACCTGGGCACGTGTAAAGGGAATGTCGAAGGAAACAGGGACTCTGTTTGGTTTGTGGATCGGCGGATCATACTATCAGCACTTGTCCGTCGAAGCTTCGCACGAGAGATGATGTTCAGAAGCCACCGCATAAACCGTTTCAGGGACAGAAGCAGCTGACTCAGGGACCCAATCAAGCTCGAGCTTTCACTCTGACGGCTGAGGAAGCTAAAGCTTCAGGAGAAGTTGTTGTAGGGTTACTAGGCACTCTAATAAGGTTCTACAAGGCATCAATCATGCCCGATTTAAATTTTAGCCGTGCCGAACAACCCTAACCAAGATCTTTAAACTATAGATTAGGCGAAACAAACCATGTTAAACACTTTAACATCTAAGAGTTTGAGATTACAACCTTTGTAGTCCGTTCCTTCGCTTCATAAGCTCCGTGTTGAGGTCCCTTCGATGCAATCATCATGTACCCGGACTCTAGAGAGGCTCCACGAAGAGAATGATGCATGCTTGCTTCCGATCTTCGATAACAAAGATGATCTACCTTTAAGTTTCATTAACACAAGCTCTTACTTATAAATGAAGTGAACACCCTAATCTAAATGGTAATGATAGATTACGATGATGAAGTAGGATTTTAGCTCTCATTTATTTTCTATTTCTCACTCAAAATCATCACTAAGCAAAAAGCTAGAAAGCTTTCAAGGAAGAAGAAGAAGAATCAATTTACTTTGTGATGAATAATAAATTGTCATGAGGTTAGAATTGCAACCATGGGTTAAGTATGATAACTTAACCCATGTGGAGACTTAACCATGGTCATGGGTTGGGTTGGGTTAATAAATATCATCCAAAATATCTTTAACAAATATCTTTGCAAAAACAAAAAGCAAAGCTTCTAGAAACTTCTAGAAAAGCTTAACCCAAATCAAACCCTAACCATGTTTAATCTCCACTAATCATGTTGCATTAATAACTATATCATGTTACAATATTATATATCACATATATAATATTTATTGTAACAAAATAAAATAATACAATTAACATAGATCGCATATATATCAATGTATTACCCGAGTGAGAAAAAGAATCTTTTAGTGAGCTTATATTAGTTAATGTAATTTAATATATCAAATATATAATTATACATTAAATTATCGAATCAACACTTGATCCGATAATCTGGCTATTTCACAAATAACCGACTAATATAATCTGTATCAGTTCATCGAATCAACACTTAATTCGATGACCCGGCTATATCTCATATACCCGGCCGATATCTCATATCATGAGAATCTAATACGGTATCACATACACGTATTGTTCTCGGTCCTGCACATATCATATATGTGCTCCTACTCCGTTTTGCCTGAGCCAAGAAACCTCTGTGTAGGACTCTAAAGAATCGTCAATACGCCGGCAGCAGGTGATGATCATATCAAACACCCACAAGCTGCAAGCGGTCAGCTAAACGTAATAGCCACCCAGGTATTGAGCGATCAGAAGATCAACAAGCAAGCATGTACATTCTCCTGCGAATCCAATCAGTAACACTCCCGTACAGTCCGGTCTCTTCGTCTGATATGTCGCATATATCGCCTAGGGGTGGTAAACGTCAGACCCCAGTAGCTTGATAAGTCGTGTCGATATGAGATCTATAACAGTTCGAGAAACTACTGATAACACTTATCAGTAAATCTCAACAACCCTGGCCAGGGATTTCTAGTTATAGCCAATCAAACACAGGACAATATCAACTCCCTATACCGAGAGAGACGAATCCTCTCCTATCGCTCATTGTCTCTATGTGATTCGGGACTGTACCCAAAAGCCACCATTTTGCACGCCCCATTGAACGTGGTATGATGGAAATCAAAGCACAGTGGGAATCACACAAGACTCTATGACGATCTCGGGTCTACAGACTAACCTGTACCAGTGTCACCAGAGAACTGCCATCTGACGTGAGGTATAATACCATCTGGGAGTTCTCGGCGAGTCCGTCCAGTGTACCCAGTCTCCACTGAGCACCCGTACACCATCCTTGATGTCAAACACCGATGGATATGGGATGATCCATCGCCCATCATATGGGTCAAGATGCGTATACGCTAGTCTACTCTAGTGTATCGATGCCCTTTCTCGATACACCCTCGACTAGGAACAATTATAGGATGTACTCGTCGACTACCGTGGCCCCACTATTATGATCTCATCATAGTCCCAGTAGTCGACTACATATCCTAAGGGCTTTATCAACATGTAACATAGAGACAATCAGAGTACATGTTAAGATAAAGAGCAACTAGATAGCGTACTATCATGTTGAGCAAGAAAGTTCTCTCTATATATGTCCAAGCATCCACTACAATATACATCATATGTACAGTAATGGCCTCTAGGGTATACATATAACTAACAATCTCCCACTTACACTAGGTCCATCTTTTGTGGTATCGCATACCCAACAATTAGCTGCGGTTGAAGTATCTCATACTCAACCATCCCATAAAAGTCTCTACTGGGAAAAAGGCCTTTGTGAGTGGATCCGCACTGTTGTCCTCTATGTCTACTCTCCTAACCTCGATCTCCCTAGAGATTAACCATCTCAATGATCAGGTGATACTGCCTAAGAATTATATCTGGATTTCTGATGGGACGGGGGTTCCTAGGCCAAAGCCATAACTCCATTGTCACACAATGGTTGGAACGAAGTTCATCTCATGAACTAATATATATCCAGAGTGCCTCTTTGGTAGCATCCTTGGTAACGATGTATCTTGCCTTTAATCGTCTAGTAAGTCACGATATCTAGCTTGGAACTCTTCCAACATACCGCCCCTCCACTGAGGGTAAAGACAATGCCTGCGACTGACATCCAGTAATCCTTATCACCCTGGAACCTTTCCAGTGATTTTCCCCATGATCGATTGATACCATCTCAGTACAACTAGTGAGTATCCTAACATCCATTTAGATCTATCTCATAGATCCAAAACCCAGGATTTAGGAGGTATCGCTTTGATCCTATATGGAGAATTCTTGTGATAAGCGGAGATTGACCGAGCGTAGCATAAGAAACTCCTTCCCTATCAAGAGTATGTCATCCACGTACTCTACGAGGATCACCACCATACTCCCTACTACTATTTTGTATATACAAGGTTCATCTACCATTTTGATGAAGTCAAACTCTTTGATTACCACATCAAAACAGACGTTTCAACTCCGCGATGCCTGCTTTATCACATAAAATATCTTGCACACGTTTCCGCTGCTCCCACTACCTATGAAGCCCTCTGGCTGTGTACTTATAGACGCTGTCTTCCAAAACATTATTTAGAAAAGCAGTCATGACACCCAACCACCAGATATCGTAGTCATGGTATGTAGCAGTGGCAAGTAAGATCTGGATAGACTTAAGCATAGCTTTGAAAGTCTCAACTTTTTCATGTACACCAAGTAATCTTCTCAAGATATACTTGCTCCTGATGGGGATTTAACCCTTCAGATAAAGCAACCAAAGTCCAAGCTTTGTTGGTGTATAAGGATTCCATCTCAGATCGCTAAGCATCCAGCCATTCTTACAGAGTCCCACTCCTGATGGCCAGCTCGAAACTAGTTGGGTCATCATCTCATGATGCAATCCTCGCTCCCACTGTCATAGAGAAACCGAAGTATCTCTCAGGTGGGTGAGGAACCCTACTAGATCGGCGGAGAGGCTGAGGTTCGTTGGAAACTATTGAATCCTTCGGGTTTACCAAATCATCAGCTGCAGTTTGTTTAGCTGGAACTCTTTCCAGTTCTACCTCATGACCATTAATTTCTTCATAAGAAATTCCCTTTCACAAAGGTGGCATGCTGAGAAACAAAACATCTTCTGTTCCTCGGTTAGGTAGAAGATATTCCCTTGCGAATGCTTGGGATATCCAACAAACTTCCACAGATCTTACTTTGCCTCGAGCTTGTCCGGATTTTGCTTTTTAGATATAGGCCGGACAACCCCAAATCTCAATACACTTAAGAGATGGGCTCTTCCCATACCATATCACATATGGAGCGGTAGGCATCTGATTTGATTGGAACCCTATTCAATAGGTATGTAGCTTCACAAGTGCATAACTGCCAAAAGGAAAATAGGAAACTCAGTAGTACTCATCATAGAGAACACCATATCACATAGGGTGCAATTGCTCTGCCCCGATATACCATCGTGTTATGGTGTGTACGGAGGAGTAATGCTGGTCCAGGATTTCCGTGCCCAAGTATTCTCCTCCTTGATCTCATCAAAGGACATAATACTTATACCCGTTTTTGGTTCTCTACTTCTAACTTATATTCTGTGAATATCTCAAAAGTTTCGGACTTGTGTTTCAACAGGAACATATGTCTGAATCTTGAGAGATAATCAATGAATATAATAAAGTACAAAGAACCGGTCTTGGCATGTGTAGACAGGGGACCTTCATACATCAGCATGTATCAATCCCAAAAGTTCACTAACTCTTTCTCTATTTCCAATAAACAGAGCCGTGGTCTTCTTATCTTTGTGACATGACCGGCAAGTTTTATAAGATGTAAATTCAAACTAATTTAAATATACATCTAAATGTAACTTCAGCTAGTCGGGTCACATTGATATGACCTAGTCTGCAATACCTCAAGAAGAATTCGTTCATTTCTGAACTCTTCCTCTTGTGTGTGTTCTGTATACTAAGAACTGTAGTTTGATTTAGAACGTCAATGCTTTTAGATAACGTGCCTGAACCGATCAACTCTTGATATAGGAAATGTTCTAAACATTATCCAACAATACAAAATTATATCCTTCTTTACTAATAAAGAGACTGATATGATGTTGTATATCAGGTTCGGTATCTAATAACATTCGTTCAGAATTAATGTATTTGCTAATACAGGGTGATAACTACCAACAGACTTGGCCGCAACACTTGCACCGTTTCTATCTCATAAAACTTATCACCCTTTCTCAGTTCTCTACCTATCTGTAGCCCATGTAACAAATTACATATATGGGATCCTGATCCGGTATCTCATACCCAGGACGTAAAGAATACTGAGAAACAGTTCTCTGTAATGAACACACCTGAAGATGATGCAGCAGTATGCACTTTCTTCGTTTGGGCGGCACGGGAATTCTGGTAATTCCCAATTTCCTGCTCTGTCTTATAACAATTATAAGTTGGAGCGGGACCAACGTTCCTCAGCTCAGTATAACAAGCGGGTTCGGACAATACATCCGTATTATTATCTTGATTAAGGCATGATATGGTCGCTACCTGGAGAGAGAGAAGAAAACACTCAGCGTATGCTCTTGCAAGATTAGATTGGTTATCTAATATATCTAATCAGGATGTCTCCCACTGTTTTAATCAAATCTTCCTTCAAACCCTAAAAGGATAGACTAGCCGGGATTAATTACACGCTACAATTTCGACAATCTTTCAGCCAGGCCAGTGCCGGTACTTTGAGGGAGGTTCCCCATGCTTTCGCACGGACCTAATTAAAGTAAACCTCGTTTTCCCAGGGGCGTAACCCCGTTGACACCTTTCTAGACACCTACTTGATCGGCTAATTGTAATGTGTAAAACTCTCCCAGGAGTAACTCTTACTCGCAGCGGGTATCGGGATCCAACTATCTCATAGAAGGTATGCAATCTCATTGCAAATTTCAACACTTGAAATTTCCAATAATATTTTACCCCTAGCGTCCTATGACCTTGACGCAGGCCAACAAACCATAGTCCGCTAGTTAAGTTCAACCCGTCATTTCCTGATTGAATTAAACCCACCCGCACGACCCTTGACACAGGCCAACAAAGTCGCACGACTACCGTAACTCAATTGCATCATATACTTTTACAGATAAGCATAAATAACTACCAAACACTACGCCTTGACGCAGGCCAACAAACGTAGCACGAATACTATGAAATACTTATCTGAAATGACGGAGGGCTACGACAGGTTTTTAAGAAAATCCTTTGCGTAATGAACTTGATATCGTTGTAGAATCGAGTGATTTTAAATGGAGTGTTTTTGAGGTCTTTTCTAGTTTCGCTAAAGAGGTCACTCCCAGTGAAGGGATCGTCGGCTCTTTCCTCATCGAATAAGGTGCATGATATTTCATAAATACCGCTGTGCAAAGCAAAAACTATAGAAGCAATCAAAAGACAAACCAAGTATGCACCATCTGCTAGTTTTGCTAAAGAGGTCACTCTTGGTGAAGGGATCTCGGCTCTTTCCTTATCGAATAAGGTGCTGGATGTTCTACAAGGAACACCGCTATGCAAAGCAAGAACTAGAACTACCAGTTTTTAAACAAGTTTCTACAACATCTTTAGGTGATCACATCAAAATTCCGTGGCAACCGATCATCTGAAACTGAACTGCTAGATTTATATCATTCAAATTAGTTATCTCATAACTATTTATGGATTCCAAATATTGTATCACATTCCAGATAAATAGACAATGTTAAACTTTCCAATCGAATAAACAAACACCCAAGATTTCCCAAATAGTTCTCAACACTTGAAATTAGTTTAAAAACATTCATCACATACCACAGTACCAATGGTCCAGCCGTAGAAGGGTCAAGCCAACGCCTCACATGTGGCAACGCCGTACTGCCCCAAACCCTAAGGTTTAGAGCCAGTTCAAGACGGTCACATAATCGAGTTAAGGTTTGTGTTCTTCTAGAGGGTCCACCACGTTACTTGCACGACTTAGAACGTTCTTAAACTACGGAAAAATCCAACGCTTGGAAATTTTCCGGCAGGGGAAAAAGTGAGTTATTGATATCCGTTCGAACTTTTTAACACGTTCTAAAAATTACCCGGACAAAATAAGCGAAGTTCTACTTTCCGATCGAATCAACGAGTTCCCAATACAACCCAGAAAACTCAACACTTGAGTAAAAATGAAAAATTCCCAGAAGAATCAGGAAACACCTACGGACGTTACTGTAGAAAAATAAGTCCCCAATGTCAACATACGGCCGCGGAACCGCCGCGCAAGCCATGGTACGGCCGCGGTTCCGCAGCGCTTTGATGGTGTTAGAGTCTCGTTTTTCACAGTAATTCCTATAATTCCCTGCTGATTTTTTTGAGTATTTTTAATGCAGAAAAATCAACTTTTTGAAAAATTTCCAGAAACTAGGGTTTTACGGGTATTCGGAGTTCGATCGGACTTTAAACTTCGTCTAGACTTCGCCTAAAGCTCTAGCTTGGCTCTGATACCACTGTAGGGTTACTAGGCACTCTAATAAGGTCTATAAGGTATCAACCATGCCCGATTTAAATTTTAGCCGTGCCGAACAACCCTAACCAAGATCTTTACACTAGAGATTAGGCGAAACAAAGCATGTTAAACACTTTAACATCTAAGAGTTTGGGATTACAACCTTTGTAGTCCGTTCCTTCAATTCATAAGCTCCGTGTTGAGGTCTATTCGCTGCGATCATCATGTGCCCGGACTCTAGAGAGGTGTTTACCCCAATCAGAGCAAAGCTCTGTTCAAATTCCAAGGCGGAAAATGAAGCAACGCTTCTGTTTCCCTCAATCAGAGTAAAGCTCTACTTTGAAAATCAAATGTTAAAATAACTGAAGCAACGCTTCAGATTCTCAGCGCTGCGCCCAAGACAGTGCACCCAATCAGAGCAAGACTCTATTTAAAATAAAAATAAAGGAAGCAACGCTTCAGACAACTTGCGCTCTGCGCTGCGCGACACGTGTCAGCGCAGTTGCGCTGCGCTCTGCGCTGTGCAACACGTGTTAGCGCAGTTGCGCTGCGCTCTGTGCTGCGCGATACGTGTCAAGCGCAGGTGCGCTTGCGCCAACTATGCCAGCATTTAAACAGAAAAATTCTGGAAAAATCTTTTTAAATTTTATTAAAACAATAAGATTCTCTTCTGTAAAACAGAGCCCTTGGATCAAAGATCCAACGGTGGGGAAAAATCCCTAAATCACTCAGAGAAAGATCTCTTTAACTGATTTAACAAATCAATTGGCACTATATAAAGGCCCCTAGACTCCAAGTCTAAAACACACAGAGATAGAGATACAGAATCTCTCTAAAAACTTTGAAAAGAATTCAAAGAGAAAGAAAAATGGTAAACCTTTGAAAAAAAAGAAGAATTTCTTCTAAAAAGATCAATGATCTAAGAACAAGATCAAGATCTTTAATAAAAAAAATAAAAAAATAATAAAGAAGTAATTTTCTTCTTAATTAGATCTTTTTGATCTATATAAAGGCATTGTTGTTTCCCCAATCAGAGCAAAGCTCTGTTTGAATTTCAAAAATTCAAAAATTGAAGCAACGCTTCAGATTCCTTGCACTGCACGCAACGTGCCACGTGTCAAAAGCAGATACGTCAGCGCAGAGCCCGAGGCAGCGCACCCAATCAGAGCAAGGCTCTGTTTAAAATTCAAATTTTAATAATAAAAGAAGCAACGCTTCAGGCAACTTGCGCTCTGCAATGCGCGACACGTGTCAGCGCAGTTGCGCTGCGCTCTGCGCTGCGCGACACGTATCAAGCGCAGGTACGCTTGCGCCAGCTGTGCCAGCATTTAAAACAGAAAAATTCCAGAACGATCTTTCTGGTCTTATAAGAAAAATAAGATTCTCTTCTGTAAAACAGGAGCCCTTGGATCAAAGATCCAACGGTGGGGAAAATCCCTAAATCACTCAGAGAAGGATCTCTTTAACTGATTTAACAAATCAATTGGCACTATATAAAGGCCCCTAGACTCCAAATCTAAAAGACACAGAAATATTCAGAACTCCTCAAAAAATTTTTTTGAGAAGAGCTCAGAGAAAAGGAAAAAAGGTAAAAACCTTTGAATAAAAAGAAGAATTTTCTTCTATAAAGATCAATGATCTAAGAACAAGATCAAGATCTTCAATTAAAAAGGAAAACAGATAAAAAAAATCCAATCACAAAAAGATTAAAAGAAGTATTACTTCACAGATCATTTGATCTACATAAAGGCATTTCCTTTTGATGAACCATTGGTTCTGGAATCTTAAAAGATTCTTTTCTTTGATCCAAAATTGGATCAAGACATTAAACAGTGCCCTGCACTTGTAAATTTTGCACTGTTGCGCTCTTGGGTTGGCGCAAGCCATCAGAGAGCGCCACGTGTCAGCCCCAGAGCAAATTGCGCCTTCCGCTTTAAAAAATGAGCATTGCGCTCTTGGGTTGGTGCAACTCACCAGAGCGCGCCACATGTCCACAGCGCAAGCGCAGCGCACTGCGCTTGCGCTCACCAGAGCATGACACGTGTCACACCCACATGAGTTTGCGCCTTGCGCTCCTCAATTGGCGCAAAGCGCCTGACAAGCTACGTGGGGCGTTGTCAGAGCATTTAATGCAATGCATTATCAAGGGCAGAGCCCAATAAAGAAAGGTCTATCAGACCAAACAAAAGTGCTATGGACTATTAAAATGGGCAGAGCCCAATTAAAAGAAAAAAGTCTAAAACAGACCAAAATAAAATGCACTGCATTATTAAACAGGGGCAGAGCCCAAATAAAGGCCCAACAAACCAAATGCAAATAAATGTTGAACATTTTCAACTGGACTTAGCCTAATACTGGCCGCAAGTCTTCAAATTAAAATTGACTGAGCACGACTTTTCTCTTGAATCAATTTACAACCGGTTCAAGGGTACATCTCCGAACTCCTCTGATATTTGTCGTTGTAATCTCTCAACGTCGTCAGAGAGGTGACGGGTCCCGACAACCACATATCAATACGGACTGTGGGGTCCTTAAACTCATGGACTTAAGCGTCCTTAAACTGATATACGGACTTAAGCGCCCTTAAACTCACAGACTGTGGGGTCCTTAAACTCATGGACTAATGCGTCCTTAAACCAACATTCGTCCCCGAAATGGGAATGATGGACCACCATGTCTCTAAACTGGCAATGGACCACCATGTCCCTAAACTGGAATAATAGAGCCCCCAAATGCTCTTTTGTCGGATCTAAACGATCCCGTTTAAGTTGATCTTAGCCTCAAATATGGCTAACGTATCCTTAAACCTTCAAACAGACTTTAGTCCCAAATTGGACTATAGATCCCCCAATCAACTTTGGTTCAAGGGTACATCTCTGAACTCCTCTGACATCCGTCGTTGTAATCCTTCAACGTCGTCAGAGAGGTGATGGGTCCCGACGGCCATACATGCAACAGACCACTATGTCCCTAAACTGGAACAATAGAGCCCCAAATGCTCTTTTGTCGGATCTAAATGATCCCGTTAAGTTGATCTTAGTCTCAAACTGGACTAACGTATCCTTAACAAACGTTTAAGTTGATCTTAGCCTCAAATACGGCTAACGTATTCTTAAATCAAAACCCCAAACCCAAATCTAAAAAAACACGGATTTGGACTAATCCACGTCCTACGGACGACGACATAAATTAGTCTCTGTATACAATCTACGGGCAACCACAAACAAAACAAACACCCACGACACGAAGTGAAATTCTGGAGAAGGAGAAAGTTGTTACCGCGATGCGGTAGCGTAATTAACTGCAGTGGCTTGCGCCTGCAGGGAAGAGCGTCCCCATAATAAAAAACCCCTCGAACGAGGGGGACTCTGACGAAGTCTGCTACATCGGCTGCATCCGTCTAAACCTCTGATACACAGTGCCATAAATCAACCTGGCATCTTCGGAGAGGTGGACGGATAAAACCAAAATAGCATCTGCCCTGAATTTCAGGCAAGACGTCCCTACGTCGTCTTGGCCGCGTTTCGGGGGGGAACAGATTCTGGCACGCCCGGTGGGACCTTTTCCTCTTTCCACTCCACACTTCGTGTGTCGTCTTCGCGAACGAATCGCGGTTTGTTAATGGTTGCCTTCGGGTTTCAAGTTACTAAGATTTGGTCTTTTTCTTGGCGCAGAAATCAAACAGCAATGGCATCCAACTGCTCGAACTGCTCCAAATGCAAATGCAACCGACGCTCCGCCTCACCTGGAGGTGTAGCCTATGGGCCTCAAGCGGCCTCCATCCTTGCTATGCTGGTGGAACAAGTGACTCAGGCCACCACCGGTCTGTTTTTCAGGACCATGCTCCCGCTAGCAAGCTTCACCATTCCAGTGCCCGTACCGGAAGCGCAAAAGAAGTCGGTCTTCGATCGGCTCACTGCTAGCACGACCCCTCTCAACGGGTCGTCCAATGTCAAGCCGGCAGGCTCGGTCTTTACCAGGCTGAACCTGAACTCTAATGGGCCTGCCGAGAAGCCCATGACCCCTGACGTGGCCATCGCAAAGAAGACAGCCATCTCCATTCCTGAAGTCGTCAAGACGGCTTCTCCTGCTAAAGAGTCGGTCTTTTCAAGGCTGACTATTCCGGTTCTCGTTCCTACTAGAGGGTCTGTCTTTGACAGATTGGACACCGCCACTCAAAAGACATCAGTCTTTAAGAGGCTGGCACCAACGGCGCCTCATCTGGACAGGGGGCAAGAAAAAACCATCCCCATCGCCGAACCAGCCCCAGCAGCTCGACTCACATGACGTCATCACTGGGGCCGAGTAAGGAAGGCCGGGGGCAACTCTCCCTCTGGGCTAACTCCACCGGCTCCAATGGTGGAAATTAATGCTGCTGTTCCAACTGGGAACAACTTTGAACCGCTAAGGAGGGTATGCAAGAACTCTCCGACTGCCACGCTGAAAAGATCTCCTCCTCCTGCGGAGAGTGTTATAGAAACAAAGCCGGAGCAGCCCCCTCAACGGCTGTCCTCTAAAATTTACAAGGTCTGGCGGCGGGTTCAGGACTCAGTAATTGATCGAGATCACTCTCGTCGGCAGAAGAGGGTGAAAGTGCAGGAAGAAAAGAACCGTCCTGTCAAATAGCAAAGGACGACAACCACTTGGGTGCCCACTACAACGGCCCCCTCTACGTCGACTACTCAAAAGAGAAGAAGGCCGGAGAAAGTCTCCACGCCTGCGGTAAATGTCAAAGGCGGTGAACCCAAACGTCTTAAGTCCGGGGGTATTGTTGTCCATACCGTCTACATGGCGTCCGGGAAAGAGGACAGCCGTACATCGACAGGTCATAGACCGCTTATGCGATCGGTGACTAAAGCTCAGGAGCAGCAGTAGAAGCTCCAAGAAATGATGAATGCGATGGCCACACTCACTGGGCCAAAAGAAAGCCCCGAAGCATCTTCGGATCAGCGACAGGAGCAAGAAACCGATGCTGAATTCCTTCGCAAGATGCTTGAAAAGAAAGACAGGGAGGCTGCGGAACAAGCAACCAATATGAAACGAATGGCCCTTCTGTTCCAGGACATGGTGGGTATGATGATCCAGCAAGATCCTCCTACTGAAAATCCTCTGATCGTCCTTGAAGATGACAGAGGAGAGACGTCGAATCCTCCACCGGATCTGTCAACAGCCAAGGAGGAGACAATTTCTAAAGCTGCCCTAGATGAATATATAGCTCAGTAGATAAGGGTTCACCAGGCAACTGAGGCAGCTGGCTAAGGTGTAAAGACGGGGCGACCATATCCGAGCTGGTACGATCAGATAAAGTACCCACCGGGCTACACGATCCAAAAGTTCCATGTCTACCAGGGGACGGGCAATCCCCACCAGCATGTTGCCCAGTTCAGGGCCTTATGCGGCAACACGGGAGGCGACGACAAACTGCTACTTCGCCAGTTCGTTGGAAGACTGTCGGAGACGGCGTTCGAATGGTACTCTGAACTTCCGAACGACTCCGTCAAAACTGTAAGTCCACGTTACCTCTCCCGGTTCTTTCAGGGTTGCGGAAATGGTGAAAAACGATTTTTAGGGTTATGGTAACATGGACTATAAAACCCGGATCTTTGCTAAACTACACACTAGCAACTAACAAGAGCTTTACCTACTCGGTTAGGGGGTTATACCTTAACTTGAACTCCTTCTCTTCAACTCCTTGTGGTGGTCGGATGGTTCTCGCCTCGTCGCCTTCTCTTGCCGAAGAAGGATCCACCCGAGGGCTTCTACCTTGAGCTCCTTCCTCGAACTTGAGGGAACTAAAGTATTAGGCTTGCTAGGCCTTCAACCTTAGGATGAGTAAAGAGTGGCTTTGGTGTTTTATCTCAAAGGAAATGGTTCTCAACTCATGAGAAGGATTTTCCTTGAGCTAGAGGAAGAGGAAGAGCAAAGGATGAGAGAGAATGAGAGAATGAAATGAGTTTTTGCAACCATAACAAAATATATGTGAATTAACAAATTAACAATATTAATCAAAAAGGAAAAAGGTGATGGTATGTTGAAAAGACCATTATCATTTCACATTAAATGAGTTTTGTAAAGATCAAAGAGCATCTTTGCTTGAAATGATAATGGTCAACTTTTCAACCTTGGTCAACAAGTCAACAACCCTAACCCTAACCCAATTTCCTTTAATTAATATTATTAATTGATATTTCACATATTCATTAGGGTTTGGTAAAAGAAAACCGTCAAATGTGCATACACACCCGTACCAAAACCCTAATGAGAATCCTCTTCCTCTGCATCAGTCAACTGTGCATACACACCCGCATTCGTGTTCCGAGGAACACAAATACAATGAGATAAAACTAACCCCAAAACATATACTAGGATCTGGCTCAAACCAGAGCCCGCTAGTAATGACTGTCCGGACACCAAACGTGCACAAGTGCGCGGATGTGAACGAACCCTGTCACAAAACCATGCGAGCTCTACTCTGTTTTGCCTAAAGACGAATAACCCTCTGTGTGGGACTCTAAAGACTCGACACTACACTGGTAGTGGGTTTAACCATAGACCGCAAGCGGCACTAGCTGTACGTAACGGTCCCCAGGTAGATGCCGATAAGAAGACTGATGAGGTGAACCCATCCAAACTCCTACTGAGCCTGTATGTGACAATCTCCGTACAGTCCGGTCTGTTCGTCCGAGAATATCACATGGCTGGCCTAGGGAGTCGTAAACGTCAGTCCCCTAATAGCGGTACAAGTCGTGTTGGAGTGTAGCCCAGAACACCCTGAGATAACACTGGAAACCTACCAGTGTATCTCGCTTGCCCTGGCCAGGGACGACTATGTGTAATGGCTCTCCTAGACACAGCGCGATATCAACTCCCAATACCGGAAGAGACGAATCCTATCTAACCGTCACTGCCTCCAAGTGCTTCGGGACTGCACCCAACTACTACCTGTTTGCACGACTCCTTTGAGCCGTGGTAGGGTAGTAATCAAAGTACAGTGGGAACACACTCGAGGCGAAGTGACAGTTTCAAGTCAGCGGACTAAGCTGTACTCATGTCACCTGGGAACTGATAACTGACGACAGGTATAATACCAACCAACAGTTCCCGACGAGTCCTGTCCAGTGTACTCATAACCTAACAAGCACCCGCATACTATCTCAAGTACGACGTACTGACGGCTGTGGGACAGACCGTCTCCCCTGCTGGGATGAGAAGCGCATACGCTAGTCTACTCCGGAGTATCGATGCCCTGTCTCGATAATCCCATGACTAGGGACCTGTTTATAAGGATGTGCTTGTAGATTACCCAGCCCCCACGAGTGTGACTGCCATCACAACACTGGTAATCAAGCAAAGATCCTAAGGGCTCCACTAATGCGTATAGGTGATATACAAAAAGAAACACATATACACATTAAAGCAGAGACAAACCAAGTAGCATACTACCATTTCGAGCAAGATTGTCTATACAACTGTGAATATCCCAAGCTTCCATCAAGTAATATACATACTAGCATTATACAGTAATGGCCTCTGGGGCATATACACTAACAATCTCCCACTTGCACTAAGGCTATGTACTGGCGTATCGAAGACCTATCATCTCGATCAGCCGCTCGAACTGGGTCTGGGGTAAGGCCTTCGTGAATGGATCTGCGGTGTTATCTTCTGAAGCAACCCTCCGAACCTTGATCTCCTGGCGATCTACGATCTCCCTGATCAGGTGATACCGCCTCAAGATGTGTCTGGATTTCTGATGGGACCTGGGTTCCTTCGCTAAAGCTATAGCCCCGTTGTTGTCGCAATACAGAGGTATTGGATCAACAATGGATGGAACCACCTGAAGTTCTTTCAAGAACTTCCTCATCCAGACGGCTTCTTTTGCGGCATCAGATGCAGCGATATATTCCGCTTCCATCGTCGAGTCAGCAACGGTTTCCTGTTTGGAACTCTTTCAACACACCGCCCCTCTATTGAGGGTAAAGACAAAACCCGACATAGAATTGGAATCATCCTTGTCACTCTGGAAGCTGGAGTCAGCAAAGGCCTCGATCTGGAGGTCTTTTCCGCCATACACCACAAACATCTCCTTAGTCCTTCTCAGGTACTTGAGAATGTTCTTTACCGCTATCCAGTGCTTCTCCCCAGGGCTTGACTGATACCGGCTTACCACACTCAGTGCATAAGCAACATCTGGTCTGGTACACAACATCGGATACATTATAGAGCCTACCGCAGAAGCGTAGGGTATAATAGACATGCGCTCCCTTTCCAAATCAGTCTTGGGAGACATCTCTTTGGAGAGGGTGATCCCGTGACAAGCCGGTAGATTACCGCGCTTGGAATCTTCCATACTGAATCTTTTCAGTATGGTGTCGATGTACCTGGACTGCAAAAGTCCTAATATCCTCTTGGATCTATCACGATGGATCCGGATCCCCAGAATGTAGGAGGCATCACCCAGGTCTTTCATGGAGAACCTGTGTGACAAGAACCCTTTAACAGATTGTAGCATAGGAATGTCATTTCCCATCAAGAGAATGACATCCACGTATAAAACGGGGAATACGACAGTTCTTGCTACAAATCTACTATAGATACATGGTTCATCTGGATTTTTGATAAAGCCAAATTTTTTGACCGTCTCATCAAAACAGATGTTCCAACTCCGCGATGCCTGCTTTAGTCCATAAATGGACTTAAGCAACTTGCACACCTTTCCGCTGCTCCCACTCTGAATGAAACCCTCTGGCTGGTCCATATAGACACACTCCTCTAAATTTCCATTTAGAAAAGCGGTTTTTACGTCCATCTGCCAAATCTCATAATCGTGGAAGGCAGCAATGGCAAGAAGTATCTGAATGGATTTCAGCATAGCCACTGGAGAAAAGGTTTCGTCATAGTCCAAACCAGGTCTTTGACGAAAACCCTTTGCAACAAGTCTAGCTTTATAGGTCTCAACCTGTCCATCTACACCAATCTTCCTCTTGAAGATCCACTTGCATCCTACAGGTTTTTCCCCATCTGGAGCAACGTCCAAAGTCCATACTTTGTTGGTGTATATGGACTCCATTTCGGTCCGCATTGCATCCAGCCATTTTACCGAGTCAACGTTCTGAATGGCCTGCTGGAAGCTAGTCGGCTCATCATTATAAATGATGCAATCCTCTCTATCCCCGTCTATGAGAAAACCGTAGTATCTCTCGGGCGGATGAGACTGCCTACTACTCCTGCGGAGTGGCGTAAGAATGTCCTGTTCTTTCAAACCCTCTGGTTCTACTAAGCTTTTAGTAATAGCTCGTGGTTCTGGAACTTCTTCCAGTTCTATTGCGTTCCCACTTATCTGATTTTAAAAAAATTCAGTTTCCAAGAAGTGGGCATGACGAGAAACAAAAACCTTTTGTTCCTCTTCGCAATAGAAGAAATATCCTTTGGAGTTCTTTGGATATCCCACAAATTTGCACTGTACTGAGCGTGCCTCGAGCTTGTCCGCATGCTGCTTTTTGACAAAAGCTGGACATCCCCATGTCTTAATGTGCTTAAGATAGGGTTTCTTCCCACACCACATCTGATATGGTGTAGTAGGCACAGTCTTAGTCGAAACTCGGTTCAAAAGGTATGCAGCTGATTCTAGCGCATATCCCAGAATGATCGCGGCAACTCAGCATTACTCATCATGGAACGCACCATATCCAATAGGGTTCGGTTCCGTCTCTCCGATACACCGTTATGTTGCGGAGTGTATGGAGGAGTAAGCTGAGAGAGAATTCCATTCTCTTTTAAGTAATCCAGGAACTCGGCACTTAAGTATTCACCACCTCGACCAGATCTCAGTGTCTTGATACTTTTGCCTGTTTGTTTTTCTACTTCATTCTTGTATTCCTGGAACTTTCCAAAGGCTTCGGATTTATGTTTCATTAAGAAGACATATCCGTACCTTGAAAAGTCATCCGTAAAAGAAATGAAGTAAGAATAACCACTTCACGCATGTGTAGACATTGGACCGCACACATCGCTGTGTACGAGTCCCAAAAGCTCGCTCGCTCTTACTCCGTGTCCAGTGAACGGAGTCTTTGTCATCTTTCCTTTGAGACAGGATTGACAAGTTGCATATGAATGATATTCGAACGGATCCAAATATCCTTCTGTATGTAACTTAGTTAACCTTCTCTTATTGATGTGACCCAGTCTACAATGCCATAAGAAATCATGATTTATTTCTGGAGACTTTCTTTTGTGTGTATTCTGGACATTGAAAATCTGTGGTTGGTTTAATACGTATATACCATTGTTTAATGTACCTGACCCAATCAAAACTTGATTAAGGTGAATGTTCACAACATTGCTTACAAATGCAAATTCATAACCTTGTTTAGATAATAAAGATACAGATATGATATTACAAGTTGCATTGGGTACAAAATAACAATCACGCAAAACCAAAACATGCCCATCTGACAATCCCAGGTGATAGTCCCCCACGGACTCAGCATCCATGCTAGCTCCGTTTGCAACTCTGAGGGTCATATCACCTGCCTTCAAAACCCTACACCTTCTCAGTGCCTGCAAAGAATTACAGATATGAGATCCTGATCCGGTATCTAATACCCAGGAAGTAGAGTTTATTGAAAGACAGTTTTCAATAACATACACACCTGAAGTCGAAGCCGCAACTTGCTTCGGATCCTGGTTTCTGGCCTTCCAAGCCCTGCAATTCTTTTTCCAGTGTCCACTCTTATGACAGTAAAAGCATTCTTCCTTTCCTACAAGCTTTCCTGCTACTTTTGTTGCCTTTGTCTTTCCCTTCGTATCCACTTTACTAACACCGCCCCTTGGTTAACAACAGCTTGTGGGAGCAACTTGAAGCCGGTTGTCCGTCAAAATAATATGCGTCCACGCGTACCCCTTGAGGAGAGGCTAGGATGTCCTTACTCATTTCCTCAAGATAAAACGAGAAGACTGTTCGAGCTGGCATTGCGCAACAGACTTATCAATCTGCCAGATCCAAGACGCCCGTTGCAGCCAAACGACGTCAATGATCCCAATTACTGTCCTTATCACCGAGTATTGGGTCATCCGATCGAAGATTGCTACGTCTTCAAAAACTGGATTGAAGACCAATACCAATAGGGAAAGTTCGCGTTGTCCGAAAGATGGAAGGTGAACCCGCCGCAGTCTCATACCCCTAAAAAGGTGAATACGCCGAGGGCAACGTGCTCCCTTGTTGAAGAAGCTCCATGGGAGGTTGTGCTATCAGCCAAAACAAAGAGGATGCTGAATGATCTCCAGACGTGCCCGGCGATCAGGTAGAAAAACCCGTTGGAACCTAAGATCATTGAAGGGATGCTGAGGCCGCGCTCAACTCCGAAGATCGGTGGTAATGGCCCAAGCACTCACACTCAGCCATTGAAATCTTCAAAGAAGAAGAAGAAGAGATCCAAGAAGCCCGTGAAGTCTGGCGACAAGCGCACGGACTTACAAAAACGAATTGACGCGCTGGAGGAGTACAACCAGAAAGCACGGACTCCCATCACACTTCAAGAGTTCCTCAGCCACGTCTTTCAGGAGGAAGATGATGGAGAAAGTTCATCGGACGAATCCGAGGAATACGTGGTGAGATGTCATATGATCTCCCACTCGCTTACAGATGATGAGGAAACTCCTTGCACTGAGAAGCTGGGGGCAGATCCTGAACCGGAACTTCTGGGGCCATCAGATGAAACAATTGATGCATTCCTCAACGAAGCTCTGTTGAAAAGTAAAGCTGATCGGGAACGCGAGACAGTCATATTTGAAAGGGCCAAGCGCCAGCGACTGGTCGAAAGGGTTGAGACACTCCCGCCGGATCAAAGTACATCCACCGCAGATAAAAGAAAATTCAAGATGAGGAAAAGGTTTGCTAAAGCCATATCAATGGGGGTGAAGCTACCACCCTCTGAAGGAAACATTGCTGCTAAAGCAGAAATGCACCCTTCCTATTGCTTATATCACTGAAAGGTTTCACACCCCACCGAAGAGTGCAAAGCTTTCAATAGATGGTGGCAAGGGTACGTTGTTCACCGGCAACATTTTAAGCGGGAAAAGCGCAAAACTCGTCGGGAGCAGAAAAGTACGACCGAGGAGCTTAGAAGAACTACTGGCGATTGTCACATGGTTAATGCCGGAGAAGCGCAAGTTCTCACATTCGGGAGCGACTCTGACGAGGAAATGGCTCTTAGCCCTCTCTTTAAAGAGTCCACCTCGGGAAAAGAGGAAAAGCCGAAGGCCTACGAAAATATCCGGCTGCGTAATCGTATGCTACCCGAAAAGAATCTCGGACCCTCAAACAAAAAAGATAAGGGAAAAGAAAATATCTCTAAGGATATCGCCCTAGATGACCAAGTCTTGGAAGAGTTAACCGCCAAGGACCCGCCAAAGAAAAATAAGGTGGACTACAACGTTCTGGCACACCTGAGGAAGCTACCCTCGCAGCTCAGCATTCTTGACGCCCTTTTACTATCAAAAGAGGCAAGAGATTCATTAATCAAGGCACTGCTGAAGCCGAAGTAATTCCAAGCTTTTCTCGCCGAAGAAAAGATGAAGGACAAGCTGGAGGAAGTGCACACGGCCGATGTCACTTTCGGTGATGAAGACCTTCTCCTCGGGACGTGCAAACACAACCGTCCCCTCTATGTCTCAGGATACTACCATGATATAAAGATAGGCAAAATCTTGGTTGACAATGGGTCTTCCGTCAATCTTCTCAATGTACGAGTGTTGAAAGAATTCTGCATGAGCGTCCGGCACCTCGCTCGGGATAAGATCACCATCTCCGGGTTCGACTCTCAATCATCATGGACTCTCGGGTCTGTGATACTGACGTTACGCTTTGGGCTACTCGCCACGGACATTAAATTCCACGTCATAGACGCCAAGACGTGCTATAATGCTTTGCTCGACCGACCCTGGTTACACGAGTACAACATCATCCTTTCTATACAGCATCAGTGTATGAAATATTTTAAGGATGGTCTCGAGTATACCGTAACAGGAGAGCTGAACCCGTTCTCCGGGAACGAAGTCCGCAAATATGAAGATGCAAAATACTTCCTACCGGATTTCGAGGACACAAAAAGGTGTCACAAGCCGGAGAACAAAGCTAACGCCACCATTCCTGTCTTCGGGAGTGATACCGAGGAGGAGGAAGAGATAGTTTATTCGGGTCCATCCCAATACAACAAGCCGGGACCATCCGCTCCTAAGTTGATCTTTGGTAGTGACTCGGAAGATGAGGTCCATGCTATATTCTCTGCTCGGCCTTCAATACAAACATCCGTTGACGAAGAGCAAAGTCTGAAAGTCGCCATGATTCCACTTAAACATCATAAAGAACTCGATGCGCTTGATACCTACAGTGTGCAAGAGCTGCAGACGTTCTATGTCCCTCCCAGGCGAGAAGGCGAAAAGCCAACTCTATTCTACCGCTCTGAAGAAACCAAAGTGGAGAAAGAAATCTGGCACGGTGCAGATTCTACGCTTGACAGGCTTCAACCCATCCGTCTGCCTAGATATTATACAGAAGGATTGAAAAGGCTGTTGAAGCGCCAAGGGATACCCTTCAAACAGACCGCTCGAAAAGCCAAATTCTATGACAGAGTCTGGAACGTTCCCGGAACTCAGCACAAGTTGCATAATGGGAGGATGGAAACAATCGGGCTTAGGTACATTCGATCCAAGAAGCGGGAGCTCCTCCACGACTATTACGTCGTACATGACTTCAATGAAGAAAGGGATGCTCAATGGGAGGACGCTAATCCTGAACCAGAAAAGGTTCCTGATGCAAAAGTGCCCAGTCCGTCGTTCGAAGAACAAATGAACAAGCTTAGAAGGGAAGCTGGTCAAAAAGTTTGAGACGACCACAACCGTGAAATGGCCATCTACGAGAAAGCCAGAACGCAACGCCTCCTCCAACAGGCCGCGAAAGATGAAAATGCCGCTCTCTATCAACCTGTTATAAAAAAGGCTCGACGCGGAGGTGGAAACAAGTCAAAAAGAGGAAAAGGCGCTCGACAGCGACAAAGCGGGACCAAGAAGCCACGCAGTCAGGAATCGAGCGGTCCGAATTTGTCCCTTGTAAAGAAAATGAGTCGAGCATACTCTTTTCCTCAGGACAAGACGAAGAAGATACTTGACCGAGCTATAAAATACCAAATGATTACGCTTCCGGAGTCCAATCACCCCGAGCAAGCAGGCGAAGTTTCACACCCAAACTACTGCTCTTATCACAGAGTAATAGACCATCCTCTCGAAGATTGCTTCACCTTCAAGAATTGGGTCGAAGATCGGTATCAGCTTGGCAAGTTCGCTTTATCTGACAGCTGGAGGGTAACGCCGCCACAGAAGCACGAACCCAAAGCCACGAAAGCAGAACCAGATCCACATCGGTCTTGGAAGCGAGCTCGTACTTGTCACATGATAACAATATCAAAAGAAGAGCCCGAGAATATGGATAACCTTCCCTGGTGCTTCGAAAACAACAATGACGAGGTGATCTCAGAATTTCCACCAACGCCGAAAGAGCTGGAGGATGGGATACAAACTACTGCAGATAAGCTCAAGAAAATTGAGTTGGGGACTGCGAATGACCCGAGAACGATATTTGTCAGCGAGCTGCTATCTGAAGAAAGGGTGGCTTTGTTAAAAGACGTGCTTATGCAGCATAGAGACTGCTTTGCATGGAACTATTCTGAAATGCCAGGACTAGATCCAAAAATTGTTGTACATAAATTGGCGATATCCCCGGACGTCAAGCCAGTCAAACAGGCGCCGAGAAGAATGCGGCTCGAGCTTGAGATGAGCATCAACGCCGAAGTTAAGAATCTGATCGACTCTGGGTTTATCCAGGAAGTTCAGTATCCCGATTGGATCGCCAACATCATCCCGGTGATGAAGAAAAATGGGACAGTGCGCATATGCGTGGACTTCCGGGATCTCAATAAAGCTTGCCCGAAGGACGATTTCCCAGTACCGGTCACCGAGCTGATGATAAATAACACGTCCATTCACGAGGTTTTCTCCTTCATGGATGGCTCATCAGGATATAATCAGATAAAGATGCATCCTGAAGACCAGAAGCACACCGCTTTCCTGACTCCTTTGGGTATATTCTGCTACAAGGTGATGCCCTTCGGTTTAAAGAACGTCGGCTCCACCTATCAGAGGGCCATGACGAAGATCTTCGATGACCTTATACATGAAATCGTCGAATGTTATATCGATGACCTCGTGGTTAAAAGCAAATCATACGAGGAACATCTCGAGCATCTGAAGACCGTATTTCAACGCCTTCGACAATATAACTTGAAGATGAACCCTCTCAAGTGCGCATTCGGAGTTTCCTCGGGAAAATTCCTAGGATTCATCGTCCGACACCGGGGTATCGAAATAGATTCGTCAAAGATCAAGACGATCATGGAAATGCCTCCGCCAAGGACTCTTAAACAGCTGTGGTCTCTCCAAGGAAAGCTCGCGTACATACGGCGATTTATAGCCAATCTTTCAGGAAAGTGCCGCCCTTACAGTCACCTGATGAAGAAGGGAACCCCATTCGTCTGGGATCATAAATGCCAAGACGCGCCGGACGAAATCAAGCAGTACCTCCAGAATCTGCCAGTGTTGGCTGCTCCGGTCAAGGGAAAGCCTCTCATTCTTTATACAACCGCCCTCGAAGGTTTCTTAGGTGCATTATGGGTACAAGAGAACGACCAAGGGAAGGAAAGAGCTCTCTATTACTTGAGTCGAGTTCTGCTGGGGGCAGAAAGCAACTATTCCCCCATTGAAAAACACTGCCTGGCGTTGATCTTCGCGATAACAAAGCTCAGGCACTACGCGTTGGCGCATGAAGTCCGTCTCATATCGAAGGTGGACGCTCTCAAATATTTGATGTCAAAGGCCATACTGACAGGTCGACTCGCTAAATGGGCCCTACTCTTAATGGAGTTTTCGATAACTTATTAACCTCTTAAGGTAGTGAAAGGCCAGGCCATCGCCGATTTCCTCGCTGAGCATCCGATACCTGCTGATTCTCCTCTGAATTACGAGCTGCCAGACGAGCACGCGTTTGATGCGATCAACGGTAGTGATACTCGGTGGGAACTCTATTTTGATGGAGCGTCTTCTGTAAAGAAGCGCAAGCAAAGCACCCCTATAATCAAATCGGGGGTAGGCCTCATCTTTATAACTCCACAAGGGGGGATAATGCGCTTTGCTTTCTCCTTAACAGAGCCGAGGACGAACAATGAAGCCGAATACGAAGCTTTGATAGCAGGACTCGAGATCGCCATCGACATGGGAATTGAAAACCTCCTCATATACGGAGACTCCCATCTGGTCGTCAGTCAAGTAAATGGCGACCACCAAACGTGCAAACCCGAACTGGTAAAGTACGGAAAGAAGGTGCAGCAACTGTTGACCCAAATCCCCTCCTACATGCTGGAAAAAATACCGCGTGCAGAAAATAGTAAGGCGGACGCGTTAGCCAAGCTCGCTAAAGAACTGGCCGACGAAAACCTTGATGACGTAAGAATCGTGGTACAAAGCCGTCGGGTACTTGCCCCAGCAGAAATATCTTCGGAATCATCCGAAGAAAAGGTAGCGACTGAGCAAATGGCTATGCAAATAAAAGACCAGGAGAAGGCTGAAGATTGGAGAGAAGTCTTTATAGACTACTTCAAATCTCGTCGAACGCCTGAAGATGCATCCTCAAGACATCAGCTTATGAAACGAGCTCTGTCTTTCGCTTTCGTCAATGATATTCTGTACAAGAGGTCATTTGATTCTTTGTGGTTGAGATTTCTAGGACCTGAAGAGGCGAAAAGAGTCATTTAGGAAGTTCACGACGGACTCTGCGGTTCTCACCAAGTAGGCCCGAAGATGAAGTTGAAGATTAAACGGATGGGTTACTATTGGCCCACGATGATTCAGGACTGCCTCGAATATGCGAAGCAATGCCACTCATGCCAAATCCATGAGGACTTCATCCACCAGCATCCAAATCTACTACATCCAACAGTGGCTAGCTGGCTATTCGAAATGTGGGGAACAGACATAGTCGGCCCCATTGAACCAACATCGTTCAGAGGACATCGTTTCATTTTGGCGACGACTGACTACTTCTCCAAATGGGCAGAAGCAGTACCGCTGAGGGAAGTGAAGACGGAGAATATCTTCCATTTCTTCAAGACGCACGTCATTTATCGGTTTGGAACTCCGCGACGGATTATCTCCGATAACGGGCCAGCCTACAGAAGCCACAAGATCGGCCGCTTCGCGCAACAACACAACATAGACTGGAGATATTCCTTAGTTTATAATCCCCGAGCTAACAGTCTAGCTGAGGCTTTCAATAAGACTTTGAAAAAGATCGTGAAGAAGACGGTGTCCCGAAATAATAAGGACTGGCACGAGAGACTGCAAGAAGCTCTCCGGGCGTATCGAACTACGTTCAAGTCGGCCATGAACACAACGCCATACGCGTTGGTATTCGGTACAGAAGTGGTACTCCTCCTCGAGATAGAGTTACCCTCTTTACGAGTGGCAGCCCACTACGAGCTGACGGATGAAGAAAATGCTCACCTTCGGCTTGAGGAGCTTGATGCCCTTGATGAAACCCGGCTCATAGCACAACAAAATCTGGAGGCTTATAAAGCAAAGATGACGCGCTCATAAGAAAGATTGACCAGGCCGAGGACATTCCGCCAAAGCGAACTCGTGCTAGTGGTCAAAAGGCCTATGATCCCCAATCGCGCCAAGCGGGGAAAATTCGAGCCAAACTATGAAGGCATGTACATCATAGGCAAATTCTACAAGGGTGGATCCTATCTACTCATGGATATGCACGGTGAAAGGCCTTTCAGGCCAATAAACGGTCGCTTCCTAAAGAAATACTACGCTTAATGAGTCACAGCCTAGGTCAATGATAGACGACGATGACTATGTCCGCTCGCTATCTTCCTAAGTCCAAACTCTATAAGTAGTAGTCGGCCTTCTTCAACAACGGACCGAAACGTCCTTAAACTAATGATGGACCACTACGTCCTAAAACTGGCTATTGACCGAGATGTCGATAAACTACAGTGGATTGCAACATCCCAAAGCCGATGCAAAAAAAAAAGAATAAAATTAAAATTAAAATAAAAAAACGGTATGTCCATAAGCAAAATGGGCACGAATGAAAACCCGAAAGGGCTCCGTGAGTAAAAACGGCATGGCTACCGGCGAGTGTTTATGAAAACCCGAAAGGGCGCAACCTTGTTAGAAAAAAAAGAAGAATAAAGAGAATAAAAAAACGGTATGTCCATAAGCAAAATGGGCATGGATGAAAACCCGAAAGGGCTCCGTGAGTAAAAACAGCAGGGTTACAGGCGAGTGCTTGTGAAAACCCGAAAGGGCGCAACCTCGTTAAATGACACTTACAGGGTCCTCTCGACCTTGTAAGGAGAAGCCACCCGCGTGAGATCCTTACGACTCACAAGGGCGCAACACACTTAGGGATCTTCACGATTCCTAAGGAGAAATTAGACTTGCGAGATCCTCACGACTCGTAAGGAGAACTCTCTTATGGGACCCTCACGGCTCATAAGATTTGAAAGTCTTAAGTTACAGAGACCTAAACCTGTGCTTAAGTAACCCCCATAACCATCGATATTGCCCTACAAGTGGTTCAATACTGACCCTTGTATACAATCCACGGGCGCGAATAAACATTTCCCTAACAAAGTCCCACCCGTGACTAGGGATATGTCCGCATGGTGAACAACCCTTGTAAGTCCTCTCGACTTAAAAGGAGAAAATACTCTTGTAAGATCCTTACGACCTATAAGAGACCATGGACTTAGGAGTCTTCACGATTCCTAAGGAGAAAACACACCTACGAGATCCTCACGACTTGTAGGGAGAAATACCTTTGTGAGACCCTTACGGCTCATGAAATCAAAAGCCTTAGTTGACAGGACCCTAACCCTGTTCGCTAAGCCACCTTTGTTCAACATCGACAGAGGCGAATGATGATTCGCTCCTGGCAACATCCCAGTTGTAGCAGTGCTGATGCCGAAATCGGTGTCTAATTCCAGGCTTACAGCGAAAAGCCAGCAGGCCGCACATGCATACGAAATAGCCGAAATGATTGGGCAACTTGCAATAAAAATCAGCAAGTAAAATTGTATGCATGCAAAATAGCCGAAATGCTTGGGCAACTTACAATAAAAATCAGCAAGTAAAAATGTATGCATGCAAAATAGCCGAAATGATTGGGTAACTCGCAATAAAAAACAGCCAGTAAAAACAAAATAAATAGCCGAAATGATTGGGCAACCCGCAATAAAAAGCAGCGAGTAAAAATAAAATAAATAGCCGAAATGATTGGGCACCGCGCAAAATAGCCGAAATGATTGGGCAACTCGCAATAAAAAGCAGCGAGTAAAAATAAAATAAATAGCTGAAATGATTGGGCACCGCGAAAAATAGCCGAAATGATTGGGCAATCGTGACCTTCGCGATATAAAAGCTGAAATGATAGAGCATCGCGGAAATAAAATAATTATAAAAAAAATGAATGAAACTTTTGCCCTACAGGAGAGGTCACGTCGACCCCTGTATACAATCCAGGGGCACAAACAAACAGAAGGAAACATATCTTCCCTCCCCATGCTCCATCATAAAACGGAGTCAAATCTTGACGGCAACTCATATAAAGCCTGAAAGACAATCGGAGATCATCTCACCCTAGCATGGAGTGATCACCACTTCGACGTTCGTCTCTACACAACAGACGAAATGTCACTACAGCGTCCTTCCTCCAACAGGATTCGGACACACCACAGCAAGCGAAGCAAAGGACAAATTCCTAGCTTCAGGGTCTTGACGGTAACTCATATAAAACCTGAAAGACCACCAGAGATCGTCTCAACCCCAGGGAAATCAGTATCCTTGGCAATACCTTGAGTCAGGGAAACCAGTGTCCTTGACAAGAGCGCCTCGATTCGCGTCGACCTGCAGAGAAACCAGTGTCTTTGTAGGAATACCTCGACTCATCTCAACCGTAGGGAAATCAGCGTCCTTGGTAAATACCTCCTCGAGTCAGGGAAACCAGTGTCCTTGATGAGAGCACCTCGATTCGCGTCAACCCGCATAGAAATCAGCGTCTTCGCAAGAATATCTTGACTCGTCTCAACCCCAGGGAAATTAGTGTCCTTGGCAACCTCCTCGAGTCAGGGAAACCAATGTCCTTGACGAGAATATCTCGATTAGCGTTGACTCGCAGAGAAATCAGCATCTTTGCAGGAATACCTCGACTCGTCTCAACCCCAGGGAAATCAGTGTCCTTGGAAACCTCCTCAAGTCAGGGAAACCAGTGTCCTTGACGAGAGCACCTCGATTCGCGTTGACCCGCAGGGAAATTAGTGTCTTTGCAGGAATACCTCGACTCATCTCAACCCCAGGGAAATCAGTGTCCTTGACAACCTCCTCAAGTCAGGGAAACCAGTGTCCTTGACGAGAGCACCTCGATTCGCGTCGACCCGTAGGGAAATCGGTGTCTTTGCAGGAATACCTCGACTTGTCTCAACCCTAGGGAAATCAGTGTCCTTGGCAACCTCCTCGAGTCAGGGAAACCAGTGTCCTTAACGAGAGCATCTCAATTCGCGTCGACCTGCAAGGAAATCATCGTCTTTGCAGGAATACTTCGACTCGTCTCAACGCCGAGGAAATCAGCGTCCTTGGCAACCTCCTCGATTCAGGGAAATCAGCGTCCTTGATGAGAGCATCTCAATTCACGCCGATCCGCAGAGAAATCAGTGTCTCTACAGGAATATACGACGCCAGTAAAACGGAGCCGCGGCGAATTTCCCAGCTCCATGACTCAACAGTACGTCAATGACCGAGAGTCAAACCCCTGACCCTGTGAAAGGCGGATAAGGGCAACTTTACCCATCACTTGATAGTCCTCATGACTCGTAAGGGAGTAAATTCTCTTGTGAGATCCTTACGACACTCAAGAGAAAACGCACTTAAGAATCCTCACGATTCCTAAGGAGAAAATACACCTACGAGATCCTCTCGATCCATAAGGAGAAAATTCTCTATGAGACCCTTACGGCTCATAGAGTTGAAAAAGTCTTAGGCAGCAAACCTGAACCTGCATCCTAAGCCATCACTACCTCCTGAAGAAGCCAAGACAGGAGGCTCGTTCTATCATCTGTTGACCGTGTTTACTAAGGTAACATGCGGATAATAAAAGAAGGAGAAGGCAAAGAAATGACACAAGACATTTTGAAGAATGTATATCTTTTATTCATAAATTTGATTGAGTACAAAGTACATTGTGTTAAAGAATAAAAAAATACATTTTTTATTTACAAGTACGAATGATACAAAATGGCTACTAAGAAGGAAGTGTCTTTAACAAATCCGCGAGCTGCTCCCGTACTTCCTTCAGCGCCTCCTCCTGAGCGGCTGCCGCGGCCACTTCCGCTTCCACCTGGGCCCGCTGCTGCAGGTAGGATGAAAGCTGCTCCTTAGCTACCTGCTGGGCTGCCTCCTGATTAGGTGCATCCCGCTCGACGACGTCAAGCTGCTGCCTCAGTGTTAATCCCTCGGAGAGGCATCGCAGAAGGCCTTCAAAGATAACCTTCAGCTGTGCAGCGTTTGCATCCACATGAGCCTGCAGTTGGGCAGATTTACTCGAAGTCTCACCGCGCTCCTTACGCCTTAAAGCAACTTCTTGTTCGAGATGGCAGAAGTAAGGAGCGCTCTGCTCGATCCATGCCGCCCGTTGAGTGCTCACGGCCAAGATCTCGGGGGCAGGACGCATAGACTCCAGCTGGTGCAGGAGGGCCTCGATTTCCCTGCAGTGATTAACCCAAAACTCGACGACGCTTTCATTATGAAAATTTACAAGCGTCGCCAGCATCGGATTAACCTCCGCAGCGAAATCTGCGGCAGATGGGGGAACTTCCGCGTCAAGCTCTTCAATGTATCCGCTCAGCATCCCCAAACTCATCGCAGCATTCTTTGAAGACGGACGTCTCAAGAAGGGGGCCGCCGGCATTATGATGCGAGACTTGAAGGGCGCCGGAACCAGAACGACAGCTGAAAAAACAGACACAATCAGATGACGATTCAAGAAATATAAAAAATTCATCAATGAGGGAGTTTACTATACCAGCTGCAGCAGGCGGCAAAGCTGGGAGGACCGGTGGCGCAACCGATCCCTTATCTCCTTCTTCGATTTGTAACACTGCAATCAGGGTAGGGAAAAATCAGAAATAATTCCATTACTGGAAAAGGAAGGGTATTAATTGAAAACCATACTCACCAGCGCCGCTAGAGGAAACAAACTCCGATAGGAAGGAGAAGTGTGGGTGCATCACCTGGTAGAGGTGATCAAAAAGCACTCCTGCAAAGACGCAATAGTATGATATTAGTACATAAACTATGCGGCCGAAAGACAAAACTAATGAATTACAAATCCATACCTTCCAACATCTGCGATGGTACGAGAGAAGGCTGAGAAGTGGCCACCGCCAAGGCAGTAGCTGACGGCGCTCCCTCGAGCAATAGAGCGTCAGCACTGGCTGCACCTGCGTTAAAAACAAATATAAACCTGTCAGGAAGGATTGCAAGATAAAAAAAAGGGGACGGTAACCTGAAATTTACCTGATGAGCCTCCAGCCGAAATGGAGGCGTCTCCCTCCTCCATCGACATAAGTCCACCTCCCGTGGCCTCATCACCAGATTCTACAGGGGCCGTCGTCGTGCTCGCGAGGCCAGGAGACGGCAGAGGACCGTAGACGGGGAGAGCAATGATTGGAGCATTGCCAGACTCTTGAGAAAGAGCGGCCGGCTTGTCCTCGAGAGTCATGCTCGTCTCACCCGCTACTCCCTCGGGCTCGGCGGTCGCTGCTGTCTCATCCGCCGTCGCCATGGGGTCGCTGGTCTCAGGCGCTCCGTCCACTGCTGCCCCAGGCTCAGTTATAGCAGCCGTCTCATTTGTCGCTACCTCGGGGTCGGCATCGACAGCCTTCTCTGGCATGGTTTCCTCAGCCCCCAGCTCAGGTCCAGCAACTCTGGCGACGTCGCCCACCATCGGCTCGGGTTCAGCCAGTGCCTCTTCCTCTGTCCCCTTAGGCTCGACGGTTTTCGCCTCCTCTTCGGTTGGACTTGGCCCTGCAGGAAAAGATATGTAAGAACCGATAGGTTTACAATTCTTACAACAAAATCTTGAAAGGTACATTACCTGAGGTGGACTGATCGTTAGCCTCCCTAGCTGCGTGCGCCGCCTGTCTGTGAGCGGTAGACAAGGCGGCCGGGGGCTCTTCCGAAGGAGTATCAGCATGAGGAATGGTGCTTGGGTCCGCTCCTACGGCCAAAGCAGCTCTGCGCTCCTTCGCCTCGCGCCTCAAGCGCTTCCTCTCTTCTCGGGCCGTCAAGACGGACCTCTTCGAAGCTTCCTTCATCGAGGCATCATCATCCGCGTACAGAGATGCCTCCAGAGCCTTCAAGGCATCCCTCATCGGCTTTTCGAGTCGGGTCTCTCGCGGCAGCCCCGAAGAGGTCGGAACTTCAGTAGTTGGACCGGGGAGAGTCCCTGCATCGGCTTGCAGGGCCCCTGCAAAGAGACAAAGAGAAGATTAGATAGGCTATAAAAAAAAGAAAGAAAATAAAGACTCAACGAGCCGAGACATACCAACGCCCGACAGAGCGTGTTTCCTTTCCTCCTCCTGGAAGGTTTTCAGCGAAGTAGCGATGGCTTCTTCAGTAGTGACACATGTTAAAAAAAGGGAAAAGCATTAGTCAAAAATAATGATAAAAGTGCGATGAAATGACGAAGAGTGTAACTAGTGATTACTTGATTGAACGAGTTTAGCCAACATCGCTTCGAGTCTGGCTGTTCGCTCAGAAGCCGCAATGGCGGCCGCCAGATCGGTGTCTGCTGGATCTACCGAGAAGCCCTCATTGCTGCCGTACTCGCTGATGCCTTCGGTGAGAAGGGCCTGAGGCTCTAAGCCGAGGATAGCATTGAGAGAGAGGAGCGACTTCTTCTTCCTCTTCTGTGTGCGAACCTCGGGTGCACCCAAGATCAACTTGCGCTTTGCAGGCACCTTAGGGCGGTGGGTCCCGATATCCACGCCCACGCCGGACTCCGGCGAAACCATATTTACCGTCTCCACTGGAGCACGGGGCGCTGGTGGCACGTCCGCAGTAGCATGAGGTAATCCGTGCGGAGGGCTCAACACGCGCGGTGGTCCAGCTCCAGCATCTTTCAGTGGAGGAACGACCGAGGTCCTTGGCCTCAGAGGAGCCTTGTGGTCGCTGCCGGGAGGTGCGCCCTTGCGATCAACCAACATGCGCTTCTCCTCACGGATAACTGCACCTATTGCGTGCGCGTACAAAGCCACGTACGCGTGGAGGAGTCGGGGGATGCAGCTTGGCTCGCTGATAAAAAAGTGGGAGCCCGTATTCAGCCGTATAAAATGATGCATCACGCTCCGTATCCCCTCCATGCTGGCCGCGGGCTCTTCTAAAAACGCCTCCAGCGGGACCCCCTGCTTATAGCTTGATTGTTGGGCGAACCGGTGGGGGTTGTACCTCATGAAAAGCGCCATCTCATTCTGCCTGAACACGAGGTAGCCCGGCCGAATAAAGTAGAGGTGAAGAATTTCCCGAGCTTTAAGTACGGAGGCCCCGTCCTTGAAGCCGTCACGCAGCGCCACCACCGCCTTGGAGGTTTCTGAGCCGATGGTTATGACTTTATCCATGAAAGAAACCCTCGCTCCGACCAGGTGTGGACGAAGGAGCAACCCCCTAGCCTCCCACGGAGGCGGATTCACGATTGAGGTGCCGATCAGCCATATGACTCTTGGGAGTCTGCACCTCTCAAAAAACGAAGGGCTCTTATGGATGCCGAATGCCCCGTGCACATGCATTTCCATCCACGAGGTGAAGTAGTGCTTCGGGAAATTGGCAGGCTGCACTCCAGGTTCATTAGCGTCCGCCGCTACGCTAAGTCTATTATATAGGTGAGCCAACCCGGCAATTCCTATTGACAACTGCAGGCCAGCCACCATCTGATGCGCTGGGTAGAAAATGGACGGCCGCATGCAGCGAGGGTGCATGGGGTGCGCGAAGCTGCAGAGCCACAATCCCAGGAACCCTAAAAAGAAGGTCTCCTCATCAATGCCCGAGGCGGCGATTTCTGATAAGGGCATGATGGCGGCATCGGGAAGATAGAAATCCTTTTGATCGTCTTCCGATACTGGTCAACGATCTAAGCCGAAGCCAAAAGGGTCGTCGAGCTTGGCGAACTTTTCAATCCGCTCCGATAGAATCTCCGGTCGAAGGAAGCGGGCGATAAAATCTGCGAAACTGACTCCCCGGACTCCTGATTCCAGATAGAGACCTTCATATATATTCAGCACCTTCACCAGACTCGAAAACTGGTGCTGAATAGCATTCTCCGGCGTCAAATCAAATACCAGCGGCTTGGTGGCAAAGACGTACTCGTCAGGAGGAAGCAGCTCCTCGTAATGCTCCCCCCTCACCGGCAAGCCCGAGATCTTAGCGAACTCTTCCAGGGAGATGGAGACTTCCCTGACCGTCATAAGGAAAGTGTGGGTGGGGATGTTCCATTGTTCGATGAAGGCATTAACCCACCACGTTGGAGGAGCGGGGTACTCAAATAGCGAGACGTACATTGCGGAGTACAGACCGATCTTCATCAGATGCGTCCTCTTCGCTGATAGGATATATCTGGCCCACTGCAGATATCTGGCCGGTTGTCGTGGGGTCAATCCAATATTGTAAGCCTGTCCCCAAGGGCGTGCCTCACCCTGACATATGCGCCGCCCCAAGATGTCCACGGCCGGCGGCGGCTGCACGGGAATAGCAGCGATCGAAGGTTGGAGAAGATCCTCCGAATTCTAGTTCTTGACCTCCACGGTATACTTCACCGGGGGTTCATCCACATAGGGGATCGACGAGATGGGCTCAGACGGCGTCGCGGAACCGAAGCTTCGGCGACCCTTGATGATCTCATTATACCACCTACCCCACAAGTGAAGGTTCTTATGCTCGGGGTCATGATCCTTAATTAGAGCAAATATCTCTCGGTCCACTGGCGCCTCAGGGAATCCTTCCTCTGAGCGAACAAACGGGAATGACAGGTCAGCTGACATGTTTCCTGAGGAGGGACAAAAATTAGTCGTCAGTGTTGTAATACCAACGCTTGGCATTTTAAAATTTATACCATACTGCAATGCAGTGGGTAGGGGACCAAAGGGGGACCCACAAAATCTAGATGACAATGCAACAGTTAATAAGACAGCCCCATCATTGGATAAGACTGTTAATTAATGGGGAGATCCCCAAAAGAATACTCTCATTAAATGAGAAATCCCTAGAGACAAGGAGAAAATCTCCACTTTCAGAGCAAAGCTCTGTCACAGAGTGACACTTGTCAAACTCTGGTCTCAAGGGAATAAAATTCCTTAAAAGAGCCTAGCTCTGTAATAATGATGAGAAAATCCCTTAGAAAAAATTTTAACTCCTAAAAATTAAAAAAATTTGGGATCTTAAAGATCCATGAAAACTCTTAGGAGTTCTTCATTTTTAGATCAAAAAGATCTACATTTGGTCCATGAGCAAAGCTCTGTTCATGGGTTAAAAACCCTGAAATAAGATCTCTTTAGATCTATGGATTCTTGAGAGCAAGGCTCTGTTGGTGAAACCCCAAAGGGGTTTTCTTTAGATCAAAGATCTATGAGAGCAAGGCTCTGTTGGTGAAACCCCAAAGGGGTTTTCTTTAGATCAAAGATCTATGAGAGCAAGGCTCTGTTAATTAAAATTAATTTAATTTAATTTAAGTTAAATTTTACCTAATATTTTTCTAGAGTTTGAACTCTGAAGTTCTTGAAAAACGAGAGCAAGGCTCTGAAGTTCTTAAAAGCAAGAGCGAGACTCTGAAAATTAAAATTCTTGAAGACGGTGAACATTTGTTGAGGACCAAGGGTCCTATTTATAGGCGCTTACGCCCCTTCAACTCCTCAGTTGATCTGACGGTTGAGATCTTGCCACTGCTACACTCACGTGTGCGCCACGTGAGCGCAACGGTGGGGGGCATTTGTTTCCCTAATCAGAGCAATGCTCTATTTGAATTTCAAAAATTCAAAATTTGAAGCAACGCTTCAGATTCCTTGCGTTGCGCGCAACGCGCCATGTGTCAAAAGCAGATACGTCAGCGCAGCGACCGAGGCAGCGCACCCATTTAGAGCAAGGCTCTGTTTAAAATTCAAATTTTAATAATAAAGGAAGCAACTCTTCAGGCAACTTGCGCTCTGCGCTGTGCGACACGTGTCAACGCAGTTGCGCTGCGCTCTGCGCTGCGCGACACTTGTCAGCGCAGTTGCGCGCTGCGCGACACGTGTCAGCGCAGTTGCGCGCCGCTCTGCGCTGCGCGACACGTGTCAGCGCAGTTGCGCTGCGCTCTGCGCTGCACGACACGTGTCAAGCGCAGGTGCGCTTGCGCCAGCTGTGCCAGCATTTAAAACAGAAAATTCCAGAAAGATCTTTCTGATCTTATTAAAACAATAGGATTCTCTTCTGTAAAACAGGAGCCCTTGGATCAAAGATCCAACGGTGGGGAAAATTCCTAAATCACTTAGAGAAAAATCTCTTTAACTGAATTAACAAATCAATTGGCACTATATAAAGGCCCCTAGACTCCAAGTCTAAAAGACACAGAAATGTTCAGAACTCCTCTAAAAAAATTTTGAGAAGAGCTCAGAGAAAAGGAAAAAAGGTAAAAACCTTTGAATAAAAAGAAGAATTTTCTTCTATAAAGATCAATAATCTAAGAACAAGATCAAGATCTTCAATTAAAAAGGAAAAAAGATTAAAAAAAAATCCAATCACAAAAAGATTAAAAGAAGTATTACTTCACAGATCATTTGATCTACATAAAGGCATTGCCTTTTGATGAACCATTGGTTCTGAAATCTTAAAAGATTCTTTTCTTTGATCCAAAATTGGATCAAGACATTAAACAGTGCCCTGCACTTGTAAATTTTGCAGTGTTGCGCTCTTGGGTTGGCGCAAGCCACCAGAGAGCGCCACGTGTCAGCCCCAGTGCAAACTGCGCCCTGCGCTTTAAAAAATGAGCATTGCGCTCTTGGGTTGGCGCAACTCACCAGAGCGCGCCACGTGTCCGCAGCGCAAGCGCAGCGCACTGCGCTTGCGCTCACCAGAGCGTGACACGTGTCACACCCACATGAGTTTGCGCCTTGCGCTCCTCAATTGGCGCAAAGCGCCTGACAAGCCACGTGGAGCGTTGTCAGAGCATTTAATGCAATGTATTATCAAGGGCAGAGCCCAATAAAGAAAGGTCTATCAGACCAAACAAAAGTGTTATGCACTATTAAAAGGGGCAGAGCCCAATTAAAAGAAAAAAAGTCTAAAACGGACCAAAATAAAATGCACTGCATTATTAAACAGGGGCAGAGCCCAAATAAAGGCCCAACAGGCCAAATGCAAATAAATGTTGAACATTTTCAACTGGACTTAGCCCAATACCGGCCGTAAGTCCTCAAATTAAAATTGACTGAGCACGACTGCTCTCTTGAATCAATTTAGAACCGGTTCAAGGGTACATCTCCGAACTCCTCTGATATTTGTCGTTATAATCCCTCAACGTCATCAGAGAGGTGACGGGTCCCGACAACCACATATCAATACGGACTGTGGGGTCCTTAAACTCATGGACTTAAGCGTCCTTAAACCGATATACGGACTTAAACGCCCTTAAACTCAAGGACTGTAGGGTCCTTAAACTCATGGACTAATGCGTCCTTAAACCAACATTCGTCCCCGAAATGGGAATTATGGACCACCATGTCCCTAAATTGGCAATGGACCACCATGTCCCTAAACTGGAACAATAGAGCCCCCAAATGCTCTTTTGTCGGATCTAAATGATCCCGTTTAAGTTGATCTTAGCCTCAAATATGGCTAACGTATCCTTAAACCTTCAAACAGACTTTAGTCCCAAATTGGACTATAGATCCACCAATCAACTTTGGTTCAAGGATACATCTCTGAACTCCTCTGACATCCGTCGTTGTAATCCTTCAACGTCGTCAGAGAGGTGATGGGTCCCGACGGCCATACATGCAACGGACCACTATGTCCCTAAACCGGAACAATAGAGCCCCAAATGCTATTTTGTCGGATCTAAACGATCCCGTTAAGTTGATCTTAGTCTCAAACTGGACTAACGTATCCTTAACAAATATTTATGTTGATCTTAGCCTCAAATACGGCTAACGTATCCTTAAATCAAAATCCCAAACCCAAATTTAAGAAAATACGGATTTGGACTAATCCACGTCCTACGGGCGACGACATAAATTAGTCTCCGTATACAATCCACGGGCAACCACAAACAAAACAAACACCCACGACACGAAGTGAAATTCTTGAGAAGGAGAAAGTCGTTACCGCGATGAGGTAGCGTAATTAACTGCAAGGGCTTGCGCCTGCAGGGAAGAGCGTCCCCACAATCAAAAACCCCTTTAACGAGGGGGAATCTGACGAAATCTGCTACATCGGCTGCATCCGTCTAAACCTCCGATACACGGTGCCATAAATCAACTTAGCATATTCGGAGAGGTGGACGGATAAAACCAAAATAGCATCTGCCCCGAATTTTAGGTAAGACATCCCTGCGTCGTCTTGGCCGTCTTTCGGAGGGGAACAATTGCCTTTTGTTGAACCCTCGGTTCTCGAATCTTGAGAAAAAAACCTCTTTACATTCTTTTCTTCGATCAAAAATTGGATCAAGATGCGCTTTGCGCTAGTGAACAGTGCCCTGCACTCTTAATTTGAGCACTGTGCTCTCGGATTGGCGCAAGTCGTCAGGGCGCGCCACGTGTCAGCAGCGCATTAGCGCAGCGCACTGCGCTAACAGACTTGCGCTCACCAGAGCGTGACACGTGTCACCTCCACATGCGCTTGCGTCTTGCACTCTTTAATTGGCGCAAAGCGCCTGACAAGCCACGTGGCACGCTGTCAGACTAATTAATGCAGTGCATTATTAAAAAGAAGGGCAGATCTCAATTAAAAGGGCCTAACGGATCTAATAAAATGCAATACATTATTAAAAAAAAGGGCAGAGCCCAAACAAAGGTCTGTCGGACCAAAACAGATGTTGTGCATCATTTAAAAAAGGGGCAGAGCCCAAACAAAGGTCTGTCAGACCAAAACAAATGCTGTGCATCATTTAAAAAAGGGGCAGAGCCCAAATAAAGGTCTAATAGACCAAACAAAAATGCCATGCAGGGGCAGAGCCCTAGTAAAGGCCTAACAGGCCAAATGCAAATAAAATGTTGAACATTTTCATCTGGACTTAGCCCAATACTGGACGTAAGCCGTATGTCCTCAAATTAAATTGACTGAGCACGACTGCTCTCTCAAATCAATTTACATCCGGTCAAGGGTACATCTCTGAACTCCTCTGATATTTGTCGTTGTAATCCTTCAACGTCGTCAGCGAGGTGACGGGTCCCGACAACCACACATTGCTACGGACTGTGGGGTCCTTAAACTCATGGACTAATGCGTCCCTAAACCAATAATACGGACTGTGGCGTCCTTAAACTCATGGACTAATGCGTCCTTAAACCAACAATACGGACTGTGGGGTCCTTAAACTCATGGACTGATGCATCCTTAAACCAATACCCATCCCCAAAATGGGAATGCTGGACCACCATGTCCCTAAACTGGCAATGGACCACCATGTTCCTAAACTGGCAATGGACCACTATGTCCCTAAACTGGAACAATAGAGCCCCCAAATGCTCTTTTGTCGGATCCAAACGATCCCGTTAAGTTGATCTTAGTCTCAAATTAGACTAACGTATCCTTAACAAACGTTTGAGTTGATCATAGCCTCAAATATGGCTAACGTATCCTCAAACCAAAACCCCAAACCCAAATCTAAGAAAATACGGATTTGGACTAATCCACGTCCTACGGGCGACGACATAAATTAGTCTCCGTATACAATCCACGGGCAACCACAAACAAAACAAACACCCACGACACGAAGTGAAATTCTGGAGAAGGAGAAAGTTGTTACCACGATGCGGTAGCGTAATTAACTGCAGGGGCTTGCGCCTACAAGGAAGAGCGTCCCCACAATCAAAACCCCCTCGAATGAGGGGGAATCTGACGAAGTCTGCTTCATCGGCCGCATCCTTCTAAACCTCCGATACACGGTGCCATAAATCAACTTGGCATCTTCGGAGAGGTAGACGGATAAAAACAAATAGCATCTGCCCCGAATCTCAGGTACGACGAACCTACGTGGTCGCGTCTCTGTATTCGGAGGGGAACAGATTCTGGAACGCCCGGTGGGACCTTTTCCTCTTTCCACTCCATACTTCGTGTGTCGTCTTCGCGAACGAATCGCAGTTTGTTAATTGTTGCCCTCGGGTTTCAAGTTACTAAGATTTGGTCTCTTGCTTAGCGCAGAAATCAAACAGCAATGGCGTCCAACTGCTCAAACTGCTCCAAATACAAATGCAACCGACGCTCCACCTCACCTGGAGGTGTAGCCTATGGACCGCAGGCAGCTTCCCTATTCACTATGCCTGTGAAACAAGTGAATCAAGCTACTACCAGTCTGTTCTTCGGGACCATGCTCCCGCCAGTGAACATTAATGTCCCGGTACCTCAGGAAGATCCAAAGAAGTCAGTCTTCGATCGACTTGCTACTACCACAACCCCTCTCAACGGGTCGTCCAATCTCAAGCCGGCATCCTCGGTCTTTACCAGGCTGAACCAGAGCTCCAAAAGGCATGCGAAGAAGCCCATGACCCCTGAAGTGGCCATCCCAAGGAAGATAGCCATCTTTGCTCCTGAAGTCGTCAAGGCGGCTTCTCCTGCCAAAGAGTCGGTCTTTACAAGACTGACTATTCCGGCTCCCGTTCCTGCTCGAAGGTCTGTCTTTGACAGATTGGATACCGCTATTCAAAAGACATCAGTCTTCAACAGGCAGGCACCAGCGGCGCCTCATCTGGACAGGGGGCAAGATAAAACCATCCCCATCGCCGAACCAGCCCCAACAGCTCGACACGCTCGACGTCGCCACTGGCGCCGAGTACGGAAGGCCGGGGGCAACTCCCCCTCTGGGCTAACTCCACCAGCTCCAAGGGTGGAAATTGATGCTGCTGTTCCAACCGGGAACAGCTTTGAACAGCTGAACAGGGTACGCAGAAATTCGCCAACTGCGGTGCTCAAAAGATCTCCTCCATCGGTAGAGACCGTCGTGGAATCAAAACCAGAAAAGCCGGAGCAGTCTCCTCAACGGCTGTCTTCCAGAGTCTACAAGACTCGGCGATGAATCCGAGAATCGGTGATTGATCCGAATTTCTTTCACCAGCATAAGCAGTCGAAGGTCCGACAGGAGGAAGACCGCCCTGTCAAGCAATGGAAGATGACAGCTACCTGGGTGCACAAAGCAACAGCCCCCTCAACTTCGACGGCCCACAAGAGAAGAAGGCCGGAGAAAGTCTCCACGCCCGCGGCAAATGCCAAAGGCAGTGAACCTAAACGCCCTAAGTCCGGGGGCATTGTGGTCCACACCGTCTACATGGCGTCCGGGAAAAAGGATAGTCGTATATCCACAGGTCATCGACCGCTTACGTGATCGGTGACTAAAGCTCAAGAGCAACAGCAAAAGATCCAAGAAATGATGACTGCGATGGTCACACTCACTGGGCCAAAAAAAAGCCCAGAAGCATCCTCAGATCAACGCCGGGAGCAAGAGACCGATGCCGAATTCCATCGCAGAATACTGGAAAAGAAGGACATAGAGGCCGCGGAACAAGTAGCCTGTAAGTCCACGTTGCCCACCCCGGTGCTTGCGGGGAGGCGGAAACGGTATAAAAAACGGATTTTTAGCACTCAAGGCAACATGGACTAACTAAAGGCGGGATCTTTTCTAAACAAAAACTAACTAACAAGCTAAAGAGAGTTAGCTACTCGGCAAAGAGGTTATACCTAGGGCTTTATGTCCTTCTCTCCTTGCTCCTTGGAGTGGAAGAAAGAGATCACCTTGTCGCCTTCTCTAGTCGAAGAAGGATCCACCCGAGAGCCGCAACCTTTGGCTTCAACTTCAAGCTAGAAGTAACTAAGGTGCTAGAAGTGCTAATCCTAGAACCTTAGATGAGAGTAGAGATTACTTTAGAGAGGTTTAACTCAAGTTCAAGTGTTTCTCAACACATGAGAGGGGAGAGCTTGAGGAAGAGGAAGAGCGAGAGAGAGAAAGCATATGATAGAATGAAATGGTTTTTACAACCATAACAAAATATATGTGATTTTTCAAATAATAATATTAATCAAAAATGAAAAGGTGATGGTTAGTTTGAAGAGACCATTATCATATCACAATAAATGATTTTGCAAAGATCAAAGAGCATCTAAAAAAGTAATGATGATGGTCAATATTTCAAACCTAGTCAACTAGTCAACTTGGTCAACAAGTCAACAAGCCCAACCATGACACAATTTCACTTAATTAATATTATTAATTGATAAATCACAATATCATTAGGGTTTGGAAAAAAGACGACTGTCAACTGTGCATACACACCCGTTCCAAAACCCTAATGAAAACCTCTTCCTCCGCCTCAATCAACTGTGCATATGCACCCGTATTCGTGATCCGAGGAACACAAATACAAAGAGATAAAACCAATCCCAAATCATATACTAGGATCTGGTTTAAACCAAAGCCCGCTAGTATAACCTGTCCGGACAACAAACGTGCACAAGTGCGCGGATGTGAACGAACCCTGTCGCAAAACCATGCGACTTCTACTCATTTTGCCTAAAGGCGAATAACTCTCTGTGTGGGACTCTAAAGACTCGACACTACGCTGGCAGTGGGTTTAACCACAGACCGCAAGCGGCACTAGCTGTACGTAACGGTCCCCAGGTAGATGCCGATAAGAAGACTGACGAGGTGACCCCATCTGAACTCCTACTGAGCCTGTATGTGACAGTCTCCGTACAGTCCGGTCTGTTCGTCTGATACATCGCATGGCGGGCCTAGGGGGCGGTAAACGTCAGTCCCCTAATAGCGGTACAAGTTGTGTCGGAGTGTAGCCCAGAACACCCTGAGATAACACTGGAAACCTACCAGTATATCTTGCTTGCCCTGGCCAGGGACTACTTGTGTAATGGCTCTCCTGGACACAGCGCGATGTCAACCCCCAATACCGGGAGAGACAAATCCTGTCTAACTGTCACTGCCTCCGAGTGCTTCGGGACTGCACCCAACTACTACCTGTTTGCACGACTCCTTTGAGCCGTGGTAGGGTAGTAATCAAAGTGCAGTGGGAACACACTCGAGGCGAAGTGACAGTCTCAAGTCAGCGGACTAAGCTGTACTCATGTCACCTGGGAACTGATAACTGACGATAGGTATAATACCAACCAACAGTTCCCGACGAGTCATGTCCAGTGTACTCGTAACCTAACGAGCACCCACATACTATCTCAAGTACGACGTACTGACGGCTGCGGGACAGACCGTCTCCCCCGCTGGGATGAGAAGCGCATAAGCTAGTCTACTCCGGAGTATCGATGCCCTGTCTCGATAGTCCAACGACTAGGGACCTGTATAAGGATATGCTTATGGATTACCCAGCCCCCACGAGTGTGAGCGCCATCACAACGCTGGTAATCAAGCAAAGATCCTAAGGGCTCTACTAATATGTATATATATAAGCGATATGCTAAAAGAAACACATGCACATATTGAAGTAGAGACAAACCAAGTAGCATACTTCCATTTCGAGCAAGATTGTATATACAATTGTGAATATCCCAAGCTTCCATCAAGTAATATACAAACTAGTATGATACAGTAATGGCCTCTAGGGCATATACACTAACACAGCCAATATAAAACGAATGGCCCTTCTGTTCCAGGACATGGTGTGTATGATGATCCAGCAGGATCCTCCTGCTGAAGATCCTCCGATCGTCCTTGAAGATGACAGAGGAGAAACGTCGAATCCACCGCCGGCACTTTCGACAGCCAAGGATGAGACAATTTCCAAAGCTGCCCTGGATGAATATATAGCACGGCAAATACGAGTTCACTAGGCAACTGAGACAGCCGATCAAGTCGTTAAAACGGGACGACCATATCCGAGCTAGTATGATCAGATCAAGTACCCGCCGGGCTACACGATCCCAAAGTTCCATGTCTACAAGGGGATAGGCAATCCCCATCAACATGTTTCCCAGTTCAGGGCCTTATGTGGCCGTTCCCCTCCGAATGACGGCCAAGGCTGAACGTCTTGCCTGAGATTCGGGGCAGATGCTATTTGGTTTTATCCGTCCACCTCTCCGAAGATGCCAAGTTGATTTATGGCACCGTGTATCGGAGGTTTAGACGGATGCGGCCGATGTAGCAGACTTCGTCAGATTCCCCCTCGCTTGAGGGGTTTTTGATTGTGGGGACGCTCTTCCCTGCAGGCGCAAGCCCCTGCGGTTAATTACGCTACCGTATTGCGGTAACAACTTTCTCCTTCTCCAGAATTTCACTTCGTGTCGTGGGTGTTTGTTTTGTTTGTGGTTGCCCATGGATTGTATACGGAGACTAATTTATATCGTCGCCCGTAGGACGTGGATTAGTCCAAATCCGTATTTTCTTAGATTTGGGTTTGGGGTTTTGGTTTAAGGATATGTTAGCCGTATTTGAGGCTAAGATCAGCTTAAACGTTTGTTAAGGTTACGTTAGTCCAGTTTAAGACTAAGATCAACATAACGGGATCGTTTAGATCCGACAAAAGAGCATTTGGGGCTCTATTGTTCCAGTTTAGGGACATAGTGGTCCATTGCATGTATGGCCGTCAGGACCCTCCACCTCTCTGACGACATTGAAGGATTACAACGACAGGTGTCAAAGGAGTTCAGAGATGTACCCTTGAACCAAAGTTGATTGGGGGATCTATAGTGCAATTTGGGACTAAAGTTTTTTTGAAGGTTTAAGGATACGTTAGCCATATTTGAGGCTAAGATCAACTTAAACGGGATCGTTTAGATCCGACAAAAGAGCATTTGGGGGCTCTATTGTTCCAATTTAGGGACATAGTGGTCCATTGCACATATGGCCGTCGGGACCCGTCACCTCTCTGACGATGTTGAAGAATTACAACGACAGATATCAGAGTTCAGAGATGTACCCTTGGACCAGAGTTGTTTGGGGGGATATATAGTCCAATTTGGGACTAAAGTCTGTTTGACGGTTTTGGTTTAAGGATACGTTAGCCATTTTTGAGGCTAAGATCCACTTAAACGTTTGTTAAGGATATGTTAGTCTAATATGAGACTAAGATCGACTTAACGGGATCATTTAGATCCGACAAAAGAGCATTTGGGGGCTCTATTGTTCCAGTTTAGGGACATAGTGGTCCATTGCCAGTTTAGGGACATGGTGGTCCATTGTTAGTTTAAAAACATCCCGGTCAAGGTTAAGGACATCGTAGTCCATGAGTTTAAGGACCCCACAGTCCGTGAAATGTGTGGTTATCGGGACCCGTCACTTTTTTGAAAACGCTGAGGAATTACAACGACAAATATCAAAGGAGTGAAGAGATGTACCCTTGAACCAAGGTGGATTAAGTAATCTGTAGTCCAATTTGGAACTAAGATCAGTATATTATATTGTGAGCACGTTGGCTCAGTTGAGTCTGAGTTGAGGACTTATGGCCAACTTGGGCTAAGTCCAATTGGATTTGAAGTGTTAGCCCTTTGTTGGACCATTGGACATTTGTCTGGGTTCAAGCCCACATTATTTAGCAATGCTAAATGTTTTCATCTTTGATTTTCTCAATTTTGAGATTCATTTGGAGGAGGGACTTTTGCCTCTGGAAAATTAGCCAGTTTGGCTAAAATTAGTGTTAAACACTTGAGAAAACAGTGTTAAACACTGGAAATAGATCCCTCAAATTAGTGTTAAACACTAAAAGACAATCAGTGTTAAACACTGGAAATATAGAATCCCAAATTAGTGTTAAGCACTAGAAAATAACAGTGTTAAACACTGGAAATAAGATTTTCAAACTAGTGTTAAACACTAAAAGATAATCAGTGTTAAACATTGGGAATAAAGCACTCGAATTAGTGTTAAAGACTAAAGAAAAAGTGGTCACGTGTGGACACGTGAGGGCGCCCAAAGGTGGGACCAGATTCCTTTTCTCCGTTATGGAATTAAGTGTTAAACACTTTTTATATTTTATTTTGGAGCATCACGTGCTGGCACGTAGGGAGGATTCATTCACTGATCATTAAAGCGTCCGCCAAGGGGTCACGTAAGAGCACATGAGAGCACCCAGGCCTTTATTTCTTTTACCTTTTCTTTCTGTGTTTCGGGGGTCACGTGGAGCACGTGAGGCGTTGCCTCTGAGCTCTTTCCTTCTCATTTCTGGGGATCTTTTCAGGGAGGTCACGTGGGGACACGTGACTTTAGTCCTTTGCATGCATGGAGATCTCTTTAGTCTCTTTATTTTTAAGAATTGAATTCTTTATAGGGTTAAACCCTGATTATGATTCTGTAGGAATTAAATTCCTATGTATGTGAAATAATTAAATTCTTATGTAGGGTTGAACCCTAATTTCTGTTTTGGAGGAATTAAATTCCTATAACTTTGGGAGAATTAAATTCTCAATTAGGGTTAAACCCTAGTTCTGTCCATCTTGAAAGAATTAAATTCCTGTATAAATTCTCAGATAGGGTTCAAACCCTAATTTTGTTTTGGGAGAATTAAATTCTATAAACTCAATTCCCCCTCTAAGTTTTGGATCTGCATGGCAGGATCTCGACCTGATGAGAATTAAATTCTCAACTTATGGGGAGATGTGCTCTTTGCAGTTCTTCAACCAGAGGAAGAACTAAGTTCTTTATTTGCAGAAGAGTTAAACTCTTAGATTTTGAGAATTAAATTCTCTTTTTGAAGTTAATCTTTTTCCCTTTTCTCACCTAGGGTTTTCTTTGTTGAGAATTAAATTCTCCTTTCTTTTCTCTCAGCAATTTCAAGATCCCAAAATTCTCTCCAAAGTTTTCTCTCTCCAAATTCTATCTCCCCTTCTCTTCTCTTGGCTCCTATTTATAGGAGGAGGAAAAGAATCAATTTGTTTAGCAAATTTTTCATTGAAAGATTTTGCTTGTTTTCATAATTAATATGATCCTTTAGATCACACAGTGAATTTTATTCATCGTTGGATTTTAAATCCAAAGATATTCTGTTTGTTATTTCTGGTGAGATTTTTAGGGAAATCTTTCCTTATATCGAATCTTTCCATAAATTGGTGATCTTTAATCACCATTGGATTTTTAATCCAACGGTCCCTATAATCATTTTCCATTTGGAAAGATTTAGAGAAATTTAGAATTTTAATTCTATTAAACTGTAAGACTTTCGAAGCCTGTCTGGCACGTGACCCTTGGTCACGTGTGAGCACGTGATCCCTGGTCACATATGAGCACGTGACCCCCAATTGGTTCTTTTCTCAGCGTTTATTTATGCTTCAGTTTTAACCATCACGTGTCAACACGTGACCATTGGTCACGTGTGAGCACGTGATACCTCATTGAGGTATTTCCTTCAGCCATTTGTTTTTATTTCTGTTTTAACTATCACGTGTCAACACGTGACCATTGGTCACGTGTGAGCACGTGACCCCCAATTGGGTCCTTCTTCAGCCGTTTGTTTTTTATTTCTATTTTAACTATCACGTGTCAACACGTGACCATTGGTCACATGTGAGCACGTGATACCTCATTGAGGTAATTCCTGATTTTTAATCAGGGAACAATGCATAGTATATTTACTCATAACTTTTGATCCCGGATGAATTATGAAGCCCATAATATATCAAATCGAAGGGTTTTTCGAGACTCTTTCGATACCATCAGAATTTATCTGTTTCTCATTCAGGAGTTTTTCAAAAAACAGCCCGAAAAATACCGGTTCGCATTTTCATAAGCGTATCACTGCCATTTGATACCTTGGGCTCTTTTGCGCAGAAATTTTTGGCGGGAACAAATGTCCCCCACTACTTTGCCCACGTAAGTATGTATGTGGGTGAAGTAGTGCAGAGTTATGCAGAGTTATGCATGGCGTATGACCAGTTTTGGGTTGGTGTATTACTTTCAGAATCTTGATCTGAGAAGATAACGAGCGGAAACAAGCGTCGTCATTTATCATTGACTCAAATCTCAACTCTTAAGAGATATAGTTCCAAACTCTCATCCCCATGAGCCGCACCCTTCCATTTTTTATGTCTTACTCTGGCGTGAAGTAGTTTATATGCTCATGAGTAGCTTCTCCATTTCAGTGGCATATAGCTTTGGCAAGTGTGGCTTATAGATGGTCCATCTTGACCTCTTTGCAGGGCAGTGATGGATTAGGAGACAGGGGTAGGATCTGCCACCTAAGACTTTTCAACTTTATGAGCCGTGAGGGTCACATAAAGATTTTTCTCCCTACGAGTCGTGAGGATCTCGTAGGTGTCTTTTCTCCTTAGGAGTCGTGAGGATTCCTAAGTGTGTTTTCTCTTGAGAGTCGTAAGGACCTCACAAGAGAATTTTCCCGCTTATAAGTCGAGAGGACTCGTAAGTGGTTGTTTCCCTCCTTGTTGAGATTCAACTTTGGAGAGTGTGGCCCATAGATAGTCCATCTTGACCTCTTTGTAGGGCAGTGATGGCTTAGAAGACAGGGTTAGGATCTGCCACCTAAGACTTTTCAACTTTATGAGCCGTGAGGGTCTCATAAAGACTTTTCTCCCTACGAGTCGAGAGGATCTCGTACGTGTATTTTCTCCCTAGGAGTCGTGAGGAATCCTAAGTGTGTATTTTCTCTTGAGAGTCGTAAGGATCTCACAAGAGAATTTTTCCCGCTTACAAGTCGAGAGGACTTGCAAGTGGTTGTTTCCCTCTTTGTCGATGTTCGACTTCGGAGAGTGTGACCCGTGAATAGTATGCAAGAGTCCGTTTTGGACCGACTTGCAGGGCCCCAGTGCTTAGGAAACAGGTTTTTTAATCCCCACTGCCTAAGTCTTTGCCTTACAAGTCGAGACGAATCGAGAAGTTCTCGCAAGGATGTCCTAACGTCACAGTTAACCTCTGCTCTTTACGACAAAGGTCCGTTAGGGTCTGTGGTACTAGGGTTTCTCCCGTCGTACCGTCGCATTGGCTGATGTATCCCTCGACATGAAATATTGTTGTTCGAGTAGCCTTGCGACTGTCGTGTCTCTGATCCCTTCGGGGGCTGGATAAGACGTCTTCAAGCAATCTTCCTAGGCAGTTTGACCGTCGGAAGAGCAAGCGTTAGGAATTTTGCCATGCCGCTTTTTACTTGAGGTTAGGCTCATTTTGGAGAGCCCCGATGAGTCATAACCACTCCGCGCTGGTGTGGGATGATCTCCGATAGTCTTTCAGGTTTTATATGAGTTGCCGTCAAGACCCTGAAGCTAGGAATTTGGCCTTCGCTTCGTTTGCTGGCACTGCGTCTGCTGTATTGAGACGAATGTCGCGGTTGTCTCTAGGTTGCATGTGAACCGTCGAGGTTTGGAACTAGGGATTTTGCCATGGCTTCGTTGTTTGATTGTCGTGTCCGAGTCCTGTTAGAGGAAGAACGCTGGGGTGACATCTCGTCTGCTGTATCGAGACGAACGTCGAGGTGGTGACCACTCCACGCTGATGTGGGATGATCTCCGATAGTCTTTTAGGTTTTATATGAGTTACCATCAAGACCATGAAGCTAGGAATTTGGCCTTCGCTTCATTTGCTGGCACTGCGTCTGCTGCATCGAGACGAATGTCGTGGTGGAGCTGGGATTTTGCCGTCACTCCGCTTTGTTTCGACCATGGGGTCTTTCGCTAACGTTGCATCTACATCGTGCTAGATTGCGAGGGAATGCCGTTGTTGACATTGCGTCTGCTGTAACGAGACGAATGCTGAGGTGGAGCTGGGATTTTGCCATCACTCCGCTTTGTTTCGACCATGAGGACTTTTGTTGACGTTGCTTCTGCATCCTGTTGGATCGTGAAGGAACGCCATTGTTGACATCTCGTCTGCTGTATCGAGACGAACGCTGAGGTGGAGCTAGGATTTTGTCGTCGCTCCGCTTTGTTTCGACTGTGAGGTCTTTTGTTGACGTTGCATCTGCATCCTGCTGGACTGCGAAGGAACGCCATTGCTGACATCTCGTCTGCTGTATCGAGACGAATGCTGAGGTGGAGCTGGGATTTTTCCGTCGCTCTGCTTTGTTTCGACCGTGAGATCTTTTGTTGACGTTGCATCTGCATCCTGCTGGACTGCGAAGGAACGCCGTCGTTAACATCTTGTCTGCTGTATCGAGACGAATGCTGAGATGGTCTCTAGGTTATCTGTGAACCGTCGAGATTTGGAACTAGGGACTCCGAATGCCGTGGCTCCGTTTGATGGTGTAACATCTGTGTCCTGCTGGAATGAGGAGGCACACCGTTGTTGGTCTCCAGGCTGTAGGTGTGGCCATTGAGATTTGGAACTATGGACTTTGCCACGGCTCCGTTTCGTTGCGACTCTGAGGTCAGTTGTTGACGTCACTTCTACATCTGGTTGGAGTGAGGAGAAACGCCATTGGTGATCTCTAAGTTGTCGATATCGACGTCGAGACCCTAAAGCTAGGGATCTTCCTTTGCTTCGTTTGTTGACATTGTGTCTGCAATATTGCGACAAATGTCTAGATTGTCTCTAGGTTGTCTATGAACCGTCGAGATTTGGCTTCGCTTTCTGATGGAGCCTGTTGGGAAGGTATGGTTCCCTCTTTGTTTGCACCCCTGGATTGTATACAGGGATCGATGTGATCTCACCTGTGGGGCAAAAAGTTTCATTCTTTCATCATTCATTTTCATTTTTTTTATTCTTTCCGCGACGCTCTATCATTTCAGCTTTTTATATCGCGAAGATTGCGATTGCCCAATCATTTCGGCTATTTTCGCGGTGCCCAATCATTTCAGCTATTTATTTCATTTTTACTCGCTGCTTTTTATTGCGAGTTGCCCAATCATTTCGGCTATTTTGCATGCATACATTTTTACTTGCTGATTTTGTTGCAAGTTGCCCCATCATTTCGGCTATTTCATATGCATTTTTAGCTCGCTGATTTTTATCGCGAGTGTAGAACTTGGAATCTGGTGTCAATCTCAGTATCAGCATCGCTACAACTGCAATATTGCCAGGAGCGAATCATCATTTGCCATAAAAGGACTCGGAATTTGATACCGGTTTAGGCATCAGCATCGCTACAACTGGGATATTGCCAGGAGCAAATCATCATTTGCCACTGTCGATGTTGAACAAAGGTGGCTTAGTAAACAGGGTTAGGATTCTGTCGACTAAGGCTTTTGACTTCATGAGCCGTAAGGGTCTCACAAAGGTATTTCTCCCCGCGAGTCGTGAGGATCTCATAGGTGTGTTTTCTCCTTAGGAATCGTGAGCATTCCTAAGTGTATACTGCCCTGTAAGTCGTAAGGATCTTACTAAAGGGTTTTCTCCTCATAAGTCGAGAGGACTTACAAGGGTCGTTCACCATATGGACATATCCCTAGCCACGGGTGGGACTTGGTTAGGGAAATATTTATTCGCGCCCGTGGATTGTATACAAGGGTCAATATGAGCCGCTTGTAGGGCAATATCGAAGGTTGTGGGGGTCGCTTAAGAACAGGTTCAGGTCTCTGTAACTTAAGACTTTCAAGTCTTATGAGCCGTGAGGGTCCCATAAGAGAGTTCTCCTTACGAGTTGTGAGGATCTCGCAAGTGTAATTTCTCCTTAAGAATCGTGGGGATCCCTAAGTGTGTTGCTCCCTTGTGTGTCGTAAGGATCTCACGCGGGTGGTTTCTCCTTACAAGGTCGAAGGGACTCTGCAAGTGTCTTTTAACGAGGTTGCGCCATTTCGGGTTTTCACAAACACTCGCCGGTAGTCCTGCTATTTTTACTTACGGAGCCCTTTCGGGTTTTCATCCGTACCCATTTTGCTTATGGACAAACCGCCTTCTTTTTTTTTATTCTTTTTATTCTTTTTTTTTATCTAACGAGGTTGTGCCCTCTCGGGTTTTCACAAGACTCGCCGGTAGCCCTGCTTTTATTACTCACGGAGCCCTTTCGGGTTTTCATCCGTGCCCATTTTGCTTATGGACATACCTTTTTTTTGTATTTTTTTAACACGTCAGCCTGAGGATGCCGCGGGCTGGTAGTAGTTTAACGACGTTTCGGTCATTTGCAAGTTTTAGGACATTGCGGTCCACCGTCGCCGTATTTGAGGCGAATCTCTAGTTTCCTGACTTTTTGGTCTATAGGGCTTTCCCTATGAATGAGCATGATGCTCCCGGTATATCCATCTTTCTCGGAGCATGTGGTTGTGGCGGGCTCATCTTCCAGTTTTCGGACAACGCGAACTTGCCCTGTTGGTATTGGTCTTCAACCTAGTTTTTGAAAACGTAGCAGTTCTTGATTGGATGGCCCAACACTTGGTGGTAAGAGCAGTAATTAGGAGTGTTGACATCATTCAGTTGTAGCTGGTGTTTCGGCTCCGGTAGAGTGATAAGCCTGTTGCACACTGCTAGTTCGAACAGCCTCTTTGTTTCATCCCGGGGAAATGAGTAAGGTCGTTTCAACTTTTCATAGAGGGGTTGCCGCTTGTTGTTTTGGCGGAAAACTGGTCTAGGGCCACTCGATTGTTGTTGAGCGTTGGCGACGAAGGCCGTTTTTTCCTTCCCTTTATCCTTTTTGTTCGATCCCTTGTTTGCGGGTCCGAGATTCTTTCCGGGTAGCGTGCGATTACACGGCTGAATGTTCTCGCAACTCCTCAATTCTTTTGTTTTAGAGATGGATTCCTTAAAGAGAGGGCCGAGGGCTACTTTTTCGTCGGAGTCTCTCCCGAATGTGAGAATTCACGGTCCCTCGAGATCAACCCTATGACAATTGCCGGCAATTCTTTTACGCTCATCTGTCGCATTTTTCTGCTGTCTACGAGCTTCACGCTTTGTCCTGTTGAAGTGTTGCCTGTGAGCGACATACCCTTTGCCACCAACACTTAAAGGAGTTGCAGTCCTCAGTAGGATGTGCGATCTTCTGATGATATAAGCAGAAGTTAGGATGTACGTCCGCTTCATCAAGATGTATACTACCAGAAGAATTTTCTCTGAAAGAGGGCAGCCTCATCCCCATCGATATGGCTTTGGTGAATCATTTCCTTATCTTGATCCTGTTTTCATTTGTGGCGGATGTACTTTGATCTGGTGGGAGTGTTTCGACCCTTTTGTCCAGTCGCCGGCGTTTGGCTTTCTCGAATATGGCCATCTCGCTCTCTCGATCAGCTTTGCTTTTAAGACAGGCTTCGTTCAGGAATGTGTCAATCATTTCGTCTGATGGTCCTAGAAGTTCTGGCCCAGGATCTGCCCCCAGCTTCTCTGTGTAAGGAGCTTCTTCGTCATTTATTGACGAGTGAGAGATCACATGGCAGCTTGCCACATAATCTTCAGATTCATCCGACGAGTCTTCTCCATTGTCATCATCCCCGTCCTCAAGGACGTGGCTGAGAAATTCTTGGAGTGTGACTGGGATCCGCGCTTTCTGATTATATTCTTCCAACGCGTCAATCTGTTTTTGCATGTTCGTGCGCTTGTCATCTAACTTCACTGGCTTTTGTGTCTTCTCCTTCTTCTTCGAAGACTTTGACGGCTGTGTCTTGGTGTTTTGCCCGCTGCTATCAATTCTCGGTGTTGGGCGTGGTTTCAGTATCCCATCAATGACCTCGGACTCTGGCGGACTTTTCCACCAGACGGCTGGGCACGTGTAAAGATCCTTCAGCATTCTCTTCGTCTTGGTTAAAAGAGCGACCTCCCATGGAGCTTCCCTTATGAATGAGCACAATGCCCCCGGCATGTCCACCCTTTTAGGGGCGTAAGGTTGTGGCGGGTTCACCTTCCAGTTTTCGGATAATACGAACTTGCCTTGTTGGTATTGGTCCTCAATCCAGCTTTTGAAAACGAATCAATCTTCGATTGGATGGCTTACCGCTTGGTGGTAAGGGCAGTAATTAGGATCGTTGACATCGCCTGGCTGCAACGGACATTTTGGACTCAGCAGATTGATGAGCCTGTTGCGCACTGCCAGCTCGAACAGTCTTCTCGTTTTATCCTGAGGAAACGAGTAAGGACGTCCTAGTCTTTCTTCAAAAGATGGGCGTGGATGCATGTTGTTTTGGCGAACAACCGGCTTTAAGTTGCTCGGTTGTTGTTGAGTATTGGCAATGAAAGTTGCTTTTCCTTTACCTTTTTCATTTCAAGAGTCCGTCTTTGGAGGAGATGGTTTATGACCCATCTGATCGATTTGGGCCAACTTGTCAATCAAGGCTTGGAAAGTAGTTGGCTTGAAGAACATCATGAATTGCGAGATGGTCACTTACGGATCAAGAGTGCCCATGAACATGCCTACCGCAGGTGCTTCTTCGATGCGGTGTTCGCATTTCGACCATAGATTCCGCCATCATGTCGCGTATTGGACCCACGTTTCGCCTGGCCTTACCCTGGCGTTGATCAATGCGGTGATCGGGGTGCGCTCGCTGGCGCTTGCAAATATTTGTGTAAACAGTAGCTCCATCTCTGCAAATGTTTTGACAGAGTCGTTAGGTAGTTCCGAATACCATTCAAAGGACATTTCTGCTAAGCTGCCGACGAATTGGCGAAGCAACAGTTTGTCGTCGCCTCCAGTGTTGCCGCATAAGGCCCTGAATTGAGCGACATGCTGATGTGGATTCCCCGTCCCTTTATATACATGGAATTTAGGGATCGTATATCCCGACGGGTAACTGATTTGGTCATACCAGCCCGGATAGGGTCGTCCGGTTCTAACAATTTGCCCAGCCGCTTCATTCGCCTGGTGAACTCGTATCTGCTGAGCTATATAATCATCGAGTACGGCCTTGGAGATGGTTTCCTCCTTGGCTGCTGAAAGAGCGGGAGGAGGATTAGATATCTCCCCTCTATCATCTTTAACAATGATCGGAGGGTCTTCAGCTGGAGGGTCCGGCTATAGCATCATCCATACCATGTCTTGGAAGAGATGCGCCATTTGTTTTATATTAGCCGCCTGTTCTACTGCTTCTCTGTCCTTTTTTTCGAGGACTCTGCGAAGAAACTCGGCATCAGTTTCCTGTTCGTGACGCTGCTCTGATGATGCCTCCGGGTTTTCTTTTGGCCCGGTGAGTGCAGCCATTTGCGTCAGCATTTCCTGAAGCTTCTGTTGCTGCTCCTGGGATTTTTTTACGGATCGGGTGAGCGGTCGGTGACCCGTCGAAGCGCGGCTATCCTCTTTCCCGGATGCCATATAGACAGTGTGCACCACCATGCCCCCAGACTTGGGGCGTTTAGATTCAGTGTCTTTGCGATTTGCCAAAGACGTGGGGATCTTCTCCGACCTCCTTCTTTTGTGGGCGGTCGAAGTTGAGGGGGCCGTCGCAGCGGGCACCCAGGTAGTTGTCGTCCTTTGCGGTTTGACAGGACGGTTCCTTTCTTCCTGAACTTTCACCCTCTTCTGCCAGGGAGAGTGGTCTCGATCGATTACTGAGTCCTGAACCCGTCGCCAGACCTTGTAAATTTTGGAGGACAATCGTTGAGGGGGCTGTTCTGGCCTTGTTTCTGTAACATTCTCCGCAGGTGGAGGGGATCTTTTCAGCGTGGCAGTCGGAGAGTTTCTGCGCACCTTGTTGAGCAGTTCAAAATTGTTCCCAGTTGGAACGGCAGCATTAATTTCCACCATTGGAGCCAGTGGAGTCAACCCAGAGGGGGAGTTACCCCCGGCCTTCCTTACTCAACGCCAGTGGCGACGTCGAGCGTGTCGAGCTGTTGGGGCTGGTTCGGCGATGGGGATGGTTTTGTCTTGCCCCCTGTCTAGATGAGGCGCCGCTGGTGCCAGCCTCTTGAAGACTGATGTCTTTTGAGTGGCGGTGTCCAATCTGTCAAAGACAGATCCTCGAGCAGGAACGGGAGCCGGAATAGTCAGCCTTGAAAAGACCGACTCTTTAGCGGGAGAAGCCGTCTTGACGACTTCAGGAGCGGAGATGGCTATCTTCCTCGGGATGGCCACTTCAGGGGTCATGGGCTTCTTGGCAAGCCCATCGGAGCTTGAGTTCAGCCTGGTAAAGACCGAGGCTGGCGGCTTGACATTGGACGACCCGCTGAAAGGGGCCGTGGTAGTAGTGAGCCGATTGAAGACCAACTTCTTTTGCGCTTCCGGTACGGGCACTGGAATAGTGAAGCTTGCTGGCGGGAGCATGGTCCCGAAAAACAGACTGGTGGTGGACTGAGTCGCTTATTCCACTGGCATAGCAAGGATGGAGGCCGCTTCAGGCCCATAGGCTACACCTCCAGGTGAGGCGGAGCGTCGATTGCATTTGCATTTGGAGCAGTTCGAGCAGTTGGATGTCATTGTTGTTTGATTTCTGCGCCAAGCAAAAGACCAAATCTTAGTAACTTGAAACCCGAGAGCAACCATTAAAAAACCGCGATGGGTTCGCGAAGACGACACACGAAGTGTGGAGTGGAAAGAGGAAAAGGTCTCACCGGGCGTGCTGGAATCTGTTCCCCTCCGAATGACGGCCAAGACTGAACGTCTTGCCTGAGATTCGGGGCAGATGCTATTTGGTTTTATCCGTCCACCTCTCCGAAGATGCCAAGTTAATTTATGGCACCGTGTATCGGAGGTTTAGACGGATACGGCCGATGTAGCAGACTTCGTCAGATTCCCCCTCGCTTGAGGGGTTTTTGATTGTGGGGACGCTCTTCCCTGCAGGCGCAAGCCCCTGCAGTTAATTACGCTACCGCATCGCGGTAACAACTTTCTCCTTCTCCAGAATTTTACTTCATGTCGTGGGTGTTTGTTTTGTTTGTGGTTGCCCGTGGATTGTATACGGAGACTAATTTATATCGTCGCCCGTAGGACGTGGATTAGTCCAAATCCGTATTTTCCTAGATTTGGGTTTGGGGTTTTGGTTTAAGGATACGTTAGCCGTATTTGAGGCTAAGATCAACTTAAACGTTTGTTAAGGATACGTTAGTCCAGTTTGAGACTAAGATCAACTTAACGGGATCGTTTAGATCCGACAAAAGAGGATTTGGGGCTCTATTGTTCCAGTTTAAGGACATAGTGGTCCATTGCATGTATGGCCGTCGGGACCCGTCACCTCTCTGACGACGTTGAAGGATTACAACGACAGGTGTCAGAGGAGTTCAGAGATGTACCCTTGAACCAAAGTTGATTGGGGGATCTATAGTGCAATTTGGGACTAAAGTTTGTTTGAAGGTTTAAGGATACGTTAGCCATATTTGAGGCTAAGATCAACTTAAACGGGATCGTTTAGATCCGACAAAAGAGCATTTGGGGGCTCTATTGTTCCAGTTTAGGGACATAGTGGTCCATTGCACATATGGCCGTCGGGACCCGTCACCTCTCTGATGACATTGAAGAATTACAATGACAGATATCAGAGGAGTTCAGAGATGTACCCTTGAACCAGAGTTGTTTGGGGGATCTATAGTCCAATTTGGAACTAAAGTCTGTTTGAAGGTTTTGGTTTAAGGATACGTTAGCCATTTTTGAGGCTAAGATCAACTTAAACGTTTGTTAAGGATACGTTAGTCTAATATGAGACTAAGATCGAGTTAACGGGATCATTTAGATCCGACAAAAGAGCATTTGGGGGCTCTATTGTTGTCGGGACCCGGTTCTTGCTCACGGAGCAAAGTGCCACACGGAACAAAGTGCCACGCCAAGTGTCGTGTTAAGTGGGCGGGGGCCACCTCTTGAATCCGTGGGGGCCACCTCTTGAGTCCGTGGGACCCACTGTAGAACAATGGGGAATCTTCGGAGCACATTCCGAAAGAGGACCGAATTGCATTATAAATATAATGATACCACCCTCAATTATAGAGGCGCCTTTTAAGTGAACCGGTACTACAGGAGTTTGAGAACTCCGTAGTTAAGCGTGCTCGAGCCAGGGAAGTTCTGGGATGGGTGACCTCCTGGGAAGTAGCCCCTGGTTGGGTCCGGTTCGCCCCGAAGGACAAAACCGTGCGGCTTCGGCCAAAGAATGTAGCTGAGATAAGAAGTTTCCTTGGATTAGCCGGATACTACAGGAGATTTGTGGAGAACTTCGCTCGTTTGGCAGAGCCGTTGACCAAGCTTACGCGCAAGGACGTAACTTTTGTATGGACGGATAAATGTGCGTTAGCTTTTGAGACGTTGAAGCAGAAGTTGATAACCGCCCCTATCCTGACCGTACCAGACAATTCCGGAGGACTGGTGATTCATAGCGACGTATCTGGGAAAGGATTGGGATGTGTTTTGATGCAGCATGGGAAGGTCGTAGCATACGCATCAAGACAACTGAAGACCCATGAGAAGAATTATCCAACTCATGACTTGGAGCTTGCGGCTGTGATCTTCGCTTTGAAGATTTGGAAACACTACCTTTTGGGTGAGAGAGTCGAAGTTTTTACAGATCACAAGAGTTTGAAATATGTGTTCACTCAGAAGGAGTTGAACATGAGGCAACGTAGATGGTTGGAGCTGATGGCCGACTACGACCTTGATCTTAAGTACCATCCGGGAAAGGTTAACGTCGTGCCGGATGCGCTTAGTCGGTTACCTGCGATTCAGGTGTTAACTACGCAGAGGGAGATCATTGCAGATTTTCGAAGATTCGACTTGGAAGTTGTGCTACCACATTCTACGGGACAGTTGATGCAGGTGCAAGTACAGTCGTCTTTGGTTGAGAAGATTAAAGCGGCACAATCGCAGGATCCTAGACTGCAGAAGTTTCGAGAGCAGGCTGAAGCCAGACTACGAACATATTTACTGGTCCACGAAGATGGTTTGTTGAGGTATGGTAGCCGTTTGTTTGTGCCAAAGGGAGATGTTCGTGAAGAGCTTATGAAGGAGGCACACAGTTCAGCTTACTCTGTACATCCGGGAGGAACAAAGATATACCGAGATATCCGACAGCATTTCTGGTGGGAAGGTATGAAACGGGAGATTGCTCGCTTTGTGGCTAAGTGCTTGGTATGTCAGCAAGTCAAGGCTGAACACCAAAGGGTTGCTGGTTTGTTGCAACCACTTCCGATTCCTCAGTGGAAGTGGGAACATATAACCATGGATTTCGTGACGGCTTTACCGCGGAGTCCAAAGGGCAACAATGCGGTATGGGTGATTGTCGATCGGTTGACCAAGGCAGCTCACTTTATACCTTTCCGGGTTCGTCAATCAACGGAGACTTTGGCAGAATGGTACATGCAGGAGATTGTAAGATTGCATGGCGTACCGGTGAGCATCGTGTCCGATCGGGACACTCGGTTCTTATCACACTTTTGGAGGAGTTTACAGGAAAGTTTGGGGACTCGATTGAAGTTTAGCACAGCTTATCATCCTCAAACTGATGGCCAGTCGGAGAGAACGATCCAAACTCTTGAAGACATGTTGAGAGCATGCATGTTGGACTTCAAGGGTTCATGGAAGGATCATTTACACTTGGTGGAGTTTTCTTACAACAATAGTTTTCAGGCAACTATCCAGATGGCTCCGTTTGAAGCTTTGTATGGTCGTAAGTGCCGTTCACCTGTTTGTTGGGATGATGTTGGTGAACGAAGATTATTGGGACCAGATTTGGTGGTGCAGACAGTCGAGAAGGTTAACACCATCAGAAACCATATGAAGGCAGCTCAAGACAGACAGAAAAGTTGGGCTGACACGTCAAGAAGACCTCTAGAGTTCGCCGTGGGTGATTTGGTATTCTTGAAGATATCACCGACTAGAGGGGTGATTCGTTTTGGGAGTCGAGGGAAGCTTAGTCCTCGATTCGTTGGACCCTTCGAGATATTGGAGCGCGTTGGAGAGGTAGCGTACCGTTTGGTGTTACCGCAATCCTTGGCAGGTGTGCACGATGTGTTTCATGTATCTCAACTACGAAGGTATGTTCGAGATGAAACACACGTCTTGGATCATTTGGAGTTAACTGTACGGGAAGACCTAACTTTTGAGGAGCGACCGGTTGAAATCATGGATCGAAGGGAAAAGGTTCTTAAGAACAAGGTTATCCCCCTTGTGCTAGTTTCTTGGGGTAATCGATCGCATGGAGAGTTCACGTGGGAGCGAGAAGACGAGATCCGACAGAAGTTTCCTCACCTTTTCCTATAGTTTTCTATCTTGTATTCTTGGAATTTCGAGGACGAAATTCTTTTGTAGTTGGGTATAATGTAACACCCGAGCCCAATACTACTATTTCTGTTACTGGTTGAGTGTTAGGTATTACTCATTTCATTTATCTTGCTTATTTGGGTCTTACTGTAAAATTTTATCTGGCTAAGTCATTTCTGCATATAAGAAATTTTAGCACCTAAAATAAAATTAAAAATATCTATCTTGGCCTACTCGTCACCCCTAGCCGCGTGGTAGCGTCCGTGCGTCGAGTTCTCATCCCGTTCGGTGAAACGGGCGAGTTTGGACGACTACGCGCGCGTACAGGTGTCCGACTTGGGGGTATGCTTTTTAATCATAAAACATGTCATTTTAAAATTTGGAACCCGCTTAAAATCCTATTATTTGAATTTCGAATTTTTGGACCCAACCCGGGCGCGATTTGGAAATGTTTCATTTAGCGCCAAAATCCTAAATTAATAAAATAATCAAAACTATAATATATATACTAAATCTTACTGTTATTAAATCTCCTACATCTTTCTTTAACCTCTTAAAGTTTTTCAGCCAGCCAATCACGAGGGTTTGTTTAACCCGTGGGCCCCCTCCATTATTTCCCTATCTCTCTCTCTCTATCCCCTATAAATATTTCCTTTCCCATAAAATTTTCGCAGAACGAACACGAGAACCCATCAGCCCTAGCCCTAGCCACCGTGCCCGTCGCCGCCGCAGCCCCAACGTCGACGCCACCCCCACCATCACCCTCGCCTCTTCACCCTCGTCGCAGCCACTGCACCTCCTTCTCCCCGTGTGCTCGGCGCCGCAACAGAGACCTCGCAGCAACCACCGTGCATTCTCTGGTTGGCCGGAGACATCGTCGGCGACCCTCGTCGTCGTCACCCGCGCCACCGTCGGCACCTCCTCTTCACCTGCGCGCACCAGACCCGACCACTTCCTCTCCCTCTCCACCTTCTTTCCTTCTCCATTATCCGCAGCCCTAGCCGTCGCCTGAAACCTCCTCGCCGGCGCCCCACCGCCGTCGACCCCATCGCTGTCATGACATCCGCAACCCCTGTAAGCCTTCTACTCCTTTCCCTCCTCCCTTTTTGCTCTGGTTCCTTTGCATTATTGTTTGCACAACTTGATGTTTCATTATTCTCTTTCTCGCCGGAATCCGGCGATGCCGACGACGTGATCCGATTTTCCAGCGAGGTACCCCGGTCCGCGTGGTCCCATTGTTCGTCGTTTGGGTTCAATCCGTGAACCGTGCGTCCGTCGCGTGTTTCCCCGCCGACGTTACGTTCCGTTTTTCCCGGTTCGCGACCCGGCGAGGCAAGTATCACTTGCTACATACTATACTATACAGTTATATATGTTTGACTCATTAAACCTGCAAAACTTAACTCGGTATAGTTATTTTCTCATTTGGTTGCAATATGACATATATCATTTTACAATTAACATAAAATTACAATCTGCCACTTTTAACCTAAGAACCAAGTTTACCTGTTAATCACATTTTACCGTTTAATAGATTGCAGCACTTTCCCATGTAGTTCTATTACATTCGGATATTCGTATTTAAAGGCTTAATATAACTGTATTGCATCATCATTTAAACTGTTGCACCGCTAAGGGTGCTCAAAACCTGTTAATATAATAAAACGGCTGCACTATATAAATGCACTATTGTGATTGAATGAACTGCTTATTGTTGTTTAATTTATTGCTTATTTCCTGCTGTTAATCCCCTGTTCGATTATATATCTGTTGTGAGCACACCCACGACATTGTTACATCTTGACTTGACTCTGTTACATATGATATATATTGATGCACCTGACATGGTACAGTTTACTGTTGACTTGACCTGATGTACCATGACCTGACCTGTTACCTGATCTCGTACCTAATGCCAACAAACCCGACATGTAGTCCTCATGGACCATTCCTGTTGTCTATCCAGACAAACCTGCTCTTACCTGATCCTGTGTTGGCATTAGTTCTTGATTAATAAATAACTGACTTGAACACATAACCTTGGGGGTATGGGGAAATCAAAAGTGTAAACTAAAGTGTAACTCAAAAGGGTATTACTTGATCCGTGGTCCCGGGGGGTAACGGGACAGAGCCATTTGTGACTCTTACATCTTGATCCGTGGTCCCGGGGGGTAACGGGACAGAGCCATTCGTGACTCTTACATTTTCCTGATCCGTGGTCCCGGAGGGTAACGGGACAGAACCACTATTGGTTCACATATTCCTGATCCGTGGTCCCGGGGGGTAACGGGACATATCCTTTGAGTTACATGGAGGATTACTCAAATTGATTTCAAAGACTTTAGGATAGAAAACCTGATAGAACAGTTTAGTTAACCACTGCACACTACCCTGCACTGCTTGTTTCATACTATTGCTTTATTCATGTTTATTTCTGCATTATTATACTGTTCATATTATATTACTGGTTGACATGACGCGCTGACGTCTGGGTTTTGCATGGCCCAGATTCCGTACTGCTGTCGCAGTCCGAGTAGGAGTAATTCAGCCAGCAGGCTGAGCTGTGAGGTGTTAGTATTAGTTAGTTTTATTTCCTGCATTTATTTCCTGATGTGAGCCCGTATTTTGGGACATACATTTCAGTTTTTTGTATTGGATCATTTGCTTCCGCATTTATTTATCATTGACTCTTGTTATTCTGGATTATGGACATGTTTTAGATTGTTTAATCTTGTTCTTGATATCTCTACAGCCGTAATGTGACTGTGAATGGATACTTCCTACCCACAGATAGCATGGTTGGCTATGTCACGTACCCAATCTAGCGTACTCTGGGAAGCGGGGCGTGACAATTGTTCCAGTTTAGGGACATAGTGGTCCATTGCCAGTTTAGGGACATGGTGGTCCATTGTTAGTTTAAAGACATCCCGGTCAAGGTTAAGGACATCGTAGTCCATGAGTTTAAGGACCCCACAGTCCGTGAAATGTATGGTTATCGGGACCCGTCACCTCTTTGAAGACGCTGATGAATTACAATGACAAATATCAAAGGAGTGAAGAGATGTACCCTTGAACCAATGTGGATTAAGTAATCTGTAGTCCAATTTGGAACTAAGGTCAGTTAATTATATTGTGAGCACGTTGGCTCAGTTGAGTCTGAGTTGAGGACTTATGGCCAACTTGGGCTAAGTCCAATTGGATTTGAAGTGTTGGCCCTTTGTTGGACCATTAGACATTTGTCTGGGTTCAAGCCCACATTATTTAGCAATGCTAAACATTTTCATCTTTGATTTTCTCAATTTTGAGTTCATTTGGAGGAGAGACTTTTGCCTCTGGAAAATTAGTCAGTTTGGCTAAAAGTAGTGTTAAACACTAGAGAAAACAGTGTTAAACACTGGAAATAGATCCCTCAAATTAGTGTAAAACATTAAAAGACAATCAGTGTTAAACACTGGAAATATAGAATCCCAAATTAGTGTTAAGCACTAGAAAATAATAGTGTTAAACACTGGAAATATGATTTTCAAATTAGTGTTAAACACTAAAAGATAATCAGTGTTAACACTGGGAATAAACCTCTGGACACGTGAGGGCGCCCAAAGGTGGGACCAGATTCCTTTTCTTTGTTTTGCAATTAAGTGTTAAACACTTTTTATATTTTATTTTGGAGCATCACGTGCTGGCACGTGAGGAGGATTCATGCACTGATCATTAAAGCGTCCGCCAAGGGGTCACGTGGGAGCACGTGAGAGCGTCCAAGGCCTTTATTTCTTTTACTTTTTCTTTCTGTATTTCGAGGGTCACGTGGAGCACGTGAGGCGTTGCCTCTGAGCTCTTTCCTTCTCATTTCTGGGGATCTTTTCAGGGGGGTCACGTGGGGACACGTGACTTTAGTCCTTTGCATTCATGGTGATCTCTTTAGTCTCTTTATTTTTAAGAATTGAATTCTTTATAGGGTTAAACCCTGATTATGATTCTGTAGGAATTAAATTTCTATGTATGTGAAAGAATTAAATTCTTATGTAGGGTTGAACCCTAATTTCTGTTTTGGAGGAATTAAATTCCTATAACTTTAGGAGAATTAAATTCTCAATTAGGGTTAAACCCTAGTTCTGTCTATCTTGAAGGAATTAAATTTCTGTATTTTTAGGAGAATTAAATTCTCAGATAGGGTTCAAACCCTGATTTTGTTTTGGGAGAATTAAATTCTCTAAACTCAATTCCTCCTATAAGTTTTGGATCTGCATGGCAGGATCTCGACCCGGTGAGAATTAAATTCTCAACTTATGGAGAGATGTGCTCTTTGCAAATCTTCAACCAGAGGAAGAACTAAGTTCTTTATTTGCAGAAGAGTTAAATTCTTAGATTTTGAGAATTAAATTCTCTTTTTGAAGTTGATCTTTTTTCCTTTTCTCACCTAGGGTTTTCTTTGTTGAGAATTAAATTCTCCTTTCTTTTCTCTCAGTAATTTCAAGATCCCAAAATTCTCTCCAAAGTTTTCTCTCTCCAAATTATATCTCCCCTTCTTTTCTCTTGGCTCCTATTTATGGGAGGAGGAAAAGAATCAATTTGTTTAGCAAATCTTTCATTGAAAGATTTTGCTTGTTTTCATAATTAATATGATCCTTTAGATCACACAGTGAATTTTATTCACCGTTGGATTTTAAATCTAAAGATATTCTGTTTATTATTTCTGGTGAGATTTTTAGGGAAATCTTTCCTTGTATCAAATCTTTCCATAAATTGGTGATCTTTAATCACCATTGGATTTTTAATCCAACGGTCCCCATAATTTTTTTCCATTTGGAAAGATTTAGAGAAATTTAGAATTTTAATTCTATTAAACTGTAAGGCTTTCGAAGCCTATCACGTGCTGGCACGTGTGAGCACGTGACCCCTGGTCACGTGTGAGCACGTGACCCCCAATTGGTTCTTTTCTCAGCGTTTATTTATGCTTCAGTTTTAACCATCACGTGTCAACACGTAACCATTGGTCACGTGTGAGCACGTGATACCTTATTGAGGTATTTCCTTCAGCCATTTGTTTTTATTTCTGTTTTAACTATCACGTGTCAACACGTGACCATTGGTCACGTGTGAGCACGTGACCCCCAATTGGGTCCTTCTTCAGCCGTTTGTTTTTTATTTCTATTTTAACTATCACGTGTCAACACGTGACCATTTGTCACGTGCGAGCACGTGATACCTCATAGAGGTAATTCCTGATTTTTAATCAGAGAACAATGCATAGCATATTTACTCATAACTTTTGATCCCGGATGGATTATGAAGCACATAATATATCAAATCGAAGGGTTTTTCGAGACGCTTTCGATACCATCAGAATTTATCTGTTTCTCATTCGGGAGTTTGTCAAAAAATAGCCCGGAAAACACTGGTTCGCATTTTCATAAGCGTATCACTGCCATTTGATACCTTGGGCTCTTTTGCGCAGAAATTTTTGGCGGGAACAGTGGAAACACTGGAGGCGATGATAAACTGCTGCTTCGCCAATTCGTCGGCAGCTTATCGGAGACAGCGTTTGAATGATACTCCAAGCCCCCGAATGACTCCGTCAAAACTTTCTCAGAGATGGAGTTGTTATTCACCTAGGGTTTCGCAAGCGCCAGCGAACGCACCCCGATAACAGCATTGATTAATGCCAGGGTGAAGCCAGGAGAAACTTGGGTTCAATATGCAATCCGATGGCGGAACTTGTGGTCGAAGTGCAAGCAACGCATCGAAGAAGCACCAGCGGTAGGCATGTTCGTGGGCACCCTAGATCCTCATGCAACTATTTCACAGTTCATGATGTTCTTTAAACCAACCACGTTCCAAGCCCTGATTGACAGGCTAGCTCAAATGGACCAGATGGGCCATAGACCGTCTCCTCCAAAGCCGGACTCTCAAAATGAGAAGGGGAAAGGAAAAGCGATCGTCGTCGCCAATGCTCAACAACAGCCAAGCAACTTGAAGCCGGTTGTCCGTCAAAAAAATATGCATCCACGCGTATCCCTCGAGGAGAGGCTAGGACGTCCTTACTCGTATCCTCAAGATAAAACGAGAAGACTGTTCGAGCTGGCAGTGCACAACAGACTCATCAATTTGCCGGATTCAAAACGTCCGTTGCAGCCAAACGACGTCAATGATCCCAATTACTGCCCCTACCACCGAGTATTAGGTCATCCGATCGAAGATTGCTACGTCTTAAAAAACCGGATGAAGATCAATACCAACAAGGCAAGTTCGCGTTATCCGAAAAATGGAAGGTGAACCCACCGCAGCCCCATACCCCTAAAAAGGCGAATATGCCGGGGGCAACGTGCTCCCTTGTTGAAGAAGCTCCGTGGGAGGTCGTGCTACCTGCCAAAACTAAAAGGATGCTGAAGGATCTCCAGACGTGTCCGGCAATCAGGTGGAAGAACCCGTTGGAACCTGAGATCATCGAAGGGATGCTAAAGCCGCGCCCAACTCCAAAGATCGGTGGTAATGGCCCAGGCACTCACACCCAGCCGTCGGAATCTTCAAAGAAGAAGAAGAAGAGATCCAAAAAGCCCGTGAAGCCTGGCGACAAGCGCACGGACTTACAGAAACAGATCGATGCGCTGGAGGAGTACAATCAGAAGGCATGGGCTCCCATCACACTCCAAGAGTTCCTCAGCCACGTCTTTCAAGAGGAAGATGAGGGAGAGAGCTCGTCGGATGAATCCGAGGAATACGTGGCGAGTTGTCATGTGATCTCTCACTCGTTTACAGACGATGAGAAAACTCCTTGCACTGAAAAGCTGGGGGCAGATCCTAAACCGGAACTTCTGGGGCCATCAGATGAAACAATTGATGCATTCCTCAACGAAGCTCTTTTGAAAAGTAAAGCTGATCCGGAACGCAAGACGGTCATATTTGAAAGGGCCAAACGCCGGCGACTAGATGAAAGAGTTGAGACACTCCCGCCGGATCAAAGTACATCCACTGCAAATAAAAGCAAGTTCAAGACGAGGAAAAGGTTTGCTAAAGCCATATCAATGGGGATGAAGCTACCACCCTCTGAAGGAAACACTGCCGGCGAAGCAGAAATGCACTCTTCCTATTGCTTATATCACCGAAAGATTTCGCACCCCACCGAAGAGTGCAAAGCTTTCAATAGATGGTGGCAAGGGTATGTTGTTCACCGGCAACATTTTAAACGGGAGAAGCACAAAACTCGTCGGGAGCGGAAAAATACGACCGAGGAGCTTAGAAGAACTACCGGCGATTGTCGCATGGTTAACGCCAGGGGATCGTAAATTCTCACATTCGGGAGCGATTCTGACGAAGAAATGGCTCTTAGCCCTCTCTTTAAAGATTCCACTTCGGGAAAAGAGGAAGAGCTGAAGCCCTGTGAAAATATCCGGCTGCGTAATCGTACGTTACCCGAAAAGAATCTCGGACCCTCAAATAAAAAAGATAAGGGAAAAGAAAAAGTCTCTGAAGATATTGCCCTAGATGACCAAGTCATGGAAGAGCTAACCGCCAAGGACCCGCCAAAGGAAAATAAGGTGGACTACAACGTTCTGGCACACTTGAGGAAGCTACCCTCGCAGCTCAGCATTCTTGACTCCCTTTTACTATCAAAAGAAGCAAGGGATTCATTGATCAAAGTGCTACAGGAGCCAGAGCAATTTCAAGCTTTTCTCGCCGAAGAAAAGATGAAGGACGAGCTGGAGGAAGTGCAAACAGCCGATGTCACTTTCGGTGATGAAGACCTCCTCCTTGGGACGTGCGAACACAATCGTCCCCTCTATGTCTCAGGGTACTGCCACGATATGAAGATAGGAAAAATCTTGGTTGACAATGGGTCTTCCGTCAATCTCCTCAATGTACGGGTATTGAAAGAAATCTGCATGAGCGTCCAGCACCTCGCTCGGGATAAGCTCACCATCTCCGGGTTCGACTCTCAATCATCACGGACTCTCGGGTCTGTGATACTGACGTTACGCTTTGGGCTAATCGTCATGGACATTAAATTCCACGTCATAGACGCCAAGACATGCTATAATGCTTTGCTCGGCCGGCCCTGGTTACACGAGTACAACACCATCCCTTCTACACAGCATCAGTGTGTGAAATATTTTAAGGATGGTCTCGAGTATACCTTAACGGGAGAGTTGAACCCATTCTCCGTGAACGAAGTCCGCAAATATGAAGATGCAAAATACTTCTTACCGGATTTCGAAGACACGGAGAGGTATCACAAGCCGGAGAACAAAGCTAACGCCACCATCCCTGTCTTCGGGAGTGATAATGAGGAAGAGGAAGAAATGGTTTATTCGGGTCCACCCCAATACGACAAGCCAGGATCATCCGCTCCTACGTTGATCCATGGGGACTTCATCCACCAGCATCCAAATCCACTACATCCAACGGTGGCTAGCTGGCCGTTCGAAATGTGGGGAACTGACATAGTCGGCCCTATCGAACCAGTATCGTCCAGGGGACATCGTTTCATCCTGGCGACGAATGACTACTTCTCCAAATGGGCAGAAGTAGTACCGTTGAGGGAAGTGAAGATGAAGAATATCCTCTATTTCTTTAAGACGCACGTCATTTATCGGTTTGGAATTCTGCGATGGATCATCTCTGATAACGGGCCAGCCTACAGAAGCCACAAGATCAGCCGCTTCGCGCCACAACACAACATAGACTGGAGATATTTCTCAGTTTATAATCCCCGAGCTAACGGTCTAGCTGAGGCTTTCAATAAAACCTTGACGAAGGTCGTGAAGAAGACGGTGTCCCGAAATAAGAAAGACTGGCATGAAAGACTGCAAGAAGCTCTCTGGGCGTATCAAACTACGTTCAAGACGGCCACGAACACAACGCCGTACGCGTTAGTATTCGGTACAGAAGCAGTACTCCCCCTCGAAATAGAATTACCTTCTCTACGAGTGGCAGTCCACTACGAGCTGACGGACGAAGAAAATGCTCACCTTCGACTTGAAGAGCTTGATGCCCTTGATGAAACCCGGCTCATAGTGCAACAAAATCTGGAGGCTTATAAAGCAAAGATGACGTGCTCATATGAAAGATTGACTAGGCCGAGAACATTCCGCCAAGACGAACTCGTGCTAGTGGTCAAAAGACCTATGATCCCCAATTGCGCCAAGTGGGGAAAATTCGAGCCGAACTATGAAGGCCCGTACACAATAGACAAGGTCTACCAGGGTGGAGCCTATCTACTCATGGATATGCACGGTGAAAGGCCTTTCAGGCCAATAAACGGTCGCTTCCTAAAGAAATACTACGCTTGATGAGTTACAGCCTAGGTTAATGATAGATGACGACGGCTATGTCCGCTCGCTATCTTCCTGAGCCCAGACTCTATAAGTAGTAGCCGGCCTTCTTCAACAACGGACCGAAACGTCCTTAAACTAATGACGGACCACTACGTCCTAAAACTAGCTGTTGACCGAGATGTCGATAAACTACGGTGGATTGCAACATCACAAAGCCGATACAAAAAAAAAGAATAAAAAAAGAATAAATAAAAGATAAATAAAAAAAATATATATAAAAAAGGTATGTCCATAAGCAAAATGGGCACGGATGAAAACCCGAAAGGGCTCCGTGAGTAAAAAAAAGCAGGGCTACCGGCGAGTGTTTGTGAAAACCTGAAAGGGCACAGACTCGTTAAAATAAATAAAAACGGTATGTCCATAAGCAAAATGGGCACGGATGAAAACCAGAAAGGGCTCCGTGAGTAAAAACAGCAGGGCTACAGGCGAGTGTTTGTAAAAACCTGAAAGGGCGCGACCTCGTTAGAAAAAAGAAGAAAAAAAAAGAAAAAAGAAGAAGAAACGGTATGTCCATAAGCAAAATGGGCACGGATGAAAACCCGAAAGGGCTCCGTGAGTAAAAACAGCAGGGCTACCGGCGAGTGTTTGTGAAAACCCGAAAGGGCGCAACCTCGTTAAAAGACACTTACAGGGTCCTCTCGACCTTGTAAGGAGAAACCACCCGAGTGAGATCCTTACGACTCACAGAGGAGCAACACACTTAGGAATCCTCACGATCCCTAAGGAGAAATTACATTTGCGAGATCCTCACGACTCGTAAGGAGAACTCTCTTATGGGACCCTCACGGCTCATAAGTTTTGAAAGTCTTAAGTTACAGAGACCTAAACCCGTGCTTAAGCAACCCCCACAACCTTCAATATTGCCCTACAAGTGGCTCAGTACTGAACCTTGTATACAATCCACGGGCGCGAATAAACATTTCCCTAACAAAGTCCCGCCCATGACTAGGGATATGTCCATATGGTGAATAACCCTTGTAAGTCCTCTCGACTTATAAGGAGAAAACCCTTTAGTAAGATCCTTACGACTTACATGGGAACATGCACTTAGGAATCCCCACGATTCCTAAGGAGAAAATGCACCTACGAGATCCTCAAGAATTGTAGGGAGAAATACCTTTGTGAGACCCTTACGGCTCATGAAGTCAAAAGCCTTAGTCGATAGGATCTTAACCTTGTTTACTAAGCCACCTATGTTCAACATCGACAGAGGCAAATGATGATTCTCTCCTGGCAACATCCCAGTTGTAGCGGTGCTGATGCGAAAAGACAGCAAGCTACACAAGCATACGAAACAGCCGAAATGATGGGGCAACTTGCAATAAAAAGCAGCAAGTAAAAATGTATGCATGCAAAATAGCCGAAATGATTAGTCAACTCGCAATAAAAAACAGCGAGTAAAAGTAAAATAAATAGCCGAAATGATTGGGCACCGCGAAAAATAGCCGAAATGATTGGGCAATCACGACCTTCGTGATATAAAAGCTGAAATGATAGAGCATCGCGGAAAGAAATAAAATAAAAATATATAATAGAATTTATGCACTACAGGCGATATCACAGCAATCCCTGTATACAATCCAGGGGCACAAACAAAGAAGGAATCATATCTTCCCTCCCCATGCTCCATCAGAAAACGGAGCCAAGTCTTGACGGTAACTCATATAAAACCTGAAAGACGATCGGAGATCATCTCGCACTAGTGCGGAGTGGTCACCACCTCGACGTCCGTCTCAATACAACAGACGAGATGCCACCACAGCGTTCTTCCTCCAACAGGATTCGGACGTGACAAAGCAAACGAAGCGAAGGCCAAATTCCTAGCTTCAGGGTCTTAACGGCAACTCATATAAAGCCTGAAAGACAATTGGAGATCATCTCACACCAGTGCGGAGTGGTCACCACCTCGACGTTCGTCTTGACACAGCAGACGCAACACCACCAAAAGGAGCCACGGCAAAATCCCTAGTTCCAACCCTCGACGGTTCACCAGCAACCTAGAGACAACCGCGACATTCGTCTCGATATAGAGGAGGCAATGCCAGCAAACGAAGCAAAGGCCAAATTCCTAGCTTCAGGGTCTAAACGGCAAGTCATATAAAGCCTGAAAGACTATCGGAGATCATCCCACACCAGCGCGGAGTGGTTATGACTCATCGAGGCTCTCCAAAATGAGCCTAACCTCAAGTAAAAAGTGACATGGAATATCCCTACTCTTGCACTTTTAACGGTAATATTACCTGGAAGATTACTTGAAGACGTCTTGTCCATCCCCCGAAGGGATCAAAGACACGACAATCGCAAGGCTACTCGAACAGCAAGATTGCCTATCGAGGAATACATCAGCCAGCGCGACGGTATGACGGACAAAACCCTAAGTACCACAGACCCTAATGGACCTCTGTCGTAAAGAGCAGAGGTTAACTGTGACGTTAGAATATTCTTACGAGAAATGCTCGATTCATCTCGACTCGTAAGGAAATTAGTGTCTTCACGAGAACTACTCGACATGTTTCGACTCGTAAGGAAAAGCCTTAGGCGGCAGGGATTAAAAAACCTGTCTCCTAAGCGCTGGGACCCTGCAAGTCAGTCCAAAAATGGACTCTTGCATATTATTCACGGGCCATACTCTCCAAAATCGAATCTCGACAAGGAGGGAAACAACCGCTTACGGGTCCTCTCGACTCGTAAGAGGGAAAATTCTCTTATAAGATCCTTACGACTTATAAGAGAAAACGCACTTAGGAATCCTCACGATTCCTAAGGAGAAAATACACCTACGAGATCCTCTCGATCCGTAGGGAGAAAAGTCTTTATGAGACTCTCACGACTCATAGAGTTGAAAATTCTTAGGCAGCAGATCTGAACCTGCCTCCTAAGCCATCACTACCTCTTGAAGGAGCCAAGACAGGATGCTCGCTCTATCATCTATCGACCATGTTTACTAAGATAACATGCTGATAATAAAAGAAAGATGAAAGCGACAGAAAGAACATCCGATTTTCATTTGATCAAGCGTTCGAGACACATCCATTCATGCATGTACAAAAGGTTCAGAACGAGAAATAAGACAAGCTGAAATAAGAAATTTTCCATTCATATTGCAGAGGCTTCTTACAATCATAAAGAAATAAACAAAAACATTATCCAAATGATTATAACGGCAAAACCTCAGATCCCGGACAGGGATTGAGGAACTCGAAAGTGACCTTGTCCAAGACTTTCCAAGCTTGGCGAACCATCCTAGTGTGCTTTCTTTCGTGAGCACGAGCGTCGGGGTCCCCATTAATGTCCTCCTCCCTCCGATAAGCAGCGAGTATGGCAGACTGTTGGAAGGCCTGGTGCAGAAGATCGATAAGGGTATCTCGCCTTCTCTTTGAGATTAGGCTCATCAGATACACCGAGTGCACCTTATTCTCGGCGGCATCCAACGCCCCAAGTGGCACACCGGTACAGAATAGGGGAAGAGCTTCCCAGATGGCTCCTACAATAAGCTTCAACATAGGGGAGCGCCGAGGAAGCAGTTAACCGTTGTATGCGTCGAAGCGACTCATGATCTCGGCACACTCGGCGTTGGTAAATTCTCGATTCTGAGAACGGCCGAGTCGGCGGATGTCTCCGTAAGAGATGATTTCATCGAGATTGTATATGTGGGCGTCTATTGCTCCTGTAAAAGAAAATTAACAGAATTACCAGACAGAATGATTAAGCAAGGCAATGTAATAAAATGTCATCTTTAACTTCCAAGATTCATAAAAAAAACTCTTAAGAGTTCTCTATATGATTGGGAAGGAGCAAAGCTCCATTGATGAATTAAGAAAATACAAGGAAAATCTTTTAAAGAGCACAGCTTTATTAATGGAACCCTAATAGGGTTCTCTTCAGTTTTCTTTAGATCCCTTAGACCTATAGAGCAAAGCTCTGCTAAGTGAAACCCTAAATGGGTTTTCTTTAGATCAGGGATCTATTGAGAGCAAGGCTCTTAAAATTAATTTAATTTAATTTAAATTTTACCTAAAAATTTTCTAGAGTTTGAACTCTTAAAAGTGTTTGATCAAAAGAGCAAAGCTCTGAATGAAAATTCTTAAGGAAAGAGATGAAAATCATCTAAGAGACTAAGGGTCCTCTTTATAGGCATTCAGAGCCGTTTCAACTTCCAAAAGTTGTCGCAACGGTTGGAATTCTGCCACCGCTATGACCACGTTTGGGGCCACGTAAGCGCAATGGTGGGGGGCATTTGTTTACCCCAATCAGAGCAAAGCTCTGTTCAAATTCCAAGGCGGGAAATGAAGCAACGCTTCTGTTTCCCCCAATTAGAGCAAAGTTCTACTTTGAAAATCAAATGTTAAAATAACTGAAGCAACGGTTCAGATTCCCAGCGCTGAGCCCAAGACAGTGCACCCAATCAGAGCAAGGCTCTATTTAAAATAAAAATAAAGGAAGCAACGCTTCAGGCAACTTGCGCTCTGTGCTGCGCGACACGTGTCAAGCGCAGATGCGCTTGCACCAACTATGCCAGCATTTAAACAGAAAAATTCTGGAAAGATCTTTTTAAATCTTATTAAAACAATAAGATTCTCTTCTGTAAAACAGAGCCCTTGGATCAAAGATCCAACGGTGGGGAAAAATCCCTAAATCGCTCAGAGAAAAATCTTTTTAACTGATTTAAAAAATCAATTGGCACTTGTTCATATTATAATATTGCATTTTATATTCCCCATTCTTATGCATTTTACAATGAAAACAGGTGCTTTTGACCCATGTCTGCTACATGTTACAGGTTACAGGTTCTGGGAGCAAAAACAGTGAAAAACACAAAAGACGACACAAAAGAAGGATTTTTGACCAACAAATAGGAGGATCTTAGTCAAGCCTAAACGAAGAATAGTTCACAGTCAACAAGGCAACTCAAGGTCCAAATTGTCAAGGCAAACGGTTAAAGGATCGGTACAAGTGTTCACTGAAGATCTGGAATCACTGTAGAAGCCCAAATGGAGAAATAACTAAAGAAATGAAAAGCCCAGAAGAACCTGAAGAAGCCCAGAAAAAACCATCAAATGATCACACTAAAGGGCCGCGGAACCGTGGCCCAAGCGCGTCCATGCCGCGGTTCCGCGGCCGTTTGAAGCCCTCATGCGCAGAAAATTTTACCAAAACTTTGTGGCGGCTATGGAAAGATTTCCTGGGGGTATATCTGTAATTGTAGACATGCGGAGCAATTGTAAACCTAGGGTTTCTATGTCCTATAAATAGAACCCAAACCCTTGTATTTTTTATGCCTCTACTCATGAATAAAATTCTGTTTTCTTGAAGTTAGAGCGCATCAATCGTAAGTAGGTTATTTTTCTTGCCCTAGTTATAGCTTTTCATATCTGCTCTAGGTAAATTATTTTCTCGCCTTAGTTTAATTTAGTTTAGCTTTTATTAACTTGCAATCGATGTTTTCTCTCTTTAATAAAATCATGTCTTTCTTCATTCCCTCAATGAGCGAGTAGTTTCCTCGCTCGTTAGGGTTAGGAATAGGGAAGGATTTGAGAGATGAAGATCTCTCATCTCTTTTCGTTGCCAAACTTTTATGAACATTAGAACTCCATGCATACCTTCTTATTCCGCTCCCTACGGCACTTGTACCCTCGAGGTAACGGTGAATTCCGTAGTCTAAAGGCCCGGATTTTAAGCTTTTCCATGGAGGTTAGGGTAAAGATTAATAAAGGAAGGACAAGAATCTAGAGGAAGAATCAATCATCCCAATCATCCTAATCCCCTTTATAAATATTTACCATAACACTAATATGATAGATTTAATTAATGGCAATGGAAAGAGATGTAGATCTTTGTTTACCAAATTTTCCCTAGACCTAATCCTAGCAAGTTTCTAATCCTAGTATCATACAACTTTAATTTTTAGGTTTAATTATAAATCCAAACACCATTTGGAATTAACTCGTAAGAACTTAAAGGAGATTTACACATCCCTGTGGACCGACCCGTATTCACCGGCTAGCTGCAAAGCGACGCCGTTCTTGATTGCGGTAAATATTTTTGATCGATAAAACATCTCTTAATCAGCACTATATAAAGGCCCCTAGACTCCAAGTCTAAAACACACAGAGATAGAGATACAGAACCTCTCTAAAAACTTTGAAAAGAATTCAAAGAGAAAGAAAAAAGGTAAACCTTTGAAAAAAAAAGAAGAATTTCTTCTAAAAAGATCAATGATATAAGAACAAGATCAAGATCTTTAATAAAAATAAATAAATAAATAAAGAAGTAATTTACTACTTCATTAGATCTTTTTGATCTATATAAAGGCATTGCCTTTTGTTGAACCCTCGGTTCTTGAATCTTGAGGGAAAAAACCTCTTTAGATTCTTTTCTTTGATCCAAAATTGGATCAAGATGCGCTCTGGGCTAGTGAACAGTGCCCTGCACTCTTAATTTGAGCATTGCGCTCTCGGATTGGCGCAAGTCACCAGGGCACGCTACGTGTCAACAGCGCATTAGCGCAGCGCACTGGCGCAGCGCACTGCGCTAACAGACTTACGCTCACCAGAGCGTGACACGTGTCACCTCCATATGCGCTTGCACCTTGCGCTCTTTAATTGGCGCAAAGCGCCTGACAAGCCACGTGGCACGCTGTCAGATTAATTAATGCAGTGCATTATTAAAAAGAAGGGCAGGGCCTAATTAAAAGGGCCTAACGGGCCTAATAAAATGGAATGCATTATTAAAAAGGGGGCAGAGCCCAAACAAAGGTCTGTCAGACCAAAACAGATGCTGTGCATCATTTAAAAAAGGGGCAGAACCCAAACAAAGGTCTGTCAGACCAAAATAGATGCTGTGCATCATTTTAAAAAGGAGCAGAGCCCAAATAAAGGTCTAATAGACCAAACAAAAATGCCATGCAGGGGCAGAGCCCTAGTAAAGACCTAACAGGCCAAATGCAAATAAAATGTTGAACATTTTCAACTGGACTTAGCCCAATACTGGCCGTAAGCCGTAAGTCCTCAAATTAAATTAACTGAGCAAGACTGCTCTCTCAAATCAATTTACATCCGGTTCAAGGGTACGTCTCTGAACTCCTCTGATATTTGTCGTTGTAATCCTTCAACGTCGTCAGAGAGGTGACGGGTCCCGACAACCACACATTGCTACAGACTTTGGGGTCCTTAAACTCATGGACTGATGCGTCCCTAAACCAATAATACGGACTGTAGGGTCCTTAAACTCATGGACTAATGCGTCCTTAAACCAACAATACGGACTGTGGGGTCCTTAAACTCATGGACTGATGCGTCCTTAAACCAATACTCGTCCCCAAAATGGGAATGTTGGACCACCATGTCCCTAAACTGGCAATGGACCACCATGTCCCTAAACTGGCAATGAACTATTATGTCCTTAAACTGGAACAATAGAGCCCCCAAATGCTCTTTTGTCGGATCCAAACGATCCCGTTAAGTTGATCTTAGTCTCAAATTAGACTAACGTATCCTTAACAAACGTTTGAGTTTATCTTAGCCTTAAATATGGCTAACGTATCCTCAAACCAAAACCCCAAACCCAAATCTAAGAAAATACGGATTTGGACTAATCCACGTCCTACGGGCGACGACATAAATTAGTCTCCGTATACAATCCACGGGCAACCACAAACAAAACAAACACCCACGACACAAAGTGAAATTCTGGAGAAGGAGAAAGTTGTTACCGCGATGCGGTAGCGTAATTAACTGCAGGGGCTTCGCCTGCAGGGAAGAGCGTCCCCACAATCAAAAACCCCTCGAACGAGGGGGATTCTGACGAAGTCTTCTACATCGGCCGCATCCTTCTAAACCTCCGATACACAGTGCCATAAATCAATTTGGCATCTTCGGAGAGGTAGACGGATAAAACCAAATAGCATCTGCCCCGAATCTCAGGCAAGACGAACCTACGCGGTCGCGTCTCTATATTCGGAGGGGAACAAGAGGCTCCACGAAGAGAATGATGCATACTAGCTTCCGATCTTCGATAACAAAGATGATCTACCTTGAAGTTTCATTAACACAAGCTCTCACTTATAAATGAAGTGAACACCCTAATCTAAATGGCAAGGATAGATTAGGATGATGAAGTAGGATTTTAGCTCTCATTTATTTTCTATTTCTCTCTCAAAATCATCACTAAGCAAAAAGCTAGAAAGCTTTCAAGGAAGAAGAAGAAGAATCAATTTACTTTGTGATGAATAATGAATTGTCATGAGGTTAGAATTGCAACCATAGGTTAAGTATGATAACTTAACCCATGTAGAGACTTAACCATGGTCATGGATTGGGTTGGGTTAATAAATATCATCCAAAATATCTTTAACAAATATCTTTGCAAAAACAAAAAGCAAAGTTTCTAGAAACTCCTAGAAAAGCTTAACCCAAATCAAACCCTAACCATGTTTAATCTCCACTAATTATGTTGCATTAATAACCATATCATGTTATAATATTATATATCGCATATATAATATTTATTGTAAAAAAATAAAATAATACAATTAACATATATCGTATATATATCAATGTATTACCCGAGTGAGAAAAAGAATCTTTTAGTGAACTTATATTAGTTAATATAATTTAATATATCAAATATATAATTATACATTAAATTATCGAATCAACACTTGATCCGATAATCTGGCTATTTCACAAATAACCGACTAATATAATCTGTATCAGTTCATCGAATCAACACTTGATCCGATGACCCGGCTATATCTCATATACCCGGCCGATATCTCATATCGTGAGAATCTAATACGGTATCACATACACGTATTGTTATTGGTCCCGCACATATCATATATGTGCTCCTACTCCGTTTTGCCTGAGCTAAGAAATCTCTATGTAGGACTCTAAAGAATCGTCAATACGCCGGCAGCAGGTGATGATCAAATCAAACATCCACAAACTGTAAGTGGTCAGCTAAACGTAACAGCCACCTAGGTATTGAGCGATCAGAAGATCAACAAGCAAGCCTGTATATTCTCCTGCGAATCCAATCAGTAACACTCGCGTACAGTCCGGTATCTTCATCTGATATGTCGCATATATCGCCTAGGGGTGGTAAACGTCAGACCCCAGTAGCTTGATAAGTCGTGTCAATATGAGGTCTATAACAGTTCGAGAAACTACTGATAATACTTACCAGTAAATCTCAGCAACCTTGGCCAGGGATTTCTAGTTATAGCCAATCGAACACAGCACAACATCAACTCCCTATACCGGGAGAGACGAATCCCCTCCTATCGCTCATTGTCTCCATGTGATTCGGGACTGTACCCAAAAGCCACCGTTTTGCATGCCTCATTGGACGTGGTATGATGGAAATCAAAGCACGGTGGGAATCACACAAGACTCTATGACGATCTCGGGTCTACAGACTAACCTGTACCAGTGTCACCAGAGAACTGCCATCTGACGTGAGGTATAATACCATCTGGGAGTTCTCGGCGAGTCCGTCCAGTGTACCCAGTCTCCATTGAGCATCTGTACACCATCCTTGATATCAAACACCGATGGATATGGGATCATCCATCGCCCATCATATGGGTCAAGATGCGTATACGCTGGTCTACTCTGGTGTATCGTTGCCCTTTCTAGATACACCCTCGACTAGGAATAGTTATAGGATGTACTCGTCGACTACCGTGGCCTCACCAGTATGATCTCATCATAGTCCCAGTAGTCGACTACATATCCTAAGGGCTTTATAACATGTAACATAGAGACAATCAGAGTACATGTTAAGATAAAGAGCAACCAGATAGCGTACTATCATATTGAGCAAGAAAGTCCTCCCTATATATGTCCAAGCATCCACTACAATATACATCATATGTACAGTAATGGCCTCTAGGGCATACATATAACTAACAGTTGTTTCAAGTATTCTACTTGTTCATGGTTTTCCCGCAGTAGCGTTATTCGATTCTGGTGCATCCCATTGTTTTATGCCGTCCAAGTTTATTGCTACACACTCGATAACTTGCACAACCCTGTCTAGTTTCTGGGAAATACATACTGGGAATGGGAAGATCATATCTAGTAGAGAATGTAAGGATTGTGCAGTTGTTGTTTTCGGACGGGAGCTTTTTGCAGATTTCTTGGTGATTGATACAGGCAGCTATGAATTCGTCTTAGGAATGGATTTTCTCGGCACTTTCCATGCTCACATTGATTGTAAGGCAAAGAAAGTAATTTTCCAGATTCCCGGACATCCAGAGTTTATCTTTACTGGAGGAAGCAGTTCTGTCGGGCCAGTCGAGTTTAGGGCTAGGCCGACAGCTAGTGTTCTTTCGTCGCTGGAAGTTGATAAAGATGAAGCGCCAGCTGTTGTTCGAGATTTCATGGACGTGTTCGAAGATATATCAGGTTTACCGCCGAAGCGAGACGTGGAGTTCGCAATTGATCTTGTTCCTGGTGCAGCGCCAGTTTCTAAAGCGTACTATCCAATGGCACCAGTGGAGTTGGAAGAAGTTAAGAAGCAGGCTACTGAATTACTTGAGAAGGGTTGGATTCGAAGCAGTAACTCGCCTTGGGGAGCTCCAGTTCTTCTAGTCAAGAAGAAGGATGGCACAAGGAGAATATGCATCGATTATCGAGAATTAAACCGGGTGACTATTAAGAACAAGTACCCGATCCCTCGCATTGGCGAATTATTTGAGCAGCTCAGTGGCGCGAGGGTATTCTCGAAGCTGGATTTGCGATCCAGATATCATCAGGTCCGAGTTAAAACAGAAGATATTTGCAAGAAGGCGTTCCGAACTCGGTATGGACATTACGAGTACTTAGTGATGCCCTTCGGAGTAACGAATGCACCGGAGATATTTATGGACTTGATGAATCGAATCTTTCCACCATTCTTGGACCAGTTTATAGTGGTGTTCATTGATGATATTCTAGTCTACTCGAAGAGTATTGAAGAGCATGCAGAACATTTGAAGATCGCACTGCAGACGTTGAGACAAGAAAAATTATATGCAAAGATGAGCAAGTGCGAGTATTGGCTGGAAGAAGTAAAGTTTTTGGGGCATGTCGTGTCTGGCGATGGAATCGCTGTTGATCCCGAAAAGATTGCAGCAGTTCGAGATTGGCCGATTCCGAAGAATGTTGCGGAGATAAGAAGCTTTCTTGGACTCGCCGGGTATTACAAAAGGTTCGTGGAGAACTTTGCTCGTCTGGCGGAGCCGTTGACCAAGCTTACGCGCAAGGAGGTACCATTTGTGTGGACGGATAAGTGTGCGTCAGCTTTTGAGGTGTTGAAGCAGAGATTGATAACCGCTCCTATTCTGACCATGCCAGACAGTTCCGGAGGATTGGTGATTCACAGCGACGCATCTGGGAAAGGATTGGGATGTGTTTTGATGCGGCATGGGAAGGTTATAGCGTACGCATCGAGACAGTTGAAGACCCATGAGAAGAATTACCCAACTCATGACTTGGAGCTTGCAGCTGTGATCTTCGCTTTGAAGATTTGGAGACACTACCTTTTGGGCGAAAGGGTCGAGGTTTTCACCGATCATAAAATCTTAAAGTATGTGTTCACGCAGAAGGAGCTTAATATGAGGCAGCGTAGATAGTTGGAGCTGATGGCTGATTACGATCTTGATCTTAAGTACCATCCGGGGAAAGTTAATGTTGTGGCGGATGCGCTTAGTCGGTTGCCAGCAATTCAGATGTTGACTGCACAGAAGGAACTTATTGAAGACTTTCAAAGATTCAATTTGGAGGTTGTGCTACCGCATTCTTCGGGACAGTTGATGCAGTTGCAAATACAGTCGTCGTTGATCGAGAATATTAAAGCAGCGCAGTTGAAGGACCCTAGATTGCAAAAGTTTCGAGAACAAGTTGAAGCTGGACTTCGAACGGACCTGTTAATTCATAAAGATGGTTCGTTGAGATATGGTAGTTGTTTGTGTGTGCCAAAGGGAGATATTTGCGAAGAGCTTATGAAGGAGGCGCACAGTTCAGCATATTCCATACATCCAGGAGGCACGAAGATGTACCGAGATATACGACAGCAATTCTGGTAGGAAGGCATGAAACGGGAGATTGCCCGTTTTGTAGAAAAGTGCTTGGTGTGTCAGCAAGTTAAGGCTGAACATCAAAGGGTTGCTGGTTTATTGCAACCACTTCTGATTTCTCAGTGGAAGTAGAAACATATAACCTTGGATTTCTTGACGGCTCTACCGCGAAGTCCAAAAGGTAACAATACAGTATGGGTGATTGTTGATCGTTTGACCAAGGCAGCTCATTTCATCCCTTTTCAATTTGGTCAATCAACAGAAACTTTGGCAGAACGGTACATGCAGGAGATTGTAGGATTGCATGGAGTACCGGTGAGCATCGTGTCCGACCGTGACACTCGTTTCTTATCACACTTTTGGAGGAGCTTACAGGAAAGTTTGGGGACTCGATTGAAATTTAGCACAGCTTATCATCCTCAGACAGATGGCCAGTCAGAGAGAACGATCCAAACTCTTGAAGACATGTTGAGAGCTTGCATGTTAGACTTCAAGGGTTCATGGGAGGATCATCTACATTTGGTGGAGTTTTCTTACAATAACAGTTTCCAGGCAACTATTCAGATGGCTCCATTCGAGGCTTTATATGGTCGCAAGTGTCGTTCACCTGTTTTTTGGGACAATATTGGTGAACGAAGATTGTTGGGACCAGATTTGGTTTTGCAAACAGTTGAGAAGGTTAACACTATCCGGAATCATATGAAGGCAGCACAAGACCGGCAAAAGAGTTGGGCAGATACGTTGAGAAGACCTCTAGAGTTCGCCGTGGGTGATTTGGTATTCTTGAAGATATCACCGACTAGAGGGGTGATCCATTTCAGAAGTCGAGGAAAGCTTAGTCCTCGATTCGTTGGACCTTTTGAGATCTTGGAACGTGTTGGAGAAGTGGCTTATCGATTGGCGTTGCCGCAATCCTTGGCGAATGTTCATGAAGTGTTTCACTTATCTCAACTCCGTAAATATTTTCGAGATGAAACACATGTGTTGGATCATTCGGAGCTGACTGTACGAGAAGATTTGACTTTTGAGGAGCGACCGGTGTCGATTGTGGATCAAAGAGAAAATGTTCTTAAGAACAAAGTTATCTCTCTTGTACTTGTTTCTTGGGGTAATCGCTCACATGGAGAATCAACTTGGGAACGAGAAGATGAAATCCGGCAGAAGTTTCCACATCTATTCTTGTAGTATGATTGATTGTTTATCCTTTCTTGTTCTTGGAATTTCGATGACGAAATTCTTTTTGTAGTTGGATATAATGTAACAACCGAGATCAGTTATACCAATTTTTGTTCCGTATTTATTATCTGTGGTATTTTATTGATTTATCTTGTTTGGGTGCGAATGGTAGTTTACTTTTGCATTGCATTCGACCCGACCCGCTTGCTTGAACTGGTTGATTTATATTTATAGACTACCCTGGCCTGTTAAATAGACATGTGCATCTCATGTATACTGCATATTAACTTTTCACCTAGCATTGCGTATTTTACATATAACATTTTAGATCGCGTAAAGTAAATTAAAATTGCATTTCATAGCCTGCATGATACCCCTAACCCCGTGGTAGCGTCCGTGCATCGTGTACTCGTCCCGTTCAGTAAAACGGACGTGTTTGGATAGCTACGCGCACGCACGGACGTGTTACCTAATCTGTCATTTTGAAATGTGAAAGCTGCATTTAATTTTCGTATTTTAAATCCAAAATTTAAGACCCGACCCGGGCGCATTTTTTGAAATATTTTATATCCCGCTAAAATTCAATTATTTAAATTTTAAATTTAATTCTAATATTTTTTACAGTTCAAAAGATTTTCCAAAACCAATTTTAAATCTTTAAAAAAAATTCCTAACTAAAATCAAATCCTCTCTCTCTCTCTTTTGTTTTCCCACGAACCAATTAAAATCCTTCCTTTTTAATTGCGTGGCCCTACACCCAGCCATCTCTCTTTCTCTCTCTTCTTTCTTTCTTCTCTTCTCTCTCTCTTCCCACGGAAAACACCAACTTCATCTCTCCTCCTCTTTCTCTCTCCTCTCGCTCTCGCCCTATCTCTCTCCTCTCGCGATCCTCTCTCTCTCTTCTCGCGATTTCTGTACATGTTCTCGTCACCGTCCCCTGCTACCGTCACCCCCCTCCTTCGTTTCTCCCTCTTCTTTTTTAAAACCACGATCCCATGAGGAACCCATAAAACTCCTCACTTCCCCCGCAACCCTAACCCTAAAACTTCATCTCCTTTTCACCCTCACCTTACCGAGCACCCATCTCTTCCTCCTCGCCATCTTCTTCTCCTTCTTCCTCCATTCTCGAGCCCTATCTGCACCCCTGCACACCCACAAACCCACAGAACACCTCACAGCCGGCGATCCCCTCGACCTTGCCATCGCCATCTCTCCTTTCTCTCCTCTCTCTCCTCTGTTCTTCTCCCCTTCACGAGACCCCTGCACATCCCTATACCTAAAACCCTAGCTTAACCTTAACCGAGCCCTGCACATCTTCACATCGTCGGAGTTAATCGCCGTCGTCGATCTCGTTCTCGTCTCCCGACTCCAGTGCACCCAGTGAGCAGTTTCCTTCTCCCCAATCTCATTCTCCTCTTTTCTTTCCTTTCCTTCTTCTTTCTTTTTTGTTGTGTTCTTTTCTTTATGTTTTCTGTTCTTTTAGATTGCCAGAATCCGGTCGTGCCGACGACGATCCCGACGACCCAACGAGCGTATCTGACCCGTGTGATCCCCTTGTTCGTTGTTTGGATTCGTTCCGTGTACCGTGCGCGCGTCGCGACTTTTCCCGCTGACGTGTGACGTTCTGTATACCCGTTTCTTAATCTGTTGAGGCAAGTAAAACTTGCTACATGCTATCTATATTATTTTATACCTATTTAATTGCATAGTAAACCTGTAGATTACATATAATGCCACATGTTCCATTTTTCCATTTTGATGTTCCATATATCATTTTATATTTAGATCTTGAAACATACCTTGTTGCATATTAGATTACAATATAGTGTACCCACGTCCATATTTAAATCACTTTTGCATAGCCCATAGTACCCTTTTAATAGTTTCTACCCTATCGGACACCCGTTTGCATCCATTTAACCTATTTTATGTATAATTGCATCCCTGGATCATTTAACTCATAATAACGAGATTTTAACAATCCATATTTGTTAAAGTGTATTTTACTTAATGTTGGAACCATAACCCTAACTCTAATCGATAACCGTGCATCCATATATTTTAATCTAAACCTATTTGCATACCACATTACAATGTTCCATTTTATTGTTTCATTAGTACCCTATACTTGTTTTGTATACCCCTGCTTAGTATGAGCTTGATTATGAGCACCCATATGACATTTTGTGCACCCTTTACATGACTTATTGCACCTACTACTTGACACGACATGGTACCGTGCACCTCTTGACATGACATGATACCTATATACTACCTAACTTGACTTGAGGTACCATGGCTTTATCTGTTACCTGATCCTGTTACTAATGCCAACAAACCTGACATGTTGTCCCTACGGACATTTCCTGTTGTCTATCCAGACAAACCTTTACCTGCTGATCCTGAGTTGGCATTAGCTCCAGATTTAAATACCTGACTTGAACATATATAACTTGGGGGTATGGGGAAATCAATGATGAAACCTGACTTGTAACTCGACAGTTCGATACCTTTTCTGATCAGTCTTACGGGCTAGGCCAGCCCCGGGGTGATGCTGCTGACATCACTCGTCATTACCTACCACCCTTTACTGCCTTGCGGCACGTCTCGGATTCAGCCCGAGAGTCATAGACCATGATCCCAGGCACGCACGGGATACTATTGAGTTACATCGATGATTCATCAAATTGATTTCAGATACTTGAGAGTAGTTAACACATTAGACCAGTTTAGATTACTCACTGCACACTACCCTTCACTGTCCTAATTTATATTGTTGTTACATCTGTTTTACCATTTATGATTATACCTGCATGTCTTGCTACCCTGTTTATATAGATGTTATGACGCGCTGACATCTGGATTTTGCATGGCCCAGATTCCTTACCTTTGCTGCAGTCCGAGCAGGAGTATTTCAGTCAGCAGGCTGAGCAATAAGGACTTGCTGGTAGTTAGTTCATTTTACTTTCGGTATTTTCTTTCCTGATGTGAGCCCGCATTATGGGACGTACATTCCAGTTTATTCTTGTATTGGATCTTTTGCTTCCGCATTATTTTATTCTTGACTCGTTTTATTCTGGCTTATGAACATGTGTTAGATAGTTTATTATTGTTCTTGATATATCTACAGCCGTAATGTGACTGTGGAAGGATATTTCTTATCCACAGGAAGCATGGTTGGCTATGTCATGTGCTTATCTTAGCGTACTCTGGGAAATCAGTGTCCTTGGAAAAAACCCCATTTAATTATTTATTTTATTTAATGCCTACAGGCTTTGCCTGTAAATGGTCACATGTGGACACGTGATGCCCGGTCACGTGTTGGCACGTGATGCTTCATACTTTTGATCTCGGATGAATTATGAGGCCTATAATATATCAAATCGAAGGGTTTTTCAAGACGCTTTCAATACTATCAGAATTTAGCTGTTTCTCATTTGGGAGTTTGTCAAAATACAGCCTGGAAAATACTGGTTCGCATTTTTTTAAGCGTATCACTGCTATTTGATATCTTGGACTCTTTTGCGCAGAAATTTTTGGCGAGAACACCCCGCTTCCTTCCTCTATAGAGGACCGGTCCACGTAGAGTACCCAGTCCGGATAGGGTCGGGCACCTCCTCGACCGAGGGTCGTGGTTCAAGAACCCACGCTGTCATTCCTTCTTTAGTGGGGATGGTGCATTCGACAACAAAATCGGCTAAGGCTTGTGCTTTGATGGCATTTCTAAGGCGGTATTTGATGTCGAATTGAGACAACTCCCACCTCCATTTCTCCAGATGACTTAATGATTCGGGGGAGGCGAGGATGGACCCTAAAGGTCGCTCAGTGAGGACGAGGATCGTGTGCGACTGGAAATAGTGTCGAAATTTCCTGGAGGCGACGATAAGGGCTAGGACTATTTTCTCTATGGCCGGTTATCTTGTTTCCGCATCCTTGAAAACATGGCTCACGTAGTAGACCGGTCTCTGTATGCCTTCGAACTCCCTGACGAGCATGAGCCTGCAGCTTGGTCAGAGACGGCTAGATATAGTAATAGCTCGTCGCCCTCGGCCGGCCGGGTAAGAAGCGGTGGGGTCGCTAGGTGCATCTTGAGTTGTTCGAAAGCGTTTTGGCACTCCTCAGACAATTCGCACTTAAGAATTTTCCTTAGAGCCTTGAAGAAAGGGAGGCACTTCTCTCCGGATCTGGACATAAAGCGATTCAGGATAACCACCCTCCCTATGAGTCGTATGATATCGACATTGCTCTTGGGCGTTGCCATGTTGAGGATGGCGCTGATTTTTTCCGGATTCGCTTCGATTCCTCGGTGGGTAACCATGAACCCGAGGAACTTCCCACTGGTGATTCCGAACGCGCATTTAGCTGGATTCAGCTTCATCTTGTACTTGCGCAGGACGTCGAATGTCTCGTCGAGGTCCTTAGCCGAGGTCTTTAGTGTGCCCGGCTGACGAAACGGATTTTACAAGAATGTCGTCGACGTAGACTTCCATGTTTCTCCCAATCTGCGGTTTGAACAGCTTGTTGATCAGCCGCTGATACATGGCCCGCGTTCTTGAGTCCGAAGTTGTCACGTCCCACCCCCAATACAGAGAGTATTGTCCGCTCTGGCTGAAGCCGCACGGTTTTGTCCTTCAGGCCGAACCGGACCCGGCCATAGGCCACTTCCCAGGAGGTCACCCATCCCAGAACTCCCCTGGCTCGAGCATGCTTAACTATGGAGTTCTCAAGCTCCTGTAGTGCCGGTTCACTTAAAAAGTGTCTCTGTATTGAAGAGTGGTATCATTCCATTTATAGTACAAATCTGCCCCATTTCGGAATGTATTCCGAAGAGTCCCTATTGTTCTACAGTGGGTCCCACAGACTCAAGAGGTAGCTCCCACAGATTCAAGAGGTAGCCCCCGCCCACTTAACACGACACTTGGTGTGGCACTTTGTTCCGTGCGGCACTTTGTTCCGTGAGCAAGAACCTGGTCCCGACATTCTCCCCACCTTTGAACAATGGTCCGTCCTCGAACCACAGACCTACTATTGAGGGACCGGCTCTGATACCATTCTGTCATGCCCCACCCCCAATACAGAGAGTATTGTCCGCTCTGGCCGAAGCCGCACGGTTTTGTCCTTCAGAGTGAATCGGACCCGGCCAGGGGCCACTTCCCAGGATGTCACCCATCCTAGAACTTCCATGGCTCGAGCATGCTTAACTACGGAGTTCTCAAACTCATGTAGTGCCGGTTCACTTAAAAGGCGCCTCTGTATTGAAAAGTGGTATCATTCCATTTATAGTACAGATCTGCCCCATTTCGGAATGTATTCCGAAGAGTCCCCATTGTTCTACAGTGGGTCCCACGGACTCAAGAGGTAGCCCCCACGGATTCAAGAGGTGGCCCCCGCCCACTTAACACGACACTTGGCGTGGCACTTTGTTCCGTGTGGCACTTTGTTCCGTGAGCAAGAACCGGGTCCCGACAGAAGGGAATCACTTTGTAGCAGTAGACTCTTCGATCGGTGGTGAAGGCGGTAAACTCTTCGTCGGCCGGATCTGATTGTAACCGGAGAAAGCGTCCATGTGTAGGGTGTTTGTCGTTACCCCATTGAGATGGGAATACGCGCGTACTTGTCAGGCGTACTACAGATTCCCCCTGCCTATGGTAGGCGGGGGTTTATTGATTATGGGGATCCGAATCTCCGGCAGCCGTGGACTAAGCTGCCGTTAATTACCCCTCATTTTTGGAGCAAGAGAACCTCCGATTGACGGGTCAAACTGATCATGCGAACTCAATATGCAATGTGCATATGTGTGTCTTAAGGGGTTTTGGATATATCGGGAGTCTCTTACAGGTGTGTGTGTGTATAAAAAAAGGGAAGAATAGCGTCCAAAGGACGTGTGGGTGCCGGCACCCCACGTGCCTGGCACGCGGGCTCTGGGTGTCAGCAGGAAAAGGGACTTGGTCTCTGCACTGGGAGTTGTGCTCCAGATTTGATTTCTGGAGTTAAACTCCTGAAAGGAGATTAAATTATGGAGTTAAACTTCAACAGATATTGAATGGAGTTAAACTCCCAGAAATCTTTGTAAAAGATTGAAGGGGACCCCCTTCTTCTCTCTCCTATAGCCTTGGCTCTTCTTTTGAGACTTAGATCTTCCAAAAATGGGATTTTTTGGAGATGGATCTCCTTCTTTCTTTTCTCTGTTGGTTGGATCTGGGGAAAAGGGGGTGAGACTTAAAAATATTCCCTTTTAGAGATCTGATGGGAGATCTGAGCTCCCCTTTATAGGTTTTGTGGTGAAAAACTATTTATTTTTAGAAAAGAAAGAGTAAAACTCTTGATTTAATTCAGAAAAGGAGAAAAATGTTTAGAACCTTGAGGAAGGAGAAGGAGGCAAAAAAATCCTAGAATTTGAGAGAATGAGGAGTTCTTTTTTTATTTCATCATCATGTTGCCTTTTATAGGCTTACAAAATTACACATAATCCTTTGGGTTTTACAAAATAGCATTTTGCCCATCCCATGCCTCATATGCTCATTTCTGTTGCACATGAGCCTGGGCTTTACAAAAATTTGGCTTTATGCCCATTTTTCTTACATTCATGCATAAAAAATTACATCAAAATTTTTTATTACATGATTTCATTTCGGCATGGGGAAGGCCGGCCGCGGGGCTCGACTTGGGCATGGGCCCACTTGACCTGGGCTTGGGCCCACCTTTGTCAACCGGGGTGTAATTTTTTACCCCAACAAAGTGCCCTCCATCAATAAATGCACACCGCGTATATGAGTTGTGTGCATGAAATTGACGGATCTTGGAGTTGGACTTCAAGGTGGAATATCATTCCGGAGGCAGAGCATTATTCCGAAAGCATAATTCCGGGGATCGGAGCATAATTCCGAGGATCGAAGCATAATTCCGAAGGGCAGAGTATGATTCCGGGATCGAAGCATCATTCCGAAGAGCGGAGCATAATTCCGGGGATCGAAGCATAATTCCGAAGAGCGAAGTATGATTCCGGGATCGGAGTATCATTCCGAAGAGCGGAGCATAATTCCGGAGGTCGGAGCATCATTCCGATTTGCGAAGCATAATTCCAGGGACCGGAGCATAATTCCGGAGAGTGGAGCATGATTCCAGGGATCGAAGCATAATTCTGAAGAGCGGAGTATGATTCCAAGGGGTCGAAGCATAATTCCGACGAAGAGGCAGATACTCCGAAGCGAAGCATAATTTGGACATAAGGTACACTCTGAGACGAAGCATGATTCCGACGCAGAGCTTGTTGGTCGACTTGATTCCGAGGCAGAGCTTAATTCCGACGAGGAGGTCGTTGGTTGACTAGATTCCGAAACGGAGCATAATTCCGACATGGAGGTCAGATACTCCGAGGTGAAGCATGATTTCGACACGGGGTATATTCTAAGATGAGCATGATTTCGCCATAGAACTTGTCGGCTGACTTGATTCCGAGACGGAGCATAATTCCGACGGGTAGGTCGCTTGTTGACTTGATTCCAGGGAGAAACATAATTTCGACGAGGAGGTCGCTTATTGACTTGATTCCAGGATGGAGCATAATTCCGACGAGGAGGTCGCTGGTTGACTTGATTCCAGGGCGGAGCATAATTCCGACGAGGAGGCAGATACTCCGAGGCGAAGCATAATTTCGACACGGGGTACACTCTGAGACGAAGAATGATTCCGCCGCAGAGGTTGATTCCCAGGCAAAGTATAATTCCATCAGGGAAGGTAGATACGCCGAGACAAAGCATAATTTCGACACGGGATACACTCTGAGACGAAGCATGATTCTGCCGCAGAGGTTGTTGGTCATCTTGCTGATTTTATGTGATTTGGGTTGACATCAGCATCGCTACACTGGAATATGGTACCACGAGCGAATCATCATTTGTCACGAAAGGATTTGGGGATTTTGGTTTTGGTCTGGCATCAGCACCGCTTACACTGGAATATAATACCCGGAGCGAATCATCATCTGCCATGAGGGGATTTTCCTTGTTCCCAGTTTAACGACTTAGGGGTTATCTATTCCCAGTTTAACGACTTAGAGGTCATCTGTTCCCAGTTTAAAAACTTAGGGTTCTTCTGTTCCCAGTTTAACGACTCAGAGATCATATGTTCCCAGTTTAAAGACTTAGGGGTCTATTGGATCGGAAGTTTGGAAATTTGGGGTTGGGGTCGGCATAAGCGTTGCTAAAACTGAAGCACAGGTGCCGGGAGCAATTCATCATTTGCTTTTACCTATCGGGAAGAGATGGCTTAGAAGACAGGTTTAGGTCCCTATCATTTAAGGCTTTTCAATTTTATGAGCCGTAAGGGTCCCATAAAAGCATTTTCTCCCTACGAGTCGAAAGGATCCCGTAGGTGTATTTTCTCCTTAGGAGTTGTGAGGACCCCCAAGTGTGTTTTTCCTTTGTGAGTCGTAAGGATCCCACGAAGGTGTTTTCTTACGAGTCGAGAGGATCTCGTAAGTTTTGTTATCCTTATGTATCGTGAGGACACATGAGTGGGTCTTCCTAAATGGAGCATAATTCCGAGGGCGGAGAACGGCCGCTTGATTGGTAATTGCGGTGGGGTATGGGTGTGATGAGAATTATTTGAGCCCGTAGATTGTATACGGTAGCCAGTTTAGGGACCAACCGTAGGGCTGGGAGAATTTTGAGAAATTGGATTTTGGTTGGCGTCTGCATCGCTGCACTGGAATATGATACCAGGAGCGACTCATCATTCGCCGTTTGGAGATTTGGAATTTGGTTGGCGTCTGCATCGCTACACTGGAATATGGTACCAGGAGCGACTCATCATTCTCCATTTGGAAATTTGGATTTTGGTTGGCGTCTGCATCGTTGCACTGGAATATGGTACCAGGAGCGAATCATCATTCGCCGTTTTGAGATATGGATTTTGGTTGGCGTCTGCATCGTTGCACTGGAATATGGTACCAGGAGCAACTCATCATTCATCGTTGGGAATTTAGGGCATCGCTGCACTGGAATATGGTATCAGGAGCGACTCATCATTCGCCTTTTTTTCCGCGATTGCTCTATCATTTCAGCTTTTCCTATCGCGAAGATCGCAATTGCCCTATCATTTCGGCTATTCATTCGCCGTTGCCCCTTCATTTCGGTTTTATTTTCATCTTTATTTTGCTCGCTGATTTTTATTGCGAGTTGCCCCATCATTTCGGCTTATTAATTTATTTATTTATTTACACTTTTTTTACATCCCCAGTTTAACGACTTAGGGGTTGATTGGTCCCAATTTAACGACGTGGTGGTCCTTTGTTCCTAGTTTAAGGACGTGGTGGTAAACTGTTGGAGCCTGGGCTCGATTCTGCAGGAACCATGGGCTCCTTTGATTTAATTGCATAAGCGGGCTTTCCATCATCTAGATCGGGCGGTGTTGGATGGCAACAACCATGTTATCTTCATGGTTATAAGGCGTAGGAGTACTTGTTCCTCTGGGCTCCATCATGTAGATCGTATAGGTTGTGTACCCATCTATCGCTTCTTCGTTAGCAATATTGCCCGTTTGGCTCTTAACTTGTTGCCTTAGTCTGCTCTTTTCAGAGAAAGACAGATGTCTGAGAGAATCAGGTTTCCGAAGGGCTTCGACCTCCATTTGTATGAAATTGGCGGTCGCAACTTGACTGTTTGTTAACACGCCTTTAGACAGTTCTATCTCTCTCGTCTTGTATTGTTTTTCAACCCAATCTTTGAAGACGAAACAGTCCTCAATAGTATGACTTATCACTCTGTGATAGGGGAAATATTTGGGGTCGTCGGTCATATTCGCTTCTTGCGGACTCTTTGATTCTGGCAATTGTAGACCGTTTCTTAGGGCGTCTTTGAATATTTTATGGATTTTTTCCCTTCTGAAGGAATAGACCTTATCCAGCTTCTCTTTCAGTGGAGATTCTCCTCCCTCTCCGAATACTGGCTTCCGAGGCCGATTGGCATTAGGCCCGCTCATCCCTCGCTTATTTTGGTTAGCCGAAGTGTTAAAAGATTCAGTATCGTCGGAATTTCCGCCGTTGCGATTATCGTCCTTTCGGTTTCTCCAGGACCTATTGTTATTTTGGGAATCAGAGGAGGACGTCTGCTTTGAGCGCTCCAACATCTGGACTTTCCTGGTCAGCTCTTGGTATGTTTTGAGACCCGCCGTGCATAGAAACGGGGCCATCCAATTGTTGAGATTTCCAACGAGGAGGATGACAGATTGGTCCTGCTCTATCAGCGATTCACATTTGACGGAGACATTACGCCATCGGGTTATAAAATCCGTGCTGCTTCGTTGTTCTTTGGCTTGGTCCTTACGAGGTCGGCGATGGTGATCTTATCGCTGACACTCATGAACCTTTGTCGAAACAAAGATTCCATTTGGATGAAGGTAGTAATGGAGCCATCCGGTATGCTCGCGTACCAGTCGAAAGCGACATCGGTTAAGCTATTAACGAACTGGTGGAGGAGAAGCGTATCATTGCCCCCAGTATTCCCGCATGAGGCTTTAAAATGGACGATGTGATGATTCGCATTTCCCGTCCCATCAAATCTTTCAAATTTGGGGATGACATAGCCGCTAGGAAATTCTTGTTGGGTTACCTAGCAACGCCACTGGGTTTCGGGAGGCATCGACCATGCCGTTTTCAAAAAATTGGTATACTAAAGAACCCTAACCTAGAATCTTAACTAAAGAATTAGACGAAACAAGAATGTAAATATCTTTTCATCTAGGTGAACAAGGAATACAACCTTTGTAGACCGGTCCTTCACTTCAAAATCTCCGTGTAGTAGTCCCTTCACTCCAAGTAGTGATCTTCCGGACTCTAGTAAGGCTCCACAAGGTGAAATGAACAATCTTGCTTTAAGTCTTCGAGGCCGAAGATGATCTACGTCGAGGAGACACTAACTCAAGCTACCTCTTCACTAATTAGAAATTAGTGAAGCAAACAACCTGAACTAAATGGCTAATCTAGTGTACGTTGATGAAGTAGGAATTTTGCTCATTTTAGAAATATTTTTCTCACTAATTTTCTTCACCTCCTCAAAACCTAGAGAGCTCTCTCTTGATGAAGAAGAAGAGGAAGCCAATAATGTTATGGCAACCATGGGTGAGAAATATCTTATATAACTCATGTAGAGACTTAACCATGGCTTAAGGTAATGGTTGGGTTAATAAATATCTAATGTAAAACAAAACTAGTGGACTAAGTCAATGGTTCTACAAGCTTCCACTAAGCTCAAACCATGTGATTAATTTCCATCTAATTTTGTTTTACTTTACATAAATAAACCCCACATTATCATAAGCATGATGTGAGTCTCATACACCCATGTTGCATGTAGCAACAAGCATGATACAATAGTATATATCACATATATATTAAGTGTACATAAGTGAGAAAAAGAAATGTTTAAGTAAGCTAATATTAGTTAATGTATGTTAATATATCAAGTATACAATTATACATTAGATTATTAAATCAACACTTGATTTAATAATCCGGCTATATCACATATAACCGACTAATATCATATGTATCAACTTATCGAATCAACACTTGATTCGATAACCCGGCTATATCACATATAACCGACCGATATCACAAATCGCGAAAATAGAATACGGTATCACATACACGTATTAATCTCAGTCCCGCACATATCACATATGTGCTCCTACTTCATTTCGCATGAGCTAGGAAACCTCTGTTTAGAACTCTAAAGACTCGTCAATACGCCGGCAGTAGGTGAAGTTCATATCAGTCACCCACAAGCCGTCAGCGGTACTAGCTGGACATAACGGCTATCCGGGTATTGAGCGATCAAGCAAGCTTGTCTAAACTCCCGCAAAGCATGTCAGTAACACTACCGTACAGTCCGGTCTCTTCGTCTGATATGTCGCATATCTAGCCTAGGGGTGGTAAACGTCAGACCCCAGTAACCGATAAGTCGTGCCGATATGAGGCTCATAACGGGTCGAGAAACTACTGATAACACTTACCAGTAAATCTCTGTATCAGCCCTGGCCAGGGACTTCCTGTTATGACCAATCGAGAACAGCGCAACATCAACCCCCAATACCGGGAGAGACGAATCCCCTCCTATCGCTCATTGCCTCCATGTGACTCGGGGTTGTACCCAAAAAACACCGTTTTGCACGTTCTCTTGAACGTGGTAAGGTGAAAATCAAAGCACAGTGGGAATCACACAAGACTCTATGACGATCTCGGGTCTACAGACTAACCTGTACCAGTGTCACCAGAAAACGGCTATCTGACGCTGGGTATAATACCATTTAGGAGTTCTCGGCGAGTCATGTTCAGTGTACCCAGTCTCCACTGAGCACCCGTATACCATCTTTGATGTCAAACACCAATGGATGTGGGATCATCCATCGCCCATCATATGGGTCAAGAAGCGTATACGCGAGTCTACTCTAGAATATCGATGCCCTGTCTCGATACACCCTCAACTAGAAATAATTAAAGGATGAACTTGTGGACTACCATGGCCCCACTAGTATGATCTCCATCATAGTTCTGGTAGTCAAGTACACATCCTAATGGCTTTATCAACATGTGAGAGCAAGAAAGTATCACAATACAAGTTTACATGTTAAGACAAAGAGCAACCAGATAGCATAATATCATGTCGAGCAAGAAAGTCCTCTCTATATATGTCCAAGCATCCACTATAATATACAATCATGTACAATAATAGCCTCTAGGGCATACATATAAATAACAATCTCCTACTTTCACTAAGGCCAGTTGTTGTAGTATCTCATACCCAACATCCCGAAGAGTCTCTCAAATTGTATCTGGGGTATAGCCTTTGTGAGTGGATCCGCCATGTTATTCTTCGTGTTAACTCTCCTGACCTCGATCTCCCGGCAATCAACTATCTCCCGGATCAGGTGATACCGCCTCAGAATATGCCTGGATCGCTAATGGGACCTAGGTTCCTTGGCCAAAGCCACAGCTCCATTGTTATCACAATACAAAGGTATTGGATGCTCGATGGATGGAACCACACCAAGTTCAGTTATGAACTTCTTCATCCAGATAGCCTCTTTGGCAACATCATTGGCAGCGATGTATTTAGCCTCCATCGTCGAGTCTGCCACTGTTTCTTGCTTGGAACTCTTCCAACAAACCGTCCCTCCATTGAGGGTGAAGACAAATCCCGAGACCGACTTAGAGTCGTCCACTTAGAGTCGTCCTTATCACTCTGGAAGCTCGAGTCGGTAAAGGACTCCACTTGGAGTTCACCGTTACCATACACCAAGAACATTTCTTTAGTCATTTTCAACTACTTAAGAATGTTCTTCACAGTTGTCCAGTGATTCTCCCTAGAATCTGATTGATACCTACTCACTACATGTTACGCCCCACCTCCAATACAGAGAGTATTGTCTGCTCTGGCCGAAGCCGCACGGTTTTGTCCTTCGGAGCGAACCGGACCCGACCAGGGGCCACTTCCCAGGAGGTCACCCATCCCAAGACTTCCCTGGCCCGAGCACGCTTAACTACGGAGTTCTCAAACTCCTGTAGTTCCGGTTCACTTAAAAGGCGTCTCTGTATTGAAGAGTGGTATCATTCCATTTATAGTACAGATCTGGCCCCTTTCGGAATGTATTCCGAAGAGTCCCCATTGTTCTACAGTGGGTCCCACGGACTCAAGAGGCGGCCCCCACGGATTTAAGAGGTGGCCCCCGCCCACTTAACACGACACTTGGCGTGGCACTTTGTTCCGTGTGGCACTTTGCTCCGTGAGCAAGAACCGGGTCCCGACATTCTCCCCACCTTTGAACAATGGTTCGTCCTTGAACCACAGACCTACTATTGAGGAACCGTCTCTGATACCATTCTGTCACGCCCCACCTCCAATACAGAGAGTATTGTCCGCTCTGGCCGAAGCCGCACGGTTTTGTCCTTCGGAGCGAACCGGACCCGACCAGGGGCCACTTCCCAGGAGGTCACCCATCCCAAGGCTTCCCTGGCCCGAGCACGCTTAACTACGGAGTTCTCAAACTCCTGTAGTTCCGGTTCACTTAAAAGGCGCCTCTGTATTGAAGAGTGGTATCATTCCATTTATAGTACAGATATGCCCCCTTTCGGAATGTATTCCGAAGAGTCCCCATTGTTCTACAGTGGGTCCCACGGACTCAAGAGGTGGCACTTTGTTCCGTGTGGCATTTTGCTCCGTGAGCAAGAACCGGGTCCCGACATTCTCCCCACCTTTGAACAATGGTTCGTCCTCGAACCACGGACCTACTATTGAGGAACCGGCTCTGATACCATTCTGTCACGCCCCACCTCCAATACAGAGAGTATTGTCGGCTCTGGCCTAAACCGCACGGTTTTGTCCTTCGGAGCGAACCGGACCCGACCAGGGGCCACTTCCCAGGAGGTTACCCATCCCAAGACTTCCCTGGCCCGAGCACGCTTAACTACGGAGTTCTCAAACTCCTGTAGTTCCGGTTCACTTAAAAGGCGCCTCTGTATTGAATAGTGGTATCATTCCATTTATAGTACAGATATGCCCCCTTTCGGAATGTTTTCCGAAGAGTCCCCATTGTTCTACAGTGGGTCCCACGGACTCAAGAGGTGGCCCCCACGGATTCAAGAGGTAGCCCCCGCCCACTTAACACGACACTTGGCGTGGCACTTTGTTCCGTGTGGCACTTTGCTCCGTGAGCAAGAACCGGGTCCCGACATTCTCCCCACTTTTGAACAATGGTTCGTCCTCGAACCACAGACCTACTATTGAGGAACCGGCTCTGATACCATTCTGTCACGCCCCACCTCCAATACAGAGAGTATTGTCCGCTCTGGCCGAAGCCGCACGGTTTTGTCCTTCGGAGTGAACCGGACCCGACCAGGGGCCACTTCCCAGGAGGTCACCCATCCCAAGACTTCCCTGGTCCGAGCACGCTTAACTACGGAGTTCTCAAACTCCTGTAGTTCCGGTTCAATTAAAAGACGCCTCTGTATTGAAGAGTGGTATCATTCCATTTATAGTACAGATATGCCCCCTTTCGGAATGTATTCCGAAGAGTCCCCATTGTTCTACAGTGGGTCCCACGGACTCAAGAGGTGGCCCCCACGGATTCAAGAGGTGGCCCCCACCCACTTAACACGATACTTGGCGTGGCACTTTGTTCCGTGTGGCACTTTGCTCCGTGAGCAAGAACCGGGTCCCGACACTACACTTAGTGAGTATGCTACATCGGGTCTCGTACATAACATCGCATACATGATAGAGCCTACTGCCGAAGCATAGGGTATCCCTTGCATGCGAGCTCTCTCCAAATCAGTCTTGAGAGACATCTCTTTGGAGAGAGTGATTCCTGAGATCGTGGGTAAATTCCCACACTTGGAATCCTCCATACTAAACCTGTTTAGTATGATGTCAATGTACCTGGATTGGGACAATCCCAGTATCTGTTTAGATCTATCTCTATAGATCTTAATCCCCAAAATGTAGGAGACATCACCTATATCCTTCATGGAGAATCTTTGCGATAAGAAGAGCTTGACCGAGTGCAGCATAGGAACATCATTTCCTATCAAGGGTATGTCATCCACGTACAATACGAGGAAGACGACCTTACTCTCTGCCACCTTCTTATATATACAAGGTTCATCTACGTTTTTGACGAAGTCAAACTCTTTGACTACCACATCAAAACAGATGTTCCAACTCCGCGATGTCTACTTCAACCCGTAGATTGATTTAAGCAGCTTGCACACCTTTCCGCTGCTCCCACTATCCACGAAGCCCTCTGGCTGAGTCATGTACACGCTCTCTTCTAAATCACCATTTAGAAAGGCGGTCTTAACATCCATCCGTCAGATTTCATAGTCATGGTATGCAGCGATGGCAAGTAGGATCCGGATGGACTTAAGCATAGCCACTGGAGAAAAGGTTTCATCATAATCCACACCTGATCGTTGACGAAAATCTTTTGCAACAAGTCTAGTTTTGAAAGTCTCAACTTTTCCATCTACATCAAGTTTCTTCTTAAAGATCCATTTGCTCCCAATGGGTTTTACCCCTTAAGGAGCAACTTCCAAAATCCATACTTTGTTGGTGTACATGGATTCTATCTCAGATCGCATTGCATCAGCCATTTCACAGAGTCCCCGCTCGTGATAGCCTGCTCGAAGCTAGTTGGGTGATCATCTTCCATGATGCAATCCTCGCTCCCACCATCAATGAGAAAACCGCAGTATCTTTCAGGTGGATGAGGAACCCTATTAGCGCGTGGGTACCAGCGCCTCACGTGCCTGGGTGCTCGCGCCTCCCGTGCCTGGCACGCGGGCGCTGGGCGCTGGCGCCCCACGTGCTTGGCACGCGGGTGCTGAGTGTCAGCAGGAAAAGAGACTTGGTCCCTGCACTGGGAGCTGTGCTCCCGATTTAACTTCTGGAGTTAAACTCTTGAAAAGAGATTAAATTATGGAGTTAAACTCCAACAGATCTTGAATGGAGTTAAACTCCCAGAAATCTTTGTAAAAGATTGAAGGGACCCCCTTCTTCTCTTCTATAGCCTCGGCTCTTCTTTTGAAACTTAGATCTTCCCAAAATGGGATTTTTTGGAGATGAATCTCCTTCTTTCTTCTCTCTGTTGGTTGGATCTGGGAAAAGGGGGTGAGACTTAACAATATTCCCTTTTAGAGATCTGATGGGAGATTTGAGCTCCCCTTTATGGGTTTTGTGGTGAAAAACTATTTATTTTTTGAAAAGAAAGAGTAAAACTCTTGATTTAATTCAGAAAAGGAGAAGAAGGTTTAGAACCTTGAGGAAGAAGAAGGAGTCATAAAAACCCTAGAATTTGAGAGAATGAGGAGTTCTTTTTTATTTCATCATCATGTTACCTTTTATAGGCTTACAAAATTACACATAGACCCTTGGGCTTTACAAAATGGCATTTTGCCCATCCCATGCCTCATATTGTCACACCCCGCTTCTCGGTATACGGCGAAGAGGACGGGACTGGTCCGCTACGTATTTACTCTGAAGTAAATACGCTAAGAGTATCTAAGCAATATAAAAGTGAATACACAAGAGACAAGATGTATAAAATGAACAGCAACTTTATTTATTAACATTCTTTTGTACAATGCATGAAAAATAAATACAACTGAAATAAAAGCGATGCCTAAACAATGGCATAACAGGAATGTAAAGTACTGAAAGGAAATGTGTACAATGAAACTAAAACTTTGGGTCTTCAGTAAACTGATCCCAGTCTTCAGCAGTAGGCTCGATCCCTGACGTGTCCGAATCACCTGACGACATTCAAAGAAGAAAGAAAGAGAATGTCGTCAGCGAACAGGTCACTCGGTAAGTCCCAAAGATAAGGGGAAAGTAGAATAGACAGAATAAGAAGGTATCTTTTAAAGTTGTATTATCTTGTGGAAATGTCGTATTAACGCTGTTGTTTGTAGCTTGATACAGAAGAATTCCAGTGTATACGAGAGGAGTCTCTATATGCCAGAGACTAGAGGCAAGTATAGTACAAGGAACCGTTTATGCCACGATACAACAGCAACTGGATTCATGTTAGGTGTATTAAGTCTTACAGTCTCGTGCCACTTCTAACACCTTCCGTACCAATCTACCCCTTAACCTCCGAGTTGTCTTGTTTGTATTGTTTGTCTTGTAAATTGTATTGATTGTATAATTGATTGACTGACCGAAACCATGATATCAGTAAACGGATGTAACCATAGAATCATGTAAATGGAATGTATATCCATGGTTCGGTTAAGTCAAGTTGTATAGATTGATAATTGGATTCATATTGAATTGTAATATTGAAGATTTGTAGATTGTAGATTTTAGATTGTACTTGAATCATATTCAAGTCATATTATAATGAGACTCATTCTGAGTCAGAAAAGTAAATTGATGTCCTGATTGTTTTTGATGTTATCGGTAACCGCTGCACATGGACGGCGGGATTTGTGTCTTTTTCAAAGACGATTACCGTATTGATAACACCATTATTAAGTTTTCTACCTTCAGTGGGCAAGCACCCACTTCTCCAGCTCCTCAAGGCTCAAGAGATTGGTCCCGCTTAAACCTATATTTACTAGGGTCCTTAGGGTAATTTATAGAACTTGAGGGGGGTTTATGTAAAAATACTTTATAAAGTTTTCAAAATATACCCCAAGTATTTATTATCGTCTTTAGAGTTGTAATAAATGTAGATTTTATATTTTTGATATTTCTAATGAGAATATCCTATTTTCATGATAAATTGTATTTATTTGTAATATTGGTTTTGTATAGAATTCATGGTATTTTAGTGTAAAATTGATTCTTGTGATATTTTTAGAAAAATTGGAATATTTATATTATTATAAAATAGATATTTTAAGGATAAATATACATATATTTATATGAAAATAATTTTTAATATATATATAATATTCTAGAAATCTCATTTTCGTTAGATTTTCGTATTTTAAATCTTTCGAGACCAAATGCCCCTTGCGGAGGTCTAAATCTCGCACTACTAAGCCCGAGAATGTGCGATAATCCGCACCATCCCGAACAGGTTCCCCAAAATGGGTTGTAGTAGCACTTTGCAAAGATTGTATAAATACTAAATCCTTTATAAAACGGTTTTATTAAGTAAATGGTATTTAAATGAAAATGTATCGTTTTCCCATATTCTATGTTCCCAAGGGTATGAGTGTGTGAGGAGGCAGGTCATTATCTCGTGATCTACTTAAAGGTATAACAAGTTTAACGGTTTAAATGTCGCAAAAGGAACTGTGTGGTATTTTAATGAAAAAGTACTGTAAAATGAAATAGCAATTGTTTTGTGATATGAAACTTGATCAATTTGGTTGATTAGTGTTTAATAGTCAACATAAAGGATTTAAACATAATTGTATTAACGAGAAGTGAAGTTTTTATAAAGAAACCGAATCGGAAATCGGATTTATTTCGATTCCGTCGGGTTTTGTAAATCTGTATTTTTTTAGAATGGAAAAGAAAGTTAGAAATGGGACTTACGGGTTTTTGGACGACAAGAAAAGGGAGATTGATTGTAACAACCCTAATTTTTCTATACACTTTTCTATACAAATTTTTTTCAAAATCCATAAAGGGGTATTTTAACCTGAGCACAATATATAAGTAATTATTTTGTTTTTAAATAACTCCATTTTTAGTGTACATAAAATTATTTTAAAATTAAAGTATATTTGGGGTATTCAATGTTGTTGTTACCACTTTAAATAATTATTTCACACCATAATTACAAGAAAGAGTTTGTAGCTCATTCGTAACATCTTACACTGCTGAACCAAGCCACCAGAGTTCAAATCCCCTGCCCCATATTATTTTTGTATTTATTTTGTTTAAAATTCTTTGGAAGCCCAACAGTCCACACTCCATAACTCTCAAACTTTGAACTGCACTTGAAAAACTAAAAGCACCAGTGCCTACCCCATGAGACCCCCCACCTTCCGACCGACCAACTCGGCCCGCCGCCGCCGGCCGGAGTTGCCAATTCCGGCGAGGTGTCAACACAAAATTTCTGTCTTTTCATATTCCTAACCGCCCTGCACACTCTAAATTAATGGACCGGTTCTCGAGAGTTTAATATACCCCATTTACTACAATTTTTAATACATTTTCATATATTTTTACATTTTTTAATTAAAAACCTTTCACTTACCCTACCCTAGCCTACCCTATAAATACACCCCCTACTCTCTACTCTCTCATCCCAAAACCCTAAGCTCACTCTCTCAAAAATTTTCCAAGAGTTGTGTACCTTGAAAACAAGTGCGCGGCGAAGCTCCGACGAAATTCCGGCGGAAATTCCGGCGACGAAGCAACGCCTCGGCAACCCCTCTAGTCCCCCATCACTCCCTTGCTTAATCGAAACACGTAAGTCTCATTCTATCTCCCTTTCTATTTCTCTAAAATACGAAACTACGAAACCCGACGGAATCGGAACAAATCCGATTTCCGATTCGGTTTTCTATAAAATTTCACTTCTCATCAATACATTCATGCTTAAACATCTTTATGTTGACTATTAAATATTTAACAAACAATTTGAACAAGTTTCATCACATGAAATGATAGCCTTTCCAATTTATCGTATTTTTACACCTTAATACCACCATGTTTCGATTTCACATTTAACCCCTTAACCTTACTATACATTTAAAGTAGAGCACGAGGTAATGACCTACCTCCACACACACGCAAATACGACCCTAAATGATATCATCAAAAACTTAGAATACGATAAAACAATACTTTCATTTAAATACCGTATTCTTAATAAAATCATTTCTAAAAGTTTTAGCTTTGATACACTTTTAAATAAATACCTCTTATTAGGAAAACATGATAAGTTGTGGACATCGATCGTTTATCTAAACCTGACTTTGTGGTGTCTAGGCTAGGCAAGTGAGCAAAAGTAACTTTAAAAGGCTCGTCTTACGATTCGTGAGCGGATCCCTCCTTTCCTCATTTGTACTTACCTGACCACAATTGGCGGTGAAGAGGCGATTTGAGACATCTAACGACTTGTCATTTGGACCATTTAGAAATAATCTAGTTGACTTAGGAAACCCTAGAACCTGAAATACGGAAAATTGACATTTTTACAAATAAATACATTTTACTTTATAAAACCGTTTTCTAAAAGATTTAGTATTTTACAATCTTTACAAAGCGCCGCTACAATCCATATTTGGGGAACCCGTTCGGGATGGTGCGGATTATCGCACATCCTCGGGCTTAGTAGTGCGAGATTCAGACCTCCGCAAGGAGCATTCGGTCTCGAAAGGTTTAAAATACGACATCTTAAGAAAATTAGATTTTTAGAAAATAAAATATTTATTAAAATTATTTTTGTATAAATATATGTATATTTATCCATAAAATACCTATTTTATTATGATATAAATATTCCACCTTTTTCTAAAAATCACAAGAATAAATTTTACACAAAAATACCATGAATTTCAAATAAATCAATATTACAGATAAATACCTTTATTTATAAAATTAGGATATTTTCACTATAAAATCCACATTCATTACAAATCTAAAGACGAATAATGAATACTTGAGGTGTATTTTGAAAAGTATATAAAACTATTTTTACATAAAAACCCCTTAAGTTTTATAAATTACCCTAAGGACCCTACCAATTATAAGATTTCGATTCACATTTCTGATTTTCTGACTCGGGTTTGAGTCTGATTATTCTGACTTGAATATGATTCAAGTCAATCTACAATCTACAATATTCCAATTCAATATGAACACATGAATTTATGAATACAATTATCAATTTATACAACTTGACTGAACCGAACCATGGATATATTTCTTTTACATGATTCTTAGTATTCCATTTACATGACTCTACGGTTACAACCATTTCCTGATATCATGGTTTCGGTCAGTCAGTCATTTCAATCTTACAATCAATACAATTTACAAGATAACAATACAAATAAGACATCGCGGGGTTTATGGGGTAGATTGGTACGAAAGGTGTTAAAGGTGGCACGAGACAGTAAGATTAAGACGCCTAACATAAATCCAATTGCTGTTGTACCGTAGCATAAACTGTTCCTTGAGTTCCTGATACCTTAGTCTCCGGGGCAAGTGAGACTCCTCTCGTATACACTGGCATCCTTCTGTACCAAGGTACAAACAACAGCGTTAACACAATACTACAACAATATAATAATATAATACAACTGTAAAAGCAACTCTCTCTCTCTCTTACTCTCTGTCTATTCTAATTCTCCTCTTACCTTTGGGACTTACCGAGCGACCGGTTCGCTGACGGCATTCTGTTTCTTTCTTCTTTGAATGTCGTCAGGTGATTTGGACCCGGCAGAGATCGAGCCATCGCAAGAAGACTTGGAGCAGCTTGCTAAAGACCCTGCACTTTAGTTTCATTGTACACTTTTCCTCTCTGTACTTTTCATTTCCTGTTATGCCACTGTTTAGGCATCTTTTTATTTCAGTTGTATTTCCTTTTCATGTATTGTACAAAGAATGTTAATAAATAAAAGTTGATGTTCTTTTTATATCTTGTCTCTTGTGTATTTATTTTATATTGCTTAGATACGCTTAGCGTATGTACTTCTGAGTATCTACGTAGCGGGCCTCGTCGCGTCCCCTTCGCCGTATACCGGGAAGCGGGGCGTGACAGGTTTTGTTGGTGGCCCATGCAGGTCAAAGCTGTATGGAACCCTAAGCAATATAAAACACAAGAACCAGCAACTAAAACATTCTTTACAATTCATGTTCCTTGAATCTTACAATTTCATATTTCTTGAATCTTATCATTTCATGTACTCTGAATCTGTCCTGACCCAAAATTCTCTCACCTCTTTTACAATTTTATCAAAACCTTCGCATTCTTTCATTCCTTCACACATTCTTCACATTTTTAAAACCCTTGCACCACCTTGTTATTTTTCACATATTGTCAGTACACCAGCACCAAACTTTCCTTGGTTTTGTTACACTTTCTTTTTACAAATTTCGAGGACGAAATTTTTATAAGGAGGGTAGAATGTAACAACCATAATTTTTCTATACAATTTTTTTTCAAAATTCATAAAGGGGTATTTTAACCTGAGCACAATATATAAGTAATTATTTTGTTTTTAAATAACTCCATTTTTAGTGTACATAAAATTGTTTTAAAATTAAAGTATATTTGGGGTATTCAATGTTGCTGTTACCACTTTAAGTAATTATTTCACACCATAATTACAAGAAGGAGCTTGTAGCTCATTGGTAACATCTTGCACTGCTGAACCAAGCCACCAGAGTTCAAATCTCCTGCCCCACATTATTTTTGTATTTATTTTGTTTAAAATTCTTTGGAAGCCCAACAGTCCACACACCATAACTCCCAAACTTTGAACTGCACTTGAAAAACTAAAAGCACCAGTGCCTACCCCACGAGACCCCTCACCTTCCGACCGACGAACTCGGCCCGGACAGGCCGACTCGGCCCCCCGCCGCCGGCCAGAGTTGCCGATTCCAGCGAGGTGTCAACACAAAATTTCTGTCTTTTCATATTCCTAACCCCCTTGCACACTCTAAATTAATGGATCGGTTCCCGAGAGTTTAATATACCCCATTTACTACAATTTATAATACATTTTCATATATTTTTACATTTTTTTAATTAAAAACCTTTCACCTACCCTACCTTATAAATACACCCCCTACCCTCTACTCTCTCATCCCAAAACTCTAAACTCACTCTCTCAAAAAATTTCCAAGAGTTGTGTACCTTGAAAACAAGTGCGCGGCGAAGCACCGATGAAATTCCGGCGGAAATTCCGGCGACGAAGCAACGCCTCGGCAACCCCTCTAGTCCCCCCTCACTCCATTGCTTAATCGAAACCCGTAAGTTCCATTCTATCCCCCTTTCTATTTCTATAAAATACAAAACTACGAAACCCGACGGAATCGGAACAAATCCGATTTCCGATTCGGTTTTCTATAAAATTTCACTTCTCATCAATACATTCATGCTTAAATATCTTTATGTTGACTATTAAACATTTAACAAACAATTTGAACAAGTTTCATCACACGAAATGATAGCATTTCCAATTTAGCGTATTTTTTCACTTTAATACCACCATATTTCGATTTCACATTTAACCCCTTAAACTTACTATATATTTAAAGTAGAGCACGAGGTAATGACCTACCTCCACACACACGCAAATCCGACCCTAAATGACATCATCAAAAACTTAGAATACGATAAAACAATACTTTCATTTAAATATCGTATTCTTTATAAAATCATTTCTAAAAGTTTTAGCTTTGATACACTTTTAAATAAATACCTCTTATTAGGAAAACACGATAAGTTGTGGACATCGATCGTTTATCTAAACCTGACTTTGTGGTGTCTAGGCTAGGCAAGTGAGTAAAGGTAACTTTAAAAGGCTCGTCTCACGATTCGTGAGCGGATCCCTCCTTTCCTCATTTGTACTTACCTGGCCACAATTGGCGGTGAAGAGGCGATTTGAGACATCTAACGACTTTTCGTTTGGACCATTTAGAAATAGTCTAGTTGACTTAGGAAACCCTAGAACCTGAAATACGGAAAATTGACATTTTTACAAATAAATACATTTTACTTTATAAAACCATTTTCTAAAGGATTTAGTATTTTACGATCTTTGCAAAGGGCCGCTACAACCCATGTTTGGGGAACCCATTCGGGATGGTGTGGATTATCGCACATCCTCGGGCTTAGTAGTGCGAGATTCAGACCTCCGAAAAGAGCATTCGGTCTCGAAAGGTTTAAAATACGACATCTTAAGAAAATGAGATTTTTAGAAAATAAAATATTTATTAAAATTATTTTTGTATAAATATATGTATATTTATCCTTAAAATACCTATTTTATTATGATATAAATATTCCACCTTTTTCTAAAAATCACAAGAATAAATTTTACACTAAAATACCATGAACTTCAAATAAATCAATATTACAGATAAATACCTTTATTTATAAAATTAGGATATTTTCACTATAAAATCCATATTCATTACAACTCTAAAGACGAATAATGAATACTTGAGGTGTATTTTGAAAAGTAAATAAAAGTATTTTTACAAAAAAAAATCTCAAGTTTTATAAATTACCCTAAGGACCCTAGCAATTATAAGACTTCGATTCACATTTCTGATTGTCTAATTCGGGTTTGAGTCTGATTATTCTGACTTGAATATGATTCAAGTCAATCTACAATCTACAATATTCCAATTCAATATGAACACATGAATCAATGAATATAATTATCAATTTATACAACTTGACCAAACCGAACCGTGGATATATTCCTTTTACATGATTCTCAGTATTCCATTTACATGACTCTGCGGTTACAACCGTTTCCTGATATCATGGTTTCGGTCAGTCGGTCATTTCAATCTTACAATCAATACAATTTACAAAATAACAATACAAATAAGACATCGCGGGGTTTAAGGGGTAGATTGGTACGGGAGGTGTTAAAGGTGGCACAAGACGGTAAGATTAAGACACCTAACATGAATCCAATTGCTGTTGTACCATGGCATAAACGGTTCCTTGAGTTCCTGATACCTTAGTCTCCGGGGCAAGTGAGACTCTTCTCGTATACACTGATATCCTTCTGTACCAACCTACAAACAACAGCGTTAACACGATACTACAACAATATAACAATATAATACAACTGTAAAAGCAACTCTCTCTCTCTCTTACTCTCTGTCTATTCTAATTCTCCTCTTACCTTTGGGACTTACCGAGCGACCGGTTTACTGACGACATTCTGCTTCTTTCTTCTTTGAATGTCGTCAGGTGATTTGGACCCAGCAGAGATCGAGCCATCGCAAGAAGACTTAGAGCAGTTTGCTGAAGACCCTGCACTTTAGTTTCATTGTACACTTTTCCTCTCTGTACTTTTTCATTTCCTGTTATGCCACTGTTTAGGCATCCTTTTATTTCAGTTGTATTTCCTTTTCATGCATTGTACAAAGAATGTTAATAAATAAAAGTTGATGTTCTTTTTATAACTTGTCTCTTGTGTATTTATTTTATATTGCTTAGATACGCTTAGCGTATGTACTTCTGAGTATATACGTAGCGGGCCTCGTCGCGTCCCCTTCGCCGTATACCGGGAAGCGGGGCGTGACATTGATCAGAAGGAGTCGCCGGTGCGTTGCTTCGTCGCCGAGAGCTCCTAGAATGATCGTCGAAAGTTCGCCGGGAAATTTGTCGTAGCTTCGCCTCGTGCTCGATTTCAAAGTACACAAGGTTTCTTGGAAATTTTAGAGAGTTGACTCAGAGTTCAGGGTGAGGGGGTAGTGTGTAGGGTTGATATTTATAGGGTTAGGCTAGGGTTAGGATAGATGAAGGGTTTTAAATAAAAAAAATGAAAAAATGTATGAAAATTCATTAAAAATGGAGTAAAAGTGGAATTAAAGGCTCTCTGGAAACGATCTTAATAATTGAAGCATGCAGGGGGGCTCAAGAAGTCCAAAAGCCCCAACTTTTTAGTTGGAGACTCGGCCGTCCCGCCGGCGACGCCGGCCTGAGTCGGCCGGTCCACCGACCAAGTCGGGGCCTGGGGAGGTGGGGGGTCTCCTGGTTAAGCCTCCGGTACTTTCAGTTTTGTGGGTGTGGTAGGAAAATCTGGAGTTATCACGTGTTGACTGTTGGGCTTCTATAAAATTTAAAACAAAATAAATAATAAAAATAATGTGGGGCATGGGATTTGAACTCTGGTGGCTTGGTTCAGCAGTGCAAGGTATTACCAATGAGCTACAAGCTCCTTCTTGTAATTATGGTATGAGATAAATACTTAAAGTGATAACAGCAACATTAAATACTCCTAGTATACTTTAAATTTAAATCAAATTTATGTACACTAAAAATGGAGTTGTTACACATGTGCTCATTTCTTTTGCACATGAGCCATGGGCTTTACAAAAAGTTGGCTTTATGTCCATTTTTCTTACATTCATGCATAAAAAATTACATCAAAATTATTTATTACATGATTTCATTTAGGCACGGGGAAGGCCGGCCGCGGGGCTCGACTTGGGCATGGGCCCACTTGACCTGGGCTTGGGCCCACCTTTGTCAACCAGGGTGTAATTTTTGACCCCAACACCATGAAGCTCAGTAATTCATGGTCGGCGAGCTGTCCACTAGCTGGTCTATCCTAGAAAGTGGATAGTCGTCTTTGGGGCAAGCCTTGTTCAAGTCCGTGAAATCGACGCACATGCGCCATTTCCCGTTTGCCTTCTTGACCATGACTACGTTCGCCAGCCAATCCGAGTAGTCTAGGTTTCTGATGAAATTGGCAGCGAGTAATCGGTCCACCTCGTCTTCTATCGCCTTCTGTTTAACCGGTTCAAAACTTCTCCTTTTTTGTCGGATCGGCCGGGCCTTCGGGTCAACCCCGAGCTTGTAGGAGATTACTTCAGGGTTGATCCCGGGCATGTCCACAAGCGTCTAAGTGAATACGTCCGAGTTATCTCGAACGAACCGGATCAGGCTTTCGCAGGTGTCCCCTGTCAAGAGAGAGCCGATCTGGGTTGTCCGGCCGTCGACTCCCTCTTTGAGGGGAATCTCCATCAACGCTTGTCACGCCTCACTTCCCAGTGTACGGAAACGGTGACGTGGCAAGCCCGCAACATATTACTAAGAAATAAATACGTTAAGCGTAAATTAAGCAATATATATATATAATGCATAAGAATAACAAGAGATATAAAATAAACAGCAACTTTTATTAACATTCATTTTTACGTAGAACTATTTTGAAAAGGAAAGTACAATGATATAAAGCAATGCCTAAATAATGGCATACAAACTGAAATAAGTACAAGGTGAACTAGAATTCCTGCTGCTCGGTGAACTGGTCCAAGTCCTCCTGGCTGGGCTCGATCTCCTGCAGTCGGGTCTTCCTGAAGAACATTCCAAAGAAAAAAATAGACAGGAATGTCATCAGCGAACTAACGCTCGGTAAGTCACAAAAGAAAAAATGGAATATAGCAAGTAAAGAGAATTGAAACTGGTAAGTTGTACAGCTATAAGATTGCTATTCTAACTTAGTTGTTGTAGCTTGGTACAGAAAGTATATGTGTATACGAGAGAAGTACATCTTATCCCGTGTACTATGGTAACATATAGTACAAGGCCCGTCAAAACCCACGGGACAACGGCACGAGAGTTCATGTAAGTGCCTTTTAGTGATCATCTCGTGCCACGTTATACATTTAGTACCAATCTATCCCGTTAACCCCGCGTAATGTATTGTATTGATTATATTACAAGTCTTGCCGAAACCATGGATACAAGTTGTTCAAGTAGTCAGGTTCAGAATGTAAGCTTGTTGTCATGTCAAGTTATATCCATTGTTCGGTCAGGTTAAGTCTTGTATTCATGTTTGATATTCAGGTTCATATTCAAGTATACATGTTAGATTTTGGATTCATATTTGAATTGGATTCTGGTTTGAGTTTGGATTCAAGTTTGATTTAGACTCAGACTGAGTCAGACACTTTTAAACTGATTTAGATCCTGAATTAGGTTCGGGAGTTATCAGTAACTGCTGCACATGGACAGTAGGATTTGTGTCTTTTTCCAAGACAATTACCATTGATAACACCGTTAAGTTTTCTACCCTAAACAGGCAAGCACTCACTTTCTCCGGCTCCCTAGGGCTCAAGAGAATTGATCCCGCTTAAACCTATATTTACTAAAATCCTTAAATGTTGTTTTATATAACTCGAGGGGGTTTTATAAAAAATATTTTTTTATATAATTTCAAAATAAATCTCGAGAAGTTATTTATATTATTTAGGATTTTTATGGATGTGAATTATAAGGGTTTGAGTTATTTTAGTGATAATAACTTAGCTTGAATAGTTCATGAAATTTTATTGCAAAACTTGCATTGTATTGGTATCTTGATGGTATTTTAGTGAAACGTGTTCACTTTCATCTTTATAAAAAAATGTAAGTTTGTCATATTTTGAAAACATATGGATTTGCAATATTTTATATAATTATAAAAAATTAAGTTTTATTAAATTAAAAATGTGTTTTTCTTAAAAACCGTATTTAAAACCTTTCGAGATCGAATGTTCCGTGAGGAGGTCTGCATCTCACTCTACTAGCCCAAGGATATGCGATAATCCACACCATCCAATAGCGGGCCCCCTAAAAAGGGTTGTAGACACATAATCACAAAGGGTTTTAAAATACAATTCAAAAGAAACCTGGTTTTTATAGCAAATGGTAATTTAATTTAATATTGTATTCGTCACAAAAAAAAGTTCAAAGAGTATCGTGCTATGGAACCATGTGTGTATGTGAGAGGTAGGTCGTTACGTCGTGAGTTTTCCTTAAGGTATGTTTAAGCAAAACAAATAAAAATGGTATTTTAATGTGATTGTTAATTTAAAGTTATCTTGCATGATATTTTTGATTAAAAGTTGGTTCTAAACATTGGTTTTATGTTAACAAGCATGGTGTGGGAATATGAATGAGGAATATGTAAGAAAAAGTGGAATATAGAGTTTTAGAAGAAGATATCGGTATTAACTCCACTTCCAATATATGTTTTGAAAATGAACTTTTAAAAAAGAAGGAGAGCAATTGGGAGGGTCTTACTAGCTATTTAGAGTAAGAGAAGGTAGAAGAAGGGAGGGTTGTCGTCATGGCGTCGCGGAGTGTAGGGTTACGTAGCGCGGCAGCAAGGTTTCGGGAGGCATCGTCCATGTCATTTTCTAAAATTTGCCGTTCTAAATAACCCTAACCCTAAAATCTTAACTAGAGAATTAAACAAAACAACATGCAAACAACTTTGCATACAAAATGAATGAGGAATACAACCTTTGTAAATCGGTTCTTCACTTCAAATGCTCCGTGTAGAAGTCCCTTCGCTGCGAGTAATGATCTCCCGAACTCTTGAGAGCCTCCATAAGGTGAAAGATACAAACTTGCTCAAAATCTTTGAGGCCGAAGATGATCTACGTCGAGAAGACTCAAGCTCATGCTAACTCTTCACTAATAGTAGATTGGAGAAGCAAACACCCTAAACTAAATGGCTAATATAGTAAAGGATGATGAAGTGGGAAATGGGCTCACTTTAGATTTATTTTTCTCACGATATTTCTTCACTTCCTCAAAACCTAGAGAGCTTGAGGGAGATGAAGAAGAAGATGATGAATAATGAGATGAGGTTAGAAATGCAACCATGGGTGAGTTTATTTCATACAAACTCATGTAGAGAATAAACCATGGTGTAAGGTTAATGGTTAGCTTAATAAATATCTTAAGCAAGACAAAAAACAAGTGAACAAAGTCAATATTCTACAAGCTTCTTCCAAGCTCAACCATGACTAATTCCAAATGATTTTGAATTACTTAATAATAAATATTAATCCCACATTAAATCAAGCATGGTGTGAGTCTCATACATCTATGTTGCATGTGTAACCTAACATGACACAACAATATATATCACATATATATTTTGTGTAAAAAGAAAACAATACAATTAACATATATCACATATATGTTAAGTGTATCATAAGTGAGAAAAAGAAATGCTTAAGTAAGCTAATATTAGTTAATGTAATTTAATATATCAAATATATAATTATACATTAAATTATTAAATCAACACTTGATTTAATAATCCGGCTATATCACATATAACCGACTAATATCAAATGCAACAACTTATCGAATCAACACTTGATCCGATAACCCGGCCATATCACATATAATCGTACGATATCACACATCGCGAGAATAGAATGTGGTATCACATACGCGCATTAATCTCGGTCCCGCGCACATCACATATGTGCTCCTACTTCGTTTCGCATGAACCAGGAAACCTCTGTGTAGGACTCTAAAGACTCGTCAATACGCCGCCTGTAGGTAATGATCATATCAAACACCCACAAGCCGCAAGCGGTCTGGTAAACGTAACGGCCACCCGGGTATTGAGCAATCAGAAAATCAACAAGCAAGCATGCTCATACTCCTGTGAATCCAATCAGTAACACTACCATACAGTCCGGTCTCTTCGTCAGATATGTCGCATATCACAGCCTGGGGGGTATAACGTCAGACCCCAATAGCCTAATAATTCATGCCGATGCAAGGTCCATAATGGTTCGAGAAACTACTGATAATACTTACCAGTAAATCTCAGCAATCCTGGCCAGGGATTTCATGTTATGGCCAATCAAGTATAGCGCAACATCAACTCCTAATACCGGGAGAGACGAATCCCCTCCTATCGTTCATTGCCTCCATGTGACTCAGGTTTGTACCCAAAAACCACCTTTTTGCACGATCTCTTGACCGTGGTATGGTAGAAATCAAAACACAGTGGGAATCACACAAGACTCTATGACGATCTCGGGTCGACAGATTAACATGTACTAGTGTCACCAGAGAACTGCTATCTGACGATAGGCATAATACCATCTAGGTGTTCTCGGCGAGTCCGTTCAGTGTACCCAGTCTCCACTGAGCACCCGTATACCTTCTCTGATGTCAAACACTAATGGATGTGGGATTATCCATCTCCCATCGTATGGGTCGAGAAGCGTACACGCTGGTCTACTCTGGAGTATCGATGCCCTGTCTCGATACTCCCATGACTAGGAACATTTGAAGGATGTACTTGCCAACTACCTCTGCCCCACTAGTATGATCCGCATCATAATCCTGGTAGTCAAGTACTCATCCTAAGGGCTTTATCAACATGTAATAAAGAAACAATAAGCGTACATGTTAAGATAAAGAGCAACCAGATAGCATACTATCATGTCGAGCAAGAAAGTCATCCCTATATATGTCCAAGCATCCACTACAATATACATCACATATATAGTGATGGCCTCTAGGGCATACATATAACTAACAATCTCCCACTTGTACTAAGGCCATTTATTGCAGTATCTCATACTCAACGTCCTATAGAAGTCTCTCTAGGGAAAGGGCTTTGTGAGTGGATCCGCCGTGTTATCCTTCGGGTCAACTCTCCTAACCTTAATCCCTTGGAGATCAACCATCTCCCTGATCAGGTGATACTTGCCTCAGAATATGTTTGGAACGCTGATGGGACCTGCGTTCTTAGGCCAAAACCACAACTCCATTGTTGTCACAATAACAGTTATTGGACGCTCAATGAACCTTGTTCATCTCATGAACAAGAAATGTCCAAACAACCACTTTGGTAGTATCGTTGGTAGCAATGTATTCAGCCTTTATCGTCTAGTATGTCACGATATCTAGCTTGGAACTCTTCCAACATACCATCCCTCCACTGAGAGAAAAGACAATGCCTGTGACTGACTTTCAGTCGACCTTATCACTCCGGAAGCTTGAACCAAGAATATTCTTTTAGTGCTTCTCAAGTACTTAAGAATGTCCTCCACAGCTGTCCAGTGATTTTCCCAATATCCGATTGATTCCTAATCACTACACCTAGTGAGTGAGCTACATCTGGTCTGGTACATAACATCACACACATGATAGAGCCTACTGCCGAAGCATAGGGTATCCCTTGCATGCGAGCTCTCTCCAAGTCATTCTTGGGAGACATCTTTTTGGACAGAGTGATCCATGAGTAAGTGGGCGAACCACCACACTTAGAATCCTCCATACTAAACCCCTTTAGTATGGTGTTAATGTACCTGGATTTGGGACACTCCCAACATCCACTTAGATCTATCACCATAGATCATAATCCACAAGATGTAGTAGGTATCATCCAGATCTTCCATGGAGAATCCTCGTGATAAGAAGAGCTTGACCGAGTGTAGCATAGGAAACCCTTTCCTATCAAGAGTATGTCATCTACGTACAATACGTGGAAGACAACCTTATTCTCTACAACCTTCTTGTATATACAAGGTTCATCTTTCTTTTTGATGAAGTCAAACTCTTTGACTGCCACATCAAAACAGATGTTCCAACTCCGCGATGTTTGCATTGATCCTGATGGACTTAAGCATCGCTTTGAAAGTCTCAACTTTTCCATTTACACCAAGAATCTTCTCAAGATCCATTTGCTCCTGATGAGTTTTACCCATTCAGGTGCAACATTCAAAGTCATACTTTATTGGTGTACATGGATTCCATCTTTGATCGCATAGCATCCAACCATTTCACAAAGTCGCCACTCGTGATGGCCTGCCTGAACCTAGTTGGGCCATCATCTACCATGATGCAATCCTCGCTCCCACTATCACCGAGAAGACCGTAGTATCTCTCAAGTGGATGAGGAACCCTACCAGATTCGTGGAGAGGCTGAGGTTTGTTGGAGACTATTGAATCTTTTGGTTTCACCAAATCATCAGCTGTTAGTTTGTCTAGCTGGAACTCCTTCCAATTCTACCTCATGACCACTAATTTTTTCATAAGAAATTCCTTTTCTAAAAAGGTGGCATGCTGATAAACAAAACACCTTTTGCTCTTCAGTTAGGTAGAAGATATACCCTCGCAAATATTTGGGATATCATAACAAACTTACAAAACTGACCTTGCCTCGAGCTTGTCCGGATTCTGCCTTTCAACATAAGCCGGACAACCCCATATCTTAACTCGTTTAAGACATGGTCTCTTCCCATTCCATATCTCATATGGAGTGGTATGCTCTGATTTGGTTGGAACCCCATTCAATAGGTATGCAGCTTCTCAAGTGCATAACCTCAAAAGGAAACAGGCAACTCAGCAGTACTCATCACAGAGCGCGCCATATCTCATAGGGTGTGATATCTCCGCCCCGATACACCGTTGTGTTTTAGTGTATACGAAGGAGTAAGCTGAGAGAGAATCACATTCTCCTTTAAATAATCCAGGAACTCCATGCCAAAGTATTCTCCTCCTCGATCACATCGAAGGACTATAATACTTCTACCCGTTTAGTTCTCAACTTCAAGCTTATATTCCTTAAATTTCTCAAAAGTTTCAGACTTGTGTTTCAACAAGAACATATGTCTGAATCCTGAGAGAAGATCAGTGAATATAATAAAATACTAAGAACCAATCCTGGCATTTGTAGACATAGGACCGTATACATCATCATGTATCCGTCCTAAGAGTTCATTAACTCTTTCTCTGTTTCGAGTAAACAGAGTATTGGTCATTTTACCTTTGTGACAAGACTGACAAGTATCATAAGATGAAAATTCGAACAGATTCTCATATTCATCTTTATGTAACTTAGCCAGTCGTGTCGCATTGATATGACCTAGTCTACAATACCACAAGAAAGATTTGTTCATTTCTGAACTATTCCTCTTGTGTGTGTTCTAGATACTATGAACTGTGGTTTGATTTAGAACGTATATGCTATTATATAACGTGTCTGATCCAATCAACTCTTGATTAAGGAAAATATTCACAACATTATCCATCAATACAAAATTATATCCTTCTTTAACTTATTAAAGAAACCGATGTAATGTAGTATATCAGGTTCGGTATGTAATAATATTTGTTCAGAATCAATGTATTTGCCATTTGGTAATACATGTTGATATTTGCCAACTGATTTGGCTGCAACAATTGCACAATTCTCTAATACTTAGAGACATATCACTCAATCCCAGTTCTCTACCTATCTATAGCCCATGTAACATATTACATATGCGGGATCCTGATCCGGTATCACATACCCAGGATGTAGAGAATACTAAGAAACAGTTCTCGGTAATGAACACACTCGAAGAAGATGCATCAACATGCACTTTCTTCGATCGGGTGGCATGGGAATCTGGAAATTCCCCTATTTCCTGCTCGGACTTATAACAATTATAAGATAGAACGGAACCAACGTTCCCCAGCTCAGTATAATAAGCAGGTTCGGTCAATGCATCCATATTATTATCTTGATTAAGGCCTGACATGGTCGCTGTCAGGAGAGAGAGAGAAGAAAACACTATGCATGCGCTCTTGCAAGATTAGATTGGTTATTATTTTATCTAATCGGAATGGCTCCCACTGTTTTTATCAAATCTTCCTTCAAACCCTAAAAGGTAAGACCAGCCGGGATTAATTACACCCTACAAGTTCGCCAATCTTTCGACCAGGCCAGTGTCGGTACTTTGAGGGAGGTTCCCCGTGCTTTCGCACGGACCTAATTAAAATAAACCTCGTTTTCCCAGGGGCGTAACCCCTTTAACACATTTCTAGACACCTACTTGATCGGCTAATTGTAATGTGTAAAACTCTCCCATGAGTAACTCTTACTCACAATGGGTATCGGGATCCAACTATCTCATAGAAGGTATGCAATCTCATTGCAAATTTCAACACTTGAAATTCCCGATAATATTTTGCCCCGAGCGATCTATGACCTTGACAGGGTCAACAAACCATAGACCGCAAGTCAAGTTCAACCCGTCATTTTCTGATTGAATTAAACCCACCCGCACGACCCTTGACAAGGTCAACAAGGCCGCACAACTACCCTAATCCAATCGCATCATATGCTTTGCAGATAAGCACTAATCAGCTACCACACACTACGCTTTGACAAGGTCAACAAACGCAGTACGAATACTAAATAATACTTATCTAAAATGACGGAGGGCTACAACAGGTTTTTAAGAAAACCCTTTGTGTAATGAACTTGATATCGTTGTAGAATCGAGTGTATTTTAAAATGAGTGTTTTTGAGGCTTTTACTAGTTTTGCTAAAGAGGTCACTCCCGGTGAAGGGATCTTGGCTCTTTCCTTATCGAATAAGGTGCTGGATATTTCACAAATACCACTATGCAAAGCAAAAACTATAGAAACAATCAAAAGACAAACCGAGTGGGTTGTAGCATCTGCCAGTTTCGCTAAAGAGGTCACTCCGGGTGAAGGGATCTCGGCTCTTTCCTTATCGAATAAGATGCTGGATATTCTACAAGGAATACCGCTATGCAAAGCAAGAACTAGAGCTACCAGTTTTTAAAACAAGTTTCTACAGCATCTTTAGGTTTCTTTTTCTTTCATTAATCTCATTAATGAAGTCCCATCGAATATTCTTCCTAAGCATCACATAAGAAACGAGAGCATCAATATTTATTATATCTCATATATATAATATAAGCAATCGTCTCAACATATCAAGTGATCACATCACAGAATATCAGCAGCAGAAGAATCACATATGAAATATTGGATATATCAGGAATTCCATGTTTTAATTAAGCCAATAAAAAACGCAGATTCCACGGTCGCGATGAATAGCCAAACCCACATCTCTAGACCCCTACGAGAGCGACAAGCAACCCTACCAATTCTAGAGTTAGGAGACCCGGTCTCAACTCCTTGAGATGGTCTCCCACTGGACCATAGAACCCGGTTACCTGTGCTCTCCTCCTTGGGTCTATCCTAAAGCGGAAAAGTAAATAATATACATCAATAGTGACATCATCCTCAACCCGAAAGTGCCCCAATAAAAGAATATTACATATAAGATTTTCCATGAATGAAAATGAAAAACTCTCATCTCACATAAAAAAACCGGCTATTCAAAACACAACAATCCAATATAACATATCACAGTAACACATAACATCACATGTCATCAACGTAAGTAAATATGCGTATCCTAATTGTCGTTGACGTATAGCAACGAAACCGGCAATACACCACATATTACACTTACGGTCGCAGAAAAGAAAGTGAAAACTACAACAATTGGAATCCGCAACCACCTTAGACATCATAAACCCAATGTATCACATACTTTGGATTTCATGCCTAACCAAATGAATTCCTTAGACATCACATGCCTGACAATTATAAACCCCGCATTTTAGTCTTGATATTGAAAACACTTTCCAATAACCTGTCGGGTAATTCAACAAGATTCCCGATAACCTGATCGAATGCTCATCGGAAACTTTAGTAGACGGCCGCACCCCCGATACCGTCGACGAAGTGCACTAAGGCGGAACACCGCGGCCGCGAGCACCCAAATAGATGCTTTTAGCGACGGGGTTCTCCTTCAGTCACTTGGTCGGGGCTATGGGGCACGGCTATCTAGTAAGGTTACCCAGTGAGTATCCGCGTACACTACGTAATTGCGATGAACTTTTGATCTACATCAAAATTCCGTTGCAACCGATCAAATGAGACTAAACTGCTAGATTTATAAAATTCAAACTAGTTATCACATAACTATTATGTGGATTCCAAATATTGTATCACAATCACAGATAGCTAGACGATGTTAAACTTTTCGATCGAATAAACAAACATCCAAAATTTCCCAAAGAGCTCAACACTTGAGCGGAGTTCAAAACGTACCCAGAACACGCCACAACTCCTATGAACCATCCGCAGAAGGGCCGACCCATGCCTCGCTCATGTCGCCACGGAACTGCAGCAAACCCTAGGGTATAACCGTGGTTCCACGATCCAAAAGGTCGAGTTTGGTATCGTTCTTCTAGAGGGTCCTCAGAATTGCTTGCTTGATTTTCTGAAGATTTTAAACTTGAAAAAAAATCCAACTCTTGGAAAATTTCCAGCGAGGGAAAATACGGGTTATTGATATCCGTTCGAACTATTTAACGTCATCTAAATAATCCGAATAGATGTTAGAATTACGATTACGAAACACTCCGAATTGCCTTTACAGAAAGTTAACACCACATGTAAATTTAGCAAAAACTAGCAACACCTGAAACACCAAAACCCAGAGCCTGGAACATTGAAAAAATTTGAAGCCAGAATACAGAACCAGGGCCGGACTCCTCGGTTTTTGTGGTCATGTGCTCGGCCAAATTCCGAGCAAACCCCTTCAAATTTTCTCTATGTTCATGTCATATCTCATACAACATTCTGCAGTTGCTAAAAAATTTTTAGAGGCCATTTAAAATTCGACAGAAACTAGATTTTTGTGTTTCAAGTTTCGGAGCAGTTTCGGTTTTGTAATCTAACAAATGTCGTTTAAATCTCTAACTTGGCTCCGATACCACTGTAGGGTTACATAGCGCGACAACAAGGTTTTGGGAGGCATCGTCCATGCCATTTTCTAAAATTTGCCGTTCTAAATAACTCTAACCCTAGAATCTTAACTAGAAAATTAAACAAACAACATGCAAACAACTTTACATACAAAGTGAATGAGGAATACAACCTTTGTAGACCGATCCTTCACTTCAAATGCTCCCTGTAGAAGTCCCTTTGCCGCGGGTAATGATCTCCCGAACTCTTGAGAGGCTCCATAAGGTGAAAGATGCAAACTTGTTCGAAGTCTTCGAGGTCGAAGATGATCTATATCGAGGAGACTCAAGCTCATGCTACCTCTTCACTAATGGTAGATTAGTGAAGCAAACACCCTAAACTGAATGGCTAATATAGTAGAGGATGATGAAGTAGGAAATGGGCTCAGTTTAGATTTGTTTTTCTCACAATATTTTTTCACTTCCTCAAAACCTAGAGAGCTTGAGGGAGATGAAGAAGATGATGATGAATAATGAGATGAGGTAAGAAATGCAACCATGGGTGAGTTTATGTCATACACAAACTCATGTAGAGAATAAACCATGGTGTAAGGTTAATGGTTAGCTTAATAAATATCTTAAGCAATACCTGGTTAGGTTAATAAATATCATAAGCAAGACAAAAACAAGTGGACTAAGTCAATATTCTACAAGCTTCTTCCAAGCTCAACCATGACTAATTCCAAATGATTTTGAATTACTTAATAATAAATATTAATCCCATATTAAATCAAGCATGGTGTGAGTCCCATATATCCATGTTGCATGTGTAACCTAATATGACACAACAATATATATCATATATATATTTTGTGTAAAAAGAAAACAATACAATTAACATATATCACATATATGTTAAGTGTATCATAAGTGAGAAAAAGAAATGCTTAAGTGAGGTAATATTAGTTAATGTAATTTAATATATCAAATATATAATTATACATTAAATTATTAAATCAACACTTGATTTAATAATCTCATATATAACCGACTAATATCAAATGTAACAACTTATCGAATCAACACTTGATCCGATAACCCAGCTATATCACATATAACCGTCCGATATCACATATCGCGAGAATTGAATGCGGTATCACATACACGCATTAATCTCAGTCCCGCTCATATCACATATGTGCTCCTATTTCGTTTCGCATGAACAAGGAAATCTCTGTGTAGGACTCTAAAGACTCGTCAATAAGCCGGCAGTTGGTGATGATCATATCAAACACCCACAACCCGCAAGCGGTCTGCTAAGCATAGCGGCCACCTGAGTATTGAGCAATCAGAAGATCAACAAGCAAGCATACTCATACTCCTGTGAATCCAATTAGTAACACTACCGTACAGTCCGGTCTCTTCGTCAGATATATTGCATATCACAGCCTGGGGGTGGTATAATGTCAGACCCCAATAGCCTGATAACTCATGCTGATGCAAGGTCCATAACGGTTCGAGAAACTACTGATAACACTTACCAGTAAATCTAAGCAACCCTGGCCATGGATTTCCTGTTATGGACAATCAAGCATAGCGCAACATCAGCTCCCAATACCGGGAGAGACTAATCCTCTCTTATCGCTCATTGCCTATATGTGACTCGGGACTGTACCCAAAAACCACTTTTTTGCACGATCTCTTGACCGTGGTATGGTGGAAATCAAAGCACAGTGGGAATCACATAAGACTCTATGACGATCTCAGGTCGACAGACTAACCTGTACTAGTGTCACCAAAGAACTGCTATCTGACGATAGGTATAATACCTTCTAGGAGTTCTCGGCGAGTCCGTTCAGTGTACCCAGTCTCCACTGAGCACCCGTATACCTTCTCTGATGTCAAACATCAATGGATGTGGGATCATCCATCGCCCATCATATGGGTCGAGAAGCGTACACGCTAGTCTACTCTGGAGTATCGATGCCCTGTCTCGATACTCCTACGATTAGGAACATTTGAAGGATGTACTTGCCGACTGCCCCACTAGTATGATCCTCATCATAATCCTGGTAGTCAAGTACTCATCCTAAGGGCTTTATCAACATGTAATAGAGAGACAATAAGCGTACATGTTAAGATAAAGAGCAACCAGATGCATACTATCATGTTGAGTAAGAAAGTCATCCCTATATATGTCCAAGCATCCACTACAATATACATCACATGTACAGTAATGGCCTCTAGGGCATATATATAACTAACACGGAGTCACCAGAATTTGCTTTTATTCTTACCGGAACTTGATCGCTTGCTAACTCCTCTTCTACTCCACTTGTACTTGAGAAATTTTGAGAATTTTGGCTATAGTTTTCAGAATGATGAAGGGCTAAGGCTTAGGGTAGTATTTATAGTGTGAAATTAGGGTTTTGGAATTAAATGGGTGAATTAAAATATATTAAAATTTGGTTTAAAGATGAAATTAAAAGTCTCTGTTTGATTGCTGCAATCAAACAGTGCAGGGGAGTTAGGGATAGGGGAAGGGTTTTGTGTGCAAAGCCTGAACATCTTTTGCCACAGGCTGACCGTCGGTACCGGCCATGGGGGACATCTCACCGGTCGTTTGAAGGGAGGGGGCCGCTGTATTTGAACCACGTGTTCATCTCAGTATTTAAATCATTATGCACATGTTTGATTTTTCTGTCTTTTCGTTTTTGTGTGTATTGCGCGTGTAAACTTTTGGACTTCAAAAAGGTTTAAAAATAAAATCTGAAAAATAAATGTGTCTGATGGGATTCGAACATAGGGGCTACGTCACAGCAGTGCAAGGGCTTTACCAGTGAGCTACAAGTTACTTCTTACTATTCTTAAACAAAATATACTTATAATTTGTACTCAGACTTGTAAACTCCTTTCTGTACATTAAACTGAAAAATTTTGTACAGTAAATTCAGAGTCATTACAACGCTTCCACCGGGGCACCTCGAACTTCCTCTTGGTCATCGCGTGTATCCAAAGACCCCTGGAAATCATGTGTGTCTTCAAAATCATCGCCCTGCTCCCCGGCATGGGACGTCGAGGCGAGGCAAATCCTGGCGGTTTGCTGGTCTCCACAGGCCTGGCCTATCCCCCCATTATCCAAAGGGAATTTGAGCGCAAGGTAATAAGTCAAGATCTGAGCCTGGAGGGTGTTTAAGGTAAGGCGTCCCAGGAGAATATTATAGGACGACGGGACCTTAGCAACGAGGAACTTCACAGGTACGGTTCATGTCTTGCTCGCTTCCCCAATGTTGAGAAAGAGGGTGACCGATCTCTCGGCCGAGACGGAATGGTTGGTGAACCCAGAGAGGACGTGGGAGGTCGGCTAAAGGTCGGAGGAACTCAATCCCATACGCTGAAAGCAGTCGTAGAACAGGATATCCGCCGAGCTCCCTGAATCGACCAATATTCTCTGGACCACATAACGGTGAACTCGGGCTGTTGTCACAAGAGGGTCATTGTGAGGAAGTGATATGCCGTGAAGGTCTTCATCGGTGAAGATAATGGGGTCATCCTTCTTGCACTTCTTATGGGGTAGATTTTTTACGCCCTCTACTGGTAGGAGGTGGTGGTTCCCACGACTTCCCAGAGTTGGATCCGCTGAAATGACCATGATTTGCCCGATTGTTAACTCCTCGGGAGAGGTTTGGTCTTTTTGCACCTGCTCCGTCTGTCGCTTGTCTCGTAGGTATTTCTCCAGGTGACCGGAGCGGATCAGTTCCTAGATATAATCGCGGAGCTGTTTGCAACTTTCAGTCGGGTGACCCTGCAACCTGTATTAGGCGCAGTACAGGCCGCGGAAATGCTTGCCCGTCCTTTGGGTAGCTGATGGGAGCTTAAAGAACCTCTCGCCCTTAGCTTCCTCCAACAGTTCGGTCTGGGAAATGTTCAAAGGAGTGTACTCCTGAAAGCTCGGGGAATAAGGTTTCGGACAATCAACTTTCTTTTTCTCTTCCTTGTCCCTCATCTTCCGGTCTGCTTGGTCGCCTCTGGGCAAGTTGGAATTCACCTCTGACTCGAGTTGGATTTCTCGCTCGGTATATGCTTTCACTTCGGCCATGGTCTTAGGTTGCGCCAATGCAAAAGAGTGGAGCCACTCTTTGTGCCTAAGACCCGACCTCAGCGCGGTGATAATTATTTTGTCACGATGCTCGGGAACCTCCAGGAGGGCATGTAGGGTGTTTTTCGTCATCCCATTGAGATGGGAATACGCGTGCGCTTGTCAAGCGTACTACAGATTCTCCCTGCCTAGGGTAGGCGGGGGTTTATTGATTGTAGGGATCCGAATCTCCAGCAGCCGCAGACTAAACTGCCATTAATTACCCCTCGTCTTCGGAGCGAAAGAACCTTCGATTGACGGGTCAAACAGGTCATGCGAACTCAACGTGCAGTGTGAATATGTGTATCTTAAGGGGTTTTGGATATCGGGAGCTTCGCAGAGTTTACGGGGGTCCCACTACCCGGATAGCAGGCTGAGGGTCAAGGGGGTTAGCAGCCCCCTTACGGGATGCGGGGCAGCGCCGCATTAGAAATTTTTTCTAACGGGGACAATGTTGTAGAGTGTGTGTGTATGAAAAAGGAAGAATAGCGTCCAAAGGACGCGTGGGTGCCAGCGCCTCACGTGCCTAGCATGCGGGTGCTGGCACGTCACGTGCTTGGCACGTGGACGCTTAGGCGCTGGGCGCTGGGCCTTACGTGCTTGGCACGCGGGCGCTGGGCCTCAGCAGGAAAAGGGACTTAGTCCCTGCACTAGGGGTTGTGCTCCAGATTTGACTTATGGAGTTAAACTCTTGACAGAGAGGACAAGTGGACTTAGCCCCTGCACTGGGAGTTGTACTCCCAAAAAGAAAGATTTATTATTATTTTTTTGTATGTGTATAGGAGTTAAACTCCTAAGATATTTTTGGAGCTGATGAAAGGGGTTTCTTCCTTGAGCCCTAGATCTTCCCCAAAGTGGGGTTCTTGGAAGTGAGTCTCCTTCTTCCTCTTCTTTATTGGCTGGCTCTTGGGGAAAAGAGGGTGAGATTTAAAAATCTCTCCTTTTGGAGATTGAATAGAAGATCTGAGCTTCCCTTTGTGGGGTTAGTGGTGAAAAACTATTTATTATTAGAAAAGGAAGAGTGAAACTCTTAATTTAATTCAAAAAAAGAAAAAGGTTTAGAACCTCGAGGAAGGAGAAGGAAGCACAAAAACCCTAGAGTTTGAGAGAATGAAAAGTTCTTTTTTATTTCATTATCATGTTGCCTTTTATAGATTTACAAATTTACATATAGCCCATTGGGTTTTACAAAATGGCATCTTGCCCATCCCATACCTCATGTGCTCATTTGTTTTGCACATGAGCCATGGGCTTTACAAAAAATTGACTATATGCCCATTTTTTTTACATTCATGAATAAAAAATTATATCAAAATTATTTATTACATGATTTCATTTAGGCATGGGGGAGGCCGGCCGCGGGGCTCGACTTGGGTATGGGCCCACTTGACCTGGGCTTGGGCCCATCTGGCTTGGAGTTGACTTTGACTTTGACTTGGTCAACCGGGGTGTAATTTTTTACCCCAAAAAAATGCCCCCCATCAATAAATGCACACCGTATATGTGGGTAGTGTGCATGAAATTGATGGATCTTCTTTCACGTGGAGGCGGCTTGATTTGGTTCCCGCTTTTTATGAAGCTGGCACTGCCCTATTTACGACATGTACGGTCGATGCTTAACGTGTCTCCGAGACGGGGTGTCGGTGTATGACGTGTCCCCGGTGGAGCGTCTGTTTGACGTTTTCCCGGCACGGAGTGTCGCTGGTAGACGTGTCCCCGGTACGGAGTGCCACTGGTTAACTTGTCCCCTGTTGGACGTTTCCCCGAGGTGGAGTGTCTGTTTGACGTGCCTCCGGCACGGAGTGTCTCTGGTTGACGTGTCCCCGGCATGGAGTGCCACTGGTTGACGTGTCTCTGAGACGAAGTGCCACTGTTGGACGTTTCCCCGAGGCGGAGTGTCTGTTTGACGTGTCCCCGGCACGGAGTGTCGCTGGTAGACGTGTCCCCGGTACGGAGTGTCACTGGTTGACTTGTCCCCTGCACGAAGTGTTACCGTTGGACGTTTCCCCAATGCGGAGTGTCTGTTTGACGTGTCCCCGGCACGGAGTGTCGCTGGTTGATATGTGTTGGGGTCAAAATTTGCACCCCGGTTGACCAAGTCAAAGTCAAAGCCAACCCCAAGTCAGGTAGGCCCAAGCCCAGGCCAAGTGGGCCCATGCCCAAGTCGAGCCCGCGACCAGCCTCCCCATGCCAACATAAAAATCATGTAATAAATAATTTTAATGTAATTTTTTATGCATGAATAGGCATAAAGCCGAATTTTTGTAAGGCTCATGGCTTATGTGCAAAAAGAAATAGCACATGAGACATGGGATGGGCAAAATGCCATTTTGTAAAGCCTAAGGGGCTATGTGTAAATGTGTAAGCCTATATAAGGCAGCATGATGATGAATAGAGCAGAACATTTTCATTTCTCTAAAACTCTAGGGTTTTTTGTGCCTCCTTCTCATTTCTCAAGGTTCAAAATCTTCTTCTTTCTCTGCATTAAATCAAGAGTTTTACTCTTTCTTTTCTAAAACTAAATAGTTTTTCACCACAAAACCCACAAAGGGGAGCTCGGATCTTCCATTAGATCTCAAAAATGGGAGATTTTGAATCTCACCCCCCTTTTTTCTCCAAGATCCGGCCAACAAAGAGGAGGAGAAAGGAGACTCATCTCCGAAAATTCTACTTTAGAAAAGATCCAAGGCTCAAGAGAAGATGCTTTGACTGTTTCCCATATACATTTCTTTTTCCTCCTGAGATTCATTACTGTCCTTCATGCCTGCACCTTGTGTTGTTTTGACCCTCGCTTAGATTAAAAAAAGTGCGGCACCCCGATCTTTTGAATGGACCTTGCTCTATTGTAACCCCTATCCTGACCAGCCCTTATACATCGGTAGTGCTTCCTTTTATTACTTTTAGGGACATCATTATTCAAAAATTTAGTTTTTATTATTTTGTATTTATCAAAAAGTGCATGTTATTAACTATTTCCGTTTTATGCATTTTAAGTACTTTAATATTCCTCCCATTTTCGATGGCGCAACCATATATTGCACATATTATTGTGTGTTGTATTTCTTATTTTCACCATGTGAGTTTTCTAAGTAATTTTAAAATTGTTTGATCGATACATTATTCTAAAATGTCTTAACCTATTGACAAGTCCTCCGCTATTTTATTATTGTTAATTTATTTTCCCGGGTATTGTGCTTATAGTTTGCTATGATGAATGGCTATGCCTTATGCTTATTATTTTAACTGCGCTATTTTCTTGATATACGTATGTATGTATTTAGGATTCTGATTTTATCTAACTGCTTCTAAGTAGATCACTATATAGTAGTATTTGATTCTGTGGCTCTTCGCATATTATTTATAGCTTATCGTTCATTTTAAATTTCGAGGACGAAATTTTTGTAAGGGTGATAAGATGTAATTCCCAGTTCTTTTATACACCAATACCCGTATTTTTGTTATTTGCAAAATTGCTTATTTATATTTTTAAGTATTTTATTTATTTTAAAATCCTAACCCCTTATATTTATTTTCCTAAATTTTACCCAACCCTTTAGCCCATTCCCTTTCCATTTCCTTGAAATTCTTTCAAACTCCAAACCCAAACCCAAACCTTATTTCCTTTTTTTTATTTTTCTATTCCTCCGGCCCAGCCGCTCTCTGTTTACCTATTTAAATTTAAATTATTTCGAGCCCGGCCTGTAACAACCGAGCCCAATGCTACTAGTTTCTGTTACCGTATGAATGGTGTATGGTATTTATTTCATTGATCCTAATTGACTGTTGCTAGTATAAATTTTACCCGACAAATTCACTTCTGCATATAACAATTTAAGGTATCTAAAATAAAATTAAAAATATTTGTCATGGCATGCTTGACACCCCTAACCCTGTGGTAGCGTCCTTGCATCGTGTTCTCATACCGTTCAGTGAAACGGGCGAGTTTGGACGGCTACGCGCGCGTACGTGTGTCCGTCTTGGGGGTATGCTTTTTGATCATAAAATACTTCACTTTAAATTTTGGATCCCGCCTAAAATTTTCTTATTTCAATTTCAAATTTTTGGACCCGACCCGGACGCAATTTGGAAATATTTTACATTTGCGCCAAATTCCAATTTCTAATTTTTGTAACCGTCGAATATATAAAATTTAACCCTGTAATATATTTTCCTATTTCCAACAATCTTTTATTAAAATTTTTCCTAACCTATTCTAAACCCTCAAATCTTTTACAACTTCCTCATAACAAATTTTTCCCTTATCCAATCACAACTCCTTACTCCTCGCCCCGGGCCCCACCGCCTCATTCTCTCTCTCCCTTTTCCTTCTCTCTATATTATTCACTCTCAATCACCTCCCACGAGACCCTCTCTCTCTCCTCCTCTTTCTCTCTTTCTCTCTCTCTCTCTCTCCCTCAAGCCTCTCTCTCTCCTCTCGCTATCCCTTCTCTTTCCTTTCGCGGTGGATTTTGGTCCCGTTACCGCCCCTCTCTCCTTATCGTCACCGCCGCTCTCTTCTTCTCCCTCTATATATTTTTCCCCGAGCCTCAACAACCCATGCACCCTCCGCTTCTCCTCGAACCCTAACCCTAGAAACCCCTTCACCTCCTCACCACTTCCCTCCAATCAAGCCTCCTCCTCCTCCTCGCCATTTTCTTCTTCTCCTTTCTTCTCCCCGAGCCTTTCCCCTGCACAGGCCCTGCACACACCCAACTAGACCCCGGACCCACCTTCTCATCGCCGACGACCCTAGCCTCATACCCATCATCGTCACCACCTCAGCTCCTCCCTCTCCTCGACATCATCCCCTCACCATTACCCCGACATCTAGCCTTACACCCAAAACCGGCAACCCAACCCTAAACCTAACCCTTGCATCAAACCTCTTCGCCGGCGCCCTCACCGCCGTCGATCTCACCACCAACGCATCCTCTGCAACCCAGTAAGCAGTCTCTTCTCCTTCTTCTTTTACTTTTTCTCCTTCTTCTTTTACTTTTTCTCCTTCTCTTCTTTTTTCTTGTCCTACTTGAACTCATGTTTTTGTGTTTGCTGTTTTTGAGTTCGCCGGAATCCAACCGTGCCGACGACGTGTCCCGACGTTCCAGCGTGGCACCCCGACCCGTGTGGCTTAATTGTTCGTCGTTTGGGTTCATTCCGTGAACCGTGCGCCCGTCGCGAGATTCCCCCGCCGACGTTTAACGTTCCATTTTCCCGATTCGCGACCCGTCGAGGCAAGTACCCCTTACTACATGCTAAACAATATTTACATATACATTGATGACACCCTAAACCTGTAGTTTAACTTTAGCACGATAATTTCCCATTTTCGTGTTCAATATTGTTATATATCATTTTATCTTCCAAACGTGAAACCTACCGTTTGCAATTACTGTATTGAACCTAATAATCACATTTGCATGTTTTAATCACACTTTCGCTATTGACATAGCCTATGGCACTTTCTCTATAGTTTTACTTCATTCGGACACTCGTGTACATTTAACCTGTATTAACTGTGATTTCATCCATTGAACCTATATATATATATATATATATATATATATATATATATATATCATTGCATCCATAAAATTCTTAAACTGGTTAACACGATTTAACGGCCCTAACTGTCATATTGTATTCTTATAATATTGATAACACCTCTGAAACACAATTAATAACTGTGCTGCTAATTAGTCGAAGCTTCTTTATTGTTTAATTCGTTGCTGGAATTTATGTTGTAGATGACCATGCTTGATTATGTAACTGAGTATGAGCACACCCATGATATCGTTTACATCTTGACCTGACTTGCTACATGCATATTGATTGATCCGACATGGTACCGTGTACTGCTTGACTTGACATGATGTACCATGACTTGACTCGTTACCCGATCTTGTGTCTAATGCCAACAAACCCGACATGTAGTCCTCATGGACCGTTCCTGTTGTCTATCCAGACAAACCTGCTTACCTGATCCTGTGTTGGCATTAGTTATTGATTACGGAATACCTGACTTGACATACACATATAACTTGGGGGTATGGGGAAATCAAAGGTGAAACCGACTTGTAACTCAACAGTTCGCTACTTGTTCTGATCAGTTTTAGAGGCTAGGCCAGCCTTGGAATGATGCTGCTGACATCATTCATCTGTACACATTCCTGTTTAGTGCCTAGCGGCATGTCTCGGTTTCAGCCCGAGAATCTGGGCCGTGGTCCCGGGTATGTACGGGATACTATTGAGTTACATCGATGATTCATCAATTTGGTTTCAAAGACTTTAGAACAGAAAACCTGATAGAACAGTTTAGTTTACCTACTGCACTGCTCTGATTTATATTCTTATTACCCTCGCTTTATTCATGTTTTTATTCGCATTGCCTGTTACCCTGTTTATATGTTATTACTTGATGACTTGACGCGCTGACGTCTGGGTTTTGCATGGCCCAGATTCTGTACCACTGTTGCAGTCCGAGCAGGAGTACTTCAGCCAACAGGCTGAGCTGTGAGTGTCAGCAGTAGTTAGTTTTCTTTCCTGCATTTATTTCCTGATGTGAGCCTGCATTATGGGACATACATTCCACTTATTTTGTATTGGATCTTTCGCTTCCGCATTTTATTATTCTTGACTCAGATTATCTTGGATTATGGACATGTTTTAGATAGTTTTATTTTGTTCTTAATATCTTTACAGCCGTAATGTGACTGTGGATGGATACTTCCTACCCACATGTAGCATGGTTGGCTATGTCACGTGCCCGTTTTAGCGTCCTCTGGGAAGCGGGGCGTGACACGGCCCATCTCTCCCCTTTCCCTTTATCTTCCTTTCTTTTTATTCCGGCCCGGCCCAAACCCCTTAACCCTTTCCTTATTCCTAACCCGAGCTCACGCCCTCCCTTCATCATGCGTGACCCGACCCGTTAGTACCCCTTCTTCCCCACTTCGATCTGTTTCCCGCTCATTTTCCTTTGCACGCCCCACGTCGCCGACGCTCCACCTTCGTCGCGACCACGACCCACGTTTGCGCGCGCGCCCACGACCCCGTCTCCATCTCGCTCACCCTCCTCATCACTCTAACTCTCTCCACTTTCTTTCTATATTTTTCTTCCTCGTTCTTCCCCGCCGTGAGAAACCCATGCCTTAACCCTAGCCTCACCTCACCTTGATACTACCCTCGTCCCTCGTCGTCACCAGCACCTCCGTAGTCACCTACACCTCCTCTCCATCCCTAAGAACCCAACATCCAACTCCAAACTCCCGAGCACCCACAAACCCGAACCAACCCAAGAAACCCACTGTGCCCTAGACCTCGCCGTCGACTTCGTCGCAACCCCAGACCTCACCTTCATCACCTCCTCGCTCTTTGTCACCACACCCTCGACCTACCCACAACCCTGACACCACAAACCCCTGCAACCAAGAACCCAAGCATCCCGACCAACTCAAGAATCCCTATGCGCTCACCGGAAAACTTCACCGTCGCTACGCCCTCGTCACCGGTGACTCCACCTCACCTCAGCCGAGCCTCAACCACCACACCGAGCTCCTCAAACCTGACCCCAACCGCAGCAGAACCCACTGCCTCTATGACCATTGCTGGCAGCTGACACCATCGCCACCGCTGCATTGCCACCGACGAGCTCCCACCTCCCCATCTCCTCCTGAAATCCCCACGAGCTTAATCTCAACCGAGAACTCCACTTCTTCATCCTCACCAGCCCAAGTTTCAAATCGAGCCCCCGGCATTTCGTCGAACACTTACAACCGAGACGGTTCCCGTTTCTCTGATCAGAGACGTCGTCATCGAACCTGTGGCCTCAATACCTTAAGACGTCATCGTCATCAACACGCCACCCGTCGCAGCGCCAGCGCACGCCCGTCGCACCCACCGAGCCATCGAGGCCAAGAATCAAGATCCGACAAGGCTGAACCTGTGCTGCGTTCGTGACGCGATCGTGCCGTTGCCGCTGCCGTACCGTCATCGACACGTCTTCAGGCAAGTTTAATACTTGCTTCATGCTACTGTTATATTACATTTCAATTACCATTAATTCCCGCATATACTTTTCGTGTAAATTGTGATGAGTTAAGTGTTCGATGCACGGTCCGAATGGAAACTCCCGTTAAAATGGCGGAAACATATAAAATGTGATGGCCCGAGTTGTAAGGAATGTCTCTTGAAACTTTGGTTCCAATACTATGCCGTTTGCTCACATAAAATAATGTCCCAGATTCTGTCGTAAAACCTGAAAACCTTCGTACATGCCAAACTATAAAATTTATAATAAATTATGTACAAACCGGATTTTAGCGTTCGATGGCTCATGTCGAATCTAACTGTCTAACCTACAGTATTATATTGTTGATCACTGAATTTTAATAAACTATGATAGAGATGATTGCGAAGGATTACGATTCTGGACTGCAGTCCAGAATGGAAATCCTAGTTAACCCCTGTTCCTAAACGCCCTGCATATTACTGTTAGAATATGAGAATGCGCAAAACCCTATATCGTTACGTGTAGAATTGAATTATATTTCTTTCTACACTGGTCTCACTGGATTTCTCAACCGTTTGATATTTTTAATTCATTTTACAATATCGATACGTCTTGCTGAATTCTGCAGAGGCAGATTTTACACATCGAACATAACCTGTCCATAACTCCCTATCGCCATAGCATATTACTGATCCGCCATTTGAGGTGGAAACCTAACTGATAATCCTAAATATTGTTCAACTATAGCGTCGCCTAAATACGGTCCCAACTGGGATTAAAATGCGTTACGAAACGGATTTCCGATTCTGAAACCGGATTTCCAGCAGTGAACGCTTAAAATGAAATAGCCATATCTAGTGATCCTGAAACCCGATTAATGTGAAACCAATTTTGATGGATATATAATTAAACACACTGTTTACCCTATTTTCATTTTTTCGCTAAATTTTGCATGTATGATTTATTATAAATTATACAAGTGGTAGGACACATACTGATGATATCTTAATTATGCCCTAATTACTGTATTCTCATCACATTATATGGATGTCATTGTATTGGTAACCTAGTGATCATGTGCATTACCCAGTGTTGGATATTAGTGTTTGATTGTGGTAAGTACGTTAGTGTTTAAGCATGAATAGATAAGCGAAAGTGACACGTACTTGTACACAATCAGTGGACCCTATTGATTTATTGCATTGTCGACGTTTGTGAGACGTGTATAAGTGTGACTATAATTGGTATGGGACAATTATGGAAGCACTTGTATGGGTGTCACAGGTAAGGCACCAGACACTGTCCATTTATCTTGGGTATCAGTCGAGACATGCTTGATGGAGACCCTGTCTCCAGTTCTCGCGCAGACTTGTCATGGACCGACCGGCATTTGAGTTTATGGTTGGCGTTTGGTGTAGACCACGTGTCACGACCCAAGTTTGGATGTGACCGCCACTTAGATTGTATCATATCTAAAGATATGCAACAAGTCCAAGTAAGCCGAAAACCAAGATCAAAATACCTTATTGCGGAATTATTTATAAAAATTTAGTTTTTAAGTAAAAATCCCAATCTATGAAGTTGCTTTATTAAACAAGTATAAAGGGTTAAGTTTAGTTGTATTCCTAGTTGGAATCAACAATATTAACAATGAACATGAATCTCAACATATAGAATATCGCTATGAATCTCATACACAAGGAAATGAAAACACGATATATCGTCCGAACGATCTCAACTGTCCATTTATATATAATCTTTCATTCTAAGTCAAAATACAGGTTTGATGGAGACTTTCTAGATACAAAATACAAATCAAAAAGGAAGGTTACTACACATGTAACCTACCTATCAAAAGATGAAATACAACTGCAAAAGCAGCTCTGCCACGCAGCTAACCGTCCACTCTACCCCTGCAAGGAACTGTGGCACAACGGGGTGAGTTGCCAATGTTGGATATATGTATGCCCTAGAGGCCATTATGTGATAGTGGATGTATCTATACATGTATATATATTCAGTTTGCATTCTTACTCGACATGATAGTATGCTATCTGGTTCTTCTTTATCTGACATGTTTATTTGATCATGCTTCTATTCATTCATACATGCTGATAAAGCCCTGAGGATATCGGCTTGACTACTCTGATTATGATGGAGATCATACTAGTGGGACATCTGTAGTCTATAAGCATATCCTAGAATGTCCCTAGTCGTAGGTATATCGAGACGGGGTATTGATATACCAGAGTAGACCAGCGTATATGATACTAGACCCATACGATGGGCGATGGATGTTCCCACATTCATCGATGTTTGACATCAAGATCATATACGGGTGCTCAGTGGTGACTGGGTACACTGGACGGACTCACCGAGAACTCCTATATGGAATTATATCTATCGTCGGATAGCAGTTCTCAGGTGACACTGGTGCAGGTTAGTCTGTAGACCCGAGATCGTCATAGAGCCTTGTGTGTTCTCCCACTGTACTTTGATTACCACCCTACCACGGCTCTACTGAGTCGTGCAAGCAGGTGGCCGTTGGGTACAGTCCCGAGACACACGAAGACAATGAGCGATAGGAGGGGTTTCGTCTCTCCCGGTATTGGGAGTTGATGTTGTGCTGTGCCCGACTGGTTATAACAGCAAGTCCCTGGCCAGGGCTGCTGAGATTTGCTGATAAGTGTTATCAGTAGTTTCTCGATCTGTTATAGACCGTTCATCGGCACGACTTATTGAGTTATTGGGGTCGACGTGACCATCCCTAGGCTCGATATGCAGCATATCTGACGAAGAGACCGGACTGTACGGTAGTGTTGCCGGATGGCTCGACGGGAGTAGTAGCGGGTTCGCTTGTTGTCTTCTGATCGCTCAATACCCGGGTGGCCGTTACGTTTAGCTGACCGCTTGCGGCTTGAGGGTACTTGATATGATCATCACCCTCTGCCGGCGTATTGACGAGTCTTAGAGTCCCACAGAGGAGTTACCCAGTCCAGGCGAAACGTTGTGGTGCGCGTATGCGATATGCGCTTGCACCCGATTGAAATGTGCGTATATGATACCGAACATTGATCGGGTGGCCTGCTTTTGGTGGGGTCATATGAGATATGACTGGATTGATAAATTAAGTGTTGATTTATCATCTAACCATTAGTTTTCTCACTTGAAACCTTTCTAGGGTTTGATGGATGTATGCATGCATGCATGTGTTTCTTTCTTCCTTTCTTGTTTCATGCACATGTAGATGTGCATACATGTATACATACATACACCCATCCATCATGGTTGATTGCATATGGAAATGGTGGCAATATAAGACTCACACCATAGATTAAACAATGGATTATTATTTAATTTTGGTTTTAAAGTAAAATGAAAAAGAAAAGGATAATCATTCTTGATTCTACACTCTTCTTCTAACCTAACCTATCTCAACTACCACTAACCTATGGTTATCCTTCTCTTTATCATTTAAAACCCAAGTTAAACTAACTATCCATCATTTAATCATGGTTGAAGTTAAGAAGGAAATAAATATATATAGTGATATATATTTCATTTTCTTCTTAACTCAAGGTTATCTTTTACACCTCTTGTCTAAATTGGCCACCATCTTCATCCTCCTTCATCTTTTCCTCTCTAGTCTTTTCTAGTGAGCTAAATACAACTAAAGAAAGGTTTTTGAAGTGAGATTCCAAACCACAACATCATTCTACTCAAGTCTAGCCGACTTGATTAGAGTGTTTCCTTCGGTTTTCCAAAGTAGCGAGCTTGGACGGAGTACTCCGTGGTGGATCGTCGTGGACGCAAGGGAACTTCAAGAGGACCTCGATTCAACACCCAAGACACCTAGGAGTCCAGCAAAGGGGAGCTACAAAGGTTGTAGCCTTCAAACCCTTATCTTTACTAGCTTAAAATTTCATAACCCTAATTTTCTAGGATCGATCCCTTTGCATGTTAGTTTAGCACCATAAAAATTATAACTTTGGGTCATGTGATGCTTCAAAACTCTTCATAGGGTGCTAAACAAACCTTTCATTGGTATCAGAGCCGACCTAGAACATTAGGCGACGTTTTTACGAAGTGAAAACCCCGATCGGACAAAAATACGGTATTTTTGGGTGCTCTCTGGAAATTTTCTAAAATTTGATAATTTGCAGAATTAAAAATATGTAAAAAATACAGCAGGAAAAAATAAGGATTACGGTATAAAAAATTTTCAATGAACAATGATTCTCGCCGCGGAAACGCGGCCGTATATATGAATTGGTGGATGCTTTTTGTACAGTAATTCATGAATCTGCTTGTATAAATTTTTGGACATTTTTAATCTGTATTTGGTTTTGAAAAATTCTGGAGGTGGTTTTGGACTCGTCAATTCGATCGGGATTTTCATTTCGTAGCTTTTCCGGGTAGATTAGAAAGTATTGAAGTGTTTGAACGAGTATCATTTACTCACTATTCACGGGGTTTAAATAGTTTGGAGATACGTGCAAGTCTTTTTGCGGTGGTCCCTCTAGAAGACAACAAACCTTAACTCGATTATGTGACCGTCTCGAACTGCCCTTTGAACCCTAGGGTTTGGGGCAGTACGGCATGCCACATGTGAGGCGTTGGCTTGACCCTTCTATGGCTGGACCGCTACTACTGTGTCACACTCCGGATTTTTGAACCCTGCTCAAGTGTTGAGCTTTAGTGAATCTTGGGTGCTTGATTGTTCGTTCGAAAACTTTAATACTGTCTGTTTGTCTGGAATGTGATACAATATGTGGAATTCATATAGTTTAGGCATGAAATACGAAATATGTGATATTTCGTATTTATGATGTCTAAAGAGAATCTGGATTCCAAATATTATAGTTTTACACTTTCTTTTCTGTGACCGTAAGTGTAGTATGTTAGATATCGCCGGTTTCGTTGCTATACATCAACGACAATTGGGGTATGCATACTTACTTACGTTGATGATATGAGATATTATGTGTTGCTGAGATATGATGTGTAGGATTGTCGCGATCGAATAGCCGGGGGGTTTTTGTAAGATGAGAGTTTTAAATTTTCATTCATGTAAATTCAAATGTAATGTAATATTCTTTTATTTGGGGCACTTCCAGGTTGCGGTTGTGTCACCAGTGTTGTATATTATTTACTTTTCCGCATTAGGATGGACCCAAGGAGGGGAGCACAGGTGACCGGGTTCTGGGGTTCAGTGGGAGGCCATCTCGAGGAGTCGAGACCGGGTCTCCTAAACTCCAGGATTGGTAGGGTCACTTGCCGCTCTCGTAGGGGTCCAGGGTGTGGGCTTGGCTATTCATCGCGACTGTGGAATCCGTATTTTCTATTCTGGCTAAATACTAAATACGGACGTCCTAGGATATCCCATGTTATATCTATGTTTCTGCTGCCTGTGTTCTGTGATATCTGAGACGAATGACATATTATATATATGATATATAGTAGACGTTGCTTATGTTTTACACCCGCGCTAGTCCCGTCCCGGTATGCCGTTAGTTAAGTAACCTAACGGTGCATAACGGAACATTGCGTCGAATGCGGATGGCATAAGCGTACGTGTTATTTTCGTTTCTTTTCTGTGATTGGCTTAAGGACTTAAATGATGGGATTACATTAATGTGATTAATTTAAAGAAAATAAACCTAAAAATATGTTGTAGAATCGGATTTGAAAACTACTCGGCTATTTATGAAAAAGCTACATTTCAAAACTGCGGAGCTTAAGCCACTCCTTTTGAAAACTGTTTGATTCTACAACGATATCAAGTTCAAAGCGTTAAAGATTTTCTTAAAAATCATTCGCAACCCTCTGTCATTTTAGGAAGTAGAGTACTTAGTATTCGTGCTACGTTTGTTGACTTTAGTTAAGGCGTAGTGTACGGTAGCTAAGTGATGTCTTCCTACACTGCATATGATGCAGATTAATTAGGATATTCATGCGACTTTGTTGACCATAGTTAAGGGTCATATGGGTGGGTCTAATTGATCAAGAAATGACGGGTAGAACTTGACTGGTACTTATGATTTGTTGACCATAGTTAAGGTCATAAGTACTAGGGGTAAAAATTACATCGGGAATTTCAAGTGTTGAAATTTGCAATGAGATTGCATACTTTCCATGTGATGGTTGGATCCCGATCCCACTGTGGGCAATAGTTGCTCCTAGGAGAGTTTTACAGTTTACAATTAGCTAACTCATTAGGTGTCTAGAAAGGTGTTAACGGGGCTCCGCCTCTGGGAAAACGAGGTTTACTCTAATTAGGTCCGTGCGAAAGCACGGGGAACTTCCCTCAAAGTACCGACACTGGCCTGGCTGAACGGTTAGCGAAGTTGTAGACTGTAATTAATCCTGGCTAGTTTTTCTTTTTAAGGTTTGAAAGAAAACTTGATAAAAAGCAGTGGGAAACATCGATTAGACAAGATAATAAACCAATCTAATCTGTGCAAGAGCTTTCGCTGAGTGTATTCTTTTCTCTCTCTTAATGGCAGATACCAATGACTGGACTTAAGCTTCTACTAGATAAAAACAAACTGAATAGGACCAACTATAAAGACTGGCTGAGGAATCTAAAGATCGCCTTGACTTATCATAAAGTATCATATGTCCTCACGGCTTCAGCCCCGCCCGTCCCAGGCCCAAAGTCCTCAGTTGCGGACATTGAAGTCCGCAAGACATGGGACGCTGACTGTGCCACGGCAAAATGCCTCGCGCTTGCATCGATGGACAACACACATCAAAAGCAGCACGAGGACATGGACATTCACGGTATATTGCTCCATACAAAGGAGTTGTATGGGGAGCAATCCCGCGTATTACGATACGAAGCATCAAAGAAACTGTTTCAGATGCGAATGGCCCCTGGCACACCAGTAGGAGACCATGTTTTGAAGATGATAGCTCTTATAGAAGAGCTTGAGGGCCTCGGATGGACAATGGACAATGAACAATATATAGATATTATTCTGTAGTCCCTCCCCTCCACCTTTGCTCAGTTCATAGTGAACTTTAACATGCATGGCATGGAGAAAGAACTCCCTGAACTCCTTAATATGTTAAGGAGTGCAGAGAGCACTATGAAGTCAGCAAAGACTCCCGTTATGACTATTGGACAGTCTTCTTCTTCTCGCCCGAAAGCTAAGGCCAAGGGAAAGAAAAAGAAGAAACCCACTAATCCTAAGGGCGGAGTCAAAAAAGTGAAGGGAAAGGGAAAGTCCACAGCTGGAGACCCGGGGAAGGGCGAGTGTTTTCATTGCCACAAGACAGGACATTGGAAGCGCAATTGCACGGAGTACCTAAGTCTCAAGAAGAAGCATGGTGATGCTTCTGCTTCAGGTGCGTTTGTGACTGAAAACTGTTTTTCTATAAACTCTGCTTCCTGGGTATTGGATACCGGTTCAGGTCTCACATTTGCAATTCTATGAAGGGGCTGAGAAATAGCAAGGTTTTGAGGACAGGTGACCATACTCTCCGCGTTGGAAATGGTTCCAATGTACATACAGTCGCAGTGGGAGAGTATCACTTGGGGTTTCCATCTGGATGTATTTTGATTTTGAATCCATGTTATTTTGTACCAAGTATGCTATGTAATATAATATCCGTTTCTTTGTTGGACAATGAAGGGTATAATTTTGTGTTGCAGAACAATGTTATGAAAATTCACCTAAATCAAATGTTGGTTGGGTATGGTACACTTAATAACGGAATATATGTCCTAAATCAACACACAGTTTTCAATATACAACACACTAATAAAAGAAAACTTTCAAAATTAAATGAAGCTTTTCTTTGGAACTGTAGACTTGGTCATATTAACGAAACAAGACTAAACAAGTTACACAAAGATGGATATTTAAATTCTTTTGAATATAAATCTTATGCGACTTGCCAGTCTTGTATCAAGGGTAAAATGACCAAAACTCCGTTTACCGGACACGGAGAAAGAGCTACTCAGCTCCTGGGCCTCATACATAGTGATGTATGTGGGCCTATGTCTACACAGGCTAGAGGCGGTTTTTCATACTTCATTACATTCACTGACGATTTCTCAAGATTCGGTCATGTATTTTTATTAAAGCACAAGTCCGACGCTTTCGAGAAATTCATTGAATATAAACAAGAAGTAGAAAAACAAACCGGCTTGAGTATTAAGATGCTTCGATCAGATCGAGGTGGAGAGTATCTCAGTACAGAATTTGCAAACTTCCTAAAAGAGAATGGGATTCTCTCTCAGCTCACTCCTCCTTACACACCACAGCACAACGGTGTGTCAGAACGACGGAATAGGACCCTATTAGATATGGTCCGATCCATGATGAGTGACGCTGAGTTACCAGTCTCGTTTTGGGGACATGCATTGGAGACTGCAGCGTTTCTGCTTAACAGGGTTCCAACCAAAGCCGTGTCTACCACGCCATATGAGATATGGAATGGGAAGAGACCATCTCTTAAAAGAATTAAGATTTGGGGTTGCCCGGCCTATGTTAAAAAGCAGAATCCGGACAAACTCGAGACACGGTCAGTCATGTGTAACTTTGTGGGATATCCAAAGAATTCTTATGGATATCTGTTCTACCACAAAGAGGAACAAAAGGTGTTTGTTTCTCAGTATGCCACATTCTTGGAAAAATAGTTTTTCACAGATAAAGATGATGGCAAGGTAGTAGATCTAGAAGAGGTTCTGGAGACACAAACTACAAATGACGATTTGGTTGAACCGGCTGTTGCAACAGAAACTGAAGAACCTCGGCCACTCCGTAGATCTGGTAAGACTTCTCGCCCACCGGAGAGGTACTACGGTTTCCTCATTGATGGTAACGGAGAAGATTGCATCATGGATGATGATGATCCTACCAGTTTTCAGCAAGCTATCACGAGTGGTGACTCTGTGAAGTGGCTGGATGCCATGAGATCCGAAATGGAGTCTATGTACACCAACAAAGTATGGACTTTGGACGTTGTACCCCCTGGGGTAAAACCTGTAGGGTGCAAATGGATCTTTAAAAGAAAGATTGGTGTGGATGGGCAGGTAGAGACCTATAAGGCAAGACTTGTGGCGAAAGGTTTTCGTCAAAGACCAGGTTTGGACTATGACGAAACTTTTTCGCCCGTAGCCATGCTTAAATCCATTCGGATCCTACTTGCTATTGCTGCTCACTACGACTATGAAATCTGGCAGATGGACGTTAAAACGGCATTTCTAAATGGAGATTTAGAAGAATGCGTTTATATGGATCAGCCAGAGGGCTTCATTGACAGTGGGAGCAGCGAGAAAGCATGTAGATTGCTTAAATCCATATATGGGTTAAAGCAGGCATCTCGGAGTTGGAACATCTGTTTCGATGATGTTATCAAAGAGTTTGATTTCATCAAAAATCCAGATGAACCTTGTGTTTATAAGAAGGCTGTAGGAAGAGCTGTCACATTCCTCGTATTGTACGTGGATGATATTCTTCTGATAGGAAATGATATTCCTATGCTACAGTCGGTCAAATCATTCTTATCACTAAGGTTCTCCATGAAGGACCTGGGTGATGCCACATACATCCTGGGCATAAGGATCTATAGGGATAGATCCAAAAAGTTATTGGGATTGTCCCAAACCAGGTACATCAACACCATCCTAAAGAGGTTTAATATGGAAGACTCCAAGCGGGGTGCCTTACCCGCTTGCCATGGAGTCACTCTCTCCGAGGATTCTTGTCCAAAGACCGATGAAGAGAGAGCTCGCATGAGCATTATACCTTATGCTTCGGCAGTAGGATCTATAATGTATGCGATGTTATGTACACGCCCAGATGTAGCTTATGCACTTAGTGTTGTAAGCAGGTATCAATCCAACCCAGGGGAGAACCACTGGACAGCTGTGAAGAACATTCTTAAATACTTACGAAGGACTAAAGAATTGTTCTTGGTGTATGGTAATACAGATCTCCAAATAGAGGCCTTTACCGATTCGAGCTTCCAGAGCGATAAGGATGACAGCAAATCTATCTCAGGGTTTGTATTTACCCTCAATGGAGGGGCGGTAAGTTGGAAGAGTTCCAAACAAGATACCGTTGCAGACTCTACGATGGAAGCTGAGTACATTGCTGCAAATGATGCCGCCAAGGAAGCCGTCTGGATGAAGAAGTTCGTCTCGGAGCTAGGAGTAGTTCCAACCATTATTGATCCAATACCTTTGTATTGTGACAATAATGGGGCGATGGCGTTAGCCAAGGAGCCCAGATCCCATCAGCGGTCTAGACATATCCTGAGGCGCTTTCATTTGATCCGGGAGATTGTAGATTGCCGCGAGATCGAGATTAAGAGAGTAGACACAAAGAACAACGCCGCGGATCCACTCACCAAGGCCCTCCCTCAGCCACAGCATGAGCGACTTTTTGAGATGTTGGGTATGAGATACGCCAATAACTGGCCTTAGTGCAAGTGGGAGATTGTTGGATATATGTATGCCCTAGAGGCCATTATGTGATAGTGGATGTATCTATACATGTATATATATTCAGTTTGCATTCTTGCTCGACATGATAGTATGCTATCTGGTTCTTCTTTATCTGACATGTTTATTTGATCATGCTTCTATTCATTCATACATGCTGATAAAGCCCTGAGGATATCGGCTTGACTACTCTGATTATGATGGAGATCATACTAGTGGGACATCTGTAGTCTATAAGCATATCCTAGAATGTCCCTAGTCGTAGGTATATCGAGACGGGGTATTGATATACCAGAGTAGACCAGCGTATATGATACTAGACCCATACGATGGGCGATGGATGTTCCCACATTCATCGATGTTTGACATCAAGATCATATACGGGTGCTCAGTGGTGACTGGGTACACTGGACGGACTCACCGAGAACTCCTATATGGAATTATATCTATCGTCGGATAGCAGTTCTCAGGTGACACTGGTGCAGGTTAGTCTGTAGACCCGAGATCGTCATAGAGCCTTGTGTGTTCTCCCACTGTACTTTGATTACCACCCTACCACGGCTCTACTGAGTCGTGCAAGCAGGTGGCCGTTGGGTACAGTCCCGAGACACACGAAGGCAATGAGCGATAGGAGGGGTTTCGTCTCTCCCGGTATTGGGAGTTGATGTTGTGCTGTGCCCGACTGGTTATAACAGCAAGTCCCTGGCCAGGGCTGCTGAGATTTGCTGATAAGTGTTATCAGTAGTTTCTCGATCTGTTATAGACCGTTCACCGGCACGACTTATTGAGTTATTGGGGTCGACGTGACCATCCCTAGGCTCGATATGCAGCATATCTGACGAAGAGACCGGACTGTACGGTAGTGTTGCCGGATGGCTCGACGGGAGTTGTAGCAGGTTCGTTTGTTGTCTTCTGATCGCTCAATACCCGGGTGGCCGTTACGTTTAGCTGACCGCTTGCGGCTTGAGGGTACTTGATATGATCATCACCCTCTGCCGGCGTATTGACGAGTCTTAGAGTCCCACAGAGGAGTTACCCAGTCCAAGCGAAACGTTGTGGTGCGCGTATGCGATATGCGCTTGCACCCGATTGAAATGTGCGTATATGATACCGAACATTGATCGAGTGGCCTGCTTTTGGTGGGGTCATATGAGATATGACTGGATTGATAAATTAAGTGTTGATTTATCATCTAACCATTAGTTTTCTCACTTGAAACCTTTCTAGGGTTTGATGGATGTATGCATGCATGCATGTGTTTCTTTCTTCCTTTCTTGTTTCATGCACATGTAGATGTGCATACATGTATACATACATACACCCATCCATCATGGTTGATTGCATATGGAAATGGTGGCAATATAAGACTCACACCATAGATTAAACAATGGATTATTATTTAATTTTGGTTTTAAAGTAAAATGAAAAAGAAAAGGATAATCATTCTTGATTCTACACTCTTCTTCTAACCTAACCTATCTCAACTACCACTAACCTATGGTTATCCTTCTCTTTATCATTTAAAACCCAAGTTAAACTAACTATCCATCATTTAATCATGGTTGAAATTAAGAAGGAAATAAATATATATAGTGATATATATTTCATTTTCTTCTTAACTCAAGGTTATCTTTTACACCTCTTGTCTAAATTGGCCACCATCTTCATCCTCCTTCATCTTTTCCTCTCTAGTCTTTTCTAGTGAGCTAAATACAACTAAAGAAAGGTTTTTGAAGTGAGATTTCAAACCACAACATAATTCTACTCAAGTCTAGCCGACTTGATTAGAGTGTTTCCTTCGGTTTTCCAAAGTAGCGAGCTTGGACGGAGTACTCCGTGGTGGATCGTCGTGGACGCAAGGGAACTTCAAGAGGACCTCGATTCAACACCCAAGACACCTAGGAGTCCAGCAAAGGGGAGCTACAAAGGTTGTAGCCTTCAAACCCTTATCTTTACTAGCTTAAAGTTTTATAACCCTAATTTTCTAGGATCGATCCCTTTGCATGTTAGTTTAGCACCATAAAAATTATAACTTTAGGTCATGTGATGCTTCAAAACTCTTCATAGGGTGCTAAACAAACCTTTCAGCCAACTCAGTGAATATAACAAACATATAACGGTGAATAAAGTAAATATGACAATCATACTACTGAAATATGAATCAAAATGAGGTATGAGTATATGTGAAGTTCAACAATAAATCTCATGATACTACGGAAATCATAACTCAATAAAATCATTTCTCAGTGTCCATCAACGACACAAAACTTCCGTTTCTTATAGGCATCATTCCCCGAATGATCCTGAATCAATAATACCGGTCGTTATCATCCAGATACACGCCGTATATTTATCACTAACTCCGGTATCGAGTAACCTCGCTAGGCTCCCCCGTCTCAATACGGCTATCCTGCCCCTCGGTCTCGACCGGGTCCACCATGTATCCAACTGTATATCTCCCCCACTCAGTATGGATAACGTAAAATCCGCGACCGTATATCTCCCCCACTCGGTCCGGAATAAAACCAAAACAGAAAACATCTCATGGTGGACATGACACATCAATCATGAAAACACTGGATTTATGTAATAGTATTCAAAACTCAAAACCATAAATCCATAATTCTATATTTACCTCTTATATAAACCAGAAATACACATATATCAACATGATATAAATGATGCAATTTACTATTATTATGGATATATGAAATATAATCTAATTTCATGTTAACAAGTATTATATTTAAGTGTAAGTGACATAGCAATATCGGCGAGGTGTGTGTAGCATATAAGATGTGCACGTGGTATGACTCGTCGATAATTGTGAAGTGTTCTAACAACTAAGCAATTTATATGTGTATATGATGAATGCAAATTATCAATTGGGCATAACAATATATAACATTAAGTTAAGTAAAATTACGGGCGAAACACGTCATCTTTACAAAATTTCCCGGTAGATGTTTAGTCTACTCACCGGAAAGGTCGAATCTACTCCGGAATTGCTAATCCTTTCTCTTTCCTCGCTGCTTCCGTAATTCTTGTATCCGAATCTAAATTTACAATTTAACTTATATAAGAAAAACGGCTATTCCGATATGACGGAAATGAAAAACACCCTTTCCCACTTACAAGTTACATACTATTCGATTATATCAAGTTATTAAACACTTAATATTGCTGGATTTTAACCTTAATCTGTACTGTTACAGAATATAAAACGCTACGTGTTTTAGTCGTGTCGTATTTAGTGTTTTACGATATCCTTTCCGATATATATTTCCAGATTCTTTTTACAGTGAAACTAATTTAATTAAACAACACCAAAATAGCCAAAATTACCCACTGGAACCTACCCAACAGAGCAAACCCACCTAGCTCCTTACATGGCCGGCGACGCCGGATTTTCTTGTATGGCCGCCGGCCCAAAACCGGTCCCTTGGTGTCGTGGTCTTGTGGTTTATTCTAATTGTTACCTACATCATTTTAACTCTGTTTAGTTAAGTTAATTATCTTCCAAACATTAGCAGATTTTAACAGAGCTCAACTTTAACTAAGATACGATATTATGTGACTTATTCAATTTATCTAACTAATCTACAGAACTTAAATTACCTAAAGAGTTTAAGAATTTACCCTCCAATTAGTTGTAGGAATAACCCTCCAAGATGCTAAGTCCTTCCTAGGTTGATAGTGATCAAAACTTAGAACACAGCTTCATTCATCTTCTTCCTCTTGTTCTTTCTTTTCTCTTTTAAATTTCCTTTTCTTTTAATTTTTTTGAGTTTTAATCTCAGTTTTGAACTGAGAATGAGCTATATATATGAGAGGAGGAAGGGATAGGGTGAAGGAGGAGGTGTCAAGGTTTGAAGTGTGCATGTTTCATGCAAGGAGGAGGTGTGAGATGAGAGGTTGCATGCAAGCATGAGGTGTTTTTGATTTTTCTTCATAATATGTTTTAATTTGAATTAGATTTCAGAACTGAAATGATTTCATCTACTTCCACTTATACCCTCAACAATATCCTATTTTGCATAAAAACTTAAACTTTACAAATTAACCCCTCACAACTTAACTTATTATAAAACACACATTTTATTAAAATGAAACTAAATTTATCATTAAAACCCTTATAACTTATTTAATTTGCATATAATAATTTTAATTTAATTTGTATTACATATAACTTATGAAGATTGACATATTTGATTTTAACCGTTTTGTGATTTATCAATTTATTATTAATTTAATTTATTTTATTTATTTCTAAATATTCCAAATGTTACACCACGGGGTGTGGGGTAGTTTGAGTGTGAGTTCAACAGAATCTCGGGAGTCCCATTGCCGGCTTATATCGTGATTTTGGGAGTTGTATGGATGGAGTTACTGATTATTATCGTACATGTTTCGGGCCCGTGGTCCCTTACCCTTGGGTAGGGGATACTCACGAGTGGTTGACTCTCACGCTTGGACTGATGATAGGCTTAGTGACCTGTGTAGTGAGACTTAGAGACTGATGGGGTTAGTGACATTGACATGCATTGTTTACTGATTTAACATACCTGTTATACTGTTCACCGCGTTACTGTTTGCCTGCTCTATTAGGTACCTGCATTGGCTACTTCATGTTCACATCTTTACTCTTTTGATTACTTTTACTTATTCATTATTATTGTACGAGTTACCATTTGTATCCATATATATATTGCTATCGTGTCGCTCTGACGATCTGAGTATGCATGCTCAGAGTGAGAAGTGGATCTAGCTTGAACCAGGACCTGACGTACCTCGAGGACATCGCGGACATCTTGACCAGCTACCCAGAGCTATACTCTCTTGGTCTCCATCTGGTTAGTTCTTTTGTATTTGTTTTGATTTAATGACTGCATTTCTCATTACCTGTGCATTGATTACTGATTACCACGTAAAGCTAGAAGCCGAAGTGTGACTACGGCAGGATCTTTCCTTGATCGTAGGAGCATGGCTGGCCTTATCAACCCCTCGTATTCCGTATTTTGGGAAGCGGGGCGTGACACTTTTATAGGCTTACAAATTTATATATAACCCCTTATGCTTTACAAAATGGCATCTTGCCCATCCCATGCCTCATGTGCTCATTTGTTTTGTACATGAGTCATGGACTTTACAAAAATTTGGCTTTATGTCCATTTTTCTTATATTCATGCATAAAAAATTACATCAAAATTATTTATTATATGATTTCATTTTGGCATGGGGGATGCCGGTCGTGGGGCTCGACTTAGGTATAGGCCCACTCGACCTGGGCTTGGGCCCACCTGGCTTGGAACTTTGACTTTGACTTGGGCAACCAGAGTGTAATTTTTGACCCCAACAGGGCATTGTAGAAGCGGGTGACATACCCTTTGAAGGATTCCTTGTCTCCGCTCTTGAAAGTGAACAGGTAGTCGACCGTCTTCTTCCGTCGTCGGTTACCAATGAAATGACCAAGTAATTGGGTAGCCAGCTCGTCAAAGGTCGAGATGGAGCGCGGCGCAATTCCTCGGAACCAATCCCAACCAGATCGGATAAGGGTAGTGGGGAAGGCCCTGCACCAAGCCATATCCGAGTTGCTTTGGAAGCTCATGGCGGTCGTGAACGCGTCCAAGTGGTCCTTCGGGTTGGACTTCCCATCGAATAGAGGCACTTTGGGTGGTTTGTTCCTGGACGAGATGTGCTCGGCGAGGAGCTGCTCTGTGAAGGGTCTCATGAGTGAATCCACGGAGTACTTCGCCCCTTCGCTGGCCGCGTGGTCGTTCTGTCGTATGTCCTCAATTTTTTTCAAGGGCTTCGATTCATTGGTGGTATCGCGAGGATTCCCCATATTCGGAGCGCTGGCTATCTCTGCTTCGGGCTTGCGCGACAGTGCAACTTCTGTTTCACTCTTTCACATTTCTTAAATCCTCGGGCGAGACCCTTCTTGAGTGGTCCCGATGTTCGCCGTTTGTGCGGTCCCGACGGGAGTGGGGGCGTCGGATATGCCTGGAACCAGACGAACTGACCGACACCTCCTCGAGAGGTGAGAGGACGCGGTGGATGTCGGAACGATGGCCTGGTCTCTCCTGAGATCGGGGCGTCGAACTGTCCGGCGCCCATCGGGTCATTGAATCATTCCCCGCATACAAGTTGTAACTACCGGAGTCGACGCGCCGGCGTTCGTTAACATTAGGGTGAGCGTGATTGATGTCAAGGGCCTGAGTGTGTGTTCCCGCTAGCACGCGTACATCGCCATCCCGAGGAAGGGGAACTGCGGCTTGGTGGCCGACCGCTTGAATGCGGACCAGTGCGTCCACCATCGCCGTGAGCCTGTCGGTCCTAGCGGATAGGGCGTTGATGATATTAGGAGGGGGAGTAGGACCGCTCCCGCCTCCGTTATGGGGGACGGGGCGGCTCGTGTGGGATCATCACGGTTGTCGCTTGCTATCGGATCGAGGGGAAAGATCAACTTTATGGGTGGAGAAACTTTCAGTTCCCAAAGACGGCGCCAACTGATGGAGTTCGGAATCTCCCTCAGATGTTGTCCTCTGTCGATCTGGCTGCGAGCGGTTGAGATTGGGTATGATAATTGTTGTGTGGATCTCAATGGATTGTTGGATGTTATTGACGCCGAGCTACCTGCAAGGGAAGTCCCGGGATAGGAAACCACCGTAGGACCCTCCGATGATCAAGTTAGAACCGTGGAATAAGAGCAGGATAACAGCGTATTAGAATGAGTTTTTTTGTTACCTGGGTCGTCTGAAAGAGGGGTTTATATAGCGGTCGCATAGTACGAACCAACGCGAGATCCTCGCCGTTGGTTACGCCCCTGCGTTATGCCCGCGTTGATGGCGGGATCCGTTCATTAATGGCGGGATACGCCTATTAATAGAGGGATGTGCCAGCGTGGGACGCGGAACGTGGGGCGGCGGATATCTCGCTTTGGCGAGATACACAAAGTCGTAGCGGGACGCTTGGGCTCCGCGCTCTCGGATGATCGGAGGAACCGAGGAAACTCGGCTCGGTGGATGGCTCGGAGACGAGCCGGGAGGCCGAGGAAGCTCAGCCCTGCAACAGCTCGGAGACGAGCAAAGAGGGTGGAAACTCGGCTGCTGGATTGCTCGGGGCCGAGAAAAGTCCCCAATGCACCACATTGATTCTACTTTCGTAGCCACCAGGAGCCAAGTGGGTTTACGTGGACGACATGCCATCCGCTATGTGTCATAATGTGGGAATTCCCGTTCATGAGCCTTATCACAGGACTTCAACCTTTTTTCCCCATTCAATAATAGGATGTAAGCGGAGTTTGAATATCATACCTCCGCTCAGCTATAAAATGTCTTAGCCACTTGGCTATAATAGCTCTTGCTTCGAACTTCAAATATAATAATGATATTCTCCTTATCACTAAATTCATACATGTATTGATACCTACCATATTTGTATATACACTAGGTAATGCTAAGTTAATAACCAATTTAAAAATAATATTTACCACGGTACACAAAACTAAGTAAATTAGCAATAAAAAATATAGCTCCCCGTGTCTTCTAGATCGGTCAAAAAGTCAGCTTTCCATAATATTTTGTTTGCTAATCGGCATAGCCCATCTTATCGTCATGATCAAAAGTATCTATACACAATTTTAAGATGATTTTGATACCTGCATGTATTAGAATACACCAAACCGCGCCGATCATTCAAAAAAACATACAAGACCAGTTCTTTTATACACTTTTACAGTATATAAGAGTTAATAGGGTGTCGGTACAAAGCAAATATGAGAGCGAGAGAGAGCGTGAGAGAGTTTCCAACGTATAAGGGCGGTGAATTTGCATAGAAGACAAAAGCGCCGCGTTCTTGGGGCGCGCATATCCCACGTTCTTCGCGAGTCTCTCCTAAACCAAAAAAAAAAAAACTTTCTCATTCTCTCTCTCTCACTCAATCGTAAAGAAGAAGAAGAAGAAGAGAACAAAGCAAGGTTAGAGAGAGGGAGAAGAGATCATCTATTCACGTGTAAGAATTCCTTTCTTTGCTTTTGTTTTTTTGTTTTCTTGTTTTCTCTCTCTCTGATTTATATCATGCATATTGATGAATGGAAACTGATGAACTGATCGATTCCCCAAATGGGTTTTCTTGTTTCGATCTGATTCTTGGCTAGAGCCCCCGAGATTTCAACCGGGTCTTTTGTTATTCTGTAAATAATCACTTGATAGCGATGGCTTCCATTAGTCTTATGTATCTTGATATTAATCCCAAGTTTAAAGATCTAATTTCAGTCTCAAGACCCTGAGATTTTAGTTGGTATTTGTTAATTGGCACATCTTAGTGAATTTGAGCAAAATAAAAAATATATATATCAGCATGGATTTATGCCTTCATAATATTTAGTTCAGACAACTAGCAATTTATCAAAATTTTATTTGATTGGGTTTCTTCTGTTTCTTATTATTTTGATTTTGACTCCAAATTCATTATTGGGTTTATTATACACTTAATTTTCATTGTGCGTGGTTGCTTGACAATGATTGGTAAAGTGACAAGGTGATAATTGATGCAAAGGAGAATCCAATGGGCACAAAATTAGGGGGGAAAGGTTACAAAATAGACTATTGGGTATACTAGATATCTAAGATCAATATAAAGTTTGTTTGGTTTTTTTGAAAAAAATAATTATTTGCATGCAGCATATAGGAGGAAGATAAGCAGAATTTTTCTTTTGCTGCAATGAAATGGAATCAAATGTCTTTAGTACAAACCTAAAAATTTTCGTTTTTTGTATATGTTGTTTTGGACAGTATAGGAGTGAGGAAATTAAATAGAATGTCGGGTTATGTGGGGGTCCTTGTTTCTGATCCTTGGCTTCAGAGCCAATTCACTCAGGCGGAGCTCCGGAGTCTTAAATCGAAAGTAAGTAATTTTCCTTGTTACCAGAGTCAATTTGATGTTTTCATTGACACGGCGAAATGATTATTTGTTGGAACTGCTAGTACCTTTCTCTAAAAAGAGAATCCAGGCATGTTACTGTTGAAAATTCTCCGTTGCTGACGGGCAAGCTGAAGGGTCTCCATGAAGTGCTTACTGAGGAAGAGATCTCCTCAATCTTAGCCGATTCCTTTCCGGATACCAGCCAAGAGATTGATTTTGAAGCATTCCTTCGGGTACCGATTATTTTATCATACTTGTTAGGCCAAGTTGCAAAATATACCCCTCACTTTTGATCATATATCAGGTACTACCTCTGGGTTAACAATGTTATTTTATTTTCGTTAAGTCAAATTCATAAGACAAAAATTACCCCTAAACTTCTTTTGTTGTTCAGTAGTTGTTACATTAACGGTCCATAATCCTTATTCTTCCTGAGGGATATTTTTGGAATTAAAATTTGACTAATGAAAAATATTAACAGCTAGGCAAAGTGGTTTATTTTGCGTGTGTGTTTTGTGTGTGTGGGTGGGTGGGGGGGGGCTATATAGCCAAAAGTGGGGTATTTCTTGCAATTTGTTACATCCTTTGTCAACATTAGATGGATATGGGTATAAGAAGAGGCGGGGACTGAAATTGGATTGCTGAATTGGGCAGGTACATGTAAATTTGCAATCACGAGCTGCAGCCAAATTAGGCGGTAGTAAGAATTCCTCATCATTCTTGAAGGCCACAACTACAACTCTTCTTCACACCATCAGTGAATCAGAAAAAGCATGTTATGTTGCACATATCAATAGTTACCTTGGTGATGATCCATTTTTGAAGGATTACCTTCCTCTGGATCCAATGAGCAATGATTTATTTAACCTGGCAAAAGATGGTGTCCTCCTATGGTAACTATTGTCATCTCTTCAACTTAGGACCGTGTTCATATGATATACGCATTTATATTTTTTCTTTATTTAAAGAAGGTTGAATGTGCTGCATATGAATTCAAATAGTTTATTAATGTAGATCATCAAATTCCTGCTCATGTAGGAGTTGTATGTTGTGTAAAGAAAAATATATCCGCTAAGAAATTCATTCAAGCTGAAAACTCTTATACTTAATTTTAAAATTCAAAGTTCTATATTCTTTTATCTGACATGCTAGATAACATTAGAAAACACATTGCAAGTTTTCTCAGCATCCAAAAACAAACTTCCATTTGACCATCATTCTATCAAGATGATTCAGTATGCTCATTGTAGATCGAAGGACCATTTTTGGATTTCGATAATAACTTTATACCAATTCTCCTATTTGGTTTTTGATTCTCTTGCTCGGATTTTGTGTAGTAAGTTGATAAATGTTGCGGTGCCGGGGACAATAGATGAGAGAGCAATCAATACAAAGCGGGTACTGAATCCATGGGAGAGGAATGAAAATCATACATTATGTCTCAATTCTGCAAAGGCTATTGGGTGCACTGTAGTTAATATCGGAAATCAGGACTTAGTGGAAGGAAGGGTAATCTCAAATGCTACTATTTTATTATTATTATTTATACTTTTAACTGGGTAATACCTTAACATGATTTTTGCTTTGTTTTAGTAGTCTTATCAGAACTTAATTCATATTTTAGTCATAAAATATAAATTTTAGTGTCCATGCGATCTATTTTGTCCTTTAATATTGAGCTTTGAGTTACTCGTTTGTTAGAAATGGAGAACTTGTGTCTTCTTCCTTGTTTCTGTGTCATGTCTCTAATTTTTTGTCTGCTAAATTTTATCCTTTTCCTATGCAGCCTCATCTAGTTCTTGGGTTAATATCACAAATCATAAAGGTATATCCTGGAACTTGTCCTGAAATTATTAATGATAAACTCCGTAATATATAGCAGAAGAGAGTTTTGCTCTTTCATTCCATACGTGCAGCAATTCAAGCTTATGACGTGCTGATGTTATTATGTTCTTGTTTTCGGAATTACTTTATATAATACGATATGTATGATCATATATAAAAATCAGTTGTCTTTCCTTATACTAATCTGGCCATTATATTATCAGATCCAATTGTTAGCAGATCTCAATCTAAAGAAGACACCGCAACTGGTGGAGTTGGTGGAAGATAGCCAGGTCATATATAGCTTTCTCTTTTCATGATTTTTTTGTCAGTATATTATAGTTGGTAACAGAGAGTTTCTAAAAAAGAGAATCTGAAGCGATTGTTGCATGCGGTTGTTTCAGGATGTGGAGGAGCTGATGAGTTTGCCACCAGAAAAGATGTTGCTTAAATGGATGAATTTTCATTTAAAGAAAGCAGGTTATAAAAAACCTGTAACAAATTTTTCTTCTGATTTGAAGGTAAAATTCAAGCGTTCTTTAGCGAGAAAGTTTCTGCCTTTTCTGGCTGCGCATATTCCATTTATCATGCTAACTCTAAAGGCATAACCTATAAGAAAATTCATAAAATGACGAAATTGTTATAACACTAACCTAGGTTGCATGGATACTTCCAAGGAGTTGCCGTATCCGTGTCCGATACGTATCAGACACCGACACTTGCAGCATACTTGCACGATGCGTATCGGACGTGTTGTATATATTATATACGTATTTTATGTGTTCTATGCGTGCCATATGTGTATAAACATATTTTTAGTATGTTATTAGCGTATAGCATGTTAGACTAGTTAATTTTTCCTTATTTTTTCCTTATTTATTGTTGTTATAATAGTTTGATACCTTATTTATTTTTATAAGATTATTTATATACCCGTGACCCCGTATCTTATATTTTGGGATTCTGCCGTGTCGCCGTATCGCATCGTGTCGTATCCGTGTCCATGCAACCTTGACACTAACAGATCTTTGCCACAAACATTTTTTCTCTTGAACTTTTAAAATTAGTTGGCTTAGAAACCGGTGTGTCGTAATAACACATGGCAACAATCTTCTGCTCATCAGTACGTTTGTTTCTTCTGTGCTTTATCCATTTCGAGGATTTTTTCCTGTTTCACTGCTGGGGCCCCCCTCCCCCCCCCCCCCCCCCCCCCCACAAAACAAAGAAGGAAAAAAGCGCAAAAAATTGAATAATATTAAAAACCGCATTTGCTTGCAGGACGGAGAGGCTTATGCCTACCTTCTGAATGTTCTTGCTCCCGAGCATTGTTCCCCAGCTACCCTAGATGCCAAGGATCCTGTTGAAAGGGCAAATTTGGTTATTGATCATGCAGAGAAAATGAATTGTAAAAGATATTTGTCTCCAAAGGACATTGTTGAAGGCTCAGCTAATCTCAATCTTGCGTTTGTTGCACAAGTATTCCAGCATAGGTCAGCACTTATCATGTCTCCTCCCTTTCTGCAGCTTATCTGTTAACAATTAGCTTCTGGTGTTAAGTGCATTAGGTCTATAAATATGGTTAACACGAGTGCAACTTGACTAAGACTTCTATTGCACATAGAGAATAGCTTTCCGCTTTGAATGAAATCATTTTTCACTGCTAATCCCCTTGTCACCATCGATTGTGTATCATGAGGAACATCCGAACATGGCCAGAATTTTCCTACACATTGTGCCCTAATGTATTCTCATTCTGTTACATGGCCAGAATTTTTCTAATGTGCCAATTACAATATAAAGTTACATCATCATCCATTCCCAAACACGGCATCATCCTCATCTTATAAAATATGGATTCTGGCTTTATTTGTGCATGAATTTGGTTTTTGTTGAGTGTGTTTATTCCTTTCATGTTGTATCCTGTCCTTTTACTGCTTCGATCATCATTGTACGAAGTTTAAACGTTCTACAAATAATTGTTTCCTCATGATATCTACAATAATTGTTCTGTAAACATATAAATATTCTTCAAGGAATATGGCATAATATATGAATGCATACTCTAGTCCAATACAATTTTCCTTACTAAGCATGAGTGCAGTTGAATTATTCTTTCCATTTATAGTATTCCTGCTGAACAATCTAATTAACGCAGCATCTAATAATTTGTTGATATGTATCAGGAGTGGCCTCTCAGTAGACAGCAAAAAGGTATCGTTTGCGGAGATGATACCTGATGATGTTCAAATATCACGAGAAGAAAGAGCTTTTCGCTTGTGGATCAACAGTCTTGGAATTGCTACATATGTTAATAATGTGTTTGAGGATGTCAGAAATGGGTATATCTCGCTTTTCTTTCTTTATTAATTTTGTTTCTGTCCCCACCACCACCACCACCACAATATTGATATGAGGATGTTGAACTGGTTATAGGTGGGTTCTTTTGGAGGTACTCGACAAAGTGTCTCCGGGATCAGTTAATTGGAAGCAGGCATCAAAACCTCCCATAAAGATGCCATTCAGAAAAGTTGAGAACTGCAACCAAGTTGTAAGGATTGGGAAACAGTTGAGATTCTCGTTAGTTAACGTGGCAGGAAGTGACATTGTACAAGGAAATAAGAAGCTCATACTTGGTAAGTTTCTTTTTACTTAGCTGAGTTCCTTCAAGACAAAAATAGTCTTTGCCTTTTATTATATTTTATTCTTTTGCTTAAGATTTTTTTCTTTTGATAAGGTTGTCAGTTTTTTTCCAAATCTATTGCCTTTTAAAATATATATTTCTAGTTTTTAAATGATTGCATTTTTCTTACTGTAACAGCTAATTACTATCGTTGTATTCTCTTCCCAAATCAAGCAGTTATCATTTATTTCCCCCAATGTTCAATAGTTACTGAATGAAGTGGCTTTACTATCGACATCCAGCGTATATCATTTCCATCAGTGTTAATTTTTTGCTGAGATGAATGGCCATAAAAGCCCTTAATTGAAAAAAAAGACCTTAGTAGGATAATGTTTGAGAATGCATTTCTTTGTACCATCTTCTCTTCTTCACGAACAACATAGTTTCCAAACTTCCCACACGCACTCACGCATACATGTACACCCATGCACATGCACACCCACCCACACCCATGCCCCCATGCTCACGCCTGCACACGTGCACATCAAACTTAAGATTTACCACTTTGCACTCTGCAGAAACTTGTAATTTCAGGAACATTCTGTATATGGGCCCCTTTTATTTTAAGATCTTGTGATGCATGCAGTTGGAAAGAAAGAGGAAAGGTTCATAGGAGCCCATAATTACAGCAAGCTTGAAATTACCAAGTGATTATTTTTCTGGGTTTCAGCTTTTATGTGGCAATTGATGAGATTCAATATACTACAACTGCTGAAGAATTTGAAGTGTCGCTCTCAAGGAAAAGAGATGACAGACGCCGATATTCTAAATTGGGCAAATGATATGGTGAGGAGTACAGGAAGATCGTCTGAAATGGATAGTTTCAGGGTATATTTATCTACGTTATCTTTTCTCCGGTTATTTTCTAGCTTATATGCTTACAACTATGATTAAGTCTATTACTGCTTATATCTTCCCTTCAGGATAAGAGCCTGTCAAATGGATTATTTTTCCTTGAACTTCTCAGTTCTGTGGAACGGAGGGTTGTCAACTGGAACCTTGTTAGCAAGGGTGAATCTGGTATGTTTTGTAGTAATTTAACGCGATCTCTCGGAAGTTTTATTTTCTCTAGTTTAATCTAGAAGTGAAACGGACAAATTATTGTCATGGAGGAATTGGCATAGTTGGGTTGTGCCGATTCTTTTTTATCACATGCGTGCAGGTTTTGTTTTCCCCCTTCCTCTCTAATTCCCTAATTCTCTTTTATATGTCTAAATGATTGCAATGTAGATGAGGAGAAGAGGTTGAATGCTACATACATAATCAGCGTGGCGAGAAAGCTTGGGTGTTCTATTTTCTTATTGCCTGAAGACATCATGGAGGTACTGTAGTGCTTTCATGCTTGCTTTCGCATGCCGGAATATTCTAACAAACTTGCGTTGAACTGCCTAACAGTTTTTTTTAAAAAATAAAATAAGATGTTAATTATTGATCTGGACATTTTGTTCTGACTTGTTTCATTTGTCATATATATTGCTCTGCGCTATCATTAAATACACCCTTATGAACATAATGAAGAACATGAGGCAGATATCCTTATGAGAGATGATGTCACGGTTTGACCTTTAATTTGGCAGATTGCTTTTATAGATTGTCTCAACACATTTTTTTTTGGTGGAAGTAGAGACTACTGAATAAGATGATGATGATGATGATGATGATCTTGTGCTTGTTTGGTAGGAAATAGACGAGCTCTTCTTTGCAAGTAATATTGAGGATTTCCATAGGATTCATTTCATAGAGATCCGACAATGTCTTAACGTTGGCCGTTAGCTATCTAACACAGCCCTCCTTCTTTATCCTTCTTTATCCTGGAATGTGACATGTAGTCAAAGAAAAAGACATTCATTCAAGTAATACCGAGGATAAAACAAAATTCTATCTTTTTATAACTAAAGCTGCCTCCTCCATTATCGGTTCCCAATTCCAATCACAAGGGAGGGTACTTCTGTATATTTCCAGCAAAACAAATGCCAAAATATATCATATTATTTTAATTATCAAGACTGAATTTTTTTTTATTATGTTAATGCTCCTCAGGTGAACTCGAAGATGATCCTCACTCTCACAGCTAGCATCATGTACCGGAGCCTACAACAACAATCTTCAGAATCTTCGGAAACTTCCAAGTCCTCCGAAGATTCAACCTCCCAGAAAACCACCTCCTCCGATGACGGAGAAGATAGCAGCAGTATCGCTGCCGAGAGCATATCAAATCTCACCATAGACGAAGATTGCAGCAGCATCGATGCCGATAGTGTCTCGAACTTTATTATTGTAGACAATACAGCTTCCGACTCTCCACAAGAAGTAGATACTGACAATGGCCTTTCTTCTGCTGTTGTTGAGTGATATTGGCTTTTTCATACATCTCCAATTCAAAGAAAACTATACTAGAAACAGGAAGAAAAGTTTAGGAAAACAAAACCAAAAAGAAATGTACAGGTTGCCTTCTTATAATTGCTGGAGATAGTCTTGTGGTGATGTGAATTTTCATACAGATTTCTTCTCCTTTTTTTTATTCAATAATTTTGGGTGTAGAGTGTGAGATTTCTGTATGGTTTTTTTTGTTAATATGTGTATTCTTTTACATTTTTCTTTAGTTGGAGGTGATTTTCCTTAAAGAAAGCAAAAGGTATTGAGAACATTTTAAATAAGAAATGAATATTTGTTTGAGAGAGACTTGGTATTTTTGGCTAATTTGAGGGTGTTTTCTGCAGTTAGCCTAGTATTGTTGGATATTATTTCCATATGTAACTTCCCATTTACTTTAAAAGAGCATTATTTTCATAGGTACAACAATAATCAAAATCTATAAACGACTCTTTAATGCCAGATCTGTTGCTGCATGAATGAGATTTCCTCACAAAACTTTGTTTAAATTTTAGGCTTAATTCCCAAAATCTAAATCAACGAACTGTGACAAATAACTATTAAATTCTTTAAAATTTAAATTAATAGACAATAAGCTATCAAACTTGTTTAATAATTTCCAATAAACTACGAAATTTGTTTACTCAATTTTCAATAGGCTACCAAACTAGTTTTAAAAAGTTTAAGAATGCCCATATAATTTGGTGGTTTTCTGTAATTTTCAAAGAATTCTTCCATAAGTTATTAGTTGTAGCCCATAAGTTTTTGGTTTTTTTTTCTGTTAGCGTCTCTCATACTTCGCTATTTTTTTCTGTCCCTCTATAGTTAGTATTTACCTGTAAGCCCTTATACTTATAAGTTACTCCTGCAACCTCCACTTCACTTTTGAAAATTATTCCTTCTCCTTTCAGGCAGCCGCCCCTCCACCGCCTCCGCCTTTCTCTTCGTCAATCCATTGCCTGCTTGTTTCTCCTCCTCATCCTCAACGCCACCGCCACCGTCATCTTCCTCCTCCTCTTCCACCCATCGTCTCTTTCTTTTTTCCCTTCCTTCTCAACACCACCGTCACCATCACCACCACCTTCTTCTTCTTCTTCTTGTTTTTCAACCCACAGCCGCCGCCGCCGCCATCCTTCTTCCTCCAAGAATGGTGGCGGCGGCGGTTGTGGTTTGAAAAAGAAAAGGAAGAAAAAGATGGTGTTGATGCGGTGGCGGCGGCATTGAAGAGGAGGAGGAAGAAGTTGTTGATGGGTTGAAGAAGAAAAGGAGGAGGAAGATGGTGATGATGTTGACGGTGACGGTGTTGAAGAGAAGGCGGCGGTGGTGGAGACGGCGGCGATGGCGGAAGAGGAGGAATAATTTTCAAAAGTGAAGTATGGGGCTGCATAAATAAATTATACGTATAGGAAGCTATAGGTAAATACTAACTATAGAAGGAAGAGAGAAAAATATTGAAGTATGAGAGGGACTGACAGAAAAAACGCTAAGTTTTTTAGTAGTTTTAAGGAATTAAGCCTGAAGTTCATATACAAGCCATGTTGCTGTTATTTTTTAAATTTTTTTCTGTAAATTCAAAATTTATTTTTTATGCAGCAATACAGGTATCGTTAGGATTAGATTTGACACGTGATGCATGTTTTTAGAAGGCTGATTTGGAGAAGAATACCATAGAACCCACGTGCCATCAAATTGCATGTCTAGATATAGGGTATCCAACATTAATTTAAGAGGACACATGGCTAGAACAAAAAATATAGGGTCTCCAGCATTAATTTATTAAGGGCCGGTTTGGTTGCAGGCTTGAAGATTTGTACCGTGGAATCCAATTCAAGCGTTACATAATTTTGTGTTTGGTTTATAGATTTGGATTTACAGAATCCCTTTGGGTTTTAGGGAGCCACCGCAAAACAAAGATTTATGAATACTAAATTCTTTTTAAGAATTTGCAAAGATTTCATACTATTCATTGTGATTTTAGATGGGACCCGTGTATTTTATTTATTTAATAATCCACTCTCTATCTATCTCTAGCTAAAATCCTAAAATCCAAATCTTACTTTTTCTCACCAACCAAACAAAGATTACAAGGATCTACAAATCTAATACTAGGAATCCATAACCAACCAAACAACAAATTACCAAATCCAGAAATTTTCAAACAGTACTGTTTTGGAATCCAAATTTCATAATCTTGCAACCGGCCCTAATTAATCTCCTTTTCTTATATAAATACGAAAATGAGGGGAAGAAAAAAAACTTAAACTTGGAGGACCTCAGCAAGTCTCGACTTCAGGGGCTGTTTGGTTGTAGGATTATGATGGATTTGGATATTGGAATCCAAGGATTCCTTAATTTTGTGTTTGGTTGGAGGATTTTGATTTGTAAGATTCATTTGTTTTTTATGGGAGGGCCCACCACGAAACAAGGATTCTTGAATCCTAAAACATTTGGAAAATTTGCAAGGAATTGACACTGCCTATTGTACTTTTAGATAGGATCCGTGATACTTTATTTATTTAATGATCCTCTATCTATTTCTCGCTCTCTAAAATCCTCAAATCCAAATCTCACTTTCTTTTCACCAACAAAACAAAAATTACAATGATCTATAAATCCAATAATAGGAATCCAAAACCAACCAAACAACAAATTACCAAATCCAGAAATTTTCAAACGCTACTATTTTCAAATCCAAATTTCATAATCTTGCAGCCAAACAGCTTGACAACTCAAAGTCAAGACTGCAACATTAAAGTTTTACAATGGATGCAAAGAAGCATTACATGTTAGGTAAATAATTCTCAGCCTGGAAAAATATGTTGAATCCAGATTCTGCAAGTCTTTGAATGCGAGCAAAATTTGAATATGCATGATAAGTCTACCTTAGTTTGTATCGTAGTACATCTCCGGCTAAGCAATCAGCAATACAACCGTTCTCTCTATGGATATGCTATAGAACCTGGATCTTTTTTTGGGTCAAAAGCCGCATGATTTTAAAAATATAATGCATTAGCCAGAATAATCTTTTCCTTTAATTAATAATTCATGATATTGCAATAACCATCCAGCACTGCTCAAATTCATCAATCTTTGATAGCATTAAATAGACCAACTTTCACTAGGTAACCAATATCACAACCATATCTTTGAATTTTGCCAAAACAAAAGAGAGGCAATAGGCAAATAAAACAAGCAAAAAATATTAATTATTATTTTTAAATGGATAATATCTCATGGGCAATCAAGTTGGCAAGTTGCCCCAAGAAAACATAAGTTTCACAATTTGATACAGTCTGAGGGGCTAATATAAAATCTTACCTCTGGATAATAATCAGCCGAACAGAAAGTAAATATTATTCTATAATTTAGTAAAGTTCCACGGGGTTGTTTGTAAATTAAAACCATCCCTTTGCCTTGCAAAAGGAGAAGAGAGAGAAGAGAAATAGAGCGGAGATAAACATCGCATCGCCAAATTTGAGAGCTCCTAGAAACCCTAATCCTACTCTCTGAGAAACCCTAATTTATCCCCAAGTTCAAATTTTGAAGAAATCTTCGCATTCGAGTTCCTCAAGGGTTTCTCAGAGGAGAAAAAAGATCAGGTATTTCCCTCAATTCGATCGGTTTGTACCGTTTTTATCAGATTGATTCTATGAATCTCATTAGAAACTTGTACTGATTAATGCGTTTTGTCTTGATCGATGGTTGATCGTGGATTGCTTGCATTAAACGTTTAATTGAGACAGTTGATGTGTAAATTTGCTTTCTTTAAGCTAAAGCAACGTTTTTTATCATATGAAACGCCCTTGTTCTCGATTTGGATTGATTTCTAGGGTTTCATAGAGATGTAGAACATTAGTTGGACTTGGAAATGTTTCAGAGATCTGTGGTTATGACTCATGAATGATTGTTGTCAGGGTTTTTTCAGTTCGGATTTTGGAGGTTGATGCTTTTAACATTTTGTTAGAGGGAATAGTTATTTTGTAGGTTTTAGGGGTTAAGATATATCCATGGACTAAAAGACTATATTTCTTTCTTAATATGTATGCTAAAAGAGGGGTGGGGCGGGGGGACGGGTTGGGGGGATCACATGGGCATTATGGTAGATTCATCACACAAAAAGGTAGCGTAATCAGAAAAAATAATCTTTCAGCCACATAGCCTAACCTCCTAAAGAAGGAAAAGATAGAATACTTTGCTTCATTGAGGAAAGTTACAGTGGCTACAAACTGAAATAAACATCTTAAATCTTTCATCAGTTCATCAAACAACTGTAAAAAATGCTGACCAATCAAGCAACATTAATACCGGAGACGGATGAATTATGTGGTCTCCGTAAGCAGTGGCCATAGTATGAGGGATATTTCTATAGATGTCAGATCCTTTCTCTCTTCCCAATATTGCACTTCAACTATCATCTGATTGTCTAGAATTTTCAGTAGCCCAGCAACGAGGTTGGTCTGAAAGTGCTAAATTCTGAGAAACATCTACACCTTTGGAAGCATAAGCTATAGCGATAGAGATTTCTTATCGGTCCTTCACCCGGAGTGTAAGTGATGGAATGGACGCTGATTTTTTCATTTTAATAAAGCTATATCACAACTACAATATAACCGACACATTGTATCACATCTGTTATGCTAGTAGATGCTAGTCGCTTAATGAAAGTAGCAATGTAACTCTATACTGCAATATCCACTATGTCTCTCAGGATACTAAAGCTCTATTATAAGTAATAAGATTAACCTCTGAAGAAAATTTTAATTAGTACTACTTGGAAACCATTAAGCAACGAGGATAACTTTCAAGCAACTCTAGCATTTTGAATAATTTGTCAAGGATGACCAAGGCACTAAGTATGTCCACCTGCTGTTGGACTATAATAGATTTGACAGAATATGTTTCTTTAAGCTCTCAGATCAACATGTCGATATTCTTGTTGTTTAATTCAAAATTGCATAATATTTGTTGTGTCTGACTGTTACTATGTTGTATATTACTCTCTTTGGCTAAAATCTGCTTTAATGAGAATGTATTGTAAAAGAACAAAGAGAAATGTGCAATCCTATCGCTGGGATTTTGAACATGGTTGCATGCACACATCCCAATGCAAATCCAATGGCTAAAACATGGGTAGGATTAGTTTCAAAGTCGTACTGATAGGATTGTAGCCTATCTCATGTATAATATCGTGGGCGGACAGGGGTGATGTTAGTTATGGTAGAGGGAGGCAGGAAGATGGAGGACCGGATGATTTGACTTTTCCTTGTTTGACTCGTTCTTTATGTTTGCATGCATATGAAATGATTATCTATAACCATATTTTTGGTTTTCCGTTGACTCAAAGTTAATTGCCTCTGTGAGTATGTGTTTGTACTTAGTAGTTTCATGATTGAGCTTCCTCAGGCTTGTTTTTGGTTGCTGCAAGACAATTGCCTGCGTGTTTAGAATTACAATATTAAGCTTCTAGACATTTAACAATTCTTTGCTGCAGAACATAACATACACTCAAGGACAGAAACTTTAGAAGCTAAAGTGGAACCATGGCTGTTAATGGCTACGCCAAACCAATGGTTTATGATAATGGTGATGACGAAGATGATGATGGACCTATTATTTTCAAAAGAACAAGCACTGCATCCAAACAGAATCAGTCAAGTTCCATCTCTAAGAAGCCATCATCCCAAAAGCCAGAAGAGGCTCGCGGAAAACCTACATTTAATCAGAGTGTCCGTAATGGTGAGGGCTCAAGCTCGCAAAAGAATAAGGGGATTCCCAACCCTAAGCTATCGGCTGAGAAGCCTGGTGCAATGAGCTCAAATTCTCATGCTTCAGTACCAACTCAATTCAAACATTCATCAAAAAATGGATTATCAAGTAGCACCTTGAAAAGGAAATCTTGTGACGGAGTTGAAAAAGTTGATGACCAGGATGATGGCAAACCATCGAGCTCTAGATTTAATTTAACTTCAAAAGCCAATACTACACATTTGCCAAAACAGAAAACAGACAGCGAAAATGCAGATAAGATGATTTTGGACAATTCCCATGTCAAAAATGGAAATTGTGATGATTCTGATGATCAATTACCTCTTGGTGCCAGATTAACTTCGTCTTCTTTAGGAAGTCAAAAAAGCAGTCCCTTGCGGACAATAAAAGTCGGTGAATCTCCTGTAACAACTTCAGCTGCATCACAGAAGATGAAAGCAAAAATAGAGGATCCATCTGATGATTCTGAAGATGACAAACCACTGTTTTCCAGACTTCAATCGAAGTCCAATGTTGGGTCGCCTATAAAAAATCCTGACAAGAAGCCATTGCCTTATGGTTCCAGTAAGAATGAATCAAACAATTACTCTAAGCCTCCAAATGGTTTAAACAAACGGCCAGCCGGGGATGTCTTTTCTTCTGAGTCTTCATCGAAGAAGGCAAAAATGTTAGATGCATCAGTTCCCGGAAAAGTTAAAAGCGATGCTGCTATGAAGAAAGAAGAGGAGATAGATGATGATGATAACATACCGTTCTCACAGAGAATGAAAAAGGCAGTTTCATCCAACAATCAATCATCCACAAAGAAGGTGATAAAGAAGATAACTTCTTCATCATTCAAGAAAGAGAGCACGGTGACGAAAAAGACAACGAAAGATTCTAAACACTCAAAATCTATGAAAGGGCCTCCTGGGTCAGGTGGAGGGAAGAAATGGAAAACTCTGGAGCATAATGGTGTTATTTTTCCTCCTCCATACAAACCACATGGGGTTAAAATGCTGTACAATGGGCAGCCAGTTGATTTGACTCCTGAGCAAGAGGAGGTGAGGTTTGAAAATATTTATGTAATTTTTATTATGCATACTCATCTTCTTTCTTTTACTTTGCCCCCCTATAGTTTCTGAGTTGCAGTAGAGATCAAATGGGTTACCTGCCATGTCGCAGTTGCTTGTGATTAGTTGTAATTCCATGTTCTTCTTCGTTCTTCTGACAATGTTTATATGCAGGTTGCCACAATGTTTGCAGTGATGAAGGAAACGGATTATGCTACGAAGCCAAAATTTATTGAGAACTTTATGAATGGTTGGCGGAAAATACTTGGTAAAAACCATATTATAAAGAAGTTTGAGCTATGTGATTTTACTCCAATCTATGAATGGCATTTAAAGGAGAAGGAAAAGAAGAAGCAAATGACTTCAGAAGTAAGTCTGCTCCTTGCAACTGTACTAGTATATTACCCTTTGAAGTTCTTAAGTCTATGGTATACTTGCAATTGTTGGTCCAGAATTGATCTATGACTATCAGTTTGGAGCACTTGTTTACTGACTAATTTCTGGAATGATAACAATCATTAATAATGTTGACACCGATGTAGCTGTCCCAAAGAAGCCTAGGAAGTTTGCTCTCTGCCCAAAATTTCCGAAAGGTTTTTTTGGTGGCAAATAGCATCTTGTGGCCCCCTCTTTTTCGAAATAAATACGCTATCTTGGCCTCACTGTAGTTACCTCAGCTACTTCCCTTGTGTTATTCCGTGAGCTAGCAAGTCCAACAAGTTCCCAAGATTTTCAGGAACACTTAGGTTGATGCTTTGACCTTTACCCATATAATCCACCTTACTTCTAGCTTATAATCTCTCATTGCAACACAGACAGAAGCTTTTACGTTTTTGCATCATTTACTTTTTGTTCTTTATCTTTTGTATTTGAGCATTTTTTTCTATGTTAAACTAGAAAGTGCCAATCGTGATATGTATGCATCTGATTAATTTAGAATTTCAGTGCAAAAACTGAGCAAAAAACGAGTCTTATAATTTTATATACAATGCTGACTTTAAAATTAAGTCCTTAACATTATATCTCAGGGCATAAAATGAGCTTCTAGGTAAATTCCAGGATACTTGTGGTGAATGCTTAGATGTTATGGTAATACTCATGCATAGGGTGTTAAACTATTGATAGGTTGGTTTGACTGAGCTCGTATTTTTTATATAGGAGAAGAAGGCTTTGAAAGAAGAGAAACTGAATCAAGAGGAGAAATACATGTGGGCGATTGTTGATGGAGTGAAAGAGAAGGTTATTTCTGACCTGTGTATGATGACTAGTTCGTATTATCTTTGATTTGTTATTTAGTTCATCATTAAAACTTAAGTACAGAAGTATAATTCCTACTTAAAATTTAGTTTGGCAAGTTCTTTTGTTTTCTGTATAGTTTCATCTTGGAGTGGTGCCATTCAAACCTTTTGTTCCTTAAATGAATATCGATCAATCTTAATTTCATTAGACTATTTGTATGGATAGTCCTATACAGTTAAGAGTCTGTTTCTTAATACTTTATCGTTCTATCATTAAGAGGCACCTTAATTTAGATAGCTTGCCGATATGTGCTGTTACTGAAGCACAATACTGCCTTCTTTTGCTGCATTTTAATGCGTTGCTTACGTTCTTTTTAATCCTCTGTGCAACTTCTTGTTTTGACTTCTATTTAATATTTAAAAATCAAGATTCTTTGTCAGTTTCTGTTGCAACGTGATCTCGTAAGGTGGAGATGTGCACCAGAATATTCTACAGGAAGCTAAATGCGGACTGGGTTTTATTAAGAACCGTCGATGTTCTACATTTACTACTGCTCTTATTGTCCCATGTAAAACCTAGAAAATATTAGGAAACTTAGGCGGTTCTTAAGTCATAGCATCCCTTGTTTCCAGTCGCAAAATATGATAGGAGGCAGAGCAGGAAAAGAGATGGGCAAAACAATTGAGCATGTGACAAAGACAGAGAAAACATATATTAATATGCTGAGCAGAGAGGAGGCTTCTGTAAACGAAAGGAAAATAAGAAAACAGAAAAAGAAAAAACAGGGGGATATATTAATATAGATCCCTAGTGATATTAAACTTACAGGTAACTGAATAGATCCCAATTCTCAATTGGATATTATTTCTGACCTCAGTGGCAGTATGTGGTGTTACTGGTCATATTTTCTTTATCTCATGAACTTAGGCAGCCTTCTCAAATTTTCAATAATTACAAGCTTCTGGTAATTTGTTTTGTGCACTAGAGACTGCTGCCACCACTTCATAAACTTATGGAGATAGCCGGGGTCTGTTCCCCACTTGATTCTCGAAAGTTGTAGACAGTTTTGTGCCTTTGGACTCAGTAGGGTAAAAGGGCCCATCATTATCCCGGGGCAAGCACCGAGATGCTTTCATGCTTGGGCATCTCTCCCAGATTGTTTGTTATACATTGGTGGTATGCTGATACAATTTGTGTGCCTGGCTAATCCATGGTTGAAGATGGTCTTTGTCATTGGGTGCTGAATAGCTCAATCTTTTTCTGATCTGTACTCCATTTGGAAGTTTGTACAGCAGTTTTCCCCCAATTGACAGTGGGTGCATTACTTTATTCTTGTGATCAGCGTCTTCTATTTTGGCTTATACTCTAATTCTAATGTTGCAAAAGGCGTATATTTATGATACTCTTGTGATGTATGCTTTCCTTAGTTTTCTCTTCCGGTAATAATTAAGCTCTCTGATGCATATCACTTTCTATTTTGGCCATTTTGTCCAGATTGGGAATTTTAGAGTTGAGCCGCCAGGATTGTTCCGAGGCCGTGGAGAGCACCCTAAGGTTCTGCTCTAACATAGTTAATGCATCAAGATACTTGTTGCAATAAAACTTGAAACAGCATCTGACTGCCAGGTTTGGTCAGCTAGATCTTAATTCGCTTCTTTGGGAGCATTGATCTTAAATCACTTGACAGAGAAGAAGATCTTAAATCAGTAGTTAGGGAAATTTTTTGAGTCACCAAGTCTATTCTTCTCTTATGTTCTAATTTTCCTACATTTTGCAGTCATAACATATGATTATTCTGTTCTTAGATGGGAATGCTTAAAAGACGCATTCGACCGAAAGATATTACCATCAATATTGGAAAAGGAGCTCCAGTTCCAGAATGTCCGATTCCTGGTGAAAGGTGTTGCCCAATATACATGAATATAAGATGATTCTTAATTGAAATGAGGCCTGATTTATGGCTTTACATTTTAAATTCCTCTTCAAGGTATTTAAATATTATAGCGTCTTCTGCAGGTGGAAAGAAGTAAAACACGACAATACAGTTACATGGCTAGCATTTTGGAATGATCCTATAAATTCCAGAGAGTTCAAGTATGTTTTTCTAGCTGCAAGCAGTTCATTAAAAGGTCAAAATGACAGAGAAAAGTATGAGAAGGCTAGGCTTTTGAAGGTAAAATAATCAACACCTAAAACAAGTGGCGCCCTTTTTGTGCTTTTGTATCAACAGATATCATGGTGTTAATGTGTTGTGTATAATTTGTTATTACTTATTAGATTTATCATAACACTCAACTGTAATGTCCGTCTTGTACTGGCAATGTGACATGCCATGCTTGAGATGCTAATTATTATTATTATTTTTCTTTTATTTTCAGGATTACATACATAGTATACGTGCAACCTACACAAAGAATTTTACTAGTAAAGATCCTACCAAGAAACAGATTGCTGTGGCCACTTACCTTATTGATAAGCTAGCACTTAGGGCAGGCAATGAAAAGGTAAGCTGATATTCTTAAGCATGATTCTATCTTCATTCTCTTTTCTTTGCGTTGGTTCCTTGGTTATAGATGCTTTCACGATTTACTTGTCTTCTTCTCCATCATTTTCTTTGGGTGTTGTGCTTCAGCCATTTGGCACTTGGATGCTTGTCATTTGGTTGCATCATATACAAGCCAGCATGTCCAATAGAAATCTATGATTGTTTGCATGGTCGAGGAGTTAAGCATGTACTTTCTACATGTATGTGAATGGACCTCCTAAGACCTGGTATAAAGGCTTTATATTGGTTATATACTATGTACATAAGCAGTATATATGATCATATAGTCGAAGATGCATAATTGCTGGATTTCTTAAGAATGTTATAGCTTATCTTCGGGTTCAGGGTTTTTTAATATTAATTTTGATGTATCTTGACTTCCAATGTAGCCATCCATAAATTAATAATAAGTACTTTACACTGAATTCCAGATAGTATGTTTGGAATTGTGGCTTGTTTATAGACATCCACCATGCAGCAATTTCTGGTTTTTATGACTTTCCATATGCCTATGTCCTACTAATATCCGTTTGATGTCCGCGTCAAATTAGGCAGAGTAGATTGTAATTCTCACAGAATAAACACATAATTATCTGTTACAACATTTTTTTGTGTTTATAGTATAGATACTCTGAACAATCAAATCCTCCAAATCACTTCCCTGGAAATATGTACAAGCCCAACAAATAATGTCCTGTTTCCTTCTTGTAGGCTTAAGTACATGGCGGGGCTTGCTTCACCTCTTTGGTCCATTGCTTTAGATTGAATCCTATGAATGTTTCGTGATCCACAGTAGTTATTAAAATATTGTCAATTATCAGCCTTCCTGGAAAGATTTCTTTCTGATTTAATCGATGCGCTATTGAATTATGCATGGTAAGCCAGCAGAACATAACCATTGCCATTGAAAATAATCAAGAGATTTTTTTTATTGCCTTGGAAATTATGAGTCTCTACATACAAATATATATGGAAGATCATAGACTGCCTCTACAATAATAGACGATGTGGGACTAAAGCTAATAACTAATATCTAATAACTAATTATATATCTTATAACGAATTATATTCATAATACTCCCCGCAAGAGCGTAGATATTACTGATGCCAAGGTTGGACAGATGACGGGCGAAAATCGGTCGAGAAAGAGATTTGGTAAGAATATCTGCTCGTTGAGCCGAAGAGGAAACATGTTGGAATGCAATCACCTTATTTGTCACCTTGTCACGAATGAAGCGGTAATCTATTTTGATATATTTGGTCCGCTCATGAAAAACTGGATTCTTAGCAATGTGGATAGCGGTCTTGTTATCACAGCAGAGTGTAGTTGGAAGAGGACCCCTAAGATCTGTCAGGAAGGAGGTAAGCCATACAAACTCCGCAACTGTATGACCCATAGATCTATACCTAGGCTCGGCATAAGAACTAGCCAGTACATTTTGCTTCTTACTCCTCCAAAGAAGACACATGAGGCACTAGTAGAACGACGGTCATCAATGGATCCAGTAAAGTCAGCATCCGCAAAGGCTGTGAGCGACAACGTAGATGATGGTTTGTAAAGAAGATTTTGTCCTGGAGAACCTTTGATATATTTAAGAATATGTTCAATTGCTTTAAGGTGAGATCAAAGGATTATGCATATACTAATTCACTGTGCTAATGGCATAGGCAATGTTGGGACGAGTGACAGGGAGGTAAATACGCTTCCCAATTAGACGTTGATATCGTCCTGGGTTAGGTAGTGGAGTATTTGAGAGAAAGCTCAATCGAGATAGCTTGACCGATGAATCTATAGGAGTGCCTGCTGGTCTACATTCCAGAAATCTTGTCTCAGATAGAATTTTAAGTGCATACTTGCGCTGAGAGGGCTGTAATCTACCAGAATTCCGTGATACTTCAATTTCAAGGAAGTATCTAAGTGACCCAAGGTCCTTAGTATGGAAGTGTGAAGCCAAATGTTCTTTCATCTTGGAGATGCCAACAGAATCATATCCAGTAATGATTATATCATCAACATACACCAGCATAATTACTCTGCCCTGAGGATCATTATATGTAAAAAGAGATGTATCGGCATGACTGCGTTTAAAACCAATCTGTCATAAAATCATACTAAACTTTTCAAACCAGGCACGCGATGACTGTTTCAATCCGTATAACGATTTTTGTAGAAGACAAACCATAAACTCTCCCAGACGCTCAAAGTCAGGAGGCTGTTGTATATAAATAGTTTCCGATAGATCGCCATTAAGAAAGGCATTCTTCATATCAAGCTGATGAAGATGTCATGCCTTAGAAACAATCAAAGATATAAAAACACGAACCGAGGTCAATTTGGCAACCGGCGAAAAAGTTTCAATATAATCCAAACCATACTGCTGAGTAAAATCTTTGACCACTAATCAAGTTTTGAGACTGCCAATCGCCCATCTGGATTATGTTTGACAGTAAAGACCCATCGACAGCCGACCTTATCTGAATACGGAGGCACCAATTTCCAAGTCTGATTAGAGTATAGTGCGGCAATCTCCTCTAACATAGCTGTGTAGGATATAACGCCCTTAAGGCAATTATTGTAATTGCAAAAAGGCAATTATAGTAATTGATGGAGGACCTATACGGGTAGAACAGTCTTGCTCGAGATGATAGCATGCCATATGGTTTGTCTTTATTATTATGTGTATACGTTTTACTTACTATTACGTGTCGCTAATACATAATGATAAAGCACATATGATTCTTGTTTGACTACCGGTATTATGATGGCGATCATATACATGGGAACTGGGTAGTCCAAAAGCACATCCTTAAATGTTCCTAATCGGAGTATTGAGACTCGGCTTCGTTATTCCATAGTAGACTAGTGTATACTTTCTAGACCCCAACAAGAGGCGGTGGCTGGTCTCACAAGCTATTGGTGTTAGGGCACCTAAAATTGTATATAGATGCTCTTCACTGAAAGTGAGTACACCGAACAGACTCGCCAAGAACTTCTAGATAGTATTATACCTATCATCAGATAGCAGTTCTTTGGTGATATGAGTACATGGTAGTCTTTTGACATGAGATCGTTATCTGTCTCGTGTGAGTTCTTACTGAACTTTGATTACTACCCAATCACGACTCAAAGGACGTACAAATAGGTTTTAGTTGGAGAAGTTCCGAGCCATATGAAAGCAGTGAACGATCGAAAGTGATTCGTCTCTCCTTGTATAGGGAGTCGATGTCGTGCTGTGTTCGGTTAGCCTTCACACCATAAGTCCCTGGCTGGGGCGGATGAGATTTACTGATAGGAGATAAATAGTTTCTCGGTTGATCATGAGCTTGACACCGGCATGACTTATCGGGTTATTAAGGTTTTGATGTTATTCATCCCCTAGACCCGGTATGCGACACTCTTAGACAAAAAGATTGCACTGTATGGAGATTGTCACTTACAGGCTTAGTAGGTACGGACGGACTTGATTGTCGATTTCCTTTTCGACATATACCTGGGTAGCCGTTACATACAGCTAGTGCCGCTGACGTGCTTGTGGATATGGATTTATCCAGTAACTCACTGCCAACGTATTGTCGAGTCTTTAGAGTCCCAAACAGAGAGCTTTCTCGGTTCAGGCGATATGATGCAGAAGCCGTATGTTGATACGTGCAGGGGTCCAATTAAATATGTGTACCGGCTACACGGACTTTAATCGGACATTTGATAATGCTAGCCGGCTTAGGATTAAGCCGGATTATTAAATCAAGTGTTGATTTAATAATTTACATATATATATATATTGATATATATGTTCTAGTATTATGTTCGCTATTCATTTTCTTTCTTTTGGCCATTCGTATTTTTATACGGATACACGTATATGTATTTCAATATATATACCGAGGTCATATTTGTATTTATATAAATACTTCTAGGACACCTCTTTGGCTATTTGTATTTTTATACGGATACGCGTATATGTTTTTCGATACATATACAGGGGTCGTATTTGTATTTATACAAATACTTCTAGAAAGAGGACGCCTCATTTAGGATTTTATTATTGAAAAGAAAAGAAATGAGGAGGAGGGTGAGGTGTTAAGAGAGCATGGTAGAGAGGGATGGCGAGCGAAATGGGCATGCATTGTTTTATTTGTAAAATGTTTTGCTAAAAGAAAATGATATGCTTGATTCTCTCTCTTGATGTTTCATTCTCTCGTTTCCATTCATCACTCCTTCCTCTAGCTCTTGGATTCTCTTAAGGTTGATAAATGAGAGATAATGATAGTGATAAATCTTTACTTCACTTACATTCCATTTCCAGCAAGCTTAGAGTGTCAGTTGTTTCACTTGTGGTTCTTGGTGTGAAGCTGGAGCTTGGATCGGTTTCCTTCAGGTGGATCATCTTCAGCAAGGACGATCGTCTCTCAAACTCGTTCCCGACGGTCTACGGAGCTTGGAGGGGTCTTCCACGATTCGGTGGACACGCTACAAAAGGTTGTAATCGCGCATCCTTATAGCTAGTCTACTTGTTTTATGTTACTAGTTTAGTATTTGGACCAATCGCTTGGTTGCGCTCGCTAGTACTTCCATTAAATTTTTGTTTTCGCTTCCGCCTTGTCGCGAGTTTGGCGGCGCGAGCTTTAGAGACACTAACAAGTTGCATGTCAACCCAGATGCTGAAGAGTTTCCTGAATAGAGGAAGAAAGAGTGATGATAGATAAGGAAGAAACAGACTGACGGGCAGATGGTGTCAGTCTATAATAGGAAACAAAGTTAGAAATTGGATGTGCAGTAGTACAGGAACGTTTACCCTTGCGTAAGGCAATAGGAAGAGAGATTTTCTGCTGAAGGCAGCGGCGGTGGAGAATCAGAAACAATGGACTGTATAGAAGTATCGGCAGAAGAATTGTTAGAAGAATCATTGGTAAGATGGGTGAGACAATTTTCTTACGACGGTGATACACCTGTGGATAAGGGGCTACAGACTGAAAACTAGGGTACACAGGTTGAACCGACAAATCAAGCTCCGAGAAAGGTAGGTGAGGAGCATAAATAATAGGAGTCAAGTCCTTAACAGGTGGTGGAAAATAGACTTGATCTTTTAAGAAGGCCACATCACATGAAGTACAAACTTTAGATGTGGCATGGTCAAAGCAAATATACCCTTTTTGGGATCGTGAGTAACCTATAAACACTATACGGGGAGCTCTAAATTCAAGCTTGTCAATATGATGACTTAAAATATGGGGATATCATAGGCAACCAAACACCTTAGGAAAAACAGGAAAATGCTTGTCATGTGGAAACAAAATAGAGAAATGAGATTGGTTGTCTAGGACCGGAGAAGGCATGCGATTGATATAAAAACAGGCAGCTAAAACCATAAAATTTCACAATCGTTCAGAGACATGCATATGTAAAAGAAGAGAACGAGCTAGCTCAGGTAAATGTCAGTTCTTTCGTTCAGCAATCCTATTTTACTGAGGAGTATAAGAACATGAAGTTTAGTGTAATATTCCACGTGTCTTACAAAATGCGGTAAACTCCGTGCTAATATATTCCTTAGAATTATCAGAACGAAGAACCTTAACCGAAACACCAAATTGATTAGTAATTTCAGCAACAAAAGTTTTAAAAGTAAACAAAAGTTCAGATCTATTATGCAGAAAATACAACCAAGTAATGTGTGAATGATCATCATTACAATAACAACTGAGCCTTTTATCCAAGCATATGAGGTAGGCTACATGAACCAACATGAGAATCACACCGGGTCCAGCACATGAATCCTCCGCCTCCACCCACTCTTATCGAACAATATACTTTCATTGAGGCCTTTGGTAACCATATCTTTTTGTATCACCTACATCCATGTTTTCTTCGGTCTTCCTTTCGCCCTTTTGATATTGCCTATATCGAGAGTATCCATTCGCCGAACCAGTGCTTCCATAGGTTTGCGTCGCACATGACCTAACCATCTTTAGCCGGTTTTCCCCTATCTTCTCCACAGGTGCCACACCAACTTTTGCACGAATATCCTCATTTCGCACCTTATCTTTTCTAGTGTTACCACACATCCAACGAAGCATGCACATCTTCACTACGTGCATCTTCTGTGTATGATGCTTCTTAGGAGCTCAGCATTCTCTACCATATAATAATGCAGTCCGAATAGCGCTCCGAAGAAACTTCCCTTTCAACTTTAATGGAAAGTTACGATCACACAAAATCCCTGTTGCACTCCTCCATTTCAACCAACCAGCTTGGATTCTTTGATTAACATCACTATCGATCTCTCCATCCTTTTGGATGATGGAATCTAGATATCTAAACCGATCGCTCGGTGATATCTCTTGCCCTTCTAATGTTATACCAATATGGTCTCGACTTCTCTGTTTGCTAAATTTGCAATGCATATATGCTGTTTTGGACCTGCTCAATCTGAACCCCTGAGATTTCAACGTTTGCCTCCACAACTCCAATTTGGCATTAACCCCTACTTTCGTCCTATTTATTAGAACAATATCATCAGCGAATAGCATACACCAAGGTACCTCATCTTGGATAGTTTTAGTAAGCTCATCCATTATGATGGTAAATAGGAATAGACTTAATGCAAATCCTTAATGTAAACCAATTGTAATCGGAAAATTATGCGTTAGGCCGCCGCAAGTTGTGACATTTGCCACTACTCCATCGTACATGTCCTTGACTATGTCAATGTACTTGACGGGGACCCCTTTCTTCATCATTGCCCCCATAATACCTCTCTAGATATCTTATCGTACGCTTTCTCTAAATCAATAAATATCATATGCAAAGCTCCTCTCTCGAAAACGCTCGACAAGTTGACGAAGCAAATGAATAGCTATCGTTGTCGATCGTCCAGGCATGAACCCAAATTGGTTCTCTATTAACTTAACATTCTTCCTTAGTCCGTGTTCAATCACTCTCCCAAAACTTCATGGAGTGACACATAAGTTTTATTCCGCGGTATTTTGAGCAACTTTGAATGTCATCCTTGTTCTTATAGATAGGTACAAGGGTATTTTTTCTCCATTCATTCGGCATTTTTTTGGTCTGCCAAATCTTATTAAACAGATCTGTCAGCCATTTAACGTCTATTTCTCTTAAGCATATCCAAATCTTGATAGGAATCCCGTCTGGACCAACCGTTTTTCTTAATCTCATTCTCTTCAAAACTTCTTTAACCTCAGGTAGTCTTATTTTACGCCTGAAATCACGGTTTATATCTTGAGATTGAATGACAAGTCCATCCAAATTCTTAGTAAAGCTCCTATTGAACAATTTGTCAAAATAATCTCTCCACCTTTTCTTGATATCCTCATCTTGAACTAAAACCTTTTGATCTTCATGTTTAACACATTTCACCGCACATAAGTCTCTGGTCTTTCTTTCCCTCATTCAAGCAATCTAGTATATATCATTTTCAGCCTTCTTAGTGACCAACTTCTCGTACACCTCCTTATAGATCTTAGTTTTAGCTTTCCGAACAGCTTTCTTAATTTCCTTTTTAGCCATTTTATACTTTTCAAATCTCTCCGCATTTTTGCTTTTCTTCAAATCTATATAAGAATCCCTCTTAATTTTAATAGCCTTTACTTCTTCATTCCACCATGATGTGTTCTTAAATGGTGGAGCACCACCTCTCGACTCACTAAGTAGATCTCTAGCTGCCCTCTTGATACAACTAGCCATTTTGTAATCATCTTCAGACTGCCAATCCGCCTCTTGAACTATACGATCTATAAAAGCTTTTTGGTTACCTTCCTTCAGCTGTCACCATTTAATTTTAGGTTTTACCTTACGTCTAATTTTCATAGGTCCTCTTATAAATCAAAAATGTAGAACTAAAAGTCTATGTTGAGTGGTTACACTCTTACCTGACATCGCCTTACAGTCGATACAACAACCTCTATCTATCCTTCTTATCAGAAAAAAGTCTATTTGACTTGCACTTGGTCCGCTCCTAAAGGTGATAAGATGACTCTTTTCCTAAACCAAGTGTTTGCTAAGATCAAGTCATAGGACAAGGCAAAATCTAGAATCGAGCTATCTACTTCATTCCTTTGTCCAAAACCAAAACCTCCATGGATAGTATCAAACCCACTACGATTAGTACCTACATGTCCATTAAGACCACCATCAATAAATAACTTTTCTCCACTAGGTATTCTTTGCACCATCTCGTCTAAATCCTCCCAGAATAGACACTTACTAGCGTCATCAAGAGCTATTTATGGTGCATAAGCACTAATAACATTAAGGATCTCCCCACCTAGAATAAGCTTAACCAGTAAAACTCTATCACATTTTCTCCTAGTCTCAACTGCATTCTCAAGCAATCGTCTATCTATGATTACGCTTACCCCATTACGATTTTTATATCTACCGGTATACCAAAGCTTATAACCCCAAGGCTCTATGACTCTACTCTTTTCACCTACCCACTTAGTTTCTTGCAAACACATAATGCCAACTCTCCTCCTAATCATCACCTCCACTAATTCTGTTAGTCTACCCGTAAGAGAACCTATGTTTCAAAATGCTAGACGGATCCTATGAAACCCTTATTTGTCACTACATCCGGGGTTTAATGTAGCGCGCCGTTTCTGGACGACGACCTAGAAGCCTTTGTATACTTAACACTACATCCGAGATCCGATGTAGCGCGTCGCTGAGTAGTGTACACCCCAACGATATTCTTTTTATGGTTTATGTCATAGAATATGACAGTTTTACGTTGGCTGTCACAAGCCTAGTACAACCCTCACCTTTTCTCATCCGGACTTGGGACCGGCAACTGTGCGTTTGTGTGAATGATCATTATTAAATGCCACAAAATATTTATAACGAAACACTAGAAAATTTAAAAGGATCCCAAATATCGGAGTGAAGTAAAGCAAAATGTAAATCATGTCTCTTATTAACTGGAGAAAAAGAGAAGCGATGATACTTCCCAAGAATACAACTCACAATTAAATTCTAATAAACTAAAAGAAGGTAACATAGTACGTAAAGAAGAAAGGGGAGGGTGAACAAGTCTCCGGTGCCATTGGATAGTGGAAACAACTGCAGACGTACTGGGAAAGTGATCAATATAATACAGCCTATTCCGCTCATGCCTCTCGCCAATCCGTTGCTTCGTTAGAAGATCCTGCATCACAAAATAAGATGGATAAAAAGTTACAGAACAGTTGGAATCATTTGTAAGCTGACGAATAGAAAGCAAGTTTTGTTTTAAAAATGATAATTAAAACATTTTTCAGATGTAAAGATGAAGTGATAAATCAGCCGAGCCAGAAACAGATGTATTACCATCAGCCATGGAAATAAACTTTGAGGATTAGAAGCAAGATCAGATGGTCCATCACGAGACATGTGATTTGAGGCGTCGGAATCGGTTACTCATGAATCATAATGAGAAAGCAAAGATATACCTGACGAAGTGGAAATGTTGACAGGAGCTATAGAAGAAAGGAGACGACGCAACTGGCCCCACTCATCACTGGATAACGGTACCAGTCCAACAAAAGAAGAAGGTTGATCAGTAGCTGCCAGTGTGGACGTCTGGCGAGTTGTAGGCGAATTATCAGGGTAGTCATGCTTCTCCCAACACCAGTCTTCTCGATAATTAGTGCCGTCGCAATAAGCGCAATAAAGGCCGGATCGGCCACAACCGCGTCCACGGGAACCACGACCACGAACAGTTAGAGGGGGTGACCACGCGATGCCCTATGGACACTAGAGACAAAATCAGAGGAACCACATCCAGACTGAGTGTAGTCCCCCGCCTACGGCCTCGAGTAACAAATGCGCTTGAGATAAATTCAGTAGACGGAGAAGAGTCTGTAGGCATGTAAGTCGATGTCGCACACCCCGCGGTTCGCGGGGAGGTGGAATACACAAAAAACGATTTTTCAAGATTTTGCAACATCGGCCAAACAACCAAGATCGTTCAGAAACCCTAACTAGCTATACTACAAAGAGGTTCTAACTGCTAGGTAAGAGTTTTATACCGTCAGAGTTCTAGTCCTTCGGGTTTTCTTCTCCTCTTCTTAAGCTGCTAGATGGCTTGAATCAAACTTGGTCGTCGGCCTCCACGTGTCGAAAATGATCCATCCGAGAGTCTATGGTTCAAGCTTCAACCATTCGCCACGGGCCCCGTCATGCACCGTTAGGTTACTTAACTAACAGCAGCGCGAGGGCTGGACTAGCGTGGGTGCAAAACATAAGCAACACACACACACATATATATATAGCCATTCGTCTCACGCAATAATAAGCATTTCAGATCACAGAAACATAGATGAATATATTAGATATACTACGATTTCCGTGTTTCGTTTTAGCCTAGAACGAAAAACGGATTCCATGGTCGTGATGAATAGCCAAACCCCACCCTAGACCCCTACGGGTGTGGCAACTACCCGCCAAATTCCCGAAGTGAAACAACCTCTCAATAAAATGAGTAGGCCACTCGGCATTTCAAGAACCCGGTAGTTTGTGCACCCCACCTTGGGTCTATCCTAGGTGCAAGAAAAATAAATGAAATAATACAACTGTGGCTACAAGCTCAACCCGGATGTGTCCCATAAAAGAATATTACATCAATTTTACAAATATACATGAATGAAAGAAAAGAACACTTTTCTCACATCCCGGCTATTCATTCACGACGATCCAATACTTCATATACACAAACCATCATCAAAATAAAGATATGTGTAATCCCCACTAATCGACATATAGCAATTAGCAGACGTTTAGCAACACATATACGAACACATAAACACAGATTAGCCAAGGACTTCGAATTTCGATCGATAATCATTTTTCATGTTTACCCCATGTACAAACCAGTTCAGAAACAAATCTGGGTAAAAACCACATATGCCAAAAATCATATTTCCAAGGACTGGAACCACATAAGAAATTTAGAGCAAATCAGCCATGACTCGACCGCGGATCCACGACCCAAAGGCCTATTTGGTCGCGGTTCCGCGGTCTAGTTGGTGGTTCATTTGCTCGAAATTTTTTCTTGGTTTTAGAAAAGCCTGGATTTATTTTAAGGCCATTGAAATAATTTTTTGAACAGTTTTAAAAATCGACAGCAAGCATATATATGGAAATGTGATTTCAGGTATTTTTCCGTCGGTCGAAGTTCTAACTACTTGCTAACTAGCTAGTTAAGATTTAAGTAGGCTCTGGTACCAGTGTAGTCGATGTCGCATACCCCGATGGTTCGCGGGGAGGTGGAATACACAAAAAACGATTTTTTAAGACTTTGCAACATCGACCAAACAACCAAGATCTTTCAGAAACCCTAACTAGCTATACTACAAAGAGGTTCTAACTACTCGGTAAGAGTTTTATACCTCCAGAGTTCAAGTCCTTCGGATCTTCTCCTCTTCTTAAGCTGCTAGATAGCTTGAATCAAACTCGGTCGTCGGCATCCTCGTGTCGAAAATGATCCACCTGAGAGTTTATGGTCCAAGCTTCAACCTTAAGAATGAGGTATCTAAGGTATCTAGTTTGCTAATCTAGATAGCTTAGGATATGTAGAGAGATGATTAGAGTATTTTATCTCAAGAACCCTAGGATTCACAACACATGTGAGGGTTAGGGTTTGAAGAAGGAGAGGAGCAAAAATGGAGAGAATGAGAGAACTCAAATGAACTAAGGTGTAGAGGCAAGTGAGGAATGGCCAAGTCATTCACAATAATCAAGCATGCAATATTTTCAATAGAAAATAATCAACCATGCTTGAATAGTAAAGTCAAATGAATAAACAAATGAATTAGCCATTCCTCAATCATGCCACAAATATCTCCATTTTCTATCTCATTAATTTATTTCCAAAAATAGATAAATGCAATAATGAGGTGTCCCCTTCTAGAAGCATCTCTTGTGAAATTACAAGAACGCCATCACCGTATATACATACCCGTATTCGTACTGTAAAAATACGGATACAATGAGATAATAATAATCCAATAATATAAAACTAGAATCCGGCTTAAACCAAAACCTATTAGTATTATCCGTCCGAACAACATTCGTGTAGCCAATACACGTATATGATCGGAACCCTGCACGTAAAACCATACGGCCTCTATATCATTTCGCCTGAACTAGGGAAACCCTCCGTGGGGCTCTGAAGACTTGACAGTATGCTGGCAGTGGGTTTAACCACAAGTCCGTCACTAGCACTAGCTGTGCGTAACGGCTACCCAGGTACCTATTGAAAAGAAGGCTGACGAGCGAACTCATCTGAACCTCTACTGAGCCTGTATGTGACAATCTTCGTGTAGTTTGGTCTGTTCGTCTGAGAGTATCGCATGCAAGGTCTAGGGGGTGGAAAACGTCAGACCCTTAATAACTTGACAAGTTGTGCTGGTGTGGCTCAAGACCATCCGAGAATCTATTGGTCCAACTACCAGTAATTCTCAATCCGTCCTAACCAGGGATTTATGGTGTTGGCCGACCGATCACAGCGCGACATCGACTCCCTATACCGGGAGAGATGAATCCCGAACAGTTGCTCACTGCCTCCATGTGGCTCGGGACTGTACCCAACTAAAACCTATTTGCACGACTCAGTAGAGCCGTGGTAGGATAGTAATCAAAGCACAGTGGGAACTCATACGAGACAAATGACGACCTAAGGTCGACAGACTATCTGCACTCATGTCGCCAAAGAACTATTATCTGACGTTAGGTATAATACCATTTAGCCAGTTCTCGGCGAGTCCGTCCAGTGTACTCACCTTCAGTAAGCACCTGTATACAATCTTAGGTACACCATACTAATGGCTGCGCGACCAATCCATCGCTCCTTGTCAGGGTCTAGATATGTATACACTAGTCTACTCTGGAGTATCGATGCCCAGTCTCGATACTCCTACGACCAGGGACATTTTAAGGATGTGCTTATCGACTACCCAGCTTCCACAAGTATGATTACCATCATAACGCTAGTAGTCAAGCAAGGATCCTACGGGCTTTATCAACATGTGTACAAGATATGAAATAATAAGTAAAACAGATCACATGTTAAGATAAAAACATACCAAATAGCACACTATCATATCGAGCAAGATTGTCATGTACATACATATTCCTAGCATCCTATACAATGAAGGCCTCTAGGTCATACATATCCAACAGGGCATACGATAAACACTCGACAGGATGCTCGTCAATGAAGGAGAACCATTCTGAGAATGAGTGAGTGAGCGGACGCCCTCTAGACTGGGTGGTAGTCGGGCCAAGAGTAACGCGTCAACAAAAGACTCGCGTTGTTGGTGAGTGACAATAGGGTCAGTGGAGATAGGCTGGTAGACGTTGTAAGTCGATGTACAACACCCCACGACTTGCGGGGAGGCGAAATAATGAAAAACGATCTTGTTTTAGGCGTAAACATCGACTAACCGAGAATCTTTGCATAAACAATAACTAACAACAAACATAGGAGTTAACAACTACTATGAAAAGTGATTATACCTGTAGAACCGAGTCCTTCGTTTGGTCGTTCTCCAAGTCATCTCCGGCCTTCTCTAAGTAGTAGAAGATCCACCCGAGAGCTTTACTACAAGCTTCACCTCAAACTAGAGGTAACTAGGTTTCTTGAAGTGCTAATCCAAGTAACCTAGGTGATATAGAGAATGGTTAAGGATTAAGTAGTCTAATCTAATCCTTGTACTCAACACATGAGAGGGGAGGATTAGGGTTTGAAGAGGGAGAGCTTGAGGAGAGAGAAAGTGAGCAAAAGAATGAGATGAGATAATGATGTATCATAATATATATCAAGCATTATCATTTATCCAATAAAAGAAAATAAAGGATTTACAACCATGCTTGATAAATATCAAAGGGTGATTCATCTCCATGAGTCATTAAGCATTTATGATGCATTAATGACATGGATGAATCACTCATGTGACTCACTAATCCCATTTAATGCATATGCCACCTTAACCCCCAAGTCACCATCTTCTAGAAGCTTCTCGCGCAATTACGAGAACGCCCCTCCTATCCGTGAAAACACGGAAAAACTTTAGACTGTATAAATCCAATAACCGGATACTAGAAACTGGCTTAAACCAAAGCCGACTAGTAAAAACTGTCCGAAAGTCATACGTGTGTAAACACACGTATGCGTCCGAACCCTTGTCGTAAAACCATACGACCTCTATATCGTTTCGCCTGGAATAGGGAAACTCTGTGTGTGGGACTCTAGAGACTCGACTACTATGCTGGCAGTGGGTTTAACCACAAACCGCAAGCGGCACTAGCTGTACGTAACGGTCCCCAGGTAGATGTCGATAAGAAGGCCGATGAGGAAACCCATCCGAACTCCTACTGAGTCTGATGTGACAAACTCCGTACAGTCCGGTCTGTTCGTCTAAGACTATCGCATTTCGGGCCTAGGGGGCGGCAAGCGTCAGTCCCCTAATAGCGGTATAAGTCGTATCGGAGCGAAGCCCATTACACCCTGAGAAACTACCGGAACCTACCAGCAAATCTCGCTTGTCCTGGCCAGGGACTTTGCGTAATGGCTCTCTGACACAGTGCGATATCAACCCCCAATACCGGGAGAGACGAATCCTGTCTAACCGCCACTGCCTCCAAGTGCTCGGTACTGCACCTAACTGCTACTTGTTTGCATGACTCCTTTGAGCCGTGGTAGGGTAGCAATCAAAGAACAGTGGGACACACTCGAGGCGAAGTAGCAGTGTCAAGTCTGCGGACTATGCTGTACTCATGTCACCTGGGAACTGTTAACTGACGACTGGTATAAAACCAACCAACAGTTCCCTGTGAGTCCTGTCCGGTGTACCCGTAACCCAACGAGCACCCGCATACTATCTCCAGTACGACGTACTGACGGCTGTGGGACAGACCATCTCCTCAACTGGGATGAGAAGCGTACACACTAGTCTACTCCGGAGTATCGATGCCCTGTCTCGATAATCCTACGACTAGGGACCTGAATAAGGATGTGCTTGTAGACTACCCAGCCCCCATTAGTGTGACTGCCATCACAACGCTGGTAGTTAAGCAAGATCCTAAGAGCTCTATCAATACGTTTACTCACATATTAAGATAGAAAAAACCAAGTAGCATACTACCATGTTTAGCAAGATCGTTATATACATGTGAATATCCCAAGCTTCCATTAAGTAATATACAAACTAGTATGATATAGTAATGGCCTTCTAAGGCATAAACACTAACAATCTCCCACTTGCACTAGGGCCATGTACTGGCGTATCGAAGACCGATGATCTCGAGTAGCCTCTCGAACTGAATTTGAGGTAGGGCCTTAGTGAATGGATCAGCAATGTTATCCTCTGTATTTACTCTCTTTACCTCGATCTCCCGGCGATCTACGATTTCCTTGATCAGGTGATACCGCCTTAAGATGTGTCTGGACTTCTGATGGGACCTGGGTTCCTTCGCTAAAGCTATAGCGCCGCTGTTGTCGCAATACAGAGGTATTGGACCAACACTTGTAGGAACCATCTGAAGTTCTGTGAGGAACTTCTTCATCCTGACAGCTTCTTTTGCGGCATCGCAAGCAGCTATGTACCCCGCTTCCATCGTTGAGTCAGCAACGATGTCCTGCTTGAAACTCTTCCAACAGACCGCCCCTCCATTGAGGATAAAGACATAACCCGACATGGACTTGGAGTCATCCTTGTCACTCTGGAAGCCGGAATCAGCATAGGCCTCCATCCTGAGGTCTTTTCCGCCGTAAACCAAGAACATCTCCTTAGTCCTCCTCAGGTACTTGAGAATATTCTTTACTGCTATCCAGTGATTCTCCTTTGGGTTTGCCTGATACCGGCTTACAACGCTCAACGCGTATGCTACATTTGGTCTGGTACATGACATCGCATACATTATAGAGCCTACCACAGAAGCGTAGGGTAAAATCGACATGCGTTCCCTTTCCAAATCAGTCTTGGGAGACATCTTTTTGGAGAGGGTGATTCCGTGACAAGCCGGTAGGTTACCGCGCTTAGAATCTTCCATACTGAATCTTTTCAATATGGTGTCTATGTACCTGGACTGCGAAAGTCCCAATATCCTCTTTGATCTATCACGATAGATCTGGATCCCCAGAATGTAGGTGGCATCACCCAGGTCTTTCATAGAGAACTTTTGTGACAAGAAGCTTTTGACTGACTGTAGCATAGGAATATCATTTCCTATTAGGAGAATGTCATCCACGTACAAGACGAGGAATACAACAACTCTCCCTACAATCTTACTGTATGTACATGGTTCATTTGGATTTTCGATAAAGTCGAATTCTTTGACAGTATCATCAAAATAGATGTTCCAACTCCGCGATGCCTGTTTTAGTCCATAAATGGATTTAAGCAGCTTGCATACTTTACTGCTGCTCCCACTCTGAATGAATCCCTCTGGCTGATCCATATAGACGCTTTCTTCCAAATGGCCATTTAGAAAGGCCGTCTTTACGTCCATCTGCCAGATCTCATAATCGTGGAAGGCAGCAATAGCAAGAAGGACCCGTATGGATTTGAGCATAGCCACTGGAGAAAAGGTTTCGTCATAGTCCAAACCAGGTCTTTGACGGAAACCCTTTCCAACAAGTCTAGCCTTATAGGTTTCAACCTGTCCATCTACACCAATCTTCTTTCTGAAGATCCACTTGCATCCTACGGGTTTTACCCCATCTGGAGCAACGTCCAAAGTCCATACTTTGTTAGTGTACATGGACTCCATTTCGGTCCGCATTGCATCCATCCATTTTACCGAGTCGCCGCTCTGAATGGCTTGCTGGAAGCTAGTAGGGTCGTCATTATCAATGACGTAATCTTCTCGATCCCCGTCTATGAGAAAACCGTAGTATCTTTTGGTCGGATGAGACTGCCTGCTACTTCTGCGGATAGGCGCTGGTATGTCCCTTTCTTCTAAAACTTCTTGTTCTCCCAAACTTTCAGTAACAACTTGTAGTTCTGGAATTTCTTCCAGTTCTACCGCGCTCCCACTCTTCTGATTTTCTAAAAATTCAGCTTCTAAGAAGTGGGCATGACGAGAAACAAAAACCTTTTGTTCCTCTGCGTAATAGAAACAATATCCCTTGGAGTTCTTTGGATATCCCACAAATTTACACTGTACCGAGCGTGCCTCGAGCTTGTCCGGATGCTGCTTTTTTACAAAAGCTGGACTTCCCCATGTCTTCAGGTACTGAAGATAGGGTTTCTTCCCACTCCACATCTGATATGGTGTGGTAGGCACAGTCTTGGTTGGAATCTTGTTCAAAAGATATGCCGCTGACTCTAGCGCATAACCCCAGAATGATCGCGGTAACTCAGCCTTACTCATCATGGAACGAACCATATCCAATAGGGTTCGATTCCTCCTTTCCGATACACCGTTGTGTTGTGGTGTGTATGGAGGAGTAAGCTGAGAGAGAATTCCATTCTCTTTTAAGTAACCTAGGAACTCAGCACTTAAGTATTCACCATCTCGATCAGATCTCAGTGTCTTAATACTTTTGCCTGTTTGGTTTTCTATTTTATTCTTGTATTCTTGGAATTTCTCAAAGGCCTCGGATTTATGCTTCATTAAGAAGATATGTCCATACCTAGAGAAATCATCCGTAAAAGTAATGAAGTAGGAATAACCATCTCGCGCATGTGTAGACATTGGACCGCATACGTCACTGTGTACGGGTCCTAAGAGCTCGCTCGCTCTTACTCCGTGTCCAGTAAACAGAACTTGATTTAGGTGGATGTGAACTACATCGCTTACGAATGTAAAATCATATCCCTCTTTTGAAAGTAAGGACACCGATATGATATTACAAGTCAAACTAGGTATATACAAACAGTTACGTAGAATCAATATCTGCCCACTTGTCAAACCTAGGCGATATTCTCCCACGGATTCAGCGTCCACGCTCATTCCGTTTGCAACTCTGAGAGACAAATCACCTACCCTTATAACTCTACGGTTTCTCAAAGCATGTAACGAATTACAGATATGAGATCCTGCTCCGGTATCTAGTACCCAGGAAGTAGAGTTAATTGACAAACAGTTCTCAATTACAAACACACTTGAGGCTGAAGCCACAACATGCCTCGTATCCTGGCTACTGGCTTCCAAAGCCCTGCAATCCTTCTGCCAATGTCCGTTCCCATAACAATAGGAACATCCCTCCTTAGCTACATCAAGTCCTGAAACTTTTGTTCTTTCCTTTCCTCCTACTTTACTGACACAGTATATCGGCTTTGTAGAGTTCTTCTTTTCACTTTCAGCTTTCGCCTTGGTTGAAGAAGAAGAAGGTCTCCTATTAAGCAGAGCTTGTGTCTTCCTGGTTTTTTTCAGGGTGTAAGTAGAGGGTAGGGTCTGTGGAAATAAGTCATCATATGACCTGTTTTCCAACGTGATCTCCAGGTCCTTGAGCTCATCAATATAGCTAGTCATCGTAAGGACGTCGTCCCTTACAGATGACCCGTCAACCGACCTTGCTTGAATTAATTCGTTCGAGGCCACATCTTGCGATATGAGATTGCTCTCCATATAAATCTTTGTTATGGAGAAAGATGGAAACTGAGTCCATCTTCTTGTGTTGCTTCTGGTATACACCATCAACTGAAGCCAACACGAGGCACTTGGCTTTCGCTTTATCCTTTTCCTTTGTCTGACGGATATCCATATCCACGACGGTGGAAACTGGACCTGAGACGGCGGGATCTTGAGTAGTAATAGGGTGGTCCAGCTTGTCATAGGCAATGGTCATCTGGACAGACCTTTGCTAGTCATATAAGTTAGATTCAGTCAACTTGTTATCTAGATGTAACCTAGTCATGGTCACAAGGTCGCTGCAATGAGAGAGAAGAAAACACTTTAGCATGGTGCTCGTGCAAGTTTAGATTGGTTTTTAATTTATCTACACCGGATGGCTCCCACTGTTTCTCGAATCCTTCCTCAAACCATAAAAGAAGAATTAGCCAGGACTATTCTCACTGTACAATACTTGCTTAACCGTTCAGCCAGGCTAGTGTCGGTACTTCGAGGGAGGTTTTCCAACGTTTTCGCGAAGTTCCTTAATTACCCCTCGCCTTTGGAGCGAGAGAACCTTTGATTGACGGGTCAAACAGGTCATGCGAACTCAACGTGCAGTGTGAATATGTGTATCTTAAGGGGTTTTGGATATCGGGAGCTTCGCAGAGTTTACGGGGGTCCCACTATCCGGATAGCAGGCTGGGGGTCTAGGGGGCTAGCAGCCCCCCTTACGGGATGCGGGGCAGCGTCCCATTAGAAATTTTTTCTAACGGGGACAATGTTGTGGAGTGTGTGTATGAAAAAGGAAGAATAGCGTCTAAAGGACGCGTGGGTGCCAGCGCCTCACGTGCCTAGCATGCGGGTGCTGGCGCGTCACGTGCTTGGCACGTGGGCGCTTAGGCGCTGGGCGCCAGCGCCTTACGTGCTTGGCACGTGGGCACTGGGCCTCAGCAGGAAAAGGGACTTAGTCCCTGCACTAGGGGTTGTGCTTCAGATTTGACTTATGGAGTTGAACTCTTGACAGAGAGGACAAGTGGACTTAGCCCCTGCACTGGGAGTTGTACTCCCAAAAAGAAAGATTTATTATTTTTTTTTGTGTGTGTATAGGAGTTAAATTCCTAAGATATTTTTGGAGCTGATGAAAGGGGTTTCTCCCTTGAGCCCTGGATCTTCCCCAAAGTGGGGTTCTTGGAAGTGAGTCTCCTTCTTCCTCTTCTTTATTGGCTGGCTCTTGGGGAAAAGAGGGTGAGATTTAAAAATCTTTCCTTTTGGAGATTGGATGGAAGATCTGAGCTTCCCTTTGTGGGGTTAGTGGTGAAAAACTATTTATTATTAGAAAAAGGAAGAGTGAAACTCTTAATTTAATTCAAAAAAAGAAAAAGGTTTAGAACCTCGAGGAAGGAGAAGGAGGCACAAAAACCCTAGAGTTTGAGAGAATGAAAAGTTCTTTTTTATTTTATTATCATGTTGCCTTTTATAGATTTACAAATTTACATATAGCCCATTGGGTTTTACAAAATGGCATCTTGCCCATCCCATACCTCATATGCTCATTTGTTTTGCACATGAGCCATGGGCTTTACAAAAAATTGACTTTATGCCCATTTTTCTTACATTCATGAATAAAAAATTACATCAAAATTATTTATTACATGATTTCATTTAGGCATGGGGGAGGCCGGCCGCGGGGCTCGACTTGGGTATGGGCCCACTTGACCTGGGCTTGGGCCCATCTGGCTTGGAGTTGACTTTGACTTTGACTTGGTCAACCGGGGTGTAATTTTTTACCCCAAAAAATGCCCCTTATCAATAAATGCACACCGCATATGTGGGTAGTGTGCATGAAATTGATGGATCTTTTTTCACGTGGAGGCGGCTTGATTTGGTTCCCGCTTTTTATGAAGCTGGCACTGCCCTTTTTACGACATGTACGGTCGATGCTTGACGTGTTTCCGAGACGGGGTGTTGGTGTATGACGTGTCCCCGGTGGAGCGTCTGTTTGACGTTTCCCCGGCACGGAGTGTCGCTGGTAGACGTGTCCCCGGTACGGAGTGTCACTGGTTAACTTGTCCCCTGTTGGACGTTTCCCCGAGGTGGAGTGTCTGTTTGACGTGCCCCCGGCACGGAGTGTCTCTGGTTGACGTGTCCCCGGCATGGAGTGCCACTGGTTGACGTGTCTCTGAGACGAAGTGCCACTGTTGGACGTTTTCCTGAGGCGGAGTGTCTGTTTGACGTGTCCCCGGCACGGAGTGTCGCTGGTAGACGTGTCCCCGGTACGGAGTGTCACTGGTTGACTTGTCCCCTGCACGAAGTGTCACCGTTGGACGTTTCCCCAATGCGGAGTGTCTGTTTGACGTGTCCCCGGCACGGAGTGTCGCTGGTTGATATGTGTTGGGGTCAAAATTTGCACCCCGGTTGACCAAGTCAAAGTTAAAGCCAACCCTAAGTCAGGTGGGCCCAAGCCCAGGCTAAGTGGGCCCATGCCCAAGTCGAGCCCGCGTCCAGCCTCCCTATGCCAACATAAAAATCATGTAATAAATAATTTTAATGTAATTTTTTATGCATGAATGGGCATAAAGCCGAATTTTTGTAAGGCCCATGGCTTATGTGCAAAAAGAAATAACACATGAGACATGGGATGGGCAAAATGCCATTTTGTAAAGCCTAAGGGGCTATGTGTAAATGTGTAAACCTATATAAGGCAACATGATGATGAATAGAGCAGAACCTTTTCATTTCTCTAAAACTCTAGGGTTTTTTGTGCCTCCTTCTCCTTTCTCAAGGTTCAAAATCTTCTTCTTTCTCTGCATTAAATCAAGAGTTTTACTCTTCCTTTTCTAAAACTAAATAGCTTTTCACCACAAAACCCACAAAGGGGAGCTCGGATCTTCCATTAGATCTCAAAAATGGGAGATTTTGAATCTCACCCCCCTTTTTTTCTCCAAGATCCGGCCAACAAAGAGGAGGAGAAATGAGACCCATCTCCGAAAATTCTACTTTAGAATAGATCCAAGGCTCAAGAGAAGATGCTTTGACTGTTTCCCCTATACATTTCTTTTCCTCCTGAGATTCATTACTGTCCTTCATGCCTGCACCTTGTGTTGTTTTGACCCTCGCTTAGATTAAAAAAAGTGCGGCACCCCGATCTTTTGAATGGGCCTTGCTCTATTATAACCCCTACCCTGACCAGCCCTTATACATCGGTAGTGCTTCCTTTTATTACTTTTAGGGACATCATTATTCAAAAATTTAGTTTTCATTATTTTGTATTTATCAAAAAGTGCATGTTATTAACTATTTCCGTTTTATGCATTTCAAGTACTTTAATATTCTTCCCATTTTCGATGGCGCAACCATATATTGCACATATTATTGTGTGCTGTATTTCTTATTTTCACCATGTGAGTTTTCTAAGTTATTTTAAAATTATTTGATTGATACATTATTCTAAAATGTCTTAACCTATTGACAAGTCCTCCGCTATTTTATTATTGTTAATTTATTTTTCCGGGTATTGTGCTTATAGTTTGGTATGATGAATGGCTATGCCTTATGCTTATTATTTTAGCTGCGCTATTTTCTTGATATACGTATGTATGTATTTAGGATTCTGATTTTATCTAACTGCTTCTAAGTAGATCACTATATAGTAGTATTTGATTCTGTGGCTCTTCGCATATTATTTATAGCTTATCGTTCATTTTAAATTTCGAGGACGAAATTTTTGTAAGGGTGATAAGATGTAATACCCAGTTCTTTTATACACCAATACCCGTATTTTTGTTATTTGCAAAATTGCTTATTTATAGTTTTAAGTATTTTATTTATTTTAAAATCCTAACCCTTTATATTTATTTTCCCAAATTTTACCCAACCCTTTAGCCCATTCCCTTTCCATTTCCTTGAAATCCTTTAAAACTCCTAACCCAAACCTTATTTCCTTTTTTTTATTTTTCCATTCCTCCGGCCCAGCCGCTCTCTGTTTACCTATTTAAATTTAAATTATTTCGAGCCCGGCCTGTAACAACCGAGCCCAATGCTACTAGTTTCTGTTACCGTATGAATGGTGTATCGTATTTATTTCATTGATCCTAATTGACTGTTGCTAGTATAAATTTTACCCGACAAATTCACTTCTGCATATAACAATTTAAGGTATCTAAAATAAAATTAAAAATATTTGTCATGGCATGCTTGACACCCCTAACCCTGTGGTAGCGTTCTTGCATCGTGTTCTCGTACCGTTCAGTGAAACGGGCGAGTTTGGACGGCTACGCGCGCGTACGTGTGTCCGTCTTGGGGGTATTCTTTTTGATCATAAAATACTTCACTTTAAATTTTGGATCCCGCCTAAAATTTTCTTATTTCAATTTCAAATTTTTGGACCCGACCCGGACGCAATTTGGAAATATTTTACATTTGCGCCAAATTCCAATTTCTAATTTTTGTAACCGTCGAATATATAAAATTTAACCCTGTAATATATTTTCCTATTTCCAACAATCTTTTATTAAAATTTTTCCTAACCTATTATAAACCCTCAAATCTTTTACAACTTCCTCATAACAAATTTTTCCCTTATCCAATCACAACTCCTTACTCCTCGCCCCGGGCCCCACCGCCTCATTCTCTCTCTCCCTTTTCCTTCTCTCTATATTATTCACTCTCAATCACCTCCCACGAGACCCTCTCTCTCTCCTCCTCTTTCTCTCTTTCTCTCTCTCTCTCTCTCCCTCAAGCCTCTCTCTCTCCTCTCGCTATCCCTTCTCTCTCCTCTTGCGGTGGATTTTGGTCCCGTTACCGCCCCTCTCCTTATCGTCACCGCCGCTATCCCTTCTCTCTCTCTCCTTATCGTCACAAGAAGATGACCCGTCGACCAACCTCGCTTGAATTAATTCATTCGAGGCCTCATATCTTGCGATATGAGATTGCTCTCCATATAAATCTTTGTTATGGAGAAAGATGGAAACTGAGTCCATCTTCTTGTGTTGCTTCTGGTATACACCATCAACTGAAGCCAACACGAGGCACTTGGCTTTCGCTTTATCCTTTTCCTTTGTCTGACGGATATCCATATCCGTGACGGTGGAAACTGGACCTGAGACGGCGGGATCTTGAGTAGTAATAGGGTGGTCCAGCTTGTCATAGGCAATCGTCATCTGGACAGACCTTTGCCAGTCATATAAGTTAGATTCAGTCAACTTGTTATCTAGATGTAACCTAGTCATGGTCACAAGATTGCTGCAATGAGAGAGAAGAAAACACTTTAGCATGGTGCTCTTGTAAGTTTAGATTGGTTTTTAATTTATCTAAACTGGATGGCTCCCACTGTTTCTCGAATCCTTCCTCAAACCATAAAAGAAGAATTAGCCAGGACTATTCTCACTGTACAATACTTGCTTAACCGTTCAGCCAGGCTAGTGTCGGTACTTCGAGAGAGGTTTTCCAACGTTTTCGCGAAGTTCCTTAATTAAATAACCTCTTTTCTCTGGGGGTGTAACCCCGCTGACACCTTCCTTGACACCTACTTGGTTTATAGCATTGATCGTTAAGTGACGAATCTCCTGATAAGTAGCATATACTCACAGTAGGATCGGGATTCAAATATCATCGTATGATAATGTTGAAGGAATCCTACCAACATTCATAAAACTCCAAATGGTATGCAACACTAGCAAGTTTCAGTTTCTTTAGAAACTCCCGATGTAGATTTTTGCCCTATGTTCTTATGATCTTGACGAAGGCCAACAAATCATAAGTCACATGTCAAGTTCTGCCCATCATTTCATAAGTCACATGTCAAGTTCTGCCCATCATTATCTTGTTAATTTGAACCCACCCGTACATACCCCTGACGAAGGCCAACAAGGTAATACGACTGTCCTAAACCAACTCATCTATCTATGCAACAAATGAATACCCCAGCAGCTACCAAACACTATGCCTTGACGAAGACCAACAAACATAGCTTGAATACTACTGACCATCCATAAGAAATGACGAAGGGCTACGACTGGTTTTGGCGAAACCGTGAACGTAGTGAACTTGATATAACCGAAGGAACCTGATAGCTTTTTAAAAGGAGTGGTTAAAGCTCCGCAATTTAAAAATATCATCTGTTTTAAAAATAACCGAGTGGTTTCTTTTAAACTGTTCCAACGATTCAACTTTGGTTTATTTTCTTTGCATTAAAATAATGCGTCCTATCATTTAACCTATTATTGCAGAAAACAACGAAAATACGTCCTCTTATGCCATCCGCATTCGCCACGGGGTCCCGTCATCACTCGTTAGGTTACTTAACTAACGGCAGAGCGGGGGCTGGGCTAGCGTGGGTGTAAAATATAAGTGACGTCTAAATAGCTATCATATATAGATATTGTACATTCGTCAGAGGCAATAATAGGCATTCCAGATCTCATATGAACTTTATTGGATTTGCAAGAAATCCGTGTTTGTTTAGAGCCTGCAACAAAAGATGGATTACACAGTTGTGATGAATAGCCATTACCCCACCCTAGACCCCTATGGGTACGGCAAACTACTCGCTAAATACCCGAAGTGAAGCGGTCTACTTCAACAAAGTGAGTATGCCACTAAACACTTCAAAATACTCGGTAGTTTGTGCACCCCATCTTGGGTCTATCCTAGGAGCAAAAACAGTAAAATGAAATAATACAACGGTGGCTACAACCGCAACCTGGATGTGCCCCACAAAATAATATTACAACATATCACAGTTACATCGAATGATTGAATATAACAACCCATCTCAAACCCCGGCTAATCATCACAACAGTCCAATACAGTTCACATCCACAAACAGTAAAAACCATTACAGAAATGTGCAACCCCCTGCCAACCGACATACTAGCAGTTAGGGGAGGTTTACGAACACATTATACAATCACAGATATAATCAAATTAGTAAACATCGTAAAATTTCGATCGAGCAAAACACTTTAGATTCTACTCCAATACTTCTCTGTGCACCTGAGACTTGAGCAGAAAACTAAACATCCCAGAAACATCACTGTTAACACCTAGGAGTTTCTGAAGAAATTGGGCTGACTCGGCCCTAACTCGGCAGCGGATCCGCGGCGAGTTAGCCGAGTCACAGGTCCAAATTTCTCCAGTAGCCATAGTTTTTCCTGCTTATTATTCTGAAGGTCCCTGACAAATTTTTAGGGTCTGTTTTAAATTCGATAGAAACTGTGATAATCGACGATGTTTCCGGTTCTTTTTGCGTTCGAAATTCTTACGACTTTGCTGATGAGTTAATTATTGTTTAGCGAGGCTCTGATACCACTGTAAGTCGATGTACAACACCCCACGACTTGCGGGGAGGCGGAATAATGAAAAACGATCTTGTTTTAGGCGTAAACATCGACTAACCGAGAATCTTTGCATAAACAATAACTAACAACAAACATAGGAGTTAACAACTACTATGAAAAGTGATTATACCTGTAGAACCGAGTCCTTCGTCTGGTCGTTCTCCACGTCCTCTCCGGCCTTCTCTAAGTAGTAGAAGATCCATCCGAGAGCTTTACTACAAGCTTCACCTCAAACTAGAGGTAACTAGGTTTCTTGAAGTGCTAATCCAAGTAATCTAGGTGATATAGAGAATGGTTAAGGATTAACTAGTCTAATCTAATCCTTGTACTCAACACATGAGAGGGGATGATTAGGGTTTGAAGAGGAAGAGCTTGAGGAGAGAGAAAGTGAGCAAAAGAATGAGATGAGATAATGATGTATCATAATATATATCAAGCATTATCATTTATCCAATAAAAGAAAATAAAGGATTTACAACCATGCTTGATAAATATCAAAGGGTGATTCATCTCCATGAGTCATTAAGCATTTATAATGCATTAATGACATGGATGAATCACTCATATGACTCACTAATCCCATTTAATGCATATGCCACCTTAACCCCCAAGTCACCATCTTCTAGAAGCTTCTCGCGCAATTACGAGAACGCCCCTTCTATCCGTGAAAACACGGAAAAACTTTAGACTGTATAAATCCAATAACCGGATACTAGAAACTGGCTTAAACCAAAACCGACTAGTAAAAACTGTCCGAAAGTCGTACGTGTGTAAACACACATATGCGTCCGAACCCTTGTCGTAAAACCATACGACCTCTATATCGTTTCGCCTGGAATAGGGAAACTCTCTGTGTGAGACTCTAGAGACTTGACTACTACGCTGGCAGTGGGTTTAACCACAGACCGCAAGCGGCACTAGCTGTACGTAACGGTCCCCAGATAGATGTCGATAAGAAGGCCGATGAGGAAACCCATCCAAACTCCTACTGAGTCTGACGTGACAAACTCCGTACAGTCCGGTCTGTTCGTCTAAGACTATCGCATATCGGGCCTAGGGGGCGGCAAGCGTCTGTCCCCTAATAGCGGTATAAGTCGTGTCGGAGCGAAGCTTATTACACCCTGAGAAACTACTGGAACTTACCAGCAAATCTCGCTTGCCCTGGCTAGGGATTTTGCATAATGGCTCTCTGACACAGCGCGATATCAACCCCCAATACCGGGAGAGACGAATCCTGTCTAACCGCCACTGCCTCCAAGTGCTCGGGACTGCACCTAACTGCTACCTGTTTGCACGACTCCTTTGAGCCGTGGTAGGATAGCAATCTAAGAACAGTGGGACACACTCGAGGCGAAGTAGCAGTGTCAAGTCTGCGGACTATGCTGTACTCATGTCATCTGGGAACTGTTAACTGACGACTGGTATAAAACCAACCAACAGTTCCCTGTGAGTCCTGTCCGGTGTACCCGTAACCTAACGAGCATCTGCATACTATCTCCAGTACGACGTACTGACGGCTGTGGGACAGACCATCTCCTCAACTGGGATGAGAAGCGTACACACTAGTCTACTCCGGAGTATCGATGCCCTGTCTTGATAATCCTATGACTAGGGACCTGAATAAGGATGTGCTTGTAGACTACCCAGCTCCCATTAGTGTGACTGCCATCACAACGCTGGTAGTCAAGCAAGATCCTAAGAGCTCTATCAATACGTTTACTCACATATTAAGATAGAAAAAACCAAGTAGCATACTACCATGTTTAGCAAGACTGTTATATACATGTGAATATCCCAAGCTTCCATTAAGTAATATACAAACTAGTATGATACAGTAATGGCCTTCTAGGGTATAAACACTAACAGACGTTCCACTGATCAAGAAGCCCCCTGAATATCTTCTCCTAGAGGAGCTGTAGTAAAAGTATGGAAGATATCATGGAGCTTTTGCAATTTATCTTCATGCGAGTATAGAGAACGAAGATTTGTCCATAGTAGTTTTCAGAGACATAATAGACGTGTAGCAGTGAGAATTCATAGAGTTAGACAATCAAACAGTTATCTTATTATCGTTCTGGAAACATGTATCATAGTTGGAATCTTTGGAGTCAAGAGGAGCGGCCGTCAAGTGACGGTGAAAGTCTTTGCTGTTCAAGACTCGTTCAACAGCATTGGACCATTGTAGGTAGTTCTTTGCACCTGAGAGATCTTAGTCAAGCGAAGATCCGTCTTGAAATCAACGAACAATAGAGAGGGCAAATTAACCTTATCATCACCAGAATCCATGATGAATGGCGCAGAAAATCCCGAGAAAATGAATAAAGGTTGTCTAACCCACAAGTACACGAAACAAGATGATCTAATAGATCATGGAGATGACGAAGGTTTCAAGAGTAGAAGAGGCGTTCATTTGAGTATTGTAAGTGTTGTCGAGGGTGTGGAGGGGGCTGGAGAGGCCGTCTAGGGGGTTAGAAAGGACTATAGGGGGTCGTGGATGGCTGGAAAGGTGACTAGAAGGGCCTTTTTATGGCTGGAGGGATGTGGAGAGGGGCTAATGGATGCTGGAGACGGCTGGAGGGGTCTGCGATAGCTGAGAGGGCTGGAGAGGGGGGCTGGTGGGTGCTGGAGATGGTCGGAGAGGGGGCTGAAGGGGTCTGCGATGGTCGGAGAGGGAGCTGGTGGGTGCTTGAAAGGGGAGGCGAGGGGGATGGAGGGCTGGAGTGGAGGGGCGAAGGGGCTAGTGGGTGTCGGAGAGGGGAGGCGAGGTGGCTGGAGGGTCGGAGAGGAGAGGCGAGGGGGCTGGAGGTGTCGACGACAACATGGGGAGAAGGGGGTAGGCCGGCTAGGTGGATGACCTATGGATTTTCATAATTCAACTATTTTTTTTGATGATATTATACAATATTAATAGATTTATACATGTGTTCCATATTGTATATTTTATAACATTGTATATGAGTTTGGTCGTGTTTGAGAAAGATTTCAGGATATCAACCGGCACAAGTCTATGACGGTGGATGGAGGAAAATTAAGCTTAAACGGTAAATCTATTGGAGGTTGGAGGTTAATGGATCAGAGCTCCCCAATGATCACATTCAAGATTTATGAAGCTAAGCAGCCAAAGTCGAAGTTCAAAAGAATTCAAAGGAATCGAAGAAATTGAAGAAATCAAGAGTTCGAGTTACAAGTGTATTCTCTAGGAAATCGATATAAGTATTTCATGGTTTATGAGATTAGCATGCAAAAGCTTAAAACACATACGCCACTGCATGCATGAAATCTTTGGGCAAAACTTGGCGAAGTTTTTCATTCGAAACGATTTTCAATTTCAAGTTTAAAATTTTTTGTGCATTCCTTCTTTAGACGTCTCTCCAAGTCTTATTCAGACATCTGCATAATATTGCAAAACATGCACAAGTTTTGAAAATATCAGTCTCTTCTTTAGAACAAACATATGAAGCATGCCAGAATAAACGCCTGAATGTTCTCTGGATTTTCATTGTTTATACAACAAACGTCTGATCATGCTTCTTCATATGTTTGTTTATTCTCTGGATTTTCATTGGCTTATACAAACGTTTGATCATGCTTCTTCATACGTCTGTTTATTATCTGGATTTTCATTGGCTTAAAATTTTTATAAAACTAACGTCTGTCAAACTTTCATCAGACGTCTGGTTCTTTGTGTTTTCATGGCATTCAAACTTTTTATGGAAATAAACGTCTGGACCTTATTGGCACACACGTCTAAAGGTTTAAAACTTTGAAAACCTTTTGTTCTTCAGACGTGTGTCATTTGTTCTTCAAACGTCTGGTTGGTTTCTGTTCTTTCATTGGCCATATTTTGAAAACTACGGAAGACGTCTGAAGTTATATATGTTTGAAAAATATTACCGTTACGTGCATTTAATGTTATTACGACTAGTTTTATTTTGTCTTCAGACGTCTGTTCACTTTGCCTTCAAACGTTTGTTCTTCTGCCTGAGGCGTAATAAATGCATGTACTTGTTTGATTTTTGTGTGGGGTTTAAAAGGGGATTCTTGTGTAGTTATTGTACAATAACTATTCTGAAAAATTGCATTCATTCTTTAAGTTCATCCTCACCCACCAAAAGAAAAAGAAAAACACTTGAGCTTTAATTGTAAATCTAATATTCCATTGAAGTATTCTAGAGTTTGAATTGTAAACTCTTGAAAAGAGTAGCTTCGATTGTCAACTTCTTTTTCTCTCTTTGTGTGGAGGAGTATTCTTGTAAATGAAGAGAAGTGTTTTGAAGAGTGTCAATCGTGTGTCGAGTAACGTGTTGTTGCGGATGCGCAACGTGTTGTCTCGGTAGAGACGTGATTTAAGTGGAACGGGTTCGTCGTCTAAAAAAAGAGGACTAGGGCATCTCCCAAACCTCTCTAAATCGCTTGTGTTTGCGCTTTGTTTCTCTCTTACATATTATATTGTGCTATATTTGTGTTTCTTTTTATCTTGAAAGTAGAAATTTTAATTTGTTGGCTTTGTTAGTATAATCTTATTCACCCCCCTCAAGGATTATTTCATAGGTCAGAAGAGGGGGTTAGGGTTTGGGAAGGGTTAGGATTAGGGATTTCTCTTAATTATTTTCAAAGCTCTGATACCATGAAATAATCAAGAGAGATTTTTTTACATTGGCTTAAAAATTATGAGTTTCTACGTACAAAATATATATGGAGGGTCCTAGACCACCTCTACAATGATAGCCGATGTGGGACTAAAGCTAATAATTAATTATATATCTAATAACTAATTATATTCAATACAACTGTAATGATATGCTGGGGCATGTATATGATATTTAGACATAATTAAACCTGTAATACTTGAAGTATATATCCTGCATGGCGGTAAATTTACAGGCTGTTGACTTTGAATTGACGTAATTTCTTAGCATTTGTCCTTAAAAGCTATAACTCTTTGCTTCAAAAGTTATAACTGTTTCCTTTGGAGAACCCGAAAAGCTAATTATAGTTTCTTCTTTCCGACGTTCCTATGAATTTTTCTCATTTGATGAATGTGAAGTGGCATGCGAGTTGCTTTTCAGTAGTTCCAACATTCCTATGAATTTTTATCATTTGCTGAACTTGAAGTGGCATGAGAGTTGCTTTTCAGTAGTTCCAACATTCCCATAAACTCATGAAAGTTTATGGATGATTTTTAAACAGGATGATGACGAGGCAGATACTGTGGGTTGCTGCACCTTAAAGGTGGAGAATGTCACGTGTGTCCCGCCAAATAAGTTGCAGGTAAGTGCACGGTTCCATACATACCCAATGTCGGTTGATAGTTACATTATTTGGTTTTATTTTAATCCCTTCAGTTGTATTGTCATCCAGTTTGACTTCCTTGGTAAAGATTCCATCAGATATTACAACACTGTTGACGTGGAGTTGCCGGTCTATAAAGCAATTGGAGAATTCCAAACTTGTAATTACACCATATATTCAGTTCTGCTCATTAAATGTTTACCATCTCACCTTTTTTTTGACAAGATGTATGCTTTGTGGTTAGCTAAAAACAAGGATGGAAAGAAAAAGGACGGAGGGGACGACCTTTTTGACTTGTTGGATACTAGTAAACTTAATGCTCATTTAAAGGAACTCATGCCTGGTCTTACTGCGAAAGTTTTCCGTACATACAATGCATCTATTACCTTGGATTCCATGGTAAGTAAGACGTAAGTTCTTCGATGATTTTTGTCCATCTTTCTAATGAAATACGGTGAATTTTGTTTTATATTTGCTATATATGTATAAATATGTATGTGCTTCTTTCAACCTATTCATTTTCCCCCTGAACTTCCACATGCCATTATCAATTTAGCTTCATTGCTCATGACCTATACAGGACACACTGGAGTTTGCTACAAGTTCAGTGTTCATATGCTGCTGGGTGCCTATATGAGTTCATTCTCCTAAGCATCTCATGAAACCTAGACAGCTCACTTTGATGGAGTTTCCAACTTCCTCTTTGCCCAATCCTCAGTCAACTCAATTGCTAAATTAAAACTCCACACAGAAATACAAGGCTTCCTTTACCAATTTAATCTTGTGATATCACATTCTAAGATAAGTTGCTAGTAGCTTTTACGGTTAATTGTGTGCCACGGCTTCAGATTTAGGTTTTTAAAAAGTGTTCACGATTTCAGTCAAATCCTAATTTGGGTTTAATTTTCTAAGCTCAAATAGTAGAATCTTGTAAAAAAAAAAGAATCTTCAACTTAAGTGGGATGAGAAGATGAGGGGAAACTACTAGTAGGAAAGTAACTGCCTAAAATTCAATTTTTAAACAGCCAGGTAGAATCACATCTGGCCTTTACCCAGAAAACTCGGTAACATGGATTTGTTACCTCCATATAACATGAGTAGGGGCCATCTTGTCAATTAAATTAGAAACTACTCATCTCTTTTGACCACCACCATCCTTGTTTGATTAGATACATCTCTAACCCTCATTGTGTCATTCACTTCGATTTGGAATCTCCTCGTAACTGGTGTTTTTATAAGCATCTGTTGCATATTTCCAGACCATAAAAAGTCGGTTCAATCAATTCTATCCTCTAGGGAAGCCATTCCCATTTTCTTGTCAATGCACCCACTTCTTAACCTGTTTTTTTAAAGCTTTCTCATTCCCTTTTTGGTTATATATAATGAATCTTTAAATAAATTTAGTCTTAATGATTATGGAATGATAGAATCAGTAAAGTAATATAAATATCAGGCCATGTCAACTATGCATCCTAATGCTTGCTCAACAAAAGTAAAGCCTCTGTCGAAGTTCTTGGGGTTGCCTTTCGTCACGGTAATCATTTTGCTTAATCGGATTCGATATTATCTTACTTGCCATTCTTCTTGATACTGAATCACATTAAGTTGGAGAAGCCAAGTGACCACTGTCGAGTGTCTGGTTCACAAATGTTCAAACTATAGCTTGAACTGATAATTGCGCGTATGAGTAGAATAATCATATATTTATGGAAGCAATCAGATTTCATCAGATGAAAGGGTTATTTGTTCTCTACTTGATACTGGGTGCACTTGTGTTTATTTTGTACTATAATCATATTGTCTCTTGTGATATCACTCGTTTTTAATGTCAACATGTCTCCATGTATCATATGACAGTTGAATGAAGAAACTAATGATGGCACGTTAGCAGAAAGAATTGCTGTTTATCAGCATGCAAATAAAGAGGTACCAAAAGTTCCTTTGTATACACACTTTAGAGTTTGTTTTAGATATGGGCTAATATTCTCATTATTGAAATTATTTTGAATTACAGGTTGCAATTATATGCAATCACCAGCGCAGCGTCTCGAAGTCTCATGATGCTCAGATGTCAAGATTGAATGAGAAAATAGATGAGTTGAAGGTTAATATTAATCATTACCATCCCTTTTTCTCTTCTCATTGTTATATCCATAACTTCCGTTTATGTATCCAAGTTCTAAAAAAAGTACTTTATGATTTGATCAGGCACAAGAGGAGGAGCTGAAAGTTGATTTGAGTAGGGCAAGAAAAGGGAAGCCGACAATGAAGACAAATAAGAACCTGTCTCCGGAACTGTAATGAACTTGATTGTGTTCTTAAGAACATTTTTTTTCCAAAAAATTCATCACCTTGACAACTGGTGCCTATTAACTCGCAGGTTAGAGAAGAAGCTTAGCCAGGTTGAAGCAAAAATTGAGAAAATGGAATTGGATAAAAAGATAAAAGATGATTTGAAGACGGTGGCACTGGGCACTTCCAAGATCAACTACCTTGATCCTAGAATCACAGTTGCATGGTGCAAGCGCAATGAAGTTCCCATAGAAAAGGTATAATGCTCGTTGGGAGACTACTTTGTGAAGGAGCTTTTTTTTTAAAATTTATTTTTTTATAAAATAAAGTCCATCTGATCACATTTGGAGCTCTATGTTGATTACCCGTATCGAAAAATAAAATTTCTGACCATTAACCAAGTCTTTTACCTTTCTAGAATTGATGTTTTGTCCTATTTTTTTGGTGCAGATGTTCAACAAGTCCCTTATTGCAAAATTTGCATGGGCGATGGACGTTGATCCTGATTACAGATTTTAGTTTAATTCAATCGAAGGTTCAGTTCCATTCCTGATGCTGGGAAACCTCAAGTTGTTGAGAAGGATACAGAGGCAAAGCTAGTTCTAGATTTATCGTCTCTCATAGAACTAAGAAGCCTGCAGCATATTTATGCTCCACAGAAATATCCTCCTATTTCTCCCATGTAATCATTGACTCTCAGAGAACTTGTAACTCTATAGGCGGACATTCTTTAATCGGTCTCATTAATGTATTTGAAATGTTTTTTAACGGATTGACATTTGCAGTCTATCGCATATCAAGATAAAATTTTCATAGTGAATCAGATATTTGAGTGAGACTGTAGTTAGCACACATATTATACCAAGAAATTTCTTATATGGCATTGATATCTTGGAAGTTTGGCATCTTTTGAATCTAGAACTAAGTTGTTGGTAGCATCTCTCATTTTAAGTGCGAAAGAAAGCAAAAAGCTGGTGTCATGCCTTAATTCTCTCCTTTTTTTTTATTTTGCATTTGTATTACCTGCATGAAATTGAAATTGAAATTCTTTAGCCATGGTGTTTGTATTTGCGAGATAGCAACGTCAAACTCTCTCTGCATGTTCGAAGAAGCCCTGAGAATTTGCTTAAGGTCCATCATTATCAATTAACAAACTCGCATTCACAAATTTCAGAGTACAGACAAGAAACTGTTGAGCGTGTGTGTGTGTGTATGGTCCTGTTTATTCTCATATATATGGCAAGAAAATTTCATGGCACATGGAAAGTTCCCGAGTACAAACAAGAAATTCATGGTCAAGTTGGAACCGAGAAATTTTATGGTGGTGACAGCAGATGACAATTATGTTACAACTAATTAGATAATGCCATGTGGCATTAAATGAAATAACAAATAAATCTTCATTTCTTCATATTCTGCACTGATTTTATTAGTAATAAATTATCTTTTGAATCCAGAAATAATGGAAGGTGGAAGATCATGCAAACCTCTTAAAAATATGAGCTGCATACCAAATTAATATTCAAGATATTATTATATATAAATTATTATAATATTTATCTTTTGGAAAATAACTAATAAATGTAATTATTATTGAATATTTATTCTTGCTAGCACTAATTAGGCATTAAATCTTCCTAAAAGCTGCCCTATCTTGGATTTAAACGGTCACTGTGCGTTGCTCCAAAGTATTGAGAGATATTAATTAATATTAAATACATTCCTTATGGAAAATGTGTGTTCTTTCATAACGTAAAAACAATATGGTTATGTCATTATTTAAACCATGTATGATATTGCCATTTTACATTTTTTTATAAACACACTCTCAATATAAAATGTTTTAGCAACCATATAAGAAAACAAAAGAAATAAAATAGGGGCGAAAATATATAATGGACAAATTGTCATTATTAGGTCTAATTAATTTTAAGAATAGTTTAGATAAAATCTCTCCATTTTAACTTTATAAATACATCATAGAAAAGATAGTTTTATAGACCATATAAAATAGGAAACACTAAATGCAGCGTGAAAATAAAAAAAGAAAACTACCAAATCGTCTTTTTCATTTGTGGTGGTGTGGGTGGGGGGGGGGGGTGTGGGGGGAGGGCGGGGGTTTAATCAATTGGAACAAAGAGTTAGAATTGAATATATTGGGACAACATATTAGCTAGTATAAGTCAATTAGAACTAGAACTTAAAGTTCTAAATTTGCTGTTGGCCATGAATGGAATCAGATGCAGTGTGAGAATAGAAAAAAGAACTACCAAATCATCTTTTTCATTTTCACTAGGGGTTGGTCAATTGAAGCAAAGAGTTAGAATTGGAACATACTAGGACAATATATTAGTTAGTATTAGTCAATTAGAATTAGCACTTAAAGTTCTAAATTTGCTGCTAGCCATGAATGGAAACCGGAACTCAAAGAAAAAATTGTTCTAACGAGAACTTTTTTATATATAAAATGAGTGTTCTAAAAGTAATCCTAAAGGGGGGTTTGAATGTGATTATACTAACAACAATCGCAAATTAAAAATCTACTTGCAATCAATTAATCAAACAAGTATTGATAAGTAATAAAAAGAGAGATCGAGATAGAAGCAATGCAAACAAAAGGGTTTTAGAGAGGTTCAGGAAATCCTTTAGCCCGTTCCACTAAACACGTCTCCATCGAGACTATCACGTTGCACACCTGCAACTTCTTACACCCACGTCTCTACCAAGACAACACGTTGCGCACCCGCAACCTCTTACAATCATGTCACTCGACACACGAGTGACTCTTCACCACAAGTTCTCCTTCCTTACAAAGGCCTTCTCACACTTAAGAGATCTCACTCAAGCGAAAAGAAAATTACAATTAAGAATACTCTCTCAAGAGTCTTACACTTAAAGCTCCAGAATACTTCAATGGAGTATAGATTTTCCAATAAAAGCTCGTGCTGTTTTGTGTTTTTGGTGGGTGCGGATGAACTCGAGAAATGAATGCAATTTCAGAATATTAGTTGGCAATGAATTCCCAATAGAGACCCTTTTAAAGCCCTCACCAAAAACAATCCAAAACAAGCATTAAAACAATGCAGAACAAGCATTAATTGCAGCATGGGCCTATTATTCTTCTCCCTTTTGACATAATAAAAAATGGTGTTTAAGGAGTTTAAAACGTTTGAATTACTCCCCTTAATCATATACATACATCGAAAGTAAGTTAAACGTTTGAATAACTCCCTCTATATGCATGCATAGAAGATTAATAGGCGTTGATATGAGCGAGATAAAAGCAAATTAGACATTGGTTCATATCAACAAGCATGTATATAAGAGATAAGCTAAGACAATCGATACATGCAAAGATCCACAAAAATAATAATCAAATTTAAAAGCATGTGGAGACAACCATGAGTTGATACTAATTGAAAATGAATCAATTTGAAAACAGAGCTCAACTCATAGCCAAAAGCATGTTTTGAAAACGATATTCAACGAAAACCTCAAAAACATGCGCTAACTCATAAAAAGTAAAAATAAGTTTTGAAACGTATGAATTAGAATTCATGTCGTAATACGAAACATAGGCATCAATTGAAAAACCTGATTGTACTACACATGAACAAGGTATGCGTATTTTAAAGCATAGGATTTTAAACTTAAAATGTGCACAGCAAGAAATCAAAACCAATCACATGAATAAAATACGCAAGTTTATACTAGCATGTGATAACCAGGCATGAGTAATTCTAATTAATGTTGGCAAAAGACTTGGTCTCATCATAAGATTCGACTCCCCGGTGAAGAGTTTCTAATTCTCTTCGCTAGACCTGTGAATAGGATTCGTTGTAATTAACGGAATCCACAACTGAGTTCTTCGAAAGGGTTGTAGAAGCCATTTGGTTAGATAAAAAAGAAATCGTTACCAAATGATAGTAGTCAACTCATGCAAAAAGATGTGCAAATATATAGCAAGTTTAAACACTAACACATCCTAAACAATGCACAATAAAGATACCAATTAAAAATTGGAACCAATTTTTAAAAAAACTTGTGCCAAATGTATCCATATGCAAAAGATTTAAACAATTTAAAAAACCATATGAATACAAACTATCACAAATAAGATTAAAAAATTTAAGCAAGTGAAAGTGGGACATGGTATTGAAAAAACAAGATATGCAAATATACGCCTAGTTTTCAAAACCACATTGTGCTCATGGATGAAAAACAAGAAAAGCAAGTGAGCATAAAGGTTATTAGAAATAACATTTAACTTCAAACCTCAAAATCATAGATGGACCAAATAAAACCATATGTATCAATTGGAGAGGGTTAGAAGTCGATACCTCAACCTTCGGCACAAATAAGCTTTTGACTTGTTTCCCCATTTGACATGCATCACTTAAATTGTCTCCTGCAATCTTGAGCATTGGAATTCCGGAGACCCAATCTGTAACGACTCGCTATACTTGAATCGATCTCATTTTCTTCGTTTGATTTTCTTGAAAATCACTTCTTGCTCTCTTAAATTTCGTTTCTGTGTCTTCTTGTATTTCTTTGACTATCTTTTACATTCAATATTATTCTCTTGTTAATTAGAGTACCGACTAGTGGAACGACGACGAAATGCGATCATATTTAGTTTCCTTGTTCTGTTATCATATCTTTTTTAAGTAATTTCGAGGACGGAATTATTTTAAGGATGATAGAATGTAACGACCATAAAATTGCTATACTTTCGCGTATTATTTCTTTAATAAAATATTACAATTATTTATTTTTGGTATATTTTATTTTCTAGTAAATACATTATTTTATCACTTTATCTATTTTATCCATTCTATAATTTTTCAAAGTCAAAAACCCAAATCAAGACAATTCCATTTGATTTCTTTCTTTTTTCTTTCTAAGCACACTTTCTTTTCAAGGTACGACATATATTAAATTCTTATTAAATATATGCATGAATAATTTTGTAGTTCATTGGTTAAGTTCTTGTATTGTTATTCTATAAGTTACATGTTCAAATCCCCATTCTTTCAATTATTTTTTTTTATCAATTTTTATCCTCTCATAACCTATAAATGAGACATTTCATTTCATTTTATTTTTAACTCCCAAAATAATTAGAATGGTTATGAGTTATAATTTATTAGAATTATGGTAGACATAAACCTTTTTTATATGTCACTCTTCTTTCTTTTCTTCATCTCACATTTCTATCATTTCTTATCTCTCTCTTCATCTCTTCTTCATCACACCTTAGCCAATTCCTTTTGATAAATTCTAAAAAAATAAAATAAAAGCTCTTTTCCCTTGAGCTTGGAGAAGCACCGGTTCCATCAAGCTTCAAAAACCCGGTTGAAGATTTTATCTAAACGGTGAATCGGTTGTTATACCGACTCACACAACCCGTAAGTCCATTCTCCTCCTCCATTTCTCTACTTGAAATTCCTCCATTTATCATGCCTTCATCATACCGAATCTTGAGATAATTAGTTAGTCTCATGCTAAAGTTTTTTGTTAAATAAAAAAAATGGTTGAAATAAAGCATATATATTTAGTTATAAAACCTTACATGCAATGGTTGATAACATATTAAGTAATATTATTTTAGACGATTAATCATGACGGATAATATGTTTGCTTCACATATATTAATTCATGTTATTTATCGCTGAAATTTTATTTATTTATAATTATTTTTGCATACAAGAAAACAAAGATATAAATAAATACCATAAATTTATCATTTTCAAATACGATCTTATAAAACCTTTGCTTTAAAATAATTTTTATAAATTAATTTCCACTTCTGGAAATTCTAGGAAAATTAGGATAAATAATAGATAGAATTTCAGGATTACAGTAAAAATTTCATATCAAACCGAATAACGGTTTAAAAGTTGCGTAGTTTTTTTTATTCACCGTTTTTAAAAACAGAAAACTGTATTTATCGGTCAACTTTTACGACATATAACTTGGTCTACCGATATCCAAATTGAGCAAACTCAGGTGTTTTGTATATTTACATCGAAAGATCTAGATTTTCTTAGTTTTAAGTTTTTACTGAAAATCGACGTAAAATATAGAAAACTTCGTTATATATTAAGCGACGAATCTGGACAGAATCTATCCTGATTCGCATACTGTTTTTAAATAGGACATAACTCGAACTCCCGATATCCGTTCGTGAAAAACATTAGATGTGTAGATGCACAATTGATAGACCTATAATTTCCTGTATATTAGATTACTTAGAAACGTATGAAAAAACCTGATATAGGCTTTGCAATATAACATATAGTTGCTGTCCAGAAATCTGAATTTATGTTTTAAATGCTGATATTAAAACGATCATAACTAGAGCTTTAGAAATCCAAATCGCACGAATCTTAGTGTTTTGGATAAGTACTCCAAAAGACCTACAATTTTCTAATAATTTTTTTAACCTGAAACCCGATAGAAATTAACTTAAACCGCGTTTTAAAAATGTATGACGGTGCTGAACAGATTCTGATTTGTTTTGCGCGACGATACGAAAACATGTATATCTCCCAAACCGGTAGTCGTATTTAGGCGAGACTGGAACTCACGTGTGCATAACACTTAAGGCTATGTTTTCGTTTATATTCTGATTTCAAATGACTTGATTAACTAGTCTTACATATCACATATTTATAACATTGTTTTGGACGTTACTTGTATATTTATCTCATATCATGTTCTGTGATTGCTTATTTATTTTTATTTATATGACTTGTGATTAAATTATTACATGTTAGAATTGACTTGATCTTGACACGACTCAATCATAAATACTTAAACCCAGTATGTACACTTGAACCAACTTGACTCGAATCATGAATACAATTGGTATGACTTGCACTTGACATGACTAGATGAACTCAATCTTGAAAACTTGATATCATACATCACCTTTTGTATTCATGGATTCGATAAAGACTCGTAACTTAAATCATAGACTAATATACACGGGGTGTTGGGATAATTTGAGTATGAATCCAATGGAATCTCATGAGTCCCATTAATACAAATCATATTGCTGTGGTACCAGGCTGAAACGGTACAAATCATGTTGCTGTGGTACCAGACTGAAACGGTACAAATCACGAATTCACGAATGAGGACCCGTGTTTCCAAGCCCCTGGATGATAGCCTGTTGGGTTTAGAATACTTCAATAACAATTGAAGTCCCGCTATTTTGGGCCCGTGATTCCTTACCCTTGGACGATAACCTTGAGTTCGAGAATACTCTTGAGATTGGTTGGCATTCACACTTGATTCACGAATGAGGACTCGTGTTTCCAAGCCCTGGATGATAGCCTGTTGGGTTTGTAATACTTCAATAACCCACGTTAGTTAATTTTACCCTTTTAGAGACATTTTAGGACACTTACATTCACTTCATGTTCACTATACCTACACTCCACGGCCATGCTATACTTGTTTGCTATGCTCATATTATATTGCTACGCTTACATAGTTGTCATTAACATTACCATGTTATACTTGTTCATGTTTTATTTCCATTCATACTATATCACATGTCACCTTACATATTCATTTATATACATTCGCATCCCACCTTTCTTGGGGATTTACCGAGCGCATGTTCGCTGACGGGCATTCCACCAATTTCTTTGTTTCCTTAGAATGTTCGTCAGATAATCTAAAGATTGAGGAGATCAAGCCGAGTCAGGAGGATTATTCTCAACTTGCGGAGCAGACTGTCAACTAGTTCTTTCTTTTCAGTTTTTACTTTCAATATGTCACTTGTTTAGGTACTTTCTTTTATGTATCTTTATTTTCAGACATCATGTATTCAGTTTGAAACTTGTGAAAGTTGGGAATGTAAATATATAAAGTTGGATTTTTATTATCATGTCTTTTCTTGTTATTTTGTATTGCTTATATACGTTTAGCGTATTTGTTTCGAGAAATGACCTTCTCAGAATAAATACGTCGTGGGCTTATCACATGCCGTTACCGCTCTTTTGGGAAGCGAGACGTGACACAATCATTAGTGATGATACTTGAAAATAGGTCCATCGAAGTATGTCCAAGTCATTGATGTCAAAACCAATTTTCAAACCCGGCCTAAGACTTTAGGGATAAAATATTTTATATTTTTAAGGCGTTTAAACCCGGCCCGAGAGATCTTAGCCCGGGCCAATAACAAATAGAGCCTTTAAATATTATATCGTCCATACCATATATTGTATTAGAACGTATCATTATACGATATGCATAGTATAATACAATAGATTTTACTGATACATAAGGCCAATATGTATCAAAAATCATTCATACTGTATTGTACGTAAGATACATATCATATATCGTAACATATTAACAACCTTGCTAACATTACTCAGATATATTAGTGACAGTACTACCCAATTCAAGGTAGCAACAACAGTCATACATTTTTGTGTTCCTTGCACGGTGAAAGTTACAAGACTCTTAGATTTCACTTCAGCATTACCCTATCTCTTTCCATTTTATTGGCTACAAACACACGACACGTCCAAATTTTATTACTGGAATATCCAATGACCTTAAAGCATAGAGTCCAAATAGCAACAGTTCGTAGGACAATTATACTGCACTCCCATAAGTCCGATCCCAAACCTCAACAAATAGAGCCCTCGGTATCCGGCCATGGCCATGAATTGGCCGTCGGATGAGAAGTGAATCAATCGGATGGCTCCGCGTTGCCGCGCAAGACGGTTACCGATTTGGAGAGAAACACACATCACCTTTATGAGAATGTGATTTTGGTCGAACTTTATGCTTCAGGAAATTACAAAGGAACTGAACCCCCAGGATTCAGGGCAGAACTCATCGTTCGTTTTCGTCGCCATCTTCCATGTCATCAATGCCCACCCAACAAGCAAAGGCAAAAAGAAGCTTCTTGAATGTCACTGTCCTGGTTTTTTTTTATCCCAATCCATCTCTTTTGTATAACGGAAATAGTGGAGTGTTGCTCATGATCAGTCATAACTATTTGTAATTAAAGGAAAATGTGAAATTGATATTGCAGGTATATATCAGGGAAGTTTCTTTTATCCAGAAGCCTTAACACGTCTTCAGTGTGCGTGCATGTGCTCGAGTCAGGTTATAAGTGGAAGGAACACAACAGATCATGAAATCTCTGCTTTAGTGAAAGTTGAAACTATGTGCAAACAAAACCGCTAAAATTTGCAAATATTTTCTCTCGTCATGATTCGGTCTATTGTCTAGTTATCAGTTATTACCTAATAGGAACTTATGACGAAGGCTGTTCATGTCCTGAAACATATGAAAAGTTTTGATTATCTATCTCACTGCATAGCACTGCTATGACTCAAGAGACAAGTTAAATATCCATGATGGGTGCCTAATTCAGACAACATGGGTTTCTCAGGACATTTGCAATTTTATGCGATAACAAAGCTACAAAGAGCATTTACATTTTGTCTGTCCAACTAAAAACAAACAGAATGTACCAAAACTACAAAGAGCATTTACATTTTGTTTGTCCAGCTAAAAACAAACAGAATGTACCAAAACTACAAAGGAAAGCAAGTCTCATGTAGACAATAGTGTTTCTGCAATTTCCTGGTCAATATTACAAATCAATAGCATTTTTTAAGACTGGGAAGGCTCCTGCAATTCTCAGTAATCACGCTAATGATGCTTGTATGTTCTAAAGAAATGTGATTAATGCCTGAGGACAAGATGAGAGGAAAAAACTAACCAAATCTTCTCATGGCAATGCGTCCAGAAGAACAAGATGAGAGGAAAAAACTAACCAAATCTTCTCATGGCTATGCGCCCAGATGAACGTTCCCCTGTGGTAGTCTCGTTGATACCATGCACCATCTCACTCTTGCTCACATATCCATCCCTATTTTTGTCCAAGAACACAAATGCATTAACCAAATTCTCAAAAGTCGCTTCTAGATCCAGGAACTCTATCCGTGATTTCTACCAATCGGGTCAAGGAAGCATATATAAATATTTCATTATATTAGGTTTAATAAATAAACAAAAATATTTTCTGAAGCCATAACGACCTTATATATTACTTCTAGATGTGGTTATCATAAATACAATTAATCTATCGCATTTGTCAATACATACATAGAAAATGTTTGGTAACCGCAGATGAAGGATCAACAGGATGGCAATTGTAGAAAGAAACCTTTCCCCCCATAAATTTTCGATATGATATTTGGTATATTTAACAATATAAATTAAATTGCAACCTGATACTTCTACTGCACACATGCCTCTTTTAAGCCATCAGTAGTATAGTTGCATACCTTTGTTTTTTTACCGTGGTTAGTATTATTAACGATACTGCTTGTTTGATCACCGGTTCCTTGAGGAGATAAACAACACAGAGAAGGACAATGAACATATTAAACTTCATCCCCATGTCTTCATTGATATCCCATGCTTCAAGAGATCGTTGATTTCCTCTTCCGAAAAATTGATTTCAAGCTTGTGGAAACAATGCTTTAGCTCTTCTTGGTCTACTGCACTGTTGGAATCTTCATCTGCAACGATGTCAAGAATTTATACTAGCCGTTAAAATAAAACCCACAATTTAAATTAATACCTCATGTTGATGAAACTCTGGTAGGCATAACCCAAATTCACTTACCAAAGCTGACGAAACACTCGCAAGGGGAAATCAATGTGATGCATATTTTTCCAAGTAACACACCACGTTACAAATAGTGGGCAATAAAACTACAACATTTTAAAATTTCAAAAATCACAAAATCTAGAAAAAATCAATCTAATAAAATCGAATAAAGAACCAGCTACTCGGTTTGCAACACTATTTATTCCGACATAGGCCTCTTCCGCCTAGAAACTATATAAGGTTGGCTTGACACCAAAAACTTGGTATTTTGAAGGGGAAAAAACACACCCTAAAATAAGTATTTCTAAATACCACACTCAAGTTCCATCACATTTTTGTTAACCCCTGTTAGATATAGCTGTTACCAAAATACCCCTCTAACTTCTATATCTTGTATTTAATCACCCAGCTGCAATTGCGGAATGAGCCCCATAATGCAGGATGCATTAACAAAAGTAGCCAATTTTAGAGAACAAAAGAGGCCAACCAAAAAAATGCAATTGCCCTCACCTAAATTTCAATTGAACTAGCAAAATTTACATGAAAGAGGTCATAGATTAAGAAATAGAAGCACTTTATAACAATACATTATGTATCAGACAACCAATTTGGGTTGTAGTTTTACCGTGCTTCGGCACGAAGTTGGTTAGGGCACATTGCATTTCAGTGAACTGAAGACATGGGAATAGCTTGACTTGGGAGACTGGTGAGATGAGATGAGATGATGGTGACCTTGATAGAGAAGATGGGCACATCCATGGCGGTGACACGATGAATAGTAAGGAGCTAGACTTGGGGATGGAGGAGGCTGATGCAATGAGAGTGAATTAGGGAGGGTAAGTAAGAAATTATATTCACTATATAACCTAACCCAAATTAGCGACCGAGCTAACACCACACTAACAAAGTATTGTGTTTCGATTATGGGGAACTTTTGGGTGTGGTATTTAGAAATACCGATTTTAGGGTGTGTTTTTTCAAAAATACCCAAGTTTTGAGTGTCCTCTATCAAAATAACCCATAAATAAATTATATATATTAATTTACTTTGTTGTTTGATCTCAATTTTCAAAATTGTAAAGAAAAAAAGAAGAAACTAAAAGTAGAATCAGATGAATTTGACATTTTGTATTTTCTCCTTAATTGTTCAAATGAACAAGTATCTTCCTTCTCTCTTAATCAAAATTGGTCAGCTATGCATTGATATTCAAGATTCAACTGAAAAAGTGACCATATACACGCGCATGCGTGCATGACCATCTTCAACCTTTACATGTCGACAATAAATCCACCATATACATTAACATATATGAGATTTCAAAGCTAACAGGGGCTTCCAAGACAAAGGGAAAATTACTTACCGAATTCTTCAAAGATGGTCTTGCACTTTCTTAAGCTCTCATCGATTTTCGGAAACTTTAGAATGATGCTGTTGAATGATTTCATGGAGGTTCCTTCTGATGCCCTTTTTTGCATTGCTTCAACTATCTTTGCCTCGAGCTTTGACACTGGCAAGCTTTGCCTCATGGAGTCACTTCTTCCGAGTAATGAAGGAGAACGAAAACACCAATACATTTAGCTTTCATCCAACTTGATTCATATTTAACTTGAATGATGAACCGAAACTGCAGGTTAAAAAGCTCTTGCTTTGAATATGCCGAAGTGTTTGTGTTCACAAAATACCAAAATTGATACTGTATCAAGCTAAGAGCTTCTTCCATATTAAATCTAAATCTCAATGAAATAATAATAAATGAACAAATTGAATCAGGAAAAAACAAAAAGAAAAATAAATCAGAGACTCACCTGGCCTCCTCCAAATCTGCTCCAATTAATCTCTCATAGAACTGACAGACAACAGAAAGAAAATCAGCACCAAAAAAAGAAAATATCAAACTGCGATCCTCCAATTGTTTCAACTCATTGATCACGCAATCCAAATATTGAAGGGAAAAAATTTAAAAAAAAAGGGGCTAGAAATGACAAATGCGACAGATTCATAAAAATTGCTCCAACATCAAAATTACATAATAACAAGCAAAATTAACAAACACCTGATACAACCCCTTGGTTGTATCGTCGGCGGGTGAGGTGGAATATCGTCGGAGGCGAGTAGCCATGGTGAAACTTAGACGAGAAGAAGGATAATTGGGGAAGGTAAGACAAGGGAGATAGAATTTGAGAAAGAGGATGGAAATTTATCACTGATTAGGGTTTTAATTGAGAACCCAAAACTCTTTCAAACTAACTCAATTCATCACACACATTTTCGCTCTCACTCCCCTTCTCTATTTATACTACTAACAAGGAGCAGCTCAAGATATTTGTTGGGAATGCAAGCAGTGGAGGGAAATTAAGATAGATCTGCACTCATTTAAAAGAAAAAGATGGAACCTTGCCTTCGTCTTCGAATGACTTCAAAGAAATCGGGGGAAGTATTTTTTTTTTCTTTTTTCTCTTCCTTTTTTATGATTAATTGGAAAATTTCAGGGGCAAAAAAAAAATAGAGATTGGTGTCAGTGGAGATGGGCACACTGGGTCGTAGTAGATTTAACCTTTTTCAAATAACTGCTATTAATTTTACAAATTAGGCTAAAATGTCATGTATTGAGTTTTTTTTTTCAGTTTATCATGGCTATTTTGCATCTTGTGAATCCCGAACTAAGCTGCCAATAGCATGTCATACCTTAATTCTCTTCTTTTTTTTTGTTATTTGGCAGTTGCATTACCTGCATAAGAATCTAATTGAAATTCTTCAGCAATGGTGTTTGTATTTGCGAGATAGCAACAACAAACTCTCCCTGCGTGTTCGAAGAAATCCCTGCGAATTTGCTTATGGTCCATCATTATCAATTAACAAAATTCACATTCACAAGCCAAATTTCTGAGCACAAACAGGAAATTGTCGAGTATTATCAGAAACGCAAACAATATTCGAATGTCAAATTGATCCTGAAACATAATCGGTCAAATACATTATTACAGTGAACGCATACAAACAAGCTTTACATATCAAATTACTAATCCATTACTACAATGTTCTTGAATAAAAACAAGACTTGTGTAAATTCAGATTGATACTGAAACATCATCACACATTCTTCAGCGATGTTGGTGTGACGAGACACAGAACTAAATATTCCGCATTTGACACCAACCCAACAATTCTCAGACTTCAGACAAAAGTAGTTCAACTGGTTTCTAATCTTGCTATGTATTTGTCATAAAATTTTCCAGCTCGCTCGAGATCTCCAAGCTCGGTATAGCAATCAGCTATCGCACCATAGGCCTCTGTAGTCCCTGATTGCTCCCCCGTTTTCTCAGATATCCCCAATACCCAAGAATGGTACTTTATTGCTTCTTTGTATTTCCCCTGCCTTTGCAGCGATGCTCCTGAAAAGGAACCACAAGTAGTTATAGTAACACACAGAACCCAAACAAATGATTTGGTGATTATACTCGAAACTTACATTTCCAAATACCAAATATGTTTTCTTCACGAGAATAATGGCGGAAAGAGGCCTAGGAGCTTTTTCCGTTAGGTGGCGTCAAAAAATACACCCTCCACCATCCATCTTATTTGACGATCGGCACCGGCCATCTTGATCTTCATCGTCTAATATGTCGATACACCAAATTTCATGGGATTCCAACATCTTTTCACCGTTGATATAGCAATGTAAAAAGTTCTATTGTCGGTAAACCGTTAATTTTGCACTCACAAAATCAACAGTGAAAAGATGTTAGAATCCCAAGAAATTTGGTGTATCGACAAATTAGACGATGAAGATCAAGATGGCCGGTGCCAATCGCCAAATATAATGGCGGAGGGTGTATTTTTTGACGCCACCTAACGAAAAAAGCCTTCTAAGGTCTCTTTCCTCCATTATTCTCTTTCTTCATTATGTTATCATGTGGAGGTCTTTCTCTTTGCATTTAAATGGAATGACACTTCTGTTCATCGTTTATTTGTTTTCAACACTTGTTGACTTGCTTAAAGGAAATGAGAGGTAAAACACACACACACACACACACACACACACAAATGAAAAGAAAGGATTCCATTCCACTTAGAACTGCAGCACCATAGATAAACCAAAAATAGAAGGTGATATTGAAAGGAAACTACTTCGAGGAACGACACCGTATTACTAGAAAGAAATTCAAATATGTGGAAAGTCCTGGAGACTCTTAGGTTGGTGGAGTTTGCAAATCCTGAGACTAAGTGAAGCGTAAGTTACCAATTCCCTAATATTATGAAAGTTCTATCGATCTTCGACGCAAAAAAATAAAAAAATTTATAGTGCTGATTTTGCTCCTCAAATCATCATAGCACATAAAAACAGCAATCCACATGAAAAACGAAACCAAACCTAGCCCTCGTGCTGCCTTCATTTCCTCAACATGATCACCCAAAGCCTGTGCAAGTTCAAGAGCTGCCTTGAACTCTGGAAAAGCTTTTTCTGGATCTTGGTTTCTCAAATAATTCTTCCCAGTTCTCAGATTTGCAATCAGTTGTTGTTTCCTAGGATCTACAATGACCTCTGTTTCAGGTACTCTACCAACTGGGGCATAGCTCAAGTTGGGAGCATAAGATTCGATCTTTGCTTGTCTTCTTAGTGCTGCATTGATTTGGCGTAGCTGATCATTTAACCGTTTCAACTCCCCTCTTCTTTGCCGTGCTAGCAATCCTTCATATCATAAGAATACCATATTAAATTGAAAAAGGGATGATAAATATAGCAGAACCATCACCATTTCTACTATTTTAAATCAATGGTAAAGGGGGTCCCAAATTGATATCCTGATTTGCTTCTCAGCAAGACACGTGGCAATAAAATATTCTCATAATTTTGGGGGGAAAAGTAACATTAGAGAAATCATTTTATTGTTCATGATATCATTTAAAAAGAGTCTTTAACAATCTCTGTCATATAAATACAATTCTTTAACAATCTTTGTCCGTGGTATCTAATATGTACACATTTGCATCGCTCATGCAAAATTCAAGTAGGGCATAGTATGTAATTCTTTAACTAAACAACTGAAGAAAAAGTTAGCTATAGGAGTATGTTTCCAGCCAAAAAGTCGGACTTAATTATCCCAAGAAGAAGCCATAATGTAAAAGCAAACATCAGCTGGGCCTTTTTTTGGGGCAGCATGAAGAAAGGCTCAAAGGGAAAAAATTGACAAAGTTGTACAACCAATGGTCTGCTTGATATCGACTCTCTTAATTAGCGGCAAGTTCCTAGCTGAGGATACAAAGGACAATAGAGGAGCTGGCATAAACCCACATAAGTAATTGGCATTGTCTAAATCGTGTATAATAGGCAAGTCTTAAAAAAGGGAAAGCAAGTGGGATTTATTAAGAATTATTTTCGACCCAACCCTATGCACACAAAAAGGCAAGCGAAATGCCGAAGGAAAAACACATTCCCATCCATTATTTAAAACCAATAATCAATAAAATGTGTGATATTCTTTTAAAGAAGGAATGTATGTAATCAAAATTGCTCACAAGAGTGTTAGGGCTATGTGAGCATCCTTTTAAGCACTCCTTTAGCTTTTGTACAATCGGGCTAAAAAGATGCTTCTCTTGTAATCTTGTATATCAAGTCATAGTAAAAATATCTGTCAAGCAAACTGTAGGGGTATTTCAAGCACCTCAATTGGAAATACACAATCTCGTATTACTCCATATTTCATTGCATATTCATTGAATCTTCATAACTTGTATACAAAAGGTAGCAAAGTTCTGTATTTCAAGACCTCAATTATTGAATCAAACAAGCATCACTGAAAAATTAAGGGGACAGCATATAATCATATAATCACTACAGCTGACATAATGTTTAGCTTACCCCCAACAGTAGCCCCTATAAGAGCTATCCCAAATAGTAGAGGCATGTTGTAAATAGATTTATCAGCCTCGCATGTTTCTGCTATAGCATCAAGAGGCAATATGAGCATTACACTGTTTCCAAAAACAACTGCGTTTGTGAAGTTGGACGACCCTATTCTCTGCAGAAATCAGATCCAATGAAATGAGAAGGTTACATGATGCAAATCAAACTGATAAATGGAATATATGGTTCAAAGCTTCAGACTATAAACCACTACTACCATAATTAGTCCATAGAACCGTCCAACAACAAATTGAATATACAGCTAAAATGCCACTATAAATAAATTTTTCTAGGTCAAGGAACTACGTTTAAGTTTTAAAACGAAATGTGAAGTTACACTACAGACATTTCATTCTCCTCCTACATACATTAGATCAGAGTTAGTTTTAATTTCATTAATTATATGGCCTGGTTGGGCAGCTAATTTTTCCATTTAATTCCCATAAATAATTTTTTTCATACAATCTTGGTATCATGCGGCCTCCTGAAAAAAAAAAGTCTTAATCTATTAGCCTAATTGTTTGAACATATAGGAACTATATATGTTCTTTTGCATACCATCAGAGCCTCTGCTTTCTATTGAGATAAAAGGGGTTTGGACATAGGATTCAAACAGAAATATATTAATGGTTTTGATGTAGACATTTGGATGCATCAAAACTAGGAAACTAGACTGTTCTATATTTTTGTGACCTGAGCGCTTGTTCATATAACCAAATCTTTCTTGATATCAAAACTAACGAACCTTGAACACTACGAGAAATCTTGCTTTCCTACTAGATCAATTCGCTGACATCCAAGCCACTCTTGAATGCTATAAAATAAAAATGTTTTCTTTAAAGTACTTCTAACGTTGATAAGTATGTAATGGGCATATCGATAACTCCAACTTGAATGACTTGTAATGTCAACCATGAATAGCCAGGACAAGGCTGGATGGTACGGAATTTATCGATTTCAAGAAGCACTTTTACTGTATAAGTTTAAAATGTGATTTAATTATGAGAATATCATGATCCCCTATGAGGATATGGGCTGAGTAAAGCTCAAAATACCATTTTAGACTACGAAATTGCGTGTCCTAATTTTGAAGAGAAGAAAGAACAGGCAAAGTGTTTTTACTGAAAGAAGCACAAGGCATTAAGAAAACAGAACCACCTAAGTCTAGCCACATCCTCTTATTTTTCACTCGCCTGACAAATCCTATGCAAATACTATATCTTTTTAACTTCCACAAAGCATACATTCATCGCTGCATCGAAATATACAATTTGATTAACCTTTACTGTTTCAGTTGAAACTATTGTTTCACGAACATAGAAGCTTGATAATAATAACTTAACAAGTAATACAGCGCTTGGGTTTTCTTACAATACCATTCGCTCTATACAAATTCTTTTGAAGAATTAAGCATAATTTGACACATACTTATTTTAAAAAATAAAATAATAAACGGAACTTAACAGACTCACCATCATACCTGTATGTGTTTAAGGTTGCCAAGGCAAAATCTCGATCGTTTGAATCCACTACTCGGCAACTGTAAGCCTTTATCAGCTGAAAAATCGACTCTTTTCGAAAACACTGCCAAATTTTCCTTTCTGAATTGAAGAAACACCGCACCTTCTGGTTCAAAAGAGCATAAACAGCAAGTAAAATGTACACAGCACAAAAAGAAATGTAATTTATAAATTTGAAAAATCATTTCAATTCGATATATGTATGCCAATTTACTTGCCATAACAAAGTGGTTACATATCAAAATTTTTAATTTTATGTAAATTTGACTTTATAAGTAGCGGGTACGGTTCATAAATCTAATGCCAATTACTAGAAAGATGCAGCAACAGGCCCCAAAAAAGAAAAGAAAAAAAAGATGAGATTTTTAATCTATTTGCAAAGGGGAATCCTCTTATTTCTTGCAAATCACAACAACAAAATTCTATTTTTATCACACTCCTTCCAAAAGTACCTAAAATAAGTAAACCAAGAACTGATTAGCAATTATAAGCTCCCGTTTTCCTTAAAAATAAAAAATTTGACAAAATTATGGACTTATTTGTAATTATCACTCTCCTTTTGCTAACGATGAAGCGATCGAAGTATGCTCACCGGAGGCGCGGTCACCGCCGGCGATCACGTGCGGCGGCGGAAATTGAGGCATGCGGAAGCAGCGGAGGAGCACCGCCATCGCGGTGGAAAAAATTGTGGATGAATTTTTCTTCATTTTTTTTCCCTTGCCTGCGCTTTATATTCTGTGGGTTATGAAGGACCTCGAAATGGCGAAAAATTACGATAATACCATGTCACGTGCCAAGATAAACCCGCTCGTATTGAAGAGTAAATTGCTGCCATTTGAGCTTAAACCCAGTTGTTAACAAATATAAGTGTTACCATACACATGTCGTGTAGCTGTATACGGATTTTTGAATACTAATACAAGCAATTATCAAATTATCAGACAAACATAAAATGGATATTCTAAAAAATGTACCTAATAAAATCAAAACTTATTATTTTTATTCTATCAGATCTTGATATAAATGCAGATACGGAATGGATATATACCAAATTCATATCGAGTGTATGTTGGCAGATATGAACATGAATACAGATTTATGAAGTCTAGCTCGGATTATTTGTATCAGTTCTTAGGCCTAATTCCAATGCAATTGAGAAGAAAACAAGAGAGATTTTTTTATTTTTTTAAAAGAAAAGGGGGAAATCCTAAAAGCCCCTGGAAAACCCTAAACCCTAGATCTCATCTCAGTCTCACTCCCAAGTCGCAATCAATCAAAAATGGCGTTTTCGCTGCGAATCGCGAGCTCTACTCATCAAATTTCTCCGTTCTCATCCCAAAATCTCTTCCCTCGGTGCCATCGGCCCCCAAATTGTCGAAGAAAATGGGGAGCTGCTGTTCGATGCTCGAGCTCGTATTCAGTTCCAATGGATTCAGCGAAGATTAAGGTTGTGGGAGTTGGAGGAGGCGGGAACAATGCAGTCAATCGCATGATCGGAAGCGGGTTGCAGGTTCAATTTCTTACCTTTGATTGAGCTCTATTCTGAAAATTTTTGAAATATGTTGTTACTGTAAATTTGTTGGTTGTGAAAATGACAAATGCCATGAATTAGTGTATTGCAATCATTGGATGGTAACAAAGGTTGGTTCTTGTAGGTTCAAGAGTGATTTCATGTTCTTCTGCTTTGGTCGTTTCCGAGTTGATCTCAAAATGGTTGTTTATATTAGCATTTTCATCGAATTATGGTTCCGCCCTTTGGCATTAAGGCTTGATATTAGTTTATAGGAGAATGCTCCTCCGTTAAATGTATTATTTCTCAGTAGTTGTTCATGATGGAAAAGTATAAGCTTTGAATGATTCATTATGTAAATGTGTGTCTTGTTTGCATATGAAATAAGACACATTATTTTCACCTCACATGCATTGTACCTCCAAACTCTACTGTAATAAACCAGATAAATGATTGAAATAATAACACCCTTAGGTGCTTTGTCTTAACTAATATATATGCTTCATTGATTTATGCTTTATAAAGGCGACCTCTAATAGCTCGATATTCTTAGTGGTTGTTTGTTTTTAACAGAAACATATTATTTTGGTTGATGGTCTTGGTTAAAGATAGAACTTTTCTCCATGTTCCCCCATTCTCAGGGGTCGTTAGTTTGACATTGACAGTATTGAAATTTATTGGACACTTGGAATGTCAATAACTTCTTTTTCCGCTTGCAACCAAAAAAATATTATATTAATTTCATGCAATTTTACTATTTCAGGGTGTTGATTTTTTCGCAATTAATACAGATGCACAAGCTCTGTTGAATTCGGATGCAAAAAATCCATTACAGATTGGGGAGCTTTTGACTCGTGGGTTAGGTCAGGCACTCTGCATCATCTTCAGTTTAAGATTCATCTAGTGCGATTTTATCTCCACTCGAGGATTATGAAAGAACATATTTTCCAGGATTTAGAGTTTCACTTGCCGAATTTGGTGGCGTGCTCATTCAATTTCTAGATCATTTTATTGCTAGTTAAATAAACTAATAACCAACAATCTGTGAGGATTTTTTTTTATAAAAATCTTCAAAATATATTCCTAATGGGCTCAGCCAATTGTTGCTAGTTTTGTTTTTTTTAACTTAATTTTGTTTCTAATCATTTTTATGCTTTGATTGGATTTTATGCAAAAAAATTGCAGGTAGTGGAGGAAACCCTCTTCTAGGGGAGCAAGCTGCTGAGGAATCTAGAGAAGCTATAGCCAATGCTCTCAAGCATTCAGATCTTGTGTTTATAACGGCTGGTATGGGTGGAGGCACAGGATCGGGAGCTGCGCCGGTTGTCGCTCAAATATCAAAAGAAGCCGGTTATTTAACTGTTGGTGTTGTTACTTACCCTTTCGGCTTTGAAGGCCGTAAGAGGTCTTTACAGGCAGGTGCCACTTTGTTCTTTCATAATTTTGTTGACTTCTTTTGTGAGGTAGCTTAAAAATCAAAATATTGTATCTTGAGGCATTATTTATTGGCGGTTGCTGTACTTTACGAGCAAACAACTTTGTTTCGAATACAAGAGCCAACAATATACAAGTGAGTAAAAAGACACAGTTTACCGGTAAACTATATAACAGAAATCCTTTTATTCCATTCTTTTTAAGTATGTGTGATGAGTTGATTACTGAAGTTACTAAATGAGATGGGCTTTAAGTTTATATCTGCATATTCTACAAATGCCAAGTTAATACTCATTGGAATGCATTGATAACCATACTAGCTTTCCTTTATATAGTTTGGATAAATTCATTGTCACATCTTATTGATATTGACATTGAGAAATCAATTCATTAGTCGTTCTTTTTCCTATTATGTGCAATTAGTTCATTCATTTTTTATTTGATAATTTGAGAAATTTATGTAATGCATTGTTTTTATTTTTCCTTCTCCTAATTGCAGGCACTTGAGGCTATAGAGAAGCTGCAGGATAGTGTTGATACTCTTATAGTGATTCCTAATGACCGCTTATTGGATTTAGTTGATGACCAAACCCCTCTTCAAGATGCGTTTCTTCTCGCTGATGATGTTCTGCGCCAAGGGGTTCAGGGGATATCTGACATTATAAATGCGAGTGAAATAGACTTTAGATTTTCATCATGTAGTTTGATGTCTATATGACATTGAATAATTAAAATTGCAATAATTTTCCAAAATTTTGCAGACTCCTGGTCTCGTCAATGTTGATTTTGCCGATGTAAAAGCTGTAATGAAGAACTCTGGAACTGCCATGTTGGGTGTTGGTGTTTCCTCTAGTAAGAATCGAGCACAGGAAGCGGCAGAACAAGCGATTACCGCGCCTCTTATTGGATCATCAATTGAGTCTGCAACTGGAGTTGTGTACAATATAACTGGTGGAAAGGACATTACCTTGCAAGAAGTGAACAGGGTCTCTCAGGTAACTCTCTTGGCACTTTTCAACCATGAATTCAATCCTATTATTTAGGAGGGAAAAGCAGTGAAAAAGATGAAACCCCAAGGCTTGTATCTACAGCTCAAAATTGCAGGTTAAATACTGCATCGTATCTGCTTAAAATTCATTAGAGAACAATGGGTAAAGACACCGCCTTATTTCTTTCCCCTCAACCAAAGAAGAGAAGACGACTGCTTTTCTTGCTCTCCTATCCCCCGCTTTTTCTGAGTAGAAAGTTATCAGCTGCCCACACGATTCTTTCCCTTTGATAGAAAGCAATACGATCAAAGTTGTGACTGACTCAAATAGAACAAGTGGTCTTTTACGGTCATACCTAAGGCATGGGGCCCTCGTAGCTTTCAATTGCGTGCAAAGATTGGTCCTCATAGTAAATATTGTGTGTCATACACTCATGCCTGTGAAATGCTGCGCTGTTTTTTCTGGTTAATCAAATCGGTCCACTGGAATAATATGAGAGGGAACTAGTTCAAAATGTTTGGACATGTGCATCGTAGGTTGATAAATGCCCCTATTGAGAATTATAAAATTATAGTTAATTGAACAAGGGCAAGAGGTAGCCTAAACGAATGTAAACGGATGCGCTAAAAAAGGTTGTTGGATATTAATTTAATCAAGAAACAAAGTTAAATCAAAGGAATTTCATGAAGCCGACCCCGTGTTCAAATCAATGCACATCATTTTCACTGGCCATAACATGTTATAGGAACTCATATCATCAAAAAATCTTCAGTAATAACCTGCTGCATTCTTCAAGGTGTCAGATTATCGAATTGTTTTAGATACCTAAATACTCATTATCCTCGCTACTTGTTGGATACCGTATTTTTTGTTACTCTACTAGATTACCAATTTTTTCCATAAATTTTGTAGGTGGTGACTAGTCTAGCCGATCCTTCAGCAAACATAATATTTGGAGCGGTTGTTGACGACCGATACAGCGGTGAAATCCATGTCACAATCATCGCAACAGGCTTTTCACAATCGTTCCAGAAAACCCTAATAACCGATCCAAAGGCAGCAAGAATTGCAGAAGCTCGGTCTCAGGAAAAGAAAGCCGCTTCAATGCCACTAACAACTAGCAACTCATCCCCAGTGTCATCTCGACCTCGGAAGCTCTTCTTCTGATCAATCCTCATGTATATACACAATGATGTCTTCTTTGAATCGTATTTCTAGCTTTTATTGGAACCTTTTTCCCCTTCAATTTGCAAATGTAAAGGAAACAGGCTTTCTAAGAGTGCAGATGTGATGCAAGGTGTTTGTGTTATTATACTTTCACTAAATTGCGACGTTAGAGTTGTTTTAGTTTTAATGATTATTATTGATTTTTTGCTAATACGATTCAAGGTTTGAAGCTCTTATATGAGCAAGGCATATATGACAAGGTCAAATGTGGTCGGATACTTATACATTTCTACTATGTCTCAACAAATTCTAATTTTCAGAGTCTTTACTTTCTTCACCAATTATTATTTGCAATGATGTTACATTGTATACCTCTAAAAACAACTTTGACCCTTACATACTTAAGTCAATTCTTAGATTAAATTACAATTTCTGTTCCAACAGTGTACAAAACCTGGATATTAATGATTAATGTGCAAAGCTCTCTCCCTGAATCAAGTACTAACAATGAAAACAAAACTCAAGTATCAACTTGTTTAAAAGTCAAGCTCATATAAATACAGACATCCCTGCAGGTTGAATAAACGATAATATTCGTTCACCAAACAACTCAAACAACGAAGCCAACAAGCGCCCAGCATCCACATCCTCTTTCCAAGCTTGGGTGAGCGCAGCGTGCTTCTTCTGAACTCTACTGCCGCTGATATTCTCTAATCTATTTCCGCTTGTAGTTGTGCTCTCGTTTGATATCTGCCCTGATGAGGTTGAGGGTCCGCCTCCTGACTCGCCAGACATCATAGGTTGCATCGAACTCATGGTGGGGTCCGCAGCGAGTTTTTTGCGCGGTGGCTGCTGCAATGTGTGGTTGGAGTTTGCCTTGCGTTTATCTTTGGTAAATAGAAAGAAACACATCGTTAGACTGTGTGCTAAAATATCCACCCTAGAGGATATATTTAAGTTGGCATTCCTTTTCCCTTCCAAAATTTATGTTAAGACTCCACAGGATTAACAAGGGTTCAAGTTCAGATCAGACATGAATATGAATTGAGAGTAAAAAAAAAAGTCATGTTGGTCATCAATTTAATTATGAGACGGTCCTTAATACAGCAGAATTGAAGAAAATGATTTATATGCCAGGCCCCAAAAGTTTGGAATAAAGACTCGTCGGTGTTGCATCGCTCATCAATCAGTCTAAATTAACATAACTAGAATGTGTAGCATGTTGAATTTGATTGCAAATTCAGAGCCCAAGAGATTTGCCCATGAGCTCGGCCCTGAGCGCTGCACGCGGGAAGGCGCGCACGCGGAGCACGTCTCATGATCATGAGAATTTGGGTGCGGTTTAGTTGTGGTTAATTAGATTAATCTACCACTTCAAATACAAGTTTATCTCTTAATTAAACCCTATCCTATATATAGTTTAATTAGAGGCTAAAGCAATTAATTCATCAATTATAATCCAGTCTTTTTTGGTGGCTGCGGCTTAATTGCCGAGAGGTAGAGAGGGGGGATTTTTGAGAGAGAGAAACTTGTATTGTGTAGTGATCGGTGAGATCGATGAGGATGTTCTCGTGTAATACTTTCTTAATAATGGAAGTTCTCGTAGTCAGATTGCAGAAATTAGATGAAGTTGCGTCGAATCTGGGTAAAATCTTATGTCTATGTTGTTTGATGTGTGCTTCTAATAACTTGTGATGTTTTGATAGATTGTTCGGTTAGTTTTTTTCAAATAGTTTGTTTGCACGTGATCATGATATATTTTCCGCTACAACTCTTGGTGTGGTTTGTGATTTCTCCAAAAATCACAGGTATAGAAATTACAACAAGTGATATCAAAGCATCAGATTTGGTGTTTTTAGAATATTTTGGGGATGGAATCTAATCATTACAAGGTGGCTAAGTTGGATGGGCGGAACAACTTCGGCCTCTGGAGGTTGAAGAAAACGACTATTCTCAAGCAGCAGGATGTTCATAAGATTGTCTTTGCAAAAGACAGCATTCCAAAGACGACTACGGAGGATAAGAAAGAAGAGATGAAGGATAAGGCCTTCAGTTCAATACAGCTTCACTTGGATGATGAAGTTCTTTGCGATGTTCAGCAAGAGACCACGGCAGCGAGGTTATGAAGCAAGTTAAGATCCCTATACATGAAATCACTTACAAATTGTCTCTATCTCAAGTATCGATTGTACACGTTAAAGATGAAGAAGAGGACATCTATCAAAGACCACCTGGACAAACTCAATCAGATCGTGATGGACTTGCGGAACGTGATGGGCTTGCAAAACATGGAGGTGGGGATAGAGAATGAGGATCAGACGATATTTCTACCTTGTTCGTTGACCTCTAAGTACGGGCAGTTCATCAAGTCAATGGTGTACGGCCGGAATAAACTTTCCTTAGAAGATGTCAAAGTAGATCTACGCAATAGGGTGTTGAGAGAGAAGGTGGTAGTTGAAAAGAGTAGTCAGAATACCTTGTTGTCCGTTAGATATCGTTCAGATGAAGGCTCTAAGAAAAAATCGAGAAATCGCGAGAATAACAAGTGCTTTATTTGCAAGGAAAGCAGGCATTGGAAAAGGGATTGTCCAAAATGCAAGAAGAAATACAAGCAGATGTCTTCCAGTACTACAGTTGTGGTGGAGGATTCAAATGAGGACAGTGAAGGTTCGATTATATCAGTATGTGCGATTTCAGACGCACATGGATCGTGAATGTTGGATTCGGGGTGTTCGTTCCATGTGACTCCGAATCGGAGTTGATTGCAACATACCGTTCAATTAAGAGAGGTTCGGTCTTTATAGGGAACATTATGCTGAGTAGAGTTGATGGGATTGGTATAGTTCTGATTCGCATGCATGATGGGTGAGTTCAGACATTGGCGGATGTCAGATACGTGCCAGATTTGAGGAGAAGCTTGATTTCATTAGGTGCTTTGGACGGGATCGGTTGCGGATGCGTGATCGATAGACATTCCATAATGATTTCTATGCGTGCTCGTATTGTCATGAAGACGAAGATGGTAAGGAATCCGTATTTTCTTTTTGGACGAACGGTATTAAGAGATGTTGCTAGACATTTTACTAGTTCAGTTGGTCAAACTCCGTCAGGATGTGGCGTCCATGATTGGACCATATTGGCGAGACGAGTTTGGAGGGACCTCGAAAGAGGCAGTCATTTGGAGGTGTATATTCGGCAGGAGAGATCTTCAAGAGGACTGTGTTCAAAAGAAAAAGGCAGGTGGTTCCGGCACCAGTTCGTTCTCGAGGTGGAGTCGGGCATCATGGTTCATTCATTGATGACTTCTCAAGGAAGTTGTGGATGTACATTCTTAAGCCGAAGATTGAGAGTATTCAGATTTTCAGAAAAACTGATGTGGAGAAGCAGTTCGGGAAGTGCAGGGTTACCTAAGACGGCATCAAGGTTTCGGGTGGTATCGTCCATGCCAAATTCAAAAATTTGCCGTTTTAGCTAACCCTAACTTAGAATCGTTAACTAGAAATCGACGGAAACTAAAGCAAACTACTTTGCAATAAAAAGTGAGCAAGGAATACAATCTTTGTAAACCGGTCCTTCACTTCAATAGCTCCGTGTAGTAGTCTCTTTCGCTGCGATCGTGAACTCCGGACTCTAGAAAGGCTCCGATGAAGAAACGAACATCCTTGCTTTGAAGACTTCGAGGCCGAAGATAATCTACGTCGGGGAGGCACCAATCCAAGCTATTTCTTCACTAGGTCAAGAACTTTGTGAAGATAACACCCTATACTAAATGGCAAATAGTAGAGGATGATGAAGTAGGAAGTGGACTCACTTTAGATTTCATTTTCTCACACTTTTTCACACAGCTCTATTGAAGCTAGAAAAAGCTTTGAGGAAGAAGAAGAAGAGTTAACTCATCAAATGAATTATTGGTAAGGTTAATAATGCAACCAAGGGTTAAGCATGTCATGCTTAACCCTTGTAGAGAGTTAACCATGTGCTATGGTTAAAGGTTAGGTCAAAAATATCTTAAGCAAGACAAAGAAAAATGGACAAGTCAAAGATGCTAACAAGCTTTCAACAAATATCAACCATGATTATTATCCATAAGCTTTGAATTACTTAATGATAATTTAAACCCTAATCTTAACCCTAGTATGGTTTAACCCTCATTAACCCTAGTTGCATTTGTAACCTTGCATGATACATTTAACATATATCACATATACATCAATATATCCAAAGTGAGAAAAGAAATCATAAGTAAGCTAATACTAGTTAATGTAACGTAATATATCAAATATATAATTATACATTAGATTATCAAATCAACTCTTGATTTAATAATCCGGATATATCACGTATAACCGACTAATATCATATGAATCAACTTATCGAATCAACACTTGATTCGATAACCCGGCTATATCATATATAACCGACCGATATCTCATATCGCGAGAATAGAACACAGTATCTCATATCGTATCAATCTCGGTCCCGCACATATCACATATGTACTCCTACTCCGTTTCGCTTGAGCCAGGAAACCCCTGTGTAGGACTCTAAAGACTCGTCAATACGCCGGCAGTGGGTGATGATCATATCAAACACCCACAAGCCGCAAGCGGTTTGCTAAACGTAACGGCCACCCGGGTACTGAGCGATCAGAAAATCAACAAGCAAGTATGCTCACACTCCTGCGAATCCAATCAGTAACACTACCGTACAGTCCGGTCTCTTCGTCTGATATGTCGCATATCTCGTCTAGGGGTAGCAAACGTTAGACTCCAGTAACTCGATAAGTCGTGTCGGTATGAGGCTCATAAAGGGTTGAGAAACTACTGATAACACTTACCAGTATTTTTCTGAAGCAGCCTTAGCGAAGAACTTCCTGTTATAGCCAATCGAGCACAGCGCAACATCAACTCCCAATACCGGGAGAGACGAAATCCCTCCTATCGCTCATTGCCTCCATGTGACTCGGGACTGTACCCAAAAGCTACCGTTTTGCACGTTCTCTTGAATCTAATAAGGTGGAACTCAAAGCACGGTGGGAAACACACAAGACTCTATGACGATCTCGAGTCTACAGACTAACATGTACCAGTGTCACCAGAGAACTGCTATCTGACGTTAGGTATAATACCATCTGGGAGTTCTCGGCGAGTCCGTCCAGTGTACCCAGTCTCCACTGAACACCCGTATACTTTCTCTGATGTCAAACACCAATGGATATGGGATCATCCATCGCCCATCTATAAGGGTCGAGAAACTATACGCTAGTCTACTCTGGTATATCGATGCCCTGTCTCGATATACCCACGACTAGGAACATTTGAAGGATGTACTTAACGACTACACTATCCCCACTAGTATGATCTGCATCATAGTCCTGGTAGTCAAGTACTCATCCTAAGGGCTTTATCAACATATAACATAGAGACAATCATTGTATATGTTAAGATAAAGGGCAACCATATAGCATACTATCATGTCGAGTAAGAAAGTCCTCCAAATATATGTCCAAGCATCCACCACAATATACATCGTATGTACAGTAATGGCCTCTAGGGCATACATATAACTAACAATCTCCTACTTGCACTAGGGACATCTGTTGTCGTATCTCATACCCAACAATCAGCAGTGGTTGAAATATCTCATACTCAACCATCCCATAAAAGTCTCTCCTGGGAATAAGCCTTTGTGAGTGGATCCACCGTGTCGTCCTCTATAGTCTACTCTCCTAACCTCGATCTCCCTGGAGATCATTCATCTCCATAATTAGGTGATACTGCCTAAGAATATGTCTGGATCACTGATGGGACGGGGGTTCCTAGGCCAAAACCACAACTCCATTGTCACACAATGATAGGAACGAAATTCATCTCATGACTTGTGTACATCCAGACTGCTTCTTTGGTAGTATCCTTGGTAGCCATGTATCCAGCCTTTATCGTCTAGTTTGCCACGGTATCTAGCTTGGAACTCTTCCAACACACCGTCCCTCCACTGAGGGTAAAGACAATGCCTATGACCGACATTCAGTCGACCTTACCATCCTGGATGCTATCCAGTGATTCTCCCCAGGATCGATTGATACCATCTCACTACACCTAGTGAGAATCCTAACATCCACTTAGATTAATCTCATAGATCCAAAACCCAGGATTTAGGAGGTATCACCTTGATCCTATATGGAGAATCCTTGTGATAAAAGGAGATTGACCGAGCGTAGTATAGGAAACTCCTTTTCTATCAAAAGTATGTCATCCACGTACAATACAAGGATCACCACCATACTCCATACTACCTTTTTGTATATACAGGGTTCATCTACCATTTTGATGAAGTCAAACGCTTTGACTACCACATCAAAACAGATGTTCCAACTCCGCGATGCTTGCTTTATCCCATAAAACAACTTGCACACGTTTCCGCTGCTCCCACTGTCTACGAAGCCCTCTGGCTGTGTACTTATAGACGCTCTCTTCTAAATCACTATTTAGAAAAGCGGTCATGACACCCAACCGCCAGATATCATAGTCATGGTATGTAGCAATGGCAAGTAGGATCCGGATGGACTTAAGCATAGGGACTAGAAAATGTTTCATCATTATCCACATCTGGTCGATGACGAGAACCTTTTGCAACAAGCCTTAGCTTTGAAAGTCTCAACTTTCCATGTACACCAAGTAATCTTCTCAAGATATACTTGCTCCTGATGGAGATTTAACCCTTCAGATAAAACAACCAAAGTCCATACTTTGTTGGTGTATATAGATTCCATCTCAGATCGCTTAGCATCCAGCCATTCTCACAGAGTCACCACTCTTGATGGCCTGCTCGAAACTAGTTGGGTCATCATCTCATGATGCATTCCTCGCTCCCACTGTCATAGAGAAAACCGAAGTATCTCTCAGGCGGATGAGGAACCCTACTAGATCGGCGGAGAGGCTGAGGTTCCTTGGGAGCTATTGAATCCTCCGGTTCTATCAAATCATCAGCTGTAGTTTGTATAGCTGAAACTCCTTCCAGTTTTACCTCATGACCACTAATTTCTTCATAAAAAATTCTCTTTCTAAAAAGGTGGCATGGTGAGAAATAAAACACTTTTTGTTTCTCGGTGTGGTAGAAGACATTCCCTTGCGAATGCTTGGGATATCCAACAAACTTCCACAGAACTGACCTTGCCTCGAGCTTGTCCGGATTTTGCTTTTGGCATAGGCCGGACAACCCCAAATCTTAACTTAAGACATGGGCTCTTCCTATACCATATCACATATGGAGTGGTAGGCACCTGATTTGATTGGAACCCTATTCAATAGGTATGCAGCTTCACAAGTGCATAACCCCAAAAGGAAATAGGCAACTCAGTAGTACTCATCATGGATCACACCATATCACATAAGGTGCGATTGCTCCGCCCCGATATACCGACGTGTTGTGGTGCATACGGAGGAGTAATGCTGAGAGAGAATCTCATTCTCATTTAGAATAGTCCAGGAATTCCGTGCTCAAGTATTCTCCTCCCTGATCACATCAAAGGACATAATACTTATACCCATTTTGGTTCTCTACTTCTAACTTATATTCTTTGAATTTCTCAAAAATTTCAGACTTATGTTTCAACATGAACATATGTCCGAATCTTTAGAGATCATCAGTGAATGTAATGAAGTACAAAGAACCAAACCTGGCATGTGTAGACAGGAGACCTACATACATCATCATGTATCAATCCCAAGAGTTCACTAACTTTTTCTCTGTTTCCAATAAACGGAGCTATGCCCATCTTATCTTTGTGACATGACTGACAAGTTTCACAAGATGTAAATTCAAACTGATTTAAATATGCATCTTTATATAACTTCAGCTAGTCGGGTCACATTGATATGACCTAGTCTACAATGCCTCAAGAAGGATTCGTTCATTTCTGAACTCTTCCTCTTGTGTGTGTTTTGTACGTTAAGAACTGTAGTTTAATTTAGAACGTATATACTTTTAGATAACGTGACTGAACCGATCAACTCTTGATATAAGAAAATGTTCAAAATATTATCCAACAATACAAAATTATATCCTTCTTTACTAAATATAGAGACTGATATGATGTTGTATATCAGGTTCGGTATCTAATAACATTCGTTCAGAATTTTAGATAACTGCCAACAAGCTTGGCTGCAACACTTGCACCGTTTCCAACTCTTGAAACTTATCACCCTTTCTCAGTTCTCTACCTAACTTTAGCCCATGTCACAGATTACATACATGGGATCCTGATCCGGTATCTCATACTCAGGACGTAAAAAATACTGAGAAGCAGTTCTCTGTAATGAACACACCCGAAGATGATGCATCAGCATGCATTTTCTTCGTTTGGGCGCACGGGAATTCTGGTAATCTCCTATTTCCTGCTCGGTCTTAGAACATTTATAAGTTGGAGCAGGACCAACGTTCCCCTAGCTCAGTATAACAAGCGGGTTCGGTCAATACATCTATATTATTATCTTGATTAAGGCGTGATATGGTCGCTACCTGGAGAGAGAGAAAAACACTCAGCGTATGCTCTTACAAGATTAGATTGGTTATTAATTTATCCAATCAGAATGGCTCCCACTGTTTTAGTCAAATCTTCCTTCAAACCCTAAAATAAAAGACTAGCCGGGATTAATTACACCCTACAATTTCGCCAATCTTTCAGTCAGGCCAGTGCCGGTACTTTGAGGGAGGTTCCCCATGCTTTCGCACGGACCTAATTAAAATAAATCTCGTTTTCCCAGGGGTGTAACCTCGTTAACACGTTTCTAGACACCTACTTGATCGGCTAATTGTATTGTGTAAAACTCCCGCAAGAGTAACTCTTACTCGCAGTGGGTATCGGGATCCAACTATCTCATAGAAGATATGCAATCTCATTGCAAATTTCAACACTTGAAATTCCCGATAATATTTTGCCCCAAGCGTCCTATGACCTTGACAGAGGTCAAGAAACCATAGGCTGCTAGTCAAGTTCAACCCGTCATTTCCTGATTGAAGTAAACCCACCCACACGACCCTTGACAGAGGTCAACAAGGTCGCATGACTACCCTAAATCAATCACATCATATGCTTATGCAGATACTAATCAGCTACCGCACACTACGTCTTGACAGAGGTCAACAAACGCAGCACGATTACTAACTATTACTTATCTGAAATGACGGAGGGCTACGACATGTTTTTAAGAAAACCCTTTGCGTAATGAACTTGATATCGTCGTAGAATCGAGTGATTTTGAATGGAGTGTTTTTGAGGCTTTTACTAGTTTTGCTAAAGAGATCACTCCCGATGAAGGGATCTCGGCTCTTTCCTTATCGAATAAGGAGTAGGATATTTCACAAATACTACTATGCAAAGCAAAAATTATAAAAGCAATCAAAAGACAAACCGAGTTTGTAGCATCTGCTAGTTTCGCTAAAGAGATCACTGCCGGTGAAGGGATCTCGGCTCTTTCCTTATCGAATAAGATGCTGGATATTCTACAAAGAATACCGCTATGCAAAACAAGAACTAGAGCTACCAGTTTTCGAGACAAGTTTCTACAACATCTTTAGGTTTCTTTTATTTCATTAATCTCATTAATGAAGTCTCATTTATTATGCTTCCCAAGCATCAGATATGAAACGAAAGCAGTAATATATAATATATATCTCATATATATAATATAGGCATTCGTCTCAGAATATAATCAATGATCATATCACAGAATATCGCAGCAGAATAAAACATATGAAATATTGGATATACTAGAATTTCCGTGTTTTAAATTAAGCCTGTATAAAACATGGATTCCACGGTCGTGATGAATAACCAATCCCACACCCCTAGACCCCTACGATAGCGTCAAGCAACCCTACCAATTCTAGAGTTAGGAGACCCGGTCTCGACTCCTCGAGTTGGTCTCCCACTGGACCCTAAAACCAGGTTACTTGTGCTTCCCGCCTTGGGTCTATCCTAATGCGGAAAAGTAAACAATTTACAATGGTGACATCATCCTCAACCCGGAAGTACCCCAATAAAAGAATATTACATACAATGAATTTTACATGAATGAAAATGAAAAACTCTCATCTCACATAAAACCCCTGGCTATTCAATCACGACGATCCAATATAACATATCACAGTAACACATAATATCGCATGTCATCAACGTAAGTAAATATGCGTATCCCAATTGTCGTTGACAGATAGCACCGAAACCGGCGATACACCACATATTACACTTACGGTCGCAGAAAAGAAAGTGAAAAACTATAACAGTTGGAATCCGCAACCACCTTAGACATCATAAACCCAATGTATCACATATATTGGATTTCATGCCTAACCAAATAAATTCCTTAGACATCGCATGCCTAACAATTATAAACCCCGCATTTTAGTCTCGATCTCGAAAACACTTTTCAATATCAAGTCGGACAATTCAACAAGATTCCCGACATCCTGATTGAATGCTCGTCGGAAACTTTAGTAGACGGCCACACCCCCCGATACTGTCGACGAAGTGCACTAAGGCAGAACATCGCTGCCGCGAGCATTCGATCGGATGCTTTTGGCGACGGGGTTCTCCTACAGTCATTTGGTCGGGGCTATGGGGCGTAGCTATCTATTAAGTTTACCTGGCGAGTATCCGCGTACGCTACGTGATTGCGACGGACTTTTGATCGCATCAAAATCCCGTGGCAACCGATCAAATGAGACTAAACTGCTAGATTTATAACATTCAAATTAGTTGTCTCATAATTACTTGTGGATTCCAAATATTGTATCCCATCACATAATATCCGGACGACGTTAAACTTTTCGATCGAGTCATCAAAATCCCACAATTTCCCGACAGCTCAACACTTGAGCACAGTTTTAGTAATATCCAGAATATACCACAGTACCTATGCACCAGCCGTAGAAGGGCAAACCCAAGCCCCACTCATGTTGACACGGAACCACGGCAAACCCTAGGATTTGACCGCGGTTCCGCGATCCAAAAAGTCGAGTTAGGCTTTCATTCTTCTAGAGGGTTTATAGACTTACTTGCATGTTTTTCCGAATACGTTAAATTTGGAAAAATGGGTTTTTGACATTCGATCAAACTTTTTAACTTCGCCTAGACAACATGCGAATAACCCGAACCATTGTTAAAACTACGAATACGAAACACTCTGAATTGCTTATAGTGTAAGATTACATCACATGCAAAATTAGCAAAAACAAACACCTGAAACATCAAAACCAAGCCACTGGAACACAGGCAAAAAAGCAAGGGGTGGGGCTCGGATTTGGCCGAGATCAAGCTATAGGTGGCCGGTCAAATTTCTTTGGAATGTCCTGAAATTTTGTATGTTCATGATATACCCATACATCACCATGTACTTATTTGAAAAAAAATTTGACAACTTTAAAAATCGACAGAAACTACAATTTTGCGTTTCAAGTTTCGGAGTATTTTCTTTTCGTAATCTTAACAAAATCCGACTAAATTTCTAGCCTGGCTCTGATACCACTGCAGGGTTACCTAAGACGGCATCAAGGTTTCGGGAGGTATCGTCCATGCCAAATTCAAAAATTTGCCGTTTTAGCTAACCATAACCGAGAATCGTTAACTAGAAATCGACGGAAAATAAAGCAAACTACTTTGCAATAAGAAGTGAGCAAGGAATACAATCTTTATAGACCGGTCCTTCACTTCAATAGCTCCGTATAGTAGTCCCTTTCGCTGCGATCGTGAACTCCGGACTCTAGAGAGGCTCCGATGAAGAAACGGACATGCTTGCTTCGAAGACTTCGAGCCCGAAAATGATCTACGTCGGGAAGGCACTAACCCAAGCTATTTCTTCAATAGGTCAAGAACTTTGTGAAGATAACACCCCGTACTAAATGACAAGTAGTAGATGATGATGAAGTAGGAAGTGGGCTAACTTTAGATTTCATTTTCTCACACTTTTTCTCACAACTCCATTGAAGCTAGAAAAAGCTTTGAGAAAGATGAAGAAGAGTTAACTCATCAAATGAATTATTGGTAAGGTTAATAATGCAACCAAGGGTTAAGCATGTCATGCTTAACCCTTGTAGAGAGTTAACCATGTGCTATGGTTAAAGGTTAGGTCAAAAATATCTTAAGCAAGACAAAGAAAAATGGACAAAGTCAAATATGCTAACAAGCTTCTACAAGCTTTCAACAAATATCAACCATGACTATTATCCATAAGCTTTGAATTACTTAATGATAATTTAAACCCTAATCTTAACCCTAGCATGGTTTAACCCTCATTAACCCTAGTTGCATTTGTAACCTTGCATAATACATTTAACATATATTACATATACATCAATGTATCCAGAGTGAGAAAAGAAATAATAAGTGAGTTAATACTAGTTAATGTAACGTAATATATCAAATATATAATTATACATTAGATTATCAAATCAACTCTTGATTTAATAATCCGGCTATATCACCTATAACCGACTAATATCATATGAATCAACTTATCGAATCAACACTTGATCCGATAACCCGGCTATATCATATATAACCGACCGATATCTCATATCGCGAGAATAGAATACGATATGTCATATCGTATCAATCTCGGTCCCGCACATATCACATATCTGCTCCTACTCCGTTTCGCTTGAGCCAGAAAACCCCTGTGTAGGACTCTAAAGACTCGTCAATACGCCGGCAGTAGGTGATGATCATATCAAACACTCACAAGCCGCAAACGGTTTGCTAAACATAACGGCCACCCGGGTATTGAGCGATCAGAAGATCAACAAGCAAACATGCTCACACTCCTGCGAATCCAATCAGCAACACTACCGTACAGTCCGGTCTCTTCGTCTGATATGTCGCATATCTCGTATAGGGGTGGCAAACGTCAGACCCTAATAACTCGATAAGTCGTGTCGATATGAAGCTCGTAACGGATCGAGAAACTACTGATAACACTTACTAGTATTTCTCTGAAGCAGCCTTGGCCAAGGACTTCCTGTTATAGCCAATCGAGCTCAGCGCAACATTAACTCCCAATACCGGGAGAGACGAAACCCCTCATATCGCTCATCGCCTCTATGTGATTCGGGACTGTACCCAAAAGCCACCGTTTTACACGTTCTCTTGAACGTGGTAAGGTAGAACTCAAAGCACAGTGGGAATCACACAAGACTCTATGACGATCTCGGGTCTACAGACTAACATGTACCAGTGTCACCAGAGAACTGCCATCTGACGTTAGGTATAATACCATCTGGGAGTTCTCGGCGAGTCCGTCCAGTGTACCTAGTCTCCACTGAGCACCCGTATACTGTCTCTGATGTCAAACACCAATGGATATGGGGTCATCCATCGCCCATCTACATAGGTCGAGAAGCTATACGCTAGTCTACTCTGGTATATCGATGCACTGTCTCGATACACCCACGACTAGGAATATTTGAAGGATGTACTTAACGACTACACTGTCCCCACTAGTATGATCTGCATTATAGTCCTGATGGTCAAGTACTCATCCTAAGGGCTTTATCAATATGTAACATAGAGACAATTATTGTACATGTTAAGATAAAGGACAGCCAGATAGCATACTATCATGTCAAGCAAGAAAGTCCTCCAAATATATGTCCAAGTATCCACTACAATATACATCGTATGTACAGTAATGGCCTCTAAGGCATACATATAACTAACAGGAAGTACGTGAAGGTTCTTCGTTCTGATCATAATGGAGGATTCTGCAAGTCAGGAAAGATCATGTATCACACCACTTTTGATTCTAGGTATATTGGCGGAACAAAGCAGATGGTTCGGACGATGTTTGGAAAGAACAGGTTCACGGTTTACGGCTGGACTTCCAAGGGAGTTTCGGACATAGGTTTTATCAATTGCCATGTACCTCATCGATCGGTCACCATCATCGGCGACAGGCAGGATAATTCCTAAGGAAGTATATACTGGAGAGGCTGGAAATTACTCAGGGCTTCGTGATTCAAGATACGGAGCAAAAAGGTATAGGACGTGGTGTCCTCGTACTAAGGATGGAGTAATCAGCCGACATGTTATAGTTGTTGAATCTGTGATATCGCGAAAAAAACAGACTCGGTCAGATGGTGAGCAGAGAACATGGTCACCGAACCCGGTGGTGTTCAAGACTTCAGTCCAGGTTACAGAAACAGATGAGGTGGTCGGTACTTCGATTCAGACGGAAAGTCTGGGACGACCAATTGTGCGGAGGCCTATAGAATTTAGGCGCACGGGAGAGGCTAGGGACGAGTCTACGAGGATATAGGATCAAAGTTCGATGGAAAGTTTGCATGTAAGATTCGTGGCATGGATATTGTCATGGATGAGGATTGCATCTGTTGCAGCGGTATATTGACTATGTTCTCACTCGGTATGAGAGAGAAGAGACTTGGTCCGTGTCTTCTCAGTTAGAGACGCATTTCGGATTGGTGCCATCATCAGGTATGGATATGGTCGGCGATGGGGACATATAGAGATCGAGGATGGGCTATATGGACATGAATGCAGTGTCAGATAGATCGACACTTCAGATTGTTATCGCGGTATCAACAGGTGTGGAAGAGTTGTTAACCGTCTTGGAAGCGAATAGTGGAATCATGTATCTGCGGAGATTGTTGGTTTTGGATGTTCCACGGGAAGTGAGTACTTCTTGTTGGACGGGAAGACAGATACGGCTCTTACAAAGGTTGATATCCATGAGAGTCCGGCAATGCATTTAAGGAGATGGTTCCGGATATCAAGCTTAAGCGGTGCTTGGACTTGATCTGCTTAGTTGATTGAAGGCACGGTGACGATGAGAGTAAGAGTTTTAAGATTTTCAAGAAAGTGAAGATTGTGCCGAATTTGAATGATGGAAATTGTTGAATTTGATCGCAAATTCGGATCCCAAAAGATTAGCCCATGAGCTCGGCCCAGAGCGCTGCATGCGGGAGCACGTCTCATGATCACAAGAATTTGGGTGTGGTTTAGTTGTGGTCAATTAGATTAATCTACAACTTTAAATGCAAGTTTATCTCTTAATTAAACCCTATCCTATATATAGTTTAATTAAAGGCTAAAGCAATTAATCCATCAATTATAACCCGTAGAGTCTTTTTTTGGTGGCTGTGGCTTAATTGCTAAGAGGTAGAGAGAGAAACTTGTATTGGGCGGTGATCAGTGAGATCGGTGAGGGCATTCTCGTGTAATACTTTCTTAATAGTGAAAGTTCTCGTGCTCGGATTGCAGGATTAGGTGCAATTGCGCCGAACCTGGATAAAATCTTGTGTCTATACTGTTTGGCTTGTGTTGTCTTAGTAGATTGTTCGGTTAGTCTTTTCTAAATAGTTCGTTTGCACGCGATCGTCATATATTTTTCGCTTCGGCTATGGGTGTGGCTTGTGATTCCTCCAAGGATCACGGGTATAGAAATTACAACATAACATCCTTATTTTTTTTACTTTAACCCTAAATAAATATAACTGGTACTTATATTATGTTCTCTCCTATTTAATGGACAAAATATTGACAAACAAAGGCACCATAAAGGCTTAGACACAAACTTGGTTTAGAGATTAAAGGTTGTAGTTAAAGATCGTTACAAACAAGCTACTGTTATCGTTGAACACCTAAATGCGATACGTAGATTAGTAACCACAAGTGCATGACGCATACACACTAAAACTGCTCACTGTTGGTTTATAATAGGCTAGACAATTAAAACAATTTCCAATTATTCTTACTTGACATAGTCGTCGCGACTCTTCCATTATTCCTCCAAACTGTCTGTTTTGGTGGAGAAAGCACACCAGGGAACACCTTCATCATATCATACAAGCATTTGCCTGCAGCACACTGAAGCATGCATTCCATTGGAATCATTATATTTTTATATGTAGATATACGGTATAACTTGAATGGCATAGAAGTGTGTAGGTCAAAAAATATACCAATAAGGCACCATAGACACGCCAAGCTTCGTTTCTTTTCATCTCATTTTTTTGCTTCTCTAGTAACATCTCCGGCTCCAAGAGTTGCAGATATGTCTCCAAATTAGGCAGGATTAGAAGTCGCACCTAGCAAATAGATAGAAGTCAGCAAGACATAAAGAAGGCAGAACTAAATGGCACAAGATATAGTTAACGCAAATTACCACATTGGGTCCTAATGCAGAGAGCCCTTGAATGGCACCATAGTGTTGGGTCATTGCTTTAGATGGATCCAGAAAAGCATGGAGTAGAGTTTTTGTCAGCCGAGACTGGAGATTGTGATACATGTTACCATATCTGCACGTAGTAGTTGTAAATCAAAATGCAGAATCTGGCTGCTAATATAAAGTACTATCGATTCAAAGAATATTATTAATACAAGCTTCAAAGCCAGCACACAAACTTAACATAAATAAAATTGCTAGATTTGTATAGAACTTATCAGCTGGCTCCAGATTATGACCATTGACTACTCTATATCTAACATGGGCTCTTGGCAATTATTGAAATGGTCAGAAATTAATATCATTATCACAGATGTTACAATAATTTGCTCTATAGCATCTAAAACTATAAATAGAGGACCTTAACTGTTTATAAAGAATCAGTTAACCGTGTCAAAATCAATGAATAAAATAAGAATTAACCCCCCACCACACCCCTCTACACACACACACACACGGAGAGAGAGAGAGAGTGAACAAAATGTACAAATAGACAATTTTGCACCCTAAACAGAAGAACTAACCTTTTGCAAACTGAAGCCACAAGATTGGCAGAAAAGTCCCTAAGTTCCCAATGGTTATCTGCGATCCTCTGCCCCAGCCTTTTTGCGACGAGGCATGTTATCATTGAAGGCATCAATTGATGTAACTGAAATATTTATGAGATGCAGTACTAAAGAGTAAAGATCAAGGTGATTGATTGGTACAACGGCCCTATTCTTTGGAGTAAGTTAATACAAAAAGCTTACATAAGGCTCTATGTGTATGTGCGGATTACGAAGTAGACTTCGAATAACACGCATTAGTGCAAAGAGGATGGGAAGATCATTCATACTCCGGGGTACCTAGAAATGGGAAGGAGAATGTAAACACAATACAGTAACTTTTGATTTATATAATTGAACAGTTTATCAAAACCAACCTCGTCCGCAATGAAGTATGAAAAATAAGGAACTAAAGGATGAAGCCCAGAATCTGAAGCTAAACTTGTTAATGCTTTTTCGAAAATGACAGACTCAGGCCTGCTCACAGTGAGCTCAGTGATTTTATCAAAATATAGCTGCATTGTCAAAAGATAGGAAGAAGGATAATTTTTAACCAACAGCAACTGTCCAATTGAGTGTTATAAAGATAATTAAACAATAAAGTTCGGAGGGGGGGCACTATGATGAAAAGAATACCTGTAGTTCTCTAGATAATACATGTTTAACAGGAAGTTTAATATCAACAGGAAGACCATCTTCCTTGCTATGCTCGGACTTTCTGGTGTCTACCGGGGCTACAAGTACTGAAAACAAAGTTATAATAAACACCCTGAATAAGTTTCAATTCAAATATACTCCTATTGGCAAAGAGAGAGCATCGAAACCATGGTTCTACGTTCTGCATATGATAATGTTAAGAGTAATCAGACTGCAAAAATAACAATCAGTATATATGACTTAGAATGAACCAACAAGACCTTTTTGCCTTGAGCTTTTGTAATTGAGATTTTAGAGTGAACGTTTCAACATAGCGACAGATATAACACTTTGTAAATAATTGTAGCAATTTCCACTGTGAAATGATTCAACCCATGATACTGACAAAGTGTGATTTGTGATCAGCACATAATAATTTTCTGTCAAGGTAACTTTATCTTAAGTTGAATGATTTGTTTATAACCAATGAAAACATCCAGAAAGGATAACCTAGTTTTTGCAACAGTGAACACCCAACAAGAAAAAGAAATCACAGCTATTAAAATAAAAATAAAAAGGTTATAAACGACAACAAGTCTCAACATGTAGTCAACCCCAAGTAAGTAAAATTCTTTAACATGTCATGCCAACACACATAATCACGCCACTGAGGAATTTGCACATGAAAGTGTTCTGCTATATACTAAGGTAAAGAAACTAAGCTAAGACTTTATATCTTAGAAATAGCTACGTACATTAATGCAAATTAGTATTAGAAGTTAGAACAAAGCATTAAAGATACATGAAGGATGCACACACCATCAACAGGTGCATTCTCTGGAATTGCCGGCTGCACCCCTTCGATCGCAAGCCAATGTGCCAGGACAGAAGTCTCGAGCGGAGCTTTTGGTAAAGGAGCTTCAATAATCTACAAATCCCCACACCCCCAACGAACAAACAATTACACAATTGACATAAAATTGAACAAACAGGATCAAAAAGATTTCAACCCTTACTTCCTTAAAGTCCACTTCTTTGTCATCGAGGTAGAATAAATCCTTATGCCCTACTGCCTTCTTGAACCGCAACGGATCCCCAGATGCAAATCCATAAATAGGCTAAAATTTCGACAACATTTCATTCATCAGCACAATCTTTACTAAATTGAAAAAAGATTGCATCTTTTCTGACAATTGAAGGAAACCTCATTTATTTCCAGAACAAATGCGACCTAAAATTCACACACCTCAACGTTTCTCAAACTAAGAGCGCTGTCAACATCGTCCGCTGTCAGCACCGTCCGTTTCGAGTGCCGCATGCACTTGATCGCCTCCTGAACAAAAAATAGGGTTAGGGTTTCGAAAGTGAGCTAGATTTCGAAAAGGGGAGAGGAATTAGGGTTTGCTTATATCGATCGAACCTGCATGATCTCGCGAAGACGATACTCGACATCGGGAGCGAGGGCGAGGGCGACATCAGGGGCGAGATTTGAGATGCCGATGCTCTGTGCGATTACTTCGATGGTCTCTTTAGGGACGATGCTCATCTCTCTCCTCTTTCTCTAAAATTGAACGAGAGGTCTTTGCTTTTATGCCCGCGAGAGATCTTTGGATTTGGGGCTGAATTTATACGGTGTGGCTTAAGGCCTATTTAGCACATATGGGAAATAAAAGGTGGAAATATGCAAAATATGTTACAGATAATGGTTATGCAAAATGGGTTGCGGTTACGGGTGTTTTTGAAACTTTTTTGTCAAAAATATACAAGAAAGAATATGCAAATAGTTTCTTATGATACAACCATATCTTTTATAGCATTTGTTGCATTTCTTGCATATGAAACGGCGGCTAGGCTAGAAATGCTCTGTTTGACTCATAATCGGAATAAATCATATCATTAGATGTCCATCAAAGAAGTTTATAGATTTATTGTTCAAAAAATAAATTTAATCAAGTCGATTCAACATATAACCAGACATGTTCGGAATGTTGACTAGATTCTAGATTTCTTTTCTTTTTCCCCACCAATTTATGCACCTATTCATAATCGATAACCATCGGCTCTTATTTTCGGAGCATATAAAATTCAAGTTACCGAAGAGCAAGCCTGCATCATTTTTTTGTTCAATAAAATACCTACATCATTTTCAAAGTGTCATGCAACCAAATTAAGCTCATTTGATTAGTTTAGTAATTATCTCAATCACGTTGAAGGGAGCCGAGATTGCTTGGTATTAAAAATATGCAACCAACACGAAATTAGGAAAATCAACAAGTAATAACTCAGTTTAGTTGATGTGACACTTCTCCATGAGGTTCAATCCCTAGAAATGGATGACAATTCAATTCTTTCGGAACGAATTCAAGGTCATCGGTACGCATGCAGGTGTTCCGCGATTTAAAAAAAAAGGAAATTTGGAATAGAACACACCACAACACGTTCGCGAATCGGATCGCATATGGATCTGAAGCCGACCCGTTCCGATAGAAACGAAGGGTAGAGCTAATGCCACCGTATAAAAAAAGAAGTGAGGCTACCGTCGACAAAGGCGGTACAAAAACCCGCCGGTATCCTCACCGCCCAAATTGGCGACACAAAAAAAAGGAAGAAAAAAGAAGAAGGGGAAAATCCCTCGTAAAATCGCCAAAGCTCTCTCTCTTCTCTCTCGCTCGCTGGAGCTCTGAATCGAGGAAGAGAGATGTCGGATTTGGACCGACAAATCGAGCAATTGAAGCGATGCGAGCCGTTGAAGGAGTCGGAGGTCAAGGCTCTGTGCCTCAAAGCCATGGAGATCCTCGTCGAAGAGAGCAACGTTCAGAGAGTCGATGCTCCCGTTACTGTAAGAATCGAACCCTCTAAAATTCCTAATCAATCACTCCCTTTTTTACGGTTATTTGATTATGAGTGTTGATAAAGTTTCGATTTTTAGGGTTTTGGAGGTCGATATGGGGAAGGAGGAGTATATATGTTAGTGTTAGGGTTTTAAGTTGGGAGTAATGCGTGTACTGGGTTGATTTGATGGGACTATTCTGATCGATGTTGTTTCTGTGCTATTTAGTTGTTGTTTACTTGGTGGGGTGCAGGGGGTTGACCGTTTCTAACTGAATCAGTTGTTTGAGCATTTGGGGAATGAAAGAATGAAGCTTTATATTAGAGTTGAGTCTTGAATCTTGATTGCATCACTTGTGGTCAATAGCTAAATCATTGGGCGCTTTAAATGTAGCAATTGACAGAGAACAATGTGTGCACACATGGTAAGAAGTAGCTCATAGTGATGAAGTTAATTACTACCCAGTTACCATTTGATCTGAGCTCAGGTTGTAACAACATCCCAACTCTAGATGGTGTTTTGTTTGGAATATTCCCAAGTTGAGCGATTAAATGATTTTTCAACCAATAAGACGCTATTCTAAGCTCATTGCAAATTAAGTGATGTTCATTGTGTATGGAGGTGTTTGGTGTTTTGTAGAGGCCAGCTGTGATAGCAGAAGAGCTTCAATGTTTCAGGGAGCTCTTTTTTTCTACTTTTGTGCAACTTTTTGTGGGGTTAGGGTTAGTAATCATAGATTGCAAAAGTTTATATCTCAATAGCTTAGGATCTTGGATGATGTGGTCTTGCAATGCAAGGATCTTAAATCATGACTGGAGATCATGTTTAACTCTGCTTGAAATCTTAGGATCTATAGGGCTTGATTAACTCTGGATCTTGTGATCCAAGGGATTTTAGTTCCAATAATGTTGGGTCTTTGACATGCAAGTTTGCACTACAAAGTGGAAAATCGGAAAATCGTACTTCATCCCAACCACAGTTAGATGACATATGTGCAGATGAACTTTGTGCACTGAAAGCACTCGTTGTAGCTATCTCGTTAGAGTTAGGCTTCGTGAGTTATGGTTTGAAGGAAGAGCGAAGTACTAGTCAGGTTTGATAAACACAAACAAAAGAATGATGAAGGTTTATCTCAAGTTTAAGGTCTGGGACTTATTTTTTGTTATATTTGTCTATGGAAGCTTGCATTCATGCGCTTTCAGTTACGGTGATTGCTAATTTTCTGGACTCCTCTTTGCCTTCTAGCTTTTTTTCTTATGAAGGGCTCAAAATATTGGATCGGGGGTTCCTGTGTCATATAACGATGGATAGCATCAATGATGTGACAAATACTTTCTGTTGGTGTTTTGTTTGCCTTCTTACATTACATCAGGAGCTTATAATTTGGTTTTTCATTGTATTTGAGGGAGTATGTCATATGATGGGGGTTATTCTTTTCATATATTTATTGGCTACAAATGGTATCTTTGTGCCTTCCCTTTGGAACCATATTGGACGGTAATCCAGCAGTTTATTGCAAAACCAATTTCAATGTTGATGGATTGCTATAACATATATATTATAATCGGTATCTTATCTTAAAACTCAAACAATGAATTGAAATGTTACTTTAGTCTCATCCCTAAAAATCTTTGATTTTGTTGTCCAGATTTGTGGAGATATTCATGGACAGTTCTATGACATGAAGGAGTTATTCAAAGTTGGAGGTGATTGCCCAAAGACAAACTACTTGTTTCTAGGGGATTTTGTCGATAGAGGATTTTATTCAGTTGAAACATTTCTGCTTCTGCTAGCATTGAAGGTAAGATTCTCATCAATTTAAACCTAAGCAGTTTGTCTTTATGTACAATCTAGTGTTGGACATTGTCAAGTTTTAACTCATACTTATAAAACACTTTATTACGCAGACACCTCTTAGCGAAAGTTTCTTCTCTGGCTACAGTTTCTCGGCAGTAGCTGTATGAAAAATGATGTACATAGTGGTTCAGTAGTTAATTTTTGTTATTAAAGGTTCACTCTTTGTGTAATTTGTTCCTTATATTCCTAAGTTTTCTTTCTTGACCTTGGTTATGTGGTGTTGGCCTTTCGGAGGTTTCTCATTGTTAATGTCATATTTAGGACTGCATTAGAAGTGGGAGGGAAAAGATCCATGCTTGGTATACAAACTTGAATCTCTTTCTCTATAATTACAGCTTTTGATGATGAAGAGGTCTGATAAATTAATGCCTTCGGGCATGCGCCTTAATTCTTACCTAGAATTCCATGTATTGAGCAAGGTGTCAACGTAGTCACACCAAGGATCATTTCTGCTTCACCGTACCATCATAATTAATCATCCACATTTTACTGTCTATAAGTACCAACACTAGTACTATGTTGATGATGTTGAGTGCCTCGCCAATTAATAAGAGATCTAGACTATAATTACTCAGCAGTCAATACTACATCGACTATATAGCATTGGCATGACGATTAGCTCTCATCTTGCTATAAGCATCCATATTGTTCAATGTAGAAACATCACTACAATAAGCCTGTATCTCTTTTCCCTTCAATTATTTGCATTAAGCCTATATCTCTTGGCATTTTACATGTTTGAAAACAATTTAACATGATTGGATAATCTATTTACAAATGATGTTGTCTTCAACATTGAGGATATTATTCTCAGTTATAATGAGGATAGTTTTGATGGATAGAGGTCTAAGTGTAGTAGAACTGGGTCATGGTGCTTAGAAAATCCAAATTTAAAGGGTAATGGAAATGACTCGAGGCTTCTGCCTAAGTTTCTTCCTTTCTCGACTCGTAATACTGCAATTTTATTGGTTGTGATGTCTTGGATTTGGAGACGGATGAAGTCATTTAACAAAACTAGGGCTGGATAAAGAAAGTAGTTGGCTTGTGGGACCACAATGTGATTGGTCTGGCTATCTTAGATTTGTTTAGGGATAAACATAGTGGAATGCTTAATATTAAGGTTGTCGATGTACCTTTTAGATATTTTGCATCTTTAATTTCAATACTATGATATGGAATACATTTTTATATCTATTTAAAATTAACTAAATATGAATATATATTAAGGTATACATACTAATATATAATAATATAAATAAATAATGGCATTATTATAGATATTCAATGCACTTTCAAACTTTTGAGTGCCTTAATTTTCGAGAGAAATAGAAGATATGTCGATCCGAGGGAGGTTGGCAAGACATTTACAAGTCTGAGCGTATCCGAAAGAATCCGAGAGTTTCGGACTCCGATACGTGACAGGGGACGATTCATGAGGCATATACAAGTATCCGTGCTTCATAGGTTGTCACGGTGCTAACTATACAAGGCACTACGAACTTAGCATTTGTAAGCCCGATTGGCATTTTCTAGGTTTCTAGATTATATTTCACCAGGTAATCATATATTGTTGGCCACATCCAGTGCAAGTCATTCATTGCTCCCATCATGCTTTTGGCAACTGATGCAATTCTTCTGCCACAGGTTAGGTATCCAGACCGTATAACTCTCATACGCGGAAATCATGAGAGCCGACAAATCACACAGGTATTTATTAGATAATCAGCAGCTTATCAGAACTCTTTTACACACAAGATACTGATTGTTCTTATAAACCCAGGTGTACGGGTTCTATGACGAGTGCCTGCGTAAATATGGATCTGTAAACGTATGGAGATATTGTACAGATATATTTGATTATTTGAGGTTAGTCATTTGTTTCCTTATTGTCTGCTGTGTTTTTAGGGCTAATTGCACAAAACCTCCTTATAGTTTACCCTGTGTAGCACTTATACTACCCTCAACTGATTTATTAGCACAAACAACCCCTCTATTCATTGAACAATACCTGTAAAAACACTCAAATCTGCCCTAGACAAAACAAACAAGTTATAGAGTTAGATTAAACAATCATTTGAGTTTTACATTAGATAATCATTTGATACAGTTGAATTTGGGTGTTTTCAAGGGTTTTGGTTGATGAACATGGGCGGTTTTCGTGCTAACAAATCACTTAAGGGGTACAAGTGCTATATTGGGTTAAACTACTAAGTTTATTTTATTTTATTTCAATTAAACCTTCTTTTAGAATTATTGTTCTATTATATTAAAAAAAACAAGATTATAAGTTTTTAGATACTTGCGGTTGAATATTTATATGTTTTTTTGGGGTTAAATTACAGCTTATCAGCCCTCATTGAAAACAAGATTTTTAGTGTCCATGGAGGTCTATCCCCTGCCATTACAACATTAGATCAGGTCAGTTGTGGTTTATGTTTTTCTGGTTCCCTTCCCTTTGCTTCTTCATTTTCTGATGGGAATTTGCTGGGATCAACAGATTAGGACGATAGATCGGAAGCAGGAAGTACCTCATGATGGAGCCATGTGCGACTTATTATGGTCAGACCCCGAAGATGTGGTTGATGGCTGGGGGTTGAGTCCTCGAGGTGCTGGCTTTCTTTTTGGTGGGAGCGTGGTTGCCACATTCAGCCATGCAAATAACATTGATTACATATGCCGTGCGCATCAGCTAGTAATGGAAGGATACAAATGGATGTTCAATAACCAGATTGTGACCGTCTGGTCTGCACCAAATTACTGTTACAGGTACTTGTTAGAACAACTATGGTATTTTGGTGCCCTTTTGGCTTTTCATCTTCACATTGATATCTCGTTACATCATTCCATATATATATTATAGCTTCCATAAAGACATTTGGATTTCCCAAAATAAGAATAATTCCGTTAAGTGTTTAGGAATTAGTGTAGCGCAACAATAATGATAGGAGTATGAGGTTCACCATTTCGAATTCTGAAAACCGCATCACAGATATGAATTGCCACCATTAGTCGTTAATTCCATGAAAACCATTCTCTTGTGTTTAGGTTTTTTTTTTTTATCATTTCCTTTTTCTATTTTGGCAGATGCGGCAATGTGGCTGCTATTCTTGAGCTGGATGAAAACCTGAACAAGCAATTCCGTGTTTTTGAAGCTGCACCACATGTTTGTATTCTTACCACTCAGTTTGCTTTCTTGCTTTTATATGGCAACAACTTGAAATTTTAAGCATGAAAATGTATTGCAGGAATCAAGAGGGATTCCATCAAAAAAACCAGCACCAGATTATTTCCTCTAAATCCAATTTTGTCGTTGATCACTTTCCTCTTTACAAACTTCGGCATCCAAGCTATTGTCAGGATTTTTTTTTTCATATAATGAACAGAGCTGAGCGCCTTTAATGCCTCGGCATGCAGCTATAATATTTGAGAGGTGCTTTAAAGATGTGGAATCGGTTTGGATTGATAGGTGTGTTTGATGTCTCTGTTAATTTTATTTCATTACTGATATGTGCCAGGTAATAGAACTTGAGCTTTTGATCAGTGATCACTGTTGTAAACGAGAAAGAGGGAATGTGTAGAGGGGAACAACTCTGATTGCAGCAGAGTTTCAACACGATGTTTGGATATTTAGAAGGATGTGTATGAGAAATCAGTGATGACATATCGGGTTGTATCTTTATATTTAGTCATTTAAATGAACCTGAGCTCGTTATGTCCAATGCCGGTGGAAATTTACCATTACCGGAGGAATTTGTTGTAGTAAACTTCAATCATTGCAATAATTTCATTTTGTATTCTGCATTAAGCTGTTGTAAAAAGCTCTGCTGTTAGCACTTTGTACCCTTTGCTTCCACTGCGACATGCCCTCTCAATTCTTATGCCAAGTTCCAAAATGAATCTATTTATGGTTAAAAATCATTATATCATGTTAGTTTGCAGCTGTAAGTTTATGTTCAATTTTACAATTGTTCTAACATCATGTGAAGCTATAGTATCCTTTCGTATGCGGATTCATGTCCATCGATTTTCCAACATCACAAGGCAAAAAAAGGGGGGGTGGTAGGCAACCACATAAATTTTGGAGAGCATAGACTTGCAAAAATGAGACCTTAATTCTTCTCAAATAAGATGAATGAGAAAGCATATTAATTAACCTAATGCATCATCATTTATCATCTATTATAATCTCAACTGCCTCTCAGCGAAACAGACTGATTATAAGCTTCTTTACATATTATTTATTGGCAGTCGACAATACAACATATATATTGCCAAAGACCTTGAAACTAGAACATTACATGAGGCAAGATACCGGTCTTAAATTTTCTCAAGAAATGGATGGCTGAATTTTTCCAGTGCATGTTCCGAACCCTACGTTGTAGCCTTCTCCCTGCACATTTGTCAAGTATCAGCCTTCGTAATCAATGAAAACCGACTAGGGAACATTAAATAAAAAGAAATTTTAAGAAACAAAACCATGCAAATCAAACTAGCGTCCTAACAAGCCGAAGCAGCACTTAATAAAAAAAATTACTCTTCAACAAAACAGTTTCACAAAAATGTCAACAAATATATAATGGAAATTGGCTTCTATAGAAATAGAAATTTTAAGAAAATTCAACATTAGTCTTTATCAATTGGCAAAATGAAAAACAATAGCATGTCCAATCTGAAAGATTCCAAAATGTTAAAGGCAAATGCAAGGGGTGGAATTAGTAAATTGACCTTGCAACATGCGGTCATGATGACTTCATCACCATCTTCTATGAATTTACGCTCTGAACCATTTAATGTCAGCGGCTTCTGACCATTCCATGTAAGCTCCAGCATGCATCCAAATGATTCAGGATTCTGTAAAAACGTCCTCTGTCAGAAAACCTCCAGAAAAAGATGCTTTATAGAATAAAACAACCCAAGAAGAACGGACAATTTCTATGTATATCAGAATTCAAGATCTTAACATACAGGTCCGCTGATGGTCCCAGTTCCAAGCAGATCGCCAGGCCTCAAGTTGCATCCATTTACAGTGTGGTGAGCTAACTGCTGTGTTATCGTCCAATATCTGCTCAATTTTGACATAAATATTCAGATTGTATATACAATAGGAGGACCTGCCCACCTTTGTGAAGGCAATTTCCATGTAAAGGAAGCATGCCATTTAATCAAATAGTCAAGCAACTTACTTTCTCTGAAAAAAGATGATAATTTACTCATTAGGCATATATAAACTGATCATACGATGATCATTTACAAAATGTACAATGGATGTTGGAGAAAATAAATGGATAACATCTGGCCATAAGCTAGCAGAAAATTAGAGCGTAAAATCACTGGTGGGCATTATATTTACTCAAAATGGATGTTCTTGCACTTAAACTTTGTAAATAAACTGATCATTCAATCGTCATTATGTATGTTATTTTAAGCAAAGTGACCATAGCAAAAACAGTGTAGAAACTTACAAATGATTGAAGTTACTTTTTGTGACAGGTGATGGTTGCTGCTGCCCTGCAGGTTTGATCCAAACCTTGAAACAATATGGCAGGAGATCAATTTAGGGATTAATATCGCAATAGCTACTGAATTAAATCCTTAAATGTCATATATGTTTTACAAAGGTTTACTGCAAATATATATTTGGTGGATGTCTTATAATGATGATAATAAAGGAGCTTGGAAATTATTGCCGACAAAAAGGATATGGAAAATAAAAAGGACAAATGAGACATACCTCTAGAGGAATGTCATAGTTTACATGCTTGGTCTCCGTTAGATATGGCAAGGGATGAGGATCCTGCATGACACTTCACTTTAGTCAAAATCTCAGCAAAGAAGGAAATACGCTTAACATTAGGCAAGGTAATAAATATATTTAGTGCATATTATAAGCTCAAGCAAGTCTGCAATTTATCACATAGTAGGCGGCAGAAAATCAGTAAAGAAATGTAGTTACCTGTTTTGGAGCATCACAAGCAAAAGGTTCAAGAGCTTCGAGAGTCACAATCCAGGGAGATACAGTAGTACCTAAGAAATTCAAGATTGAAGACAAAGCTTTCATTATTAAATTTAATTTCATTTTAAACAATGTACTGTCAGAAAATGCATTTCCTCCCAGTTAAAGCTGCTCTATAACTACAGACACAAGGAATATTAGCTGCTCATAACAAAAGACTTTCTTTGAGGAATTGAATAATGAATTATAGCTGCTGTAAAATGAAAGACTGCTTCCAACAATAGAGTAACAATGATGCTCACCGAAGTTTTTCCCGAGGAAAGGACCAAGTGGAACATATTCCCATGCTTGAATATCCCTAGCTGTCAAATTACTTCTAGTCATCAGAAAATATACGAATAAAAATTACGAGTAATAGGCAATCCAAAACATGAAAAAGAAAACTCGGTTTACCGCTCCAATCATTCATCAATAAAAGTCCAAAAATATGTTCAGCTGCATCGTTGACATCCACGGGTTTGCCTAAATCATTCCCAGGACCAACTATAGCCGCCTGGAAGTAATATAATGTCCAATTGAAAAGACGAACACTTAATTACATTCTTATGAACCTTTAAATGCATTAGCGTATGTAAGGCAATAATCCAGTAAGAGCAAAAATTTAACTACGTGTTGAACACTAACCATCTCAAGCTCAAAATCCAACTTCTGTGTAGGCCCAAAATATGGAGAATTTCCTCTTGGATGACCTTGACCTCTAGGAAATAGAGATGGTGTCATTGTAAATTTACATCAAACAACCTAAATGCTGCTTGATCCTAGCTAGTCAGAAAATGTGCTTGACAAATCAAAGCTGGAAAATAAAGGATAAGCATTAAACATATTGACAGAGAACAATACATGTTATTCTTTAAGTCCCTGCACTGAAACTTTGAAGTCCATCTTAGGATTGAAGGCTATGTTTTTATATTCTAAACGCGCCATGCAGGAATTTTTGTGCGATGGAACTGGATGGGGCTTTAGGTTGGTAGCAGATCAACTCAGTTCAAATCTCACCATTTAAAAACGAATAAAGCAGCCCAGAAGCCTAAGTTTCATCCCCCCAGAAAAGGGAGGCTATCTATAATTCTATATTATATATAAGAAAGCTATACGAGGGATTGGACTTGAGTGGAAAAATTGTTACCTAGACCCTATTTAATTCTCTTACTACATTTGGATCATGAAATTTTTTTAATTGGATTCCTTCTAAATATTTATCACTTTTATCCCATTAAGCTAGGTTTATATGGTGGAAAAATTCCAATCAGCCCACGTCTTTAAAATCTCTTTTTATCTTTTCTCGCACTACTTAAGTTTTTATTGACAAAATATTGAAAAAATTCACGATTTTTGTTTAATATTGCAAAAAAGATGAAGAAAAACCAAAGAAAACTGAAAATTTTGACATTTTTGAAAATTCGCTATTTTCATGTGCTATATATATAGCATGTAAAATAGTAAACCTTTGAAGGAAATAGAAAATTTGAGATCTTAGAAAATTTCACGACTTTCATGTGCTATAGCATGCATAATATTGAAATACGGAAGAAAACAAAAAAAGTTGTGATTTTTGAAAATTTTGCGATTTTCTTGTGCAGCAGCACGTAAAATATAGAAAATGGAAAATACAGTTGAAATTTCATGATTTTCGTATTCTATGCAAAATAAGGAAGAAAACAATTTTTTTTGAGATCTCTATAATTTTTGTGATTTTTGTTTGTTATAGCAAGCAAAATATTGAAAAATCGAAGAAAACAAAAAAAAATTAGAATTTTTGAAAATTACGCAATTTTCGTGAGATAGCATGCAAAATATTGTAAATTTGAAGAAAATAAATATTGGGATTTTCGCAAATTTCGTGATTGTCATGTGGCATGTAAAATGTTAAAAACTGAAGAAAAAAATTTAAGATTTTTAAAAATTTCATGATTTTTGTGTGCTATGGCATGCATGATATTAAAAAAGGAAGAAAACAGATAATTTTGAGATTTTTGAAAAAATTTACGATTTTCATGTACTATAACAAGCAAAATATTACAAAACTAAAGAAAACGGGAATTTTGAGATTATTAAAATTTCGTCATATTCATGGCTATAGCGTGCAAAATGTTGAGAATTTGAAGAAAAGAAAAAAATTCAGATTTTTGTACATCGCGTGATTCCTTCCTGTGTGGTAACAAGCAAAATATTGAAAAACCGAAGAATTTTTTTTTGAGATTTTTAAAAATTTCATGAATTTTGTATTCAAGAAAAATATTGAAAAGCTGATAAAATAACGAAGTATTTGCAAGTTAATCTTTTATATATTTTACATATGAAGTTCATAAACATGAGATATTAAAACTTACAAATCATATAACAAAATATGATGTTTCTTGACTTTTGGACTTCATACCCACGCATTGCACAGGAGCCTAATTAGAATATAAATTAAATTCCTCAACCCTTACCGCAACTTTGGAGGTTTCGGAGTTTTGGTGCAAAGTGAATAATTAAGAACATGAAATTCAACCCATGGACAAGTTGGTTACAATGGCAGCGAATATTACTGTACAAGAACATCGGAAAGTAACATTATCTGAGCAGCATCATAGACCGGTCTTATTTAAGGCATACTAACCTTGGGCGTATAATATCTGTCCCAGATATCACAACAGATGATGCGCGTCCATGATAAGCAACGGGAAGGTGGAACCTGGAAGATTTAATCAGTTCTTGAATGAAACGTGCCATGAGATAAGAGCCCGTGATAAGCATAAAGATGATGGGAGTTTGTTTACAAGATATCCCCAGCAACTTGGAATATTAATATTAAGTAAATTACACGTAAAATGGTAAAAGTGCAGAAATGTGACGAGCATATATAAATCTAACAAAGAATACCAGCAAGAATGTAGAACGTATGCAAAAGATAGATAAGTAGCAAAATATTATGGCATATGATGCAAATAATGATAAAGAAGATAAATCTCTCGATATCTTCATCAACCTGAGCAATATATAAAGACCGTGTTTTCAATATTTTATTATCATTCATTATTTCAATAATTACAAGATCATAATGGTTACTCCCTTCATATAGGGCATGGACATAGTTCAACTAAATTACAAAATCGCAAGGTTATGAAAGAGGACAAGACTCTAATGGCATGGATTGAAGCTGTAAGAGGAATATTGAAATGCTTGTGCCGCCTCTATTGAAATTCATGCAAAATGTCCCTAAAACCAATTGTCTATAAACAACACTTTTAGGTTGTAACAAATATAAGATGGAAAATGTCCTGAAACATGAAATTGTCCTCTATTTTGGCCAGGTCTGTAATAAATCCCTATTCATGGCAAAGGATGACAGATTTAGCTCTAGCCTTCCTATATACCACGGGAAAGTACTTCTGGTGTTCCTAATTAACCTTCGAAAATCATATTTCTGATACTTGCAAGAAAATGGTTAAGCTAAGCATGGATATGGACAATAATATTTGTGCTCTTTTGATAACATGTAACAATAAGAAACAGTTAAAATTATTGTTGGAGCCAAAAAAGAACTAGAGTGTTTCAGATGACGAGAACATTTTTTTCCCTTTTTTTTGTTTTTTTTTTTTGGGGGGGGGGGGGAGGGGAGGGGAGGATTGACTAAAAATACCAGTTCGGTTGGATTGGATTCTCAGGTCCACGAAAAATGGTGCCACAGTTCTTGGTGTGGTGCATGGAGCAAAAGAAATCGGTGTAATCCCCTATTACAATTGGTAGAAGCATTTGTACTTCACTCTGTTGGGTCAATGACCATGTTAATTTTGAATGAATTTTCAGGTTTAGTAATTGAACTATGCTGAAGAAAATCACTAACCATTGGAAGAAGGGATTTCTCCCTCAAATTAGCATTGTCACGTAAAGTTGGCTCATCAGCTGCATGGAGAGAGGTTCATGTGATACGTTAAAATTAACATAAAAGTATTAATCAGATACTTTTTATCTCGCAAGTGGTCTAATGAGCAGTTTGATTGAGGAAAAAATAGTATTATGTTGGTTTTAACTCCAAAAATACAGGCATAAACTTAACATAGTTTTATTTCAACAACAAAAATCAAGCATGCCCATGTATCATATACTATGTGTTACATGTTTAATCTCCTTGATACAAATGAAAAACCACAAGCTTAAGCTTTTGGGTGAAGTGGTTTTCTATAACGGGATCAGCACTCTATGTTGCAACTTCCAATAGGTCCTGACTCAAACATCATCATTGGAAATTTAAAATAGCAGAGAGCCTTCTTATGTTGGCGGAGAGAAGCCCACATGAGAAGGTGTTAACTAATAATTTTGACACAAATTGTTAGCCCACAACCCACAAGCTTCAGCTTTTCACTTTTGAATAAAGTGGTTGTAGAATATATAATACAAGTTCTTCCATGAGCCAGGAAAAGATCTTCTAGACGCTGTCCCATAACATCGGTTAAAACAACTAACTTATATATAGCACACTAAGTCTCATAACTCTAGACAAGTTCTTAAGAATCGGTATGAATATCATGATATTAAAATAGAATGATAGATAATGCATCAGGAATAAACTAAGTTCTAATACAAGATTTGCATTTATGCTGCACATCATGGACAGCATAAACTTTATATTAAAGGTTGGTAGTCACCTATTGTCAACCCTCAAAGTTTTTCCATCCTGGCTTGCGACCAGCAATACCGACTGATAGGAATAAATGAATTATTCATGAAGAAGGATTCAGAAGTCCAGCAACACATAACATAGATTTGGAACAATTTAGCTGTTTATGGTTTCTGGCTTATGAATTATGCTCGTAGGTTAAATTACTTTCCATGGATAATAAACAGATGGAATTTGGCACATAATTATTTTTGTATACATGTTGTATCATGTAAATTGTTGACTTATTAGGCTCATTTATATTTAGTTTTCCATTGTAACAAACTAGATAACGAACTGTTTACAAAAAAGACCATGATAAGATTTTTCTATTTTTAATTGTTCATTTGTGACTGATCATCTATCACCATCTCCTGTATCCACACAACTATATGAACATACAAGATCCGATCATGCAGCGAAGTATTAGCTTTATAATTCTTCAGTGGCGGAAAAAAAGGAACCTGATAGAAGCTTTTGGATAGTGGATCGCGCCTCCTTCCACGCAGGCCGTCCCATCCCCACAAACATGTTAAGCGAAGGCTGGTTGTACAATTAGAGATTAATAAACAAATTCAACAATACTTAAAATTAAATTTAACACATGCTAAAACATGTAAATTCGATTGTACAAGATTGGAGCCATCGCAATCTTGGGTGTCATCATCACCAATTAAGCATTTTCTTAGCAAAAAATGGAATCAGCTAATGCTCCCAGACTTAAAAGTAAAAGCCTATGTAACAACCACAAAATCTTAGTACTTTCTTTATATTTTCATTTCTTCAAGAAATGCCATTTTCTTTTAAACACTTGTATATTTATTTATTTTCTTTCAAATAATATACATGGTTCATTCTTGTAAATCTTGGTTATCACACTGCACTGCTATTCCATAGGTCATAGGTTCGAACCCGACAAAAATATTATAGTTTTATTTTAAATCCCCAAATTTTAAAATACTATATATCTTTTTATAATCAAATATTTATTAATTTTTAAGAGAAGATAAGGTTTTCTTATAATTAAAAAAAATTATTTGTTTATTTTATTTGTTATTTTGGATAAATTTGTTTTGACAGTTTTTTTAAGGTTTTGATTTTAGGGTGTTGATAAGATTTTAACAGGTTTTAACTCCATAATCCTTCACTCCTATTTTTTATTTTCCTCTCCGATACCTACTTCATTATTTTTCCTTCCATTCTCGATAGAAAACTCAGATCCAAGCAATGAAGGAGAAGTAGCCACAAATCCATCGTCAAGGAAGAAAGAGCTCGCGATCCGTCGACCTTATCCTTGAAAGCAAATTCGAGGCTACCCCTACTGGTTGGCAACTTGATAGATAGAGATCAAGTTATTATTTATAAGTTCATTTTCTTCTCTTCTTCTTTTGTTGCAAATTTCTCGATGAAATTTTCCATTTCGGTACTCCCTTTAAAAGAAAAAAATGTATTTTTTATTAAACTGCCGTGATCTTTATTGTATTATATTTTAGTTCATCAAAGCATTTTTCATTTCTAATATAAGTTAGAATCATCATCTATAGTCAATATTTATATTGTTATTATTAAATGATTAATGTATACAGAGAATAGCAAATTAAATTTCTGATTTTGAACGTTTAATTAATGAGTCGGTTTGGTTATAAAGATACGTGTTTATTTAATATTTATATTTAGTGTTATAGTAAATTATTGGGGTATTTACTTTAAACAACATTTTTATATCAAGTTTGATTTTTATAGAACTTTATTATGCACAGTCAATAGTAATTATATAATATTATTATAGTATTGGTCTTATAGCAATAACAGTAACTGTTTACAATTTGTTTTGTAATATACGAAGTGCAAGTAAGATTATAAGTTTATTTGGTTTGTGGGTAATTCACTTTCATCAAACAACTTTAAATATATATTGATTATCATATTTGGCATTCTCTTCTTCTTTACTCTACTCTCTCTAGAATAACAATCATAATTAAAAATTCTAGTTTTGCTACAGATTTTGAAAACTCTAATTTTTAATTAGAAAAAAAAAGCATCTTTATTATAAAATGTGATATCATTATTTTGGTTCTATCTTAGTCGATAAAAATTTCATATATTTAGGCCGACACCAAAAAGTCACCTTGTTATATTGATTCCACCTTCATTGATACAATTTTCTTATATTTATCTTGACATCCTATATTACGGGTGTTCATATCATGATTGTTGCTATATACCTATTGCTAAGTATTTTATATGGTTCATATGTATAGTTCAGTTTAATCACAGTAATTATTTATGTGATATATTTTTCTTATTATAGTATGAACGTTATTTATTGTTTTATGCTTAGAGGTTATAGTTGTATGATTTGTGTTGTTCTTTATTTAAATCATTTAATAGTTAAAGCATTATTTCTATAGTATAAGTTTTAATCGTTTTTATGAGTAAGTCATATACATATAGATATACTACATTACAAATATATTTCTATTAATTCCTACAACTTATTGCACTACAATATAACAGTACTACAATACTATTTTTAAATAACAACCTAATAATCCAACTATCGTCTAATATTTACTGCTAATGGTAATCAAATATAATGACCGTTACTATGCCTACAACAAAGCATTCCAAAGAGCTTAGATACATTATGCGAGATTACTGTCATATAATTAATAAACTATACTATTATACAATTGTCTGATACTACTGCTATTCTGAATTCGGCTGTTTGCATTCATATTGTTTGACATGAACCACTTGAATACATAAACCTGACATGAACCACGTGAATATCTTGAATCTCGTGAACATGACATGTACACTATATATATATATATATATATATATATATATATATATCATGGGGCTGGGGTAGCTCGAAAATGGGGGTGTTTATGTGTAACGGAGGATCATATCTTGTTTCTCGTGGTACCGAAAGAAAAATTGTACATTGCATTATATATAAATTTTGAATCTCGTGAATCTCGTATTGCTGTTGTTCCGTGGCATTATGGAATATCCTGATTATATAATAAAACTCCAACAATCAAGCTTATACTTAGTAGCACTGAAATACCGAATATCGTGATACTCTAGTTACATTGCACTGATTAACACATGTTATTTATTTGACATGCACACTACCGTCTACTGTTCACGGTTATTCTCATGCCTATTATTATGTATATCATGTTTTGTATCAAATATCGTTTAATAATTATATTAATACACTATAATTTAACTAGTATACCAAAAATAATTCTACACTATATTCTTATTAGTATGACATGATAATTTGCTAAACTAACTTATTATCAAATAATTCTAAAATAAACCTTATATGGTTTTATAATTATGAATCTTTGCACCTTGTTACCTTTTGTTGATATTAATAGCAACCCTATACATATTGTTGTTCCTAAATTACAAAACTTTATTATTACTAATTTCTATAAATTAAGCAAACATTATTATTGTGTTAAATTTGTTCCAACTGATTGAAATCCTGTATTAAACCTATTAGATTATAAACATTAATAACTAAATTAATTGTAGCCAAAATATCACGTTTCATTGTAAATACTGTTAACAAAGAAAAATATTGTTTTCTAATAAAATAAGGACTTACCAAACTTTAGTTCGCTGACGGCATTCCTAGTTTCATGTTTTCTTTTCTTAGGAATGTCGTCAGACGACTTTGGGACAGGTGACGGAGTTAAGTACGAGGTGGTACCAACCGAGAACAGTCAATATCTTTCAAGTCAGGCCGACCTCTAGTTTTCCTTTTCAGTAAGCATGTCTTTTATTTTATTCAAGGATGTCTTTCATTCGTGGTTTCTTAAATTTTCGAACTGTGTTCAGTTATCGATTTTGGGACTATTATAAATATTATTGGATATTGTATAAGCTTAAAATTCTTGTACTGTAATTTTCTTTACTGCTTATATAGACGCTTAGCGTATTCATGTCGAAAAAGAGTGCTTCTCGATATGGATACGTTGCGGGCTTCTCGTTCTCGTTTCTCGTTTTTGTAAAGCGGGGCGTGACAACCTCCATAAAACCAAGATTGACTAAAATTTCCGGTGCCATATTATTACTAGAAAAAAGGGCATACCAAAGTCGAGGGCTTTTATTAAATTGTTTAGTTAAAACCCCCAAGTCCTTATTCAGGAATGGAGTTAAGTTATCTAAAGTGGAGTTTTCATAAAGTCAGCAAAACTTAACTCCAAAATGCTAACTTTGCCATATTTGGCATTAATTTGTGCATTTCATTTTGGCCTTGTATGGATATGGAGTTGGGATAATTGTAGTTTGTTTTTAAGTGGAGGTAGGAGGATGCAAACCATGGTTTGCGTGCCCCAAACTCCAAAAATGGAGTTTACAAAACTTTGATCATATTGGAGTCAAGATAACTGTAGTTATCTCAACATTTGGGCTAAGATAACTTCAGTTATCTCAACTCCAAAATGGTATCCAAACAAGCCAAAGTTAGGATTTTGGAGTTTGGCTTTGCAAACTTTATGAAACTACAGTTTAGAAAACTTAATTCCATTCCCAAACAGGGCCTTTGGAGTTGGGAAAGCTGCAGTTATCCCGACTCCAATCTGATCTGAGTTATCTGAACTCCATTTTCCCCATAACATCCTGTATAGCATAGCTAGAGTTCATTTTTAAATGGAGTTTGGGGTTTGCAAACTAGAGCTTGCATTCCCTCTGCCTCCACTTATCCTAACTCCATACACAAACAGCGCCCAAATAATCAATTCCCTTGCTTCAACATTCCAATCTCTATGATATTTACTCCCTTTCCTTACAAAGTTGGTGGCAAAGGTGTAATTTTTTCCCAAGTCTTCGGGCATTTATATAGTAAAAAGCCTAATCCTTGGCTAGTAGCAACTAAGTTGCTTTCAAGATCTAACCTCTCTTCAATTATAAAATATGACTAATAATAAAATTGAAGAACTTAGCTCTCCAACTTTTCACCAAAAAATGAACATCCAAACAAGAAAATTGGAAAGGAAATTTCAAAATCAAACCTGAAAAAAGCATTGAGAGCTCTTGAGGATGGGACCATCGAAAAGACCAGAAGATGCGATCGCGGAGAGATCGAGCACGAAATCTCCGATCGCGACGGCGGGGCGAGGCGGCGGAGCATCGCCGGCGGCGAGATTTGACCGGAAAAGGCCGAAGGGGAGGTTCTCCAAAGGGAAGTGCGAATCTGGCGAGACCTCGACGAACGATTTCAAACCCATCGCTGCTGCTGCTGCTGCTGCTTCGAGGAAAAGGAAAAGAGAAGAGAGGAAGTGAGAGAGAGATATATCTGCTGCTGATGGTATTTGTCACTGTCGAAGCAGCGAATTGAGAGGAGAGACACAGAAAGATTGGCTGCTGTTTTCTTCTTGTGAAAAAGGAAACGTCCGCATAGAATTTCTACGGGTAGGTCTAGGTAATTTAATAATTGTGCTTAATGGAGGAAAGAACCAACAAAAAATCATATGTAAATCTATCTATATAACATTTTATAGGAAGGAGTATTTAATGGGAGGAGTATCTACCGTACACGTGGCAGATTGGGTGTGAATCTCAAAAATAAAGAAGCGCGATAGGTTCCCATATGATTTTTTTTCCATAGAAGGGAATTTTCTCCTATGGCGTCGAAAAAATGCATCATCTCTTATTTTTTTCCGCCGATCGGCACCCACCATCTTCATCGTTATCATCTAAGATGTGGGTACACTAAATTTCATGTGATTCTACAACGGTGAAAAGGTTGTAGAATCACATGAAATTTGGTGTATCCACATCTTAGATGATAACGATGAAGATGGTGGATGAAAAAGTGAGCGAAAATGTATTTTTTCGATGCCGCATGAGAAAATTCCCTCGTATGGTATCTTTCCTCCATTATTCTCTTAATAATTTTATATTTCAAACCATTTTGATCTAAAAAAAATTTATTTTAACATATGTGTCTGTTTGATTTTGATATTCATGTAAATGATGGTAAGTTATCCCACATGGGATCATAACACGGAGACAGCCGCCTGTGTGGAAAGAAGACTTTAGCGAGTAGATGTGCTAGTTGTCACCAGTTGGCGAATGATTTTCGGCAGCAGTCCGCAATAGTGATTCTCGTCCGGCAGTTGTCAGCGGTAATCATTGGAAAATGGTTTTTGCCACAAAGATCTTCAACGGACGATGGACGGCTGCAGTCGCCAGCATGGGGTTGCTAGCAGAGATTGACGATAGTCAGCTGTCGATGGATGGTTGCCAATAGCTGTCATTGACGCTGAGTCTCAATTGACGATGGTTAAGGGTGGTCGTCAAAGGTCGCCGAAAAGGGCACCAACAATTGCTAACGGCTTATTGTCATTGATAGGAGGCGGCCGTTGATTGAAATGCTTCGGGTGTCGTCGACGAGAGGTTGCCGACGGTGATAGCTGATTATCGACGGATGCTGGTGGCTGACGGTCATCGACGGACGGCAATGGACGGTTGCCATTGGTAATTGATGGCGGCGGCCACGACTGGTGGTCTCAGGTGTTTTACATTTTGAGGGGCCATGAGCGAGTTTGGGTTCAAAATTTTTGTTCGTGTTCCTATTATAGTTTTATATGAATAATTTTAAAATTTTGATTCTAATGTTTTAATTAAAAACCACAATATTTTACTTGCAAATTACATGGAAATAATTAACTTTTCAAATTCTAGGCTGGGCATTTGATTTTCAAATGAGTTCCCAGGGGCTGGGGGATTCTCACGTACTAATTAAACACCTGATAATGCTCGGTACTAAGGACTCCCCAGATCATGACACGTGGCAGATGACGCGTCCCAAAACTCACGAGAAAGAAGCAAGAAAGATACAGTGGAAGCATGCCTCGGGCCTTCGACACGAGGATGGTCCCGACCTTCGGTGGCCTCCCAGACCACTCATGTACCCGTCTTACAAACACCCATTGGCTCGCCTCCGAGCCCTCCCGCACACTGAGTTCCCTCAGCCCTCCTAGCTCGCCTCCGAGCTATCGCTGAATCAAGCTCCCTCGGCCCCCCGCTCGTTCCCGAGCCTCCCGCCGAGTTTAGCTTCCTCGGTCTCATCGATCGACCCACTGCACAAATCACAGGTGTCTCCGCCACGGCTTCGCGAATCTCGCCAGACGCGAGATATCTGCCACCCACAATCCCGCGTTCCACGCCATCGTGTTCCTCCATTAACGAGCATATCTCGTCATTAATGGGGAATCCTGCCTTTCACGCAGGCGCAACGCCAGGGGCGTAACGACCGGCGTGAATCTCACGTCCGCCAACCCATGGCTGCCACTATATAAACCTCTCTTCAGACGACTCAGGTAAGGCAATTTTAACCCCAATAAGCCGTTAGCCTGCCAAAAACCCCGACTAACTTGATCGTCGGAGGGTCCACGGTGGCACAACCACCCCGGGACTTCTTTGCGGTAGCTCGGCTTCATTCCCTAATCAAGCCCATTAAGATCACACGCATCAAGAGGCAACCCTCAAACTCAATCTCAGTCATCCATCGACGCTCGCTACAGATCAGCGGAAGATAATATCTGAAGGAGATCACAACCTCCATTAGTTGGCGCCGTCTGTGGGAAATCGAAGTTCCACTCAACGAAAGTTAATCTTTCAATCCCGAACATATGGCGAGTGATCATCGCGACAATCCAAGCTCCAGTCGCCGTCCTCCCCACAATGGAGACGCAGGTGAATCCTCTTCTCTCGCGAACGCCATTCACGCCCTATCTGCTCGGATAGATCGGCTCGCGTCCATCGTGGATGCGCTTATCCGTGTCCAAACGGCGGGACAAGCTCCCCAAGTCGTCGTTTCCCTACCTCTGGAGCGACACGTGGGAAGAGAAGACACTGCCCGCGCCGGCACATCTGGGCACCGCTGTTGGAGATAGTGCCCTCAGAGTCAATTATTGGATCACAGGCACGTGATTGCAATGATTGAGGGAGGACCTATTCCGGTAGGACAGTCTTACTCAAGATGATAGTATGCTATCTGGTTTACCTTTATCATCGTGTACTGCTTTAGGTGACCTTACAGGTCACTATTGCACGTTGATAGAGCCCCTAGGATTCTTGCTTGACTACCGGCAGTATGAGGGTGATCATATACGTGGGAGCTGGTAGTCTATAAGCACATCCTTAAATAGTCCCTAGTCGTGGGAGTTTCGAGACAGGGCATCAATACTCCAGAGTAGACTAGTGTATACAGTCGAGACCCCGACGAGGGACGGTGGCCGGTCTCACAAGCCACTGGTGTCAGTTGGATCACCTAAGATGTATACAGGTGCTCATGGGTTATGAGTACACCGGACAGGACTCGCCGGGAACATGCTAGTTGGTCTTATACCTGACGTCAGATAGCAGTTCCCTGGTGAAATGTGTACAGGTTAGTTCATCGACATGGGATCGTCATTTGTCTCGTGTGAGTTCCCACTGTACTTTGATTACTACCCTACCACGGCTCAAAGGAGTCGTGCAAACAGGTTTTAGTTGGGTACAGTCCCGAGCCACATGGAGGCAGTGAGCGGATCTTCAGGGGTTCGTCTCTCCCGGTATTGGGGGTGAGGTTGCGCTGTGTCTAGGAGAGCCATTACACGAAGTCCTTGGCCAAGGCAGGAGATTTACTGGTAGGTATTCCAGTAGTATCTCAGGGTGTTCTGGGCTACACTCCGACACGACTTGTACCGCTTTTGGGGGTCTGACTTTTATCAACCCCCTAGGCCCGCCATGCGATACTCATAGACGAACGGACCGGACTGTACGGATATTGTCACTGACGGGCTCGGTAGGGTGTCAGCATGAGTTCGCTCATTGACGTCCCTTTTGGTCAATAGCTGGTAGCCCGTCACGTATGGCTAATACCTCTGACGTGATAGTGGTTAAATCCACAGCCATAGTATTGACGGGTCTTTAGAGTCCACCACACACAGTTACTCAAGTTTCGGGCGAAACGTTGTAGATACCGTATGGAGATATGGCAGGGTTCGATCAGATACGTGCGGTATTGCACGGATCGTGATCGGACGGATAATACTAGCGGGCTTTGGTTTAAGCCAGATCCTAGTATTGTGCAGTGTAGATTCTGTCTCTTTGCATTTGTATTCAGTGGGAATACAAATGCGGGCATGTATATGCAGTCGCGGGGTTTTCCTGTAATTTATTACGGAATCGGTTTTCTGAAGTTGCCAGTTTGCTTTCCGGTTTCGGCCGTTTTCCTTTGTTGCTTCTCGGCCGGACTTTTGTGATGGAGGGGCTAATTTGCAAGTTCGCAAATTAGCATTAGTGGAGGGGGTATTTGTGAAATGAAAGATTATGATAGAATCTTTTGATTCCATTCTTTTCTTTCATCATTTCTTGCATTAATGAGATTAGAGTTGATTAGAAATTGATTTGATATATTTATCATAACCTTTTGATGTGGTCACCTCTTGGAGTTTCCTACACTTACCTCCCTTCATGGTTTCATTTGTTTTTCCTTCCACCATTTTTCATATGAGGGGGGCCGGCCACTTTAGGAGAGAGGAGAGAGTTCATTTTTCTTGTGGTGGGATTTTTATTCATCTCATTGTTCATGCTTGCAAAATGATACACCTTCATCCTCTCCAAAGTTCTTTCTCTTCTCCATCATCTTTATGGCAACTTCATAACCCCAAAGAGACAAGCTACTACACTTAGTCTACAGCATCTCTTGGACGCGTCGGCTCGCCAACTTCGCGCCCAAGTTGCCTCGGTCCAGAGGTGGGAGCCCGTAAAAGAACCCGGCGTTGTGGTGCCCGTTTCGACGAGGAGGCGACTACCGGAGATTCCGCGAGGAGATTGGAGTGGAGGCGAAGACCGAAGGACACGGATCGCTTGGTATAGCTTCTCTACTCTTATTCTAGTTTGCTAGGATTAGGTTAATGGCCCGATCCGGGTTTCTAGTGCGTGGTGGTGCCGGTTTTCTAGTTTGAAAAGTTTTTCGTTTCCGCATTCCGGCGTCGGATTGACGGCCGGGGTGCCGCCGTGCACTTACAGTGGTATCAGAGCTTCGCCATTAACCTAGTCTAGCTTGCTCTAATGTGTTTACAAATTCGATCGAACGGATTTTCAAAAAAAACCGTATTTCCATGTCGTACTTTCTGTCGAATTTTTCTGTGCTCTAAAAATTATTTGGTACATTGGAAAATTACGTGCAGGGTTTTTTATGAATTCTGGGAAAATTTGGTACGCTGATGTTACTGTAGCGCGGCGGTGTAGCGGCCAAAATCACGTTTTGGCCGCGGAACCGCCGCCGTTTTGTGGCCAAACCGTACCAAATTTTCACAGTAGGCTTCTTACATGGAAATAGGGTTTCTGGAATATTCTTTTTGGGCCCATATGTTTTTGAGTGTTGCAGTTGTGCTTGGGGGCCCACTTCGTAAAATTCAGTCGATCGAAAATTTTAAACATGTTAGTTCACAGTATTTACATTATATCTGCGACCGTGAATGTCACTCGATCGGTAAATCCAGTCTATCTGCTATAGCCCTTTTAGACGGATTTGCGAACGTGACATTCACGTTGATGTTCTGTGTTGTGCTGTGATGTTGCGGATTGGTCGTGGGGGATAGCCTGGATGCAATGGTAGCACAGTTTTGTTTTATATGTACATTTGATATTGCGGGACGAGCGTCCGACATGTGGACTGCCGTCACTGCCTGTTTGTATTATTCTTTTGGGGCACGACCGGGTCGAGGTCGATGTACCCGTTGTATGTATATTTTACTTTCTATACTAGGTTTACCCCGCGGAGGGGTGCACGGATAGCCGGGTTCTAGAGGGCAACGAGCCCGCATCTCATGGCATTGAGACGGAGGGGGCTTTACTCTGGAATTGGCGGGCTATTCGCCGCACTCGTAGGGGGTACAGGTTGACCCAGGAGGGGTGCCCAAGTTACCGGATTCCGTGAAGTGCTGGGTGGTCCATTCACGTTGCTGAAGGGGGCTGCCTCGCTTCAGGTTTTGGCGGGTAACTTGCCGCGCCCGTAGGGGTCTAGGATTTCATTGCACAGGCTATCCACACGACCAGGGGAACGTCGGGTTTCAGTAGTGGCTCTGTGAAACCCGGGGATCCCAGATATCTGTATTGTTCGGTGATGCTGTACATTTCTGTGATGTTGCATTTTATCACGCCTTGAGCGAAATATTATATATTGATATATATATACTAGTAGATGTTGTATATGTTTTGCATCCGCGCTAGTCCAGTCCCCGCTCTGTCGTTAGTTAGCTAACCTAACGGGTAATGACGGGACCCAGTGGAGAATGCGGATGGCATATACGTACGTCATTATTTTCGTTCTTTGTGGTGTGATCAATTGATGGGACTGCGTTGATTCGGATCAATGCAAGTTAAAAACAAACCTATTCTGATGTTGTTGGAACACTTTTCAAAAAACTGTTATTGCAAGGACGTTCTCTTTTGTTTTGCATCGTGGTATTCAGTTGGAATATCCTGCTCCTCAGTCGATGAGGCAAGGGCTGAGATCCCTTCACCGGGAGTGACCCCTTGGACAAAAAGTTTGCGTCAGGGCAATAACTTCACTATAGCCGATTACTTTTGCTTTGCATCGTGGTATTCAGTTGGAATATCCTGCAACTCATTCTACGGGGAAAGAGCCGAGATCCCTTCACCGGGAGTGACCTCTTTAGCAAAGGTTTTCGTCACTATATTTTAAAAGCTATCCGGTTCCTTCAATGATATCAAGTTCATTACGTTAAAGGTTTTCGCCAGAAACCATTCGTAGCCCTTCGTCGTTTCATATGGATAGTCAATAGTATTCAAGCTGTGTTTGTTGGCCAAAGTCAAGGCACGGTGATTGGTAGCTGTTGGGTATTCATATGCAGCATAGATAGATGCATTGGTTTGGGACAGTCGGACTGCCTTGTTGGCCAAAGTCAAGGGTAGGTACGGGTGGGTTCAAATTAACCTGGACAATGACGGGTAGAACTTGACATGTGACTTATGATTTGTTGGCCAAAGTCAAGGTCATAAGAGCATGGGGCAAAAATCCACATCGGGAGTTTCTAAAGAAACTGAAACTTGCCAGATATGCGCATACCTTCTGGAGTGTTATGACATGAGCGGATTCCGTCACGTTATCATGCGATGATAGTTGGATCCCGATTCTCACTGATGAGTTGGTTTACTCCTCGGGTGATCCCGACTAATTCTTCTTTCAGGTTTGGAAGAGAATTTGACGGTACAGTGGGAGGTTTCCAGATTAGATAAATTGGTAACCATTCTGATCTAGGTTAGAGTGCACGCTGAGTGTTTCTTTTCTCTCTCTCTTTGGCAGCGACCATTGACCCGAACCTAAGACTATGACTCAGTGACCAAGTTGACCGAACCTTCTTAACACTGGCTTTTGGATTGTCAGAGTTGCTAACCTCATTGCCACTCCTACTTTTACCCTTTTCTCCAGGACACCCCGTATTACTATGAACGTCCACTTCCATTGGACAAAACCATCGTATGGTTATATACGAACTCGAAGGATTTTATTCGAGGATGGTTTCCGGTTCTGGAGAAAACGAATAGGACTATTCAGTTGTCTTTTCCTTTTACCTTCTCTCAGGTTGCGAGTACTCCTTGGTTTAGGAGATAGTACACCTATTACGCAAATTGGATAGTCTTCTTCCAAACCTTAGGCTGGTGCCGAACGGTAGGGAAGGAAGAAAACCATTTAGCCTAAAGAGGTGTACAGAAGGTATTAAGTAAAGACATAACAAGGGATTAGTAAGAGGGCAAAGTAAATTGCGACTGCTATTCACGACCAAACCAAGTATTTATTCGCCAATCCTAAATCACCTTTGTATTTCTCCAGAACACTCCGTATCACTACGAAGATCCACAGTTTATTGGATACTTCATCGTATGGTTATATATGAACTCGAAAGGAACTTGTTCCAGTTCAGGGATGGATTCTGGTTCAGGAGAAATAGGAATAAGGTTTATTCGGTTGTCTTTTATCTTCACCTTCTCTCGCGTTACGAGTGCTCCTAGGATTAGGACAGTACACCCATTATGCTTATTGGATAGTCTTCTTCCAAACCATAGGCTGGTGCCGAACGGTAGGGAAGGAAGAAAACCATTTGGCCTAAAGGGGTGTGCAGAAGGTAATGACTAAAGACATATAAAGGGACTTGGAGAGGTGGCAAAGAATTACACGGTTACAGTTGTGAATATGGATAATGGAAGAGGCATTACTAGGAATACCAGGATACCCCATCGAAACATTTCAATGTTTCAGTTTCACTGTGTAATGTTAAAAGAAAACTGATTTCCCGATTAGATACTTACTCCAGGGTATGTATTTACCAGGTATGATTCTCACATCTGTATGGTTTTACAGATGATGAGTGGGAGTAAGTTATTGGGAATTGGGTGATCATCCTCATTATATCGGGATTCGTTGTAATCGGTGATATTTGAGGAAATCGCCTGGGTTATTTGCCGAACGGCAAATTTTTGGTTTTGAATATCCGCTGTTATGCACCAATTTCAAATTGATATATCTGTATGTCTATTTTCATAGAGTGAGATATACCTTTCTGAAATTATGTCTGTGACATTTACCTATATCAGTGGATGGTTAGGTAAGGAGCATTAAACAGCGGTGTAATTCTTCTTAACCATAAGTACAGTTTTCAACCTATGACACACAGTGAATAAGTTATCAGACTCAAGGGACTTATACAGAGTATTGTATGTTGTCCAGGGTCCATCAGGACAGAGGGGTTGGTCCTCGTACTATATTCGGTTTACTTATGACTTCTCTAGTTTTTAGACAGGTGTTTCGTGGAAACACAGGGTCCGAATTTTGAGAAGTTATAGGTATATGAGTAAAGTAGAGAACCAGGTATTGCAAGTATCAGGATTCTTCAAGGTGATCGAAGATGTAGATACTTGTGCATGTTATTCAGTTGATAGTAATGATTAAGAGAACTTGCTTCTCTTTCAGGTTACTCATAATTGGAAGCATTCCTAAGTTGAGTAACGCTGATCGGCCTCTTTCCATTTAGTTGACATGCACTGGAGACAGCTGCATGATTTGAATCTGGTTCAATTAAATCAGTGTCTCTGGTTCTATATTGGATATAGAACAGTTCATATCTTAACGATGTTAAGGTACGGGGAGTTGTCCGGCTTATGCTTAAAACCAGACTCTGGATAACTCAAGGCACGTTTCTGTAATGGCTGTTTGTGGGTTGACCCAGGCTATGACGAGGGTTGACTTTCTACCATCTAGAAGATCAATAGCGATATTGTTCTTGACTCGCCACAGTTTTATTAAAAAATGGATTTTTTCAGAAAAACGGTAGTGGGAGTATGGTAGAACTGGAAGTGATTCCAGAACCACAAACGATTACTGAAGATTTCATAGGAACCTAAAGATTCAATCTGGCTTGACATTCCATTGGCCACTCCGCAGATAAGGTGGGTAACCTCAGGCACCCGAGAGGTACTCCGGTAGCCTCAAGGACGGTGACAGGGAGGTTCTTGTTTACCCACACTTGCCATTGCTTTTGTTCCAGATTGTGAGACCCGGCATGAGGATGAGTATAGCGTCGTTCTAAACTTGCTTTAGAAGTGTACATTTATATGACTCTGCCAGAGGGTTGTCGTAGTCAGTGGGAGCAGCGGAAGCATTGGTGGACATGTGGCTTATGTCTATTATAGACTAAAGCAGATGTAGCGGAGAAAGATCATCTATTTCTGACATGACAGTCATAGGTTTGACTTCGTCAGAATAGGGGATGGATCTGTTGAGAAGGTAGTAGGGTGTGATGTCATGGTATTTGGATAACATACACAGAGTAGGAAGTGATATTCCTATACTACGATCGGTTATACTTTGGTCGTCACACAGTGGTTTCTCCACATGGGACTTGGATATTATATCAGACATACTGGTTACTAGATCTATGGTTTTAGATCTAGATTTGGGTGGTTTCCCAATTAGGGTACTTAGACAGCATTCTAAGAGTATTTAGAATGGACGACTCCTGGCACGGTAGTGTACCTACAGGTAATAGAGTCACCCTCTCTAAAGGTGTCTTATAGACTAAAGGGGAGAGGGATGTGCATGATTGGCAGATCACTTGCTCAGGCAATCGAGTCAATCATGAGATGTCAAGTACCACACCAGATGTTGTTCTTGCACTAGATGCAATAAGTTGACATTGATCCTATCCTGGAGAAACAGACGGAAGCAGTTTTAGAACATAAGTGGATGTTCTAGGGATATGATAACGACAGCCTTTTTAGGAGACGGTTATCATTCCAGGCTTCCAAGGTGACCTGGACGACATGGAGGTTGTCAGAGTTATAGTTTTCCTTCTGACGAGGGGCAGTATCTTGGACAGGTGGTCCAATGCAATATTGAGGGAGGCATGGCGCAGGATACTGATTAAGTTCAGTTGACGATACAGTCTAAGAAGTTTGGATTTGGAGTTCATTTATGAGCTAGGTCCCATCAGACATCCAGACACATTCTAAGACAGGTATTGCTCATTTCGGGAGATGGCTTTCTCCGCGGACTTGAGATATAGAGAGACATAGAAAGAAACATCATAGTGGATCCACTCACTGAGGCTATTCCTCGAACGCAATAGTTTCGCAAACGGGATTTGTGAGACTGACTAGTAGAGGAGTTGGGTGTTCGGTATCACACGGGCTGTGAGTATGCGACATCGCAATAATTAGCCTTGAGTGCAAGTGGGAGATTGTTGGAGATAGTGCCCTCAGAGTCAATTATTGGATCACAGGCACGTGATTGCAATGATTGAGGGAGGATCTATCCCGGTAGGACAGTCTTACTCAAGATGATAGTATGCTATCTGGTTTACCTTTATCATCGTGTACTGCTTTAGGTGACCTTACATGTCACTATTGCACGTTGATAGAGCCCCTAGGATTCTTGCTTGACTACCGGCAGTATGAGGGCGATCATATACGTGGGAGCTGGTAGTCTATAAGCACATCCTTAAATAGTCCCTAGTCGTGGGAGTTTCGAGACAGGGCATCGATACTCCAGAGTAGACTAGTGTATACAGTCGAGACCCCGACGAGGGGCGGTGGCCGGTCTCACAAGCCACCGGTGTCAGTTGGATCACCTAAGATGTATACAGGTGCTCATTGGGTTATGAGTACACCGGACAGGACTCGCCGGGAACATGCTAGTTGGTCTTATACCTGACGTCAGATAGCAGTTCCCTGGTGACATGTGTACAGGTTAGTTCATCGACCTGGGATCGTCATTTGTCTCGTGTGAGTTCCCACTGTACTTTGATTACTACCCTACCACGGCTCAAAGGAGTCGTGCAAACAGGTTTTAGTTGGGTACAGTCCCGAGCCACATGGAGGCAGTGAGCGGATCTTCAGGGGTTCGTCTCTCCCGGTATTGGGGGTGAGGTCGCGCTGTGTCTAGGAGAGCCATTACACGAAGTCCTTGGCCAAGGCAGGAGATTTACTGGTAGGTATTCCAGTAGTATCTCAGGGTGTTCTGGGCTACACTCCGACACGACTTGTACCGCTTTTGGGGGTCTGACTTTTACCACCCCCCTAGGCCCGCCATGCGATGCTCATAGACGAACGGACCGGACTGTACGGATATTGTCACTGACAGGCTCAGTAGGGTGTCAGCATGAGTTCGCTCATCGACGTCCCTTTTGGTCAATAGCTGGTAGCCCGTCATGTATGGCTAATACCTCTAACGTGCTAGTGGTTAAATCCACAGCCATAGTATTGACGAGTCTTTAGAGTCCACCACACACAGTTACTCAAGTTTCGGGCGAAACGCTGTAGAGACCGTATGGAGATATGGCAGGGTTCGATCAGATACGTGCGGTATTGCACGGATCGTGATCGGACGGATAATACTAGCGGGCTTTGGTTTAAGCCAGATCCTAGTATTGTGCAGTGTAGATTGTCTCTTTGCATTTGTATTCAGTGGGAATACAAATGCGGGCATGTATATGCAGTCGCGGGGTTTTCCTGTAATTTATTACGGAATCGGTTTTCTGAAGTTGCCAGTTTGCTTTCCGGTTTCGTCCGTTTTCTTTTGTTGCTTCTCGGCCGGACTTTTGTGATGGAGGGGCTAATTTGCAAGTTCGCAAATTAGCATTAGTGGAGGGGGTATTTGTGAAATGAAAGATTATGATAGCATCTTTTGATTCCATTCTTTTCTTTCATCATTTCTTGCATTAATGAGATTAGAGTTGATTAGAAATTGATTTGATATAGTTATCATAACCTTTTGATGTGGTCACCTCTTGGAGTTTCCTACACTTACCTCCCTTCATGGTTTCATTTGTTTTTCCTTCCACCATTTTTCATATGAGGGGGGCCCGCCACTTTAGGAGAGAGGAGAGAGTTTATTTTTCTTGTGGTGGGATTTTTATTCATCTCATTCTTCATGCTAGCAAAATGATACACCTTCATCCTCTCCAAAGTTCTTTCTCTTCTCCATCATCTTTATGGCAACTTCATAACCCCAAAGAGACAAGCTACTACACTTAGTATACAGCATCTCTTGGACGCGTCGGCTCGCCAACTTCGCGCCCGAGTTGCCTCGGTCCAGAGGTGGGAGCCCGTAAAAGAACCCGGTGTTGTGGTGCCCGTTTCGACGAGGAGGCGACTTCCGGAGATTCCGCGAGGAGATTGGAGTGGAGGCGAAGACCGAAGGACACGGATCGCTTGGTATAGCTTATCTACTCTTATTCTAGTTTGCTAGGATTAGGTTAATGGCCCGATCCGGGTTTCTAGTGCGCGGTGGTGCCGGTTTTCTAGTTTGAAAAGTTTTTCGTTTCCACATTCCGGCGTCGGATTGATGGCCGGGATGCCGCCGTGCACTTACAACCGCTTCGCTATCTCCGGCGGCCACAAGTCCCCCGTGGCGTCCAACTCGATGATCCGGTGGGCATCTCACAGCTCGACACCGAGGTACTATGAAAAAGCGTCTCGCCCTCAGGCCTATCGCGCTCATGTCCCTCCCGAGGAAGTGTCGGTCAGCTCGCCTTCTTCCAAGCATGGTCGGTGCCCTCTCCCTCGACAGGTTCGCGCGGACGGGACTCACCACAGCAGCTCGAAGACAATCTCGCCAGGGGACCTACGGAATCGGAACCGCGGCCCGGCGCAGGTCGGCAGCAGTAGGGGCCATAAATCCGAGTGTGCCGAGTCCTCAGGATACCACGACCGACTCGATGCCCTCGAAAAGAATCGGGAGAGTCGTTCCTCAAGCGACGGGGATAGATACATCGCCAACTCGCTTATGAGGCCATTCACCGAGGAGCTTCTCGCTATCCACGTCTCCTTTAGGAACAAGCCCCCAAAGGTCTCCCTTTTCGACGGAAAATCCGACCCAAAAGACCATTTGGATGCATTCACAGCAAGGATGAGTTTCCAGGACAACTCCGCCGCCGCGCAATGCCGTGGTTTCCCCGCCACTCTCATCCGTTCTGGACGAGACTGGTTCCCAGGACTCACGCCACACTCAATCTCTACCTTAGATGAGCTGGCCACCCAGTTCCTCGGCCATTTCGTCGCGATGTTATCTTCCGTTGATTTGTAGCGAACGTTGATGGATGGCTGAGATTGGATTTGAGGGTAGCCTCTCAATGCGTGTGGATCTCAATGGGCTAGATTTGAGAATGAAGCCGAGCTACCAGCAAAGAAGTCCCGGGGTGATTGTACCACCGTGGATCCTCCGACGATCAAGTTAGTCGGAGTATTTTGGCAGAGTAACGTCCTATTGGGGTCAAATTGCCTTACCTGAGTTGTCTGAAGAGGGGTTTATATAGTGGCAGCCATGGGCTGGTGGGTGCAAGATTCACACCGGCCGTTACGCCCCTAGATTTGCGCCTGCGTGAAAGGCGGGATTCCCCATTAATGACGAGATATGCTCGTTAATGAGGGAACCCGATGGCGTGGAACGTGGGATCGTGGGCGGCGGATATCTCGCGTCTGGCGAGATTTGCGGAGCTGTGGCGGAGATGCCTGTAATCTGTGCAGCGGTTCGGTCGATGAGACCGAGGAAGCTAAGCTCGGCGGGAGGCTCGGGAACGAGCGGGGGGCTGAGGGAGCTTGTTTCAGCGATAGCTCAGAGGCGAGCTAGGAGGGCTGAGGGAACTCAGCGTGCGGGAAGGCTCGGAGGCGAGCCAATGGGTGTTTATAAGGCGGGCACAGAGTGGTCTGGGAGGCCACCGAAGGTCGGGGCCATCCTCGGGTCGAAGGCCCGAGGCATGCTTCCAATGTACTTTTCTTGCTTCTTTCTCGTGCGTTTTGGTACACGTCATCTGCCGCGTGTCATGGTCTGAAAGCCCTTAGTACCGAGTATTATCAACACCTAACTACTAACATAAATTCAACTATCTATGAAAACCAGAATATAAAAGAAAAAGAAAAAATTTAAGATATTAATTATGCACTTAACAAACGCTTCTTTCTAAGTCCTCAAATCGTCATTGCTGGATTGAAAATTATATTGGTTCTCAATTGTGTTGTTGTTGTTGTCCTCAGAATTTCCACCAAGTTCATACCCGCATGCCACAACTCAAAAAATATAGGTGCATGGGATGAATCGACCGCATATAAATTTAATGCGGGGAGCGTGAAGGATAACAATTGGAAATTCTACAAGCGGAATTCACCGATCTTTGTCGAGTTCCTTTGTTTTTTATGGAGGAGTAGATCTCCTTCAGATATTGTCTTCCGTTGATCTGTCATGGGCGTTGATGAATGGCTGAGATTGGATTGGAGGGTTGCCTCCTGATGCGTGTGGATCTCAGTGGGCTGGGTTTGGAATGAAGCCGAGCTACCTGCAAGGAAGTCCCAGGGTGGTTGTACCACCGTGGACCCTCCGACGATCAAGTTAGTCGAGGTATTTGGGCAGAGTAGCGGCATATTGGATAATAATTGCCTTACCCGAGTCGTCTGAGAGGGGGTTTATATAGTGGCAGCCATGGGTTGGCGGGCGCGGGATTTACGCCGGTCGTTACGCCCTTGGAACCGCGCCTGCGCGAATAGCGGGATCCTCCATTAATAGCGAGATACACCCGTTAACAGGGGAACACGATGGCGTGGGACACGGGATCGTGGGGCGGCGGATATCTCGCGTATGGCAAGATTCATGGAGCCATGTCCGGGACGCTTACGATCTGCGCTCTGGGTCGGTCGATGAGACCGAGGAAGCTGAGCTCGGCGGGAGGCTCGGAGACGGGCGGGAGGCTCGGAGACGAGAGGGAGGCTCGGAGACGAGCGGGAGGCCGAACAAGCTTGGTTTTGTGATAGCTCAGAGGCGAGCTGGGAGGGCTGAGGAGGCCCAGCGTGCAGGAGGGCTCGTAGGTGAGCCAATGGTTGTTTGTAGGACGAGCATAGGAGTGTTCTCGGAGGTCATCGAAGGTCGTGAACATCCTCGGGTCGAAGGCCCGGGGTATGCCTCTAATGTATCGTTCTTGCTCCTTTCTCGTAAGCTTTGGGACACGTCATCTGCCACGTGTCATGATCTGGGGGGTTTTCAGTACCGATCATCATCATTAGCCCCTCACTCTCATCCCGACCTATTTATGGGTCGGGTCGAGAGTGATTTGATCGGTCACTCGGGCAGTTAGTCGTATTTTTTGATGACGTCAGCGGATCAGAGAAGAGATCGTGCATTAAAGAGGAAGCGCCGATTCGATCGTACCTTCGTTGAGGCGCCAGGCCACGCGTCCGGTGCTGGTTGGCTGACGTGACGGCCGCCGGTGTCCTTGGCGCGTGAAGGGACGCGTCAAATGCTCTTGTGACACGTGGAAAGTTGATGGCCGTCGAACGCAAAGCGTCTGTTTTGGCGGGAATGGATCGGCGCCGTTGGATGCGTCTGCCGAATGCTATAAATAGAGGTGGGATCCCCCAAGGGTCCACACTTCGCTATAATTTCCTCATCGCTGTGTGTGTTAGCTCGGCACTCTTCCCTTTAGGTCGGATTTCTCGTTCCTTTTCTTCGGAGGACTCCTTCCTTTGCTCGGGTTAGATGTCTTCTTCTGGGGAGTCTGTTGAGGTAGTTGAGGTAGAATCTAGGGAGTCTTCTGCCGCTTCTTCCTTTGCCTCGTCCGAGCCGGAATCCCCCAGGGGGTTGGGGTTAGAACTGTTTCCCAGGGCCGCGAGACGGGGACAGTTCCTCAAGCGCGCATCAAGAGCGCTCGTGACGCACCTTCTCTCCTGAGGAATGTGGACGAACTCACCACAATCCGGGCTCGTTTCCATATTCCCCTCGGCTACTCGCTTTGCTTGACCGGGAAAGGTGAGAGGGCAGACCAGGTGCGGGGCAAGGAGATTGCCTTGTACCTGGATGCCTTTTGGGCTGGAATGCGTCTGCCCTTCTCTTCCGAGGTGTGTGCGGCGCTGCGCTGTTTTCAATTAGTCACGGGCTAGCTAGTGCCGAACTCGTGAAGGATTCTCCTCGGGTTCCTGGTCCGGTTGAGACTACAAGAAATCCCCTTCAGCCTGACCCTTCTCCTTTTCTCCCTCTGTTATAAAAATCACCCCGGCACCCGTAAGGACGAGCCGAGCTGGGTATACATTTCCTTTAGAAAACATAGGGGAGAAGCGGCCGGGTCGGGGGTCGTGGCAGTTCCTTCCTCCATCCATGAATGGAAGAAGTTCTTATTTGTCGGATCGTCCGAGGGTGAGGATTGGCCCGTGCCTGTTCAGTGGCACACTGCCCGGGGGTGAGACGGTCGTCCAATCCCGAAACGATTGCAGTGTCGGCGTGGGAGCCCATCCAACGGGCCGATGTATTGCTGACCGAGCAGGCCCTCAGTTGGGTCGGGCTCAGTCCCGCTCAGTTTGCGGGTAAGTTAGGATCCTAGGCGACCTGTTTAGACTCGCATATTCTTCTTCTATTCTTTCTGGCATTGCTAACTCCCTTTGTGTATTTTTCTCCTTTGCAGAGCCGATGGACAAACAAAAATTTCTGGCTGCGATGGCTGAGAAGAAGGGAAGGAAAGCCGGAGGCGCCGTCTCGTCATGCCCCGCCTCGAGCCCGGCCGTGCCAGCGGCCGCTTCGGATAGGCGTTCCTCTATGCCCCGGGCTCCGAAGACCAGCCACGGGGAGAGCCGCAAACATGCTCGGAAGCAGGAACCCTGGGTTGTGGAGGCGGCGGATGAGGCCGACCCTACCGTGCCCCCTCTCAAGCGGTGCAAGAGGACGGTGTCCCGAGCCCCGTCTTCCTCGATTTTCGTGCAAGAGAGGGATCTTCGCTACGAGGTGCCCTCGAGGCTTTCTGTCGCCGATAGCTTGCTCTCCGAGATGGAGCGATCAGCTGGGGGCAGAATCACCTGGGGGGCCCTCAAGGCCCAAATCGCGGCCATAGCTCAGGAGTCCGTGCAGGTTAGTGTCTGCCTCCCGTTCGGGTTTTCATTAAGCCTTTTTTTTGCAGGATCGTATACCTTTTTAACCCCTCCTTTTGATTTCCTTAGGTTCTCCAGCACTGCGCCCTCGTCGCCAACATGGAGCATGATAAAATCGCCCCGGCGCTGCAGCTAGCAGGCGAGTCTTCCTAGCGGGAGGAGAGCCTGAGCCGGGATCTGCGTCAGACGAGGGAGAGGATCGCCGCCCTCGAAGACCGGGTGTCTGCCGAGAAGGGGGTGAACGCCAACTGCCGGGAGTCCATCCGAGCTTTGATGGAGTCCAACAAGGTCGTTGAGGCCAAGTTGAAGGATTCCAGGGTGCTCGCCGCCACTCTCGAGAAGACGCAGGACACCTTAAAAAGGGAAAACGGGGCGCTGAAGGAAGGGATGCGGCGCGCCGACCTCCAAGCTGCGAAAGTGGTGGAGAGCTACAAGACGTCGAATCAATTCTACGCCGACCTTGCTGACGCCTCGGCCCTCGTCTGGCATGATGCCATCGACGCCGTCAAGGCGCTAATGCCGGAGTTTCCCGACGATAAGCTCTGGCTCGAGTACCCTCTCGGGGGTGAGGTGCGGGGGGATGCCGCCGGAAGCTTCGCCGGGGGAAGGCCCCTGCTGGGGGCGTTGGGGAGAAGTCGGTCACCCCGGCTCCCAGTGCCGAAGCTCCTGCTATGGGAGTCGACCCTCAAGCCGCCACCCCGGCTCCCGACGCTGCCGCAGAGCACGTCGAGGTCCTTCCCGGCCCCGAGGCCTGAATCTCCCTGCCTTCTTACTATATATATATTATTTTATTTTATTTTGTTTTGGGATTTTATAAGCCTCCGGGCATTTTTGTAAGGCTGAGGAGTTCACAATACCGTTGTAAAAACTCCCGAGCTGTGAATAAAGCCCTTTTGCAGAAATTTATGTGGCAATGTTTTCATTTCGTGGTAATGTCTTTGTTTTGCTCGCCCGATGAGCGCTAGGTCGGTGACCGGTCCTTTAGTTGGCGATCGCGCGTCGAGTTAAATCCAATTATTTGTCAAGTGTGCAAAGGCCGGTATTAGGTCGGCGTCCTTAGGGCCCCGAAGTCGAGGTGGCGATCGCACGTTGAAGGTATGTCAGTTGGTACCTCCGAGTATATAGGCGTAGACTCGCCCATTTCCTCGAGTTGGACTGGCGACCATCTCTATGAAGATAGGTCGACATAGACGAGATTGAGGGCTTCCGATCCTCAGTATAGATGGGTAAGGAGTTACCCACTAAGGATAGACCGAGCAGGGAAGCTGCTTGGTGACCTCTTGGGAGGGTTTAGACCTTTAGCACAGATGGGTAAGAAGTTACCCACTAAAGATGGATCGAGCAGGGGAGCTGCTCAGTGGCCTCTTGATGAGGGCTTCGATCCTTGGCATCGGTGGGTAGTAAACTACCAGCCAAGGATGGACCGAGCAGGGAAGCTGCTCGGTGGCTTCTTGACGAGGGCTTCGATCCTTAGCGTAGATGGGTAAGAAGTTACCCACTAAGGATGGACCGAACAGGGAAGCTGCTCGGTGGCCTCTTGATGAGGGCTTCAATCCTTGGCATCGGTGGGTAGTAAACTACCAGCCAAGGATGGACCGAGCAGGGAAGCTGCTCGGTGGTCTCTTGATAAAGGCTTTGACCCTTAGTGTAAATGGGTAGGAGCTACCCGCTAAGGATGGACCGAGCAGGGAAGCTGCTCGGTGGCCTCTTGACGAGGGCTTCGATCCTTGGCGTCGGTGGGTAGTAAACTACCAGCCAAGGATGGACCGAGCAGGGAAGCTGCTCGGTGGCCTCTTGATAGGGGCTTTGATCCTTAGCGTAAATGGGTAGGAGCTACCCGCTAAGGATGGACCGAGCAGGGAAGCTGCTCGGTGGCCTCTTGACGAGGGCTTCGATCCTTGGCGTCTGTGGGTAGTAAACTACCAGCCAAGAATGAACCGAGCAGGGAAGCTGCTCGGTGGCTTCTTGATGAGGGCTTTGATCCTTAGTGTAGATGTATAGGATCTACCCGCTAAGGATGGATCGAGCAGGGAAGCTACTCGGTGGCCTCTTGACGAGGGCTTCGATCCTTGGCGTCGATGGTTAGTACAGTACCAGCCAAGGATGGACCGAGCAGGGAAGCTGCTCGGTGGCCTCTTCGTGAGGGCTTTGATCCTTAGCGTCGGTGGGTAGTATACTACCAGCCAAGGATGGACCGAGCAAGGAAGCTGCTCGGTGGCTTCTTGATGAGGGCTTTGATCCTTAGCGTAAATGGGTAGGAACTACCCGCTAAGGATGGACCGAGTTGGGAAGCTGCTCGGTTTTGCGAGGCTCTGCCCGAACTTCCGAGATGTGTGAATATCGAGAAGAGTGAGCGTCGCGAGCGGCACGTGGCAGAAACGCATAGGTGAGACGAGGCATTCCAAGATCCGCGTCGTTCCGACTTCGATTCGCCGAGAAATACGGGATACCCGCTACGTGGCAGTACAGTATTAGAAGAATTGAGCGAATCCCAGGATTCACGCCCATGCGCGCGCAAATTTGGGCTCTTGGGGATTTTGTGGGGCTATAAATAGAGAAGGAGATGCCAACTTTTCAGTATTGCTTTTTCGAGATGGCCGGGCATATCTATGCGATCGAAGAGATCATTACTCCCTATGACATCTATCTATACGACCAGTTCGTTTCTGAGGAGAGGTATCGGGAAGTGGTTCAGCGCATCGAGGGCCACATCGTCCGTCTCCTTCCTCGTCGGTCGTCCCTCCTCCAATTGCTGATGTACACAATCTGGAGGAGGTCCCTGGGGTTGTATAACCCCCTCTCCGAAGAGTTGTTAGACGAGGCGCTCGACTAGATGCGTATGATCTATGTGCTTGGCCTTATCTCGAAGAGCAGGCACGACCGATCTTTGGCCCTTATTTTGGAGTGCTTCCAAAAGAGACAGATCGCGAGCCAGGGATCGGCAGATGGAAGGCCCGGCGTATCCGTGGCATCCCGAGTTCATGGGCAGCATCAGCGGGTGCGGGCTGAAGGGGCAAGGGCTCATCTGGCAGAGATCTCCACAGAGTATCACCAGCAGTGCTTCCTTGACCCCGTTTCCCCTCTTTTGTAATTTCAATTTTTATGTAAGGCTGAGGAGCCCACAATACCTTTTGATAAATAAAGTTCTCCTTTTTGCGATGTTCTATTGTTTCCTTTTGTCTTCCGGGTGCATTTGGGTATTTTTGCGAAATGAAATCCATGAGCTTTGAACCGAGGAAGAAGGAAACGCATAGGGGAGGTCCCTTCTTATTATTAAAAAACTCAAAAAAATTTACACCGCTTTATAAAAGGAGAAACATGTACTCATAGATGTACTTTCCAAAGGTACAACTTGAGCTTCTCGGCGTTGTAAGGCCGTGGAAATTTGCATCCCGCAGCGTGTTGCAGGCGATAGGCCCCGCCGGGCACGATTTGGGAGGCGGGGAAAGGGCCGTCCCACTTCGGAGAAAACTTGTGCAACTTTCCCTGATCAACGAACTCGTTCCGCCTTAGGACCAAATCTCCGGTTTTGAAGGCACGGTGCTTGACTCGAGCATTGTAGTAGCGGGCAGTCTGTTGTTGGTAAGCGGCAGCCCTGAGCTATGCCTGGTCCCGCTTCTCCAACAATATATCCAAATTAGTCCGTAGGGCCGAGGTGTTTGCTTCGTCGTCGAAGTGCTCGACCCTGTAACTGGATAGCCCGATCTCTGCTAGGACTATCGCCTCGATGCCGTAGCAGAGGCTGAAGGGGGTCTCTCCAGTAGGGGTCTTCTTCAACGTGCGCAAGGCCCATAAGACCCGGGGTAATTCATCAACCCAACTGCCCTGTCGTCCCTCCAGGCGAGCTTGAAGACCTCGAATGACGTCCCGGTTAGCGAACTCGGCCTGCCCATTGCACTGGGGGTGCGCGACCGTGGCGAACTTCATCAGTATATGGTATTCGCTGCAGAATCCTTTGACTTTTTCATTATCGAAATTCGTCCCATGGTCGGTGATGATACACCTCGGGATCCCGAACCGGAATATTATATTGTTCTGTAGTAACTTGATGGTCGTGGTGGCGTCCGGTTTTCTGATGGGGACGACCTCGATCCACTTCGTAAAGTAGTCCACCGCGACGAGGATGTATTTGTACCTGCCCGCACCAGTAGGGAATTGGCCTATCATGTCCATTCCCCACTGGGCAAACGGCCAGGGGGAGGTTAGGGTCGTTAGCTCGGTAGCCGGAAGGCGGGGTATGCTGCCATGGAGTTGGCAGCTCTTGCACTTTCTGACGAGCTTCTGAGCGTCCTGATAGATGGTCGGCCAATAATACCCTTGAAGGAGTGTCTTCTGGGCTAACGTACGGGCCCCCTAATATGCTCCGTCGACCCCTTCGTGAACCGCGCGGAAGACGTAGTCGGCTTCGTGGGGATCGACGCACCGAAGCAGGGATTGAGTGAAGGATTTCTTGTAGAGGTTCCCTTTGCTCCAGACGAAATGGCGGGCTTTGGCTCGGAGGCGGCGGGCTTCTCCTCGATCTTCTGGGAGCGTACCCTCCTTCAGGAATTCCACGAGAGGCTTTCTCCAATCCTGGACTTCTTTCCGGGCCGTATAAACTTGGAGTGTCACTCTGTCTTCCACACTGGGCCATGGCAGAACCTCAAAGAGGATATTTCGCTTGTTGTTGGCCGTGTAGAAGGAAGCTAGCTTGCTCAGGGCGTCGGCCTGGGCGTTCAGGTGCCGGGGGATCTGCTCCACTTGAACTTTGTCGAAGTCCTTCCGTAGTATTCTTACATCGGCTAAATATTTCACCATCAGAGGTTCTCGCGCCTCGAAACGGCCGGTCACTTGGCCTACGACCAGGGCGGAGTCACTGCGGATTCGGATCGTCTTCAGCCCCACTCCGGAGGCGATTCGCAGTCCAGCGAGCAAAGCCTCGTACTTTATGGCATTGTTTGAGGCTTTGAACCTAGGCTTTAAGGAATGTTCCATCTCTACCTTGTTCGGGCCCTGAATGATGAGGCCGGCACCACAGCCTTCCTCGGTTGATGACCCGTCGACGTAAAGGACCCAGTCGGGAATGGAGTCGGACCCCTCTTCGGTCGAAGGTTGAGATCCGGGGGCCTACACGGACACCGCCTCTTTGTTGGGGATAGTGCATTCGACGATAAAATCGGCCAAGACCTGTGCCTTGATAGCCTGCCTCGGGCGGTACTTGATGTCGAATTGGGACAACTCCCACCTCCACTTCTCCAAACGACCAGAAGACTCGGGGGAGGTGAGAATAGCCCCTGAAGGGCGCTCGGTGAGAACAAGGATGGTGTGTGCCTGGAAGTAGTGCCTTAGTTTCCTTGAGGCCACTATAAGCGCCAGTACAATCTTCTCTATGATCGGGTACCTTGTTTCCGCGTCCTTAAAGACGTGGCTTACATAGTAGACCGGACTCTGGACTCCTTCGACCTCTCGGACGAGCACCGAGCCTGCAGCTTGATCGGATACCGCTAGATACAGCGATAGCTTGTCTCCTTCAACTGGTCGGATGAGAAGTGGGGGAGTCTCCATGTGCATTTTCAATTGTTCGAAAGCGATCTGACACTCCTCCGACCATTCGAATCTTGGGATCTTCCTCAGGGCTTTGAAGAATGGGAGGCACTTTTCCCCGGATCTTGACATGAAACGACTCAGGGCGGCTACCCTCCCCGGTGAGCCGCATGATTTCGACGTTGGTCTTTGGCGCGGCCATATTGAGGATAGCGTTGATTTTCTCCGGGTTAGTCTCGATTCCTCGGTGGGTAACTATGAATCCGAGGAACTTTCCGCTAGTAACCCCGAACGCGCACTTGGCGGAATTCGGCTTCATTTTGTATTTGTAACGACCCCAATATTACTATACCTTCGTGTTTTCTTTCTTTAATAAAATATTGTATTTATTTATTCCTACTATTTTTCAGTATATTTTATTTTCTATTAAATATATTATTTTATTATTCCATCTATTTTTCCCAAACTCATTTCTTCAAACTAAATCTTAACCTATTCAAAATTAAATGCAAGACATGACCCAGCCCATAACCCAAATCCAATATCATTTTCATTTTCTTTTATAAAACTATGAGCCCAAAAGCCAACTTTCTTTTCAAGCAATAGCATATATTTAATTCTAATTAAATATGTGCATGAACAACCTTGTAGCATATTGGTTAAGTCCTTGTATTGTTATTCCATAAGTCATATGTTCAAATCTCCATTCTTGCAATTATTTTTTTTATCAATTTTTATTCTTCTCATAACCTACAAATGAGACCTTTCATTTCATCTTCTTTTTAACTCTCAAAATAAATAGAATGGTTATGAGCCATAATTTTTTAGAATTATGGTGGCCATAAACTTTTATTATATCCCGCTCCTCTTTCTTTTCATCATCACACATTTCTATCATTTCACATATCCCATCTAGATTTCCCGAAGAAGAACATGAAGAAATTCTCAAGAAAGTCTCGCTAGAAACGCGAGACTATCGGCGAATAGACAAGCCCGGTGACAATACCGGCTTGTGTATGTAAGTCTCTTCTCTCTTTCCCTCCCTCCATCTCTTTCCCTTTATCTTTCTCTTTTTATATTGCCATGAAAAACTTCCCTTGTCGTATCATAGTTCCTAAGCAATTAATTAAATGGATACATATATAAATAATGAACATACACGAACATACACATATATAGTTTGTAAAGTCTTTTTCATTACTCTCAATCCATATGTTAAGATTTCATAGTGACCAATTAAGATTGCATCATTTGTTGTTGTATTTTAAATTACTTTATTTAAATTTTGTAAAAAAAAATGAAGTTACGAATAAATACCATGGTTTTCTTATTTCTCACATATGACATATCAATACCTTTACTTTTAAAATAATTTTTAGAAATTAATTTTTACTTCAGGAAACTTACATATAATAGAATATATTTTTCTGTACATGCTATAAAAATTTTAGATCGAACCGCATAACGGTTTAGGAATTACATCGTTTTTATTCACTGTTCGTAAAACAGAAAACTGCAGTCATCGGTCAATTTCTAAGACACATAACTTGGTATACCGATATCCAAATTGAACAAACTCAGGTGTTTTGGATATCTACATCGAATAATCTAGATTTTTTAGTTTTAAGTGTTTACTGAAAACCGACATAAAATATAGAAAACCGCGTTACAATATTATGTGACGAATCTGGACAGAATCTGTCCTGATTCGCACACTGTTTTTACATTAGATATAACTCAAACTCCCGATGTCCGTTCGTGACAAACTTTATGTTGGATATAGTGCCCTCAAAGTTAATTATTGGATCACAGGCACGTGATTGCAATGATTGAGGGAGGACCTATACCGGTAGGACAGTCTTACTCAAGATGATAGTATGCTAATTTGGTTTATCTTTATCATCGTGTACTATTTTAGGTGACATTATATATATATATCACTATTACACGTTCATAGAGCCCATATGATTCTTGCTTGACTACCAGCAGTATGATGGCGATCATATACGTGAGAGTAGGGTAGTCTATAAGCACATCCTTAAAAGTGGTCCCTAGTCGTGGGAGTTTCGAGACAGGGCATCGATACTCCGGAGTAGACTAGTGTATACAGTCGAGACCCCGACGAGGGGCGGTGGCCGGTCTCACAAGCCATTGGTGTCAGTTGGTTCACCTAAGATGTATACAAGTGCTCATTAGGTTATGAGTACACTGGACAGGACTCGCCGGGAACATGCTAGCTGGTTATTAAAACCTGTCGTCAAATAGCAATTCCCAGGTGACATGTGTACAGGTTAGTCTATCGACCTGAGATCGTCATTTGTCTCGTGTGAGTTCCAACTGTGCTTTGATTATTACCCTACCACGGCTCAAAGGAGTGGTGCAAACAGGTTTTAGTTGGGTACAGTCCCGAGCCACATGGAAGTAGTGAGCGGATCGGCATGGGATTCGTCTCTCCCAACGTTGGGGGTGAGATCGCGCTGTGTTTAGGAGAGCCATTACATGAAGTCCATGGCCATGGCAAACGAGATTTACTGGTAGGTATTCCAGTAGTATCTCAGGGTGTTTTGGGCTACACTCCGACACGACTTATACCGCTTTTGGGGGTCTGACGTTTATCAGCTCCCTAAGCTCGATATGCGATACTCATAGACGAACGGACCGGACTGTACGGATATTGTCACACATAGGCTCAGTAGGGTTCCAGGATGAGTTCGCTCATCGGACACCCTTTCACTCAATACATGGGCAGCTGTTACGTACATCTAGTACCACTGATGGCTTGTGGTTAAACCCACTGCCAGGGTATTGACGAGTCTTTAGAGTACCCCACAGAAAGTTTCCCAGTTCGGGCGAAACGTTGTAGAGGTCGTATGGTTCTATGGCAGGGTTCGAACATACGTGTGCACTTGTGCACGTGTCATGGTTCGGACAGATAATACTAGTGGGCGTTGGTTTAAGCCGGATTCTAGTATTATATTGTATAGGGATATTTTTTGTCTCATTGCATTTGTATTCGATCGGAATACAAATACGGGTATGTATATACAGTTGCGGGGTTATCCTGTAATTTTGTTACGGGATCGCTTTTTGAAGTTGCCAGTTTGCATTCATTCTTTGGCCAAAACACCTTTTATTCTTCTTGGCTGTTTTTTGCAAAGAAGGGGGTATTTGCAAAAGTGGCTTTTACAAAAATGGAGGTTTTATTGTGGTGGGGGCTCCAGCAGAATTCTGGTTGGTTCTTGAATGTGCTAGCCTTCATCCATGACTCATTGATTCATTTATGGTTTTTGGAATTGCTAAGGATATTTTTTCCTAGATATTTTGCTTATCATCACCCCTTGCCCTTGTGCTCACCTCCTCTCCAATATTGGCCGAGCACTTCTCTGGGGCTGCCTCAATCTTGTGTGAGTGTGAGAATTGACTCATTTTCATTGCAAAAAATTCCATATCTCATTTCTAAAGCAAAATTCCATCACAGTGCCTTTTGGCAACTTCGATTAACCCTCACCCAATCGCTTGTGTGACTTGAGACAAAGCATTCTACACTTACTCTATTTCAACCTTGGACATGTCGACTAGCAAACTTCATGTTCGAGTTGCCTCGGTTCAGAGGCGGGAGCCCGTATAAAGATTCGTTGACGTGGTGCAACTTTCAGCAACAAGGAGACCGTAGATCGAGCGAGATCGGAGAGCGAGTTTCGTCGGCGCAACCACAACAAGTTAGGGGCAGAGGTTACAAACCGAAGGACACGGATCGATCGGTATAATCTCGAAACCCCCTTTTACAGTATACTAGTTTACGGTTAATGGAATGATCCGAGTTTTAAGTTTGCGTTAGCGCCAGTTCGAAAAAGTTTTTGTTCCGCATTTGGCCTCGGATAGACGGCTGGGGCGCTGGCGTTGTAACAACCGAGTCCAGTTCTACAAATTTCTGTTACCGTATGTGTGGTGTGTGGTATTTATTTCATTGATCATGCTTTAACTGTTACTAGTTATAATTTACCCCGACAATTCATATTCTTGCATGTTACAATTTAAGTCATTTAAAATAAATTAAAAATACTTGTCATGACCTGCCCGATACCCTTAACCTTGTGGTAGCGTCCTTGCATCGTGTTCTCGTCCCGTTCAGTGAAACGAACGTGTTTGGACGACTACGTGCACGTACGTGCGTTCGTTCTTGGGGGTATGCTTTTTCCTTACTAAATCCTTCATTTTAATTTTTGGAACCTGCCTATAATTTTCGTATTTCGAATTAAAAATTTTGGACCCGACCCGGGCGCAATTCTGAAATATTTTGTATTTCCGCCAAATCCTATTTTTCTAGATTTTTTTAAACCAGCCAAAATATTCCTCAGCCTAATATTTTTAGCCAACGATATTTTTATAACTCCTAAAATCTTTCATATTTTTTCCCAACATATTTCTTTACCCAACTTCAGAAAATTCTATCTTCAAAAATCTTTATCAAAATTTTTTTCCAAAACTTTCCCTCACCCAATCAAAATTCCCCATTCTTAACGCCGGCCCCACCAAAATCTTTATCTCGCTTCCTTTTTCTTCTTCTCTCTCTCTCTCTTCCTCTCTCACCGCACTACCGTCCAATTTTATCTCTCATCCTCTTTCTCTCTCCTCTCGTTTCTCCCTCTCTCTCTCTCCTCTCGCGTCCGCTTCTCTCTCCTCTCGCGGTGCGCGAGAATCCAGTCACCGCTCCCTCTCTTCTGATCACCTTCCTTCTTTATCTTCTCCTTCTTCTTCTGAATTCTTGAAAAACCCATGCACGAGCACAGAAAAAGAAAACCCTAACCCTTTTCTCCCCGCTCCTAAACCCTCGTCGACCCTAACTCAGCATCTCCTCTTCCCCACTTTCTCACCTTCTCCTTCTCCTTCCTGAGTCTCCTTTCCCTGCACACACACCCTCCAGCGAACCCAGAACCCATCGTTCCATCGCCGCCGACTCCCTCTTCTCGTCGTCATCATCTCCCCCTCCCTCTGTTCTTCCCTCTGCTCTTTACCCGAGCACCTAACCCTGCAACCAAAGCAAACCCTAGCAGAAACCCTAGCCCGAGCCTTTCCCTACAACCTGGGACTTCGTTGCCTCGCCGTTGATCTCGCCGGCGATCTCTTGCCGACGACTTCCCACCTTGGCATCCACAGACGTCTCCCAAACTCCAGTGAGCAACCTTTCCCTATCTCATCCTTTTCTTCTTCTTCTTCTCTTCTTCTTTATTTTTATTTTCTTTCTGTTAAAAAAAAGGGATACTCTGTAGATCGTCGGAGCTCCATCGACGACGCACCGACGACACTGTTTCCCCCTGCAATCCAGTGAGTGAGTTCTCTCATCAATCCCCTCTATTATTTTCATTCTTCTTCTTGCTTCTATTCCATGCATTTTTATTTAGTTTATACTCACTGTTTTCTGCCTTGCCGGAATCCGGTGGTGCCGGCGACGATCCCGACGACCCAGCGAGTGCACCTGACCCGTGTGATCCCATCGTGTGTTATTTGGATTGATTCCGTGTACCGTGCGCGCGTCGCGACGTTTCCCGCCGGCGCGTGACGTTCCGTTTACCGCTACGCGATCCGTCGAGACAAGTTAATCTTGCTGCATGCTATTTGAATCATTATATACATATTCTATATATATATATATATATATATATATATATCATACCTGTAGTTTAAATTTAGCACCCCATGCATCATTTTATAACATTTCGATGTTCCGTTTGCATATGTTCATATTATTTCAGATCTAGAACTTGAAAGGTAACTATTGCATTTAGTTTACTAAGCCTACATAATCACATTTAAATGTTAGATCACATAATCACAATTGTTTATTAGTTATATTACCCTATTTGTAGTTTTGCCCTGTCGGACGACCGATTGCATACCTTTAGCTTTATTCACATTCAATTGCATCTCTAGATTGTTTTAATACATATTAATATGATTTTATCATCCACATGTGTTATACTGCATCCCTGAAACGTTAAAACTATTCCTTAAACCAAACTGATAACTGTGCAACTGAGTAGTTTAATCTGCACCTTTTGCTATCATGTTACTATGCTCGTTTATTGCTCTGATAGTACCATGCTTGGTTATTCATAACCATAATTATGTTAGTCGATTATGAGCACCCACATATTACTTGACCCGACATGGTACTGTACGCTACTTGACTTGACCTGATGTACCATGGCTTGACCTGTTACCTAATCTTGTGTCTGATGCCAACAAACCTGACGTGTAGTCCTCACGGACCGTTCCTGTTGTCTATCCAGACAAACCTGCTCCTACCTGATCCTGTGTTGGCATTAGTTCTTGATTACGGAATACCTGACTTGACATACATAACTTGGGGGTATGGGGAAATCAATGATGAAATCCTGACTTGTAACTCGACAGTTGCTTGCTTTTACTGATCAGTTTTAGAGGCTAGGCCCGCCTCGTGACGATGCTGCTGACATCGTTGGTCTGTACCCTTTTCCTGTTAGTACTTAGCGGCACGTCTCGGTTTCAGCCCGAGTGTCTTAGACCGTGGTCCCGGGCATGCATGGGATACTATTGAGTTACATCGATGATTCATCAAATTGATTTCAAAGACTTGAGAGTAGAAAACCCAATAGAACAGTTTAGTTTACACACTGCACACTACCCTTCACTGCCCTGATTTATATTACTATTACACCTGCTTTATCATTCATGATTATATTTGCATTGCATGTTACCCTGTTTATACTTTATTACTTGATGACATGACGCGCTGACGTCTGGGTTTTGCATGGCCCAGATTCCGTACCTTTGCTGCAGTCCGAGCAGGAGTACTTCAGCCAGCAGGCTGAGCAGTGAGGTTTCAGTAGTAGTTAGTTCTTTTATTTTCTGCATTTTATTCCTGATGTGAGCCCGCATTATGGGACATACATTCCAGTTATTTTGTATTGGATCTTTTGCTTCCGCACTTTTATTATTCTTGACTCATGTTATCTTGGCTTATGGACATGTATTAGATAGATATATTTTGATTCTTGATATCTCTACAGCCGTAATGTGACTGTGGATGGATACTTCCTACCCACAGGTAGCATGGTTGGCTATGTCATGTGCCCATCTTAACGTACTCTGGGAAGCGGGGCGTGACAGGCGTAGACTTACATGGTATCAGAGCCAAACTATTAACCGTTGACTAGTTGGTTTAGACAATGTTAAAGTATCGAAACCGAAACAAAACCCAAACAATGCCACGGAATATGTAGTTTCTATTGTTTGAAATGGTCCAGAAAAATTATTTAAACATGTGCAGAAGACTACTCTAGATGACACAAGAACACACCCCAAATACGAACCTCCCTCCTCGGTTTTTGGCCGAGCCCTAGCCTAGGGATTCCTGTGTCGCCGGCCGTACAATGGGCAACGGGGTTGGTGTTTTGGGTGTTGTTCTGGTCTCTGGGAATTTGGTTCTGTGGTGTTGTTTATTTATCCCAATTTGGATATGGTTTTTATCAAGTTGTTTGGGCTATTCGGGGGTTATTTCGGTCGATATTTTTAACATTGTTTAAAGTTTTGCAGTGCATTACATTATTAACTGTGATCGTGAATGTCATTAGAGCGGTAAAACTTGTCTAATTGCTATAGTCCTTTTAGACGGGTTTTACGAACGTGGTATTCACGTTGATGTTCTGTGTTGTGCTGTGATGTTGCGGATTTGTCGTGGCGGATAGCTTGCATGCAATGGTAGTGCCGTTTGGATATATTTGTACATTTGATATCGCGGGGCGAGCGTCCGACATGTGGACTGTCGTCACTGCCTGTTTGTATATTATTCTTTCGGGGCACGACCGGGTTGAGGTCGATGTACCCATTGTATATATTTTCTTTTCTGTTCTAGGTTTACCCCGCGGTGGAGTGCACGGATAGCCGGGTTTTGGAGGGAAACCGGTCCGCATCTCATGGCTTTGAGAGGGAGGGGACCTCACTCTAGGATTGGCGGGCTATTCGCCGCACTTGTAGGGGGTACAAGTTGACCCAAGGTGGGGTGCTCAAGTTACCGAATTCCGTGAAGTGCTGGGTGGTCCATTCACGATGCTGAAGGGGGTTGCCTCGCTTCTGGTTTTGGCGGGTGACTTTCCGCACTCGTAGGGGTCTAGGTTTTCATTGCACAGGCTATCCACACGACAGGGGAACGCCGGGTTTCATTTGTGGCTCTATGAAACCCGGGGATCCCGGCTTACCTGTATTGTTCTGTGATACTTATTACTTTTCTGTGATGTTGCATTTATCACGCCTTGAGCGATTATTGTATATATATATATATATATATATATGTACTAGTAGATGTTGTATATGTTTTACACCCGCGCTAGTCCTGTCCCCGCTCTGTCATTAGTTAAGTAACCTGACGGGTGATGATGAGACTCAGTGGCGAATGCGGATGGCATATACGTATATTTTATTTTCGTTCTTTATCGATGTGATTAATTGATGGGACTGTATTGATTCAGATCAATGCAAAGAAAACAGACATATACATATGTTGTTGGAACATTTTTCAAAAAGCTGTTATTGCAAGGACGTTCTCTTTTGTTTTGCATAGCGGTATTCGGTTATGAATATCCAGCACCTCATTTGACGAGGCAAGGGCCGAGATCCCTTCACCGGGAGTGACCCCTTGGGCAGAAGTTTGCGTCAGGGTAATAACTTCACTGTAGTCGATTACTTTTTGCTTTGCATCGCGGAATTCAGTTGGAATATCATGCACCTCATTCTACGGGGAAAGAGCCGAGATCCCTTCACCGGGAGTGACCCTTTAGCAAAGGTTTTCGCCACTATATATTTTTAAAAGCTATATGGTTCCTTCAACGATATCAAGTTCATTACGTTAAAGGTTTTTCGCCAAAAACCATTCGTAGCCCTCCGTCATTTTAGACGGGTAGCACTTAGTATTCATGATATGTTTGTTGGCCTTAGTCAAGGCATAGTGTATGGTAGCTATTTGTTACTTTTCTGTTGCATAGATAGATGCGTTGGTTTGGGACAGTCATACTACTTTGTTGGCCTTAGTCAAGGGTATGTACGGGTGGGTTCAAATTAACCTGGACATTGACCGGTAGAACTTGACATGTGACTTATGATTTGTTGGCCTTAGTCAAGGTCATAAGAGCATGGGGTAAAAATCATATCGGGAGTTTCTAAAGAAACTGAAACTTTCCAGGCATGCGCATACCTTCTGGAGTGTGATAACGTGAGTGGATTCCATCATGTTATCATGCGATGATAGTTAGATCCCGATTCCCACTGATGAGTTGGTTTACTCTTTGGGTGATCCCGACTAATTCTTCTTTCAAGTTTGGAGAAGAATTTGAGGATACAGTGGGAGGTTTCCTGATTAGATAAAGTGATAACCATTCTGATCTAAGTTAGAGTGCACGCAGAGTGTTTCTTTTCTCTCTCTCTTTGGCTGCGACCATGACCCGACCCTAGACTATGACTCAGTAACCAAGTTAACCGAACTTTCTTAAAACACTGTCTTTTGGATTGTCTGAGTTGCATACATCATTGCCACTCCTTCTTTTACCCTTTGCATTTCTCCATAACACATCGTATTAATACGAATGTCCACTTCCATTAGATAAATCCATCGTATGGTTATATACGAACTCGAAGGAATTTGTTCCAGATTTGAGAATGGATTCTGGTTCTGGAGAGATAGAATAAGACTATTCAGTTGTCTTTTCCTTTTACCTTCTCTCAGGTTATGAGGGCTCCTAGGATTAGGAGAGGGTACACCTGTTACGCTTATTGGATAGTCTTCTTCCAAACCATAGGCAGGTGCCGAAAGGTAGGGAATGAAGAAAACCAATTAGCCTAACTGTGGTATACAGAAGGTAATAAGTAAAGACAAATAAAGGGATCCGAAAGAGGGCAAAGTAAATTGCGACTGTTATTCACGACCAAACCAAGTATTTCATCGCCACTCCTACTTCACCTTTGTATTTCTCCAGAATATCCCGTATCACTACGAAGATCCACAGTTATTTAGATAATCTATCGTATGGTTATATACGAACTCGATGGAACTTGTTCCATTTCGGGGATGGATTCTGGTTCAGTAGAAATAGAATAAGGTTTATTCAGTTGTCTTTTATCATCACCTTCTCTCAAGTTGCGAGTGCTCCTAGGATTAGGAGAGTACACCTATTACGCTTATTGGATAGTCTTCTTCCAAACCATAGGCTGGTGCCGAACGGTATGGAAGGAAGAAAACCATTAAGCCTAACGATGGTGTACAGAAGGTAACGACTAAAGACAAATAAAAAGATTTGGAGAGATGACAAAGAAATATATGGTTATAGTCATGAATCTGGATAATGGAAGAGACATTACTAGGAATACCTGGATACCCCTGCGAAACATATTCATGTTTCAGTTTCACTGTGTATTGTTAATAGAAAACTGATTTCCCAATTTGTCCTTGCTCCAGGGTATGTATTTACCAGGTATGATTCTCACATCTGTATGGTTTTACAGATGATGAGTGGGAGTAAGTTATTGGGAATTAGGTGATCATCCTCATTATATCGGAATTCGTTATAATTGGTGATATTTGAGGAAATCGCCTGGGTACAGTTTTCAATCTACGACGCACAGGGTTTGAGTTATTAAACTCAGGGGACTTATACAAAATATTGTATGTTGTCCAGTGTCCATTAGGACAATGTGGTAGGTCCTCGTACTATATTCTATTTACTTGTGACTTCTCTAGTTTTAGACATGTGTTTCGTAGAAATACAAGATCCAAGTCTTGAGAAGTTATAGGTATAAGAATAAATTAGAGACCCAGGTGTAGCAAGTATCGGGATTCTTCAAGGTGATCGAAGATGTAGATACTTGTGTATGGTATTCAGTTAATAGTAATATTGTAGAGAACTTGCTTCTCTTTCAGGTTACTTATAATTGGATGCGCTACTAAGTTGAGTAATGCCGATCTACCTCTCTCCATTTAGTTGACATGCATTAGAGACAGCTGCATGATTTGAATCTGGATCCAATTAAATCAGTGGCTTTGTTTCTATATTGTATATAGAATGGATCATATCTTAACGATGTTAAGGTATATGGAGTTGTCCGGCTTATGCTTAAAACCAGACTCTGGATAACTCAAGGCACGTTTCTGTAATGGCAGTTTGTGGGTTGACCCCAGCTTTGACGAGGGTTGATTTTCTATCATCTGGAAGATCAATAATGATATTGTTCTTGACTTGCCACAGTTTTAGTAAAATGGATTATTTCAGAAAACAGTAGTGGGAGTATGGTAGAACTGGAAGAGATTCCAGAACCATAAACGATTATGGAAAATTTAATAGGATATAAAGATTCAATCAGGTTTGACATTCCATTAGCCACTCCGCATAAATGGTGGGTAACCTCAGACACCCGAGAGGTACTCCGGTAGCCTCAAGGACGGTGACAGGGAAGTTCTTGTTTACCCAGACTTGCCATTACTGCTGTTCCAGACTATGAGAGCCGGCAGGAGGATAAGTATAGCGTCGTTCTAAACTAGCTTTAGAAGTGCACATGTATATTATTCTGCCAGAGGGTTGTCGTAGTCAGTGGGAGCAGCGGAAGCATAGTGGAAAAAAAGCTTGTGTCTATTTATAGACTAAAGCAGATATAGCGGAGACAGATCATCTATTTTTGATGTGACAGTCATGGGCTTTGACTTCATCAGAATAGGAGATGGATCTGTTAAGAAAGTAGTAGGGTGTGATGTCCTGGTATTTGGATGACATACACAGAGTAGGAAGTAAAATTCCTATACTACGATCAGTTATACTTAGGTTGTCACACAGTGGTTCCTCCACATAGGATATGGATATTATATCAGACATTCTGGTTACTAGATCTATGGTTTTAGATCTAGATTTGGGTAGTTTCCCAATCTGGATACTTAGACTGCATTCTAAAGGTATTTAGAATGGACGACTCCTGGCATGGTGGTGTACCAGCAGGTGATGGAGTCACCCTCTCTAAAGGTGTCTTACAGACTAAAAGGGAGATGGATGTGCATGATTGGCAGATCACTTGCTTAGGCAATTGAGTTGATCATGAGATGTCAAGTACCACACCAGGTGTTGTTTTTGCACTAGATGTAATAAGTTGATATTGATCCAATCCTGAAGAAATGTTCGGAGGCAGTTTTAGAACATAAGTGGATGTTCTAGTGATTGATAACGATAGCCTCCTTCGGAAGACAGCTATCATTCCAGGCTTCCAAGGTGACCTGGATGACAAAGTGACTGTCAGAGTTAAAGTTTTCCCTCTGACGAGGGGCAGTAGTTTAGATAAGTGGTCCAAGCGGATACTAAGGGAGGTGTGGCGCAGGATACTGATTAAGTTCAGTTGACGATACAGTCTAAGAAGTTTGGATTTGAAGTTCATTTGTGAACTAGGTCCCATCAGATATCTAGACATATTCTAAGACATGTATTGCTCATTTCGGGAGATGGCTTTCTCCGCGAACTTGAGATTAAGAGAGACATAGAAAGAAACACTAGAGCGGATCCACTCACTGAGACTATTTCTCGAACACAATAGTTTTACAAACAAGCTTTGTGACACTGATTAGTAGAGGAGTTGGGTATTCGGTATCACGCGGGCTGTGAGTATGCGACATCACAATAACTAGCCTTAAGCGCAAGTGGGAGATTGTTGGATATAGTGCCCTCAAAGTCAATTATTGGATCGCAGGCACGTGATTGCAATGATTGAGGGAGGACCTATACCGGTAGGACAGTCTTACTCAATATAATAGTATGCTATCTGGTTTATCTTCATTATCGTGTACTGCTTTAGGTGACATTATATATATCACTATTATACGTTGATAGAGCCTATAGGATTCTTGCTTGACTACCAGCAGTATGATGGCGATCATATACGTGAGAGTAGGGTAGTCTATAAGCACATCCTTAAAAGTGGTCCCTAGTCGTGGGAGTTTCGAGACAGGGCATCGATACTCCGGAGTAGACTAGTGTATACAGTCGAGACCCCGACGAGGGGCGGTGGCCGGTCTCACAAGCCATTGGTGTCAGTTGGTTCACCTAAGATGTATACAAGTGATCATTAGGTTATGAGTACACTGGACAGGACTCGCCGGGAACATGCTAGCTGGTTATTAAAACCTGTTGTCAGATAGCAATTCCCAGGTGACATGTGTACAGGTTAGTCTATCGACCTGAGATCGTCATTTGTCTCGTGTGAGTTCCAACCGTGCTTTGATTATTAACCTACCATGGCTCAAAGGAGTGGTGCAAACAGGTTTTAGTTGGGTACAGTCCCGAGCCATATGGAGGTAGTGAGCGGATCGGCAGGGGATTCGTCTCTCCCAACGTTAGGGGTGAGATCGCGCTGTGTTTAGGAGAGCCATTACACAAAGTCCATGGCCATGGCAAACGAGATTTACTGGTAGGTATTCCAGTAGTATCTCAGGGTGTTTTGGGCTACACTCCGACACGACTTATACCGCTTTTGGGGATCTGACGTTTACCAGCTCCCTAGGCCCGATATGCGATACTCATAGACGAACGGACCGGACTGTACGGATATTGTCACACATAGGCTCAGTAGGGTTCCAGGATGAGTTCGCTCATCGGACTCCCTTTCACTCAATACATGGGCAGCCGTTACGTACAGCTAGTACCACTGACGGCTTGTGGTTAAACCAACTGCCAGGGTATTGACGAGTCTTTAGAGTCCCCCACAGAAAGTTTTCCAGTTCGGGCGAAACGTTGTAGAGGCCGTATGGTTTTATGGCAGGGTTCGAACATACGCGTGCACTTGTGCACGTGTCATGGTTCGGACAGATAATACTAGTGGGCTTTGGTTTAAGCCGGATCCTAGTATTATATTGTGTAGGGATATTTTTTATCTCATTGCATTTGTATTCGGTCGGAATACAAATGCGGGTATGTATATACAGTTGCGGGGTTATCCTGTAATTTTGTTACGGGATCGCTTTTTGAAGTTGCCAGTTTGCATTCATTCTTTGGCCAAAACATCTTTTATTCTTCTTGGCTATTTTTTGCAAAGAAGGGGGTATTTGCAAAAGTGGCTTTTACAAAAATGGAGTTTTTTTGTGGTGGTGGGTCCCAGAATGGCTTTTACAAAAATGGAGGGTTTTTTTGTGGTGGGGGGCCCAGCAGAATTCTGGTTGGTTCTTGAATGTGCTAGCCTTCATCCATGACTCATTGATTCATTTATGGTTTTTGGAATTGCTAAGGATATTTTTGCCTAGATATTTTGCTTATCATCACCCCCTGCCCTTGTGCTCACCCCCTCTCCAATATTGGTCGAGCACTTCTCTGGGGCTGCCCCAATCTTGTGTGAGTGTGAGAATTGACTCATTTTCATTGCACAAAATTCCACAGCTCATTTCCAAAGCAAAATTCCATCACAACGCCTTTTGGAAACTTCGATTAACCCCCACCCAATCGCTTGGGTGACTTGAGACAGAGCATTCTACACTTGCTCTATTTCAACCTTGGACATGTCGACTAGCAAACTTCATGTCCGAGTTGCCTCGGTTCAGAGGCGGGAGCCCGTATAAAGATTCGTTGACATGGCGCAACTTTCGGCGACGAGGAGACCGTAGATCGAGCGAGATCGGAGAGCGAGCTTCGTCGGCGCAACCGCAACAAGTTAGGGACAGAGGTTACAGACCGAAGGACGCGGATCGATCGGTATAATCTCGAAATCCCCTTTTACAGTATACTAGTTTACGGTTAATGGAACGATCCGGGTTTTAAGTTTGCGTTAACGCCAGTTCGAAAAAGTTTTTGTTCCGCATTTGGCCTCGGATAGACGGCCGGGGCGCTGGCGTAGACTTACACTTTAGATGTGTAGATGTACAATTGATAGAACTATAATTTTCTGTATACTAGATTACTTAGAAATGCATGAAACAACTAGATATAAGTTTTGCAATATAACATATAGTTGCTGTCCAGAAATCTGAATTTCTGCTTTATACATTGATGTTAAAATGATTATAACTAGTGCTTCATGATTTATATTCATGCTATACTTGTTTACTATGCTCATATTATATTGCCATGCTTATATAGTTGTCATTAATATCACCATGTTATACTTGTTCATGTTTTATTTCCATTCATACTATATCACATTTCACCTTGCATATTCATTTATATACTTACCGAGCGCAAGTTCGCCGACGGGCATTCCACCCATTTCTTTGTTTCTTTGGAATGTTCGTCAGATGATCACATCCCACCTTTCTTGGGGACTTACTGAGCGCAAGTTCGCTGACGGGCATTCCACCCATTTCTTTGTTTCTTTGGAATGTTCGTCAGGTGATCTAGAGATTGAGGAGATTGAGCCAACTTAGGAGGATTACTTTCAGTTTAAGGAACAGACCGACTACTGGTTCTTTCTTTTCAGCTTTTACTTCCAGTATGCCACTTGTTTAGACACTTCCTTTTATATATCTTTGTTTTCAGTCATCATGTATTCAGTTTGAAACTTATGAAAGTTGGGAATGTAAATATATAAAGTTGGATTTTCATTATCATGTTTTTTCTTGTTATTTTATACTGCTTATATACGCTTAGCGTATTTGCTTCTGAGTAATACGTAGCGGGCCTCGTCACGTCCCCTTCCGTACACTGGGAAGCGGGGCGTAACAGTATTTGTGGAGGACGACGAAAGTTTCGCCGAGATCTTTGGCGTGCTCCTCTGACGAGGTCGATTTAACAAGCATGGCGTCGACGTAAACCTCCATGTTCCTCCCAATCTGTAGTTTGAACATCCTGTTGACCAAGCGTTGGTATGTAGCCCCGGAGTTTTTAAGGCCGAAGGGTGTCACTTTATAGCGGTATACCCCCCGGTCCGTTGTGAATGCGGCGAGTTCTTCGTCGGCCGGATTCATACGGATCTGGTTATAGCCGGAGAAAGCATCCATGAAGCTAAGTAACTCGTGGCCCACCGAGCTGTCGACGAGCTGATTATCTTAGGGAGGGGGTAGTTGTCTTTCGGGCAGGCCTCGTTGAGATGTGTGAAGTCGACGCACATGTGCCACTTCCCGTTCTCCTTTTTGACCATTACCACATTCGCCAGCAATTCCGAGTAGGCCACGTTTCGAATGAAGTTGGCTGCGAGCAACTTGTCAACTTCGTTCTCGATCGCCTTTTGTTTGATCGGAGCGAAGCTTCGTTTCTTTTGCCTGACGGGTCGGACCGTTGGGTCGACCCCGAGCTTGTGTGATATCACTTTGGGGTCGATTCCGGGCATGTCGGGGGGTGCCCAAGCGAACACATTTGTCACGCCTCGCTTCCCAAAATACGGAATACGAGGGGTTGACAAGGCCAGCCATGCTCCTACGGTCAAGGAAATGTCCTGCCGTAGTCACACTTCGGCTTCTAGCTTTACGTGGTAATCAGTAAACAATGCGCAAGTAATGAGAAATGCAGTAACTGAAACAAAACAAATACAAAGAACTGACCTGATGGAGGTAAAAAGAGTATAACTCTGGATAGCTGATCAAGATGTCCGCGATGTACGTCTAGTCCTGGTCCCGGCTAGATCCACTTCACATTCTGAGCATGCATACTCAGGTCGTCAGAGCGACACGATAGCAATATATATATAAAGATGCAAGTGGCAACTCGAACAGTAATAATGGATGTATAACAGTAAACCAAGACAGTAAAGATATGAACATGGAGTAATCAATGCAATGTTTAATAGATCAGGAGAACAGTAAAGCAGTAATATAGTATGTCAGATGTGTCAATACAGCAGGTAATGCATGTCAATGTTACTATCTCTATCAGTCTCTAAGTCTCACTGTACAGGTCACTGAGCCTATCGTCAGTCCAAGTGTGAGAGTCAACCACTCGCGAGTGTCCTCCACCCAAGGGTAGGACCCAAGGGCAAGGGACCACAGGCCCAAAATATAACTCACGGTAATAATCATGTACCCTGTAAATCTCCATATATCTCCATATATATAAGCCGGCATGGGACTCCCAAGATTCTGTTGAACTCACACTCAAACTACCCCACACCCCGTGGTCTACATCAAACGCCAACCATAACCTCAAATACCGGTCGGTCCATGACAAGTCTTGCGCGAGAACTGGAGACAGGATCTCCATCAAGCATGTCCCGACTAATACCTAAGGTAAATGGCAGTGTTTGGTGCCTTATCTGTGACACCCATGCAAGAGCTTCCATAAGCGTCCCATACCACTTATAGTCACACTCACACGCATCCCACAGACGTCGACAATGCAATAGAATAATAGGGTTCACTGATTGTGTACAAGTACGTGCCACTTTCACTTATCCACTCATGCACGAACACTAACGTACTTGCCACAATCATCACTGATACCTAGCACTGGATAATGCACATGATCACTAGGTTATCAATGCAGTGACATAGGTATGATATGATGAAGAAACAGTATGTAAAGCATGATTGAGATGTCATAATCACTATTCTACCACTTGAATAATTTATCATAAATCATACGTGTACAGTTTAGCGAAACGATGAACGGGGAATAAATAGTATGTTTGATTATCTATCCAGCGAATTTAGTTTCACGTCAATCGGGTTTCAGGATTACTAGATATGGCCATTTCATTTTAAGTGTTCACGGCTGGAAATCCGGTTTCAGAATCGGAAGTCCGTTTCGCAACGCATTTTCACCCCAGTAGGGATCAGAATTTAGCGACGCTATAGTTGAATGAAATCTAGGGTTTTCAATAAGGTTTTCAAAGCAATAGAAGGATTCTCAATTGCGTTTGTACGTCAGGAGTTATACACTGTTCAATACTAGTATGTCAATTCTGATTCTGTTGGGACTGTTATACGTCCCGATCTTTTAAATTACAGATTAAATAGCAAACGATGATGAAACAGAATGAAACCACTTGTGTTATCTATCCAACAGATTCACCTTTAATAAACAGTGGAGTTCCGCAACATACGAGTTCAGAAAATAAGGTGGCACGTATTGCGGGACAGTAAATAATAATTAGAGTCGCTCTGGACTGCAGTCCAGAGTCGCACTCCGATCCAAACATTGTCACAATTTAAGTACAGAAACCATTAGAAACTTGCATAGGGTTATAGTTCGTCGAGTCGGCTTCGATTTAAGCCCTCGAACGCATCATTCCAGCATGTACATAATTTATGGTGATTTTAGCAATTATCAGGTGCGGGGAGTTCCCGGTTTTCTTGGGTGTAAATGGGGGTGTTCGTTTAAGTCGTTAACGGTCGTATTTTCCAGTGAAATTTGTACAAGGTATTCATCACTACATGGGCCAACATAAACAATCCAGTTCCGTCAAATTAGGTGAGTATTTTCATTGGGATCATGCATCGAACATGTATGTCGTTTAATTTTATCGGGAATTGTAAATTCATAACTTATACTTTTGAATTTGTAACACGAGTAGATTAGCATGTAAGCAAGTAATTGAACTTGCCTGGAAACGATGTGTCGATGGTGCCGCAGTGATGATGACTGTGATGGCATGCACGGGTACAACACATACGACAGCAACTGCAAGGGTTTGGCTTTAGTGGAGCTTGGGCTCGAGAGATAGGAGGCTTGACTTGGGCTCTGTGCAATGGCGGCGACGGTTGCGAGCTCAGGCGATGTTGTGTGTGAGGTGGTTGGTTATGGGGTTGTAGAGGGTCGGCTATGGAGTTGTAGGGCGACGAGGTGGCCGGCAGTGAGGCGGTGGCCAAAGGTTAGAGGTTGGGGAAGTTGGTGGGGTGTTTGTGGTGGTGGTCGGTTGATAGAAGAGGGAGAGAGAGAGCGAGTTAGACAGAGAGAGAGAAAGAGAGAATCAGAGAGAGGGAGGTGTAGAGATTGAGAGAGAGAGAATTAGAGAGAAAAGCAGAGAGATATAGGGAGAGGGGAGGAGAGAGAAAGGGAGAGAGAGAAAGAGATTTGAGGCGAGGAGAGGTCGAGGGTGTCAAAGGTTGGTGAAGGCGAGGTCGGAGATGCGAGGGGGAGGCTCGGTGACGGAGGGCGTGCAGGGGGCTCAAGCTCGAATATGGGTTGGTTTGCAGGCGAGGGGGAAAGGAGGGACTCGGGGTTTTGGAGGGGAGAGAAGGGAGAGGGAGTTTGAAGGGTGGTAGGGTCGTCGGCGGCGACGTCGTCGTCGGTGGCGTGAGTGTGGGTGATGGAAGCAGTGGGTTTGGTGAATGAGGTGGGTGAGAACGAGAGATCGAGAGAGAGAGAGAAGAAAGAGGTAGAGGGACGGAGGTGATTGCGAGGGGTAACGGCGCACGAGCGTGGGCGTGGGCGTTGTGGCCGCGAGCGTTGGCGAGAGTTACGGCGAAGAAGGTGGATCGGTCGAGCGGGAAAGGAGGTAGCCGTTGGGGGAGAAGGAGCGAAGCGTGTCGGGTAGGGTGCTGCGGGTCGGGTTTGGGTGAGCGGGCTGCTGGAGGAGTGGGCCGGAGTTGTGGGCTGAGGAGGAAAGTTTTAATTAAAATGAATCCCTTTTTCATTTACTGATGGGCTGGGGCCAAGAGGTTGGGCCGAGGAAATTATTAAAAAGAAAATGGGTGTTGGGCTGGGATTAGGGAAGAAAATGGGGGAGTAAGTAAAGGAAGTGGGCTGGCTAAAATATAAGGGGAAAAAGGTTTAGATAAATTTAGGGTTAGGGATTTTAAATACTATAATAATGTGTATAAAATAAATAAACTTTAAGAGTAACATAAATACAGATATTAGTATAAAAGGGACTGCGTATTACAACATTCGAGTTCCTTCTGAGGAAGCGGACCAGATCGTCGCGCCGGGCCTCTGTTAAGAGCGACCCGATTTGGATGGTTCGTTCGTCGTCCTCTTCGACGAGGGGAACCACCGTTAGAGGCTCTACCGGAGCTCCTAGGATTTTTTTTTACTCATCCCGAGTATCCAAGGACCCCTGAAATCCCTCATGCCTTCAAGGTCATCGCCTCGCTTCTCAGGCATAGATGTCACCGTAAAGCAAATTTTTGCGATTTGCTGGTTCCCGTAGGTCCGGCCTATCCCGCCTTGGTCGAGTGGAAACTTGATCGCAAGGTGGTAGGTCGATATCTGGGCTCGGAGGGAGTTTAGCGTCAGGCGTCCCAGGAGGATATTGTAGGCCGATGAAACTCTGGCGACGATGAACTCTACAGGCACGGTACGTGTACGGCCTGCTTCCCCGATGTTAAGTAGGAGGGTAACCACTCCTTCTGCCAGGATAGAGTGGTTAATAAACCCTGACAGGATGTGGGCAGTCGGCCTCAGGTCCGACGGGGTAAGCCCCATACGTAGGAAGCAGTCGTAGAAGAGGATGTCTGCCCAGCTTCATGAGTCGATCAGTATCCTTTGAACCTCATAGCGGTGGATCCGTGCCGTGATTTCCAGGGGATTGTTGTGAGGTAAGGATATCCCGTGGAGATCCTCGTCGGTAAAGGTGATGGGCTCAGCTGCTCTGGTCTTCTTCATGGGCTGGCTGCTTGTCCCTTCGACCGGCAGGGAGCATCGAGTCTCGCCGGCCCCTGGCGCACACCCCGCTGATACGACCATAATTTGGCCGATCGTCAACTCGTCGGGAGGGGGACGTTGCTCTTGCTCTCGTTCCGCTTGTCGCTTCTCCCGCAAGTACTTTGCCAAGTGCCCCGAGCGAATCAACTTCTCGATGTAGTCGCGGAGCTGTTTGCAGTTCTCGGTGGGGTATCCCTGCGACCTGTGGAAAGCGCAATAGGGGCCTCGGGTCCATTTGGCCGCCCTATTGTTGACCGGGGGGAGTTTAAAGAATCTCTCGCCCTTCGCCTCCTCCAATAGCTCTGTCTGGGAGATGTTGAGTGGGGAATATGTTTTCCCCAATCAGAGCAAAGATCTGCTCAAGTTTTCAAAATTTGAAATGAGCAGCGCTTCATAAGAGCGCCGGCGCTCTGAGGCCGCCCTCACGTGCAAAGCACGAGTGCGCCTGCGCAAAGGGTGCCAGCGCTCTGAAGCAGCGCACACGTGCAAAGCACAAGTGCGCTAGCGCAAAGAGCGCAAGCGCTCTGAAGCAGCGCTCACGTGCAAAGCACGAGTGCGCTAGCGCTGGAACTAAATGTTCCCCACCGTCAGATCAAAGATCCAATAAAAATGATAAATCATCAGTTGACCAGAATAAAATTCTGTTAAGAAAACATTCTTCAAAATCTTTCCAAACAAAAATGTTTTGCTCTGTAAATCAGAGCACCGTCGGATCAATGATCCAATGGTGATTAAAAATCACTAAAATACAGAATAAATTCTGTGTGGGGAAAGATTTCCGAATCTTGTTAAAAAAACAAGAAGATTGCCTTCTGTAAATCAGAAGCCCTAGGATCAAAGATCCAACGGTGGGAAAATCCCCAAATCAATTAGAGAAAAGATCTATTCAACTGATTGAACAAATCAGCCTTCACTATATAAAAGCCCCAAGACTTCAAGTCTCAGAGAGAGGAACCCCTCTATAAACTTTGAGAAATTTCAGAAAGAAGAGCAAGCACTAGGTAGAAGAAGAACTTTTCTTCAAGATAAAAAAAAACAGAGATAAGAAAAATCTCATTAAAGAAGAACAACATAATTCTTCTCATAGATCATAGATCTATAAGACTAAGGACTTTTTACAAAAAGAGATCATAAACATCTCATTATAAAAAGGGGGGAGAATAGTTCAATTCTCTTAGGATCACACATCCATAAAGGCAAAACCTTTCACCAAAATAAGAGATTGAAACATCTCCTGTAAAATAAGAACTTTGTTCCTAAAACCTTGAGACAAAGTCTCTTATAAACGAGAATTTATTTCTCAGATCATAAAACTGATCAGAAGCGCTTCTGCGCTCTTGGACTGGCGCATAGCGCCAAGCGCACCACGCGCTCCTCACATGTGCGCCACTTAACAAATAGCGCTTTGCGCTCATGGACTGGCTCTCAGCGCCAAGCGCACCACGTGCTCCTCACATGTGCGCCATTGGACAAATGGCGCTTTGCGCTCTTAAACTGGCGCTTTGCACTCATAGACTGGCGCTAGCGCCAAGCGCGCCACGTACTCCTCACGTGTACGCTATATCACAGAAGCGCTTTGCGCTCATTAACTGGCGCTAGCGCCAAGTGCGCCACGCGTTCCTCACGCGTGCGCTGATAGAACATAAAATGTTCTTTAAATGAAGCCTTAGAGTTATGATGAATGCTCAGCATTCAATAAAAGACAGAAAGGATGTCAGAACCCAAATCGATGCTCAGTATTGTCAAATGTTTAACATTTTAACTGAGTGGGCCAAGCCCAAGTTGGCCATAAACCCCTCATTCAGATTAATTGAGCCCATATGCTTATAAATCTCAGATCTTAGTTCCAATTGGACTACAGATCTCCCAACCAAAATTGGTTCAAGGGTACATCTCTTCACTCCTTTGATAATTGTCGTTGTAATCCTTCAACGTCTTCAGAGAGGTGACGGGTCCCGACAACCAGAAATTCCATAGACTGTGGGGTCCTTAAACCCATGGACTATGATGTCCTTAACCTTGGACTGTATGGTCCTTAAACCCATGGACTATGATGTCCTTAACCTCGGACCGTGGGGTCCTTAAACCCATGGACTATGATGTCCTTAACCTCGGACTGTGGTGTCCTTAAACCCATGGACTATGATGTCCTTAACCTCGGACTGTGGGGTCCTTAAACCCATGGACTGTGATGTCCTTAACCTTTACAGACTAAGATGTCTTTAAACTGGACCGCAAAGTCCTTAAACTAAAACAATAGAGTCCAAATGCTTTTTTGTTGGATCTAAATGATCCCGTTAAGTTGATCTTAGTCTAAAAATTAGACTAACGTATCCTTAACAAACGTTTATGTTGATCTTAGTTTCGAATGAGACTAACGTATCCTTAAACCCTAAACCAAAACCCAAATCTAAGAAAATGCGGATTTGGACTAATCCACGCTCTACGGGCGACAACATAAATTAGTCTCTGTATACAATCCACAGGCAACCAAAAATAAAACAAACACACACGACACGAAGTGACCATCTGGAGAAGGAGAAAGTTGTTGCCGCGATGCGGTAGCGTAATTAACTGCAGGGGCTTGCGTCTGCAGGGAAGAGCGTCCCCACAATCAAAACCCCTCAAACGAGGGGGAATCTGACGAAGTCTGCTACAACGGCCGCATACGTCTAAACCTCCGATACACGGTGCCATAAATCAACTTGGCATTTTCGGAGAGGTGGACGGATAAAACCAAATAGCATCTGCCCCCAAATTCAGGCAAGACGAACCTACGCGGTCGTGTCTCTGTATTCGGAGGAGAACAGATTCTGGCACGCCCGGTAGGACCTTTTCCTCTTTCCACTCCACACTTCGTGTGTCGTGAAAGAATCACGGTTTGATATAGTTGCCCCTGGATTCAAGGTACTAAGATTTGGTGTCTTGCTCCCGTGCAGATCAATGGCTTTCAACTGCACAAACTGCAACAACTCTCGCTCTGTCTCGTCTGGAGGAGTTACCTATGGGCCCCAAGCGGCCTCCTTTTTCATAATGCCTGTGGAACAAGTGACCCAAGCCACCACTGGGCTATTCTTCGGGACCATGATCCCGCCAACAAGCTTTAGCGCTCCTGTACCATCGCAAGAAGCTCCGAAGAAGTCGGTCTTTGATCGGCTTGCAACTACTGCGGCCCCTCTCAACGGGTCGCCCAAGTCCACCACCTCAGTTTTCAACAGACTGGGCCGAAGCTCAGATGTGCCCATAAGAAGCCCGCAATTCCTGATGGTGTTATCCCTAAGCGGTTAGCCATTCCTACTCCTGAAGCCACCAAGGCGATTTCTCCTGCTAAGGGGTCGGTCTTCACAAGACTGGCCGTTTCAGCTCCTGTTCATGGCGAAGTCATGAAGGCTGTTTCCCCTGTTCGAAAGTCGGCCTTCGCAAGACTGACTATCCCTTCTCAACGGACGTCAATCTTCGACAGGCTAGCACCAATAACAGCCTCTTCTCAAAGTAAGGGGCAAGAAGAAGCTCATCCAACAGCGGAGGTGATCCCGACCGCACGACATGCTCGACGTCGCCACTAGCGCCGAGTGAGGAAAGCTAGGGGCAGTTCACCCTCTGGACTGACTCCGTCAGCTTCAACTGTGGAAGTTGATGCTGTTGTTCCAACTGGGAACAACTTTGAACCACTCAGAAGGGTCCGTAGGAACTCTCCGACTGCTGTGCTGAAAAGATCTCCTCCACCTGTGGAGAATGCCACAAAAGCGAAGCTTGAACAACCCCTTCAACGGCTGTCCTCCAAAATTTACAAAGTATGGCGTCAAGTCCAAGACTCGGTGATTGATCAAGACTACCCCCGCCGACATGAAAAGATGAAAGCGCGGCGAGAAGAGAACTATCCTGTCAAGCCACAGAAGGTGTAATCTATTTGGGTACCCGTTGCAACGGCTCCCTCAACTTCGACCGCCCACAAGAGGAGAAGGCCAGAGAAAATTCTCGTGTCTGCGACAAATGTCAAAGGCACTGAGCCTAAACGCCCTAAGTCTGGGGGCATAGTGATGCATACCGTCTATATATCCAGAAAAGAGGATAGCCGTATCTCCACAGGTCATCGACCGCTTACGCGATCAGTGACTAAGGCTCAGGAGCAGCAACAACAAAAGCTCCAAGAGATGCTAACAGCTATGGCCGCACTCACGGGACCAAAAGCAAGCCCAGAGACATTCTCGGAGCAACGTCATGAGCAGGAAACTGATGCCGAATTCCTTCGGAGAATGCTTGAGAAGAAGGACAAAGAGGCTGCGGAACAAGCGGCCAACATAAAACAAATGGCCCTTTTATTCCAAGATATGGTGGGCCTGATAATCCAGCCGGACCCTCCAGCCGAAGATCCTCCGGTAATAATTGAAGATGATAGAGGAGAGACATCCAATCCTCTGCCAGCTCTGTCAGCAGCCAAGGAGGAGACCATCTCCAAAACCATGCTCGATGATTATATAACTCAGCAAATACGGGCTCATCAAGCGAATGAAGCAACCAGCCAAGTCGTCAGAACTGGGCGACCATATGCAGGATGGTACGATCAGATAAAGTACCCGTCAGGATATACAATTCCTAAATTCCATGTGTACAAGGGGACAGGCAATCCCCATCAACATGTCGCTCAGTTCAGGGCTTTCTGCGGCAACACTGGAGGAGATGATAAGCTATTGCTTCGTCAATTCGTCGGCAGCTTGGCGGAGACGGCGTTCGAATGGTACTCAGAGCTTCCCAATGACTCCGTCAAAACTTTTACGGAGATGGAATTGCTGTTCACCCAACGTTTCGCCAGCGCTAGCGAACGCACCCCGATCACCGCGTTAATTAACGCCAGAGTGAAGCCAGGCGAAACATGGGTGCGGTATGCGATACAATAGCGGAATCTATGGTCGAAGTGCGAACAACGCATCGAAGAAGCGCCTGCAGTGGGCATGTTCGTGGGAACCCTCGATCCGCAAGCGACCATTTCCCAATTCATGATGTTCTTCAAGCCAACTACTTTCTAGGCCTTGATTGACAAACTGGACCAAATGGATCAGATGGGTTATAGACCCTCTTCTTCGAAGTTGGAATTTCGAAACGAGAAAGGGAAAGGGAAAGTGACCTTCGTCGCCAATGCTTAGCAGCAACTCAGTGGTCCAAACCCAACTGATCGCCAAGATGAAAGACGATGATTCTTTAATGAGAAACTGAAGTGCCCTTATTCGTTTCTCCGGGATAAAACGAGGAGACTGTTCGAGCTGGCGGTGCGCAACAGGTTCATCAACCTGCCGGATCCAAAACGCCCATTGCAACTCGGTGAGGCTAATAATTCCAATTATTGGCCCTATCACTAAGCGATAGGCCATCCAATCGAAGATTGCTTCGTCTTCAAAGGGTGGATTGAGAACCAATACCAATAGGGCAAATTCGCACTGTCCGAGAATTGGAAAGTAAACCCGCCCCAGCCGCACGCTTTCAAAAAGGCGGACACACCGGGGGCATCACGCTCTTTTGTAGAAGAAACTCCAAGGGAGGTCGTTCTTTCAGCCAAAACGAAAAGGATGATGAAGGATCTCCAAACATGCCCGGCAATCAAGTGGAAAAGTCCGCTGGAACCCGAAGTCATCAAGGGAATGCTAAAGCCGCGCCCGACACCAAAAATTGGTGGGGATAGTCAAAACGCCCATACCCAGCCGTCAAAGTCTTCGAAGAAGAAGAAGAAGACCAGAAAGCCCGTGAAGCTTGGTGACAAACGCACGGACCTACAGAAATATATTGACACGCTGGAAGAATATAACCAGAAAGTGCGGACCCCAGTCACACTCCAAGAGTTTCTCAACCACTTACTTGAGGACGAAAATGATGAAAGAGAAGACTCGTCGGATGAACCTGAGGATTATGTGGCAAGCTGCCATGTGATCTCTCACTCGTCGATAGACGGTGAAGAATCTCCTAACGCAGAGAAACTGGGGGCAGATCCCGAATCGGAGCTCCCAGGACCATCAGACGAGATGATTGATGCATCTATGAATGAAGCCCTTCTGAAAAGCAAGGCTGATCGAGAGCGCAAAACGGTCATATTTGGAAAAGCCAAACGCCGATGACTGAACGGAAAGATTGAAGTACCCCAACCAGATAGGAGAACTTCGGACACCAGCAAAAGCAGGTTCAAGACAAGGAAAAGGTTCGCTAAAACCATATCGATGGGAATGAAGCTGCCACCCTCTGAAGGAAACACTTCTGATTAGATACACCTTAATGAAGAGGATGTGCATCCTAATTACTGTTTATATTATCGAAGGATTGCGCACCCCACCGAAGAGTGCAACGCCTTTAAAAATTGGTGGCAAGGGTATGTCACTCACATGCAATACTTCAAGAGGATGAAGCGTGAAGCTCGTCGACAGCGGAAAAATGCGACAGACGAATGAGGAAGAGCTGTCGGCAACTGTCACATGGTTGATAACAGGGGATCGCAAGTTCTTACCTTCGGGAGCGATTCTGAAGAAGAAATGACTCTCGGACCTCTCTTCAAAGAATCCACCCCAGGAAAAGAGGAAGAACCGAAGAGCTGCGAGAACATTCAGCTGCGCGATCGCATGCTGCATGAAAAGAATCTCGGACCCGCAAACAAGGGATCGAACAAAAAGGATAAGGTGAAGAAAAGGTCCTTGAGGATATCGCCCTCGATGATCGAGTCGTCGAAGAGCTGGCAGCCAAGGATCCGCCCAAGAAAAACAAGGTGGATTACAACGTTCTGGCACACCTGAGGAAGATCCCCTCACAGCTAAGCATTCTTGACGCCCTTCTGCTATCTAAGGAGGCGAGAGATTCTTTGATCAAGGCATTACAAGAGCCTGACCAATTTCAAGCTTTCCTAGCCGAAGAAAAGATGAAGGATGAGCTGGAAGAAGTGCACACAGCCGATATCACCTTCGGCGATGAAGACCTCCTCCTCGGGACGTGCGAGCATAACCGTCCCCTTTATGTCTCCGGATACTGTCATGATATTAAGATAGGCAAAATTCTGGTTGACAATGGGTCCTCCGTCAACCTCCTCAATGTAAGAGTGTTGAAGGAAATCTGCATGAGCGTTCAGCATCTCGCTCGTGATAAAATCACCATCTCCGGGTTTGACTCCCAGTCATCACGGACGCTCGGGTCCGTGATACTGACATTACGCTTTGGGCTACTCGTCATGGACATCAAATTTCACGTCATTGGCGCCAAGACATGTTACAATGCTTTGCTCGGCAGGCCTTGGTTACACGAGTACAACATCATCCCTTCTACACAACATCAATGTATGAAGTATTTCAAGGATGGTCTCGAGTATACCGTGACAGGGGAGCTGCACCCATTCTCCGTGAATGAAGTCCGAAAATACGAAGACACAAAATACTTTTTGCCAGACTTCGAAGACACGGAAAGATGCCATAAACCGAAGAACAAGGCTATCACCACTATTCCGGTCTTCAGAAGTGATACTGAGGCGGAGGAAGAAGAAATAATTTATTCAGGGCCGCCCCAATGCAACAAGGCGGGACCGTCCACCCTTATACTAGTCTTCGGCAGCGACTCGGAAGATGAGGTCAATACAGTATTTTCTGTTCGGCCATCAATACAAGCCTTCACTGACGATGATCGGAATTTGCAAGTCGCCATGGTTCCGCAAGAGCACTAGAAAGAGCTCGACGCACTTGATACCTACAGTGTGCAAGAACTGCAGACATTCTACGTCCTTCCTAGGTGAAAAGATGAAAAGGCGATCCTCTTTTATTGATCCGCGGAAACCAAAGTGGAGAAAGAAATCTGGCATGGCGCCGATTCTCCGCTTGATAGGCTCCAGCCCATCTGTCTGCCCAGATACTACACAGAAGGATTAAAAAGGCCGTTGAGGCGCCAAGGCGTACCCTTCAAACAGACCGCTTGAAAAGCTAAGTTCTTTGACAGGATCTGGAACGTCCCCAGGACTCGGCGAAAATTGCCCAGCGGGAGAATGGAAACGATCGGGCTTGGATATGTTCAATCCAAGAAACGGGAGCGATTCCATGGCTGCTACGTCATACATGATTTTGATGAAGAAGGAGATGCTCTAGTAGAAGACGCCAACCCCGAACCAAGACGAGGTCCCACCGTGAAAATGCCAAGTCCGTCGTTCAAAGAACAGATGGACAAGCTAATAAGGGAAGCGGGTCAAAAGGTCCGGGATGATCATAGCCGCGAAATGGCCATCTATGAGAAAGCCAGGACGCAGCGCCTCCTTCAGCAGGCTACGAAGGATGACGATGCCCTTTGTCGCCAGCCCGTCATACAAAAGACCCGACGCAGAGGTAGAAACAAGCTAAAGAACGGAAAAAAAACGTTCGACAGCGGCAAAGCGGGTCCAAGTAGCTACGCGATCGAGCATTGAGCAGCCAAAATTCGTCTCTTATAAAGAATATGGGTCGAGCATATTCTTTTCCCCAAGACAAAACAAGGAAGATATTCAATCTTGTCATTAAACATCAGATGATTACCCTCCCGGAGTCCAAACACCCCGAGCAAGTAGGCGAGGTCCATCGCCCGGATTTGTAATACCCAGTTCTTTTATACACCAATACTCGTATTTTTGTTACTTACAAAATTGCTTATTTATATTTCAAGTATTTTACTTATTTTAAAACCCTAACCCCTTATATTTATTTTCCTAGATTTTTATCCTATCCATTAGCCACTCCCTTTCCATTTCTTTTTAAATCCTTTTAAACTCATAACCCAAACCCAAACCTTATTTCCTTTTTATTTTTCTATTCCCAGCCAGCCCACTCCCCATATTTTTCCCTTTTATTTTTCCCCATTCCCTTAACCCAGCCCAAGCCCAAACCCTCACTCCCCTTTTCTTTCATTATTTCCCTTTTCTTTTCTCATTTTCCCCGAGGCCATCACACCCTTCTCTTTCTCTTTAGTTTCCTTTATTCCCTGCCCATCTTTTTCTCCCTTCCCAATTAATCTTAATTCCTCCTCAGCCCAGCCAAAAGAAACAAATCGATTAAACCACCAAGCCGGCCCACTTCCATTTCTTTCCCTTACAAAATGAATTAATCAAATAAATCCCTAAACCCCATGCCTCTCCAAACCCAAACCCCTTACCCACACTCCTAACCCGTTCCCAAACGACCCGACCCGCTCTATCCCTCTCTTCCCCACTTCATTCTAAATTTCCCGCTCCTTTTTCAGCGTACCACACGCCGCCGCCCACGCCGCCTCGCCAACGCCCTCGTCGCGACCACGACCCCGACTCACGTTCGCGCGCGCGCTCATGAGCTCCTCAAGCTCACCCTCGTTCCCCCTTTCTCCTCTCTCCCTCCTCACTCTCGATCTCCTTTCCTCTCTCCAAAAGAAAAACAGAACATCCCGCCTCATTCCCCGACGATGACGACTACCACCTCAGTCACCTCGTCATCCTCCGTCGCTTCTCTCTTCAAAGCCCAAGCCCCACTTACCTACTCCCCTCGCCTGCCGACCGAGCCCCACCGCCGAGCTCGAGCCTCCCCTGCACACCCTCCTCGCCACCGAGTCTCCCCTGCACAGCATCACGCCGACGAGCTCCCCACTGCCTCAGCGACTCCTCTACTTCATCACCATTACCGCCAAGCTTTGAGCCCTGCACACCCCTTGCTGCAGACCCGAGCGCACCCCCTGTAGGCCACCTCGCCGGCGCCTCCGTCGACCTCACGTCGTCACCACCTCAGCAACATCTCCCTCTCCCTCCTTCAGCAACATCTCCCTCTCTCTACCACAACACCACCTCTCTCTCTCTCAGCACCTCTCTCTCACACAACATCTCTCTCTCACAGCACCTCTCTCGCTCACATCGCCTGAGCTCTCATCTCCGGCGCCCCTAGACCTCCGTAGCCTCTCCTAGCTCTCCTCGGTGCACCGTCAATCACTTCCAGCGGACCCATCACCTTCACCGCAGCACCAAAGCTAGCCCAAGTTTCAAACCGAGCCCCGATCATTTCATCGAACACCTATAACCATCGCCATCGCCGTTGTTCGAATTGCTGCCATCACCGTTCGAGCCACTTCCTCGGTCTCTGTAGCAGTCACCGTCGTCTACGCAGCGGCCGTCGGAACGCCAGCGCACGCCCGTCGCACCCACCGAGCCATCGAGTCCAAGAAGCAAGATCCGACAAGGCTGAACCTGTGCTGCATTCGTGACGCGATCGTGCCATTGCCGCTGCCGTACCGTCATCGACACGTTGTAGGGTGTTTTTCGTCACCCCATTGAGATGGGAATACGCACACGCTTGTCAGGCGTATACTACAGATTCCCCCTGCCTAGGGTAGGCCGGGGTTTAATGATTATGGGGATCCGAATCTCCGGCAGCCGCGGACTAAGCTGTCGTTAATTATCCCTCGCCTTTGGAGCGAGGGAACCTCCGATTAACGGGTTAAACTGGTCATGCGAACTCAATGTGCAGTGTGCGTGTGTTGTGTTTTGAAAAGGCGTTTTGGATATATCAGGAGCCACGCAGAGTTTTTACGGGGGTCCCGCTACCCGGATAGTGGGCTGGGGGTCAAGGAGGCTAGCAGCCCCCTTGCGGGGTACGGGGCAGCGCCCCGTTAGAAATTTTTTTCTAACAGGGACAGTGTCGCGGAGTATGTGTGTGTGTAAATATGTATACATATGTGTGCATATATATATATATATGTATATATATATATAAAAGAAAGAGGGGGAAAGACATCCAAAGGATGCGTGGGGCAGCACCTTGGGCGCCGTGCGCCTAGGTGCTGTGCGCTCAGGCGCTAGAGTGCCACGTGTCGGCACGTGGGCGCTCTGCGCTTGAGCGCTGGGCGCTTGAGCGCAAGCGTGCCACGTGTTGGCACGGGGGCGACTTGCGCTCGAGCGCCTGCGCTGGAGCGCAAGCACGCCACGTGTCGGCACCGGGGCGACTTGCGCTCGAGCGCCTGCGCTGATCGACTTTTTCCCGGCGCGGAGTGTCGGTGGTTGAATTTTTCCCGGCACGGAGTGTCGCTGATCGAATTTTCCCCGGCGCGGAGTGTCGGTGGTTGACTTTTCCTCGGCACGGAGTGTCGGTGGTTGACTTTTCCCCGGCACGGAGTGTCGCTGATCGACTTTTCCCCGGTGCGGAGTGTCGCTGATCGACTTTTCCCCGGCGCGGAGTGTCGCTGATCGACTTTTCCCCGGCGCGGAGCGTCGCGGGTTGACTTTTCCCCGGCACGGAGTGTCGCTGATCGACTTTTCCCCGGCGCGGAGTATCGGGTTGACTTTTCCCCAGCACGGAGTGTCGCTGATGGACTTTTCCCCGGCGCGGAGTATCGGGTTGACTTTTCCCCAGCACGGAGTGTCGCTGATGGACTTTTCCCCGGCGCGGAGTGTCACTGGTGGACTTTTCCCCGCACGGAGTGTCGCTGATCGACTTTTCCCCGGCGCGGAGTGTCGGGTTGACTTTTCCCCGGCACGGAGTGTCGTTGATGGACTTTTCCCCGACGCGGAGTGTCGCGGGTTGACTTTTCCCCGGTATGGAGTGTCACTGATCGACTTTCCCCGGCGCGGAGTGTCGGGTTGACTTTTCCCCGGCACGGAGTGTCGCTGATGGACTTTTCCCCGGCGCGGAGTGTCACTGGTTGACTTTTCCCCGGCACGGAGTGTCGCTGATTGACTTTTCCCCGGCGCGGAGTGTCCCTGGTTGACTTTTCCCCGGCACGGAGTGTCGCTGATCGACTTTTCCCCGGCGCGGAGTGTCGGGTTGACTTTTCCCCGGCACGGAGTGTCGCTGATCGACTTTTCCCCGGTGCGGAGTGTCGCTGATCGACTTTTCCCCGGCGCGGAGTGTCGGGTTGACTTTTTTCCGAGGCGGAGCATAATTCCTGCAGGGAAGGTAGATATCCCGAGGCGAAGCATGATTTCGACACGGGGTAAATTCTGGGACGGAGCATGATTCCGCCATAGAGGTTGGTTTGATTTGATTTGGGTTGACATCAGCATCGCTACACTGGAATATGGTACCAGGAGCGAATCATCATCTGTCTTGAGAGGATTTGGGAATTGGTTTTCTGTCGGCATCTGCATTGCTGCACTGGAATAATGCCAGGAGCAACTCATCATGTGCCCCGAGAGGATTTGAATTTGGTTTTTTTGTTTGGCATCTGCATTGCTGCACTGGAATAATGCCATGAGCAGCTCATCATTTGCCCCGAGAGGATTTTGGAATTGGTGGCTTAGGAGACAGGTTTAGATCCCTATCGCCTAAGGCTTCTCAATTTTATGGGCCGTAAGGGTCCCATAAAAGCATTTTCTCCCTACGAGTCGAAAGGATCTCGTAGGTGTATTTTCTCCTTAGGAGTCGTGGGGACTCCCAAGTGTGTTGCTCCTTTGTGAGTCGTAAGGATCTCACGCGGGGATTTTCTCCTCACAAAGTCGAGAGGACTTGGTGAGTGTATTTCATCTCTTTTTCATGAGTTTGCGCCCTTTCGGGTTTTCACAAACTCGCCGGCAGTCCTGCTGTTTTTACTCACGGAGCCCTTTTGGGTTTTCATCCGTGCCTATTTTGCTTGTGGACATACCATTTTATTTATATTATTTTTTTTCATTTTTTTTTGGACTTTGGATGTGGTCTCACCAGTAGGACTTGGGAGAGATTGGGATCGTTTTACGCCCGTGGATTGTATACGGTTTTGTAGGATGTATGATCCAGACCGTAGGGCCATAAAAATTTCGGGACTTTGTCTGCGTCAGCATCGCTGCACTGGAATATGGTACCAGGAGTGACTCATCATTCGCCGTTGGGGTATGGGATTTGGAATTTGGTTGGCGTCTGCATCGCTTCATTGGAACATGGTACCAGGAGCGACTCATCATTCGCCACTTGGGGATTTGAATTTGGTTGGCGTCTGCATCGCTACATTGAAATATGGTACCAGGAGCGACTCATCATTCGCCACTTTGGGGTTGGGGAGCGATGGCTTAGGAGACAGATTTAGATCCCTATCACCTAAGACTTTTCAATTTTATGGGCCGTGAGGGTCCCATAAAAGCATTTTCTCCCTACGAGTCGTAAGGATCCCGCAGGTGTATTTTCTCCTTAGGAGTCGTGGGGACTCCTAAGTGTGTTTTTTCTTCGTGAGTCGTAAGGATCCCACAAAGGTTTGTTCTCCTCATGTATCGTGAGGACACATGAGTGGATTTCCCTCGTTCCCAGTTTAATGACTTAGAGGTCGACTGTTTCCAGTTTAACGACTTAGCGGTCATCTGTTTCCAGTTTAAAGACTTAGGGGTCTGTGGTGCCCGGTTTAACGACTTAGCGGTCATCTGTTTCCAGTTTAACGACGTGGTGGTCATCTGTTTCCAGTTTAACGACTTAGCGGTCATCTGTTTCCAGTTTAGAGACTTAGAGGTCTACTGTTTCCAGTTTAACGACTTAGAGGTCATCTGTTTCCAGTTTAACGACATAGAGGTCATCTGTTTCCAGTTTAATGACTTGGAGGTCATCTGTTTCCAGTTTAAAGACTTCGGGGTCTATTGATGGCGAGCTTGGAATTTTAGGGTAGGGGCCGGCATCAGCGTTGCTAACACTAAAGCAGAGGTGCCGGGGTGCCGGGAGCAATTCATCATTTGCCTACTCTAGTTGGCGGAGCGATGGCTTAGGAGACGGGTTTAGATCCCTATCGCCTAAGGCTTTTCAATTTTATAGGCCGTGAGGGTCCCATAAAAGCATTTTCTCCCTGCGAGTCGTGAGGATCCAGCAGGTGTATTTTCTCCTTAGGAGTCGTGAGGACTCCTAAGCGTGTTTTTCCTTTGTGAGTCGCAAGGATCCCACAAAGGTTTGTTCTCCTCATGTATCGTGAGGACACATGAGTAGGTCTTCTCAATGGAGCATAACTCCAAAGGCGGAGACCAGACGTGTAACTAGTGATTATGGTGGGGCATGGGTATGATGAGAATTATTTGAGCCCGTGGATTGTATACGGCAGTCAATTTGGGGACTGGCCGTAGGGCCGGAAGAATTTTGAAAAAATGGATTTTTGGTTGGCGTCTGCATCGCTGCACTGGAATATGGTACCAGGAGCAACTCATCATTCGCCAGTTGTTTTTTTTGTTATTGTTGTTTTTTTTTACCGTGATTGCTCTATCATTTCAGCTTTTCTTATCGCTTAGGTCGCGATTGCCCTATCATTTCGGCTATTTATTCGCGGTTGCCCCATCATTTCGGCTTTATTTTCATGTTTATCTTTACTCGCTGATTTTTTTTTTGCGAGTTGCCCCATCATTTCGGCTTTTCTTTATTTTTCTTTTATTTGCACATTTTTTTTGTTTATTTACATACATATATATTTTTTTACATTCCTAGTTTAACGACTTAGAGGTCGACTGTTCCCAGTTTAACGACGTGGGGGTCATCTTTGCTTATCCCAGCTCCTTGAACTTTGATCTTGGCGGAGCTGTGTTAATGACCTAGCTCCGCGGCTTGCCGATACATCCGAGGATTGTGAGGTTTTTCCAAGCTTATATTGGTCCTCTGCCCAATCTTTGAAAATATAGCAGTCTTCGATGGTATGACCCACCACTCTATGATATGGGTAGTATACGGGATTGCCGGTCATGTTCATTTCCTGTGGCCTCTTTGGAACAGGCAGTTGCAGACCGTTGTTCAAGGCGTCCATGAATATTTTGCGGACTTCATCCATCCTGAAGGAGTATACCTTCTTCTTTCTCTCCATTGGAGTAGGTGCCTTTGCTGATGCTGGTCCTCGAGCCACATGTCTGGGAGGATCAGGTTCCCGAAAGGCTTCGATCCCCATTTGCATGAAATCGGCGATCGTAGCTTGACTGTTTGCTAACACGCCTTTAGACAGTTCTATCTCTCACATCTTGTATTGCCTTTCGACCCAGTCTTTGAAGACGAAGCAGTCCTTAATGGCATGACTTATCACCCTTTGATAGGGGCAATATTTTGGGTCGTCGGTCATATTCTCTTCATGCGGTCTCTTTGATTCTGGCAGTTGTAGACCATTTCTTAGGGCGTCCCTGAATATCTTGTGGACCTTTTCCCTCTTGAAGGAATAGACCTTTTCCAGCTTCTCTTTCAGAGGCGATTCCACACCGTTGGAGCTTTGATCCAAGGGCTTATGTTTTACAGAAGGCAATCTTCTTGTTTTAACAAGAACAGAAAAATCTAGCAAGAATTTAATTCTGTTTGGCGCAAACGCCCCAGTGCATAACACGTGTCAGCAGGGCGGAGCGCAGCGCAACTGCGCTGACACGTGTCGCGCAGCGCAGAGCGCAGCGACAGCGCAGCGCAACTGTCGGGTAGGCTTCTGTTTTATCCACCCGTTTTAAGTAAATCACTATGTATTAGTGTTCGAGGTGGTAACTTTTCGCTTATTATTTTTATAGCTTGTCGTTCTTTTAAATTTCGAGGACGAAATTTTTTGTAAGGGTGGTATGATGTAATACCCAGCCCCTTTTTATACCAATATCCGTATTTCTCTTTAACTTATAAAACTTCTCTTTTATTTATAATTATCTATTTATTTTAAAACTTCAGTAAACACCAAAACCCAAATCTTTCTTTTTCTTTTCCATTATTTCTTTCCTTAATCCCAAGCCCCGGCCCAGCAGTAATCCCTCAGCCCAAACAATAAAACCAACAATATATATATATATATATATATATATTCTCCTCAGCCCATTTTCTTTTTCCAAATTAAACCCTTCGGCCCACTTCTTTGTCCCTTCCTCAATAAAATCAAAATTTCCCCACCCAGCCCATTTCTTTTATTTATTAAAAGTTTAAACCCAACTCTTTCCTAAAACCCAGCCCATTCCCTTTTAAAATAAACTTAATTCCTTTTTTCTCCTAAGACCCAGCCCATTCCAACTCGGCCCGCTCCCTTCAGCCGCTCACCCAAACCCGACCCGCAGCACCCTACCTGACCCGCTTCGCTCCTTCTCCCCCAACGGTTACTTCCCTTTCCCGCTCGACCGATCCGCCTTCTTCGCAGTAACTCACGCCAACGCCCGTCGCCCACGCCCACGCTTGCGCCGTGCCCCATTCCTCGCACCCACGACCCGCGCGTTTCCCCTACGACCCGCTCCCCAATTGTTCGCTCCTCCTTCTCCCTCACACCCTCGAACCCACTTCTCTCTCCCTCTCAAACTCTCACTCACTCGAGCCCCTGCACTCCACCCCCTCGACGATGACGACGACTACGCCCCACCGAGCTCAATCCCCTCTCCCAACCTCGTCACCTTCACCACCTCCTCTCTTCTCCATTCCCCAACGTCCCTGCAGTAGCCCCGAGGACCCACGACAGACCCCGACCAAGAACCTCCGCCTTCATCGCCGTTAAGCCTCGCCTGAGAACTCAACACTTCGCCGTCGGCATCACCATCACCCCGCTTCACCATCCTCACCACCCTCCAATTCCCGACGACCACCATCGTCGACCGCCAACTCCATCAACATCGATCCCTCCCTCGAGCCCACGGCCGCGCTCGTCCCATCACCTCCGCCACCATCGCCGGTGTCGTACAAGCCCCATCTCTCCCCCTCTGATTCTCTCTTTCCCTCTCTCTCTCTCTCTGTCTAACTCTCTCTCTAAATCTTTCTCTCTCTCTGTCTCTCTCTCTTTCTCACTCTCTCTCTCTCTCTCTTTCTCACTCTCTCTCTCTCTAAATCTCTCTGTTTCTCTCCCTCTCAATCTCTCTGCCTCTCTCTCTCAATCTCTAAATCTCTCTCTCTCTCTCCTTCTTCCCGCGTATCCTCCTTCGAACACCATTGCCATTTCCTTGCCGTCACCACCTTCTCATTTGACAGCCGCAGCCCTCCAACCGCCAGCCCACACCCGCGAGCCCCCTTGTTGCGCCGCATCACCATCAAATCCAAGCTCGAGCCAAGGTCGAGACTTTTGTCACTAGTGGGCCGTGCCGTGCCGGAATCGTCGTTGCTGTGCCGCGCGTGTGTTGTTTCCACTGCCGTGCGTCTCCAGGTAAGTGTTTTACTTGCTACATGCTAATATAATCGTGTTACAAACTTAAATCGTATAGATTATAAATTTACAGATTTCCGATAGATTATGTGCTATACCTGTTCGATGCATGATCCCAATGAGATTATTCATCTATTTTGACGGAATTGGATTGTCTATATTAGCCCATGTAGTGATGAATACTGTGTACAAATTTCACTGGAAAATACGACTGTTAATGACTAAAACGATTACCCCCAAATATACCTGTAAAACTGGAACTTTCCCGTATCCGAAAACCGTTAAAATTACCATAAATTATGTATATACTGGAATGATGCGTTCGAGGGCTTAAATTGAATCCGACTCGACGAACTATAACCCTATGCAAGTTTCTATTGGTTTCTGTACTTAAATTGTGATAATATTTGGATCGGAGTGCGACTCTGGACTGCAGTCCAGAGCGACTCTGGTTACTGTTTACTGTTCCATAATGTGTGCCACCTGTTTTCCTGAACTCGTATGTTACGGAACTTTGCAGTTTATTAAAGATGAAACTGTTAGCTAGATAACACAAGTGGTTTCATTCTGTTTCATCGTCGTTTGCTATTTAATCTGTAATTTAAAAGATGGGGACGTATAACAGTCCCAACAGAATCAGAATTGACATACTAGTATTGAACAGTGTATAACTCCTGACGTACAGATGCGATTGAGGATCCGTCTATTGCGTTGAAAACCATATTGAAAACCCTGGGTTTCATTCAACTGTAGCGTCGCTAAATTCTGATCCCTACTGGGGTTAAAATGCGTTGCGAAACGGACTCCCGATTCTGAAACCGGATTTCCAGCCGTGAACGCTTAAAAGGAAATGGCCATAACTAGTGATCCTGAAACCCGATTGACGTGAAACCAAACTCGCTGGATAGATAATCAAACATACTATTTATTCCCCGTTCATCGTTTCGCTAAACTGTACACGTATGATTTATGATAAATTATGCAACTGGTAGAATACTGAATTATGACATCTTAATCATGCTTTACATACTGTTTACTCATCATATCATACATATGTCACTGCATTGATAGCCTAGTGATCATGTGCATTATCCAGTATTAGGTATTAGTGGTGATTGTGACAAGTACGTTGGTGTTCGTGCATGAGTGGATAAGTGAAAGTGACACGTACTTGTACACAATCAGTGAACCCTTTTATTCTATTGCATTGTCGACGTCTGTGGGACGCGTGTAAGTGTGACTATAAGTGGTATGGGACACTTATGGAAGCTCTTGCATGGGTGTCACAGATAAGGCACCAAACACTGCCCATTTATCTTGGGTATTAGTCGGGACGTGCTTGATGGAGATCCTGTCTCCAGTTCTCGCGCAGACTTGTCATGGACCGACCGGTATTTGAGGTTATGGTTGGCGTTTGATGTAGACTACGGGGTGTGGGGTAGTTTGAGTGTGAGTTCAACAGAATCTCGGGAGTCCCATGCCGGCTTATATATATGGAGATATATGGAGATTTACAGAGTACATGATTATTACCGTGAGTTATATTTTGGGCCCGTGGTCCCTTGCCCTTGGGTCCTACCCTTGGGTGGAGGACACTCGCGAGTGGTTGACTCTCACACTTGGACTGACGATAGGCTTAGTGACCTGTACAGTGAGACTTAGAGACTGATGGGGATAATGGCATTGATATGCATTACTTACTGTGTTGACATACCTGGCATACTATATTACTGCTTTAACGTTCACTTGATCTATTGGACACTTCATTGGTTACTGCATGTTCATAACTTTACTGTCTTGATTACTGTTATATATCTATTATCACTGTCCGATTTGCCATTTGCATCTATATGTTTATATTGCTATCGTGTCGCTCTGACGACCTGAGTATGCATGCTCAGAGTGAGGAGGGGATCTAGCCTGGACCAGGACTAGACGTACATCGCGGACATCTTGATCAGCTATCCAGAGTTATACTCTTTTTACCTCCATCAGATCAGTTCTTTGTATTTGTTTTGTTTCAGTTACTGCATTTCTCATTACCTGCGCATTGTTTACTAATTACCACGTAAAGCTAGAAGCCGAAGTGTGACTACGGCAGGACATTTCCTTGACCGTAGGAGCATGGCTGGCCTTGTCAACCCCTCGTATTCCGTATTTTGGGAAGCGGGGCGTGACATGGTTTTGTTGGTATCAGAGCCAGGTTTTGCTTCGATTGGGATTGCAGTTTTCCGTGTAGAACTTGACAATCTAAGACATCCCTCGGTCTAGATTGTAAACTTGTTATTCTTAATCCTTATTCACATTGTGTATTCTGTTATCCATCCACTAAGGTTTCGGGTGACTTGGCAAAGTTACGTGGTTGTAATTGTGAACTACATCATGGTTACACTACCGTACTCTGTTTAAGTGACTTAGAGTCCTACAGTTGATTTCCACTTGTAATGAATTTCATCACACCCGATATTCTTGATTCCTTGCCCAATCCATATTATATTTTAATTCTTATAGCTTGTGCCTTATATCGTCCTCAAAATTATTGTTTCAGGATCATGTCGTCCAACGACTCTTCCTCTATCTCCACTCCCCAGAATCAGACCGTTGAGATTCTGAGGGTACTGCAAGGTCTGAAGGAAGCCCAGGGAGCGAACGAACGATTTGTTAGCTGAAGGACTGAGAAGACAGGTGAATCAGGCACCAGCGGGAGTCTCCAATCGTAAAGGGATCTCTATTAGACGAGGAAAAGAGTAGAAGATGAAGCGCCCATTTGTTTCCCTGCGACAGAAGCAGCAGAAGACCCAATGTTGTGGGTACTGTAAGAGGCCAGGACATCTTCAAAGGGATTGTCGTCGCGCCCAAGGGAAATGTCTGATTTGCGGATCCAGCGAACATCTTATCAACGGTTGCCCAAAAAGGAAGGAGCTACAAGGAGGAGACTCGTCCACACTCTCCACTTCTGCCAAGTGATGATTATTGCGTAGTGCGAACTTCGAGGATAAGGCGGACTCAGCGCAGGATTCAACTCGCGTGACGAGAATGCAGCGGCCTAGAAATCGAAGAAGAGTTATCATGTTTTCTGCTTTTAATAAAATGCTGTTATCCTCTTGTAAATATTTCTTTTCGTTTGAAATCTTGTATCCGTCAAACTTTTAGTTGAATGCAGTAAAACTTTGAGTCATGATGCATGTATCATTCTCTTGCCTTCCCCTTATTTATACTATTCATTACAGCAGCACTTTCTTATTTTGATTTTTCCGTCCTTGCCTACTGCATATTTTCTTGTACTCTGTATCCTGGGTTATTTTCTCAATATGTTCCACTATCTAATCTTGACTCTTTCTTTTCAGGCCATGGCCCACCCTGGAGCAACGCCGCATTTAGATGAGGATGCACAGTCATGCGTTTCCTTAGACCGCATGCTGGTGAGTTCTGACGATGAGGTCAACGGACCCCAGGTCATTTTCGGAAACAGTGATTCCGAGGACGAAGGAGCCACCGCCCCAGAGGTTGACATGATAGGCGATTCCGACGAAGAGGAAGGAGACCCTGAAGAGAACCCGATAGAGGAAGATCCCGAGGAAGACCCGATAGAAGAAAATCCAGTGGAGGAGAATCCCATGGAAGAGAATCCAGAAGAAGAGAATCACATGGAAGCAGACCTTGATGAGGAAGCAGATGAGGATGAAGGACCAGAAGAACAAGACCCTACGGTGGAAGAACTCCTAATGGCGGTCCCTGCGAGGCGCTATGGAAATGGACGCCCCTACCTGAGCGCGCGCGCCTACCGCAACCTGCTGAACCTCCACAACCGCGACTGACAGAATTTTTAGATGTTGTCTTCTCTGGCCAAATAAATTTGTGTATAGTTTAGGGCCATCTGTACTATTCGAGAGTGCTTTGTTTTGAATTTTCTAGAATGAAATAAATTGCTGAGTTCGCTGATCTTTCGACCTTCTTGGTTCACTTGATGCTTGATTATTTCCCATATACATTTATTTTCCTGCTGAGATCCCTGACTGTCCACCCCTACTCCTTGTATTGTTTTAACCCTCGCTTCGATTAAAAAGTACCGTACCCTGATCTTTGGAATGGGCCACCCTTCATCCTTCGTCTATGCTTCGTTTGAGATCCTTCTGGGAGGGGAAATTGATAGTGAAATTTCCGAGTTGGCTGACCCTTCGAAATTTTTGATTCACATGATGTATCGACCGTTATCCTACCCATACATTTTTCCCCTTGTAGTCCTTTGCTGCTCACCCTTACTTCCTGTGCTGACCCGACCCCGATCTCTTTGACCTTCAGTTTAAGGCCGTCACACTCCGACCTTTTGTATGAGCCACACTCCATTGTAATCCCTACCCTAGCTAGCCCTATATATATTTGTGCTTTTCCCTGTTACCCTAACTATATTTAGGGACATTGTTATTCGAAAATTTAGTTTTCATCATTTTGTATTTATCGAAGAGAGCGTGTTATTGACTACTCCGTTTTATGTATTTTTAAGTACATTACTACTTTTCTCATTTTTCGGTAGCGTGGCCATATGTATTACGCATATCATTTGCGCCATGTTTCTTATTTTCGCCGGGTGGTTTTCTAAGTTATGTTAAAAGTTGTTTGATCGACACATTATTCTAAAATGTTTTAAACCACCGACAAGTCCTTCACTGCTTCATTATAATTACGCCTTATACTTATTATTTCTGCTGTGCTACTTTTGATATACTTATATGTGCACATATTTGGGTTTCGATTTTATCGAACACGCCTTGATTATTATTGTTCGTTATTGTTATCTATATTCTCGTATAGATGTAGTTTGTCCTTATAGTTGTTCCTGCCTTATACCTATTTAGACCTATCTTTTGTATGTTGTTCTTACATATATATATCTTCAAAATTTTATCCACCCGTTTTAAGTAAATCACTATGTATTAGTGTTCGAGGTGGTAACTTTTCGCTTATTATTTTTATAGCTTGTCGTTCTTTTAAATTTCGAGGACGAAATTTTTTGTAAGGGTGGTATGATGTAATACCCAGCCCCTTTTTATACCAATATCCGTATTTCTCTTTAACTTATAAAACTTCTATTTTATTTATAATTATCTATTTATTTTAAAACTTCAGTAAACACCAAAACCCAAATCTTTCTTTTTCTTTTCCATTATTTCTTTCCTTAATCCCAAGCCCCGGCCCAGCAGTAATCCCTCAGCCCAAACAATAAAACCAACAATATATATATATATATATATATTCTCCTCAGCCCATTTTCTTTTTCCAAATTAAACCCTTCGGCCCACTTTTTTCTCCCTTCCTCAATAAAATCAAAATTTCCCCACCCAGCCCATTTCTTTTATTTATTAAAAGTTTAAACCCAACTCTTTCCTAAACCCAGCCCATTCCCTTTTAAAATAAACTTAATTCCTTTTTTTCTCCTAAGACCCAGCCCACTCCAACTCGGCCCGCTCCCTTCAGCCGCTCACCCAAACCCGACCCGCAGCACCCTACCCGACCCGCTTCGCTCCTTCTCCCCCAACGGCTACTTCTCTTTCCCGCTCGACCGATCCGCCTTCTTCGCCGTAACTCACGCCAACTCCCGTCACCCACGCCCACGCTCGCGCCGTGCCCCACTCCTCGCGCCCACGACGCACGCGTTTCCCCTACGACCCGCTCCCCAATTGTTCGCTCCTCCTTCTCCCTCACACCCTCGAACCCACTTCTCTCTCCCTCTCAAACTCTCACTCACTCGAGCCCCTGCACTCCACCCCCTCGACGATGACGACTACTACACCCCACCGAGCTCAATCCCCTCGCCTAACCTTGTCACCTTCACCACCTCCTCTCTTCTCCATTCCCCGACGTCCCTGCAGTAGCCCCGAGAACCCACGACAGACCCCGACCAAGAACCTCCGCCTTCATCGCCGTTAAGCCTCACCCGAGAACTCAGCACTTCGCCGTCGGCATCACCATCACCCCGCTTCACCATCCTTACCACCCTCCAATTCCCGACGACCACCATCGTCGACCGCCAACTCCATCAACACCGATCCCTCCCTCGAGCCCACGACCGCGCTCGTCCCATCACCTCCGCCACCATCGCCGGTGTCGCCCAAGCCCCATCTCTCTCCCTCTGATTCTCTCTTTCCCCCCCTCTCTCTCTGTCTAACTCTCTCTCTCTCTCTGTCTAACTCTCTCTCTAAATCTTTCTCTCTCTCTGTCTCTCTCTCTTTCTCACTCTCTCTCTCTCTAAATCTCTCTGTTTCTCTGCCTCTCAATCTCTCTGCCTCTCTCTCTCAATCTCTAAATCTCTCTCTCTCTCCTTCTTCTCGCGCCTCCTCCTTCGAACACCATTGCCATTTCCTTGCCGTCACCACCTTCTTATTTGACAGCCGCAGCCCTCCAACCGCTAGCCCGCACCCGCGAGCCCCCTTGTTGCGCCGCATCAACATCAAATCCAAGCTCGAGCCAAGGTCGAGACTTTTGTCACTAGTGGGTCGTGCCGTGCCGGAATCGTCGTTGCTGTGCCGCGCGTGTGTTGTTTCCACTGCCGTGCGTCTCCAGGCAAGTGTTTTACTTGCTACATGCTAATATAATCGTGTTGCAAACTTAAATCGTATAGATTATAAATTTACAGATTTTCGATAGATTATGTGCTATACCTGTTCGATGCATGATCCCAATGAGATTATTCATCTATTTTGACGGAATTGGATTGTCTATGCTGGCCCTGTAGTGATGAATACTGTGTACAAATTTCACTGGAAAATACGACTGTTAATGACTAAAACGATTACCCCCAAATATACCTGTAAAACTGGAACTTTCCCGTATCCGAAAACCGTTAAAATTACCATAAATTATGTACATACTAGAATGATACGTTCGAGGGCTTAAATCGAAGCCGACTCGACGAACTATAACTCTATGCAAGTTTCTATTAGTTTCTGTACTTAAATTGTGACAATATTTGGATCGGAGTGCGACTCTGGACTGCAGTCCAGAGCGACTCTGGTTACTGTTTACTGTTCCATAATGTGTGTCACCTGTTTTCCTGAACTCGTATGTTGCGGAACTTTGCAGTTTATTAAAGATGAAACTGTTATCTAGATAACACAAGTAGTTTCATTCTGTTTCATCGCCGTTTGCTATTTAATCTGTAATTTAAAAGATGGGGACGTATAACAGTCCCAACAGAATCAGAATTGACATACTAGTATTGAACAGTGTATAACTCCTGACGTACAGACGCGATTGAGGATCCGTCTATTGCGTTGAAAACCATATTGAAAACCCTGGGTTTCATTCAACTGTAGCGTCGCTAAATTCTGATCCCTACTGGGGTTAAAATGCGTTGCGAAACGGACTCCCGATTCTGAAACCGGATTTCCAGCCGTGAACGCTTAAAAGGAAATGGTCATAACTAGTGATCCTGAAACCCGATTGACGTGAAACCAAACTCGCTGGATAGATAATCAAACATACTATTTATTCCCCGTTCATCGTTTCGCTAAACTGTACACGTATGATTTATGATAAATTATGCAAGTGGTAGAATACTGAATTATGACATCTTAATCATGCTTTACATACTGTTTACTCATCATATCATACATATGTCACTGCATTGATAACCTAGTGATCATGTGCATTACCCAGTGTTAGGTATTAGTGGTGATTGTGACAAGTACGTTAGTGTTCGTGCATGAGTGGATAAGTGAAAGTGACACGTACTTGTACACAATCAGCGAACCCTTTTATTCTATTGCATTGTCGACGTCTGTGGGACGCGTGTAAGTGTGACTATAAGTGGTATGGGACACTTATGGAAGCTCTTGCATGGGTGTCACAGATAAGGCACCAAACACTGCCCATTTATCTTGGGTATTAGTCGGGACGTGCTTGATGGAGATCCTGTCTCCAGTTCTCGCGCAGACTTGTCATGGACCGACCGGTATTTGAGGTTATGGTTGGCATTTGATGTAGACCACGGTGTGTGGGGTAGTTTGAGTGTGAGTTCAACAGAATCTCGGGAGTCCCATGTCGGCTTATATATATGGAGATATATGGAGATTTACAGGGTACATGATTATTACCGTGAGTTATATTTTGGGCCCGTGGTCCCTTGCCCTTGGGTCCTACCCTTGGGTGGAGGACACTCGCGAGTGGTTGACTCTCACACTTGGACTGACGATAGGCTTAGTGACCTGTACAGTGAGACTTAGAGACTGATAGGGATAATAGCATTGATATGCATTACTTACTGTGTTGACATACCTGGCATACTATATTACTGCTTTACCGTTCACTTGATCTATTGGACACTTCATTGGTTACTGCATGTTCATAACTTTACTGTCTTGATTACTGTTATATATCTATTATCACTGTCTGATTTGCCATTTGCATCTATATGTTTATATTGCTATCGTGTCGCTCTGACGACCTGAGTATGCATGCTCAGAGTGAGGAGGGGATCTAGCCTGGACCAGGACTAGACGTACATCGCGGACATCTTGATCAGCTATCCAGAGTTATACTCTCTTTACCTCCATCAGGTCAGTTCTTTGTATTTGTTTTGTTTCAGTTACTGCATTTCTCATTACCTGCGCATTGTTTACTGATTACCACGTAAAGCTAGAAGCCGAAGTGTGACTACGGTAGGACATTTCCTTGACCGTAGGAGCATGGCTGACCTTGTCAACCACTCGTATTCCGTATTTTGGGAAGCGGGGCGTGACAGTTGCTTTTGAGCGCCTTCTTCGCGTTTAGACTTGTTTCTGCCTCTGCGTTGAGCCTTCTTTATAACAGGTTGACAAGGAGCGGCATCTTCATTTTTCACGGCCTGTTGGAGGAGGCGTTGCGTTTTGGCTTTCTCGTAGATGGCCATCTCGCGGTTATGGTCGTCTCGGACTTTTTGACTAGCTTCACTTATAAGCTTGTCCATTTGTTCTTCGAACGACGGACTGGGCACTTTTGCATCTGGAACTTTTACTGGTTCAGGATTAGCATCTTCTCATTGAGCATCCGCTTCTTCGTCAAAGTCATGCACGGCGTAGCAACCGTGGAGTAGCTCTCGTTTCTTTGACCGGATGTATCCAAGCCCTTTTGTTTCCATTCTCCCATTAGGCAGTTTGCGTTGAGTCCCGGGAACATTCCAGACTTTGTCATAGAACTTGGCTTTTCGATCGGTCTGCTTGAAGGATATCCCCTGGCGCTTCAGTAGCCTCTTCAGGCCTTCTGTATAATATCTGGGGAGACGGATGGGCTGAAGCCTGTCAAGCGTAGGATCCGCGCCGTGCCAGATTTCTTTTTCCACCTTGATTTCTTCAGAGCGGTAGAATAGAATTGCTTTTTCGCCTTCTCGCCTAGGAGGGATATAGAACGTCTGCAGCTCTTCTACACTGTAGATATCGAGTGCATCCAGTTCTTTATGATGTTTAAGCGGCACCATGGCGACTTGTAGACTTTGCTCTTCGTCAGCGGACGTTTGTATTGAAGGTCGAGCAGAGAATACAGCATGGACCTCATCTTCCGAGTCGCTACCAAAGATCAACGTAGGAGTGGATGGTCCTGGCTTGTTGTGTCGAGACGGACCCGAATAAACTATCTCCTCTTCCTCCTCGGTATCACTGCCGAAGACAGGGATGGTGGCATTAGCTTTATTCTCTGGATTGTGACACCTCTACGTGTCTTCGAAATCCGGTAAGAAGTATTTGGCATCTTCATATTTGCGGACCTCGTTCACAGAGAACGGGTTCAGTTCTCCCGCCATGGTATACTCGAGACCATCCTTAGAATACTTCATACACCGATGTTGTGTAGAAGGGATGATGTTGTACTCGTGTAACCACGGTCGGCCGAGCAGAGCGTTGTAGCATGTCTTGGCGTCTATGACGTGGAACTTAATGTCCGTGACGAGTAGCCCAAAGCGTAGCGTCAGTATCACAGACCCAAGAGTTTTTGATGATTGGGAGTCGAACCCGGAGATGGTAATCTTATCCCGAGCAAGGTGCTGGACGCTCATGCAGATTTCTTTTAACACCCGCACATTGAGGAGGTTAACGAAGGATCCATTGTCGATCAGGATTTTGCCTATCTTTATATCGTGACAGTATCCTGAGACATAAAGGGGGCGATTGTGTTCGCACGTCCCAAGGAGAAGGTCTTCATCACCAAAAGCGACATCGGCCATGTGCACTTCCTCTAATTCATCCTTCATCTTTTCCTCGGCCAGGAAAGCTTGGAATTGCTCCGGATCTTGTAGTGCCTTAATTAACGAATCTCTCGCCTCCTTTGATAGCAAAAGGGCGTCAAGAATGCTGAGCTGCGAGGGTAGTTTCCTCAGATGCGCTAAGACGTTGTAATCCATCTTATTTCTCTTCTGCGGGTCCTTGGCAGTTAGCTCTTCCGCAACTTGGTCATCTAAGACGATATCTTCAGGGACCTTCTCTTTTCCCTTATCTTTTTTATTTGAGGGTCCGAGATTCTTTTCGGGAAGCGTGCGATTACGTAGCCGGATATTTTCGCAAACCTTCGGCTCTTCTTCTTTTCCCGAGGTGGACTCTTTAAAGAGAGGGCCAAGCTCCAGCTCCACATCAGAATCGCTCCCGAATGTAGGCACCTGTGATCCCCCGGCGTTAACCATGCGGCAATCACCGGTAGTTCTGTTAAACCCTTCGGTCATATTTTTCCGCTCCCGACGAGTTTTGCGCTTCTCCCGCTTAAAATGTTGTCGATGAGCAACATATCCTTGCCACCATCGATCGAAAGCTTTGCACTCTTCAGTGGGGTGCGAAATCTTCTGATGATATAAGCAATAGGAGGGGTGCATTTCCATTTCGCCAGTAACGTTTCCTTCGGAGGATGGTAGCTTCATGCCCATTGATATGGCCTTAGCAAACCTTTTCCTCATCTTGAATTTGCTTTTGTCGGTAGTGGATGTATTTTGCTCCAGCGGGAGTGTTTCAGCTCTTTCGTCAAGTCGCTGTCGCTTGGCCCTTTCAAATATAGCCGTCTCGCGTTCCCGATCAGCTTTACTTTTCAACAGAGCTTCGTTGAGGAACGCGTCAATCATTTCATCTGAGGGCCCCAGAATTTTTGGTTCGGGATCTGCCCCCAGCTTTTCAGTGTAAGGAGTCTCCTCATCGTCCGCCAACGAATGGGAGATCATACGGCAGCTCGCTACGTATTCTTCAGATTCATTTAATGAACTTTCTCCCTCACCTTCCTCTTGAAAGACGTGGTTGAGAAACTCTTGGAGCGTAATGGGAGTCCGTGCTCTCTGGTTGTATTCCTCCAGCGCGTCAATTTGTTTTTGTAAGTCTGTATGCTTGTCACCAGGCTTTACAGACTTCTTAGATTTCTTCTTCTTCTTCTTCGAAGATTTTGACGGCTGGTTGCGAGTGCTTGGGCCACCACCATCGGTCTTTGGAGTTGGACGTCGCTTCAACATCCCCTCAATGACCTGCGGTTCCAACGGGTTCTTCCACTTAATCGCTGGGCATGCCTGAAGATCGTTCAGCATCCTCTTTGTCTTGGCTGACAGCACAACCTCCCACGAGGCTTCTTCGACGAGAGAGCAAGTTGCCCCCGGCATATTCATCCTTTTAGAGGCGTGAGGTTGGGCGGATTCACCTTCCATCTATCGGATAATGCGAATTTGCCCTATTAGTACTGGTCTTCAAGCCAATTTTTGAAGACATAGCAATCTTCGATCGGATGACCCAGTACCCGGTGATAGGGACAGTAGTTGGGCCCATTGACATCATTTGGTTGCGACGGACGTTTTGACTCCAGCAGATTTATGAGTCGGTTGCGCAACGCCAACTCGAATAACCTTCTCATTTTATCTCGGGGAAACGAGTAAAGACGTCCTAGTCTCTCCTCAAGGGATACCTGTGGACGCTTATTATTTTGGCGAACAACCGGCTTCAAGTTGCTCGGTTGTTGTTGAGCATTAGCGACAACGATCGCTTTTCCCTTCCCCTTGTCATTTCGGGAGTCCGGCTTTGGAAGAGGGGGTCTGTGGCCCATCTGATCCATTTGCGCTAGCTTGTCAATCAAGGCCTGGAAGGTAGTCGGCTTGAAGAACGTCATAAATTGCCTCATGGTTGCTTGCGGATCAAGGGTTCCCACAAACATACCCACTGCGGGAGCTTCTTCAATGCGCTGCTCGCACTTTGACCATAAGTTTCGCCACCGTATAGCATATTGGACCCATGTCTCGCCTGGCTTTACCCTGGCGTTAATCAGTGCCGTCATCGGGGTGCGTTCACTGGCGCTTGCAAAACGCTGGGTAAACAACAGCTTCATCTCCGCGAAAGTCTTGATAGAGTCGTTCGGGAGCTCAGAGTACCACTCGAACGCTGTATCTGACAAGCTGCCGACGAACTGGTGAAGCAACAATTTGTCATCACCGCCGGTGTTGCCGCAGAGTGCCCTGAACTGGGCAACATGCTGGTGGGGATTGCCCGTCCCCTTATAGACATGGAACTTGGGAATTGTGTAGCCCGGCGGGTACTTTATCTGATCGTACCATCTCGGATATGGTCGTCCTGTTTTTACGACCTGACCGGCTGCTTCAGTCGCATGATGAACCCGTATTTGTTGGGCTATGTACTCGTCCAAATCAGCTTTGGAGATTGCTTCCTCCTTAGCTGTTGACAGAGCTGGCGGAGGATTCGACGTCTCTCCCCTATCGTCTTCAAGGACGATCGGGGGATCTTCGGCCGGAGGATCTTGTTGGATCATCATCCCCACCATGTCTTGGAACAGGAGGCCCATACGCTTTATGTTGGCTGCTTGTTCAGCAGCCTCTTTATCCTTCTTCTCCAATATTCGACGAAGGAATTCGGCGTCAGTTTCTTGCTCCTGGCGTTCATCCGAAGATGTTTCAGGGTTTTCTTTGGGCCCAGTAAGTGCGGCCATCGCGTTCATCATCTCTTGGAGCTTCTGCTGTTGCTCCTGCGCTTTGGTCACCGATCGCGTGAGCGGTCTATGACCTGTTGATATGCAGCTGTCCTCTTTGTCAGACGCCATATAGACGGTATGAACCACCATGCCCCCAGACTTAGGGCGTTTGGGTTCACCACCTTTGATATTCACCACAGGTGTAGGGACTTTCTCTGGCCTCCTTCTCTTATGGGCCGTTGAAGTTGAGGGGGCCGTTGCTTTGGGCACCCAAGTGGTCGTCAACTTTCGTTGCTTGATCGGGGGATTTTCTTCCTGTCGGCCTTTCGACTTCTTGTGTTGGCGAGAGAAATTAGGATCAATCACAGATTCTCGGACTCGTCGCCATGTCTTGTAAATCCTGGAGGACAGCGATTGAGGAGACTGCTCTGGCTTTTCTGCTTCCCTGGTAGTCTCTACTGGTGGAGGAGATCTTTTGAGCACCGCAGTTGGCGAGTTTCTGCGTACTCTGTTCAGCAGCTCAAAGCTGTTCCCAGTTGGAACAGCAGCGTTAACTTCCACCGTTGGAGCTGGCGGAGTCATCCCAGAAGGGGAGTTGCCCCCGGTCTTCCTTACCAGGCGCCAGTGACGTCGTCAGGCACGACGAGTTGTCGGTATTGGTTCAGTGACGGAGATGGCCTTGTCTTGCCCCCTGTTCAGGTGTGGGGCTGTTGCCGGCGTCAGCCTCTTGAAGACTGACATCTTTTGAGCAGCAGGAGTAGGAGTGGGAGTTGGGACGGTCAGCCTTGTAAAGACCGATCTCTTAGCAGGAGAAGCCGCCTTGACGACTTCAGGAGCAGGTTTGGCTACTCTTTTTGGAATAACCTTTTCTGGGACTGCATGCTTCATTGCGGGCCCGCAGGAGTTTTGGCCCAGTCTGGAGAAGACCGAGGCATTGGTGTTGGGCGACCCGTTGAGAGGGGCCGCAGTAACTATAAGTCGATCGAAGACCGACTTCTTAGGAGCTTCTGGTACGGGCACAGGGGTGCTGAAGCTTGTTGGTGGAAGCATGGTTCCAAAAAACAGCCCTGTGGTGGCTTAAGTAATCTGCTCCACGGGCATCATGAACAAAGAGGCCGCTTGGGGCCCGTAGGTTATGCCCCCAGTTAAGGCAGGACGCGAGTTGCAGCTGCAGTTGGAGCACTTCGAACAGGTAGAGGCCATCGATGCTTAATTTCTGCACCAGGCAAAGACCAAATCTTAGTAACTTAAAATCCAAAGGCAACCATTAACAAACCGCGATTCGTTCGCGAATACGACACACGAAGTGTGGAGTGGAAAGAGGAAAAGGTCCCACCGGGCGTGCCAGAATCTGTTTCCCTCCGAATGGCGGCCGACGACGTGAGGACGTCTTGCCTGAGATTCGGGGCAGATGCTATATGGTTTTATCCGTCTACCTCTCCGAAGATGCCAAGTTGATTTATGGCACCGTGTATCGGAGGTTTAGACGGATGCGGCCGATGTAGCAAACTTTGTCAGATTCCCCCTCGTTTGAGGGGGTTTTGATTGTGGGGACGCTCTTTCCTGCAGGCGCAAGCCCCTGCGGTTAATTACGCTACCGCATCGCGGTAGCCACTTTCTCCTTCTCCAGAATTTCACTTCGTGTCGTGTGTGTTTGTTTTGTTTGTGGATGCCCATGGATTGTATACGGATACTAAGTTATGCCGTCGCCCGTAGGACGTGGATTAGTCCAAATCCGTATTTACTTAGATTTGGGTTTGGTGTTTTAGTTTAAGGATACGTTAGCTATGTTTTAGGCTAAGATCGACTTAAACGTTCGTTAAGGATACGTTAGTCTGATTTGAGACTAAGATCAACTTAACGGGATCATTTGGATCCAATAAGAGATCAATTGACTCTATTGTTTAGTTTAATGACGTTGCGGTTGATAGGTAGTTTAAGGACGTTGCGGTCCATACTCCAGTTTAGGGACATGGTGGTCCATGTTCCAGTTTAGGGACATAGGGGTCTATAAATAGTTTAAAGACGCTTAAGTCCGTGGGTTTAAGGACCCCACAGTCCATGTTTTAGTTTAAGGACGCTTAAGTCCGTGGGTTTAAGGACCCCACAGTCCGTGTTTTAGTTTAAGGACGCTTAAGTCCGTGAGTTTAAGGACCCCATAGTCCGTGTTGATGTGTGGTTGTCAGGACCCGTCACCTCTCTGACGTCGTTGAAGGATCATAACGATAGGAGTCAAAGGAGTTCGGAGATGTACCCTCGAACCGGATGTAAATTGATTTAAGAGAGCAGCTGTGCTCGGTCAATTTAATTTGAGGACTTATGGCCATGATTGGGCTAAGTCCAGTTGAAAAATATTCAACGCTTTTATTTGTTTTTGGCCTATTAGGCATGTGCTAGGGTTTTGCCCATGTTTAAGTAATGCATTGCATTACTTTTGGTCTCTGTTGGACTTTTGTTTGGGTCATGCCTTTTTTAAAATAATGCATTGCATTATTTACTATTTTGTTTGGGCTCTGCCCATTTATAAATGATGCAGAGCATCAATTTTGTTTGGTCTCTGCCTTTTTTATTGCATTGCAATTTAATTTGGCCTACTAGGCCTTTCTGATTTGAGCCTGGCCCTTTAGTAAAAGAAATGCATTGCATTTGTCAGGCGCTTTGCGCCAATCACTGAGCGCAAGCGCTTATGGTGATGACACGTGTCACACAAGCGCAGTGCGCTGCGCTTGCTCTGCTGACACGTGGCGCGCTCTGGTGAGTTGCACCAATTCAGAGCGCATAGCGCAAGTGATTCAGATGTTGACACGTGGCGCTCTCTGGTGGCTTGCGCCAACCCAGGAGCGCAACAGTGCAATTTCTGCAAGTGCAAGGCACTATAATCTTGAGAATCTTTAAGATTCCAGAACCAATGGTTCATAAAAAAGTGCAAAGCACTATTTGATTTCTTGATCCAATTTAGATCAAAGAAAACAAGTTTTTTTCTTCTTTTTCTTGTTTTCAGAGAACCAGTGGTTCATAAAGGAGTGCAAATCACTTATTATTATATGAAGATCACTGATCTTGTTCTTAGATCAATGATCTATTAGAAGAAATTCTTCTATTTCAAAATTTTTACCTTTTTCTTCTTGAAATTTCTTCAGAGTTCTCTCTGTTTGAAGTTCTTGCTCTCTCACAATGTTGATGATTTTGATTTGGGGTCTAGGGGCCTTTATATAGTGCCCATAAATTTGTTAAATTTGTTAAAGAGATTTTTCTCTGAGTGATTTGGGGAATTTTCCCCACCGTTGGATCTTTGATCCAAGGGCTTCTGTTTTACAGAAAGCAATCTTCTTGTTTTAACAAGAACAGAAAAATCTAGCTAGAATTTAATTCTGTTTGGCGCAAATGCCCCAGTGCATGACACATGTCAGCAGCGCAGCGCAACTGCGCTGGCACGTGTCGCGCAGCGCACGGCACAGCGCATCTGCGCTGACACGTGTCGCGCAGCGCAGCGCTTGCGCAACTGAAGCGTTGTTTCCTTTAATTTTGTTTTAAATAGAGCTTTGCTCTGATTGGGCGCGCTGCCTTGGGCGCTGCGCTGATGTATCAGCGTTTGACATGTGGCGCGTTGCGCGCAGCGCAAAGAATCTGAAGCGTTGCTTCGAATTTTGAAATTCAAACAGAGCTTTACTCTGATTGGGGGAAACATGTCACTTGTAAATTTACCTATTTATATTTATAATTATTTTAAGTATTTAAAAATCCTAATTTCTTCATTCTATTTCCTTTTTTAAATTCATTTACCTAAACTAACCCAGCCCACTCCCTTCCATTCCTTTAAATCCCTTTTTAAACCCAACCCAGCCCAAATCCTAACTCCTCTTTTCCTTTTATCATTTCCCGACCCATCTCCCCATTTTCCCAATTAATTTCCCTACTTCCCAAGCCGGCCCACCTTTCCCCTACCTCTTTTATTGTTTTTATATAAAATCCTCAAGCCGGCCCAGCTCGTCCCCTCACCATGCCCGTACCCGACCCATTATCCATTCTTCCCCACTTCACTCGCGTTTCCCGCTCGTTTTTCCCCTACGTGCCCACGTCGTCGCTCCCGCCTCCCTCGAGCCCACGTCCCTCTGACCCCCACGCGCACGCGATCGCGAATCCCCTATCGACCACATCCCCCTCTCCCCCTCACTCTCGTTCTCCCGCTCCCTCATCCCCCATACTCTCCCGCTCACCCCAAGCCTCCCCTGCAAAACCCATCGCGCCGCCGGTACATCCCACTGAGCCCCACGACGATGACGACGACGACGACCAACTCCCCCACCCTCTTCCCGAGCACCGCGCTGTAAACCTTCGCCCGCACTCGTTACCGCGCTCGCCTGCAACCTCCCGCGCCAGAGCTTCCTCCACCGCCGGCCGAGTCCCTTGCCGACGACCCCCTCCGGCGTCCCCTACTCCATTCTCTCCAACTCCCCACCGCCGGCCAAATCCTTCTTTTCGAGGACTCTGCGTAGGAAGTCAGCGTCGGTTTCTTGCTCGTGACGCTGCTCCGATGACGCCTTCGGGCTTTCTTTTGGTCCGGTGAGTGCAGCCATTGCAGTCAGCATCTCCTGAAGCTTCTGCTGTTGTTGTTCTTAAGCCTTTGTTATTGATCGGGTGAGCGGTCGGTGTCCTGTCGAAGTGCGGCTTTCTTCTTTTCCAGAAGCCATGTAAACAGTGTGTACCATCATGCCCCCAGACTTGGGGCGTTTGGGCTCAATACCTTTGCGGTTTGCCGCAGCCATAGGGGATTTCTCCGGCCTTCTTTTCTTTTGAGCAGTTGACGTTGAGGGGGCCGTTGCGGGCACCCGAGTGGTTGTCGTCCTTTGTGGCTTGCCCGGACGGTTTTCTTCCTGCTGAACTTTCACCTTTTCTTGTCGGCGAGGATAGTCTTGATCAATCACTGACTCCTGGACTCGTCGCCAAATTTTGTAAACTTTGGAGGACAGCCATTGATGAGGCTGGTCCAGCTTTATTTCTGTAACATTCTCCACCGGAGGAGTAGATCTTTTCAGTACGGCGGTAGGAGAGTTCTTGCGCATCTTGTTCAGCGGTTCGAAACTGTTCTCGGTCGGAACAGCAGCATTGACTTCCACCGTTGGGGCTGGTGGAGTTAGCCCGGAGGGAGAGTTGCCCCCAGCCTTCCTTACTCGGCGCCAGTGGCGACGTCGAGCGTGTCGGGCTGTTGGGATTGTTTCAGTTTGAGGGGTGACTTTGTCAGGTCCCCTATTCAGGTGAGGCGCTGTTGCTGGCGTCAGCCTCTTGAAGACTGATGCCCGTTGAGTACAGTGTTTAATCTGTCAAAGACAGACCTTGGAGCAGGAGTGGGAGTGGGAATGGGAGCCGGGATAGTCAGTCTTGTAAAGACCGACCCCTTGGCAGGAGAAGCCGTCTTGACGACTTCGGGAGCAGGGTTGGTTACTCTCTTCGGAACAATCTTTTCTTGAATTGCAGGCTTCATCATGGGCCCACAGGAACTTTGGCCTAATCTGGCAAAGACCGAGGTGCTGGAGTTGGACGACCCGTTGAGAGGGGCCGCAGTAGTTGTAAGCCGATCAAAGACCGACTTCTTAGGAGCTTCTTGTGATGGCACAGGAGCGCTGAAGCTCGTTGGTGTTCCCGCCAAAAATTTCTGCGCAAAAGAGTCCAAGGTATCAAATGGCAGCGATACGCTTAAGGAAATACGAACCAGTATCTTCCGGGCTATTTTTTGACAAACTCCCGAAGGAGAAACGGATAAATTCTGATTGTATTGAAAGCGTCTCGAAAAGACCTTCGATTTGATATATTATGGGCCTCATAATTCATCCGGGATCAAAAGTTATGAGCAAATGTTTATGCACATGTGATTTAAGGAAGAAGATGCGAACCAGTATTTTCCGAGCTGTATTTTGACAAACTCCGGAACGAAAAACAGCTAAATTCTGATGATATTGAAAGCATCTCGAAAAGACCTTCGATTTGATATATTATGGGCCTCATAATTCATCCGAGATCAAAAGTTATGAGCAAATGTGTTATACACGTGTAATCTAAAGTAATGCTCTACTACATGGGGAATGCATTTTTTAGTCCCACATCGGAAAAAGAAGAGATGGCTTCTCTACCACTCCCATATAAATAAGAGGGCATACCTCTTGGAAAGGTAGAGTAAAAAATCCTCAAAGGATTCAATACTCAAAGGAGCTTAGTTCTCCAAGATAGGAGCATGCTCCTCCATAATGCGCATATGCGCAAGCGCCATGTGCGCTACGTGCAACGCACGTGTGCCTGCCATGCGGCACTACGTGCAACGCACGTGCGCACCACATGAGAATATTTAATAATATTAAAAGGAGCTTGTTCTCCATATATAGAAGCTTTGCTTCTCCTCATAATGCGCATGTGCGCCACGTGCAACGCACGTATGCCCGCCATGCGGCACCACGTGCAACGCACGTGCGCACAACAGATAGTGCCTTGCACTTGCTATGAACCTCTGGTTCTCAGATAAATAAATAAATAAAAATAGTGCCTTGCACTTGCTATGAACCTCTGGTTCTCAGATAAATAAAAAAATAAAAATAGTGCCTTGCACTTGCTATGAACCTCTGGTTCTCTGAGACAGAAAGAAAGAAAAGATTTTCTTTTCTCTTCTTTGATCTAAATTTAGATCATTAAAAAGTGCTATGCACTCATTTTCTTGAATCCAAAAGATTCTTGGTGCTTTGCACTATTTGAAGGGCCAGGCCCAGATCAAAATGACCTGACAGGCCAAAATAAATTGCAAGGCAATAAATGGGCAGAGCCCAAATAAATTGATGCTTTGCATCCTTTATACAAGGGCAGAGCCCAAATAAAATTGATGCCTTGCATCATTCCTAAAAGGGCAGAGCCCAAAACAAATTGATGCTCTGCATCCTTTCTGGGCAAGGCCCAAATAAAAATAAAAAAAGAAATGCAATGCAAAAGCAAATAAAATGTTGAACATTTCAACTGGACTTAGCCCAATTTTGGCCATAAGTCCTTAAATTAAATTGACTGAGCAAAATTGCTCTTCTAAATCAATTTACATCCGGTTCGAGGGTACATCTCCGAACTCCTTTGACATCCGTCGTTGTAATTCCTCAACGACGTCAAAGAGGTGACGGGTCCCAACGACCACACATCGATATGGACTGCGGGGTCTTTAAACTCGTGGACCGAAATGTCCATAAACTAACATCGGACCGGAACGTCCCTAAACTAACATCGGACCGGAACGTCCCTAAACTAATATCGGACTGAAACGTCCCTAAACTAATATTGGACCACCATGTCCCTAAACTGGCGATGGACCACCACGTCCCTAAACTGGAAAGTGGACCACTACGTCCCTAAACTGGAACAATAGAGCCTCCAAATGCTCTTTTGCCGGATCTAAACGGTCCCGTTTAAGTTGATCTTAGCCCCAAACACGGCTAGCGCATCCTTAGACATTTAAATGAATGATAAAACCCTAAATCAACTCTGGTTCAAGGGTACATCTCTGAACTCCTCTGACACCTATCGTTGTAATTCTTCAACGACGTTAGAGAGGTGACGGGTCCCGACGGCCATAAATGCTATGGACCACCACGTCCCTAAACTGGCACAATAGAGCCCAAATGCTCTTTTGTCGGATCTAAACGGTCCCGTTAAGTTGATCTTAGTCTCAAACTGGACTAACGTATCCTTAACAAACGTTTGAGTCGATCTTAGCCTCAAAAATGGCTAACGTATCCTCCAAACAGACTTTAGTCCCAAATTGGACTATGAATCTCCCAAACTGGAACAATAGAGCCCAAACGCTCTTTTGTCGGATCTAAACGATCACGTTAAGTTGATCTTAGTCTCAAACAGGACTAACGTATCCTTAACGAATGTTTAAGTTGATCTTAGCCGCAACGCGACTAACGTATCCTTAAACTAAAAACACCAAACCCAAATCTAAGTAAATACGGATTTGGACTAATCCACGTCTTACGGGCGACGGCATTACTCAGTCTCCGTATACAATCCACGGGCAACCACAAACAAAACAAACACACACGACACGAAGTGAAATTCTGGAGAAGGAGAAAGTTGTTACCGCGATGCGGTAGCGTAATTAACTGCAGGGGCTTGCGCCTGCAGGGAAGAGCGTCCCCACAATCAAAAAACCCCTCACCCTGAGGGGGAATCTGACGAAGTCTGCTACATCGGCCGCATCCGTCTAAACCTCCGATACACGGTGCCATAAATCAACTTGGCATCTTCGGAGAGATAGACGGATAAATCCAAATAGCATCTGCCCCGAACCTCAGGCACAGGACGTCCTAACGTCTCGGCCGCCGTTCGGAGGGGAACAGATTCTGGCACGCCCGGTGGGACCTCTTCCTCTTTCCACTCCACACTTTGTGTGTCGTGTTCGCGAACAAATCGCGGTTTGCTGTGATTGCCTGTGGATTCAAGGTACTAAGATTTGGTGTCTTGCTCCGTGCAGAAAACAGAAGATCAATGGCTTCGAACTGCATCGCCTGCAGCAACAACTCTCGCTCCGTCATTGCTGGAGGAGTGACTTATGGGCCCCAAGCGGCCTCCCTTTTCAAAATGCCGGTGGAGCAGGTGGCTCAAGCCACGACTGGACTATTTTTTTGGAACCATGCTCCCATCAATGAGCTTCAACGCCCCAATGACATTGCAAGAAGCTCCAAAGAAGTCGGTCTTCGATCGACCCACCACTGCCGCGACACCTCTCAACGGGTCGTCCAACTCCACTGCTTCAGTTTTTAACGGACTAGGCCAGAGCTCTAACAGGCTCATGAAGAAGCCTGCCATACCAGAAGGCGTTATACCGAAGCGGATAGCCATTCCAACTCCCGTTCTTGGCGAAGTCACCAAGGTTGCTTCCCATGTTCAGAAGCCCGCTTCTGACAGGTTGGCCGTCCCCGTTCAACGGACGTCGATCTTTAAAAAGCTGGTACCGGTATATTCTGATCAACACAGGGGGCATGAGGAGGTCACCCCTATAGCTGAAACAACTCCATCAGCACGACATGCCCGACGTCGCTACTGGCGCCGAGTGAGGAGGGCTGGGGGCAACTCCCCCTCTGGACTTACTCCTCCAACTCCGATGGTGAGGATCGATGCTGCTGTTCCAACCAAGAACAGCTTTGAACTGCTCAACAAGGTGCGCAGAAACTCTCCTACTGCGATGTTGAAACGAACTCCTTCACCTGTGAAGAATACTCCAGAGAAGAAGTTAGAGCAGCCCCCTCAACGGCTGTCCTCTAAAATTTACAAAGTCTGGCGATGGGTCCAAGAGTCGGTGATCGATCAAGACTGCCTCCGACGACAGAAAAAGATGAAGGTTCGGCAGGGGAAGGATTACTCTGTCAAACCACAAAAAGCAAAAGCTACTTGGGTGCCCACTACAACGGCTCCCTTAACTCCAATCACTCAAAAAAGGAGTCCGCAAGAAGCCCCTGTGTCTTCGGCAAATCGCAAAGACACCGAACACAAACGCCCCAAGTCTGGGGGCATGGTGGTGCACACTGTTTATATGGCTTCTGGAAAGGAGGAAAGCCGCACTTCTACGGGCCACCGACCGCTCACCCGATCCGTGACGAAAGCCCAGGAGCAACAACAAAAGCTTTAGGAAATGATGACTACAATGGCTGCACTCACTGAGCCAAAAGAAAGCTCTGAAATATCTTCGGATGAGCGTCAAGAACAAGAAACTGACGCTGACTTTTTACGCAGAGTCCTCGAAAAGAGGGACAAAGAAGCTGCAGAGCAGGCGGCTAACATAAAGCAGATGGCGCTCCTCTTCAAAGATATGGTAGGGATGATGTTACAGCCGGACCCTCCTGCTGAAGATCCTCCGATCTTCCTTGAAAACGACAGGGGAGAAACGTCAAATCCTCCGCCGGCTCTATCAACAGCCAAGGAGGAGGCAATCTCCAAAGTCGACCTAGACGAATATATAGCTCAGCAGATCCGGGTTCATCAGGCGAATGAAGCGGCTGGGCAAATTGTTAGAACCGGACGACCGTATCCGAGCTGGTATGACCAAATCAATTACCCGCCAGGATATACGATCCCTAAATTCCACGTATATAAAGGGACAGGGAATCCGCATCAGCATGTCGCTCAATTCAGGGCCTTATGCGGCAATACTGGAGGCGATGACAAATTGTTGCTACGTCAATTCGTCGGCAGCTTAGCAGAAACAGCCTTTGAATGGTATTCGGAGTTACCTAACGACTCTGTCAAAACATTTGCAGAGATGGAACTGCTGTTTACACAGAGATTCGCGAGTGCTAGTGGACGCACCCCGATAACAGCACTGATTAATGCCAGGATAAGGTCAGGCGAAACATGGGTCCAATACGCAACACGATGGCGGAACCTATGGTCGAAATGCGAACAACGCATAGAAGAGGCTCATGCGGTAGGCATGTTTGTGGGCACTCTCGATCCGCAGGCGACCATCTCGCAATTCATGATGTTCTTCAGGCCGACCACCTTCCAGGCCTTGATCGACAAATTAGCCCAAATGGACCAGATGGGCCATAGACCGTCTCCTCCAAGACCCGATCCCCGAAATGAGAAAGGAAAAGCGATCATCGTCGCCAACGCTCAGCAACAGTCGAGCAACTCAAAGCCGGTCGCTCGCCAAAACAACGTGCGTCCATGCCCATCCCTCGAAGAGAGGCTAGGACGTCATTACTCGTTTCCTCAGAATAAAACGAGAAGACTGTTTGAGCTGGCAGTGCGTAACAGACTCATCAATCTGCCGAGTCCAAAGCGTTTGTCGCAGCCAGGCGATCTCAATAATCCCAATTATTGCCCTTACCACCAAACGGTAAGTCACCCAATTGAGGATTGTTTCGTCTTTAAGGAATGGATCGAGGATCAATACCTGCAAGGCAAGTTCACGCTGTCTGAAAGCTGGAAGGTAAACCCACCACAGCCGCACTCTCCAAAGAAGACGGACACGCCGAGGGCAACTTGTTCTTTCGTCGAGGATGAAAACAATGGAGAAAACTTATCGGATGAATCCGAAGACTACGTAGCGACTTGTCATGTGATTTCTCATTCACTGACGGATGATGTGGAGGATCCTTGCGCTGAGAAATCAATGGCGGACCCTGAAACAGAAATTTCGCGGCCGTCAGACAAGTTGATCGATGCCGTCCTAAATGAAATTCGTCTGAAAGCAAAAGCCAATCAAGAGCATGAAATGGCCATACTGGAAAGAACCAAGGTATTCCCGTCAAATCAAAAGCCACACAATGCGGGTAAAAACAAATTCAAGACGAGGAAACAGTTCGCCAAAGCTCTATCAGTAGGAATGAAGCTACCGCCCTCTGAAGAAAATTCTTTCTCTGAGGTATAGATGCGCCCTAATTTCTGTTTATATCATCAGAAGATCATACATCCTACCGAAGACTGCGAATCCTTTAACTGTTGGTGGCAAGGGTATGTCGCTCAAAAGCGACACTTCGACAGGACAAAGTGTGAAGCTTGTGGACATCGGAAAAATGCGATAGATGAGCGCAAAAGAGCCGCCGCCGACTGTCATATAGCCGACTTCAAGGGATCACAAATTATCACCTTTGGAAGCGACTCTGACGAAGAAGCTGCCCCCAACTCTTCCCTCGGGGAATCTATTTCAAAAATAAAGGAATTGAGAAGCTGCGAGAACGTTCAGCCGTGCAATCGCATGCTACTCGGAAAAAATCTCGGCCCCGTAAACAAGGGACCGAGCAAAAAGAATAAAGGAAAAGGAAAAAAGGCCCTCGTCGCCAGCGCTCAACAACAATCAGGTGACCCTAGACCGGTTGCTTGCCAAAGCAACAAGCGGCAATCCCTCCAGGAAAAGTTGAAACGTCCTTACTCGTTTCCGCAAGATAAAACAAGGGGACTGTTCGAGCTGGCAGTGTGTGACAGACTCATCAATCTGCCGAGTCCAAAACGCCCGTTGCGGCCAGGCGATATTAATAATCCTAATTATTGCCCTTACCACCAAACGGTAGGTCATCTGATCGAGGATTGCTACGTCTTCAAGAACTGGGTCGAAGACCAATACCAACAGGGCAAGTTCGCGTTGTCCGAAGTTTGGAAGGTGAACCCGCCACAACCGCATGCTCCGAAAAATATGGACACGCCGGGGGCATCATGCTCATTCATAGAGAAAGCCTAACGGACCACTACGTCCTAAAACTGGATAACGGACCGAAACGTCCTTAAACTAACAATGGACCGAGATGTCCTTAAACTAATGATGGACCGCAATGTCCTAAAAACTTGCGAATGACCGAAACGTCGTTAAACTACTCCCAGCCCGCCGCATCTTCAGGCTGACGTTAAAAAAAAAATAATAATAAAAAAAATAACGGTATGTCCACAAGCAAAATGGGCACGGATGAAAACCCGAAAGGGCTCCGTGAGTAAAAACAGCAGGACTACCGGCGAGTGTTCGTGAAAAACCCGAAAGGGCGCGACCTCGTTAAAAAAAAAAGGAATAAAAAGAATTAAAAAAAAACGGTATGTCCATAAGCAAAATGGGCACGGATGAAAACCCGAAAGGGCTCCGTGAGTAAAAACAGCAGGGCTACCGGCGAGTGTTTGTGAAAACCTGAAAGGGCGCAACCTCGTTAAAGAACACTTATAGGGTCCTCTCGACCTTGTAAGGAGAAACCACCTACGTGAGATCCTTACGACTCACAAGGGAGCAACACACTTAGGAGTCCCCACGATTCCTAGGGAGAAAATGCACTCGCGAGATCCTCACGACTCGCGAAGAGAAATCTCTTATGGGACCCTCACGGCTCATAGGATTTGAAAGTCTTAAGTTACAGAGACCTAAACCTGTGCTTAAGCAATCCCCACAATTTCCGATATTGCCCTACAAGCGGCTCATATTGACCCTTGTATACAATCCACGGGCATGAATAAATATTTTCCTAACAAAGTCTCATCCGTGACTAGGAATATGCTTGTACAGCAAACAACACTTATAAGTCCTCTTGACTTATAAGGAGAAAACCCTTTTGTAAGATCCTTATGACTTACAAGAGAACATGCACTTAGGAATCCTCACGATTCCCAAGGAGAAAACACACCTACAAGATCCTCACGACTTGTAGGGAGAAATACCTTTGTGAGACCCTTACGGCTCATAAAGTCAAAAGCCTTAGCCGACAGGACACTTAACCCTGTTTACTAAGCCACCTTTGTTCAACATCGACAGAGGCAAATGATGATTCGCTCCTGGCAATATCCCAGTTGCAGCGATGCTGATGCCTAAACCGGTATCAAATTCCAAGCCCTTTCAAGGCAAATGATGATTCGCTCCTGGCAATGTCCCAGTCGCAGCGATGCTGATGCCTAAACCGGTATCAAATTCCAAGTCCTTTCACGGCAAATGATGATTCGCTCCTGGAAATATTCCAGTCGCAGCGATGCTGATGCTAAGATTGGTATCAGATCCCAAATCCCCTACTCATAAAAAAAAAATGCATACGAAATAGCCGAAATGATGGGGCAACTTGCAAACAAAATCAGCAAGTAAAAATGTATGCACGAGTAAAAAGAAAAATAGCCGAAATGATTGGGCAACTCGCAATAAAAAAACAGCGAGTAAAAATAAAATAAACAGTCGAAATGATTGGGCAACTCGCAATAAAAAGTAGCGAGTAAAAATAAAGTAAATAGCCGAAATGATTGGGCACCGCGAAAAATAGCCGAAGTGATTGGGCAATCGCGACCTTCGCGATATAAAAGCTGAAATGATAGAGCATCGCGGAAAGAATAAAAAAAAAATGAAAGAATGAAACTTTTTGCCCTACAGGTGAAATCACATCGATCCCTGTATACAATCCAGGGGCACAGATAAAAGGGAACAATACCTTCCCAACAGGCTCCACCAGAAAGCGAAGCCAAATCTCGACGGTTCATAGATAACCTAGAGACCTTCTCGACATTTGTCGCAATATTACATACACGATGTCAACAAATGAAGCAAACGAAGATCCCGAGCTTCAGGGTCTCGACGTCAACGTCTACAGCCTAGAGACCAACAACGGTGTGCCTCCTCATTCCAACAGGACACAGATGTTACACCATCAAGCAGAGCGATGGCAAAATCCCAGCTTCACCTCAGCATTCGTCTCGATACAGTAGACGCAATGTCAACAACAACGTTCCTCCGCAGTCCAGCTGGAGGCAGATGCAACGTCAACAAAAGACCTCACGGTCGAAACAAAGCGGAGTAACGGCAAAATCCCAACTCCACCTTAGCATTCGTCTCGTTACAACAGACGCAATGTCAACAACGGCGTTCCTTCGCAGCCCAGCGGGGTGTACATGCAAAGTTAACAAAAGACCCCATGGTCGAAACAAAGCGGAGTGATGGCAAAATCCCAGCTCCACCTCAGCATTCGTCTCAATATACCAGACGCAGTGTAAGCAAACGAAGCGAAGGCCACATTCCTAGCTTCAACGTCTTTACGGTAACTCACATAAAACCGGAAAGACAATCGGAGACCATCTCACATGAAGTGGTCACCTCCTTGACGTTCGTCTCGATACAGTAGACGAAATGTCAACCTCAGCGTTCTTCCTCCAGCAGGGATTCAGACATGATAAAGCAAATGAAGCGAAGGCCACATTCCTAGCTTCAACGTCTTTACGGTAACTCACATAAAACCGGAAAGACAATTGGAGATCATCTCGCATCAGCACAGAGTGGTCACCACCTTGATGTTCGTCTCGACACAGCAGGCGCAACGTCATCAAACGAATGGAGCCACGGCAAAATCCCTAGTTCCAAGCCTCGGCGGTTCACCAGCAACCTAGAGACAACCTCGACGTCCGTCTCGATACAACAGACGAGATGTCACCCCAACGTTCGTCTCGTAGCAGACGCAACGTCATCAAACAAACGGAGCCACGGCAAAATCCCTAGTTCCAAACCTCGGCGGTTCACCAGTAACCTAGAGACAACCACGACATTCGTCTCGATACAGAGGACGCAATGCCAGCAAACGAAGCGAAGGCTAAATTCCTAGCTTCAGGGTCTTAACGGCAAGTCATATAAAACCGGAAAGACAATCGGAGATCATCTCGCACCAGTGTGGAGTGGTCACCACTTCGACGTCCGTCTCGATACAGCAGGCGAGATGTCACCCCAACGTTCGTCTCGACACAGCAGACGTAACGTCATCAAACAAACGGAGCCACGGCAAAATCCCTAGTTCCCACCGCGACATTCGTCTCGATACAGAGGACGCAATGCCAGCAAACGAAGCGAAGGCCAAATTCCTAGCTTCATGCGTCTTAACGGCAAGTCATATAAAGCCTGAAAGACAATCGGAGATTATCTCGCACCAGTGCGGAGTGGTCACCACCTCGACGTTCATCTCGATACAGCAGACGCAATATCACCAAACGGAGCCACGGCAAAATCCCTAGTTCCAAACCTCGGCGGTTCACCAGTAACCTAGAGACAACCACGACATTCGTCTCGATACAGAGGACGCAATGCCAGCAAACGAAGCGAAGGCTAAATTCCTAGCTTCAGGGTCTTAACGGCAAGTCATATAAAACCGGAAAGACAATCGGAGATCATCTCGCACCAGTGTGGAGTGGTCACCACTTCGACGTCCGTCTCGATACAGCAGACGAGATGTCACCCCAACGTTCGTCTCGACACAGCAGACGTAACGTCATCAAACAAACGGAGCCACGGCAAAATCCCTAGTTCCCACCGCGACATTCGTCTCGATACAGAGGACGCAATGCCAGCAAACGAAGCGAAGGCTAAATTCCTAGCTTCAGGGTCTTAACGGCAAGTCATATAAAACCGGAAAGACAATCGGAGATCATCTCGCACCAGTGTGGAGTGGTCACCACTTCGACGCCCGTCTCGATACAGCAGACGAGATGTCACCCCAACGTTCGTCTCGACACAGCAGACGTAACGTCATCAAACAAACGGAGCCACGGCAAAATCCCTAGTTCCCACCGCAACATTCGTCTCGATACAGCAGACGCAATGCCAGCAAACGAAGCAAAGGCCAAATTCCTAGCTTCAGGGTCTTAACGGCAACTCATATAAAGCCCGAAAGACTATCGGAGATCATCCCCACACCAGCGCGGAGTGGTTATGACTCATCGGGGCTCTCCAAAATGAGCCTAACCTCAAGTAAAAAGCGGCATGGCAAATTCCTAGCGCTTGCTCTTCTGATGGTCAAACTGCCAAGGAGGATTGCTTGAAGACGTCTTGTCCAGCCCCCGAAGGGATCAGAGACACGGCAGTCGCAGGGCTACTCGAACAGCACGATTGCCTATCGAGGACTATATCAGCTTATGCGACGGTACGATGGCCAAAACCCTAAGTACCACCAACCTTAACGGGCTTCTGTCGTAAAGAGCAGAGGTTAAATGCGACGTTAAGATGTTCTTGCGAGATCTGCTCGATCCGTTTCGACTCGTGAGGAAATTGATGTCTTTGCGAGATTTTCTCGATGCGTCTCGACTCGTGAGATAAAGCATTAGGCAGTAGGGATTAAAAAACATGTTTCCTAAGCACTGGGACCCTGCAAGTCGGCCCAAAACGGTCTCTTGCATACTATCCACGGGTCACACTCTCCAAAGTCGAATCTCGATAAGGAGGGAAACAACCGCTTACGGGTCCTCTCGACTCGTAAGAGGGAAAACTCTCTTATAGGATCCTTACGACTTATAAGAGAAAACACACTTAGGAATCCTCACGATTCCCAAGGAGAAAATACACCTACGAGATCCTCACGACTCGTAGGGAGAAAAGTCTTTATGAGACGCTCACGGCTTGTAAAGTTGAAAAGCCTTAGGTGGCAGATCCTACCCCTGTCTCCTAAGCCATCACTGCCCTGCAAAGAAGTCAAGATGGGCCGACCATCTACGGGCCACACTTGCCAAAGCAACATGCCACTGAAATGGAGAACTTACTCATAAGCGTATGAACTACTCCACGCCAGAGTGAGACAAAAAAAGAAATAGAAGGATGCGGCTCATGGAGTTAAGAGTTGGAACTATATCCCTTAAGAGTTGAGATTTGAGTCAATGATAAATGACGACGCTTGTGTCCGCTCGTTATCTTCTCAGATCAAGATTCTGAAAGTGATACATCAACCCAAAACTGGTCATACGCCATGCATAACTCTGCATAACTCTGCACTACTTCACCCACGTACATACTTACGTGGGCAAAGTAGTGGGGGGCATTTGTTCCCGCTAAAAATTTCTGCGCAAAAGAGTCCAAGGTATCAAATGGCAGCGATACGCTTAAGGAAATACGAACCAGTATCTTCCGGGCTGTTTTTTGACAAACTCCCGAAGGAGAAACGGATAAATTCTGATTGTATTGAAAGCGTCTCGAAAAGACCTTCGATTTGATATATTATGGGCCTCATAATTCATCCGGGATCAAAAGTTATGAGCAAATGTCTATGCACATGTGATTTAAGGAAGAAGATGCGAACCAGTATTTTCCGAGCTGTATTTTGACAAACTCCGGAACGAAAAACAGCTAAATTCTGATGATATTGAAAGCATCTCGAAAAGACCTTCGATTTGATATATTATGGGCCTCATAATTCATCCGAGATCAAAAGTTATGAGCAAATGTGTTATACACGTGTAATCTAAAGTAATGCTCTACTACATGGGGAATGCATTTTTTAGTCCCACATCGGGAAAAGGAGAGATGGCTTCTCTACCACTCCCATATAAATAAGAGGGCATACCTCTTGGAAAGGTAGAGTAAAAAATCCTCAAAGGATTCAATACTCAAAGGAGCTTAGTTCTCCAAGATAGGAGCATGCTCCTCCATAATGCGCATATGCGCAAGCGCCATGTGCGCTACGTGCAACGCACGTGTGCCTGCCATGCGGCACTACGTGCAACGCACGTGCGCACCACATGAGAATATTTAATAATATTAAAAGGAGCTTGTTCTCCATATATAGAAGCTTTGCTTCTCCTCATAATGCGCATGTGCGCCACGTGCAACGCACGTATGCCCGCCATGCGGCACCACGTGCAACGCACGTGCGCACAACAGATAGTGCCTTGCACTTGCTATGAACCTCTGGTTCTCAGATAAATAAATAAATAAAAATAGTGCTTTGCACTTGCTATGAACCTCTGGTTCTCAGATAAATAAATAAATAAAAATAGTGCCTTGCACTTGCTATGAACCTCTGGTTCTCTGAGACAGAAAGAAAGAAAAGATTTTCTTTTCTCTTCTTTGATCTAAATTTAGATCATTAAAAAGTGCTCTGCACTCATTTTCTTGAATCCAAAAGATTCTTGGTGCTTTGCACTATTTGAAGGGCCAGGCCCAAATCAAAATGACCTGACAGGCCAAAATAAATTGCAAGGCAATAAATGGGCAGAGCCCAAATAAATTGATGCTTTGCATCCTTTATACAAGGGCAGAGCCCAAATAAAATTGATGCCTTGCATCATTCCTAAAAGGGCAGAGCTCAAAACAAATTGATGCTCTGCATCCTTTCTGGGCAAGGCCCAAATAAAAATAAAAAAAGAAATGCAATGCAAAAGCAAATAAAATGTTGAACATTTCAACTGGACTTAGCCCAATTTTGGCCATAAGTCCTTAAATTAAATTGACTGAGCAAAATTGCTCTTCTAAATCAATTTACATCCGGTTCGAGGGTACATCTCCGAACTCCTTTGACATCCGTCGTTGTAATTCCTCAACGACGTCAAAGAGGTGACGGGTCCCAACGACCACACATCGATATGGACTGCGGGGTCTTTAAACTCGTGGACCGAAATGTCCATAAACTAATATCGGACCGGAACGTCCCTAAACTAATATCGGACCGGAACGTCCCTAAACTAATATCGGACTGAAACGTCCCTAAACTAATATTGGACCACCATGTCCCTAAACTGGCGATGGACCACCACGTCCCTAAACTGGAAAGTGGACCACTACGTCCCTAAACTGGAACAATAGAGCCTCCAAATGCTCTTTTGCCGGATCTAAACGGTCCCGTTTAAGTTGATCTTAGCCCCAAACACGGCTAGCGCATCCTTAGACATTTAAATGAATGATAAAACCCTAAATCAACTCTGGTTCAAGGGTACATCTCTGAACTCCTCTGACACCTATCGTTGTAATTCTTCAACGACGTTAGAGAGGTGACGGGTCCCGACGGCCATAAATGCTATGGACCACCACGTCCCTAAACTGGCACAATAGAGCCCAAATGCTCTTTTGTCGGATCTAAACGGTCCCGTTAAGTTGATCTTAGTCTCAAACTGGACTAACGTATCCTTAACAAACGTTTGAGTCGATCTTAGCCTCAAAAATGGCTAACGTATCCTCCAAACAGACTTTAGTCCCAAATTGGACTATGAATCTCCCAAACTGGAACAATAGAGCCCAAACGCTCTTTTGTCGGATCTAAACGATCACGTTAAGTTGATCTTAGTCTCAAACAGAACTAACGTATCCTTAACGAATGTTTAAGTTGATCTTAGCCGCAACGCGACTAACGTATCCTTAAACTAAAAACACCAAACCCAAATCTAAGTAAATACGGATTTGGACTAATCCACGTCTTACGGGCGACGGCATTACTCAGTCTCCGTATACAATCCACGGGCAACCACAAACAAAACAAACACACACGACACGAAGTGAAATTCTGGAGAAGGAGAAAGTTGTTACCGCGATGCGGTAGCGTAATTAACTGCAGGGGCTTGCGCCTGCAGGGAAGAGCGTCCCCACAATCAAAAAACCCCTCACCCTGAGGGGGAATCTGATGAAGTCTGCTACATCGGTCGCATCCGTCTAAACCTCCGATACACGGTGCCATAAATCAACTTGGCATCTTCGGAGAGATAGACGGATAAAACCAAATAGCATCTGCCCCGAACCTCAGGCACAGGACGTCCTAACGTCTTGGCCGCCGTTCGGAGGGGAACAGTTGGTGTTGGATATAGTGCCCTCAAAGTCAATTATTGGGTCGCATGTACGTGATTACAATGATTGAGGGAGGACCTATACTGGTAGTACAGTCTTGCTCGAGATGATAGTATGCTATCTGGTTTGTCTTTATCATCGTGTACATGCTTTAGTTCACTATTGCATATTGATAGAGCCCATAGGATTCTTGCTTGACTGCCAGCAGTATGATGGCGATCATATATGTGGGAGCTGGGGTCTATAAGCACATCCTTAAAGTGTCCCTAGTCGTGGGAGTTTCGAGACAGGCCATCGATACTCCAGAGTAGACTAGTGTATACAGTCGAGACCCCGACGAGGGGCGGTGGCCGGTCTCATAAGCCATTGGTGTCAGTTGGTTCACCTAAGATGTATACAGGTGCTTATTAGATTATGAGTACACCGGACATGACTCGCCGGGAACATGCTAGTTGGTATTATACATATCGTCAGATAGCAATTCCCAGGTGACATGTGTACAGGTTAGTCTGTCGACCTGAGATCGTCATTTGTCTCGTGTGAATTCCCACTGTGCTTTGATTACTACCCTACCACGGCTCAAAGGAGTCGTGCAAACAGGTTTTAGTTGGGTACAGTCCCGAGCTACATGGAGGCAGTGAGCGGATCGTCGGGGATTCGTCTCTCCCGGTATTGGGGGTGAGATCGCGCTGTATTTAGGAGAGCCATTACACGAAATCCCTGGCCAGGGTAATCGAGATTTACTGGTAGGTACTCCAGTAGTATCTCAGGGTGTTCTGGGCTTCTCTCCGACACGACTTATACCGCTATTGGGGGTCTGACGTTGACCAGCCCCCTAGGCCCTATATGCGATACTCATAGACGAACGGACCGGACTGTACGGATATTGTCACTGTCAGGCTCAGTAGGGTTTCAGGATGAGTTCGCTCATCAGCTTCCCTTTCTTTCTATACATAGGAAACCGTTACGTACAGCTCGTACCTCTGACGCGCTAGTGGTTATACCCAGTGCCAGTGTATTGATGAGTCATTAGAGTCCCCCACAGACAGTTTTCCAAGTTCGGACGAAACGTTGTAGAGGCCATATGGTTTTATGGAAGAGTTCGATCATATTCGTGCACTTGTGCTCGGATCAGGATCGGACGGATAATACCAGCGGGCTTTGGTTTAAGCCGGATCCCAGTATTATAGCGTAGGAATATTTTCGTCTCATTGCATTTTTATTCGGTCGGAATACAAATGCGGGTATGTATTTACTGCTGAGGGGTAATCTCGTAATTCGTTACGGGATTACTCTCGGAGTTGTCAGTTTTTTTTCCATCTTAAACATCACCCTCTATGTTTAGTTTTTGACCTTGCCCATCCCTTTCCTTGCCCATGTTGGTGGCTGATTGTGTGCTCTAGGGGGTTCCCAGCAACCCCGCCAATCGAATATGCAAGGGGTTTTTTGTGGTGGAGAATAATGAGTGAGTGTGGCTGCTTCTCTGGGAGAGGGGGTTAATTGATTAATTTACTAGAGTGGGCAACATGGGTTGGTGTGTGTGCTGGCATTTGTTTGTGGATTAATTTCCTTTTGTAGATTAATTGATTCATCCACTTCAATATTTTATTCCAAGACATTCCTCAGTGAGCCTCTGGGGATTTTTGGCAGAGCACATTTTTAATGGCCGAGCCGCAATTCTTTCTTTGAAGCCAAATTCCAATGCTCACAATTTCTATACTTTGGCAACTTTACTCTTGAGATAAAATATTCCACACTCTCTCTACTTCACTCTTGGACATGTCGGCTAGCGAACTTCATGTCCGAGTTGCTTCGGATTGAAGCAGGAGCCCGTATAAAGATTCGATGGCGTGGAGCCACTTCGACGGACCTGATCGGGGAGCGAACTTCATCGGCGAAATATCGGGGAGTTTGGCGCAGAGATAGAAGACCGAAGGACACGGATCGCTCGGTATAATTTCTACAAACTCTTTTACATTTAGCTAGTTTACGGTTAATGGAACGATCCGGGTTTTTGGGTTGCGGTAGCGCCGGTTTTGTAAAAAGTTTTTGTTCCGCATTTGGCGTCGGTTAATACGGCCAGGGCGCCGCCACATCCCAACAGTTGGCGGGAGCATGGTCCCGAAAAACAATCCAGTGGTGGCCTGAGTGACCTGTTCCACCGGCATCGTCAATAGGGAAGCCGCTTGGGGCCCGTAAGCTATACCTCCAGATGAGGCGGAGCGTGCGTTGCAGTTGCAGTTGGAACACTTTGCGCAAGTAGACGCCATTGATCTTTCGCTTTCTGCACCAAGCAAAACGCCAAATCTCAGTACCTCAAACCCAAGGGCAACCATTAGCAAACCGCGATTCATTCGCGAACACGACACACGAAGTGTGGAGTGGAAAGAGGAAAAGGTCCCACCGGGCGTGCCAGAATCTGTTCCCCGCCGAAAGACGCGACAAAGACGCGGTGAACGTCTAGCCTGAATTTCGGGACAGATGCTAATTGGTGCTATCCGTCCACCTCTCCGAAGATGCCAAGTTGATTTATGGCACCATGTATCGAAGGTTTAAACGGATGCGGCCGATGTAGCAGACTTCGTCAGATTCCCCCTCGTTTGAGGGGTTTTTGATTGTGGGGACGCTCTTCCCTACAGGCGCAAGCCCCTGCAGTTAATTACGCTACCGCATCGCGGTAACAACTTTCTCCTTCTCCATATGGTCAATTCGTGTCGTGGGTGTTTATTTTGTGTTTGGTTGCCCATGGATTGTATACAGAGACTAATTTATGTTGTCGTCCGTAGGGCGTGGACTAGTCCAAAGCCGTATCTTTCTTAGATTTGGGTTTGGGGGGTTGGGTTTAAGGATACGTTAGCCTCATTTAAGACTAAGATCAACTTAAACGTTTGTTGAGGATACATTAGTCTCATTTTAGACTAAGATCAACTTAACGGGATCGTTTAGATCCAACAAGAGAACAATTGGGCTCTATTGTTTAGTTTAGTGACATTGCGGTCGATTAGTTTAAGGACATTACGGTCCCTTGTTAGTTTAAGGACATCTCGGTCCAATGTTAGTTTAAAGACATCACGGTCGAGGTTAAGGACATCATAGTCCATGAGTTTAAGGACCCCACAGTCCAATGTTAGTTTAAAAACATCACGGTCGAGCTTAAGGACATCATAATCCATGGGTTTAAGGACCCCACAGTCCAATATTAGTTTAAAGACATCACGGTCGAGGTTAAGGACATCATAGTCCATAGGCTTAAGGACCCCACAGTCCGTAGTTTAGAGACGTCATAGTCTATGAGATGTGTGGTTGCTGGGACCCGTCACCTCTTTGAAGACGTTGAGGAATTACAACGACAAATATCAAAGGAGTGAAGAGATGTACCCTTGAACCAAGGTGGATTAAGTGATCTGTAGTCCAATTTGGAGCTAAGATCAATTAATTATATTATGAGCACATTAGCTCGGTTAAGTCTGAATTGAGGACTTATGGCCAACTTGGGCTAAGTCCAATTAAGTTTGAAATATTGGCCCTTTGTTGGACCGTTAAACACTTATCTGGGTTCAAGCCCACATTACAAGAGTTTGAGGGCTCTGATAATATTTTCATCTTTAACTGAGCACTAAACATTGTAACTCTGAATTTTACTCAATTTTGAGATTCAATTGAAAGGGAGACTTTTGCCTCTGGAAAATTAACCAATTTGGCTAAAAGCAGTGTTAAACACTGGGAATAAAGCTCTCAAATTAGTGTTAAACACTAGAAGATAACGGTGTTAAACAATAAAAATAATATTCTCAATTTAGTGTTAAACACTAGAAGACAATCAGCGTTAAACACTGGAAATAAAGCTCTCGAATTAGTGTTAAACACTAAAGAAAGAGGGGTCACATGGGGACACGTGAGGGCGCCCAAAGGTGGGGCCAGATCTCCTCACTTTGTTCTGCAAATAAGTGTTAAACACTTTTTATATTTTTGGCCATCACGTGTGGGCACGTGATAGGCACTCATGCGCTGATTCGTTAAGGCATTTATTAGGGGTCACGTGGTAACACGTGGGAGCGTCCAGAGCTAACATTTCCTTTGCTTTTATTCTCCTTGTTTTGGAGGTCACGTGGGAGCACGTGAGGCATTGCCTCAAAGCTTTTTCCTTCTCATTTTTGGGGATCTTTTCACGGGTCACGTAGGGCCACGTGACCTTAGTTCTTTGCATATATGGAGATCTTTTAAGTCTCTTTATTTTTAAGAATTAAATTCTCTGTAGGGTTAAACCCTAATTATGATTTTGGAGGAATTAAATTCCTATTGTGAAAAAATTAAATTCTTATGTAGGGTTAAACCCTGATTTCTTTTTTGGAGGAATTAAATTCCCATATATGTAAAAGAATTAAATTCTTATATAGGGTGAAACCCTAATTTCATTTAAGAGGAACTAAATTCCTGTAAATTTGAGAGAATTAAATTCTCAATTAGGGTTAAACCCTAGTTCTGTCCATCTTGAAGGAATTAAATTCCTATAATTTTAGGAGAATTAAATTCTCATATAGGGTTAAACCCTGGTTTTATCATGAAGGAATTGAATTCCTGTAAATTTGGGAGAATTAAATTCTCTAAACTCAATTCTCCCCCTAAGTCTTGGATCTGCATGGAAAAAATCTCAACCCGATGAGAATTAAATTCTCAACCTATGGGGAGATTTGCTTCTGCAGATCTTCAACCAGAGGAAAAACTAAGTTATTTTTGCAGAAGAGCTAAACTCTTAGATTTGAGAATTAAATTCTCCTTTTGAAGTTTGATCTTTTTCCCTTTTCTCACCTAGGGTTTCTTCCTTGAGAATTAAATTCTCCTTTCTTTTCTCTCTGCTATTTGCTTTTAGAAAATTTCCAGATCCCAAAATTCTCCCTCCTTCTCTTCTCCTCTTGGCTCCTATTTATAGAGGAAGGAAGAGAATCAATTTGTTTAGTAAATCTTTCATTGAAAGATTTTTTTTGTTTTCATAACTAATATGATCCTTTAGATCACACAGTGAATTTTATTCACCATTGGATTTTCAATCCAAAAGATATTCTGTTTGTTATTTCTGGTGAAATTTAGGGAAATCTTTCCTTGTCTAAAATCTTTCCATAAATTGGTGATTTTTAATCACCCTTGGATTTTTAATCCAACGGTTCCCCATAATCCTTTTTCGTTTGGAAAGATTTAGAGAAATTTAGAATTTAATTCTATTAAGTTATAAGGCTTTCAAAGACTGGCACGTGCTGGCACGTGACCCCTGGTCACGTGTGAGCACGTGACCCCTGGTCAGTAATGTCCTCCTTCAGCCATTTGCTTTCATTTCTGTTTGATGAGAATTTAACCATCACGTGTCAACACGTGACCATTGGTCACGTGTGAGCACGTGATACCCGATTGAGGTAATTCCTGATTTTTAATCAGGGAACACCAACCTCTCCGGAAAATGCCGTCCCTACAGTCACTTGATGATGAAGGGAACCCCGTTTGTTTGGGGTCTCAAATGCCAAAGCGCACTGGACGAAATCAAGCAATACTTGCAGAATCCGCCAGTACTGACTGCTCCAGTCAAGGGAAATCCTCTCATCCTGTACACAGCCGCCCTTGAGGGTCTTTAGGCGCATTATGGGCACAAGAACACGACCAAGGGAAGGAGAGAGCCCTCTACTATTTGAGTCGAGTTCTTCTGGGGGCAGAAAACAATTACTCTCCTATTGAAAAACATTGCCTGGCGTTGATCTTCGCGATAACGAAGCTCAGGCACTATGCGTTGGCACATGAGGTCCATCTCATATCAAAGGTGGATCCTCTCAAGTATTTGATGTCAAAAGCCATTTTAACGGGACGGCTAGCTAAATGGACTCTACTCTTAATGGAATTCTCGGTAACATATCGTCCTCTCAAGGCAGTGAAAGGCTAGGCCATCGCCGACTTCTTTGCCGAGCATCCTATACCTGCCAATTCACCCATAAATTGCGAATTGCCAGATGAGCATACGTTTGACACGATCGACAGAGAGAAAGAAAGGAGTGATACCCGATGAGAACTCTACTTCGACGAAGCATCTTCCATGAAGAAGCGAAATCACAGCTCCCCCATAATCAAGTCTGGGGTAGGCCTCATCTTCGTGACTCCACAAGGAGGGATGATGCGCTTTGCCTTCTCTTTAACAGAGCCGAGGACGAACAATGAAGCCGAATATGAAGCTTTGATAGCAGGTCTTGAGATCGCTGTCGACATGGGAATTGAAAACCTCCTCATATATGAAGACTCCCAGCTGGTCGTTAGTCAAGTAAACGGCGATTATCAAACGTGCAAACCAGAGTCGGTAAAGTACGGTGAGAGAGTGCAGCAACCGCTGACTCGAATCCCTTCCTACGCCCTGGAAAGCATACCGCGCACGTAAAATACCAAGGCGGATGCATTAACCAAGCTCGCTAAAGAACTGGCCGACGAGAACCTCGATGACGTAAGGATCGTCGGGGAAAACCGTCGGGTTCTTGCACCGGCAGAAATATCTCCAGAGTCATTTGAAGAGAAAGAAGCGACCAAAGAGACAGTCCTACAAATAAAAGACCAGGAAAAGGCTGAGGAATGGAGAGAAGTCTTTATAGACTACTTCAAATTCCGTCGAACACCTGAAGATGCGTCCTCAAGACATCAACTCATGAAAAGAGCTCTGACTTTCGCCTTCGTCAATGATACTTTGTATAAGAGATCGTTCGACTCTCTGTGGCTAAGATGCCTGGGACCAGAAGAAGCGAGGAAAGTCGTCCAAGAAACTCACGACGGACTCTGCGGATCTCATCAAGCCGGCCCAAAGATGAAGCTGAAGATCAAAAGGATGGGCTATTATTGGCCCACGATGATCCAAGACTGCCTCGAATACGCAAAGCAGTGCCACTCGTGCCAGATTCACGGGGACTTTATCCACCAGCATCCAAATCCGCTACACCCGACAGTGACTAGCTGGCCGTTCGAAATGTGGGGAACTGATATAATCGGGTCCATTGAACCAGCATCGTTCAGAGGACATCCGTTCATACTGGTAACAACCGATTAGTTCTCCAAGTGGGCAGAAGCGATACCACTGAGAGAAGTAAAGACGGAGAACATCCTCCATTTCTTCAAGACACACGTCATCTATCGGTTCGGCACTCCGCGACGGATTATCTCCGACAACGGGCCAGCCTACAGAAACCACAAGATCAGCCGCTTCGCACAACAGCATGATATAGACTGGAGATACTCTTCAATCTATAATCCCCGAGCTAACGGTGTAGCTGAGGCTTTCAACAAGACCTTGACGAAGATCATAAAAAAGACGGTGTCCAGAAATAAGAAGGACTGGCACGAAAGACTGCATGAAGCTCTCTGGGCGTATCGAACTACGTTCAAAACGGCCACAAACACAACGCCGTATGCATTGGTATTCGGCACAGAAGCGGTACTCCCCCTCGAGATAGAGTTACCCTCTCTATGAGTGGCGGTTCACTTCGAGCTAACCGACGAAGAAAATGCTCACCTTCGGCTTGAGGAGCTCGACGCCCTTGATGAAACCCGCCTCATGGCGCAACAAAACCTGGAGGCTTATAAAGCAAAGATGGCGCACTCATACGAGAGATTGACTAGGCCAAGAACATTCCGCCAAGGCGAACTCGTGCTAGTGGTCAATAGACCTATGATCCCCAATCGTGCCAAATGGGGGAAATTCGAGCCGAACTACGAGGGCCCGTACATCATAGACAAAGTCTACCAAGGTGAGGCTTACCTGCTCATGGATATGCATGGCGAAAGACCCTTCAGGCCAATAAACGTCCGGTTCCTAAAAAAATACTATACCTGACGAATCACGGCCTAGGTCAACGATAGATGACGATGCCTATGTCCGCTCGCTATCTTCCCAAGCCCAAACTGTATAAGTAGTATCCAGCGAAACCGTTGTCTCCAAAATGGCAACAATGGACCGAAACGTCCCTAAACTAACAACGGACCGCAATGTTCTAAAACTAACTACTGACCGAAACGTTTATAAACTACTACAAACCACAGCATCCCAAGGCGGACAATTTTTTTTAAAAAAAAATAATAATAAAAAAAGAGAGAGAAAACAGTATGCCTATAAGCGAGATGGGCACGGAAGAAAACCCAAAACGGCTCCGTGAGTAAAAACATCAGGGCTACCGGCAAGTTTTGTGAAAACCCGAAAGGGTGCAATCTCGTTAAAAGACACTTGCAAGGTCCTCTCGACCTGGTGAGAAGAAAATACCTGTGTGAGATCCTTACGACTCATAAGGGAGCGACACACTTAGGGATCCCCACGATCCCTAAGGAGAAATTACACTTACGAGATCCTCACGACTCGTAAGGATTGTTCCCCTTTGAGACCCTCATGGCTCATAGGATTCAAAAGCCTTAAGCTACAGGGATCTGAACCTGTTCTTAAGCCATCACAACCCACAGACTGCCCTACAAGAGTTTCAATATTGACCCTTGTATACAATCCACGGGCACGAATAAACATTTCCCAAATAGATTCCTACCAGCGACTAGGGATATGCTCACACGGTGACGACCCTTGTAAGTCCTCTCGACTTATAAGGAGAAACACTCTTGTAAGATCCTTACGACTTATAAGAGAACACACACTTAAGAATCCTCACGATTCCTAAGGAGAAAACGCACCTATGAGATCCTCATGACTCGTAGGGAGAAATGCTTTTATGAGACCCTTACGGCTCGTAAAGTCAAAAAGCCTTAGTCAACAAGATCCTAACCCTGTTTGCTAAGCCACCTTTGTTCGAACTGACAAAGGCAAATGATGATTCACTCCTGGTAATATCCCAGTTGTAGCGATACTGATGCCTAAATCGGTATCAGATCCCAAACTCACAGCGAAAAGTCAGTGAGGCACAAATGCATACAAAATAGCTGAAATGATTGGGCAACTCGCAATAAAAAGCAGCGAGTAAAAACAAAAAATAGCCGAAATGATTGGGAACCACGAAAAATAGCCGAAATGATTGGGCAATCGCGACTTTCGCGATACGAAAAGTTGAAATGATAGAGCATCGCGGAAAGAAATAAAAAAATGAAATGAAATGAAACTTTTTGCCTTACAGATGAGATCACATCGATCCTTGTATACAATCCAGGGGCACAAACAAAGAGAAGATCATATCATCCCACCAGGCTCCGTCAGAAAGAGAGTCAAGTCTCGATGGCAACATCTGCACCTCGAGAGATCACCAACATCGTTCCTCCTCATTCCAGCAGGATCCAGACGCAACAATCAACCTTGGAGCCATGGCAAAGTCCCTGTTCCAAATCTTGACGGTTCACAGATAGCTCAGAGATCACCAACAGCGTTTCTCCTCATTCCAGCAGGATCCAGACGCAGCAATCAACCTTGGAGCAATGGCAAAGTCCCTGTTCCAAACCTCGACGGTTCACAGACAACCGAGAGAGTAAATCCTGGTTCCGTAGAACACGGCTAAAGTCAATCCTAACCCCGTGGGAAACGGCCAGAGCAAATCCTGGGAACGTAGAATGTAAGTCTACGGTAGCGCCCCGGCCGTCAATCCGAGGCCAAATACGGAACAAAAACTTTTTATGAAACCGGCGCTATCATAGTCTTTCACCCGGATCAAACCATTAACACAAACTAGCTAACTATAAAGATGATAGAAAGGCTATACCGATCGATCCGTGTCCTTCGGTCTTTAGCCATCATCCCTAGCTCCTCGCGGCATCTCCGATCTCCCGTCTCCTCGTCGGAAGGGCACCACGTCAAGAAGTCTTTTTACGGGCTCCCGCTTCAAACCGAAGCAACTCGGATATGAAGTTTGCCAGCCGACATGTCCAGGATGATGTAGAGAATGTGTGTGATAACTTTGTCTCAAGCATCCATTGATTCTCAACACATGAGAGTGTATGGATGGAGGTTGAAGATGAAGCCATGGTGGAAATGGTGAGCTAGAGGAAGAAGAAGAAGAGGCATTTGTTATTCTTGTGATGAGATAAAAGTGAGAGCACTAGAATGAAAACCAAGAGCCACCCCAAGAGTTATGGCTGCCTTTTCTCTCTCCACCTCTCATTTCAACACAATAAACAATCAATGATGTGACATGGCTCCAAAAAAAGAGACCATGAGTCACCAAATTGAACATGCCCCTTCATGATGACTTCCACTCACAATATCCACCATAATAAATATTAACCCAAATGTTTATGACAATAAGATATGGCAACATTTAAAGTAAACTCGTAACGGATCATAAGGATACCCCTCACTTGTATATACATACCTGCATCCGCATTCCGACTGAATGCAAATGCGATGAGACTAAAGTAATCCAACAAATCTAATACTAGGATCCAGCTTAAACCAAAGCCCACTAATATGATCCGTCCGATCATGATCCGTGCACAAGTGCACGTATATGATCGAACCCTGCCATAATACCATACGGCCTCTACAACGTTTCGCCCGAACCTTGGGAAAACCATCTGTGGGGGACTCTAAAGACTCATCAATATACTGGCTGTGAATTTAACCACTAGCACGTCAGTGGTACTAGCTGTATGTAACGGGCGGCCAGGTATTGACCAAAAGGGAAGCCGATGAGCGAACTCATCCTGGAACCCTACTGAGCCTGTCAGTGACAATATCCGTACAGTCCGGTCCGTTCGTCTATGAGTATCGCATGTCGGGCCTAGGGGGCTGGTAAACGTCAGACCCCCAAAAGCGGTACAAGTCGTGTCGGAGTGTAGCCCAGAACACCCTGAGGTACTACTGGAATACCTACCAGTAAATCTCCTGCCTTGGCTAAGGACTTCGTGTAATGGCTCTCCTAGACACAGCGCGATCTCACCCCCAATACCGGGAGAGACGAAACCCCTGCCGATCCGCTCACTGCCTTCATGTGGCTTAAGACTGTACCCAACTAAAACCTGTTTGCACGACTCCTTTGAGCCGTGGTAGGGTAGTAATCAAAGCACAGTGGGAACTCACACGAGACAAATGACGATCTCAGGTCGATGAACTAACCTATACACATGTCACCAAGGAACTGCTATCTGACGCTAGGTATAATACCAACTAGCAGGTTCCCGGCGAGTCCTGTCCGGTGTACTCATAACCCAATGAGCACCTGTATACATCTTAGGTGAACCAACTGACACCAATGGCTTGTGAGATCGGCCACCGGCCCTCGTCGGGGTCTCGACTGTATACACCAGTCTACTAATGGAGTATCGATGCCCAGTCTCAAAACTCCCACGACTAGGGACCACTTTAAGGATGTGCTTATAGACTACCCAACTCCCACGTATATGATCGCCATCATACTGCTGGCAGTCAAGCAAGAATCCTAAGGGCTTATCAACGTATAATAGTGATATGTAATATCACTTAAAGCATGCACACGATGATAAAGATAAACCATATAACATACCATCATCTTGAGTAAGACTGTCCTACCGGTATAGGTCCTCTCTCAATCATTGAAATCACGTGCCTGCGATCCAATAATTGACTTTGAGGGCACTATATCCAACATAAAACACGGCTAAAGTCAATCTTGACCCCGTGGGAAACAGCCAGAGCAAATCCTGGTCACGTAGAACACGGTCAAAGTCAATCCTGACCCCGTGGGAAACAGCCAGAGCAAATCCTGGTAACGTAGAACACGGCTAAAGTCAATCCTGACCTCGTGGGAAACATCCAGAACAAATCCTGGTCACGTAGAACATGGCCAAAGTCAATCCTAACCCCGTGGGAAATAGCCAGAGCAAATCCTGGCACCGTAGAACACGGCTAAAGTCAATCCTGACCCCGTGGGAAACGGCCAGAGCAAATCCTGGTCCCGTAGAACACGGCTAAAGTCAATCCCGACCCTGTGGGAAACGGCCAGAGCAAATCCTGGTCCCGTAGAACACGGCTAAAGTCAATCCCGACCCCGTGGGAAACGTCCAGAGCAAATCCTGGTCCCGTAGAACACGGCTAAAGTCAATCCCGACCCCGTGGGAAACGTCCAGAGCAAATCCAGGTCCCGTAGAACACGGCTAAAGTCAATCTTGACCCCGTGGGAAACGGCCAGAGCAAATCCTGGTAACGTAGAACACGGCTAAAGTCAATCCTGACCCCGTAGGAAACAGCCAGAGAAAATCCTGGTCACGTAGAACACGGCCAAAGTCAATCCTGACCCCGTGGGAAACAGCCAGAGCAAATCCTGGCACCGTAGACCACGGCTAAAATCAATCCTGACCCCGTGGGAAACGGCCAGAGCAAATCCTGGTCCCGTAGAACACGGCTAAAGACAATCCTGACCCTGTGGGAAACGGCCAGAGCAAATCCTGGTCCCGTAGAACACGGCTAAAGTCAATCCTGACCACGTGGAAAACGGACAGAGCAAATCCCGGTCCCGTAGAACACGGCTAAAGTCAATCCTGACCCCATGGGAAACAGCCAGAGCAAATCCCGGTCCCGTAGAACACGGCTAAAGTCAATTCTGACCCCGTGGGAAACAGCCAGAGCGAATCCTGGTACCGTAGAACACGGCTAAAGTCGATCCTGACCCCATGGGAAACGTCCAGAGCAAACCCTGACCCCGTACGGCTAAAGTCAATCCTGACTTCGTATGGCCAAAGTCAACCCCTACTGGCCCCGTAGAACACGGTTAAAGTCAATTCTGACTCTGTGGGAAACAGCCAGAGTAAACCCTCGAACTCCCCGTCAAAGCAATGCTTTGACTCAGGAGCAGGTCAACTCATCAATCACTTACGAGTCATCTCGACTTGCAAGGAGAAAATTCTCTTGTGAGATCCTTACGACTCTTAAGAGAAAACACATCTAGGAATCCTCATGATTCCTAAGGAGAAACCACACCTGCGAGATCCTCTCGACTCGTAGGGAGAAAAGTCTTTATGAGACCCTCACGGCTCATAAAGTTGAAAAGTCTTAGGTGGCAGATCCTAACCTTGTCTCCCAAGCCATCATTGCCTCGCAGAGAGGTCAAGGTAGATTTCCTACAGGCCACATTCTCCTAAGTCAAACATCGACAAGAAAGGAAACAACCACTTACAAGTCCTCTCGACTTGTAAGGAAGAAAATTCTCTCGTGAGATCCTTACGACTCTCAAGGGAAAAGCACACTTAGGAATCCTCACGATTCTTAAGGAGAAAATACACCTACGAGGTCCTCTAGACTCGTAGAGAGAAAAGTCTTTGTGAGACCCTCACGGCTCATAAAGTTGAAAAGTCGTAGGCAGCAGATCTGAACCCGCTTCCTAAACCATCGCTACCCTACAAGGAGGCTAAGATGAAATATTCTCTACTATCTACAAACCACACTTGCCAAAATTACAGGTCGTCGAAATTGAGATGCTGCTCAAGAGTACGTCAACTGCTCTGCGCCAAGCCAAAACAGAAAGGCATAACCTACAGACGTCAATCACATATTATGCAAGACAGTAAGAAGAATATTTGATTCGCATCCAGTTAAGCGTTCGAAGCATACCCATGTGCAAAAGATTTAGTGCGTAAAATAAACACACGGAAACAAGGAATTTACTATTCATACTTCAAAAGGTTCTTACAGCGATGAAAACAGTAAACAAAAATATCATTAAAATGATTACAATGGTAAGACATCAAATCCAGGACATGGATTGAGAAATTCAAAAGTAAGGCCATCTAAAATATTTCGGGCCTCTCAGACCATTCTCGTGTGCTTCCTCTCACGATCACAAGCGTCAGGGTCCTCGCTGATGTCCTCCACCCTTCGATAAACAACAATTATCGTCGCTTGTTGAAAAGTTTGATGCAGAATATCAACAAGATTGTCTCGCCTTTTCTTTGAAATTAGGCCCATCAGATACACCGAGTGCACCTTATCTTCGGCACCATCCAATGCCTTAAGCGGCATGCCTTGATAAAATAAAGAAAGTGCTCCCTAGATCGCTCTCACAATGAGCTTTAAAAGAGCAGAACGATGAGGAAGCAGCCGACCATTGTATTCAGCAAAGCGACGCATGATTTCGGCGCACTGAGCGTTTGTGAACTCTTGAATCTGGCAGCGGCCTAGTGAGCGGATGTCTCCGTAAGAAATAATCTCATCGAGAACATACAGATGAGCGGCCATAATGTCTGAAAAAGAAAATCAGTGAGAGTTAGTGGACAGACTGAAAAAAGCTTATTGAAACAAACACGGGGATTTAAACAACTCTTGATATCCTCACGAACAAAACAAGTACTGATTAAAACACCCAATGAATTTAATTTTGTACAATTAAGGAGGGAATCCTAAAGGATATCTCATTTAATGAGAGGCTCCTCGGGCCGAAGAGTTAAACTCCTCGAGATCTTCATATGTGAATAAACCCTTAAGTTCTTCATGAAATATATTCCAGTTCATGGGTTAAAATCACCCTAAAAAAAGATTACATCTTGGAAATGAGCATAACTCTGTTAATGGGTAAAACCCTAAAAATATATTTTTAGATCTATGATCTAAGGAGAGCAAAGCTCTATTAAAAATTTCAATTTTTACCTAAATTGGGCAGAGTTTTGACTCTTAAGAAATTTCTTAAAGGGAAGAGCCATGCTCTGAAAGAGAAATAATTTTCAGAAGGAAAAAGTGAGAAGATGAACAGAAGTCATCTTAATGGCCAAAGGCCCTATTTATAGGTAATGAGAGCCGTTTCAACTTCAAGGGTGATCTAATGGTGGAGATACTGCCACCGCTGCACTCACGTGTGAGCCACGTGAGCGCAACGGTGGGGGGGCATTTGTTTCCCCCAATCAGAGCAAAACTCTGTTCAAGTTTTCAAAATTTGAAATGAGTAGCACTTCATAAGAGCACCTGCACTCTGAGGCAGCGCTCATGTGCAAAGCACGAGTGCGCTGGCGCAAAGGGCGCCAGCGCTCTGATGCAGCGCTCACGTGCAAAGCATGAGTGCGCTAGCGCTGGAACTAAATGTTCCCCACCGTTAGATCAAAAATCCAATAAAGATGATAAATCATCAGTTGACCAGAATAAAATGCTGTTAAGAAAACATTCTTCAAAATCTTTCCAAACAAAAAGATTTTGCTCTGTAAATCATAGCACCGTCGGATCAATGATCCAATGGTGATTAAAAATCACTAAAATACAGAATAAATTCCGTGTGGGGAAAGATTTCCCAATCTTGTTAAAAAAACAAGAAGATTGCTTTCTGTAAATCAGAAGCCCTAGGATCAAAGATCCAACGGTGGGGAATCCCCAAATCAATTAGAGAAAAGATCTCTTCAACTGATTGAACAAATCGGCCTTCACTATATAAAGGCCCCAAGACTTCAAGTCTCAGAGAGAGGAACCCCCCTATAAACTTTGAGAAATCTCAGAAAGAAGAGCAAGCTCTAGGTAGAAGAAGAACTTTTCTTCAAGGTAAAAAAAAAACAGAGATAAGAAAAATCTCATTAAAGAAGAAGAATATAATTCTTCTCATAGATCATAGATCTATAAGACTAAGGTTTTTTTTACAAAAAGAGATCATGAACATCTCATTATAAAAAGGGGGAGAATAGTTCAATTCTCTTAGGACCACAGATCCATAAAGGCAAAGCCTTTCACCAAAATAAGAGATTGAAACATCTCCTGTAAAATAAGAACTTTGTTCTTAGAACCTTGAGACAAAGTCTCTTATAAACGAGAATTTATTTCTCAGATAATAAAACTGATCAGAAGCGCTTCTGCGCTTTTGGACTGGCGCACAGCGCCAAGCGCACCACGTGCTCCTCACGTGTGCGCCACTTAACAAATAGCGCTTTGCGCTCATGGACTGGCGCTCAGCGCCAAGCGCACCATGTGCTTCTCACGTGTGCGCCATGGGACAAATAGCGCTTTGCGCTCTTAAACCGGCGCTTTGCGCTCATAGACTGGCGCTAGCGCCAAGCGCGCCGCGTGCTCCTCACATGTACGCTATATCACAGAAGCGCTTTGCGCTCATTAACTGGCGCTAGCGCCAAGTGCGCCACGCGTTCCTCACGCGTGCGCTGATAGAACATAAACTGTTCTTTAAATAAAGCCCTAGAGCTATGATGAATGCTCAGCATTCAATAAAAGACAAAGGCTGTCAGAACCCAAATCAATGCTTAGCATTGTCAAATGTTTAACATTTTAACTGAGTGGGCCAAGCCCAAGTTGGCCATAAACCCCTCATTTAGATTAATTGAGCCCATATGCTCATAAATCTCATATCTTAGTCCCAATTGGACTACAGATCTCCTAACCAAAATTGGTTCAAGGGCACATCTCTTCACTCCTCTGATATTTGTCATTGTAATCCTTCAACGTCTTCAGAGAGGTGACGGGTCCCAACAACCAGACATTCCATGGACTGTGGGGTCCTTAAACCAATGGACTATGATGTCCTTAACCTTGGACTGTTGGGTCTTTAAACCCATGGACTATGATGTCCTTAACCTCGGACTGTGGGGTCCTTAAACCCATGAACTATGATGTCCTTAACCTTTACAGACTAAGATGTCTTTAAACTAGACCGCAAAGTCCCTAAACTAAAACAATAGAGTCCAAATGCTCTTTTGTTGGATCTAAATGATCCCGTTAAGTTGATCTTAGTCTAAAAATTAGACTAACGTATCCTTAATAAACGTTTAAGTTGATCTTAGTCTCGAATGAGACCAACGTATCCTTAAACCCTAAACCAAAACCCAACTCTAAGAAAATACGGATTTGGACTAATCCACGCCCTACGGGCGGCAACATAAATTAGTCTCCGTATACAATCCACGGGCAACCAAAAATAAAACAAACACACACGACACGAAGTGGCCATCTGGAGAAGGAGAAAGTTGTTGCCGCGATGCGGTAGCGTAATTAACTGCAGGGGTTTGCGTCTGCAGGGAAGAGCGTCCCCCACAATCAAAAACCCTTCAAACGAGAGGGAATCTGACGAAGCCTGCTACAACGGCCGCATCCGTCTAAACCTCCGATACACGGTGCCATAAATCAACTTGGCATCTTCGGAGAGGTGGACGGATAAAACCAAATAGCATCTGCCCCCAAATTCTGGCAAGACGAACCTACACGGTCGCGTCTCTGTATTCGGAGGAGAACAATATACTCCTGGAACTTCGGGGAGTATGGATTTGACCGGTCAATCTTCTTTTTCTCTTCTCTGGCTCTCTTCTTTTGATCGGTCTGTTTGGGTCGGGGTAGGTTTGCGTTCACCTCGGACTCGAGCTGGATTTCTCGCTCGGTCCAGGCTTTTACCTCGGCCATGGTCTTAGGTTGCGCTAATGCAAAGGAGCAGAGCCACTCCTTGTGCCTAAGACCCGACCTAAGGGCCGTGATGACCGTCTCGTCTCGGTGCTCTGGGACTTCAAGAAGAGCGTTGTAGAAGCGGGTGATGTCTCCCTTGAAAGATTCCTTGTCCCCGCTCTTTATTGTGAAGAGATGGTCGACGGTCCGCTTCTGCCGTCTGTTCCCGACGAAATGGCCGAGAAATTGGACGGCCAGCTCATCGAAGGTAGAGATGGAGCATGGCGTGAGCCCTCGGAACCAATCTAGTCCAGCGCGGATGAGAGTGGGAGGGAACGCTCGGTATTGGGCGGCGTCAGAGTTGTCCTGGAAGCTCATCCCCGCAGTGAACGCGTCCAAGTGGTCTTTCGGGTCGGACTTTCCGTCGAAGAGAGACACCTTTGGAGGCTTGTTCCTGGAGGAGACGCAGACAACGAGCAGCTCTTCTGTGAAGGGCTTCTTGAGCGAGTCGGCGGCATATCTAGCCTCCTCGCTTGAAGGGTGACTCTCCCGATGTATACCCTCGATCCTTTTTTCGAGGGCATCGAGTCGGTCGTGGTATCTAGAGGATTCGGTATACTCGGAGTGATGGCCCCCCACCCCCCACCGGCGGTCTGTGCCCGGCTACGGTTCCGGTTCCGTTCTACGAGGTTCCTCAGGTCCCCTGGCGAGGTTATCCTCGAGTTACCGTGGTGAGTCCCATTCGCGCGACCCTGTCGAGGGAGAGGGCGCCGGCCATGCCTGGGAGAAGGCGAGCTGACCGACACCTTCTCGAGATGGACATGAGCGCGATGGGCCTTAGGGCCGGGTGCTCTTTCATGAGACCTCAGCGTGGAGCTGTGAGGCGCCCAGCGGGTCATTGAGTTGGTCGCCATGGGGGATCTATGACCGCCGAAAATAGCGAGGCGCTGCTCGGTCGTGCCAGCGTGGGCGGTGTCTTCTTCCCTTCCGTGGAGGTCCTAGTCCTGAGGTGGGAGAGCGGCGACCTGAGGCGTTCGTCCAGCCGTTTGGACACGGACGAGGGCATCCACGAGGGACGCGAGCCTGTCGATTCGTGCAGACAGGGCGTGAACGGCGTTCGGAAAAGAAGATCCGTCCGCGCCTTCGTTGGGGGGAGGGTGGCGGCTAGTACTTGGATCGTCGCGGTGATCGCTCGCCATGAATTCGAGGTGGAAGATCAACTTTCGTTGAGTGGAACTTTCAAAGTTCCCACAGACGGTGCCAACTGATGGAGGAGCAGATCTCCTTCAGATGTTGTCTTCCGTTGATCTATCGCGAGCGTTGATGAATGGCAGAGATTGAATTGGAGGGTTGCCTCTTGATGCGTGTGGATCTCAGTGGGCGGGGTTTGGAATGAAGCCGAGTTACATGCAAGGAAGTTCCGGGGTGGTTGTACCACCGTGGACCCTCCGACGATCAAGTTAGTCGAGATATTTAGGCAGAGTAGCGACCTATTGGATAATATTTGCCTTATCCGAGTCGTCTGAGAGGGGGTTTATATAGTGGCAGCCATGGGCTGGCGGGCGCGAGATTTACGCCGGCCGTTACGCCTTTGGAGCCATGTTCGTGCGAATGGCGGGATCCTCCATTGACGGCGAGATACGTTCGTTAACGAGGGAACGCAATGGCGTGGGACGCGGAATCGTGGGGCGGCGGATATCTCGCGTATGGCGAGATTCGCGGAGCCATGTCCGGGGACGCTTACGATCTGCGCTCTGGATCGGTCGATGAGACCGGGGAAGTTGAGCTCGGCGGGAGGCTCGGAGGCGAGCGGGAGTCTGAGCAAGCATGGTTCTGTGATAGCTCGGAGGTGAGCCGGGAGGGCTGAGAAGGCCCAGCATGCAGGAGGGCTCGGAGGTGAGCCAATGGTTGTTTATAGGACGAGTATAGGAGTGTTATGGGAGGTAATTGAAGGTCGAGAACATCCTTGGGTTGAAGGCCCGGGGTATGCCTCCAATGTACCGTTCTTGCTCCTTTCTCGCAAGCCTTGGGACACGTCATCTGCCGTGTGTCATAGTCTGGGAAGTTTTCAGTACCGTTAGTTTTCTTCCTTGTTACTTCAATGTGCATTTAAAAGCAATAAATTGCTATAGTTATCGCTATTATCACGTAATGATATGTATTCGATAGTTTTGTATCTAAGCTAAAAGTTTATAATTCGCTTGCTTTGCTACCTAACTATTTAATTTAATAAAACCAACAACATGCCAACTAATTAAGTCGGCAGCTCCATTAGGTGGCTGCAAACTTAAAGGCTATCATGAGAGGGTAGTTGAGACCTACCCCAAAACTTTACCTGTTCGAAAACGAACCTTTATACAACACACATTTTCTTTAAAATATTTTAAATGAGTTTAATAAATATTATAAAGAATACATGCCTGGTATGCGCAACCGAGACACCGACCGCGTTTGATGTGGCGAAGAACCAGTCATGAACTCAGAGCTGCCGGATTTGGATTAAGCTGCTGTGTTTGATTATGATGGGAGACATCCAATGGCACTCGCAACGCCCTGTGTTTGAATTACGAAGTTTGTCACCTGCACCAAGTTTGAGAGATTCGAATTCATTGATGAGTTAACCGGTCATCAAGCAAAACTAGATTTTAAGATTTCACGGGTTCATACCCGAGTTGGGTTTTCCTCTAAAACCTTGGCTTGAATATGGACATGGCGAATTCAAAGCTTTAAATTGTGTTTTCTTTTTACTGCCGCGGTACCATTTAGTTAAACCATATCGGAGTATGTTATTTAAATTTAAGTTTGCCGTATAATTTTAATGCATTTATCGATGGTCGAAAGCATAATCACCACCCTCTAAGCATTTTCTAGCAAACACATGGATATGCATGAAGTAAGGTTTCACAAAGAAGTCAACAAGATCTTAAAATCGGATGTCAGCTTACCATACCAATAGGCAATACCTTGGTTGGTATGGGACTTCCCTCTATGGGATAGAGTGTGGGGGTTCGATCCCCAGTAGGTGAAGCAACCATGATTTAATATTTTTATGGTAAATCCGTGGGTCCTCTGGATGTGTACTTTGTGTATGTATGTATGTATGTTTTATGCATATGTTAGAGCTTACAAGACGATGCTGAAAAAAACGCAGCATCATTTATTAACGTGAAAGGTTATCTCACAGACATCGACCAACTTTCGAAGGCTTCCATACTGTTCGGATTAACTATATATAAAAAATTATACCTTTTCTTTTGGCTCGCAACATGCGGGGCGATACTATGATGGTCGACATGACATTGCACATATACATATGGCTTCATTAGCCTTTGTTTTTGGACAATAGCATGTTAATATCGCACGACAATTTTTTTGCTCATATCAACTTAAACCTTTACCACGAGTGAACGCATAAAAAACCAAAGGGAACGGCTAAAAAGTCCATGGTCAAAGAAATATAAAATATTTATAAATATATTTATAATTTTAAATTAAATTAAAAGGCGGGGATAGCTCAGTTGGGAGAGCGTCAGACTGAAGATCTGAAGGTCGCGTGTTCGATCCACGCTCACCGCAGTTTTTATTATTATTATTTTTAAAACCATATCGGATCTTGCTAATTACCAGACCCGTTACCCGCGAACTAAGCAACGATCACTGAGCTCGAAGCCTTGACCCTATACCTTTGGCTCTCCCCTCAAATTAGGGTTTCCATGGCTCACATAACTTCTCCCTTTTCACAAATTGAATTTTTTTCGATCTATCAAAACCTCTAATTGAGATCCATTTGCAATGTCTTCGTTCGATCTAATTCTAAAGCAAGCGTGCGAGGGTTGCGGATCCCCATCGGATCTCTATGGAAGCAACTGCAAGCACAAAACTTTATGCCCTACCTGTGGCAAGAAGATGGCCGCCAGTCGGGCGAGGTGCAACATCTGCGGCGTCCCCATCACCAAATTGATCAGGGTATGCCTAGGTTTAGGGCTTCTTCGATTCGTTTTTGATAGATTGTGGTTGTTATTGCTTTTGAATCATTGGTAGTTGGGAAAAGATTAGGTTTTTTGCTTAATTTGCTGTAATTTAAGTTTCATTCTGTGCGATCCTTATGATTTTGGGTCAAAATTTGATTGTTTACCAAATTGTTCCCCCTGATATTGGTATTAGACAGGAAAAGTTGACATTTTGTTTCAGATCATTGTCAGTTTTGATGCTTATAATTGTTTATGTTTAAGAATTGGGTTCTTCTGGCGTTTATCGAGGATAAACTATTGGCAGAGGAAGAGACATTAGACGCTTAAGTTTGAAATTGATGCACTCCTAATAGTAATGCTCTAGGACATTGATTTAAGAGAGCTTCGAAGATGAATCATGAGTTAGTCGTCGTAAGAATGTGCCAGTACTTGGGTGGATCCTTGTTTCGTAGCTCACCCAGCTTTGGTGGGAATAGTCTAAAACTCTTAGATGAGTATGATGATGTCTTCTTAAGTGCAAGTAAAAACTGGACTCTTCCATCAGCAACAAGCGTGAAGACTAATCGGCGGTGTAATATGCATCGGAGCTTATTATGTTTAGCGTAGTGATCTTCTACAATTGGGTTTGATTATAAGCTCCACTATTGATTTAACTATTTACACAAGTTTGAAATTATTGGTATTTCTTGAACCTACTGATCTTGTTTCTGTTCCTGATCACTTTGGTTATGTGAGTCTTGGCCTCATGCCTTCTGTTCAGCGTTCAAGAATTCGATCATATATGGCCTTTGAGATTATCTTATATTGATGTTTGATTAACATTTACAGAAAGTTGGAATGAAGGTTTTGATGTTGTTGAGATTAAATTTTTGAAAAAAAAGGGAAGATGATGGTTGTTAGCTACTATATTTTTGGCAGGAGTATAATGTTCGTGCAAGTGCTGCTACAGATAAGACATGCTTTATTGGTAGATTTGTTACTGGTTTACCGCCTTTCTCAAAGAAGAAGCACGCAGAGAACAAGTGGACTCTTCAAAAGGAAGGGCTTCAAGGACGCCAGCTGACAGATGGAATGCGCGTGAGTATAATCCATTTTATGCATTCACATATGCTTGTTGAATAATGAAACTTAGAGATCGAACAGTGAGATTATAAAAAAAGTATTCTAATGGACCTAATGATTACGCTTTTCAAAATTTCTGAATCGGTTTGTCATGACTTATAACTTACCTTGCACTTCTTGTATTTATTTTGTAATTAAGTAATTGGGTGTGGAGTTAGGGGATTTACACATATTTCACTTATCCTGGGAACTATGTCAATTCTGATTGAGGTGGGTGATTCTAGCTTTCTCTTTATTGTGTCCTATATGGGTCCAGTAATCAAATTTTTTTTGTACATGATGGAGAATTTAAGTAACACATGAAGCAATCAGGACATGATATTTTGGTGCTGTTACGGGATTGGCCTGATGTTCCTATTTTGATTTCAACATGACACACTTGTGGTCGTGCTCACATGTTGAACCCAACATGTAGAAGCATCTTTAAAACAAAGGTTACATGCTAGAGGCCTCCAAAATCCAAATGAACGGCTTTCATTGACTAGGAGGATAGGGCTCTGCAGCCACTTCTCATCTGGTTTAGACACTGAAAGGAATAATCATATTGTGAGTTTTAGGAACCAAGGAAGATACGTAAATCTTACCGCTCTGCTGCAAAATCTAGTTGATAAAATGATATGGATGCATATATTTTTAGCACAATTTTAAAATTATCTTCAGTCAGCTTTATAAAATCATAACTGCTTAATACCTATGCAAAACTATCATTAGCTTAAAATTGTATTTTTTAGGCGACTACATATGCTAACATAAGGTCGGCATATATACAGTGACTTTAACTTACTAGTTACTGTGTGAGACCTTGTTGTCTTTTGATCTAACAAGAAAGTAGCTATACTAGAGATAACCAAGTGAACATGGAGTTCTGTGTATCGTCTACGAAAGCTAGTTGTCAGGGAGAGTGCTTGTTGAGTTTACTATACCATGAGAAATGTACTACATGAAGGCAACAATTGTCATCACACTTTATCTTCTCTTTCCTTACTGTGCTCAAGTTATAAGATTTCTCATGCCATTGCAAGATGCTTCTTTACTATTGGACTTGGTTTTACTGGCTATGCCTTTTCATCTTGGATGTTCAACAACTGACATATATCAATTTTAATGGTATCATACAGGAAAAATACAAGAATAGGCCCTGGCTTTTGGAGGATGAGACTGGTCAGCATCAGTACCAAGGCCACTATGAGGGGGCACAGACTGCAACCTACTATTTGCTAGTGATGCATGGGAAAGAGTTTGTTGCTATTCCTGCCACTTCCTGGTATGTTTTGGTCCCCTAATAATTTGAATTTTCTGGAACTTTTGATATATTTCCTTAACGCTTGTTGCTTGATAGGCACTACCTTCGCAGGAATCGTTTTAAACTTATAAAGGGTATTATTGTTGAAGCGATCTATTGATTGGTCTTGGTTTTGAATACATACACATCCACACACACATACACACATCCACACACACATACACATACAATATGAGGTTAATGGGTTTAAGTATAACATGCCGTAGGAGGGCACTTTCCTTAGACGGAGGTTAAAAGTCAACCCACAACTTTTGAATGATCGGTACCATTCATCTTTATCTTTATAGTCTAAGACTCTAATACATATATACACAATAAGATCTGTGTTTCCATACTCCTTGCATTCGCATCTTTTGCAAGCAAAATCAACCATTTTCCAATAACTGGATGCTCCCAAACACTACATCGATGCTCAAATAATATGAAATTCACATGATTTTTGGTGTTTCTATGTTTTGGCATTTTAAGATTAAGATGAGTGGTGTTGATCATACCATAGGAGAAACTCTCACCCCATGTCTCCTGATACCTATTATTCTAGATATACATATAATTGTTTTTATTCGGATAATAATATTATTTACAGCACAGCATCTGATTCCTGTTGATTATTTGTAATGGCATTTTGATATCTCTAGTTAATGACTAAGTGTCATACTTGGAAGTGTGATGTTTTGACAAATTTATTGTTCATGTGCAGGTACAATTTCAATAAAGTTGCTCAATACAAGCAACTAACATTGGAAGAAGCTGAAGAGAAGATGAATAAAAGGAAAAGCAATGCAACTGGATATGAAAGATGGATGATGAAAGCAGCAACTAATGGAGCTGCTGCTTTTGGTGAATCGATGAAGTTGGAAGTTGCGACGAATGGTGGAGCTGAAGGAAATCGTTCTAAGAAAGTGAAAACTGAGGATACCGGGGATCATTCCGACAAGGGTGAGGAAGATGTGGAAGCAGAAGCGGCAAGGAAGAATAAGCTTGGGCTTAACAAGAAGGGAGTAGATGATGATGAAGAAGATATGAGAGGGAGTGACCTTGACTTGGATGATGAAATTGAAAAAGGTATCTATACCATTACTTCTATTCCTCTGAATAATATTGTAAAATAGTGTATTCTTAATTACACTACTAGTATTCATACAAATGCAACCCTTGTTTGGTCGTATGTTCATCTGGATGCTAGTTGTGAAAGCACACAACATAGCTCAACGTGGCTATCTATTGGATATGTCCACTCTTAGATATTAATATTGGTGTGCCTATAAAATGCTATAATAATGCAATTCTTGTGGCACATGCTCGTCTGGGTTATGAGCTGTATCAATGTTTGGCTACATAATATCATGATATCTAATATATCTTCTATTGAAAAGTCTTCTACCCGCAATATCATAACAGTGTGTTCTTCATGATGAAAATTGCAAATTTTTGGTTTTATAACTCAACAATTTATTATCATCTGCCAGAATATACTCCAGAACTGGAAGTTAAGTGATACTTGTTATCTTTCTTTATACACATCAGTGTTGTCAGATATGCGGCTTCACACAATCTAATTAGCGCACTTCAGCTGGATGAATTGGTATTTCTTACTCTTTTGATACTTATTGTTCCCAATCGCCTTTTCCATAATTATGATGATTTCAGATGATAAATTTCCATTCTACCCTGAAACTAATTGCTGTAGATTTTCCTGGGAATCAAACCCATATTGATTTACTTATATAATTAATCCCAGGTGATGATTGGGAGCATGAAGAAATTTTCACTGATGATGACGAAGCAGTAGGCAATGATCCAGAGGAACGTGAGGATCTGGCTCCTGAAATTCCTGCCCCACCCGAGATTAAGCAGGTTTGAACATATAAATTGGTCACATAATATGGCTTTTATGTGGAACCATTTTCATATGAATCAGGAAAGCTCACCTTTTATTCTCATATTAAACTCAGGACGATGAGGATGAAGGTGAAGAAGGAGAAGGTGGGTTAAGTAAATCTGGGAAGGAGTTGAAGAAGCTTCTTGGGAAAGCAGCTGGGCTAAATGAGTCGGATGCTGAAGACGACGACGACGATGAAGATGTAAGTGCAGAGAGTTAACAAAAGAATTAATAAATGCATGCTTTATAGAATAAGAGTATCATTATTTGAGCTGCTGTGTAGGTGGAAGATGAGACTGCTATGTCCCCTGTACTTGCTCCAAAGCAGAAAGATGGCGTGAAAGATGAACCTGTTGATAACAGTCCCTCAAAGACACCAGCAGCCGGATCTTCTCGTGGGACCCCATCTAGTGCCAAATCAAAGGCAAAGAAGAAATCTGGAAGTGATGATGCAAAAACTACTAACAATGCACCTGTGAAAAAGGTAAATAAAAATGTCTGTCTTTTCTTTATTCGGGGCTAAGGGCCTGTTTGGCAGAAAGAAAGTAGTAGACAGTAATGTTAGAGAAAAAGTCATGAGAATAAAAGATGATTAGTTTGAGGTAAGAGGAAAAGAAAGAAAGTTGATTTGGATGATGGCATGGAGGAATCAAGGATTTAATTCAAAAATTCTTTAAAATATCTACTTTCCATCCACTTTCTATTCTTGAATGGGTAGAAAAAATTGGTTTAGTCACTTGCCAAATCCTATGTGGCAGAAAAGTGAAACCACTTTCCGGTTTTGTCACTTTCATCTTGCCAAACAAAAATAGTCAGTGGAAAGTGAGCACTTTCTCTTGACGTTGTTTGGTCAAACAGGCGCCAAGCTTTACATTTGTTTTTCTTAGCGTCTCTCCTACTATACCAAAACATTTACATGCTTGCTTATTACCCACCGAGTACTTTCCGTGGATGCTATAATAAACATTGAACTATGTACTTCAATTCAGGAATCAAAACCATCTGTTAAGGAGGAGCCATCCTCTGCGTCCAAACCAATTGCATCCTCAAAAGGTGCTGCCTCTTCGGCTTCGAGAACTGGATCAACACCATCTGCTTCTGGACCTGTTACAGAGGAAGAAATTAGATCTGTTCTTTTGGCTCCGGCTCCGGTGACAACACAGGACTTGGTTGCTAACTTTAAGGGGAGGATTAAATCTCAAGAGGTCAGTTATCTTTTCGAACGTTTAGTGCATGTTTTTTTTATAAAAAAAGTTATTATCCATGTATTTTTCTATCCCCTTTCAACGCACCTGTCTTTTAGCTCTTTATATCTACAAAACGGATTTACGAAGTATCATCATCAATAAATAAACACTGATCCAGGGGCATTTTTCGGATCAGCACCCGGATCAGCACCCCAACAAAGACCCGGATTGCTCGACTTATATCTGTACTAGCAACATCATTGTTCAAACCCTTTCTTTTTCTCCTTAGAAATGTTACCCTTGATCAACATCAAATTACCATCTTACCCGCACTATAATGCTCATTGCAAGATTTTTTCCAAAAAGGAGATGGTTTTATATCATTGCTAATTTTGGACAAAATGAGCATGGTATCTAAAGGCAGACCAGCCAAACATTTACCTTTTTCAGAGTGGATATCGGACATTGAAGTGAATGATCACAAGGTAAGCTTAAACCCAGACATCAAACCCTAACCTTAGGCAAGCATTTCTCCTGTTCCCTTTACAAGTAGCACCAGATATTCTGTTCCAAATTCAAAGTGTCGTAGTAGATATATAGACCCTTGTGAAATCCCAACACCAAAATTGTTTAAAAAAACTACTAAAAAATAAATTTGATACAAACTAGGTCTACAAAGTAGGAGGTACAGGGATGCAGACAGAATATTAAAGCATTGAATGTAAGATATGTAGAATCAAATGGAATTCATCTTTGAAGTAGATCCAGTGTTAAATCAACTTAAGAAACCCCAAAACCTGAATCGTTCTTCTGACAAGCATCGTCCTTTTGTTTGTGTGTTGGTGGAATTTTTTAAAACCTTTATTGTCTTCTCATATAATATGTAAGCTTTGGTCCTTCATTATTGTAGGATGTTTTTCGTCATCCCATTGAGATGGGAATACGCTCGCGCTTGTCAGCCGTATTACAGAATCCCCCTTTCCAGGGAGGTGGGGTTTATTGATTGTGGGGATCCGAATCTCCGGCAGCCGCGGACTAACCTGCCGTTAATTACCCCCGCCTTCGGAGCGAGAGAACCTCCGATTGACGAGTCAAACTGGTCATGTGCGAACTCAATGTACAGTGTGCGTGTGTTGTGCATTGAGGGGTTTTAGATATATCGGGGGCCCTGCAGAGTTTTATGGGGTCCCGTTACCCGGATAGCGGGCTGGGGGTTAAGAGGGCTAGCAGCCCCCTTGGAGGGTGCGGGGCCTTTAGAATTTTTTTTAACGGGGAAAGTGTTGTAGGGTGTGGGAAAAAGTAGGATGAGGAGCGTCTTAAAGACGCTAGGGAGCTGGGCGCTGGGCGCCTCACGTGCCCGGCAAGCGGGCGCTGGGCGCCTCACGTGCCCGGCAAGCGGGCGCCTGGGCGCCGGCGGAAAGAGAGGGCTTTTAGCCCCGGAAATAGGAGTTAAACTCCGAAAGAGGATTTTTATTTATGGAGTTAAAACTTCGAAAGATGTTGAATGGAATTAAACTCCAACAGATCTTGAATGGAGTTGAACTCTTAGAAATCTTTGGAAATGATCAAAGGTGATCCCTTTCTTCTCCCCTCTGGCCTGGATCTTCCCAAGATGGGATTTTTGGAGATGGGTCTCCTTCTCTACCTCTCGGTCGGTCGGATCTTAGAGAAAAAATGGGTGAAATTTAAAAATCTCCCATTTTTGAGATCTGATGGAAGATCTGAGTTCCCCTTCAAGGGTTTGATGGTGAAAAACTGTTTATTTTTGGAAAAGGAAGAGTTAAAGTCTTGATTTAACTCAAAAAAATGGGAGAAGGTTTTAGAACCTTGAGAAAGGGAAAGGAGGCACAGAACCTTAATATTTTTGAGAGAGAAAAAGTTATATTGATTATTTTATCATGTTGTCTTTATAGGCTACACACTTTACATATAGTCCCTTGGGCTTTGCCAAATGGCACTTGTGACACCCCATGTTTAATGTGTTTATTTCTTTTTTGCACATAAGCCATGGGGTTTACAAAATTTTGGCTTTCTGCCCATTTTACATATATTTATTTCTAAAAATTACATTTAGGCTAATTTATTGCCTCCTTTTTGGCATGGAGCCGGCCCCTTCCATGCTTGGTCTTGACTTGGGCTCGGTCCCACTTGACTTAGGGTTGACGTTGGTTTTGACTTGGTCAACTACGGTGTAATTTTTTACCCCAACAAAGTGCCCCCAACAATAAATGCACACCATATATGTGGGTCGTGTGCATGAAATTGATGGATCTTCTTTCGTGTGGAGGTTGATTCCGTTTTGACGACGTGGAGGTCGATGCTGTCCTTTTTGCTACGTAGACGGTTGGTGCTGCCCTTTTTGCGACATGGACGGTTGGTTATACTATTTTACCGACGTGGACGGTCGGTGCTGCCATTTTTGCGATGTGGACAGTTGGTACTGCCATTTTTGCGACGTGGACGGTCAGTTCTTGCTCCGCTTCTTGCGGTATCAGGATTTGATTTGACTTGCTCCGTTTCCTGCGGTGTCGGGGTTGAAGTTGACTTGCTCCGGTTTCTACGGTGTCGGGGTTGATTTGTTTGATTTGATTTATTCTGCGAGTTTCCTACCCCTCCAGCGGGGCTTTTGAGCCTGGAAGCGTTACCGGGTGGGATATTAAGTTGATCCGTTTGATTTCTGCCTTATTTGACGGGATTTTGGAATTTGAGAGGAACTTGGAATTTGGCTCTTGTTTGGCATCAGCATTGCTGTATGGGATAATGCCAGGAGCAACTCATCATTTGTCCCGGAAGGACTTGGGATTTGGTTTTTGGGTCGGCATCAGCATTGCTGCACTGGAATAACGCCAGCCATTTCCTGTTGGGGAGCGAAGGCTCAGGGGATAGGTTTAGATCCCTATCACCTAAGGCTTTTCAATTTTATGAGCCGTAAGGGTCTCATAAAAGCACTTTCTCCCTACGAGTCGAGAGGATCTCGCAGGTGTATTTTCTCCCTAGGAATCGTACGGATTCCTAAGTGTGTTGCTCCTTTTTGAGTCGTAAGAATCTCACGCAGGAATTCTCTCCTCACAAAGTCGAGAGGACTTTGCGACTGTATTTCATCTTTTTATTCATGAGTTTGCGTCCTTTCGGGTTTTCACAAACTCGCCGGCAGTCCTGCTGTTTTTACTCACGGAGCCCTTTTAGGTTTTCATCTGTGCCCGTTTTGCTTGTGGACACACCGTTTTTTGCCGGTGGGACTTTAAATGTCGTCTCACCGGTAGGATTTTGGGAGAGATAGGGTCGTTTGCGTCCGTGGATTGTATACGGTTTTACAGGATGTATGATCCAAACCGTAGGGCCGGTGTGCTCAATTCGTCCACAATTTGGAGCATTCACGTATAGTATTTCTTGAGATATCGGCCATTGATGGATGACATGAGCCTTTCTCTCTCGACACTTATTAGTTGGTAGGATACTCCATCGAACACTTTCTCGATGACGTATGGTCCTTTCCAGTTTGGCTCGAATTTTCCTTTGGCCATGTCGATTGGGGATGATCGGATTTTTGAGGACTAACACCAATTCGCTTTTCTTGAAAGCACGGAGACGGGTCATCTTTTCATAGGCCCGTGACATTTGGGCTCGATATAGCTCCAGATTTTGCTGCACCGCGAGCCTCTTTTCTTCGAGGGCGTCAAATTCTTCGAGACGAAGAAGCGCGTTTTCCTCTTCCGTCAACTCATGCTGGACGACCATTCTTAAGCTTGGAACTTCGACTTCGAGAGGGAGGATCGCCTCCACTTCGAAGAGTAATGAGTATGGAGTGCGACAACGCCTCATAAAGTTTGAGATTCCAGTCTCTCTTGTTGGCTGAGGCATTTTTCCTCAGGAGCTTGCACAGAGTTTTATTGAAGGTTTCGGCCAGTCCATTGGCCCTTGGATTATAGACGGAGGAATATCTCCAGTCTATCTTGTGTTGAGTAATGAACCTTGAGATTTTGAAGCTCTTAAAAGAAGGCCCGTTGTCAGATATGATTTTTCTTGGTGTACCGAAGCGGTATAGAATGTTATGCCGGAAAAATGTTAAAATATCTTTTGTCTTGACTTCTTTTAACGGGACAGCTTCAGCCCATCTGGAGAAGTAGTCAGTTGCGGCCAATATGAACCGGCGGCCTTTGGATGACGGAGGATCAATTGGGCCAACTATGTCGGTGTCCCAAACTTCGAAGGGCCATGACGTCATCGTAGGATGCAACGGATTGGGATACTTATGAATGAAGCCACCGTGAATTTGGCAAAGATGATATTTCTTTGCATGCTCTTCGCAATCCTTTATCATGGCAGGCCAGTAATATCCAAGCCGTTTGATTTGAAGCCGTATTTTGGGACCGGACTGGTGAGCTCCGCAGACGCCCGAGTGAATTTCTTTCATGACTTTTTGGGCTTCGGCCGATGACATGCACCCTAGCAAGAGTTGGTCATATGATCTGCGGTATAGCGTATTATTTACAAACACGTATCAGAGAGCTCTCTTCTTCTGCTGAATTCTCGTAGATTTTTCTTCGGGCAGCTTGCCGTATCAGAGATACTCTATGAAGGGTTATCTCCAATCGGGTTCGTCTTGAATGATCGCAGCTTCTTCGGCATGATTGTTCTCTTGTTCTATACTTTCTTCTTCACGCAAAGAGTCTGGAGGCAGAATTTGCCGGCTACTGACTGTGATTAGAATTTCGTCCATCTCACGCTAAGCTAGCTCTTTAGCTAAGCGGGCGAGTATGTCGGCTTTTCCGTTCAACGCTCTAGGGACTCTCATTAGTTCAATACGAGTGAACCGTTTCATGAGTTCCACCAGTCGGCTGCTATATCGAGCTAACTCGGGTTTGTATATATTATAGTCGCCGCTTACTTGGTTGACGACAAGCTGGGAGTCGCCGTAAACCCGTAGCCGAAGGATTTCTATTTCTATGGCGAGCTCTAGACCAGCATCAGAGCTTCGTACGCAGCCTCGTTTGTGCGAGGCTCGGTGAGAGCAAAAGAACGTCGTAGGGTTCCCATCGATTGCGTGATGAACACCAATCATATCCCTGCTTTTATCTGCGGGATGCTTGATTTGCCGGAGCTCCTCCATGATGAGGCTCCGTCGAAGTAGAGCTCCCAACATTGCTCACCTTCATCGAGGTGCAGCACTTGTTCGTCGGATAACTCGCAATTGAGCGGTGACCCTTCTGGTATGGGATGAGCAACAAGGAAGTCTGCAAGAGCGTGCTCTTTTACTGCTTTCTGAGGAGTATAAACTATGTCAAACTTAAGTAGCATGACAGCTCATCTTGCCATTCTGCCGGCTAGGCTTGTCTTGGTCATTAAGTGTTTGGACGGGTCGACCTTGGAGATCATCATAACCCGATGAGCGAGCAGATAGTGTCTTAGCTTCTTCACAGCTAATATTAGAGCCAGACATTGCTTTTTGATCGGGGAATAGTTTGTGTTCCGTCCCGACTAAAGTTCGACTGAGGTAGTAGAGGCATTCTCTTTTCCCTCCTCGTTGTTCTGGGCAAGGAATGCACCGAGTGACTCGTCTAGCACGGCAGTATAAAGAATCAACGGTTTATTTAGAATATGGGCAGCAAGCATTGGAGGGTGCAACGGGTACTGTTTGATGCTTTCGAACGCTTCTTGACATTCGACATCCTAGACAAAAAGAGCTCCTTTCTTCATGAGCTTTGAGAACGGCCTACATCTCCCTGATAAATTTGAGATAAATCTTCGTATATAAGCAAGCTTGCCTTGAAAAGATCTTAGCTGCGTCAGATTCTTCGGAGGGGCATCTCCATGATGGTCTTTATCTTGGATGGGTCTTCGATCCCTCGATGTCGGACTACCCAGGAATTTTCCTGATGACATGCCAAAAGCGCACTTCAGAGGATTCATCTTCATATCGTATTCCTTCAGTTTAATGAGAACGGTCCTAAGATCTTGGATGTGAGCGGCCTTGGTTTTAGTCTTGACGACCAAATCTTCAACATAACATTCGACTTTATGGATTATGGCATCAAAGATATTGGTCATTGCCTTTTGATATGTGGCACCTGCGTTCTTCAGGCCGAACGACATCACTTTGGAACAGAATTTAGCCGATCGGGGTTCGAAATGCTGTATGCTTCTCGTCCTCGGGCGACATTTTTATCTGATTGTATCCAGACGAACCGTCCATGAAGGTGAATAACTCATAATTTGAGGTGTCATCGACCATCATTTCTATGACCGGAAGCAGGAAATCATCTTTAGGGCATGCTTTGTTAAGGTCCCTGAAATCGACGCAAACTCGGATCTGCCCATTTTTCTTCTTTACCGGGACAATGCATGCGATCCAGTCTGCGTATTTCTCTTCCCTAGTGAAGCCAATATCGATAAGTTTCTTAGTTTTCTCGATGACCTTTTCTTCCAGCTCCCTTCTCATTCTTCGAGGAGCTTGTTTGACAGGCTTGTCATCAAGAGATACAGCCAGCTTATGCACGACCACTTCAGGGGAGAGGCCAGACATTTCTTTGTACGTCCATACGAAGCAGTCGGCGAACTCATGTAGCAGGGCAATTATCTGCTCTTTCATTTCCTCTGACAAGAGTGAGCTAATGTAGGTTGGTCTTGGATTATCAGGCGTTCCCAAATCGATCTCGGTTAGTTCATCAAAGGTTGCTTGTCCGCCATCTTCGAGCTCTTGAGGGGTTTCTTCTGGCTCGGCTAGCTCGTCTTCATCATTTGACTTTTCGCTGGCTTCACCAATATGGATCATGTAGCATATGCTTTAGAATCAGGTTGAATGAAACCTATGCCCCGTCTATCTGGAATTTGTCCATCGATGAGTGCTCGGACCTGAGGCGGATGCCATAGCCCTTCATAAAACTTTGTTTCGGAGTCCGTTTGATATAACCGACATCCGCACTTTTTAAAATATTCCTGCATCTCGGGCACATAATATCTGGGATTGAGGACGGCTCTTATGCCTCTTTCATAGGACAGACAAATCGTCCGGGTGCACAACAGAATTTGGCCTATAAAACAGGATGCCCTTCTGTTCATTTTTCCTTCCGGGAACGTAGAAAGTTTTCAGCTGGTCCACGGTGGAGACTGACAATGCATCGAGCTTTTTGCATATCTGCTCCGGTACCTTTGTGACGGCTAGGGACCCTTCTGCAATTTCGAAGGTCTCTTGTAGTTCCGCTTGTTGCGTGGGGGCCCAATCTGCATAACTGTTGCAAGGCGGGTCATCTACCTCCGACTCTTCAGTGTCGCATCTAAACGAGGGCGAGCTATCGGATGGGCCTTCAGTATCAGATTCGTCCGTATCGCTACTAAAATGAGGGCGAGTTTTACGGAAGGACGAACTTGCAGCGTCGGACTCATCGGTGTCACTGCCGAAACGCGGCCGCACTTGGTTTTTTTTGCTTTTGAAAGTGATAGCCGGCTCAGATTTGCCTTTGAGTTTCGAGACCGTTCTGTTTTTGGTCAGCTGTGGCTCAGCACTTTGGAAGTTCACAAAGTACCGAGAATCTTCATATCGGACTTCATGCACACCGAATGGCTGGATGTCTCCGTCAATGCGTCTTTCTTTGCCATTTTTATTATAATTCATGCATTGGAGTTGACAGAACGAATACCGTAATTGTGGAACCACGCCGTCCCAAGAGAATTTTATAAGACGTGTCAACATCGATCACGTATATCTTAGCTTCAGTTTGCAGATCTCCAAATTTGATTGGCAGAGCTATAGACCCCAGAACTTGCTGGCAGTTTTGATTGAAGCCTTGAATGACAATCCTTTCCTTTGACACGCGTCGGACGTCCATTGACAAACTCTTCAGAGTCCGCAAGTTCATGATGTTCACTGAGGATCCCGGATCAATCAATATGCGATTAATCCGATCTCCGTCGCTGTACCCTGTCACGTAAAGCGGTCGGTTATGCTCAGCTGTCCCCAGTAGCAGGTCTTCGTCCTTAAACGTGACCGCGGCGTTATACAGGGTGTACTGGGTTTTTTTCATATTAATTTCCGCAAAGCGAGCCCGGTACCGCTCGGGGTTTTATAAAGCGTGAATGAGAACATCTCTAAGCTCTTTAGATAGGACCAAGGCATCGTAGATGCTCAGGAGAGATGGAAGCTTTCGGAGATGAGCCAAGACATTATAGTCCACCGAGGAAGGACTCTAATTTTCATGAGCCGGTTCTCCGCCATCTTCTTCATTAGCGACTTGTTTTGCGTTCCATTTTGGGGCGTTGCCCTGATTCGGCGGTAGAGCTCCGTCGCTTCTGAACTGGATTTGGTTGGCCTTTGTGGCGAGCTCGTCCTCAGAGTCGCTGCCTAGATGGATGGCGTACTCTTCATTGGAGTCTTCTTCTAGCTCCTCCAGAATTTCAGCCGTTTCTACAGGGAAGAACTCCTTCAATAGAATTAGAGTCATTTCCTTTTGTTCATAGTTTTCGAGGGAATCGATATATTTTTGAATGGTCGATCTCCCTGCAGACTTCTTTTCGCATCAAGCTGCACTTTTTTTCTTCTTGAGCTTTTTGGATTTTGAGCCTGACTGAGCCGAATTGGCAGCTGGAATGGTAGGCTTCTTCTGCCCTTCCTATTCCGTTCTGGGCTTTTTTCGAAGTAGCTTTAGCATCTTCTTCGTCTTTGTAGGGTGTTTTTCGTCACCCCATTGAGATGGGAATACGCGCGCGCTTGTCAGGCGTACTACAGATTCCCCCTGCCTAGGGTAAGCGGGGGTTTATTGATTGTGTGGATCCGAATCTCCGACAGTCATGGTCTAAGCTGCCGTTAATTACCCCTCGCCTTTGGAGCGAGAGAACCTTTGATTGACATGTTGAACTGGTCATGCGAACTCGATGTGCAGTGCACGCATATTTTGAAAGGGTTTTGGATATATCGGGGGCCCCGCGAAGTTTTACGGGGGTCCCGCTATCCAGGGATGTGTTTCTGGTGTGGAGTGTATGGAAAATGAGGGGTGAGGAACGTCTTAAAGACGCGTCCGCGGCCCGTGGGCGCTTGGTGCGAGCGGGTCATGTGCGCGGCGCGTGGGCGCTTGACGCCAGCGGGTCGCGTGAGGCGCATGTGAGTGCTTAGGGTGCTGAGCGCCCGCGGGTCGCATGAGGCACACGTGGGCGCTCAGCGTCCACGGGTCACGTGCGCGGCACGCGACCGCTAGAAACACCAGCGGAAAGGGGCTTAGCCCCTGAGATATGAGTTGAACTCCTAAAGGGCTTTGGAGTTGAACTCCTAACAGGGATTATGTATAGATTTGGAGTTAAACTCCTACAAAGTATTCGATTTATGGAGTTAAACTCCTAAAAATCTTTGGATCTTCTTTTGAGCCTCGGGTCCTCCCGGATTGGGTTTTTTGGAGATGTGTATTCTCTTTCTTCCTCTCTGTTGGCTGGATCTTGGGGGAAGAAGGAAAGGTGAGACTTGAAATCTTCTTCCTTTAGGGATTTGATTCCAGATCTGAGCTCCCCTTCAAGGGTTTTATAGTGAAAAACTATTTATTTTTGGAAAAGGAAGAGTTAAACTCTTGATTTAACTCAAAAGTGGGAAGAAGGTTTTAGAACCTTGAGAAAGGGGAAGGAGGCACAAACCCTAGAATTTGAGAGAATGAATTGTTCTTTTTTTCATCATCGTGTTGCATTTTATAGGCTTACAAATTTATACATAGCCCCTTGGGCTTTACAAAATGGCATTTTGCCCATCCCATGCTTCATTTGCTCATTTCTTTTGCACATGAGCCATGTGCTTTACAAAACTTTGGCTTGATGCCCATTTTTCTTCATTCATGTATGAAAATTACATCAAAATTATTTATTACATAATTTTCATTTTGGCATGGTAGAGGCTGGCCGCGGGGCTAGACTTGGGCATGAGCCCACTTGATCTAGGCTTGGGCCCGTTTACTTGGGGTTGACTTTGACTTGGTCAATCAGGATGTAATTTTTGACCCCAACCGTCTTATTAGATATCTGCGTACTTCACAGAGGCTGCAGTGAGTTAGTTTCATTTCTTAGGACAGCGGGTTCAGCTGTCTGCTCCCAGAAAGCTTCAGCTTCTGTCTGTATAAAGTTGGTGGTTGCAACTTGATTGTTCACCAACACACTCTTGGACAGCTCGATCTCTCCAGTCTTGTATTGCTCCTCGACCCAGTCTTTGAAGATATTGCAATTCTCGATCGCATGGCTCACTACTCTGTGGTACGGGCAATACAGGGGATTGTTCATTTTTGCTTCATAGGGTCTTTTTGACTCTGCCAATTGTAGCCCGTTCAAGACATTTTTGAATATCTTGCGGACCTTGTCCTTTCTGAAAGAGTAAACCTTGTTCTTTTTCTCCTCTAGGGAATACCTTTCTTCTCATAGCACTGGTTTTCGAGACCGGTTGGTTTTGGATTCGCTTGCCTTTCGCTTGTCTTCATTATCGGATGCATTGAAGATATTGGTATTGCTGGAATTCCCGCTTCTACGGTTGTCGTCCCGCTTGCTTTTCCAAGTCTTGTCTCTCTGAGAGTCCGGGGTAGACTTTTGCTTCGAGCGTTCCAACATTTGGACTTTCTTGGTTAGCTCTTGAAACGTCTTGAGGCCTGCTGTACACAAGAATGAGAACATCCAATTGCTGAGATTCCCAATGAGGAGGCTGACAGACTGGTCTGCTCTACCGGCGGATCGCATTTGACAGTGAGGTTGCGCCATCGGGCGATAAAGTCGGTGTTGCTTTCATTCTTCCCCAGCTTGGTCCTCACAAGATCAGCAATGGAGATTTTATCACCGGCACTCATGAACCTTTGCCGAAAGAGACTCCATTTGGGTAAAGGTAATGACGGACCCATCTGGTATACTCGCGTACCGGTCGAAAGCTACACCGATCAGGCTGTTGACAAACTGACGAAGAAGGAACGCATAATTGCCTCCTGTATTTTCGCACGATGCTTTAAAGTGGGCGACGTGCTGATTTGAGTTTCCTGTCCTGTCAAATTTTCCGAACTTATCAATGACGTAGCCGCTCGGGAACTCGATCATATCGTACTGTACGAGATATGGCCGCCCACTACTGCCGATTTCTTTCTGAGCTTCGGTTTCGGCCACCAATGTTCTAATCTTGCTAGTGACCAAATCCATTATCCGATCTTGTGTTAGCGGGATAGTGCTATCTGGGGCCAAGGCGTCCCCATAAGCGGAATGTGGCTGGCTTTCGTGCGGCTCACCCAATCTTGGACCCAAGGGGACATGCATCGGTTGCTTCGGGTTGCCATCACCCGGCTCATGAGTAGAGACATATGCCTGATTGGAAGGCGCTCGAGCAATTTGAGCCGTGAGTTGCATCACAACATTCGTCATGTCGTCGATTTTGGAGTAAAGTTTAGCCATTTCCTTATCTTTGCTCCTGAGCTGTTTTCAAAGCTCTTGAAGCGGCTCTTGCTCTGCGGTCCTGGGGCGGAAAGTCGGCTCTTCCTCGCTGTCCGAGCTTGACTCTACATGGACTGTGGGGTCCTTCTGCCTATCATCCTCATCGAGAGGGTTTTCATCCTTCAGTGGAGGTGGCCGTTCTTGGGAAGCGGCAACCACATTCAAGCCAGATTGGGCTTGGGATGTGGTGACCCCATCCTTGTTTTTGCTGCGAAGGTTGTCGCTGGGGCGCATGCCCGCTATATAGACCGTGGAGACAACATACCCGGCCATCATTTCATTATTGGTAGCCGACTTTGTGGACCACCGTCTTGGCCCCTCTGTTTTGGTAGCAGACAATCGATTGAAGATGGCTGGCCCGACCGGATTCATGAGTTGTGCCGGCGCCTCTTTTCTGGATCCGCCTTGCTACTTTCGCACGGCATAGAGCGCCTAATAGACTCTTGAAGAGACGGCGTCATGCTTTCTCTGTTGGGGCTGGGACACGTCTCTTTGTAGCATTGTTCGGACTGTTGTTTCTTTGATTCTAGCTGTCATGGCGTTTTTCTGAACCCACTTCAGGAGTTCGAAGGAATTGCTGACTTTTATGGCCAACACGGCCGTCGTCGTGGGGTGGCCCTGCTCTTGGAACCTCACAAGATTCCACTTGGCCAAAGTCCTGGCCCTTTTGTTGGCTCGATACCCGAGCCGCTTCTGTCTTAACTTTTCTGTTTTAAGCACTTGGCAGACTTCGGCTCTTCGAGAAGACGCCGTAGACCGATTGACAGGGAGCCCAGACAAGACGTCTGCTCGCGCGATTGTCAAGGGCACCATCTGAGCTTGCTGGAGATGCTTTGTGGCTCCATTGGTGTTGACAGCCTTGCCCCCAGTCGGAACAGTGGAGAGCCGTTTGAATACAGATTTGCATTTGGGGTGGGATGCTTTGGCGACCACAACGTTCGTCCTTCTGCCCTTTGACGTCGGTTTGGCCGCTTGGTTTGTCGTGACCTCCGCCAGATAAGCGCTTCCAGCAGGGTAGATGACGACGGAACCAAATTGACGGGGTGGCTCCTCCTATTGCCGGCTGAGACTGACAGGGAGAACCACACGAGCATTGATCTTGACCACGTACGAGATTGGGGTCGCATCGGCAGCTGAATTCATCTTGGGAGATATCGTCGTTGAAAGTTGATTGTTGTATGAAAGGAACATTACTTCAGTACAAACATCGGTATATATGTTAAATGATTTCGCATGAACGCTTGATCCGAGATATCGGAGGAGAGAACTGTCCCACCGAGCGTGCCAGAATCTATAGGGTGTTTTTCGTCACCCCATTGACATGGGAATACGCACGCGCTTGTCAGCCGTACTACAGATTCCCCCTGCCTAGGATAGGCGGGGTTTATTGATTGTGGAGATCCGAATTTCCGGCAGCCGCGGACTAAGCTGCCGTTAATTACCCATCGCCTTCGATTGACGGGTCAAACTGGTCATGCGAACTCAATGTGCTGTGCATTGAGGGGTTTTGGATATATCGAGGGCCCAGCAGAGTTTTACGGGGTCCCGTTACCCGGATGAGGAGCGTCTTAAAGACGCTAGGGAGCCGAGTACTTGAACGCTGGCGCTAGGCGCTTGGGCGCTAGCGCCTCACGTGCTCGGCACGCGGGCGCTGGACGCCGGTGGAAAGAGGGGGCTTTTTGCCTCGGAAATAGGAGTTAAACTCTGAAAGAGGATTTTTATTTATGGAGTTAAAACTCCGAAAGATGTTGAATAGAGTTAAACTCCTATATATATATATATATATATATATATATATATATATATAAAGGGTTTGGTTTATGGAGTTAAACTTCAACAGATCTTGAATGGAGTTAAACTCCTAGAAATCTTTGGAAATGATCAAAGAGAACCCTTTTCTTCTCCCCTCTGGCCCTGGATCTTCCCAAGATGGGATTTTTGGAGATGAGTCTCCTTCTTCTTACTCTCGGTCGGTCGGATCTTGGAGAAAAAATGAGGTGAGATTTAAAAATCTTCTATTTTTGAGATCTAATGGAAGATATGAGTTCCCCTTCAAGGATTTGATGGTGAAAAACTGTTTATTTTTGGAAAAGGAAGAGTTAAACTCTTGATTTATCTCAAAAAAAGTGAAGAAGGGTTTAGAACCTTGAGGAAGGGGAAGGATGCACAAAACCCTAATTTTTTTGAGAGAGAAAAGGTTTTATTGAGTTTTTCATCATGTTGCCATTATAGGCTACACACTTTACATATAGCCTCTTGGGCTTTGCCAAATGGCATTTGTGTCATCCCATGTCTAATGTGCTTATTTCTTTTTTGCACATAAGCCATGAGGTTTACAAAATTTTGGCTTTCTGTCCACTTTACATATATTTATTTCTAAAAATTATATTTAGACTAATTTTTGCCTCCTTTTTGGCATGGAGCTGGCCCCTTCCATGCTTGGTCTTGACTCGGGCTTGGATTCGGGCCCACTTGACTTAGGGTTGACCTTGGTTTTGACTTGGTCAACTGGGTTGTAATTTTTGACCACAACAATTATAATGCTGCAAATCTTCTTATATGACACACTTAATTGATTTTGTAAAATTCTTGGTCTTAAATGCTGTGCATGATATTCACTGCTGCTCTGATGGTTCTTTCAGTTCCTAATACCTGCATATGTAATAATACGCTGCAGGACAAGAAGGCTTTTGCTGATATTCTAAGGAGATTATCCAAAATACAAAAGAAGAATGGCCACAACTACGTTGTGCTGAGAGAGAAGTGAATAATCATTCTTCTTGGGCCTGAAGCTTTGGTAATCCCTTTGAGATCCCGGCTGTTTGTGTTCCTTCCGGCTAAATATGAATTTACAGTGTGGGCTATCAGTTAGCAGCCATTTAACTAAAGTTGAAATCTTTGTTTGCCTTGGTTAAAAATACTAATATTGAAAAAATTGGGATTCATGCAAATTTTTAAAAGTAACTAGCTTCAGTTTGAAGAACAGTGGGAGACACTTTACATCACAATTTGGACCATGTTTGTTTGATCTTTGCCTCTTCGGAATATTAGATGCATACTGAGATCTTACCCCGTCATCTTTGGTTTCCTATTACATCTTTCATGAAAAAACTTGGGATCTGTGATAATCAAGCCAACAGGTATGATGTTGTCCCATATAGGATACAAAATATTGAAAAACTGATTTGCTTGTCCTATATAGCGAAATATTGTGAAACCGAAGAAACTAGAAATATTGAGATTTTTTTTACTGCATTTGGGTCATTGAAATTTTTTTAGTGGCTCCTTACAAAATATTTAGAATTCATTTATTCCATACAACTTGGTTTATATGTTGGGGAAATTTTGATCGGTCACCACGATCCTTAAAACCCTATTTTGTATTTGTCTCCTTAAAACCCTATTTTTCAATTTTGTAAAATATTGAAAAATTGAATTTTTTTTGAAGCTAGAAATATCGCGATATCGTCTGGTATTGCAAAAAAATATATAGAAAAATAAAAGGACGAAAATTTTAATCTTTTTGAAAAATCCATTTTCTTAATGTGTGGTATCATGTAAAATATTGAAATTTTGGAGGAAACAGAAAATTTTAGATTTTTGAAATTTTCGTGTGCTGTATAGCACGTAAAATATTGAAAAATCATAGAAAACCGATTATTTCTAGGTTTGTGAAAATTTCTTAATTTTTATGTGTTATGCAAGTCAAATATTGAAAAAACATTAAAAAAAAGTTTAAAGTTTTTGAAAATTACCCAATTATCGTGTGGTCAAATGCTGTTGTAGCATACAAAATATTTAAATAGTGAGAACAAAAATTTGAAATTTTCATGATTTTCGTATGTTATACGGCATGCATAATATTGAACAAAGAAAACAAAATCTTTTAGATTTTTGAAAATTATGCGATTTTCACGTGTCATGTAGCATGAAAAATATTGAAAAACTGATTTGCTTGTCATATAGCTATAGCAAGTAAAATATTGAAAAACCGAAAAAACTAGAAATATTGAAATTCATTTATGATATTAAGGCCATCAAAATTTTTTATGGTTCCTTGCTGAATATTAAGCACTCATCCCATCCATCTAGGCTTTTTTAGCGGGAAAATTTTTATGGATCCATCCCGTTCCTTTAACACCTCATTCTGTTTTTGTCTCAGAGGTTTTATTGGGCAAAGTATTAAAAAAGTTCATGGGTTTTGTGTCATTCAAAATATTAAAAAACCGAAAAAAAAATTTATTGGTCAAAGTATCAAAAAAGTTTGTGGGTTGTGTGCGCTATATTATTCAAAATATTGTTGAAAAACATAAAAAAGATTTTTTTTAAAGTAAAATATATAGCGATTTCTTTTGGAAGTGCAATATATATATATACACACACACACACACACAATTTTGATATATATATAGACAATTTTGATATTTTTGAATGGAAGTGCAATATATATATATATATATATAGACAATTTTGATGTTTTTGAAAAGTCCGACGTAAAATATTAAAATTTTTAAGGAGACAGAAAATTCAAAATATTTTGAAAATTTGGTGATTTTCGTGTAACATGCAAAATATCGAAAAATCGGGAAAAAACTGAAATTTTTAGATTTATGATTTTTTTTGCAATTTCATGTGCTTATAGCAAGCAAAATATTGAAAAAACAAAGAAAACGGAAAGTTTGAAATTTCGGGAAACCGAGGAAACCAGAAATATTGAAACTCTTTTACTACATTTGGGGCATCGAAATTTTTTAATTGGCTCCTCACCGAATATTCAGCACTCATTTATCCGACACATCTAGGCTTGTATGGTGGGGAAGTTTTGATGGATCATCACGTCTTGAAACCCCGTTTTGTTTTTGTCTCACTCGGGTTTTAGTTGCAAGATATTAAAAAGGTTCACATAGGTTTTGATCGATCATCACTCATTTAGTTGCAAAACAACACATTTTTTTTGTGAAATGCAATGATGTTAATAGGCCTTGCTTGATTAATGATGTTATAATGAATGATTATCTTCCACAAAGTCACACAATACATCCTTTAATCTTTACAAAATGTAATACGTCCCCCTCTGAAATGACATTCGCAACGCTTAACCATCACACAAACTATGCTAACAATAGCCCATATATTGGCATATATGGCCCCAATCAACATGTCCTTAAAAACCAAAAAAATTGGGCAAGATGACAAAGCTAAAGCTATCAAAATAATTTTCATCTGCTTTGTGTGCTATATATATCATCATGTAAAATATTGAAAAATTTTAGGCTTTCGAGAAAATCATGAATTTAGTGTGTTATATATAACAAACACAATATTGAAAAATTGAGGAAAAACAATAAATTTAGACTTTTGAAAATTCCGCAAGTTTCATATGTTACAACATGCATAATATTAAATAATCAAAGATAACATAAATTTCAGGATTTCCGTATATATACTTAGCATGCAAAATATTGAAGATTTGTAAAAGTTTGAAAATTTTGGGACGTTGAAACTTTGAAAAATTTCGATGTGCTCTATATATAGCAAGAAAAGTATTGAAAAAAACCGCGGAAAACATAAAATTGAGATTTTTGAAAATTTCGCGATTCCCGTGTATCATACAACATGCAAAATATTGAAAAACAAAAAAAAAACAAAAAAAAAACAAAAAAAAACAAAAAAATATGAGATATTTGAATATTATTTAGCTGTTTCCATTCCTATAACCAGCAGAATTTCGAAAACGGAAGGAAAGAGAAATCTTTGAGTTTTCATGTGTTATATATAGAAGCCAGCATATTTAAAAACTAAAGAAAAAAGGGTAAATTGTCAAAAAAGACCAAGCACTTTTTTCTGTTGTCAAAAACCCCTCGGCCTTGAAAAATTAATCAAAACCTCATAAAAAGTTTTTAGTTGTCAAGAATGCCTGCTATATTTAGTATCCTGCGATATCTAAACAGTGGCTAGCGATATCTAAACTGTTTCCTGCGATGTCTAAATAGTTTGTATGAAATGGTTAGATATAGCAGGTTATTATGTACATAGTGCAGGAAAAATTTCTAAGGGGGTTTTGACTACCGTTTCAAGGCCAGTGGGTTTTTGATTACCGTTTCGAGTACTTGGTTTTTTTTTTGACAAATTACCCAAGAAAAAGGAAAAATATAAGTTTTTTTGAAAATTAGATGATTTTCGTATGTCATATATCAAGAAAGATATTGAAAAACTGAAGAAAAATACTGAAGTATTTACACGCCAGCCTTCATATCTTTTTACATATAAAGTTTACAAATATAAGATTGTACAACTTGCATATAAATCACAAATTAATATGATATCTTGTATTTTTTACCCACCCATTGCATGGGGGCCTTGCTAGTAATATAGAAATCACTAGGCACGAATTCCATTTTGTTCCTCACAAGAATTATGGAAAAGAAAAGATTACAAATATCATCACGCATGCATGTTTTAATAACAAGATAAGCAATTGTGGAAAAGAGAAACCCCAAGAAGAAACAAAGCAGGAAAATAAAGCCTAGGGACGATCAAAGAAAGTTTTGGAGTTGTGTTGGAAAATGAGAAGAGATAGTTGACAACTCAGATTAGGGTTTATGATATGTTGTTTACGGTTGGGAAGAAGAAAGGGAAGTTATGAAACGGGTATTAGAAAAGTATTTTTTGATCGGTAGAGTTCTAAATGCTTAATGCTTAATAGTTCAGAATATAAGTGCTCATGCCTGAAGTACAAGACGCTATGTGAAGTTTTTTCTCCCCTCGCTACATGAAGTTAACACAAGCTAGCGAGTATTGGATGTTAGTTGGAAGAGGAACTCTTAAATCAAGTTTCATGTGATCCGACTACGACACTACTAATCTTTATTGGTGCTGACTCATGTGACACATAATTATTCATGACCATGACATGTAACTTATATTTTTTAGTCATTAACACATTTTTAAGAATAAAGTTGACGTATATATTATGCTGTTAAATTTTGCATGATTTTGTCCAAATATTTTGTCATCGAAGACCTGGCCTGATTGAAACAGCAGCGACTTCTACGACTTAAAACAAGAAAATTTCAGCAAAATTATGATTGGTTGCTCTCCTAATCAATGGTGGGAACTTAAGGACTGCTTCATACTAACAAAAATGAAAAAATTCCACACTCATTCACAAGCAGATTTTCTTAATCAGTTTTAAATAAATTATAGGTTGCTTAGGTGGCACCATATTTACTTTCTTAAATTAATTGTTGATTAATTCTATTTTGAGAACCACTGAGCATGCAAATTCTGCGTTGGTACCGTAGTCGCATAATTCGGCAAATTCGTGAATTTTTGATCGGCCGATTAATTCTTCGATTTAATCGCCACCGACGAACTCTTCGAATAATTCATGAATAATTCATAAATTATTCGTGAAAAATTCAAATAAACAGCGAATAATTCACAAAAACAGTAAGTAATTCGTAATATCAAAACCAAGCGCCTTATATATTAATTTCTTGCTCGAAATCTAACGCGACCTAGATCGCGCCGAGATGTTACCTTACGTTGATCTGCTGATGGCGGCGATGGGTGGCTGAGATTGGATCTGGAGGCTGTCGCTCCTGAAGCGTGTGGATCTCAATGGGTTTGAGTTTGTGGTTGTCGAGCTACCTGCAAGGAAGTCCCGGGATGGTTGTACCACCGAGGACCCTCCGACGGTCAAGTTAGACTAGAAATCCGAGCAGAGTAACGGCTTAGTGAAGTAAAATTGACTTACTTGGACCGTCTGGAAGAGAGGTTTATATAGCGGTGGCAGCAGGCAGGGCAGGCGCGAGAATCACGCCGACAGTTACGCTCCCGACGTCACGTCCGCGTGATGAGCAGGATCTCCTATTAATGGCGAGACAAGCTCGTTAATGGGGGATCGTGATGGCGTGGAACGTGGGATGTGGCCTGCGGATATCTCGCGCATGGCGAGATTCACGGGATGGCGGTTGCGACTGTGAGCGGTGCCGATGGTCGGTCGATGAGACCGAGGAAGATGACCTTGGTGGGAGAGCTCGCGGACGAGCGGGAGAGCCGAGGTATCTTGGTTATATGGTAACCCGGAGACGAGGTGGTAGGCCGAGGAGACCAATTGTGTAGGGGCTCGGAGGTGAGCCAGCGTTTGCTTGTAGGACGGGCACGGGAGTGGTCTGGTCGGCCACTGTAGGTCCTTTCTTGCATGTTCTGGGACACGTCATCTGCCACGTGTCATAATCTGGGAGATCGCCGATATCGAGCATCATCAAAATCCTTCCCTAACATTTCTCGAATACTTTCCGAATCTTTCCTGAATACCTACCGATTTTTTCCGAATAGTTCACTGAATCCGAATTTTCGACCTCGCCGAATAATTCCCGAATGGCGGATTTGTGACTATGGTTGGTACAACACTTCCCCTCTCGGGATGGATGCAGGGTTCCATCCCCATGAGGAAAAGTGGCCACGATTTAACGTGGGTGCTCTGGATATGTGTGTGTTGTGTACATATATATATATATATATATATATATATATATATATATGCGCTCTATGTGTGGGTGTGTTGTGTGAGCCTTGCGAGCTAATTTAAAAAGAAAGAGAGGATTTTAAGACTTTGCTAATAAGCAGTAAATTCGTAAAACATTTAGTTGAACCTGGGTTCCTTGGAAATTTTTACTTATTCTTTTTTTTTCTTTTCTCATTTTTCACTTTTTGAAGTAAAAAACAGGACATCTGCTCAATAAATTGCAATAAAGTAAAATAATTACAAGACAAAGCAATCGTGCATCGAGATAACCAATTAGTGATTGAATTCATATCTTAAAGTTTTTATTTGTTAAAGAAGAACATAACATTGTTATATGTTGGAAAGTATTTGAAATTAATCGACAAATATATTTTCTTGTCTTTGTTGGAAAATATTGTCTCTCATGTATTTGTTAATATTTCAAATAATTTTCTTTTTTGTATTTTATCATGTGGATAGTGTGGGATTTCTCATTGATTGGGTCTTGATGTGTGAGCTCTATTAGGTTATATAAGCTGATGGTAAAACGGAGAAATCCCTATGAATGAAACTTACAATGATTTACCATCTGTGCATATAGGCTTTGCCGAAGCACGTTAAATTCTCGTCTCATATTTTCTCTCATCTCAAACGTATTTTATTTCTATATTTCACACAAATACAACCATAAAATATAAGTACTATGTACATCAATACTGCTACAATTTACTGTTTTTGGTTTAGAAAATCGATAGAACTTAGAATTGTTGACAATTGATTCAAAATTATAGGCCCAAGATTTGAAGCCTAAATCAGGTAGGAGTCGATCATTAAGATTTAAATTAATCCTTAATTTATATGTTATGTTTATCTCTTTAAAATCCTTATTTAAATCTAAGTCGTAGACTATAAATATAAAACCAAATAGGTTAGGGTTTAAAAAAGAGAAATGGGTTACCAATATTCTTCACAATTAAAAGGGGCAACCATAAAACCGAGAGAGAGGAAAAGGTTTCTTTTGGGTGTTGGAGGTTCTTTGTATTGGACGGTGATCGTTCAGAGCGTTCCAGTGTAATCCTTTCTTAATGGTACAAGTTCTTGTTGTCGGATTGCAGGGCTAGGTGTAGTTGCGCCGAACCTGGATAAAATCTTATGTTTGTGTTGTTTGGTGTGTACTTCTGATAACTTGCGTTGTGTTTTGGTAGATTGTTCGGTTGGTCTTTTTTAGATATTTTGTTTGCACGCGATTCTGGGATTTTCCGCTGGGACTCTTGGTGTGATTTGTGATTCCTTCGAGGATCACGGATATAGAAATTACAACAAGAACATGGTTGGTACCCAGCTTCTTTGTCAAAAGAAGGGGGAAAATTAGAAAAGAAAAGAAATGAACTGTGAAAAATGGGGAATGAATCAAGAACCACAAACAAAACAAAAGGGTGGCTAGTGTGAAATTAACAAACCAATAGGGGCCTAATTTGCTTTCGAGAGAAAGACAAAACTTACCTAAATTTATCTTATTTTTTTATAGTTCATTCCTTGGACTACTTCTAAAGACAATTTGGTCGACTAGTAGGATTTACCTAATTAAATTTTTTTAATGGAAAATTTCCAAGCCCAATCACTTGAAATTTTCACCACCTCTTAATAAATAATGAGACATTCCATGACCTGTTAGCTCAGTAGTTTGCTAGCAGCATTTTAATTAACATTCTAATCAAATGTTGATCTTTGACCCGTGACTCAACCATTCTTAAAATATTAATGGGACCTTGTTCATCCGAATTTATGTTTTTTACCATATTTATTTATTCTGTAAGTATACCGGATGCAATGTATATATTTGGGCAAGGAGACTTGACTTTGTGAGTATGAGTCGGACAGCTTAAATGATCGGTGGCAGGGCCCATATTATGGCAGGAAGAATTTTTCCTGAAGAGGGATGTCTTTTCTTTTTCTTTTGTGCAAACAGTGAAATAGAAAAGAGAAATAAAAACAAAACTCTCTAAATTGCTGTTGCGGCTTAAAATATAAAGGGTAGATTGTCAAAAAGCCCCTGGCCTGCTCGGGAGCTGTTTACAAACCCTTGTAATTTTCAAAATTGTTGGGAAGGACCTGCTGTCCAAAATCTTTGTGGAAAAAGCCCATTTGTAACATTTGGAAAATTTAGAAATGAATAAAATTAATTAATTAAATAATAAAACGTTAAAATAAAAAGTTATTAAAACCAAATAAGACATTTTCATAAATATTATGTGAAACTAATTAAATTAAAATTTTAGTGTGTAACATTAATAAATTACAAGGGTTTTAGTGTGAAATTTAACTTCATTTTAATTAGAATAGTGTTATATAATAACACATGTAGTGAAGGGTCTTTGTGTAAAAATTTAGGAAATTGTGCAAACTAAGAAATGTAGAGAGGGTAAGTGAAAAAGGGGTAGAAAATGTTTTAGCTCAGAATTTATCATAAATCAACACCATTGGGAGTGATAAGGCATGACACATCCTACTTACATGCACAATTCATGCATAACGCCTCATGGAAGCCCCACTATTCTTTAGTTGACACCGCCTACTTCCCTAATTCTATTATCCTTAAGTTATATCAAAACTAAATCAGTAAATATATTAAGGCAACTGAACTAAGTGGAGTGAAAGAAAAGAAAAAACACAACACTCCAAAGGAAATAAGAAAAGAAAGAATGTAGGGTGTTTTCCGTCACCCCATTGAGATGGGAATACGCACGCTGGTCAGGCGCAGTACAGATTCCTCCTGCCCAGGATAGGCTGGGGTTTATTGATTGTGGGGATCCGAATCTCCGGCAGCCGCGGACTAAGCTGCCGTTAATTACCCCTCGCCTTTGGAGCGAGAGAACCTCCGATTAACAGGTTAAACTGGTCATGTGAACTCAATGTGCAGTGTGCGTGTGTTGTGTTTTAAAAGGGGTTTTGGATATATCGGGGGCCTCGCAGAGTTTTTTTACGGGGGTCCCGCTACCTGGATAGCGGGCTGGGGGTCAAGGGGGCTAGCAGCCCCCTTACGGGGTGCGGGGCAGCGTCCCATTAGAAATTTTTTCAAACGGAGGAGCTGTTTTTAGTATGGAGTATGTGTGTGCGTATGTGTATATATATACATGTATACATATATATAAAAAAGGGAAAAGCGTCCAAAGGACGCGTGGGGCCAGCGCCTCACGTGCCTAGCACGCGAACGCTGTGCCCTTAGGCCCTGTGCGCTTAGGCGCTGGCGCACCACGTGCCCGACACGTGGGCGCTGGGCGCTTGAGCGTTAGGCGCTCGAGCGGTGCACCACGTGCCCGGCATGTGGGCTCTGGACACTTGAGCGCTGTGCGCTTAGGCGCTAGCGCACCACGTGTCCGACACGTGGGCGCTGGGCGCTTGATCCCTAAGCGCTCGAGCGCTAGCGCACCACGTGTCCGGCACGTGGGCGCTCGAGCACCACATGTCTGGCGCTGGGTGCGCTAGGCGCTCGGGCGCTAGGCGCTCGGGCGCCGGCGAGAAAAAAGGGGCTTTTAGCCCAAGAAATGGGATTTAAACTCCCGAAAGAAAATTTAGAGTGGAGTTAAACTCCTAAGATGTTTTTGGAAATGCTGAAACGAGCTTTCTCCCTTGAGTTCTGGATCTTCCCAAAGTGAGATTTTTAGGAGATGGGTCTCCTTCTTCCTCCTTTTTTGGCTGGATCTTGAAGAACAAGAAGTATAAGATTTAAAAAAATCTCTTTTTCACGAGTTCTGATGGGAGATCTAAGCTCCCCTTTATGGGTTTTGTGGTGAAAAACTATTTAGTTTTGGAAAAAGAAAAGTAAAACTCTTGATTTAATTCAAAAGGAAGAAAAAAATTTAGAACCTTCATACAGGGAAAAGAGGCACAAACCCTAGATTTTTAGGGAATGAAAAGTCTCTCCTTTATTCATCATCATGTTATCTTATATAGGCTTACACATTTACATATAGCCCCTTGGGCTTTACAAAATGGCATTTTGCCCATCCCATGGCTCATGTGCTATTTTTTTTTTGCACATAAGCCATGAGCTTTACAAAAATTTGGCTTTATACCCATTTTGCATACATTCATGTATAAAAAATTACATAAAAATTATTTACTACATGATTTTTTATTTCAGCATGGGGAGGCCGGCCGCTTCATGTTCGGGCTCGACTCGGGCATGAGCCCACTTGATCTGGACTTGGGCCCATTTGGCTTGGGGTTAACCTTGACTTTGACTTGGTCAACCGGGGTGCAATTTTCGACCCCAACAGAGAAGAGAAGAAGAAGCAGGCTAAGGATTTCACCATCAAGTTAGGAATTAGGAGCTTGTGCATCTTAGAGGGAGATCTTCCAGCAATCCCTTTGTAGGTAATATCTTTAAATACTGTAGTATTTAGTTCAGTAACTGGTTTAATATAGAAATCGAATATCGATAATATCGTGTTTTTGGTAAAACTTAGCTCTGTGTTAATCTGCTATGACTTAAGTAATAAATAACTTAACCAAATAATGTCTAAATATTGTATGTTGGACCTAGAACATGTTAGTAATATGTATGCCCTAAAGGCCATTATAAGAATAGTGGAAATTTGGACATATATCTATAGAGATAGATGACTTTCTTGCTCAACATGATAGTACGCTATCTGGTTTACTTTATCTGTACATGTAGATTTAATCATTTACACATGTTGATAAAGCCCAAAGGATATTTGCTTGACTACTGTGATTATGATGCAGATCATACTAGTGGGGCACATGTAGTCTATAAGCATATCCTTGAACTGTTCCTAGCCGAGGGTGTATCGAGACAGGGCATCGATATTCCAGAGTAGACTAGCGTATACTATTCTTGTCCCATATGATGGGCGATGGATGATCCCATATCCATCTGGTGAGGAGACACCAAAGATTGTATGCGGGTGCTCAGTGGAGACTGGGTACACTGAACAGACTCGCCGAGAACTCCTATGTGGTATTATATCTATCGTCGGATAGCAGTTCTCAAGGAACACTGGTACAGGTTAGTCTGTAGACCCGAGATCGTCATAGAGTCTTGTGTGTCCTCCCACTATACTTTGATCTCCACCCTACCACGGCTCTACTGAGTCGTGCAAACAGGTGGTCTTTGGGTACAGTCTCGAGGCGCATGGAGGCAATGAGCGATAGGAGGGGTTTCGTCTCTCCCGGTATTGGGGGTTGATGTTGTGCTATGCTCGATTGGCTATAACATGAAGTCCCTGGCCAGGGCTGCTGAGATTTACTGATAAGAGTTATCAGTAGTTTCTCAATCTGTTATGAGCCATACACCAGCATGACTTATTGAGTTACTGGGGTCGACGATTCCATCCCTAGACTCGATATGCAGCATATCTGACGAAGAGACCGGACTGTACGGTAAGTGTTGCCAGTTGGCTCGACGGGAGTTTTTACAGCTTCGCTGGTTTTCTTCTGATCGTTTCAATACCCGGATGGCCGTTATGTTTAGCTGACATCTTGCGGCTTGTAGATGTTTGATATGATCATCATCTACTGCCGGCGTATTGACGAGTCTTAGAGTCCCACAATGAAGTTTCCTGGCTCAGGCAAAAAGGTGTGGTGTGCATATGAGATATGCGCGGGACCCGATTAAATACGGTTATGTGATAACGTATATTAATCGGGCATTTTCTATTTGTCGGATCGTATGAGATATGACCGGTTTGCTAAATCAAGTGTTGATTTAACAAATTACATTTAGATTAATTCTTTAAGTAAATCCTTTTGTATGCATGCATGTATGCACATGATGATGTGCATGGACACATACATGCATACATGGTATCATGGTTGTTGATACAAGAATGGTGGCAATGCAAGACTTATATTGAAGCTTTTAATTTGTATTTATCATTTTAAGTTAATGTAAAGAATATCCACTCATGCTCCTTTATTCTTTAGTGGGTAAGCTTTACTTAACTTAATGAAAAGAATTTCCACCCATGCTTAATTCTTTATGAAAAGAATTTCCACTCACAATTATGGTGGTAATGGAATAATGGTGATTATTCCTTCTCATCACTATAAATAGCTTCATATGTGATATGAAACACAATGCACACAACAAAGGAAAAATTGTGAACAAGGGTGTGAAAACAAGTTATCATATGTGATATGATAGAAAGCTCAAGCCACCATTATTTTCTTCTTCCTCTCTTGATTTCTCTCTTGAGTGAAGTTGACAAAAGAAAGGATTTCAATTGAAGAACATAAACCACATTATCATACTACACACATCTAGCCGATTTGCGTAGGGTGTTTGCTCTACTTCGTTTGCGAAACAAGTAAGGCAAGGAGCTTTGGGCAAAGGGACTTCGGGTGGATCATCGTGGACAAGGAAGGCTTCCATCGATCCGTTCCAAACTCTCATAGTGCCAAGGAGTCACCGAGAGAGATCTACAAAGGTTGTAATCTCTACTCTTAGTGATAGTTTTACATTTGCATGTGATGCTTATTTGTATGAATCCCTAAAACTTCTAGTTTCGATTCTTGTCGAGTTAACTTAGCACCTCTAAAATTTTGATTATGGCATATGTGATGCTACCGAACCCTTGATGAAGTGCTAGGCTAGCCCAACAGTGGTATCAGAGCCAGGATAGAGCTTTAGGCGATGCGTAGGCGATGTTAAACGTCCGATCGAACCACGAAACACCAATTTGGACCGCTCTCTGGAAATTTTTTTGAAAATTGGATTTTTCCAAATTAAAAGGTCTTAAAAAATTCAGCAGGCTTTTTAATGAGTTACCATATAAAATTTTTTGAATGATCCCTCCAAAGAAGCGCGGATTCGCGGCAAAGGCATGCCTTTGGCCGCTGATCCGCGGCCGTACTGTGGGTTCAGGAAATTTTTTTTTATGCAGTGGACCTGATTTAATATTTACATGCCTCTGAAATATTTTAAACTTACTCAAGTGTTGAGTTTTCTGGAGAACTATTGTATTTGGTGATTCGATTGGAAAGGTTTAACTTCGTTCAGATTTTCAGATTTTTAGAACGTGTTAAAATGTTTGAACGAATATTAGAAACGCAATTTTTCCCGTATTGGAAATATTCCAAGTGTTGGATTTTTCCCTAGTTCGAAATTTTCGAAAAACATGCAAGCGTATCTGTGGACACTCTAGAAGAACATAACCTTAACTCGATTATGTGACCGTCAAAACTATCACTGAACCTTAGGGTTTGTGGTAGTTTAGCGTTGCCACATGTGAGGCGTTGGTTTGGCCCTTCTACGGTTAGTCCATAAGGGGCTGTGGCGTGTTCTAGAAATTTTTGAACTCAGCTCAAGTGTTGTGCAGTTTGGGAAATCTTGGGTGTTTGTTTATTCGATCGAAAAGTTTAACATTGTCTATTTATCTGAAATGTGGTACAATATGTGGAATTCATATAGTTGGGCATGAAATACGAAGTATGTGATATTTCGAATTTATGATGTCTAAGGTGATTGTGGATTCCAAATGTTGTAGTTTTTCATTTTATTTTCTGCGACCGTAAGTGTAGTATGTGGTGTATCGCCGTTTTCGTTGCTATACGTCAACGACAATCGGGATACGCATACTTACTTACGTTGATGATATGAGATATTATGTGTTGCTGAGATATGATGAGTAGGATTGTCGCGACTGAATAGCCGGGGTTTTTTATGTGAGATGAGAGTTTTTATTTTTCATTCATGTATAAATCAATTGTATATTATTTACTTTTCCGCATTAGGATAGACCCAAGGAGGGGAGCACAAGTGACCGGGTTCTAGGGTTCAGTGGGAGGCCATCTCGAGGAGTCGAGACCGGGTCTCCTAAACTCTAGAATTGGCGGGATCACTCGCCGCTCTCGTAGGGGTCTAAGGGTGTGGGCTTGGCTATTCATCACGACCGTGGAATCCGTATTTTCTATTGTTGGCTCGATACAAAATACGGACATCCTAGATATCCTTTTATATGCTTCTGCTGTTGATATTCTGTAATGTGATTACTTAGTATCTGAGACGAATGGATTGTTATTATATATATGATATATAATAAACGTTGCTTATATTTTACACCCGCGCTAGTCCCGCCCCGCTATGCCGTTAGTTAAGTAACCTAACGGTGCATAACGGGACACTGTGGCGAATGCGGATGGTATAAGTATACGTTCTATTCTGTGATGGCTTAGGAACTTAAATGATGGGATCGCATTAATGAGATTAATGTAAAGAAAAGAAACCTAATGATGTTGTAGAATCAGATTTGAAACCAACTCGGCTTTTTATGAAAAATGCAAGTTTCAAGAAGATGCGGAGCTTAAGCCACTCCTTTTCTTAACCGTTTGATTCTACAACGAGATCAAGTTCAAAGCGTTAAAGGTTTTCTTAAAAACCATCCGCAACCCTCCATCATTTTAGGAAGCAGAGTACTTAGTATTCGTGCTGCGTATGTTGATTATAGTCAAGGCGTAGTGTACGGTAGCTAAGTGATGTCTTCCTACAAAGCATATGATGCGATTAGTTAGGACATTCATGTGATTATGTTGATCATAGTCAAGGGTCATATGGGTGGGTCTAATTAATCACGAAATGACGGGTAGAATTTGACTAGTACTTATGATATGTTGACCATAGCCAAGGTCATAAGTGACTAGGGGTAAAAACCATATCAGGAATTTCAAGAGTTGAAATTTGCAATGAGATTGCATACTATCTATGTGATAGTTGGATCTCGATCTCACTGTGAGTAAGTGTTACTTCCAGGAAAATTATTCCTGGCTAGTTTTATTTTCAGGTTTTGAAAGAAAATTTGATTAAAAGCAGTGGGAGACATCGATTAGATAAAATAATAACCAATCTAATTCTTTGCAAGAGCATTTCGCTAAATGTATCATTTTCTCTCTCCGAATGGCAGTTACAGATGTCAGGACTTAAGCTTCTACTTGAGAAAAATAAACTTACAGGACCAAATTATAAAGAATGGTTGAGGAACTTGAACATTGCACTTTCATATGATAAGGTATCATATGTCCTCAATACTGAAGCCCCACCCGTCCAAGGACCTGAATCATCTGTCTCGGATAGGGAGATCCGAAAAACTTGGGAGAATGACTGCAACACGGCCAAGTGCCTCGCGCTCGCTTCTATGGACAATGTCCATCAGAAGCAACACGAGAATATGGATGTGCAATCCATCTTTCTTCACACAAAGGAGTTGTATGAAGAGCAATCTCGTACCTTGAGATACGAGGCATCTAGAAAGCTGTTTCAGATGCGAATGGCCCCTGGTGCATCAGTTGGAGACCATGTTTTGAAAATGATTGGTCTTATTGAAGAACTTGAGGGACTGGGATGGACTATGGATAATGAGCAATATACGGATATTGTTCTACAGTCTCTCCCCCCTGCCTTTGCTCCGTTCATAGTGAATTTCAATATGAATGATTTGGAGAAATCATTGCCTGAACTTCTCAATATGTTGAGAAGTGCAGAGAACACGTTGAAAACGGCAAGGACTCCTGCTCTGCTTGCTGGGCCATCTTCCTCTTCATTCCCAAAAGCTAAGGCCAAGGGAAAGAAAAAGAAGAAGTCCATCAAACAGAAAGGTGGAGTTAGAAAGGCAAAGGGGAAAGACAAAGCCGGGGCTGTGGGAAGCAGGAAAGGAGAATGTTTTTACTGTAAAAAGTCAGGACATTGGAAACGCAACTGTGCTGAATATCTTGCTGATCTCAAGAAGAAGAAGCATGCTGATGCTTCCACTTCAGGTGTGTTTGTAACTGAAAACTGTTTTTCTTTAAACTCTGCATCCTGGGTATTGGATACCGGTTCTGGTTCTCACATCTGCAATTGTATGCAGGGATTGAGAAATAGTAGAGTTTTAAAAATTGGAGATCATACTCTGCGGGTTGGAAATGGTTCCAATATACATGCTGTATCCGTGGGAGAGTATCATCTAGGGTTGCCTTCAGGAAGTGTTTTGGTTTTGAACCCGTGTTATTTTGTACCAAGTATGCTGTGTAACATAATATTCGTTTCTTTGTTGGACAATGAAGGATATCATTTTATATTGCAAAATAATGTTATGAACATTAACCTGAATCAAGAGTTGATTGGGTATGGTACACTAAATAACGGTATTTACATCCTGAACCAACACACAGTTTTCAATATACAACATACTAGTAAAAGAAAGTTTTCAGATATAAATGAAGCTTTTCTTTGGCATTGTAGACTTGGTCATATTAATGAAACAAGACTAAACAAGCTACATAAAGATGGATATTTAAATCCGTTTGAATATAAATCTTATGCGATTTGCCAGTCTTGTATCAAAGGTAAAATGACCAAAACTCCGTTTAGTGGACACGGAGAGAGAGCTGGTGAACTCTTAAGCCTCATACATAGTGATGTATGCGGACCAATGTCTACACATGCAAGAGGTGGTTTTTCATACTTCATCACTTTTACTGATGATTTCTCAAGATTCGGACACGTGTTTTTGATAAAGCACAAATCTGAAGCCTTTGAGAAATTCAAGGAGTATAAACTTGAAGTAGAGAAGCAAACAGGCTTGAGCATCAAGAAACTTCGATCGGATCGAGATGGAGAATATTTAAGTACAGAGTTTCTAGACTTCTTAAAAGAGAATGGGATTCTCTCTCAGCTCACTCCTCCTTACACACCGCAGCACAATGGTGTGTCAGAACGGAGGAATCATACCCTATTGGATATGGTACGATCCATGATGTGTGATGCTGAGTTACCGCTTTCCTTTTGGGGACATGCATTGGAGACAGCAATGTATCTATTGAACAGGGTGCCAACCAAGACCGTGTCTACCACTCCATATGAGATGTGGAATGGAAAGAGACCATCTCTTAAAAGGTTTAGGATTTGGGGTTGTCCGGCTTTTGTTAAAAAGCAGAATCCAGACAAACTCGAGACACGATCGGTCATGTGTAAATTTGTGGGGTATCCAAAACATTCGTATGGATATCTATTCTACCACAAAGAGGAACAAAAGGTGTTTGTTGCTCAGCATGCCACATTTTTGGAAAATGAATTCTTTACGGAAAGTACTAATGGCAATATGGTAGAACTAGAAGAGGTTCTAGAGACACAAATTACTCAGGAGGAATTGGTTGAAACTGATGTTGCAGTAGAACTTCAAGAACCTCAGCCGCTCAGGAGATCTAGTAGAACTTCTCACCCACCAGAAAGATACTATGGGTTTCTCATAGATGGTGATAGAGAAGATTGCATCATGGATGATGATGACCCTACTAGTTTTCAGCAAGCTATCACGAGTGGTGACTCAGTGAAATGGCTGGAAGCAATGAGATCCGAAATGGAGTCAATGTACACCAACAAAGTATGGACTTTGGACGTTGCGCCTCCTGGGATAAAACCCGTTGGGTGCAAATGGATCTTTAAGAGAAAGATTGGTGTAGATGGACAGGTGGAGACCTATAAAGCAAGGCTTGTAGCGAAAGGTTTTCGTCAAAGACCAGGATTGGACTATGATGAAACTTTCTCTCCGGTAGCAATGCTTAAATCCATTAGGATCCTACTTGCTATTGCTGCTCACTATGATTATGAAATATGGCAGATGGACGTGAAAACTGCATTTCTAAATGGTGATTTAGAAGAATGCGTTTTTATGGATCAGCCAGAGGGCTTCATTGATAGTGGGAGCAGCGGGAAAGCATGTAGATTGCTTAAATCCATTTATGGATTAAAGCAGGCCTCAAGGAGCTGGAACATCTGCTTTGATGATACAATCAAAGAGTTTGATTTTATCAGAAATGAAGATGAACCATGTATTTATAAGAAGATTGTAGGGAGTACTGTCACATTCCTCGTATTGTACGTTGATGACATTCTCCTGATAGGAAATGATATTCCTATGCTACAATCGGTCAAACTATTCTTATCGCAAAGGTTCTCCATGAAGGACCTGGGTGATGCCTCGCGCATTTTGGGCATTAGGATCTATAGAGATAGATCCAAGAGGTTATTGGGACTGTCCCAATCAAAGTACATAGACACCATTCTAAAGAGGTTTAGTATGGAAGATTCCAAGCGTGGTGCCTTGCCTGCTAGTCATGGAATCACTCTCTCCAAGGACTTCTGTCCGAAGACTGATGAAGAGAGAGCTCGCATGAGCGTTATACCCTACGCTTCAGCCGTGGGATCTATAATGTATGCGATGTTGTGTACTCGCCCTGATGTGGCTTATGCACTGGCTGTAGTAAGCAGGTATCAATCCAACCCAGGGGAGAAACATTGGATAGCAGTGAAGAACATTCTTAAGTACTTGCGAAGGATTAAAGAATTGTTCTTGGTGTATGGTAATGGGGATCTCCAGATGGAGGCCTTTACCGATTCAAGCTTCCAAAGTGACAAGGATGACAGTAAATTAATCTCAGGGTTTGTATTTACCCTAAATGGAGGAGCGGTTAGTTGGAAGAGTTCCAAACAGGACACCGTTGCAGACTCCACGATGGAAGCTGAGTATATTGCTGCAAGTGATGCTGCTAAGGAAGCCGTCTGGATGAAGAAGTTCATTACGGAACTAGGAGTAGTTCCAATCATTGTTGATCCAATACCATTGTATTGTGATAATAATGGAGCTATAGCGTTAGCCAAAGAACCAAGGTCCCATCAGAAATCCAGACACATCCTAAGGAGATATCATCTGATCCGGGAGATAGTAGATCGCCAGGAGATCGAGATTCGGAGAGTAGATACAAAGGATAACACAGCGGATCCATTCACCAAGGCACTTCCACAGCCTCAGTATGAGCGACTGTTTGAAATGTTGGGTATGAGATACGCCAATAACTGGTCTTAGTGCAAGTGGGAGATTGTTAGTAATATGTATGCCCTAAAGGCCATTATAAGGATAGTGGAAATTTGGACATATATCTATGGAGATAGATGACTTTCTTGCTCAACATGATAGTACGCTATCTGGTTTACTTTATCTGTACATGTAGATTTAATCATTTACACATGTTGATAAAGCTCAAAGGATATTTGCTTGACTACTGTGATTATGATGCGGATCATACTAGTGAGGCACATGTAGTCTATAAGCATATCCTTGAACTGTTCCTAGTCGAGGGTGTATCGAGACAGGGCATCGATATTCCAGAGTAGACTAGCGTATACTATTCTTGTCCCATATGATGGGCGATGGATGATCCCATATCCATCTGGTGAGGAGACACCAAAGATTGTATGCGGGTGCTCAGTGGAGACTGTGTACACTGAACAGACTCGCCGAGAACTTCTATGTGGTATTATATCTATCGTCGGATAGCAGTTCTCAAGGAACACTGGTACAGGTTAGTCTGTAGACCCGAGATCGTCATAGAGTCTTGTGTGTCCTCCCACTATACTTTGATCTCCACCCTACCACGGCTCTACTGAGTCGTGCAAACAGGTGGTCTTTGGGTACAGTCTCGAGGCGCATGGAGGCAATGAGCGATAGGAGGGGTTTCGTCTCTCCCGGTATTGGGGGTTGATGTTGTGCTATGCTCGATTGGCTATAACATGAAGTCCCTGGCCAGGGTTGCTGAGATTTACTGATAAGAGTTATCAGTAGTTTCTCAATCTGTTATGAGCCATACACCAGCATGACTTATTGAGTTACTGGGGTCGACGATTCCATCCCTAGACTCGATATGCAGCATATCTGACGAAGAGACCGGACTGTACGGTAAGTGTTGCCAGTTGGCTCGACGGGAGTTTTTACAGCTTCGCTGGTTTTCTTCTGATCGTTTCAATACCCGGGTGGCCGTTATGTTTAGCTGACCTCTTGCGGCTTGTAGATGTTTGATATGATCATCATCTACTGCCGGCGTATTGACGAGTCTTAGAGTCCCACAATGAAGTTTCCTGGCTCAGGCAAAAAGGTGTGGTGTGCATATGAGATATGCGCGGGACCCGATTAAATACGGTTATGTGATAACGTATATTAATCGGGCATTTTCTATTTGTCGGATCGTATGAGATATGACCGGTTTGCTAAATCAAGTGTTGATTTAACAAATTACATTTAGATTAATTCTTTAAGTAAATCCTTTTGTATGCATGCATGTATGCACATGATGATGTGCATGGACACATACATGCATACATAGTATCATGGTTGTTGATACAAGAATGGTGGCAATGCAAGACTTATATTGAAGCTTTTAATTTGTATTTATCATTTTAAGTTAATGTAAAGAATATCCACTCATGCTCCTTTATTCTTTAGTGGGTAAGCTTTACTTAACTTAATGAAAAGAATTTCCACCCATGCTTAATTCTTTATGAAAAGAATTTCCACTCACAATTATGATGGTAATGGAATAATGGTGATTATTCCTTCTCATCACTATAAATAGCTTCATATGTGATATGAAACACAATGCACACAACAAAGGAAAAATTGTGAACAAGGGTGTGAAAACAAGTTATCATATGTGATATGATAGAAAGCTCAAGCCACCATTATTTTCTTCTTCCTCTCTTGATTTCTCTCTTGAGTGAAGTTGACAAAAGAAAGGATTTCAATTGAAGAACATAAACCACATTATCATACTACACACATCTAGCCGATTTGCGTAGGGTGTTTGCTCTACTTCGTTTGCGAAACAAGTAAGGCAAGGAGCTTTGGGCAAAGGGACTTCGGGTGGATCATCGTGGACAAGGAAGGCTTCCATCGATCCGTTCCAAACTCTCATAGTGCCAAGGAGTCACCGAGAGAGATCTACAAAGGTTGTAATCTCTACTCTTAGTGATAGTTTTACATTTGCATGTGATGCTTATTTGTATGAATCCCTAAAACTTCTAGTTTCGATTCTTGTCGAGTTAACTTAGCACCTCTAAAATTTTGATTATGGCATATGTGATGCTACCGAACCCTTGATGAGGTGCTAGGCTAGCCCAACAGAACAAACCCTAGGAGTACGAAACCTTGAGCACGGATTTTGGCCTGCGAGTCATAGGCCAAATCCGGCGTCGCCGCATTTAGTTTGAATTGGGTGTTGGGGCTTTTTCGGTAGGTCTCTGTGTAAATTTTAGGAGTTTTGGTATTGTTTAAGTAAGTTAATTTAACTGTATATAAAATCTGGGAATTAATATCTGAAAGGGGATAAAAAATTTTAAAATACGACACGGTTAATTCGTAACGCGTTTAGATTTTCTATTGCAAACAGCGAGGGGTTAAAATCTAGTTATTATAAGGGTTTGATAGTTTAAAATAGTCGTATGTAATATAATTAATACGTAAGAACTTGTATTTTCATATTCGCCGTATCGAAATTAGCCGTTTCTTATTCAAATTAATGTCGATATTAGATTCGAGTGCGGGAACTTCGGAGGACGTAAGGAAAGGAAAAGGATCAGTGATCTGAGTTGATTGGACGTATTCCGGTGAGTAGACTAAATATCTACCGGGGGATCTTGTATAGATTGCGTGATACGCCCATAGTTTAGTTTAAATAAAAATAGGCTTTTGTATGTTAAGTTAATTCTATGCATTCATATATACATATACATCGACATGTTAATAGTTGTTAGAACACTGCATAATTATCGACGAGTTATGCCGCACACGCACATATCTACATGTTACATTACACCTCGTCGATATTGACATGTCAATTTCTCACTTAGTAATTATATGTTAAATATGATTCCTATCATACCTTAACATCAATAACAGTAGTAAATTGCATCAATGACATCATATTTCGTATTCAAGTGGTATAAGTTGATATAAGAGGCATTTATATTATTGAGGATTTATGCTTTTGAGTTTTCCGATACTATTGCGTAAATTCAGTGATTTTCATATTGATGTGAGATGTCTACCATAAAATACTGTTTTTATGATTTGGTTTTTATTCCGGCCCGAGTGGGGAGCTATACAGTCGCGGATTTTTACGTTATTCAGACTGAGTGTGGGAGCTATACAGTCGGATTCATGGTGGATCCGGTCGAGACCGAAGAGCAGGAAAGCCGCATTTGAGACGGGGAGCCTAACGAGGATACTCAATACCGGAGATAGTTGTGAAACACGGCGGATATCTAGATGATACCGACCGGTGTTATTGATTGCAGGATCGTTCGAGAAACGATGCCTGAGGGAAACAGAAGATTTATGTCGATATTAGACACGGAAAGATGAACTTGATTTGGAAATAAGTGATGAGATTTCATTCTTGATTTATATGATTATTAGTATAAATTCATGCTTTCACATGCTATCATGCATCATACTTATCCTTATTACAATTAGTTATAGTCGTCGTATTTAAATTATCAGCCGTTATATGTTAGTTTTATTCACTGAGTTGGCAACTCACCCTCGTTGTGCCACAGTTCCTTGCAGAAGTAGAGTGGACGGTTAACAGCAGTGCAGATCCACTTATCAGATTTTATCCCATCTTTTGCTAGGTGGGTTACCTATGTAGTAATCTTCTCTTTTGGTATTGTATATTGAATCTAGAAAATCTCCATCAGACCATGTATTATGACTTAGAACGAGATGGTTATATGTATATTATTTGACAGATGAGATCGTTTAGTTATGTTAAATGATATTTCTTTTATTTATGTATGAGATTCTTATTGATGTCGTATAAAGTTGTATATTAATTTCCGCTGTTGGCATCGTTACTCCCAACTAGGGATGTAACCAAACTAAAACTCTTTATAACTGCTGTTTTATTTATTAGGAAATTACTGTTAACATTTTAATACTTACAAACCGTGATTTTTACTTAAAAACTAAATTTTCTTAAAATTCCGCAAAAAGTGTTTTTGATCTTGGTTTTTGGTTTACTCGGATTGTGTAGATATCGTAGATATTATACAATCTTAGCTTTGGGTCGTGACACCATGGGGTGTATTTTATTTAGGCCTTGTAATCCCTCAACTTCTTGGATATTATAGGCAACTGCTTTGATATTACATGCAACCGGCATACATGTGGTTTTGATTGGGCCCTAGGGTTTTTTAACAAGAGCAAAATGCCCAAAGGCTTTTAGACAAGTCTGAAACAGGCCGGGGGCTTTTTGACAATTTACCCAAATATAAAGGGACAATGAGGTCGACTTATCCCTCACAAGCACGGGGGATGCATGAGATCATATCTCTAGCTAGGAATCAATTATTGCGCACTTCACGCTTTGCTTCCACAGAAAATTTTAAATAAAGTCCAAAGGTTTTAATTATTCTTCTTCAAAAGATCAATGATAGGTGGTGGAGGCCACCATGGTGTTAGTTGTTGTACACCGGTATCAACATTTACCTTTTTCCAATTTTCTCAATCTTGAAGAACTTCGAGGGTATCAAATTTACTAATTAAACTGTAGTGTTATGAACCCATCATATTAACGTGTACATTAAGAAATGAAATATTAATTGACGTCGAACCCATTTAATACATAATAATCACCTATGGTCTTCAGTTTTGATATGTGTTAATTTTCTCATATAAAAATCAGCGCATGTTTCTCATAGAAAATAACTAAACTGCGAAAGATTGAGAACGAATGGTTATAGATAGGCTTAATAATTAGAAAATAGGAGAGTAGAAAACTTACGGTAATTTAATCATGAACTTGACTCTTAAAATAACCATAGATGTTGATATATGGATGGTGTTCAATCTGATCCAACTAGACGTAAAAAATATGGCGACCTCTTGCTGCAAACAACTAAAAACGCCTAAAAACGCGTGGAAACTCTTTCGCTCGCAAGTCATAATATTATTATTCTACAGCAAAAGGACTCGTTAGGTAAATAGTAGACACACAAGTGGAGCACACACAGTTTTGTTTCTTTTTAAGCTAAGAGCTAGCTATAAGAAAATAGGAAAAAGAGAAGAAGATTAGTGCCCTTTTAGAGTTTTGTCATGTTCGATATCACCAGTACGTCTCTTATCAACTCTCGTCGACTACAAGCAATCATGGACCTTCATGGCGGCTGGACCCTCTTAGCCCATTCCACACATGACTCTTAGAGAGAGAAACTAAGTGTGCGTGAGAGGAGAGAGAAAGAGTGTCACGTACATATGGGTTTCCTGTTATTTTGATTGGTGGTGTAGGATGAGGATGTAATAATAACAGGTGAAATAGCAGAGGATCCTGATGTCACAAGATGCAATAGGTTATACAATGCAAGGAGTTAGAAATAAGTTAACTATGATGATTGACCAAGTTCTAACTAATGAAGAGATTAAGAATGTGCAGATTAATCTCTCATGATAAAACACAAACTATCATCAAGGATGGAAATTGCGATATAGCATGACAGCTGAAAATAGCAGCAAGTCTAGCTGATTTATCACTTAATAGCTAATATGGCATGCAAATCGAAACATATGGGTTTGTGTTTTTTTAATTAAATCCATGATGTGCGGTTATGATCTAATAACAGCGGGGAGAATAGCAGAAAACAATAAAAGATTAAGAATGACCGAGTACTAATTAAATTAACATCTGCTACGATCGAGTGCATGTGAAGAAAATCTATTTAAGGCCACCATTGGAACCATACATTTCTCATCACCAGAAGTTGCTCTCTCTCTCTCTCTCTCTCATGGCTTTTGCTTCTCTCTCCTCTCTCTTGTGCTCTTGTGTCTTTCTTCTTCTTCTTCTAAATTTTTTGGCTTGTCCTTGTGCTTCATTAGTTGATGTGACAGCAGATTATCATGTTGTGAATGTTCAATCTTTGCTTCCAAAAGATGTTTGCTCTCCATCTAAAGGTTTGTGCTAATTTTTGTGTTTAATATTTCATTTGGGGATGATTAATGATGTCAATGAAACATTAGGGAATTGTTTTCTTATTGGCATTTATTGGCTTCATTCGTGCTTCACAAATAAATGATATTTTCAATACAAATCCACCATCTTTCATTTTTTCAATTTTTTTGAGGCTTGATCAATGAAAATTGAAGCAAGCCAGGGGAATTATTATGTTATATTGATAGTTGCTCTTAACTTTTTGCGTCATTTACAAGTAGAATGCCATCTTGTTTCATAACCAACTTCAATTTGACCATGGTTCGGTTTGTTTAGGCTATACACGATTTAATTTTACTTTCATCTTTTCAAGACTAATTTCATCCCTCAATATTTAGCTTCAGTTTTTGTACAGTAGGAGATAATTAAGCAGAATAAATATAAATTTCTTCAAATTTCGAATCTTTTTTTTGTTTCCGAAATCAACCCCACATAAAAATCGAACCTGCAACCTCTCTCTCATGTGTGAAAGAAAAGTGTTATATATAAATTAACATCCTCAAGATATAGAACCTGAACCGAACCTGGTATAAATTTTTATTTCTGCTTAATAAAAGAAAGATTTTTACAAGAAAAAGAAAAGGAAAAAAAAAAGAAGAGGAGGAAGAGGAAGAGAAAACTAATTTCAAATTGAAGATAGCAGACATGGGCCCCAACGCAACAAACTGAATATGCTTGAATCAGGCTTGGGCTCACAGGCCCACATGGGCCCCCTAATGTTGTAGAATCCAATGAGGTTGGTTCAGCCATGTGACTGTGGGGGCCCACCAAACAATCACTAGTGAACAAATACAGCTTAATATGCTACTCAAGCATTAATCTTTGGACAGAGGAGGTCAAGCTGGTTGGTAGGGTGTCATTGCTGTTAGCGGATGAAACAGGAATAGCTAAAACCATCCGGATTTAGACGGGTGTTAAATTTAATGCCCATCATCCGATCCGATCCGCTACGGACGGATAAACCAGGAATAGCTAAACGGGTCATTTATGTATGGGTTAACGGATAACTTAGAGTATTATGAAATAATTATTGCAATTTAAAAGAAAAGGAAATGTGTGTATATGGGTTTTGGAGTTTGAATATATTAACAATCTTAATCAAGGGCAATATATACAATCAAATATATATTCTCAAAAATAAAAAATAATCTTAGTGGTATTCATAATAAACATTTTCAACATAAAATATTTATTCTCATGACTGAAAATTAATAGAAAAATTTCGATTTTCTTCAATACGGGCCGGGTAAAGCCCACGAACTGATGGATCGAGTCGATCCAGTGACTGGACGGGTAAAACCCATGAACCCACGGATCGGATAGAGGCCGGTGATACTTGTAGACGAAACTATTATTGATGCATGTTCATAGAGCATTTCCAAATTTTTCAAGGGCAATAAAGATATTTCTATACTTGAGGAAATGTGTGTGAACTACACTAAAATACCCTTTACTTCCAAAAAATTCTCAGAGGCAAATTCAAATTTTTGCAGAAACTGACCCTTCAAAGCTGAAAGTGAGCCACCATCATGGCCCATGCTCACCTCTCAAGCACAAACGCAAACCTACACACGAAACTATCCTCAACAATGACCAAATCCGCGTCGACTGGCTCCACCACAAAGCCTCCGGAAAAGCCACAGCCGCCTCCAATTCGATTGCCGAAACAAAGATCCCCGCTCGAAAAGGCACCTCGGTATCCACGGCTAATTACATTGTTACCCTGGGGTTCGGTACCCCTCAGGTCACACAATCCGTCGTGTTTGACACCGGCAGTGACGTGACATGGATCCAGTGCCAGCCTTGCGCCGCTGTATGCTACCAACAACAAGACCAACTTTTCGACCCGACGAAATCCTCGACTTATGCTAACATATCTTGCAACTCTCAGTACTGCTCAGCATTAGACCAGCAATCGTGTTCTGGGTCTACTTGCCTCTATGCGGTTCAGTACGGGGATAATTCGTACACTGTCGGGTTTTTTGCTCAAGATACTCTAACCCTGACTTATTCAGACAAAATCTCGAATTTCCGATTCGGGTGCGGTGAGAAGAACAATGGATTATTCGGCAGAGCGGCCGGCCTAGTAGGCCTCGGACGAAATCCGGTTTCGTTAGTCATGCAGACGGCTGAAAAGTACGGTGGAGTCTTTTCGTACTGTCTGCCCGCACTCTCAAGTCAGACAGGCTATTTGACATTTGGCCCCACGTCAGCGAACGTACAGTACACGCCTATGCTGAGTCAGCCTAGCATGGGAACATTTTACTTCCTCGGGCTAACCTCAATGGGCGTCGGTGGCCAAAAACTCGCATTATCGCCTACATTGTTCACCGATGCGGGTACCATCATCGACTCCGGCACGGTGATCTCTAGGATTCCTCCTACCGCTTACGCAGCTTTAAAGTCGGCATTCAGAAGTGGGATGTCACAGTATCCGACCTCACCCGCATCGTCGATTTTGGACACTTGCTACGATTTGAGCAAATATTCGACTGTGAAGGTACCTACAGTGACGATGGCATACCAAGGGACCGTCGTGAGTTTGGATCCTTTGGGTATACTCTACGTGGTGAGTTCGACGCAGTTTTGCTTAGCGTTTGCACCGAACAGTGACGACAGTGATTTGGTGATCATAGGGAATACTCAACAAAGAAAGTTCAATGTGGTTTATGACGTGGCAAATAAAAGGATTGGATTTGGCCCTGGAGGCTGCTAATTAATCATGATCAGTGTTCTATTAGCGCTTTGATTGATTCCACAAGGATTTTATAGATGTTAATCACGAATTTGTATGTTGGGGAAATAAAAGTGAAAATCTGAATTGTTTCAAGGTTATAGTAATAGTATATTTGATGCTAAGATGGAATCACAATTATTTGCTAAGATGTTTGAAAGCAACGTGACAATGGATGTGTCAACAAACATGTGGATGCATTTTTGAATGAAAATGATGGAGAGATTCCTTCTTGCACCTAAACACTTGGATAAATATCCATATCAATTATTTCCAAGTTCTCAATTTTGATACTTCATCTCCTTTCAGGATCATTTTCATGTTGGATAACAGTATCTTAGCAATGAATGGTTTCCCTATTCTCTATAACCAATTGCCTTCATAAAACATGTCACTTTGTCAATTAGCTGATTAATTATCTTCATAAAAATCATGGCTAAATTACCTTTTCTACAGTGTTGTTGACATCAATATCATCATAAAAGAATTAATTCAAATACCATAGGATCTAAATATCCAGTAACTTTACAATTTTCTGAAATCATCTATATTATTCTAAATCACATAAAAGTAATCTGAAACGATATCTAAAAGATCGTAATTGAGACCGAAAGAAAATAATCTGCTTTTTATTTATAAAGGATCAGAATCTAATGATACAAGGAGAAAGAGAATCAAAAGAAGAGTCAAAGTTCCAGCAAAAGAATTGTTAGAACTTATCGAATGAATAAATCCAATGCATCTTGCTATTTTTATTGTATACTCGAATTGATAAAAAGAATGGTCTTTCTCACTCTGTTGTATTGATGATGTTGATGCGAAGGCGTTGTCGACATTCTCATGAATTTTTTTTCACGCTTCACAGCTTCTCTTTGCCTGCAGCATTTGGCTTCTCAAACTGCATTCTGTCACCTAAAAAATTATAAAAACATATTGCTAGTTATGAATAACCTGAACTTTTAGCCATATATCTAAAATTTTCAGAATCAGAACTAGAGGAATTAGCTCACCTGCAACTTATGCGCTTCAGATAAGAGATTTCCACACTCTTCAATTAGACCTCTTTCGATACTAACAATTTCTGCGAGATCGGAGCTAACATCATCGATAGCCTCAGTCTGTAACAAAAGAAAATCACAATAATTTACACGAAAATATATGAAATATGCAGTGCAAGAGTAGCATTATCAAAATGAGGGTGCATTCTCACATTTGGTATAAACCTCTGAACGCATGGCGACAGAGACTTGAATATGTTCATTGTGGAGTCGAAAACTTCCCTGAGTTCTTTAATATCAGCCTGCAGATAGATTTGAATCAGCACAAAAACAAAAGAAAATTAGCCATGGATATTATGATAATTAAAATATTACATACATACCTTCACATTCCCGGCGATGGGCAGTCTAAGGGCAGCGTCGTGAAGTGCCTTGGTTACTCCTGTAAGAGAGCTTAAATAATCTTCTTCTACAATTGACCATTGATCCAAATAAAGCATCTGCAAGAATGAAAGGAAACAAATTAATATTTATTAAGATAAGAAACTGAGCATTAGTCCTAAATAGTTTGACGACTTGTGTGATTCAACCTTTTCATCATTTTTTCAATCATTTAGTTCTTATATTTGTATCATCGATGAACGTCAAGAAAGAAAAAGGGACTAAAAAAAGGAAAGGAAATAATAATTGTTCCCCTCCGAATGGCGGCGCAGACTTTACGTCTTGCCTGAGATTCGGGGCAGATGCTATTTGGTTTTATCCGTCCACATCTCCGAAGATGCCAAGTTGATTTATGGCACCGTGTATCGGGGGTTTAGACGGATGCGGCCGATGTAGCAGACTTCATCAGATTCCCCCTCGTTTGAGGGGTTTTTTGATTGTGAGGACGCTCTTCCCTGCAGGCGCAAGCCCCTGAAGTTAATTACGCTACCGCATCGCGGTAACAACTTTCTCCTTCTCCAGAATTTCACTTCGTGTCGTAGGTGTTTGTTTTGTTTGTGGTTGCCCGTGGATTGTATACGGAGACTAATTTATGTCGTCGCCCGTAGGATGTGGATTAGTCCAAATCCGTATTTACTTAGATTTGGGTTTGGTGTTTTAGTTTAAGGATACGTTAGCCGTGTTGGGGCTAAGATCAACTTAAACGTTCGTTAAGGATACGTTAGTCCTGTTTGAGACTAAGATCAACTTAACGTGGTGATCCGTTTATTATATGGCCGTCAGGACTCGTCACCTCTCTGACGTCGTTGAAGGATTACAACGATAGATGTCAGAGGAGTTCAGAGATGTACCTTCGAACCCGAGTTGATTTGGAATTTTATAGTCCATTTGAGTGTTTAAGGATACGTTAGCCGTGTTTGGGGCTAAGATCAACTTAAACAGGACCGTTTAGATCCGGCAAGAGAGCATTTGGAAGCTCTATTGTTCCAGTTTAGGGACGTAGTGGTCCATGTTCCAGTTTAGGAACATGATGGTCCGTATTCCAGTTTAGGGACGTGGTGGTCTATATTCCAGTTTGAAGACGTGGTGGTCTATATTCCAGTTTAGGAACGTGGTGGTCTATATTCCAGTTTAGAGACGTGGTGGTCCGACATTAGTTTAAGGACGTCTCGGTCCAATATTAGTTTAAGGACGTCTCGGTCCGATATTAGTTTAAGGACGTTTCAGTCCAATATTGATATGTGGTTGTCGGGACCCATCACCTCTCTGACGTCGTTGAAGGATTACAACGACATGTGTCAGAGAAGCTCAGAGATGTACCCTTGAACTCGTAGTAAATTGATTTAAGAGAGCAATCTTGCTCAGCCAATTTAATTTAAGGACTTATGGCCAAAATTGGGCTAAGTCCAGTTTCAACATTTTTTGTCTTTGGCCCGTGCTAGGGCTTTACCCCTTTTTAGTAATGTACTGCATTATTCTTGTTTTGATTGGGCTTTGCCCGTTTATAAATGATGCAGAGCATCTATTTTTTTGTTTGGGCTTTGCCCTCCCCCCTTTTAAAATGCATAGCATTTTTATCAGGCCTGTTAGGCCTTTTAATTGGGCTCTGTTCCTTTTCTTTAATAATGCAGAGCATTAAATACTCTGACAGTGCCCCACGTGGCTTGTCAGGCGCTTTGCGCTAAGTATTGAGCGCAAACTCGTATGGTGATGACACGTGTCACGCTCTGGTGAGCGCAAGCGCACTAGCGCAGTGCGCTGCGCTGTTGCGCTGCTGACACGTGGCGCGTTCTGGTGAGTTGCGCCAATTCCAAAGAGCAAAGCTCTATTTTAAGAGCGCGTAGCGCAAGTGGTTCTATAACTACACGTGGCGCTCTCTTAAGAGCGCAACAGCGCAGTTTGTAAGTGCAGAGCACTAAGAATCTTTTAGATTCAAGAACAGAAGTGCAAAGCACTGTTTAATTTCTTGATCTAAATTTAGATCAAAGAAAAATAAATTTTTTCTTTTTTGTTTCAAGAACCAGAGGTTCATAAAAATGCAAAGCACTATTTTTTATTTTATTGTTTTCTTGTTTTAAAGAACCAGAGGTTCATAAGAAGTGCAAAGCACTATTTTTTTATGTAAAGATCATTGATCTTGTTTTTAGATCAATGATCTATTAGAAGAAATTTCTTCTATTTCATGAAGGTTCTTTACCTTTTTCTTGGAATTTTCTCAGAGTTCTCTCTGTTTGAAGCTCTTGACTTTTTTCAAAAAAATGTTGATGCCTTTGAATTGAGGCCTAGGGTCCTTTTTATAGTGCCCATAAATTAGTTAAATTTGTTAAAGAGATCCTTCTCTGAGTGATTTGGGGAATTTTCTCCACCGTTGGATCTTTGATCCAAGGGCTTCTGCTTTGCAGAAGAAAATCTTCTTGTTTTAATAAGAACAGAAAAGATTTCTTAAAAATTTAATTCTGTTTGGCGCAGATGCCCCAGCGCGTGACACGTGTGTCGCGCAGCGCACAGCGCAGCGCAACTGCGCTAGCGCATCTGCGCTGACACGTGTGTCGCGCAGCGCAAAGCGCAGCGCAACTGCGCTAGCGCAACTGCGCTAGCGCATCTGCGCTGACACGTGTCGCGCAGCGCAGTGCAAGCGCAGCTGAAGCGCTGCTTCAGTAAAATAGAGCTTTGCTCTGATTGGGCGCGCCTTCTTGGGCGCTGCGCTGACTTATCAGCGCTTGACATGTGGCGCATTGCGCCCGAGATTTGAAGCGTTGCTTCAAAATTTTGAATTTTGAATTTCAACAGAGTTTTGCTCTGATTGGGCGAAACAAATGCCCCCCACCGTTGCGCTCACGTAGCGCACACGTGAGTGCAGCGGTGGCAAACTCCTGGCGCAAGCACCTTATAAATAGGAACTATGGTCCTTTAGAAAACTTCACCATTTTCTAGATTTTGATTCCAGAGCTTTGCTCTTGCTTAGAACTTCAGAGCTTTGCTCTCGTTTCTAGAACTTTAGAGCTTTGCTCTCATTTTCCAAGTTAGAAAAACTTTAGGTAAAAATTAATTCAAATCAAATTAATTAACCTTAACCAAAGAGCTTTGCTCTCACAGATCTTTTGATCTATAGAGACCCCCTTTGGGGTTTCATAAACAGAGCTTTGCTCTCAAACACCCATAGATCTGCAGGGATCTTGTTCATGGGTTCTGACCCATGAACAGAGCTTTGCTCTTGGATCAAGTGTGGATCTTTTAGATCTGCAAAGTGAAGAACTTATCATAAGTTTTCATGGATTTTTCAAGGTCCCAAAAATTTTAAAATTTTTAAGTGTTAAAATTTTCTGATGGATCTTTTCCATTGTTATCACAGAGCTATGCTCTTTTAAGGAATTTTATTCCTTTGAGACCAGAATTTGACAAGTGTCATTCTGTGACAGAGCTTTGCTCTGAAAGAGGAGATTTTCTCCTTATCTCTAGGGATTCTTCCCCCCCCTTTTTTTTTATAAATGGGAATGTTTTCCTGGGGACCAACTAACAATCTCATCCAATGATGAGATTGTCTTATTAACTGACGTATTGTCATCTAGATTTTGTGGGTCCCTCTTTGGTCTCCTACTCACTGCACTGTTGTGTGGTGTAATTAATTAATTTTAACTTAATTTAATAAATGCATTTTCTGTTTTTTTTATACGCCAAATGTTGGAATTACAACACTAACGGCTAAATTGTTCTTTTGCAGCGATCATGTCTTTAGACACTTCATTCCTGTTTGTCCGCTCGGAGGAGGGATTTCCCGAGGCACCCTCGGACCGTGAAGTCCTGACCATGATTAGAGAATACGACCCGGAGTACAAGAAACTCCACCTTTGGGGGTCTTGGTATAGCCAGATTATTATGGGTCGACGCAGCTTCACATGCGCAGTGCCGTCTGAGCCCATCACGGCAATTCACTACGCTATCCCACCTTCAGTGCAGTATGTCGTGGAGATGATAAACTGGACCGCGAACAGCTTTCTTCATCCCGCTATGGATGCGGTTCCGGTTCAGCGTCCTATGGTCTTAGATATCCTAGGACGCCGTATTTGTCAGGGAGAAGCACGGCCCTGGGGGCAATCATATAACCTTGGTTTGATTCCCCGTCACCCGATTGGCTATCTGCCGTGGGCCCGATACATCCTGTCGACGAAGAAGTCGCAGTTGATAAGACTAGGACCCATAAATTAAGATGATAAACTGGACCGCGAACAGCTTTCTTCATCCCGCTATGGATGCGGTTCCGGTTCAGCGTCCTATGGTCTTAGATATCCTAGGACGCCGTATTTGTCAGGGAGAAGCATGGCCCTGGGGGCAATCATATAACCTTGGTTTGATTCCCCGTCACCCGATTGGCTATCTGCCGTGGGCCCGATACATCCTGTCGACGAAGAAGTCGCAGTTGATAAGACTAGGACTGTACACCGCGGTCTACGTCTCTCTCTTCCAATATCCTACGCTCCCCACCTGGTGGTTCAAAGCTTTCTTGGAGCAATGGAATATTCCCACCCACACTTTCCTTGCCATGGATCGGGAAGTGTCTATCTCTTTGGAGGAATTCGCGGAGGTATCCGGCCTACCGGTCATGGAGAACATTATGAGGAGCTGCTCCCGACAGATGTGTACGTCTTTGGCGCCAGGCCAGTGGTAAGGGGGGTCACGCCGGAGAATGCCGTTCAACACCAATTCCCGAGCTTGATTAGGGTGTTGAACATTTATGAATCTCTCTTTATCGAACGCGGGAGCCGCGGAGTTAATTTTGAGGATTTCATTGCTCAGTTCCTTCATCCAAACGTCCTCTCGGCAGAAACTGCCAAGTCTGCCACCTTTGAGGACCCTTTCGGTCTAGGTTTGGATAACCTGCCAGCGAGAGACATAGACCAAAAGGACTTTTTTCTTCCTAACTCCCCAACCATGTCCTTTGCAGAAATTGCGGCTTCCGGAATGGATGAGTAGGCCTTTTTCTTAGGATTTCTCGGACTGTGGCTGAGTTGGTTCGCGATCCCAATGCACGCTCATCGCATGCGGCCTTCTGTCTTTTATCCAGCCCACCGAATGGTCATAGGGGTAAAGGTGGCTGTGGGGATCGCTGGCTTGGCGCACCTATATCATGGCCTCAGCCGAGCAGCGGATGCCAATGAGCCCGGGGTACTGCACGTGGTCTTCCCGATGCACTACTTTGCATCGTGGCTCGAGCTACACACGGCGGGTGTCTTCGGCATGCATAAAAGGCCTTCATTCTTTGACAAGTGCGGTTTTCCTCGCATTATACAGTTGATTGGCTCATCAATCGTGACCCCTTCACCACGGAACGCCAGGGGTTTACTGCTTCGCCCTCACACCGTTGGAGTCGGGATGTCCTTTATTGATAAGGTATTAACCATTGAAAAAGCGTCCACCACTACGGTGCGACCATTACAGGACTCCTTCAAGGATGGAGCTTAAGTGTTAACGGCCCGGGAGATCCTCCACTTGTATTCTATTAGACCGGGTTTCCTAGTCTTCAGGCAGGGCGGTGCAGCAATCTTTATGAGATATAACCCGCATCGTTTTGCCCAACAACTGGGTTACGATCAAGGGATACCCTTGGAAGCTTTCTTACTGGAACCTGCTGCCAATGAAGAAGGGATGGAGAACGCGTTACATCACTTCATGCGCCTGAACACGGGTTCTCATTTTTTCATCAGCACGCCGGCCTGTGCTCCACGACTCCTTAATGTATATAAAGAGTGGTACAATCATGCGACGGGGGCTGTTATAAAGGAAGAGAGGCGAGTGTTGATCGACCGTAAAGAAGTACCCCCCGGCACCAACCGTAACGCTCCCTTAGCGCCAAGGATCCTGGTGGCTCCTCCTCTAAAAGATGCCGGGGGCAGACCATCACGTGCGCAAAGTCCTCCACGTGAGCTGCCGCTCCCTGATATCACAGATGCACCTCCCGCATCCTGTGCTCCAGTGGAGACAGTGGTTGTACCCTCGCCGGAGTCTGGCGTGGGTGCGGACATCGGGACCCGTCGTCCCAAAGTGGCTGCTAAGCGGAAGTCGATCCCCCGTGAGCCTAGGGTCGGAGGGCAAAAGAAAAAGAAGTCGCTCTTCGCTGCGGACGTCGTGTTCGGTCAGGAACCCCATGCTCCCTATGCCGAGGGTCTGCTCGAATATGGGACTAACGCAGGATTAGTGATGCCGCCGCTGGACGATACAGATTTGGAGGCTGCTCTCAAAGCTTCAGCATGGTTGGCGAGGCGTGACGCGTGGTTAGCTAAGCTTGCGCAGTCAGGTAACTACTAGTCGCCTTTCTTTATTGCAATATATCTTTTCCATTGCCTTTGACTAACGCTTTTCTTTCCTTTCTTTCAACAGGCATCACTGATGAAGAAGCCATTGCCGCTTCTCTGAAGACTTTCCAGGAGTAGGAACGTCTTAGAGCATCTATGGGCCTTAGTAAGTTTAGATTCATCAAGCTTTCATTTTCCTTGTGTTATGGTCGATCTAACCTTCCCCTTTTAATCACAGGAACCTCGATGCCGTTCCCACCAAGTGACGCAGATGCTCTACCGGCTGCCGATGTTCCTGCTGCCTCTGGGCCACCGCAGGGGGTTCGTCTTGAAGAGCCGATGAGAGATGCCTTAAAGGCTCTGGAGGCATCCCTGAACGAGGACGACGACGCCTTGAAAGAGGCGTCACTAAGATCCATCGCGACAGCCCGGGAGGAAAGGAAGCGGCTGAGGCGTGAGGCGAAGGCACGCAGGGCGGCCTTGGCTATGGGAGCGGGTCCCGGCACTGCCCCTCGTGCTGATACTCCATCTGAAGAGGCCCCTGTCGCCCTATCCACTGCCCGTAGAGAGGTGGCGCGCGCAGTTCGGAGCGCAAACGGTAAATCCGCTTCAGGTAATATTTCTCTCAGATTTTTTTTGTTATAAGGATTTTAATGTCGTTAGTCCTTATATCTCTTATCTTGCAGGGCCAAGTCCGCTCGAGGGGGAGGCGGAAACCGTTGATCCCAAAGAAACAGAGGAGGCGGTACCTGCCGAACTCGAGCCGACGGTGGGCAACGTCGTTGTGGCTTTGGAGTCTGAGGTGGAAGTCGAGAGGCCTACCGCCGAGAAGGTCATTGATGCCGAACCTGAAGTGGTGGCAGATGATATGATCATTATAACTGAGTCCAGGGTGGTGGCGGATGAGGCGCTCGAGGCCGGCGATCCTCCGGCGATGGTGGACGATACAACCGTGACTACTGAACCTGAGAGAGTAGTGGGTGAGGTGGCCATGATTCCCGAGGACGAGCCAACCGCTCCTTCTCTGGAATCTGGCAATACTCCAATCATAGCCCTTCCCATTTATGGCCCTCCGCCGTCCCCAGGTCTTGCTAGCACGACGACGGTCCCCATCGAGTCGGGTGACGAGGCCACGGGCGGTGGTCTCATGTCGATAGAGGAGGGAGTCGCCTCCGTTTCAGCCGGGAGCTCCTCAGGTAAACCCTAAGTGGCTGTTTTTCTTTACTTTACAATCTTTTCTGACAAGTTCACCTTTTCGTAATGCAGGTGCAGCCAGTGCCGATGCCCCACTGCTCGAGGGAGCGCCTTCAACGACTGCCTTGGCGATGGTCGCCTCTCAACCCTCTCTCACACCCTCGAAGATGTTGGAAGGTACGTGTTTACGATTTATTAATCTTGTTTTCCAGACGTATAATTCGTGTACTAAAGTCACACTGTTGTGTTTCCAGGAGTGCTTTTTGATCATGTATATCAGATGTTGCTCCCACACTTTTCTTTCCCATCCGAGCTTGCTTCTTCCTCTGGTGGCGTTGGTGAGTATGATTTCCGTTGACATCCTTCCTCTTTTTTTTATTGATGGAATTACCTCTAACCTCTTTTTCTCATCTTAACTGCAGTGCTACAGATTGAAGGAGGGGATAAAAGATCAGCTGCGCCACCAGCCCTTCTGACCTTGCCACCTGTCTCAACTGGTATAATGACCATCACATTGGTAACTTCCCTCTCTTTATTTTCTGTACTGTTATCTGATCGCATCCTGTTTCTTTTCAGCTGTCGTTCTGGCTTCGGCGTCCTTCGAACCTCGCATTACAATGCCGGCGGGTCCTTATCTGAGGAGTCTGTCTTCAAAAGGCGCCGCGAATAGTCTGCGCGCATGTTGAGTGACTACGTCGAGGAACTCGACGTTGAAACTCCTACATCTGCCGCAGACTTCGCTATGGTGGTTAACCCGATACTAGCAATACTCGTGAACTTTCATGATGAGGGCATCATTGCATCCTGGGTTAACCATTGTAAGGAGATCGAGGGTCGCCTATATCAGTTGGAGTCGCTGCGTCCCGCTCCCGAGACCGTGGCTGCCAGTAATCAAATGACAGCGTGGATTGAGCAGAGCGCTCCTTACTTCCGCCATCTCGAACAAGAAGTCATTTTAAGGCGTAAGGAGCGTGGTGAGACTTCGAGCAAGTCTGCTCAACTGCATGCTCGGGTGGAGGCCAACGCCGCACGGCTGAAGGTTATCTTTGAGGGCCTTCTGCAATGTCTCTCCGAAGGGTTATCATTGAGGCAAAAACTTGACGTTGTCGAGCGAGCTGCACCAAGCCAGGAAGTAGCCCAGAAGGCGGCGGAGGAGCAACTTTCATCCTTCTTGCAGCAGCGGGCCCAGGTGGAGGCGGAGGTGGCCGCGACTGTCACCCGAGAGGAAGCGCTGAAGGAAGTGCGACAGCAGCTTGTGAACTTACTAAAGACACTTCCTCCTCAGTAGCTATCCATCTTTGTATCGTTTGTGCTTGTAGATAAAAGAATGTATATATATATATATTTTTTTATTCTTTGACATAATGTATCCTGTATCCAATCAAGTTTATGAATAAAAGATACACCTTTTTTGTAATGTGTCATTTTCTCCATCTTTCTTTCTTTCATTATCAGCATGCCACCTTAGTAACCATGGTTGACGAGTATCCCGACCTTCTTAAGAAATAACGATGGCTTAGGCCACTGGTTCAGATCTGCTGCCTAAGACTTTTCAACTCTATAAGCCGTGAGGGTCTCATAGAGACTTTTTTCCCTACGGATCGAGAGGATCTCGTAGGTGTGTTTTCTCCTTAGGAATCGTGAGGATTCCTAAGTGTGGTTTTCTCTTATAAGTCGTAAGGATCCTATAAGAGAATTTTTCCCTCTTACGAGTCGAGAGGACCCACAAGCAGTTGTTTCCCTCCTCGTCGAAATTCGACTTTGGAGAGTGAGACCCGTGAATAGTAAGTAAAAGACCATTTTGGATTGACTTGCAGGGTCCCATTGTTCAGGAAGCAAGTTTTTTTTAGTCCCTGCTGCCTGAGGCTTCATTTGCACGTTGAGACGAATCGGGAATTTCCCGCGGAGACACTAGTTTCTCTGCGAGCCGACGCGAATCAGGAAGCTCTCGTCAAGGAGTGTTTGTATCCGTGAGTCGAGGAGTTTGCTTGGGATTATTTGTTTCCCAAGCACCAAGGATTATTTGTTTCCTTGGGGTTTGAAACGAGTCGAGGATTCCCCACGGAGGCACTGGTGGCTCTGCGAGTCGACGCGAATCAGGAGGCTCTCGTCAAGGAGTGTTTGTATCCGTGATTCGAGGAGTTTGCTAGGGATTATTTGTTTCCCAAGCGCCAAGGATTATTTGTTTCCTTGGGGTTTGAAACGAGTCGAGGATTCCCCACGGAGGCACTGGTGGCTCTGCGAGTCGACGCGAATCAGGAGGCTCTCGTCAAGGAGTGTTTGTATCCGTGAGTCGAGGAGTTTGCTATGGATTATTTGTTTTCCAAGCACCAAGGATTATTTGTTTTCTTGGGGTTTGAAACGAGTTGAGGATTCCCCACGGAGGCACTGGTGGCTCTGCGAGTCGACGCGAATCAGGAGGCTCTCGTCAAGGAGTGTTTGTATCCGTGAGTCGAGGAGTTTGCTAGGGATTATTTGTTTCCCAAGCACCAAGGATTATTTGTTTCCTTTGGGTTTGAAACGAGTCGAGGATTCCCACGGAGACGCTGGTGGCTCTGCGAGTCGACACGGATCAGGAAGCTCTCGTCAAGGAGTGTTCGTATCCGTGAGTCGAGGAGTTTGCTAGGGATTATTTGTTTCCCAAGCACCAAGGATTATTTGTTTCCTTGGGGTTTGAAATGAGTCGAGGATCCCCACGGGGACGCTGGTGGCTCTGCGAGTCGACGCGGATCAGGAGGCTCTCGTCAAGGAGTGTTTGTATCCGTGAGTCGAGGAGTTTGCTAGGGATTATTTGTTTCCCAAGCGCCAAGGATTATTTGTTTCCTTAGAGTTTGAAACGAGTCGAGGATTCCCACGGAGACGCTGGTGGCTCTGCGAGTCGACGTGGATCAGGAGGCTCTCGTCAAGGAGTGTTTGTATCCGTGAGTCGAGGAATTTGATGAAGATACTGGTTTCTTCGGAGTTGGACTGAACCGTCGAGATTTGGCTTCGTCTTCTGGCGGACCCTGTTGGGAAAGTATGGTTCCCTCTTTGTTTACGCCCTTGGATTGTATACAGGGATCGATGTGATCTTAACTGTAGGGCTAAAGTTTTATCATCATTTTTTTTTTGTTTTATCTCCGCGATGCTCTATCGTTTCAGCTTTTATATCGCGAAGGTCGCGATTGCCCAATCATTTCGGCTATTTTTCACGGTGCCCAATCATTTCGGCTATTTATTTTATTTTTACTCGCTGATTTTTATTTCGAGTTGCCCAATCATTTAGGCTATTTTGCATGCATACATTTTTACTTGCTGCTTTTTATTGCAAGTTGCCCTATCATTTCGGCTATTTCGTATGCATGTGCGGCCTATTGGCTTTTCGCTGTAAACCGATTTCGGCATCAGCACCGCTACAACTGGGATATTACCAGGAGCGAATCATCATCTGCCTCTGTCGATGTCGAACAAAGGTGGCTTAGCGACCAGGGTTAGGGTCCTGTCGGCTAAGGCTTTTGATTTCATGAGCCGTAAGGGTTTCACGAAGTTATTTCTCCCTACAAGTCGTGAGGATCTCGTAGGTGTATTTTCTCCTTAGGACTCGTGAGGATTCCTAAGTGTTCGTTGCCTCTGTAAGTCGTAAGGATCCTACAGGAGGGTTTTCTCCTCATAAATCGAGAGGATTTACAAGGTTGTTTACCATGCGAACATATCCCCAGTCACGGTGGTTAGGAAAATGTTTATTCGCGCCCGTGGATTGTATACAAGGGTCAGTATTGAGCCACTTGTAGGGCAATATCGGAAGTTGTGGGGATTGCTTAAGCACAGGTTTAGGTCTCTGTAACTTAAGACTTTCAACTCTTATGAGCCGTGAGGGTCCCATAAGAGAGTTCTCCTTACGAGTCGTGAGGATCTCGCAAGTGTATTTTCTCCTTAGGAATCATGGGGATCCCTAAGTGTGCTGCTCCCTTATGAGTTGTAAGGATCCCACGTGGGTGGTTTCTCCTTATAAGGTCGAGAGAACCCTATAAGTGTCCTTTAACGAGGTTGCGCCCTTTCAGGTTTTCACAAACACTCGCCGGTAGCCCTGCCGTTTTTACTCACGGAGCCCTTTCGGGTTTTCATCCGCGCCCATTTTGCTTATGGACATACCGTTTTTTTTTATTCTTTTTATTTTTATATATTTTTTTTCTCTCGTCAGCCTAAAGATGTTGCGGTAGTAGTTTAAAGACGTTTCGGTCTGCTATTAGTTTAAGGACATTTCGGTCCGTCATAGAGAAGGCCGGCTACTGCTTATAAAGCTTGAGCTTAGGAAGATAGCGAGCGGACATAGTCGTCGTCATCTATCATTGACCTAGGTCGTGGCTCATTAAGCATAGTATCTCTTTAGGAAGTGACCGTTTATCGGCCTGAAAGGCCTTTCACCGTGCATGTCCATGAGTAGATAGGCCCCACCCTGGTAAACTTTATCTATGATGTACGGGCCTTCATAGTTTGGCTCGAATTTTCCACGCTTGGCGCGATTGGGGATCATAGGCCTTTTGACCACTAGCACGAGTTCGCCTTGGCGGAATGTCCTTGGTCGGGTCAATCTTTCGTATGAGCGCATCATCTTTGCTTTATAAGCTTCCAGATTTTGCTGCGCTATGAGCCGGGTTTCATCAAGGGCGTCAAGCTCCTCAAGCCGAAGGTGGGCATTTTCTTCGTCCGTTAGCTCGTAGTGGACTGCCACTCATAGAGAGGGTAACTCTATCTCGAGGGGGAGTACTGCTTCTGTACCGAACACCAACGCGTACGGCGTTGTGTTCGTGGCCGTCTTGAATGTAGTTCGATATGCCCAAAGAGCTTCTTGCAGTCTTTCGTGCCAATCTTTCTTATTACGGGACACCGTTTTCTTTATGATTTTTGTCAATGTCTTGTTGAAGGCTTCAGCTAGTCCATTGGCTTGCGGATTATAAACCGAGGAATATCTCCAGTCTATATTATGCTGTTGCGCGAAGCGACTGATCTTGTGGCTTCTGTAAGCTGGCCCGTTATCGGAGATGATCCATCGCGGAGTTCCAAATCGATATATGACATGCGTCTTGAAGAAGTGGAGGATATTTTCCGTCTTCACCTCTCTTAACGGTAACTACTTCTGCCCATTTAGAGAAGTAGTCAGTCGTCGCCAGGATGAAACGATGTCCCCTAGACGATGCTGGTTCGATAGGGCCAACTACGTCAGTCCCCCCCACATTTCGAATGGCCAGCTAGCCACCGTTGGATGTAGTGGATTTGGGTGCTGGTGGATGAAGTCCCCATGAATTTGGCATGAGTGGCATTGCTTCGCATATTCGATGCAGTCCTGAATCATCGTGGGCCAGTAGTAGCCCATCCGTTTTATCTTCAACTTCATCTTAGTGCCTGCTTGATGAGAACCGCAGAGTCCATCGTGAACTTCCTGGACGACCCTTTTCGCTTCGTCAGGTCCTAAGCATCTCAGCCACAGAGAATCAAATGACCTCTTGTACAGAGTATCGTTGACGAAGGCGAAAGACAGAGCTCGTTTCATGAGCTGATGTCTTATGGACGCTTCTTCAGGCATTCGGTGGGACTTAAAGTAATCCATGAAGACTTCCCTCCAATCCTCGGCCTTTTCCGGCTCTTTTATTTGCAGAGCCATTCGCTCAGTCATTTCCTTTTCTTCGGATGATTCCGGCGATGTTTCTGCTGGGGCAAGCACTCGACGGCTTTGTACCACGATTCTAACGTCATCGAGATTCTCGTCAGCCAGTTCTTTAGCAAGTTTAGCCAATGCGTCCGCTTTGCTGTTTTCCGCGCGCGGTATGTTCTCCAAAGTATAAAAGGGAATTTGGGTTAACAGTTGTTGCACCTTTTCACCGTATTTCACCAATTCTGGCTTGCACGTTTGGTAGTCGCCGTTTACTTGACTAACGACAAGTTGAGAATCCCCATATATGAGGAGGTTTTTAATTCCTATGTCAATGGCGATCTCAAGGCCTACTATCAGAGCTTCATATTCGGCTTCGTTATTTGTCCTCGGTTCTGTCAGGGAGAACGCGTAGCGCATTATCCCTCCTTGTGGAGTTATAAAGATGAGTCCTACCCCTGATTTGATTATAGGGGTATTTTGTTTGCGCTTTTTCATGGAAGATGCTCCATCGAAATAAAGTTCCCATTGGGTATCACCACCGTCGATCGCATCAAACGCATGTTCGTCTGGAAGATCGCAATTCAGAGGAGAATCGGCCGGTATCGGGTGCTCAGCGAGGAAATCGGCGATGGCCTAGCCTTTCACTGCCTTGAGAGGTTGACACGTTATCGAGAACTCCATCAAGAGCAGGGCCCATTTAGCGAGTCGTCCCGTCAATATGGCTTTTGACATCAAGTATTTAAGGGAAATGAGACGGACTTCATGCGCCAACGCATAGTGCCTGAGCTTTGTTATCGCAAAGATCAACGCCAGGCAGTGTTTTTCAATGGGGGAGTAGTTGCTTTCTGCCCCCAGCAGAACTCGACTTAAGTAGTAGAGTGCTCTTTCTTTCCCTTGATCGTTCTCTTGTGCCCATAATGCGCCTAAAGAACCTTCGAGGGCGGTTGTATAAAGAATGATAGGCTTTCCCTTAACCGGGGCAGCCAACACCGGCGGGGTCTGCAGGTATTGCTTGATCTCGTCTAGCGCGCTTTGGCATTTTTGATCCCAGACGAATGGGGTTCCCTTCTTCATCAGGTGACTGTAAGGACGACACTTTCCTGAAAGGTTGGCTATAAATCGCCGTATGTACACGAGTTTCCCTTGGAGAGACCGCAGCTGTTTGAGAGTTCTCGGCGGAGGCATTTCCATGATCGCTTTAATTTTTGACGGATCTATTTCAATACCTCGGTGTCGAACAATGAATCCCAGGAATTTGCCTGAGGAAACTCCAAATGCACACTTGAGCGGGTTCATTTTCAAGTTGTATTGTCGAAGGCGTTGAAATACGGTCTTCAGATGCTCGAGATGTTCCTCGTATGATTTGCTTTTAACCACGAGATCGTCGATATAGCATTCGACGATTTCGTGTATTCATCGAAGATCTTTGTCATGGCCCTTTGATAAGTGGCACCGACATTCTTTAAACCGAAGGGCATCACTTTATAACAGAATATACCTAGAGGGGTCCTGAAGGCGGTGTGCTTCTGGTCTTCGGGATGCATCTTTATCTGATTATATACCCTGATGAGCCATCCATGAAGGAGAAAACCTCATGAGTGGATGTATTGTCTATCATCAGTTCGGTGACTGGCACTGGGAAATCATCCTTCGGGCAAGCTTTATTGAGATCCCGGAAGTCCACGCATATGCGCACTGTCCCATTTTTCTTCATCACCGGGACGATGTTGGCGATCCATTCAGGGTATTGAACTTCCTGGATGAAGCCAGAGTCGATCAGCTTTTTTACTTCAGCATTGATACTCATTTCAAGCCCGAGTCACATTCTTCTCGGCGCCTGTTTGACTGGCTTGATGCTTGGGGATATTGCCAATTTATGCACAGCGATTTCTAGATCTAGTCCCGGCATTTCGGAATAGTTCCACGCAAAACAATCTCTATGCTGTAGGAGCACGTCCTTCAACGCGGTCACCCTTTCTTCAGATAGCAGCTCGCTGATGAATGTCGGTCGCGGGTCGTCTAGCATTCCCAATTCAATTTTCTTAAGGTTATCCGCAGTGGTATGGATTCTATCTTCCAGTTCTTTTGGCGCTGGTGGGAATCCTGAGATTATCTCGTCGCTGCTGTTTTCGAAGCACCAAGGGAGCTCATCTATGTCTTCGGGCTCTTCTTTTAATATTGTAATTATATGACAGGTGCGAATTCACTTCCAATCCCAATGTGGAACTGGTTCTTCTTTCGTGGCCTTGGGCTCATGCTTTTGTGGTGGCGTTACCCTCCAGTTGTCGGACAGAGCGAACTTGCCAAGCTGATACTGATCTTCGACCCAATTCTTGAAAGTGAAGCAATCTTCAAGAGGATGCCCTATTACTCGATGGTAAGAGCAATAGTCCAGGTATGAGATTTCGCCCGCTTGTTCGGGGTGTTTAGACTCCGGCAGTGTAAGCATCTGATATTTTAGAGCAAGATCAAGTATCTTCTTCGTCTTGTCCCGAGGAAACGAGTACGCTCGATCCATTTTCTTCATAAGGGATAGATCAATAACGCTCGACTCCCGTTTGCGTGGCTTCTTAGCCCTGCTTTGTTGTTGTTGAGCGCATTTTTGGCCTTTCGACTTATTTCTGCTTTTGCGCCGAGCCTTCTTTATAACAGGTTGACAGGGAGCAGCCTTTTCATCTTTTACGGTTTGTCGGAGAAGGCGCTGCGTTCTGGCTTTCTCGTAGATGACCATTTTGCGGTTATGGTCGTCTCGGACTTTTTGACCCGTTTCCGTTATAAGCTTGTCCATTTGTTCTTCGAACGACGGACTGGGCTCCTTTGCATCTGGCACTTTTATTGACTCAGGATTAGCGTCCTCCCATTGAGCATCCGCTTCTTCATCGAAATCATATATGACATAGCAGCTGTTTAATAGCTCTCGTTTCTTTGACCGGATGTATCCGAGCCCGATCGTCTCCATCTTCCCATTAGGTAGCTTGTGTTGAGTTCCGGGGACGTTCCAAACTCTGTCATAGAATTTGGCCTTCCTAACAGTCTGTTCGAAGGGTATCCCTTGGCGTTTTAACAGTCGTTTCAAGCCTTCTGTATAATATCTAGGTAGACGAATGGGTTGAAGCCTGTCCAGCGTTGGATCTGCTCCATACCAGATTTCTTTCTCTACTTTATTTTCTTCAGAGCGGTAAAGCAGAATTGCTTTCTCTCTCTTTCTCCTGGGAGGGATATAGAATGTCCGCACAACTCTTCTACACTGTAGATATTAAGTGCATCCAGTTCTTTATGGTGTCTAAGCGGCACCATGGCTATCTGCAGACTTCGCTCTTCATCAACAGAAGCTCGTATTGAAAGCCGAGCAGGGAATACAGCATGAACTTCATCCTCCGAATCACTACCGAAGATCAATGAAGGAACGGATGGTCCCGGCTTGGTGTATTGGGGCGGACCCGAATAAGTTATATCCTCTTCCTCCTCGGTATCGCTGCCGAAGACAGGGATGGTGGCGTTAGTTTTGTTCTCAGGCTTGTGACACCTTTCCGTGTCTTCGAAACTCGGCAAGAAGTATTTGGCATCTTCATACTTACGAACTTCATTCACGGAAAACGGATTCAATTCTCCTGCTACAGTGTACTCGAGACCATCCTTGCAATATTTCATACACTGATGCTGTGTAGAAGGGATGGTATTGTACTCGTGTAACCATGGTCGACCGAGCAGAGCATTGTAGCATGTCTTGGCATCTATGACATGGAATTTAATATCTGTGACGAGCAACCCGAAGCGTAACGTCAATATCACAGATCCAAGAGTTTTTGATGATTGGGAGTCGAACCCGGAGATGGTGATCTTGTCTCGGGCGAGGTGTTGGACACTCATGCAAACTTCCTTTGACACCCGTACATTGAGTAAATTAACAGACGATCCGTTATCGACCAAGATTTTACTTATCTTTATGTCATGGCAATATCCTGAGACATAAAGGGGACGATTGTGTTCGCACGTCCTGGGGAGAAGGTCTTCATCGCCAAAAGCAACGTCGGCCGTATGCACCTCTTCCAACTCATTCTTCATCTTTTCTTCGGCCAGGAAGGCTTGGAACTGGTCCGGATCTTGTAGCGCCTTAATCAAAGAATCCCTCGCCTCTTTTGATAGTAACAGGGCATCAAGAATGCTAAGTTGTGAGGGCAACTTCCTCAGATGCGCCAAGACATTGTAATCCACCTTATTTCTCTTCGGCGGATTCTTGGCGGTTAGCTCTTCCGCAACTTGGTCATCTAGAGTAATATCCTCAGAGACCTTTTCTTTCCCTTTATCTTTCTTGTTTAAGGGTCCGAGATTCTTTTCAGGTAGCGTCCGATTGCGTAGCTGGATATTTTCGCAAACCTTTGGCTCTTCTTCTTTTCCCGAAGTTGACTCTTTAAAGAGAGGGGCGAGTTCCAGCTTCTTATCAGAATCGCTCCCGAATGTAGGCACTTGCGACCCGCCTGTGTTAACCATGTGACAATCGCCGGTAGTTCTTTCAAGCCCTTCGGTCGTATTTCTTTGCTCTCGACGAGTTTTACGCTTTTCCCGCTTGAAGCGTTGTCGACGAGCAACATATCCTTGCCACCATTTATCGAAAGCTTTGCATTCTTGAGTGGGGTGCGAAACCTTCTGATGATATAAGCAAAAGGAGGGGTGCATTTTTATTTCACCAGTAATTTTTCTTTCAGAGGATGGTAGCTTCATGCCCATTGATGTGGCCTTAAGCAAACCTTTTCTTTATCTTGAATTGGCTTTTGTCGGTAGCGAAGGTATTTTGCTCCAGCGGGATCGTCTCAGCTCTTTCATCAAGTCACCGGCGCTTGGCATTTTCAAATATAGCCATCTCGCATTCCCGATCAGCTTTACTTTTCAGTCGAGCTTCGTTAAGGAACGCGTCAATCATTTCGACTGATAGCTCCGGAATTTTTGATTCGGTATCTGCCCCCAGCGTTTTAGTGCCAGAAGTCTCCTCATCGTTCGTGATCGAATGGGAGATCATATGACAGCTCGCTACATATTCCTCGGATTCATCCGATGAACTTTCTCCCTCATCTTCTTCTTGAAAGACGTGATTGAGGAACTCTTGGAGCGTAATGGGAGTCCGTGCCTTTTGGTTGTATTCATCCAGCGTGTCAATTTGCTTTTGTAAGTCTGTGCGCTTGTCGCCAGGCTTCACGGGCTTCTTAGATTTCTTCTTCTTCTTTTTTGAAGATTTTGACGGCTGGCTGCGAGTGTTTGAGCCACCACCATCGGTCTTTGGAGTTGTACGCAGTTTCAACATCCTTTCAATGACCTGCGGTTCCAACGGGTTCTTCCACTTGATCGCTGGACATGTCTGAAGATCGTTTAGCATTCTCTTCGTCTTGGCTGATAATACAACCTCCCAAGGAGCTTCTTCAATGACGGAGCATGTTGCCCCCGGCGTATTCGTCCCTTTAGAGGTGTGGGGCTGCGGGGGATTCACCTTCCATTTGTCAGATAACGCGAACTTGCCCTGTCGGTATTGGTTTTCAAGCCAATTCTTGAAAACATAGCAATCTTCGATCGGATGGCCTAGTACTCGATGATAAGGACAGTAAGTTGGGCTCGTTGACGTCACTTGGTTGCAACGGACGTTTTGGATCCGGCAGATTTATGAGTCTGTTGCGCAACGCCAGCTCGAATAACCTCCTCGTTTTATCGCGGGGAAAGGAATAAGGACGTCCCATCCTATCCTCAAGTGGTACGTACGGACGCATATTATTTTGACGAGCTACTGGCTTCGGGTCGCTCGGTTGTTGTTGAGCATTAGCGACGACGATCGCTTTTCCCTTCCCTTTGTCATTTCGGGAGTCCGACCTTGGAAGAGGAGGTTTATGGCCCATCTGATACATCTGTGCTAGTTTGTCGATCAAGGCTTGGAAGGTAGTCGGCTTGAAAAACATCATAAACTGCGAGATGGTTGCTTGTGGATCGAGAGTTCCCACAAACATACCCACTGCGGGAGCTTCTTCAATGCGTTGCTCGCACTTCGACCATAAATTCCGCCATCGTATAGCGTACTGAACCCACGTCTCGCCGGGTTTTACCCTGGCATTAATCAGGGCCGTCATCGGGGTACGCTCACTGGCACTTGCAAAACGCTGAGTAAACGGTAGCTCCATCTCCGCGAAGGTTTTGATAGAGTCATTCGGGAGTTCAGAGTACCACTCAAACGCCGTATCCGATAAACTTCCAACAAACTGGCGCAGTAAAAGCTTGTCATCACCACCGGTATTGCCGCAGAGTGCCCTGAACTGGGCAACATGCTGATGAGGATTGCCCGTCCCCTTGTAGACATGGAACTTAGGAATTGTATAACCTGGCGGGTACTTGATTTGATCGTACCAACTTGGGTATGGCCGCCCCGTTTTTACGACCTGACCGGCCGCTTCGGTCGCATGATGCACCCGTATTTGCTGGGCGATGTATTCATCCAAATCAGCTTTTGAGATGGTATCCTCTTTAGCTGTGGATAGAGCCGGTGGAGGATTCGACGTCTCTCCCCTATCGTCTTCAAGAATGATCGGGGGATCTTCAGCAGGTGGATCTTGTTGAATCTGTTAGTGTATATGCCCTAGGGGCCATTATTGTATCATACTAGATTGTATATTACTTAATGGAAGCTTGGGATATTCATAGTTATATATATACAGTCTTGCTAAAAATGGTAGTATGCTACTTGGTTTGAGTCTACTTTAATATGTGCATATGTTTCTTGTAACGTATCACTTATACATATTAGTAGAGCCCATAGGATCTTTGCTTGATTACCAGCATCGTGATGGCAGTCACACTAGTGGGGGCTGGGTAGTCTGTAAGCAACATCCTATACAGGTCCCTGGTCGTTGGATTGTCGAGATAGGGCATCGATATTCCGGAGTAGACTAAGTGTATACGCTTCTCATCCCAGTTGGGGAAATGGTCTGTCCCACAGCCATCAGTACGCCGTACTGGAGATAGTATACAGGTGCTCGTAAGGTTACGGGTATACCGGACAGGACTCGCCGAGGAACTGATTGGTTGGAATTATACCCATCGTCAGTTAACAGTTCCCAGGTGACATGAGTACAGCATAGTCCGCAGACTTGACACTGCTACTTCGCCTCGAGTGTGTCCCACTGTTCTTAGATTGCTACCTTACCACGGCTCAAAGGAGTCGTGCAAACAGGTAGCAGTTGGGTACAGTCCCGAGCACTTGGAGGCAGTGGCGGTTAGATAGGATTCGTCTCTTCCGATATTGGGAGTTGATATCGCACTGTGTCAGAGAGCCATTACGCAAAGTCCCTGGCCAGGACAAGCGAGATATACTGGTAGGTTCCAGTAGCTTCTCAGGGCGTAATGGGCTTCGCTCCAACACGACTTATACAGCTATTAGGGGACTGACGCTTGTCGCCCCCTAGGCTTGATATGCGATAGTCTTAGGCGAACAGACCGGACTGTACGGAGATTGTCACATCAGGCTCAGTGGGAGTTCGGATGATTTACCTCATCGGCCTTCTTATCGACATCTACCTGGGGACCGTTACGTACAGCTAGTGCCGCTTGCGGTCTGTGGTTAAACCCACTGCCAGCGTAGTGTCGAATCTTTAGAGTCCCACACAGAGAGTTTCCCTGCTCCAGGCGAAACGATATAGAGGTCGTATGGTTTTACGACAAGCGTTCGGATGCGTACGTGTGTTTTCGCACGTACGACTTTTCGGACAGTTTATACTAGCCGGCTTTGGTTTAAGCCAGATTCTAGTATCAGGTTATTGGATTTATACAGTCTAAAGTTTTTCCGTGTTTTCACGGATTGGAGGGGCGTTCTCGTAATTTGTCGAGAAGGTTCTAGAAGAGTGGTGACATGAGGGGTTGAGGTGGCTTTTTCATGATTACTTTGTGTGACTCATTTATATGATTCATCATATCATTAATGCTTCATTAATGATCTAATGACTCACATGATGAATCATTCTCCTTGATTAAATGAAACATGGTGAACAATCAATTAATTGATATTATTTGATAATTCATTATGTATCATATATTCAAGTGAGAAGGATTTTATGAAGGAATAATCATTCTCACCTTCTCTCTCCTCAAGCTCACTCTCTCTTGAAACCCTAACCCTAACCTCTCATGTGTTGAGATCAAGGGTTAGATAGACTAAAACATCCATAACCTCACTCTATATCCTCTAGGTAGCTTAGATTAGCACTTTAAGCAACCTAGTTATCTCAAGTTTGAGATTAAGCTTGGCGTAGAAGCTTTCGGGTGGATCGTCTTTGATTCGAGGAGGCCGTGAAGTTGCCGATGTTCCAATGAGCCTACCAGGAGTGGAGGACAGCGATGAAGACCCGAAGGACATGTAACATGAGGTATAACTCCGGTACCGAGTAGTTAAACCTATAGTATAACGTTAGCAATGGTTTAGATTACGATTCATGCGCTCAAGTCCGTGTTACGAAGCTTTGATAATCGTTTTTCATATATTCCGCCTCCCCGCAAGTTAGTGGGGTGCGTGACATGGACTTACAGTGGTATCAGAGCCAACTAAACCATTACTAGCTTGTTAGCAATTGATTAGAAGTTCGATCGACGAAAAACACGGAAAACAAAACCCTATTCCATAACATTTTCTGTAAATTTTAAATGTGTCGCAAAATTTTTTTGACATACCTTAAAATTCACAGCAGGGAATTATAAGAAATCTGGGAAAATTCGAGGAAGCAACTCGACTAAACGGCCGCGTTTCCGCGGCAATAGAGAGCTTTTGCCGCTGAACCGCCGCCGAGTCAACGCCGAGTTGACTCGGAGTTTCATAGTAATTCATTATTTTGGGTTTTTTGTTTTCCTGTATATACTGTTTCTGTCCAGGTTGCCTCTGTGATGATTTGCTTTTGAGGGTAGACACGGATATAGGTAATCGATCGATGTTCTAAATTATTTGCTAATTGGATCTTTATCTGTAATGTTTAATGTGTTCGTAAACCTTCCCTAACTGCTAGTATGTCGGTTAGCAGGGGGTTGCACATTTCTGTAATGGATTTTATCTGTTTGTGTATATAAACTGTATTGGACTGTTGTGGTGGATAGCCGGGTTTTGTGATGGGTTATTGTATTAATTCATTCGATGTAATTGTAATAAGTTGTAATATTATTTTGCGGGGCACATCCAGGTTACGGTTGTAGCCACCGTTGTATTATTTCTTTTTACTGTTTTTGCTCCTAGGATAGACCCAAGGTGGGGTGCACAAACTACCGGGTATTTTGAAGTGTTGAGGCAGACCGCTTCACTTCTGGTACTTGGCGGGTAGTTTGCCGTACCCGTAGGGGTCTGGGGTGGGGTAATGGCTATTCATCACAACTGTGTAATCCGTCTTTCATTGCAGGCTCAAAGAAACGCGGATTACTTGCATATCCAATAAAGTTTATCTGTGATCTGGAATGCTTATTATTGCGTCTGACGAATGTACAATATCTATATATGATAGCTATTTAGACGTCACTTATGTTTTACACCCGCGCTAGCCCAGCCCCCGCTCTGTCGTTAGTTAAGTAACCTAATGGGTGATGACGGGACCTCGTGGCGAATGCGGATGGCATAAGAGGACGTTGTATTTTCGTTGTTTTCTGCAATGATAGGTTAATGATGGGATGCATTATTATAATGCAAAGAAAAATAAACCATAGTTTAATCGTTGGAACAAATTTAAAAGAAACCACTCGGTTATTTTAAAAGATCGGATTTTTTAATTGCGGAGCTTTTAACCACTCCTTTTAAAAAGTATCAGGTTCCTTCGATTATATCAAGTTCACTACGTTCACGGTTTTGCCAAAACCATTCGTAACCCTCCGTCATTTCTTATGGATGGTCAGTAGTATTCAAGCTATGTTTGTTGGCCCTTAGTCAAGACATAGTGTTTGGTAGCTGCTGGGGCATTCATTTGTTGCATAGATAGATGCGTTGCTTTGAGACAGTCGTATTACTTTGTTGGTCCTTAGTCAAGAGTATGTACGGGTGGGTTCAAATTAACCTGGACAATGACGGGTAAAACTTGACATGTGACTTATGATTTGTTGGCCCTTAGTCAAGGTCATAAGAGCATGGGGCAAAAATCCACATCGGGAATTTCTAAAGAAACTGAAATTTGCAGAGAGGTGCATACCATTTTGGAGTTTGATGAATGTTGGTAGGATTCCTTCAACATTATCATACGATGATATTTTGGATCCCGATCCTACTGTGAGTATATACTACTTATCAGGAGATTCGTCACTTAACGATCAATGCTATAAACCAAGTAGGTGCCTAGAAAGGTGTCAGCGGGGTTACGCCCCCAGAGAAAAGAGGTTATTTAATTATCGACACTGACCTGGCTGAACGGTTAAGCAAGTATTGTACGGTGAGAATTGTCCTGGCTAATTCTTCTTTTATGGTTTGAGGAGGGATTCGAGAAACAGTGGGAGCCATCCTGTTTAGATAAATTAAACCACTCTAAACTTGCAACAGCATCATGCTAATAGTATCTTCTTCTCTCTCTTAAATTGCAGCGACCCTGTGACCACACATAGGTTACATCTAGATAATAATTTGACTGAATCTGACTTATATGACTGGCAAAAGTCTGTCCAGATGTCTATTGCCTATGACAAGCTGGACCACCCTATTGAGGGACATTCCTATTGCTATGGGATTGGGCATTGGCAGAGTGATTGCAGGGCTTTAGAAGCCAGTAGCCAGGATACGAAGCATGTTGTGGCTTCGACTTCGGGTGTGTTTATGATAGAAAATTGTATGTCAGTTAACCCTACTTCCTGGGTATTAGATACCAGATCAGGAACTCACATCTGTAATTCATTACAGGCTCTGAGAAATCGTAGGGTTATCGGGATAGGAGATATGACCCTCACAGTTGCTAACGGAATGAGCATGAACGCTGAATCCGTAGGGGAATATCATCTTGGGATGACAACTGGGCAGATATTGATTCTGCGTAACTGTTTTTATGTACCAGGTACGACTTGTAATATCATATCTGTACCCTTACTTTCTAAGGAAGGATATGATTTTACTTTTACAAGAGATGTGGTTCACATCCACCTAAATCAAGATTTGATTGGGTCAGGTACATTAGAGAACGGAATATACGTATTAAATCAAGCTCAGATTTTCAGTGTCCAGAACACACTTAAAAGAAAGTCTCCGGAAACAAATCAGGCTTTCTTATGGCATTGTAGACTAGGTCACATCAATGAGAGAAGGTTGACTAAGTTACATAGAGAAGGATACTTGGATCCGTTCGAGTATCAGTCTTATGCCACTTGTGAATCTTGTCTCATGGGAAAGATGACAAAGACTCCGTTCACTGGACACGGAGAAAGAGCAAGCGAGCTCTTAGGACTCATACACAGTGATGTGTGTGGTCCAATGTCTACACATGCGCGAGGTGGTTATTCCTACTTCATTACTTTTACGGATGATTTCTCTAGGTATGGACATATCTTCTTAATGAAGCATAAATCCGAGGCCTTTGAGAAATTCCAGGAGTACAAGAATGAAGTGGAAAAACAAACCGGCAAAAGTATCAAGACACTGAGATCTGATCGAGGTGGTGAATACTTAAGCGCCGAGTTCCTGGGTTACTTAAAAGAGAATGGAATTCTCTCTTAACTTACTCCTCCATACACACCACAACACAATGGTGTATCAGAAAGGAGGAATCGAACCCTATTGGATATGGTTCGTTCCATGATGAGTAAAGCTGAGTTACCGCGATCATTCTGGGGATATGCACTAGAATCAGCTGCATATCTTTTGAACCAAGTTCCTACCAAAACTGTGCCTACCACACCATATCAGATGTGGAGTGGGAAGAAACCCTGTCTAAAACATTTTAAGACATGGGGATGTCCTGCTTTTGTAAAAAAGCAGCATGCGGACAAGCTCGAGGCACGCTCAGTAAAGTGTAAGTTTGTAGGATATCCAAAGAACTCCAAGGGATATTATTTCTATTACGCAGAGGAACAAAAGGTTTTTGTTTCTCGTCATGCCTGCTTCTTAGAAACTGAATTTTTAGAAAATCAGAAGAGTGGGAGCGCAATAGAACTGGAAGAAATTCCAGATCCACAAGCTATTACTGAAACCTTGGTAGAACAAGAAGGTTCAGGAGAACAGGACATCCCGACGCCACTCCGCAGGAGTAGTAGGCAATCTCATCCGCCCGAGAGATACTACGGTTTTCTCATAGACGGGGATAGAGAGGATTGCACTATTGATTATGATGAGCCTACTAGCTTCCAGCAAGCCATTCAGAGCGGTGACTCGGTAAAATGGCTCGATGCAATGCGGACCGAAATGGAGTCCATGTACACCAACAAAGTATGGACTTTGGACATTGCTCCAGATAGGGTAAAACCCGTAGGATGCAAATGGATTTTCAAAAAGAAGATTGGTGTAGATAGACAGGTTGAAACCTATAAAGCTAGACTTGTTGCAAAGGGTTTCCGTCAAAGACCTGGTTTGGACTATGACGAAACCTTTTCTCCAGTGGCTATGCTTAAATCTATTCGGGTCCTTCTTGCTATTGCTGCTTTCCACGATTATGAAATCTGGCAGATGGACGTAAAGACGGCTTTTCTAAATGGAAATTTGGAAGAAAGTGTCTATATGGATCAGCCAGAAGGATTCATTCAGAGTGGGAACAGCAGTAAAGTATGCAAGTTGCTTAAGTCCATTTATGGACTAAAGCAGGCATCGCGGAGTTGGAACATCTGTTTTGATGATGCCGTCAAAGAATTTGACTTTATCAAAAATCCAGATGAACCATGCATATACAGTAAGATTGTAGGGAGAGCTGTAGTATTCCTCGTCTTGTACGTGGATGACATTCTCCTAATAGGAAATGATATTCCTATGTTACAGTCAGTCAAAAGATTCTTGTCACATAAATTCTCCATGAAAGACCTAGGTGATGCCACCTACATTCTAGGGATCCGGATCTATCGTGATAGATCAAAAAGGATATTGGGACTTTCACAGTCCAGGTACATAGACATCATAGTGAAAAGATTCAGTATGGAAGATTCTAAGCGCGGTAACCTACCGGCTTGTCACGGAATCACCCTCTCCAAAGATATGTCTCCCAAGACTGATTTGGAAAGGGATCGCATGTCGATTATACCCTATGCTTCTGCGGTAGGCTCTATAATGTATGCGATGTTATGTACCAGACCAGATGTAGCATACGCATTGAGCGTAGTAAGCCGGTATCAAGCAAACCCAGGGGAGAATCACTGGATAGCAGTAAAGAACATTCTCAAGTACCTGAGGAGGACTAAGGAGATGTTCTTGGTATATGGCGGAAAAGACCTTCAGATGGAGGCCTTTGCCGACTCCGGCTTCCAGAGTGACAAAGATGACTCCAAATCCATGTCGGGTTTTGTCTTCACCCTCAATGGAGGGGCAGTCTGTTGGAAGAGTTCCAAGCAGGAGACCGTTGCAGACTCAACGATGGAAGCAGAGTACATAGCTGCTTGCGATGCCGCAAAAGAAGCAGTCTGGATGAAGAAGTTCCTCACAGAACTTCAGGTGGTTCCTACCAGTGTTGATCCAATACCTCTGTATTGTGACAACAACGGCGCTATAGCTTTAGCGAAGGAACCCAGGTCCCATCAGAAGTCCAGACACATCTTAAGGCGGTATCACCTGATCAGGGAGATCATAGATCGCCGGGAGATCGAGGTGAAAAGAGTAAAGACGGAGGATAACATTGCTGATCCATTCACAAAGGCCATTCCTCAGACGCAGTTCGAGAGGCTATTCGAGATGATAGGTCTACGATATGCCAGCTCATGGCCCTAGTGCAAGTGGGAGATTGTTATGCCCTAGGGGCCATTATTGTATCATACTAGATTGTATATTACTTAATGGAAGCTTGGGATATTCCCAGTTATATATATACAGTCTTGCTAAAAATGGTAGTATGCTACTTGGTTTGAGTCTACTTTAATATGTGCATATGTTTCTTGTAACGTATCACTTATACATATTAGTAGAGCCCATAGGATCTTTGCTTGATTACCAGCGTCGTGATGGTAGTCACACTAGTGGGGGCTGGGTAGTCTGTAAGCAACATCCTATACAGGTCCCTGGTCGTTGGATTGTCGAGATAGGGCATCGATATTCCGGAGTAGACTAAGTGTATACGCTTCTCATCCCAGTTGGGGAAATGGTCTGTCCCACAGCCATCAGTACGCCGTACTGGAGATAGTATACAGGTGCTCGTAAGGTTACGGGTACACCGGACAGGACTCGCCGAGGAACTGATTGGTTGGAATTATACCCATCGTCAGTTAACAGTTCCCAGATGACATGAGTACAGCATAGTCCGCAGACTTGACACTGCTACTTCACCTCGAGTGTGTCCCACTGTTCTTAGATTGCTACCCTACCACGGCTCAAAGGAGTCGTGCAAACAGGTAGCAGTTGGGTGCAGTCCCGAGCACTTGGAGGCAGTAGCGGTTAGATAGGATTCGTCTCTCCCGATATTGGGAGTTGATATCGCACTGTGTCAGAGAGCCATTACGCAAAGTCCCTGGCCAGGGCAAGCGAGATATACTGGTAGGTTCCAGTAGCTTCTCAGGGCGTAATGGGCTTCGCTCCAACACGACTTATACAGCTATTAGGGGACTGACGCTTGCCGCCCCCTAGGCTTGATATGCGATAGTCTTAGGCGAACAGACCGGACTGTACGGAGATTGTCACATCAGGCTCAGTGGGAGTTCGGATGATTTACCTCATCGGCCTTCTTATCGACATCTACCTGGGGACCGTTACGTACAGCTAGTGCCGCTTGCGGTCTGTGGTTAAACCCACTGCCAGCGTAGTGTCGAGTCTTTAGAGTCCCACACAGAGAGTTTCCCTGCTCCAGGCGAAACGATATAGAGGTCGTATGGTTTTACGACAAGCGTTCGGATGCGTACGTGTGTTTTCGCACGTACGACTTTTCGGACAGTTTATACTAGCCGGCTTTGGTTTAAGCCAGATTCTAGTATCAGGTTATTGGATTTATACAGTCTAAAGTTTTTCCGTGTTTTCACGAATTGGAGGGGCGTTCTCGTAATTTGTCGAGAAGGTTCTAGAAGAGTGGTGACATGAGGGGGTTGAGGTGGCTTTTTCATGATTACTTTGTGTGACTCATTTATATGATTCATCATATCATTAATGCTTCATTAATGATCTAATGACTCACATGATGAATCACTCTTCTTGATTAAATGAAACATGGTGAATAATCAATTAATTGATATTATTTGATAATTCATTATGTATCATATATTCAAGTGAGAAGGATTTTATGAAGGAATAATCATTCTCACCTTCTCTCTCCTCAAGCTCACTCTCTCTTGAAACCCTAACCCTAACCTCTCATGTGTTGAGATTAAGGGTTAGATAGACTAAAACATCCATAACCTCACTCTATATCCTCTAGGTAGCTTAGATTAGCACTTTAAGCAACCTAGTTATCTCAAGTTTGAGATTAAGCTTGGCGTAGAAGCTTTCGGGTGGATCGTCTTTGATTCGAGGAGGCCGTGAAGTTGCCGATGTTCCAAGGAGCCTACCAGGAGTGGAGGACAGCGATGAAGACCCGAAGGACATGTAACATGAGGTATAACTCCGGTACCGAGTAGTTAAACCTATAGTATAACGTTAGCAATGGTTTAGATTACGATTCATGCGCTCAAGTCCGTGTTACGAAGCTTTGATAATCGTTTTTCATATATTCCGCCTCCCCGCAAGTTAGTGGGGTGCGTGACATGGACTTACAGTGGTATCAGAGCCACCATATCCTGAAACAGGAGGGCCATTTTCTTTATGTTGACTGCCTGCTCCGCAGTCTCTTTATCTTTCTTCTCTAGTACGCGCCGAAGGAATTCGGCGTCCGTTTCTTGTTTTTGACGTTCCTCTGAGGATGTTTCCGGGGTTTCTTTCGGTCTTGTAAGTGCGGCCATAGCGTTCATCATCTCCTGGAGCTTCTGTTGCTGCTCCTGAGCCTTGGTCACTGACCGTGTAAGCGGTCTATGACCCGTGGATGCACGGCTATCTTCTTTTCCCGATGCCATGTAAACCGTATGAACTGTTATGCCCCCTGACTTGGGGCGTTTAGGTTCACCATGTTTAACTTTTGCCGCTGACGCGGGGGTTTTGTCTGGCCTCCTTCTTTTATGGGCCGTTGAGGTTGAAGGAACCATTGAAGGGGGCACCCTAGCAGCTGCTGTCCCCTGCTGTTTAATGGGACAGTCCTTGTCTTTTTCCACTTTCGCCTTTTTCTGGTGACGAGAGTGACCTGGGTCAATCACAGAGTCTTGAACCCTCCGCCAAACTTTATAAATTTTTGAAGACAACCATTGAGGGGGCTGTTCTCGTTTCGTTTCTAGAACTCTCTCCCCAGGTGGAGGAGATCTCTTTAATGTAGCGGTTGGAGAGTTCTTCCGTACCCTCCTCAGCAGTTCAAAGCTGTTCCCAGTTGGAACAACAACGTTGATTTCCACTGCTGGAGCCGGTGGAGTTATCCCTGAGGGGGAATTGCCCCCTGCCTTCCTCACTCGTTGCCAATGGCGACGTCGAGCACGACGAGCCGTTGGGACTGGCTCAGAGATAGAGATAGCTTCTTTTTGCCCCCTGTCTGAATGAGGCACCGCCGGTGTTAACCTTTTAAAAACTGAGGTTATTCCTTGCGGGGTAATATCCAATCTGTCAAAGACAGATCTTCGTGCAGGGGCAGAGCAGGAATCATCAGTCTTGAAAAGACTGACTCTTTGGCGGGAGAAGCCGCCTTAACGACTTCCGGAACAGCGGCCGTTGCCCTCTTTGGGACAGCCAATTTAGAGTTCTGATTTAGCCTGGTGAAAACAGAGGCTGTCGGGCGACCCGTTGACAGGGGTAGTCGTAGTAGTGAGCCGGTCGAAGACCGACTTCTTGTTCACTTCCGGTCCAGGTATTGGCATAGAGAAGCTTGTAGGTGGGATCATGGTCCCGAAGAATAGGCCAGTGGTGGCCTGGGTCACCTGGTCTACCGGCAGAGCGAGGACGGAAGCCGCTTGGGGTCCATATGCCACACCTCCCGGTGAGGTGGAGCGTCCGTTGCAGTGGCATTTCGAGCAGTTGGTGCAGTTAAAGGCAATTGAATCTTGAGTTCTGCGCCAGGCAAAAGACCAAATCTTAGTAACTTGAAATCCGAAGGCAACCATTAACAAACCTCGATTGGTTCGCGAAGACGACACACGAAGTGTGGAGTGGAAAGAGGAAAAGGTCGCACCGGACGTGCCAGGATCTGTTCCCCTCCGAATGGCGGCGTAGACTTTGCGTCTTGCCTGAGATTCGGGACAGATGCTATTTGGTTTTATCCGTCCACCTCTCCGAAGATGCCAAGTTGATTTATGGCACCGTGTATCGGGGGTTTAGACGGATGCGGCCGATGTAGCAGACTTCGTCAGATTCCCCCTCGTTTGAGGGGTTTTTTGATTGTGGGGACGCTCTTCCCTGCAGGCGCAAGCCCCTGCAGTTAATTACGCTACCGCATCGCGGTAACAACTTTCTCCTTCTTCAGAATTTCACTTCGTGTCGTGGGTGTTTGTTTTGTTTGTGGTTGCTCGTGGATTGTATACGGAGACTAATTTATGTCGTCGCCCGTAGGACGTGGATTAGTCTAAATCCGTATTTACTTAGATTTGGGTTTGGTGTTTTAGTTTAAGGATACGTTAGCCGTGTTGGGGCTAAGATCAACTTAAACGTTCGTTAAGGATACGTTAGTCCTGTTTGAGACTAAGATCAACTTAACGTGGTGATCCGTTTATTATATGGCCGTCAGGACTCGTCACCTCTCTGACATCGTTGAAGGATTACAACGATAGATGTCAGAGGAGTTCAGAGATGTACCTTCGAACCCGAGTTGATTTGGAATTTTATAGTCCATTTGAGTGTTTAAGGATACGTTAGCCGTGTTTGGGGCTAAGATCAACTTAAACAGGACCGTTTAGATTCGGCAAGAGAGCATTTGGAGGCTCTATTGTTCCAGTTTATGGACGTAGTGGTCCATGTTCCAGTTTAGGGACATGATGGTCCGTATTTCAGTTTAGGGACGTGGTGGTCTATATTCCAGTTTGAAGACGTGGTGGTCTATATTCCAGTTTAGGGACATGGTGGTCCGACATTAGTTTAAGGACGTTTCGGTCCAATATTAGTTTAAGGACGTCTCGGTCCGATATTAGTTTAAGGACGTTTCAGTCCAATATTGATATGTGGTTGTCGGGACCCGTCACCTCTCTGACGTCGTTGAAGGATTACAACGACATGTGTCAGAGGAGCTCAGAGATGTACCCTTGAACCCGTAGTAAATTGATTTAAGAGAGCAATCTTGCTCAGCCAATTTAATTTAAGAACTTATGGCCAAAATTGGGCTAAGTCCAGTTTCAACATTTTTTGTCTTTGGCCTGTGCTAGGGCTTTACCCCTTTTTAGTAATGCACTGCATTATTCTTGTTTTGATTGGGCTTTGCCCTTTTATAAATGATGCAGAGCATCTATTTTTTTGTTTGGGCTTTGCCCTCCCCCCTTTTAAAATGCATAGCATTTTTATCAGGCCTGTTAGGCCTTTTAATTGGGCTCTGTCCCTTTTCTTTAATAATGCGGAGCATTAAATACTCTGACAGTGCCCCACGTGACTTGTCAGGCGCTTTGCGCTAAGTATTGAGCGCAAACTCGTATGGTGATGACACGTGTCACGCTCTGGTGAGCGCAAGCGCACTAGCGCAGTGCGCTGCGCTGTTGCGCTGCTGACACGTGACGCGTTCTGGTGAGTTGCGCCAATTCCAGAGAGCAAAGCTCTATTTCAAGAGCGCGTAGCGTAAGTGGTTCTATAACTGACACGTGGCGCTCTCTTAAGAGCGCAACAGTGCAGTTTGTAAGTGCAGAGCACTAAGAATCTTTTAGATTCAAGAACAGAAGTGCAAAGCACTGTTTAATTTCTTGATCTAAATTTAGATCAAAGAAAAATAAATTTTTTCTTTTTTGTTTCAAGAACCAGAGGTTCATAAAAGTGCAAAGCACTATTTTTTATTTTATTGTTTTCTTGTTTTAAAGAACCAGAGGTTCATAAGAAGTGCAAAGCACTATTTTTTTATGTAAAGATCATTGATCTTGTTTTTAGATCAATGATCTATTAGAAGAAATTTCATGAAGGTTCTTTATCTTTTTCTTGGAATTTTCTCAGAGTTCTCTCTGTTTGAAGCTCTTGACTTTTTTCAAGAAATGTTGATGCCTTTGAATTGAGGCCTAGGGTCCTTTTTATAGTGCCCATAAATTAGTTAAATTTGTTAAAGAGATCCTTCTCTGAGTGATTTGGGGAATTTTCTCCACCGTTGGATTTTTGATCCAAGGGTTTCTGCTTTGCAGAAGAAAATCTTCTTGTTTTAACAAGAACAGAAAAGATTTCTTAGAAATTTAATTCTGTTTGGCGTAGATGCCCCAGCGCGTGACACGTGTCGCGCAGCGCACAGCGCTAGCGCATCTGCGCTGACACGTGTCGCGCAGCGCAACTGCGCTGACACGTGTCGCGCAGCGCAACTGCGCTGGCGCATCTGCGCTGACACGTGTCGCGCAGCGCAGTGCAGTGCTTGCGCAGCTGAAACGTTGCTTCAGTAAAATAGAGCTTTGCTCTGATTGGACGCGCCTTCTTGGGCGCTGCGCTGACGTATCAGCGCTTGACATGTGGCGCATTGCGTCCGAAATTTGAAGCGTTACTTCAAAATTTTGAATTTTGAATTTCAACAGAGCTTTGCTCTGATTGGACGAAACAATAACATTCTAAACTAAGAGAATGCTTTTCATTCTTTATTTCTGCAAAGGTTTGTTTTTCTTTTCGACTTCTCCAGATATCTTGTCATAACTAACTTTATTCAACACGCGTCTCAGTATTTCACGGACGCGGTTTATCGATAACCGGGACACATAATGCTCATTCTAAGTACTCACTTCCTGAAACTAAACCTAGAAATTGAATGACCAATATCCTCCTCATTGTTTTAAAAAATTACATTTAATCAAGGGAGCAGCAGTTATTTTTATTAGTATCTCCCTAACATCATTAATAAAGCTAAAAGAGAAATTTTTATCATATGTCTATCAATATAAAATCATCAAATTTCATACATATAAACACTAATCTATTTTCCATATAAATGATAAAAACTTACTTGCGTTTCGAGAATACTGGATAAGCTTGTCGATCTTCTGAACCTTTGGAGATCAATTCTCTTCTCAATCACACAACTCCGCATCTCGGATATTTTAGCCGATAACGCATAAAGCAATTTCTGAAAGAAATAAAAACATAAACAAATAATTTAATCTTCGACATAATATCAGATCGATTTCACAATCAAATTCACAAACCTCAACGGCATTTGTTCGAGCATCCACCGCTACTTGTTGCCTTGCATTAATGAACCTCCACTGTAGATATCGATTATGAAGAAGCCGAAGCATATGAATCTCTTCTTGCTTATTCAATCCCCTCTTCCCCTTCTTCAACTCCGCATCCAATTTAGAACTCGGCGGTTGCGGAGGCAAACAAATCTTCGAAGGAATAAATCTCCCAGCAGGTTTGCTATTATGACATCCCGAAAGCGCCAAATTCAAAGACCGGCAACAAATCGAAGATGAGGAAGAAGAAAACTTTTCGTCACCATCATTTTGTCGGCTCGACGCCCCATCAAGAACTCTTCTTGAAGACATCGACGGCAATAGATCGGCCTCGGGCATCGAAGACCTGAATTCTGAAACCTGTCTGCTAACCCTAGACCCTTGAATCGGCGGGCTATCGCAAAAGACAGTCTCGAGCTCACACTCCCCAAACGTCGAAGAAATATCTGAACAAGGCTCATTGCAACGAAAGGAGTTCGATTTAAACCCCTTGCTGGGATTGTTCCTCCCAATTCTCGAATGGGCATTGGTCAAGATCGCGCCTTTAGTGGTAGAGGCAGGGCAAGTGGCCATGGGAGTACCAGGCCTTGGCTTTCTCGAGAAATTAGACCCATTATCGCCGAAGAGCCTCACCACAGTTCTCCTCTGGGTAGTCCCCAAGATCTTATTTTGATGACTGCCCAATGAAACTGGGGTCTCCAGGCTTCTATTGGCGGGTCGGTTCTCGTCGGAGAATCGAGAATTGGGCTCTGATTCGGAGTCGGTGGCGTCGGGAGATGAAGGCACTGACGGGCTCCGCTGATGCTTCTGAATTTGGTAAGAATGGAGAGGAGAAGAAGAAGAGGTTGTTAGTGGCGATGGGGAGGGAGTCGCCATGTATCTTGAGCTCACTTCTCTCGCTTTTCGACGAGGCTTTTTGACAGTTGTTGTTGTTGTTGTTGTTGAGGGAGGAGGGGCTTCCCTTGCTGATGACGACGAAGTCGCCGCCATTGGAGGAAGAAGATGATGATTGGATTCCATTGAGGGTTTTTTTTCTTGAGAGAGAAAGAGTAACAGTTGGCGAAGAGAGAGATGGGAAGATGTAACGGCTAGATTTTATTTGAAGGAAAGAGAGATATCTGCTGCTGCCAACGGTCGAAAATTTTGGGGATATGATCACGGGCGGTGAGCAGAACGCTTGTGTAAGTATTTTTTTCATGGGCTTTTTGCCGCTGGCCCATGGACTTCAATACCGTTTTACCCCATAATTAGTCTATACCTATAACGCTTGTCATTCCTCAATTGGTAAAAGAGCATCTTTTTAAAATATTCTATTAACTCCGTTAAGGATTAAGGACAACATAATAAGGGCCATATATTATCTTCAAAGCCTATTTTCTTCATTCAAAATCCCACTATTTTTCAAATATTCCAAATTAGGGTTTTCTAATCTAGGGCTTCCTTTCCCTCTCCCCCGAATTCGGGTATAGATTTAAATTTCAGTTCCATAATCTTATGCACAGAATTATAGGGGACCATATTTGATTGGTTGCAGCTATGCTGTGTGGGAGAAGAACCATACCAAAAATTAGCAAAAAATTATCTGAATTAAAGAATTTTTTCCGAGATGAAGGGAAAAATTGGTGCAAGGACTTTGAAGCTTTAAAATGGAATTTTGAGGTGATCATGTATAAAATGGAAATGTTAGAGATGAAGTTGGAAGCAACAAGTGGAGACTAGCAAATTAATAAAAAAAAAAAATAAACTTCTTGTAGGCATTTGTCATTTGTTTTTGTGTTTTATGTGTGTCAGTGCCATGAAAATGTTTGTTAAAGTAATGTTGATGTATGGAAGTTATGTAATGGTTAATATTGTATATTTTGAAACTTATAAAATAGGCTTTGGGGTAATATATGTCCCCTCCCAATATGTTGTCCTTAATCCCTAAAGTTGTTAACAGAATATTCTAAAAAGATACTATTTTGTCAATTGAGGGGATAACAGAAGTAACTTATAAGTTTAAGAGGATACAGTTAAAAACTATGGAGGAAAGAGAAAAATATTAAAGTATGAACCGCTTGGGGAGAAAAACACTTTTTTCATTTTTTGTTACTTGTACCGGACTGATGAGAGTTACGTTTTAGATCTTTTTAAGATGTAGTTATTCAGGATTTTTCGTTGAGATTGGTGTGGTTTTGAATTCAAATGAGGATGGGTTGTTAGAAAGTATTGATTTGCAAATTTAACTTAAAAATTAAAGAAGCCGAATATAAAATGCCTCTGTAACACAGGACACATATCAATATACTATTCATTGATCCATCACTCTATTATTTTTTCACTCTAATCCTAAAGATTCTTGCATTTACAAAATAAAACTAAACATGAATTAATAGATAGTTGAATAGTATGGTACCTTTTGGCCTGTCGGTAATGATATTTACTGCAGTGTCAATACATACTCTGTTTCCAAAAGATTTACGTTCTACATATACTTTCCAAACACCTGAAGATTTTCTTTTCTTTTATTGGTGTGGTCCAAACAACCGATCCGACATTCTATAAAAAAAATTAATTCTCTAAGATTTACCCATCAATCGCTTCAATTTTTCAAACACTCGACAAGACAACCAGACAACCAATTAGGCATCTCTTATTTGATAAGAATCTCATGTCCAATGTGAGAGGTTGCCGATTAGCATTGGGGAAGGGGGGCGCAATTGGGCAACAAGCATTACAAGCAAGAGCTTAATGAGAAAAATTCTATAAGATTGTCATGCAACTTAGTCGATCCAGCTAACAAAGTTCTACACATACGGTTGTCAAGTTTTGTTTCTCTTCATTATTTCCAGCATATGAGAAAATTTGCATATATCAAAAGCTATAGTAAACATCTTTTTTGAACTGATTTATATGTTATATATACATATCAGACTCCCCTAGGGTTCAATCTCTAAATCGCTAACTTTTCTCCATTCAAGGATATCATTTGTGTGGTGACTAAGGTATGTATATGGCTAATTACATTCTCGAATTAGAAATCGAGGAACTTCATCGAACCCTGAAAAGATCTCTAGACCACTATCGCTAGCCACCGCCTCCAAGTCCTCTTCTTGTATTTGTGATTGGCTGAATTGGACCAAATGTTTCATCTGCTTTGGACCCAACACAACAATCAGATGATGGAATAAGAGTAAACTGAATGTGACTGGCAACACAATAATATTAATTAGCAACAGACGGTGTCAAGACTCACAATGATAAGTTGGGTTTCAGGAACAGGCCAATTCCATAGTTATCTCAAACTTCTAAAGTAGTCATAGATAACGGCCGAAGAAGAAAAAAAGCAATTGGCAAAAGGAAAATGGCACACAATAAATATAATCTTACTAAATAACAGGGCAAAAAAAGCAAGTCGAACAAAGGAAAAAAAATTCCCCAGTTTTATAATGAGAAAGGGTCTACCTCCAGGTATCAACCATTTTCAAAATCTATATAACTGTTAATTGCTTGGTGGATACCTTAATGATTTCATAGATCTAATGACGTCTAATAACATCACACGCAACTAGATACACATAATCTGGATTGTATTACATACACACAGAAAGAAATATCTAGCCACAACGCCCATAACTAATGGTTAAGACTGATATTTACATTTTAAAAATGCCTGAATTTATCCTTTAGTTAAGCTATGCAAATAATATACTGATAATTGTTGCTCACCCATTATTCAAAATATCCTATGGTTGCATTTGTAATTGTCCAAAAATACAGAAAGTAAAACAGGACATGGTCTTACATGTGTGCCTGGCACAATACTAAGAGAGTATTGATGTAATGCAACACATGACCACAACTGCCGGCCCACCATTAATCAAAATCAACATATGCCATCTCATTAAGCAAACAAGATTTAGTTTGACTTCGGAATACCGCCACCCAAACAAAAGCATAAAAAAAGAATTCAGCTCACGATCAAATTGACAAATGCTGCCACGGATGACAGTGCCACTACTAGTAGAAAAGCTTATTGCCGCCAACCAGGATGGGCATCAGGTGAAGGCCTATATCCACACATGCACGCACGCACCTACCCACCCACACTCATAAAAAGATGAGGAAAGAAAGAAAAGACTATCATTATGACGTTCAACCCCCGTCTGGGAGGAAGTGATGCTATGACAAAAGATCCCATAAGTTGATTCAGACTCAAGGATCGTGCCGGATATGTACACATAACTAGATTATGTTGGTTCATCATGCCGAATTAGGTTACAACAACAACATGGTTTTATCCCAAACTTTTGAGAGTGGCTAGATGATCTCTTAAATTTAGCTATGTTAAGTTCATCTCCTCAAATTGCCTCCATTAATTATTCGCTAATACTCAAAGCTTCAATAACTAAGACTCTACTAGCAGTCTCCATTCACATGCCCAAACCATCTTTGTTTATAACTGCACTGACTCCTTAAAATAAGATCAGAAAGGTATGATGGAAACTGATGCCCCCTCAAAGCCATCTATATGACCTCATAAGGATAATAAATACATTGTCAAGACACTACCATGCAAGTGGGAAAAAATATTTTTGAGGACTGCAAGTAGTTAAATGGAAAAAGGAAAGGGGTAAATAAAACAGAGAAATAGTATGTTACCAGAATCCTCTTCATCGTTCTGACTTGTAAAGAATGGAGTGAGATAATTCTTATCTAATGCAGTGAAAGATGCAGTACTGTGAAAGAAATCCAAGGTGATGTATGTTAAGAAGTGAGTATTAGCAAGCATGGGAAGCAGATAGATCAATACTGCTATTCTATACCTTTTATGGAATTCTTTGAGTCTCATCTTTAGCCTGCTGCCAGATGATGTTCCCTCCTCATAAGATGGCGAAATATACCCATTATTCTCATCGAAGCTCTGCTGATAGGCAAGATGAGCAAATTATAATTTTATTATAGTTTAAGCAAAACATAAAAGCTGCCAGAGATATATGACAATCTCAATACAAAGATTCAAAAGCAAAGATATCCCTAACAAGGAATCCAAAATTAACTAGGCAACTTCATTGGGGAAATTGACTATCCATCCCAAGGTATTAAGCTGCCAGCTCATTTGAGAAGGCAGAAAATCACTTCAAGGGTAAAGAAAGAAGTGCCTCTATAAGAAGCTTATTCTGGAATTTTTAAGGTAATGAGACCAAGTACTAGATTCAAGTGATAGGAAAACTATATGGTTTAGGATCCACCTCTCCAAGTGGAACATCATGCACATCACCTACAACTTCCAGAGCCTCAAGCATGGTACCTGTTGAGCCTCCAATTAATAGCACCTGCAGTCCAAGGGAATGGATGATTCAAATGAGCAAGTAAATGAAAGCAATTTTAGCACATGGATCAAACTAAAACTAAAAGATGCAAGCTTTCATAAAGAATGTAGTCAAGTGCTGAATTTTTATGATAAAAAGGTGCTAGTGTCGAGTGAACGGGGCTGCCACCGATTAAACAGCATCTGATACCAATACTGTCTAATATTTGGTACAAAACAATGGATGCAGGTTCCCCCCTTTCAAGGAAAAAAATTCCCAATGAAGATTTATACAATGCAGAATAGAGGAAGAGGTAGCATCTGTTTAAGCACTCCAATGTATTTTCACAAACTTAGTAGGATTGATATCATATAAAATATAATCCAAAACAGAACGAAGGATAAGGATATATTGTACAGAGCTTAAGAAGAGTAAAGCTTTAAGATTCAGAAGGTGGTTTCACATCATTGATACCAAAATTCATATGATTCAATAGTCAGATGTGTATCTGGTTCAGCCTCAGATCATGTACACATGCCTCATCTGAATTAGCTAGCCTCTGCTCATAACTTACTACAGTTGCTACACTTCATGTATTTTAAATTATATCCAACGCCTCTCAACTTTCACCAACTTCCTCATAATCTCCTCTAAAATATTCATATTTGCGGTTGGTCCCTTCAACATTCAAACATTTTAATCCACTAAAAATTGGTGACCTTATCAAATCAATAATCTTCTTTGTTTATGATCAGTCAGTTTGGGTCCACATGTATTTCATACGGAAAAGATATCATGATATGCTGGCAGAACATGTATGCCGATGTCAAACATTTGCAGCAAAAAGGCTATTGTTACATACTTAGATATGCATACGACTCCTTACCTATTTCTACATAAATAAGTGAAACAGAAAATAGGATGCTAGAAATAAATTTTTAAAATGCAAACAACAAAAATTAAGTTATTTAAGATGCTGAGGGCATTTCTAGACGGGAAGGAGGAGGACTAACTATTCTTTTTGTTATGGTAGAAACAGCGGTCCTAAAACCCACTCTCCATAAACTAATAAATAAATGGTAAGAATGCATACGGTTAGAACAATTATCGCGGTGGTGGTTGTCAATATGGTTTGCCCATGTCCGTCAGGAAGATCATGTACTGATTGCAGAGCAAGGGCAAAAGCCATCGCCCCTCTAAGTCCTGTTTGTACAATAAGTAGTTAAGCATTGTTGCATAAAACTTAATGGAAAGAATTTAACAGAAGGCTGGCCAGCTCACCACTATACCAAAGGGCCTTCTGATGCTTTAAGGGTATTTTCCGATTTGCTGGTCGAACCAAGTTGACCAAGAAAGCACAGGAGAAAACATTTGCAGCCCTTCATTTTAAACCAATAGGATCAATGTGGTGAATTATTCCTTTGAAAAATGAGAATTTCCTTAAACAACAATATAAAACTAAAGTGTGATACAGATGGAGAGATAATTGAAAACAATTACTTATCTATCTTTAATAAATTAATGTAGATGGAAAGAAATAATTGAAATAATTACTTAATTGTCATAAGAATGTTCCAGCTACCATGAGGTTTTCAACCTCAGTAAAGCATGCTATAATCAACTGCAAAATGTGTGCATCAATCAACAACTTAAAACATATTTTCATGACCGCATATATTTCAAGCTAGGTGGACTCAGTGTTGTCAACGAAAAGAAATTAGAGAGGGAAATATTGAATTTATGAAGACATAAGTGGCTTCCCAATTGGATGGCTAATGCTAAAGGGGTGATATACTAAACTAACAATATCAAGCAATTAATATGTACACGATACATATAACTTGCTAAACTCAACTGCTGTATATTTATCATTTTTAAATATAAACATCAGCAACAAACCTGTTCCAATCATTGCTACACAAAATAACCACTGTTACGAAGAAAAGGAGCTCAAAAACTTAAAACGATAGCCCATAACTTCATTTGAACATTTATAAGAGGTTATAATAGGATCACATTCCCCATATTGAAAAGTGAGGCAATATATTTTAACGTCACTTGTCCTTTTGTCATATGACTATCAACCTTGAATCTGACATGGGGACAAATAATGTGCTTCTCGAATTTTTCCAGGATGAGCATTGGTTTAATTTAGTATAAATAAAATTAATGTTATATTGCTGATGTTACCTATTCCTAATCATACACTTGTCACATATAGTATGAAGAAATTGATTTCCCCTGATGTTCTCTCATCATAAAAGAATATGAAAGAGACCATAGGTAAAGGGAACTAGATTTGAAACAGAGACGAAGATTTTGGTCATATTAAACATGGCAGATTAGATATGTAAATAGAGAAATGGTGCTGGGAGCATCAAACCTAATAAATAATATGTTGGACAAACAAAACTACAATTCGAAACTATAAGTTTATTAAGGATGATTAGTTCTACCTTGCAACTCCAATAAACACCTGGATCATTCATGAAGCAAAAGGTCAAGGATAAATGAAATTGTGATGTAATTTATTTCAAAACACGCATTAAATTTTTGAGATATAAGAAAGGATACAATTGAGAAAAAGATAAACCCAATGTGCGACCAGCTGTGTTGTTCCATGGCAATGTCAAAACCCATATATATGAATCTGCACGTAAAAGCAACTTATCAAAAACAAGAGTAATTAATGCACACTAGATATTAATCATATAACATTAATCAGAACATTTCTTACATAAATGTTTCCGCTAACGAAGATATCAAGTGGAAGAAAGCAGCTGTAAAACGTTGGGAATCTTCTGACAAATTTGAGAATGTATATCGCTTCATGACCTGGAAAAAAGTAGACAAGAACAAAATGATTTCAACTGTTTGGACATATCAATAGCTATACTCTGACTTCAGCAAGTACAAAAATGTACTTACAACCCCAGTGAACAATATTGAAACAATACCAGACAGGCCAAGACCTTCTGCTAGCATGTACCTAAAGAATATTTAGAGTTGATTAAAAGCATGGAGCTTAGATGACAGTAAGGAAGATATAAACAAATGTATGTAATAAGCTTACGAGAAATAGGGAAAGAGGACAAAGAGGCAAGACTCCAAATTATGAAGACTGCAAAGAGAAATCGTTGAGAAATAATTTCAGTTTTTTTTCCTTTTACTGATAACGGTAGGAAAAAAATAATCAATTACTTACTTGTCAATGTCCAGCCCTGCATACTTGAAGAGGTGCTCAATAGTTAAGGATTTTATGTACATCATATACATATTATATATGCATGACGCTTACAATATGCGAGTTTTCTTACAAAGGCCAATTTGAAATGTGCAATAATTTATATATGGCTGTCTTCCAGGGTAACTGGAGCAGCAATTTCAATATTTATGCTAAACATTAATTAATACCAGAAAGTAAGGTTCCTAGAGAAACATACACGGAAACTTTTGTTATCTACAGTAAATCACAAGCTAGTCCTTCAAGAAAGTCATGCATAACAAAGCAAGTTGGCTTAAATATACATGATAGGATCCTAGAGAAACTTATCCTTGTATGTGAGAATAATATTAATAAAGTCAAACACTACACACATGAACATGGATATAGTTGAACACTTAGCATCTCATTCAAATTTGACGGAGAATTTTCATGTCCCCAATATCATTTTTACAACAGACATGTGCCATCTCCCAATCACCACCACACCACACACAAACATAGACACACGCAGATGAATAGGAAAACAAAAAAATGGAAGGAAAGAAGGGGAAGGTGGGGAGCGACGAGTGAAAGAGGACATGGTTAGCAATTAGTGCCTTATACCATTGCATTCATTCTGCAAAAGATGTTGCATTAATGTTTTGTGCAAAAGATCCCAAGAATCGCAATGCCTCATTTTTCAGACAACCAAATCTTGCTTGAGGGATGTATTCTCCATTTCCTTAAACCAAACCTAAAATAGGACGCAACTCTATGGGCTCTTGAAAATCTGAACTGATACTATAATATTTGAAGGCACTTGAAGCTTTAATTAAAAAATGATGGTGCATTGTCATATATTAGCTGCAGAAGTGAGTTGCAAAATGTGGAAGTTTACAGGCATCATGGCAGATTTAGTGTTCTGCAATAATTTTGAATTGTGGAAGTTTCCGGGCAACATGACAAATGCCACAATCCGAGACAATTCTATGTGTGGAAGTTTAAAATAAGGGAAAGAGAGGGAGAACTCGGAATTTATTTAGCAAAATTTGGATTGGTAAGTGCGCCTATTTCTTACAATTATTTTCAAATTGAATACAATAGCCCTAAGAAAGTTGGAGCAGTTATTTGCACATGAATGGCGTGAAACAAGGTCTAGCTGTTTAAATCCCACAACATGAAGATATTAACCGTTTCGGCGAACCAGATATTTTCACAATCAATTTGTGAATTTCTACAAATAATAAATGCTTAGATCATGGATCGTGAGTAGATCTGACAAATATATACATGAGCAAGTATTTTGGATGGATTTGCATGAATCTCCGCCAATGATGTGCTTAAATGTCTTATTCTTTCACTGCTTGTCCCAAGCCTGGATAACAGGGGAAGGGGAGGGTTGCGGTAGGTAGCCGACAACCAGCGTAAACAAAGTCGGATCTCTATGAAATGAATCCTAAGGAAATTTTGTTGTTGTTATTGCTGCTGTTGGTGTATGCATGAATTATTCACAGCCTTTTTACAGAAACCACAAATTATGTGACTGCTTATAAACCCTTCCGTTGCTAAGCTAGTTCAATATTTTTCCATACAAGGCAGAGTAACCATACTGAAAAGTACATTAAATAAACAAGTATGCATGTATATACGTATGTTGCAAAAAGGATATCAATGCTGAAGTGAATCCAACTCCAACTCCTGCATAAGAATATAAATATTAGAAACATTCGGAAATAATTTAATTCTTGTGAAAAAAATAAAACAAATTGCAGAAAAATTTCAGCTTTGAGCTTTAGGGAGCTCATATGAACAAGGCATAAAATTTGATGCCTAAACCCTATCATGTGGCATGGACATGAGTAATATAAATGGTGTTTCTTCTTGCATGTTCATTTCCATTCTAAGTTTGGGATGATTAAGGTATTTTCTTCATAAAGAAGTACCTTGTTCACTTAAGGGCATCAACTAAATACGTCACAGAACTGCTTAATATACTGGCTCATAGGTTATGAACGTGTTCATACTATCAAACTCATTGGTCCCAATGTAACGCTAGGAGTTAAGCAAGATGACCTTATGGTCGGTCGATAGTCATCACTCATCAGTACAGAAAATTGATCCGCAATCTCAACTACCTTCCGACGATTGATTTCAGTATTGCATTTCTTGATAGCCAAGTCAGCCTCTCATTTCTTGGTTTGTAGTTTATGGATGAAGAATGAATGCCGCATTAGGACACTTCTCACATCTTTTGATTTTGTTGTTGAAAAACGCTCACAGCCATCTCAATATAGTTGGCCTTGTGAATGTTGGATTTCAGATAGAAAGTCAGGTATAGGATATTGGACTTTTATTAGATGGTTAAGGAGCAAGAAATAGGCACTGTGTGCATGGTCTAGTGTTGACGCCTAGATTTGAGCTACGACTGACGCTACAAGTGAGTTTATGTAATCAAGACATCTGTTAAAAGAAAATGATATCCTAACACCTTTCAGTGAAGTTGTCTTTCATTCACACTGCTTCAAACACCAATGAACTGGCATGTTGTGAGAGAAGCTAGAAAATAGTGATATGAGCACTTCTATGTACCCTCTCGAATGTAGTTTCCCTATTTGTTCACCTTGTGGCTAGTATCTCATTGTATCAATATTGTGACATCTATGTTCCAGTAGGGGAATTGTCCGGTAGGATAAGTGTTAGCAATCTGTGATTATGGCTTGGAGTAATAAGTAGGGTTCAAAAGTATGGTTGATATGCAAAAAAGTTGTAGCATGGCAGTTTGTTTGTTTGCTTGTTTGTTTTGGCAAATATGTATAAAAAATCCCTCGTAAATATGTATTGCTTTGAATCTTGACCATTCAACAGCTTCTCCCTCTGGTTTCATCTTTTTCTCTTATCATATTAACAACCTTGTCATCTCATTCAACTTACTTATCTAATTTCTTTTAAATAATATATCACAAAATGCACTTCAGCTTGCAAAGTGAAAATTTGTATGCAATGGCAAACAATCGCCCTATCCTAGGAAAAAGTTTAAGCCAGGCAAAATAAATCATGATGTTCCATCTCAGTTACAAACTGCTGGTGCCTTCAAGTCAGAAATGAGATCTATTGATCAATAGCAAGAATGGTGTTGGGTACAAAGAGTTGAATCAGTTGAATGACCTGTCGAGAGTGAGCCAACAAACGTTTCAAGAAACCTCAGAACAAGCATTAAAAAGTTTGGTCCGGAAGATTGACTTCTTACTGATGACATTGTTCTGCGACAATAGCATCATATAGAGTTTAGACCAAAGAAACACTTAAACAAAAAAAAACACAGGATAAGTGCAAGCGAAAGCTAAAACTAACCTGTATAAGGAAATTGCCATCTTCAAAATTGCAAAAGGTTGAAACCAAAATGGTCAAGAAAGAAGTAAATAATATTAACAAATATAATGATGGGTTATCATTGTGCAGTTAGTTATTACCTATTACATATGGGAATAAAAGCTTACCGCATCATTTAGAACAGATTCTCCAAATACCAATGCGTAAAGGTTCATATCAGTGCCTAACTCCTGCATTAAATAGAAAAGCACGAGCACAACGATTTGTTTATGGTAGATGAAAAATATTGAAGCAACAAGGTCTAGATGCAAAATAATATAAGTTAGTAGTATACGATAACTTTATCTGAAGCAGGGCATCTTTAATAGATGGCAGGAATATATGTTATCTATAGACTACACTACACATTGCTAAGTAGTTTCAAGCAATTTACAACAAAGTTCAAGTGATGGTACCTAAATAATTGAAATATTCTTTGCAATATATGGCTATATATGGCGAAGGCATCACTTGATATTCGATGCTAGAAGCAGTAGCTGGCTAGAAGTGGGGGATCCTCCGTTAGTTTATGTAGCCGGAGTAAAATTAGTAAATATTGCAGATTCAATCCGTATAGAGATTGTCCATATTTAACTTCTCCCAGGCAAGGTTTATTTTGAATTCAAAAAGAATACAAGGCACCGCAGAATACGATTAAGTATAAAAATTAGACACACACACGTACACACTCGCAGTTGTGTGTCCATGCCTCGCCCGCACCCACACACGCGCGCGCATACATATGTAAGTTTTTTTTTTTGTTTTCATCTTTAATGGTTGCAGGCAATGGACCAATGTTCATCTTTTTAAATCACTGTGTAACATATTAGTATTTATATGGAAACGGCATTTTAGAAAAGTAGGAGTTGGTACAAATTTTAAAAGGAATTTCAAATCTAATAATTCAGCTTATTTCATATTATTAGGAGTCCATTTATGTTTTTGCTTCATGAATATGGCCATTTCTAATGGTACATGGTGTTGTTATTCGTGTATTTGCATTTGTAATTTCTGGAGTTTTAGCACTAATTAGTGAAGGACCAGAGAAGTTATCTAGCTGATTTCTGCAGTAACTGTGAATATAACAGATCAAACGGTAAGCATAGAAATACACATAAATTCTGCATACCTGGAATATAGATAACACAGTTACAGGATCGGTTGCTGATATAAGAGCACCAAACATAAGACACTCAACAAGTGGTAGTCTATACATAAGGAACGTTAATCCACCTAGGTATCTGCAAATGAATACAGTCAACCCAGCATAAGTTCCAATGGAGGAAGCCTTCTGCAGTAAATTAAGTCTTAAGACCAATAAGTTTGCTTACACCAAAATGCCTGTAACTATTGAAGCAATAAATGTTCCGAATATAGCAAATGTGACAATTGCACCAAAATTTGAAAAGAATGGTTTCTGTTGGAGAAATTGAAAACACCGCATCAAATACAACTGTACTGCTTTAGAACATCAAGAGAATATATTATAACTCTGCAAACATACCGGAGCTAAGCTGAATCCTGACTGAGTAAGCCAATAGTCAAGGAAACATTATACAATATTGAACAAGTTTAATTAAATAGTCATACTAGCAAAAGCGAGAAACATAATGGCTTGGACATGCCAAAGGATATAATATAATTGGCGGTAATAAGAAGAGGAAGAAAAATTCTTCATGGAAATTGAACCATGACCTGAAAAGAAAGCATAATCAGTAGCATTGTAGGGTAAGAACATAGCGGAAAAATGTTAAAAAGAACAACATGCAATACAAACCTTGTGTTAGTTTCTGTATTTGAGATATTAGCAAGTCCTCCAACAATTAAACCTGAAAGAAAAAAAGATAAGGAATCTTCCTATTGATCAGAGATCACTTTGACAATTGTGCAAATATACATCAAGAACACTTTATTTCACTTTGGAACACAAACAATTTATGTGCAATGCTTATCACACACATGCAAGTGGATTTTAGTTTGTGAATATACTCCCATAATAAGAGAGAGATTGATGTATGAGCATAGTCAACAAGATTTCAGTGCAAAAAAAATAACAGAAAACTTAATTGTTAATATTAGGGTTTTTTCTATATATCACCCCCAAAACTTGCCATTTCTAAATATCACCCCCAAAACTTTGATATCCCATATATCACCCCAAAAACTTGTAAGTTATCCAAATTTATCCCTTGAGCTAATTTTTGGATGATAGTGCTCAATAATAAAAATAGCCCTTCTTCCAATGTTAATGGCGCAAATGTGAAGTCTAGCTTCGGTTTTCCCTAGAAATCAAGGGTTTAATGCACAGTCTAATAGACTGGATAAAAAGAATTTGATAAAGAGAAAAAGAGACATTAAGAGAGGAGAATAAAAAGGAAATAGGTTAATTGTAATTTTGCATTTAACAAACCTATAACCCTAGTTAAGCTAATCCAAACGAGAAAAAATTTGACATTAGAAGCTAACGGAGATGATTTTTTGATAATGACAATGTTTTGGGGTGATTTTTGGATAACTTATATGTTTTGGGGGTGATATGCGAAATATCAAAGTTTTCGGGGGTGATATTTAGAAATAGACAAGTTTTGGGGGGTGATGTCTAGAGGAAGCCCCTGCTATTACACTTATTCAGAAAATGTACAAGAACTTAAATACAAAAATATTAGAAAATGTTAATATGCTCAATAGGCCATGTCAAACACGGCCTATTGAACATATATTGAATACAAAATTGATAAGAGCCACATTGATGTACAAGCATAGCCAGCAAAATTTCGGTGCAAAAAGGATAACAGAAAACTTAGGTTAATAAATTTATTCAGAAAAATGTACAAGAAAATTAAATACAAAGATATTGGAAAATGTTACTATATTTAACAAGCCATGTCAAACATTATTTATTTTTAAACGATCATAAAATGTACATGCGGGGGAGTGACAATACTAGAAAATGCACCAAAAACAAAGTCAAAAGATGTTGAAGCACTCCAGATTAGAAAAGATTCAATTTGAAATTAAAGGGTTAATAAACGAGAATATGTGGTTATGATGTATATAAATGTTTTTCTTTTGATATCTCATTTATATTATATATAGATGGAGATTGACTGGGATACTCTTCGATACGATTTGAACAAATTCGATTAACTTCATAAACATTGGAAAGTGAGAATAATTATGATATGTTCGGAATAATAGAACCTTTTCTAGCTAAATGTGCATATATTCTTATCAAAAAATGTGTTCTATGCGGTCGCATATGCATATGCATATGCGTATGGGCCCTCCCGACACATGGAAACGAGCGTTTTCGGTGGTATATAGTGAAAAAGTTTGCTTTGGTGCTTAGGAATTATTACGCGGCTGCATATTGCAATATGCGATAGCATAAAGCGCATAATAACTCAAGGTTGAGTCGGTTTATGAAAGAGAGATGGAGTTTTCATTATACCTGTATCCAAAGTTCAAACCCAATAATTTAAAGATAAGTATAAAACCTTTTCAAAAGCAAGTTAAAAAATTCTACTTGTTTCTCTTTTTTTCTCTCATATCAAATTAGTGTTTGTTTTCAACTTCTCTTTTGCTCTCTGTCGAAAACTCTAACAATACATCGTTTTTTTAGACAAGAAACTTGAGAAAGCTCTTTAGTTTCTTCTTCAAAACAAAAAGGTACGTTTTTCTTCAATTTTCATGATTATTTCTTTATAAACCCTCATACTTCATTTAGTTTGACCATTTTTCTTTTAATTTCTCCTTAACTCTTTTCTTATATTTATGTGTTCATATTAAATCCTAAAACTACATGTATTTTAATCTTTTCCTTTTGATATATGTTCAATTCTTTTCGATATTGGTATTTGCATTTTAAAATACTACTGTTTTCTATATGTTTGTAAGCATGCCTAGTATTCTGTTTATCTTTCTTTATTTCTTGTTTCAATATATTTAGATTGTGTTGTCTTATAAATGTATGAGAAAATGCTTCTTATAATAATAAGTACAAATCTGATCGAAAAAGTGGACTAGAAGAACGATATGAAGAACTTCCTTCTGAAAATTTTACCGATACCGACGAGCAGTGATTGCTTAAATCTTTGGATGATATTGACCTTAAAAAAATATCAATTTTGCTTATTTTGGATAATATACTTTTATAGTTCCTTTTAAAATTTAAAATATCTATTATTCATGATGATTGATGAACATATCATGCAATTATTCTCATTTTGAATGAAATTAAAAATCAATTTAATGTTTTGTTATGAATCTATGATGAAATAGCATGGATTTACACATAACCGAGGTACATTCTTAACATTACCTTATTATCATGATACGATCTCTTTTTATATTTGAAATAAGTTGATGACTTAATAATTCAATAATATTCATTACATTAAAATTATGCACTATATATTTTGTACACATGTTAAGTATTTTTTTTATATTTTTCATGTTTTATCATTAATATATGTTTTGAATTTTTTAATTCAATAATATTCATTACATTAAAATTATACACTATATATTTTGTACACATGTTAAGTATTTTTTTTTAATATTTTTCATGTTTTATCATTAATATATGTTTTGAATTTTTAATTTAAATAATGCAAATCGCATATGTGACCGCATATGCAACGCATAATACGCTTATGCGCTATGCGGTCCTTATGACGCATGAAACGCATATCGCATTCCATAACATTGTTCTTATATGGAACTGGCGAAATCCGGAGTTTCACTCTAGAATATTTTCTACGTTGAAGGTCGAAAAGTCAATTTTCCATTTCTATATGTATGGCATTGACATGTTGACTTTGAGGTTTTCTATATAATTTTGATATTCTTTGCCTATTGATCTACAACACTAAATGTTCTATAAAAAAGATGATTAGCAATTACACAATATAGACAAACTATATGAAAATTAAATGATCTTTAGAATATTTATGTTCTTTTAACATAAAGACCAAGATGGGAATTATTGTTCATCTACAAAAGTTATTGAATATGAATTAATGACCGCCAATGTGCACGCCAAAATTTCTAAAGTATCATTTCATATTCTATTTCCTTTTTATATAGAATACAGATAGACTTTTATGTTGAAAACCCATAAACAAACGGTTCACTTTAATATGCATCAAGTGGGTGCTAATGAGAATCCTATGCCTAAGTTTTTCCGAGTTGTTTGATTTTTCATGTATATGGGTATTAAAATAGTAAGAGAAATCATTTTAGTGTTAATCATGTGCTGTAAAGACAAATCCTTATTGGAATAAGGTAAGGAACTCGCCCCATCTGGAAACATGAAGAATATATGTAAAAGCAATTCCAGTCGGAAGTGTAACTGGAAATACCCTGCAACCTGCCACATCCTATTATATATGTTCAATCGCTTCACATTCCTTACCAAACCGCTTCCGTTCAAATTAATTATTAACAGCTGAGCAAAATTAGGGCAAGATCACGCATAAATCAAATCTAGATACATTAGGATTCCTCTCCTTTCTTTTCACAATACTTAAATTTTCAATTCCTCGATTTTAAAATCACAAGTTATAAACACCATCTAATAACCTACACATCAACCCCTCTGGTTCTTCTAACTTTCTTGATTTCCGAAGCTTATGGCAAGACTGCACTCTTCTTGTTATCTCTCAATGTCAAGCTCTCAACATCATCTTAAAATCCAAATTTAGATATAGCATATTAATATTCTCAACATATAACAAATTGTATAGCTATTGATAATTGAAAGCACCTAGATCCAATTATTTCTATAAAATTGTATATCCCCGTTTTCATTTTAATTCAATAATGGATAATTTGAAATTCAAAGTTGGTGTTGAGTGGATACTTGTCGAAGGATGGGGCTTATTGATGAAGTCGTTGGATTCACATGCTGATAATTGTGTTTTCTAAATGCATTTGATTATATGGAGCTAATAGTGAATTTCTAAATGCATTTGGTGATCTACGTATATATTTTCAAACTTATAATCTATAAAAGGGTTGATTGAGATTGTAATTGTTTGTAGAATTCTATTTGGATTTACTATCATATAGACTAGAGATGAGAAATGAATAAGAAGAAACATTACCGGCAATTTTTGTAAAGTACCGTAGTTTAAGGCATTTTAACAAAACAAAAATTTCAAGGATTGTATAGTGAAAAAATATGATAGTTAAAGGTATATAGTTTGGTTTATCACGTATATTTTTGTCGCTCATTATTTAAATGTAAGAAAAAACTTGTTACATACTTGCATCTTTTGTCTCCATTACTTTTTATTGCGTTATTTTTAGGATTTTATGTGCGTTTATAAATTTAATTATTTTTGGGATTTTAAGTTTTAAGGGGAGGAAGAAAAGAAAATTAAAATCGCCCCTGACACTGTCTCACATTCTAAGCAGATAAAGGTACAATCACATGAAGCTTTGATGTCACCTGACCATTTTCTTGTCTTCTCATGTGATCTTGTACGTAAAAAACAAATCAAAAACTTTTCAGAAAGATATCACAAAGCAGTGGTCCAAACATTGTTCCATTTCCTACTTGTATATTTATCAGTACGCTGTTATCACTTTTAATTGAAGGACCTTTTAATTGAAAAGAAGCTCTTCCCTAACTACCTATTTCCGATTGGAGGCCAAGTATCTTTTCAAAAAAAATGGTAATTGAAAAAGTACTTTTGGTACCTGAAAAGGCAAAAATGATTTGATTGAAGTGCCCTTTAAATTGAAGAGTACTACTTCCATGGCATTTGCTCTCCTAACCAATAGGAGGCTAAGTAGATTTTTGAATTCTTTTTTCTTTTTTAGTAGTTGAAAAGGTGAAGGGGCCGATATAGAGAGCCCAATTCCGTTTTAGGCCCTGTTTGGATAGAAAGTTAGAATAATTGTGGTTTATTTTTAAGTTGAGGTAGGAAGGATACAAACTGTAATTTGCAAGCCTCAAACTCCGAAAATAGCGTTTACAAAACTTTGGTTAGATTGGAATTGAGATAACTACAATTATCTCGAGTTCTGGGCTGATAACTGTGGTTGTCTCAACTCTAAAATGATTGCCAAATAAGGCAAAGTTAGCATTTTATAATTAAGTTGCCAACTTTTTGAAACGGCGGTTTAGAAAACTTAATTCCATTCCCAAATAGGGCCTTAACGTTGCTCACCAATTCCGTTATAATATGAAATGAAAGGTGAATTTTTTTTACTAAACCCTGAAAAAATAAAATTTTTAGATACAAGCACGCTATACATCTCTACTAATATAGGGCTCTTGTTTTAGATTTTGACAATTGTTTATGGAAATTGCTAGTGAAAATAAGGCTATGAAGCTCAACCAAATGGTTATAAACAAGGAAAACTACTTACATGATCCCAAAATCCTTCTAATTTGTATATAACCCTTTTATAAACATAAAGGTTTATGTGTCTCTGAGTTTGAAACTTGAAGGCCACAACGAAAAGGGTAGATCCCACTATAGTTTCCAATGTCCTTTCAAACTTCTTACATCCAGTAATATCAGGTTTTAATTTCACATAAACCTACATATAAAATATAATTACATATACAACTATTACAAAAAGTATATGACATAAATGTTGAATATATAATGCACTCTAGATATTGAAATTAAACTTCTTAAAATGATAATTGGAAGCTCATAGATTCAATTGTTTATGTAAAATAGTATGTCTTTGTTTTCATTTTAATTCAATAGTTGATAATTTGAATTCAGAGTCGGAGTTGATTGGATCCTCATTGAAGCAAGTATTGGAATTAGTGATGATCTTGTTGAGTTTGCATGCTGATAATTATGTTCTATATTTTGATTATATGAAGCTAATGTTGTATTTCTAAATATATTTACAGACCTACATCTATATTTTCAAGCTTATAATTTTATAAAAGGGTTGATTGAGATTGTTGTTGTTTGTAGAATTCTGTTTGGACTTGCTTTCATATAAACTAAAGATGAGCAATGAATAAGAAGAAACGTTGCTAGCAATTTTTGTACGGTGCTATGGTTTAAGGCATTTTAACACAACAAAATTTTCAAGGATAGTACAGTGAAAAAATACAGTGGTTAAAGGTATGTAGCGTGGTTTATCAGGTATATTTTTGTTGCTCAATTTGTTTGAATGTAAGGAAAAAAACTTGTTGCATACTTGCATCTTTGGTCTCCATTATTTTTTGTTGCATTGTTTTTGGAATTTTATGTGTGTTTGTAAATTTAATTACTTTCTATAATGTGACATCTGCCGCATCCTGACAAAAGATTTAGGATCAACCATTGTGTTGTTATAGTGTGGATCACAACCAAACATTTTCCTATGTCATAACATCCATCAAGTGCTGTTTTGTGTGTGGAACAGTCCAATCTATTGACATTGTCAATTGACTTCCATGATTATATAGTACAGAATTGCAGGATGGTGACACTAGAAAATGCATTAACATCCAAGACATAACAAGAACTGGAATAATATTGTGCCTGTTTTCACAACTACGGCTGAAATTTACAAAATGTATAGCAGCTTGGGCAGATACCCAAATGTTTTTTTTCAGTTAGATTAATCATGATTTTTGTATTTCATTGATCATTCAACAAAGCACCAAAATATTTAATTCAAAAACTAAGATTTATAAATAAAAAAACACTAAACCCTAAGCCAGGCAAAATCGTTGGAGATTGAACGAAAGGAGGCGAGGTTACCGATGAGGAGGGAGGCGCTGGCTTCAGGCAAGTAGTAGACCTTGTGGCGGCGGAGCACGTGGCCGAGGACGAAGGCGAGCACGAGCATCGAGATCTGCAGCAAGATTCCGACCCCCGCCGCCTGCTGCTCTTTACCCGGCGGCGGCAAGATCAACCCCGGCGGCGGAGCCGTCACGTTGAGCTCCATCATCTCCGGCGATCGGCGGCGGAGACGGCGGCGGCGAAAACAATTCGCTGAAAAGTCCTCTCCCTTTTTTTCGATCTTTTTCTTGATTTGTTTTTCTGCCTTTATGGGACTGACGGTTCGTGTCTTCTAACTGAAGAGTCTCATTCAATTTCTTCGGCTTGAATTAACGCTGTCACGGGTCGGGTTGCGAGGTTCGACGTGGGTTGTTAACGGGTCGAGTTCTGGTCTCGTCCGGATGGTTTCGGGTTTTTCTTCTCTAGTCCTCTTAAACTTATCAATTTGCATGTATTTTCATTTCCAGTGCATATTATACGTATTTTCAAGTACCAGCTAACAAGTTCTCAGTTATCCATAAACACCTTACATGTCAAATATTATACCGGAATAAGCTGCTTAATTAGTGGTTACTACCAGCAATGGGTCCTTTTTGCTTCCTTCTCGGGTCCTTTTTGCTTTTATTCGTTATGCATGACTCCTCTAATAGGTATGTGCACCGTATTTGCAAATCGTGATGATATGCAGATATGGCTGGGCTTATATCATTCAAATGAGAGTTGTTTCTCAAGGGATCTTAGTCCATGCCTTCATCATCTTGATGAAGTAGCGATCATAAAAAGAGACGGGCGTGAAAAAGGGGCTGATGGAGGCCTGGATCTCCTTCAGATGTTGTCCTCCGTCGATCTGTCGCGAGCATTGATGAAGGGTTTCCTTCTCGGGTCATTTTTGCGTTTATTCGTTATGCATGACTCCTCTAATAGGTATGTGCGTCGTATTTGCAAATCGTGATGATATGCAGATATGGCTCGGCTTATATCATTCAAATGAGAGTTGTTTCTCAAGGGATCTTAGTCCATGCCTTCATCATCTTGATGAAGTAGCAATCATAAAAAGAGACGGGCGTGAAAAAGGGGGCTGATGGAGGCCTGGATCTCCTTCAGATGTTGTCCTTCGTTGATCTGTCGCGAGCGTTGATGAAGGGTTGAGATTGACGTTGATGATTGTCTTCTTGAGCGTGTGGATCTCGATGGGTTAATTTGGGGGTGAAGTCGAGTTACCTGCAAAGAAGTCCCGAGGTGGTTGTACCGCCGTGGACCCGCCGACGATCAAATTAGCCGAGAAATTTGGACAGAGTAGCGGCTTGTTGGATTGAAATTGCCTTATCTGAGTCATCTGAGAGAGGGGTTTTTACAGTGGTCGCTTGGAGCGAGCCGGCGCGAGATCTTCGTCGTCGATTACGCCCCTGGCGTTACGTCTGTGTGAATGACGGGATCCCCTCATTAATGACGAGATACGCTCGTTAATAGGGGGATACGGCGGCGTGGAACGCGGGATACTGGGTGGCGGATATCTCGCTTCTGGCGAGATACGCGGAGCCGTGGCGGAGGCGCTTGTGCTCTACGTCCTTGGTTGCTCGGTACAACCAGGGAGGGTTAGCTCGGCGGGAGGCTCGAAGGCGAGCGGAAGGCCGAGAAAGCTCGGTTCTGTGATAGCTCGGAGGCGAGATGGGAGGGCTGAGGAAGCTCAGCGTGTGGGAGGGCTCGGAGGCGAGCTGATGGTTATTTGTAAGGCGAGCATAGGAGTGTTCTGGGAGGCCATCGAAGGTCGGGTCAATCCTCAAGGCGAAGGCCCGGGGAATGCCTTCTGCAGGGTTACCTAGCACGGCAGCAAGGTTTCGGGAGGCATCGTTCATGCCAAATTAAAATTTTGCCGTTCTAGCTAACCCAACCTTAGAATCGTATATTAGAAATCGACGGAATCGAAATGCAAACACTTTGCAACTAAAAGAGAACAAGGAATACAACCTTTGTAGACCGGTCCTTCACTTCATTAGCTCCGTGTAGTCGTCCCTTCGCTACGATCATGAACTCCGGACTATAGAGAGGCTCTCTTAAAGAAACGAACATGCTTGCTTCGAAGACTTCGAGGCCGAAGACAATTTACGTCGAGGAGACACTAACTCAAGCTATCTCTTCACTAATTATGGAATTAGTTAAGCAAACACCCTATACTAAATGGCAAGTAGTAGAGGATGATGAAGTAGGAAGTTTGCTCACATTAGAAATCATTTTCTCATTCAAAATCATCACTTTATCACAAACTAGAGAGCAAGCTCAAGAGGAAGAAGAAGATGAAGTCAAGCGATGAATGAATTATTGTGTGAGGTTAGAACTGCAACCATGGTGAGTTAGTGTCATGCCTAACTCATGTAGAGAATAAACTGTAGGGTGTTTTTCGTCACCCCATTGAGATGGGAATACGCGCACGCTTGTCAGCCGTATACTACAGATTCCCCCTGCCTAGGGTAGGCCGGGGTTTATTGATTGTGGGGATCCGAATCTCCGGCAGCCGCGGACTAAGCTGCCGTTAATTACCCCTCGCCTTTGGGGCGAGGGAACCTCCGATTAACGGGTTAAACTGGTCATGCGAACTCAATGTACGGTGTGCGTGTGTTGTGTTTTAAAAGGGGGGTTTTTGATATATCGGGAGCCACGCAGAGTTTTTACGGGGGCGACTTGCGCTTGAGCGCTAGGCGCCTGAGCGCAAGCGCGCCACGTGTCGGCACGTGGGCGTTTTGCGCTCGAGCGCAGGGTGCTGTTGTGCAAGCGCGCCACGTGTCGGCACGTGGGCGCTCTGCACTTGAGCGCCGGCGAAGAAAATAGGCTTTTAGCCTAAAAAAAGATTCTCGGAAGAGAAATCAGAGTGGAGTTGGACTCCTAAGTGTGTTTTTGGGGTTAATGGAAGGGGTTCTTCTTCTTCCTCCTCTGTTAGCTGGATCTTGAAGATCAAGAGATGTGAGATCTTAAAATCTCTCCTTTTTGAGATCTAAAGACAGATCCAAGTTCCCCTTTGTGGGTTTGGTGGTGAAAAACTATCTTGTTTTTGAAAAGGAAGAGTAAAACTCTTGATTTAATTAAAAAGAAAGAAGAAGGTTTGAGACCTTCAGAAAAGGGGAAGAAATACAAACCCTAGGTTTTTGAGAGAATGGAAAAAGTGTTCTTTATTCATCAGCATGTTGCCTTTTATAGGCTTACATATTTACATATAGCCCATTGGGCTTCACAAAATGGCATTTTAGCCATCTCATGGCTCATGTGTCATTTCTTTTTGCACATAAGCCATGGGCTTACAAAATATTGGCTTTATGCCCATTTTGCATGCATTCATGTATAAAAAATTACATAAAAATTATTTATTACATGATCTATATTTTGGCATGGAGGAGGCTGGCAGCGGGCTCGACTTGGGCATGGGCCCGCTTGACCTGGGCTTGGGCCCACCTAGCTTGGTGGTTGACCTTGACTTTGACTCGGTCAACCGGGGTGTAAATTTTTACCCCAACATAAACCGTAGCTATGAGTTAAGGGTTGGGTTAACAAATATCTTAAGGTTGACAAACAAGTGGACTTAGTCAATGAAACCTACAAGCTTCTACAAGTTTTGAACCATGACTCATTATCCAAATGTTTAAAATCCTTAAGAAAAATAAAACCCTAACTTAACCTAGCATGGTTTGAGTCTCATACTAACTATGATGCAAGTGTAACCTAGCCTGACACACTTATCTATATCACATATATATTCTGTGCCAAAAAGAAAACAATACATATATCACATATATGTAAAGTATATCAAATGTGAGAAAAGAAATCATAAGTGAGCTAATACTAGTTAATGTAAATTAATATATCAAATCTATAATTATACATTAGAATATCAAATCAACTCTGTTTCCTGATTTAAAGTCAGGAAAGCTTCTGGGAAAAGCTTCAGAGGAGAGTCACGTGCTTACACGTGACTAGCGGTCACGTGTTGGCACGTGACACCTAAAAAGCATCATCAAGTCGAGTTCAGTCTCCTGACTACGCTGAAGAAAATGGGCTTCAGAAAGAGTCACGTGCTCCCACGTGACCAGGGTCACGTGGCGACACGTGACATTTAAATGCAAGCGTCGAAGACACACAAGTTCTCTGATCAAGTCAAGAAAAAGGCTTCAGAAGAGGTCACGTGCTTCCACGTGACCAGGGTCACGTGTTGGCACGTGACGTTCAAGACAGCAGACTCGTTCTCCAGACGAACCAAGGAAAGAGAGTTCAAACAAGGGTCACGTGCTCACACGTGACCAAGAGTCACGTGGTGGCACGTGACGCTTAAGCAACAATCAGAAGAAAGGAAAAGGCTCATTCCAAAGGGGGTCACGTGCTCACACGTAACCATGGGTCACGTGGTCACACGTGACCGGCTTTCAAAGCCCTTTTTGTCAACAGAATTAAATTCTGAGAGAAATGCAAATCTTTCCAAAGGAACGCAACTATATGCATCCAATCAAATTAAAGATTCAGAGGTCATTTATTTATGGAAAATCTCGGGTTTGGAAAGATTTCCTCCTTAAATCTAACCAAAATAACAAGGGAGAATCTCTGGATCTGAAATCCAACGGTGAATAAAATTCACCTAATAATCCAAAGGTCCAGAATGAATAATGGATGCAAATCAAATATCCCATGAAAGATTTACCAAAACTAATTGATTCAGCTGCTTCTCCTATAAATAGGAGCCAAGAGACACAAAAAAGAGATACATGCGCAGAGAAGAAAAGAAAGAAAAAGGGAGGAGAGCTTTGATATTTTGAAAAGACTCGGAGCTTCTGCAAAAAAAAACCCAAGGTAAGAAAGGGAAGGCTTTTTGAAAACAAAGAGAATTTAATTCTCAACATGTAAAACAGAAGAATATATTTCTTCTCTCTCTGGCAGAGGATCTGCAAAGTGCACATCTCCCCTTTAGGTTGAGAATTTAATTCTCAATGGGTTGAGATCCTGCCATGCAGGTCCAAAACATAGAGAGGGAATGCAAGCATGAGAATTTAATTCTCAGAATTACAGGAATTTAATTCCTTTAAGATAAAAGTAGGGCTTGACCCTATATCACGGGAATTTAATTCCTTCAAAACAAAAGAAACAGGGTTGAATCCTAATTGAGAACATAGTTCTGTTGAAACAGCGGGAATTTAATTCCTTTAATCATAATTCCCGAAAAGGGGAGTTTAATTCCTTAAAAGCTTTTGTTCAGTTCTTCGCATAAACGAGGAATTTAATTCCCACAGAAAATCTAGAGTTAAACTCTATTCCAGAATACAAGTCTTCAAAAGGAAATAGGAATTTAATTCCTCTAAGATTTAAAGTTCGAGGAATTTAATTCCTGGGAAAAAAAAAAAAAGAGTAACAGATCCTCTAAAAACTACATAGAGGTAGGGTCACGTGCTACCACGTGACCCCCCAAAACCCCTACAGAAAGCCCCTTTGAGGCAGCACCCCACGTGACCCACGTGACCTTGGCAGAAACTCTAATACACAGGCATTTGAATGCCCATCACGTGATGGCACGTGATGCTTTGAAGGAAATGATAATTTCAGCGGAACAAAAGAAGGGAGGGCGCTCTCACGTGCTGCCACGTGACCCTTCTTGCCTTAGTGTTTAACATTAATTTGAAAAGCCTTATTGCTGGTGTTTAACACCAATTATCTCTTAGTGTTGAACACTAACTCAACAACCTTATTCCCAGTGTTCAACACTGATTGCTCTGAAGTGTTTAACACTAGGCTTTGGCCCAATTGGCTAAAGGGATAGAGGCAAACATTCTCCCTCAATGGACCAACAAAGAGTCAATATTCCAGACCTGACTGGACTTAGCCCAAGCTGGCCATAAGTCCTCAATTTGTGATTAACTGGGCCGATAGGCTCATAACATAATTGATCAGTCTTGACCCAAATTGGGCCAAGGACTATTTAATCCACCCCGGTTCTAGGGTACATCTCTTCACTCCTTTGATACTTGGCATTGTAATCCCTCAATGTCTTCAAAGAGGTGACGGGTCCCGAAGACCATTCATGATATGGACCGTGGGGTCCTTAAACCCATGCATAATACAAAATTCCTGGTTACGTGGAACGTGGATAACGTCACTCTTTGACCCCGCGGAAAACGTCCAGAGCGGATCCTGGTCCTCGCAGAGCACGGCAGTGAACCCGTGTGAAGCATCCAGAGCGGAGCCTGGTCCTCGCCTAGCACGGCAGTGAACCCGTGTAAAGCATCCAGAGCACATACCGGACTATGGAGTCCTTAAACCCATGGACTATGACGTCCTTAACCTTGACCGAGATGTCTTAAAACTACCAACGGACCGCAATGTCTTTAAACTACCCACGGACCGCAATGTCCTTAAACTACCCACGGACCGCAATGTCCTTAAAACTACCCACGGACCGCAATGTCCTTAAACTACCCATGGACCGCAATGTCCCTAAACTACCCATGGACCGCGATGTCCCTAAACTAGAACCATAGAGCCTCTATATGCTCTTTCGTCGGATCTAAACGGTCCTGTTTAAGTTGATCTTAGCCTCAAAAAATAGCTAACGCGTCCTTAAACCTTCAAGCGGACTGGACTACGAATACCCCCCTAATTAATTCTGGCTCGAGGGTACATCTCTGAACTCCTCTGACATCCGTCGTTGTAATCCTTCAACGTCGTCAGAGAGGTGACGGCTCCCGACGGCCACACATACGATGGACCACCACGTCCCTAAACTGGAATATTAGAGTCCAAATACTCTTTTGTAGGATCTAAACGATCCCGTTAAGTTGATCTTAGTCACAAAGTTAGACTAACGTGTCCTTAACAAACGTTTGAGTTGATCTTAGCCTCAAGTATGGCTGACGTATCCTCAAACCAAACCCCTAAACCCAAATTTAAGATGATGCGGATTTGGACCAGTCCATGCCCTACGGGCGACAACATAACTCAGTCTCCGTAAACGATCCACGGGCAATGAAACATAAAACAAGAACACACGACACGAAGTAACCATCTGGAGAAGGAGAAAGTTGTTACCGCAAAGCGGTAGCGTAATTAACTGCAGGGGCTTGCGCCTGCAGGGAAGAGCATCCCCACAATCAAAAACCCCTCGAACGAGGGGGAATCTGACGAAGTCTGCTACATCGGACGCATCCGTCTAAACCTCCGATACATGGTGTCATGGATCGACTTGGCATCTTCGGAGAGGCAGACAGATAGCACCAATTAGCATCTGCCCCGAATTTCAGGCGAGACGCCGCGTCGTCGCCGTCTTTCGGAGGGGAACAGATTCTGGCACGTCCGGTGGGACCTTTTCCACTTTCCACTCCACACTTCGTGTGTCGTGTTCGCGAACGAATCGCGGTTCGCCAATGATTGCCCTTGGGTTTCAAGATACTAAGAATTGGCGTCTTGCCTATTGCAGAAAACAAAGGATTGATGGCTGCTACTTCCGCGAAGTCCTTCAACTGCTCAAACTGCAATTGCGACCGACGTTCTACCTCGCCAGGAGGTATAGCCTATGGACCCCAAGCTGCTTCGTTATTCACAATGCCGGTGGACCAGGTGACTCAGGCCACTACCGGATTGTTCTTTGGGACTATGCTCCCCTCATCAAGCTTCGTGGCGCCGGTGCTGACAAAGGAAACTCTCAGGAAGTCGGTCTTTGACCGTCTTGCCCCTGCCGCGGCTCCTCTCAACGAGTCGCCCAATGTCAACGCCTCGGTCTTCTCTAGATTGGGCCAGAAATCTTGCGAACTTATCACGGGACCTATGATATCAGAGAAGGCTGCTTCTAAGAAAGCGGCCGCTCCCGCCTCCGAAATCGCCAAGGCAGCTTCTCCAGCCAAGAAGTCAATCTTCACAAGATTAACGGCTTCAGCTCCCGCTCCTGCCGCACAAAGGACATCGGTCTTTGACAGGCTAACACCAGCAGCGACCCCCCACCTACACAGGAGGCAAGACGAAGCCATTCTCACCGCTGAACCAGCACCGTCCGCTCGACGCGCTCGACGTCGTCATTGGCGCCAAATAAGGAAGGCTGGGGGCAACTCCCCCTCCGGATTGACCCCACCAGCCCCGGTGGCCGAAGTTAATGCTGCTGTTCCGACTGGGAACAGCTTTGAAATGCTAAAAAAGGTGCGAAGGAATTCCCCTACGGCAGTACTGAAGAGGTCTCCTCCCCCATCAGAAAAGGTTGTGGAAATAGAATCAGAACAGCCCCGATCTCCTCAACGGCTGTCTTCCAAAATCTACAAGGTTTGGCGGCAAGCCCGAGACTCGATCATCGATCCAAACTTCTCCCGCCAGCACAAGAAGCCGAAAATCCAACCGGAAGCTGGTCACCAGGCTAAACCCCAAAAGGTTGTCTGGACGCCCGCCTTAGCGGCCCCCTCAACCTCCGTAGCTCATGAAAAGAGGAAGCCGGAGAAGACCCCGCAGCATGCAACGGCGGCTAAAAGCACTAAGCCTAGACGCCCTAAGTCTGAGGGCATGATGGTCCACACCGTATACATGGCCTCTGGAAAGGAGGAGAGCCGCACTTCTACAGGCCACCGACCACTTACCCGATCCGTGACAAAAGCCCAGGAGCAGCAACAAAAGCTCCAAGAAATGATGAATGCTATGGCCGCACTTACCGGGCCAAAAGAAAGCCCAGAAACGTCCTCAGACGCACGCCAGGAGGAGGAAACCGACGCTGAATTCCTTCGCCGGATACTGGAGAAAAAGGACAAAGAGGCTGCTGAACAAGCGGCCAACATACAACGGATGGGCCTTCTCTTTCAAGATGTGATAGGAATGATGATCCAGCAGGACTTACCCGCCGAAGATCCTCCGATTGTTCTTGAAGACGACCGAGGAGAGACGTCAAATCCACCACCAGCCCTCTCAACAGCCAAGGAAGAGACGATCTCTAAGGCTGACTTAGCTGACTACATAGCCCAGCAAATCCGAGTTCATCACGCGACTGAGGCAACTGGTCAAATCGTGAAAACCGGGCGGCCGTATCCGAGCTGGTACGACCAAATTAAATACCCGCAAGGCTATACGATACCAAAATTCCACGTGTATAAGGGGACCGGCAATCCCCATCAACATGTCGCCCAGTTCCGGGCCCTCTGCGGTAACACCGGCGGTGACGATAAACTGTTGCTCCGCCAGTTCGTGGGCAGCTTATCAGAAACAGCGTTCGAATGGTATTCGGAACTCCCGAACGATTCCATCAAAACGTTCGCTGAAATGGAGTTGTTGTTCACTCAGCGATTTGCAAGTGCCAGCGAACGCACTCCAATAACTGCACTTATTAACGCCAGGGTAAAACCAGGCGAAACCTGGGTCCAGTATGCTATACGCTGGCGGAATTTGTGGTCGAGATGCGAGCAACGCATTGAGGAGGCACCCGCAGTGGGCATGTTCGTGGGAACCCTAGACCCCCATGCAACTATTTCCCAGTTTATGATGTTCTTTAAGCCAACCACATTCCATGCTTTAATCGACAAGTTGGCTCAGATGGACCAGATGGGTCACAGACCACCTACCCCGAAGCCAGAACCTCGGAATGACAAGGGTAAAGGAAGGGCAACTTTTGTCGCGAATGCCCAACAGCAACCCGACACCCCGAAATCGGCAGATCAATTGGAAGAAAGACGCCGATATTATAACGAAAAGATGAAGCGTCCCTACTCGTTCCCACGAGACAAGACGAAACGGTTATTTGAGCTGGCAGTACGCAACAGACTTATTAACCTCCCAAATCCAAGGCGACCGCCACAACCTAGCGAGGTGAATAACCCCAACTACTGCCCTTACCATCAGACGGTAAGTCATCCGATTGAAGATTGCTTCGTCTTCAAAGGATGGATCGAAGATCAATACCTCCAGGGGAAGTTTGTACTGTCCGAGAAGTGGAAGGTGAGCCCACCACAGCCGCATACTCCTAAGAAAACAGATACATTGGGGGCAACCTGCTCCTTTATTGAAGAAGCTCCATGGAAGGTCGTGCTATCAACGAAGACCAAAAGGATGCTGAGAGACCTTCATGCGTGCCCTGCAATCGAATGGAAGGACCCTCTTGAACCTCAAATTATCGAAGGGATGTTGCAGCCCCGCCCGACTACGAAGACTCGTGATAAGGGCCCAAATACTCACGCCCAGCCGTCAAAAGCTTCGAAGAAAAAGAAGAAGAAATCCAAGAAGCCCGCGAAGCTTGGAGACGAGCGAACAAGCTTGCAGAAGCAAATCGACGCGCTGGAAGAATATAATCAGAAGGCGCGAACTCCTGTCACACTGCAAGAGTTCCTCAGCCACATCTTTCAGGAGGACGATGATGGAGAGAACTCGTCGGAGGAATCCGAGGGATGTGCGGCAAGTTGCAACGTGATCTCCCACTCGTTTACCGATGATGAGAAAACTCCTAGCACTAAGAAGCCGAAGGCAGAGCCCGAACCAGAGCATGCGAGGCTGACAACTGATATGATCAATGCCTTCCTAGACGAGATTCGTCTAAAAAGTAAAGCGGATCAGGAGCGTGAGATGGCAGCATCAGGAGGAACCAAATGCGGGCGACTGAACGAAGGAGTTGAACTACCCCTGCCAGAGCGAAAGGCATCCGAGATGGACAGGAAGATATGCAAGACGAGGAAAAGGTTCGCCAAAGCCATGTCAATGGGAATGAGGCTACCACCCTCGGAAGGAAACACACACAATGGGGCGGAGAAGCACCCCGATTACTGCGCATATCATCGGAAAATCTCACACCCCACAGAGGAGTGCGAAGCCTTTAAGATATGGTGGCAAGGATATGTTGCTCGTCGGCAACATTTCAAACGCATGAAACGCAAGAGCCGTCAGGAGCAAAGAAGCACTGTCGACGGGCCCAACAGAATTACTGGCAACTGTTATATGGCTCATGCCGAGGGGTCGCAAGTCCTCACCTTTGGGAGCGACTCTGACGAAGAAGTGACTCTAGGCCCTCTCTTTGAAGAATCCGCGCTAAGGAAAGATGAGGAATCAGAAGCCTGCGGAAACACTCAGCTGCGCAATCGTACACTCCCGGAAAAGAATCTCGGGCCTACGAACAGAAAAGATAAGGGAAAGGAAAAGGTCACGGAAGATATCACTTTGGATGACCGGGTCGCGAAAGAACTGGCTGCTAAAGACCCACCTAGGAGGAGTAAAGTGGACTATAACATCCTCGCGCATCTAAGGAAGCTACCTTCTCAGCTTAGCATTCTCGACGCCCTCCTATTATCAAAAGAAGCACGGGACTCACTAATTAAGGCATTACAAGAACCTGAGCAATTCCAAGCCTTTCTCGCCACTGAAAAGATGAAGGACGAACTGGAAGAAGTGCATACGGCCGACGTCACTTTTGGTGATGAAGACCTCCTTTTCGGGACGTGCGACCATAACCGTCCCCTATATGTCTCTGGGTACTGCCATGACATCAAGATAGGCAAAATCCTGGTGGATAACGGATCCTCCGTCAATCTCCTTAATGTTCGGGTGTTGAAGGAAATCTGCATGAGTGTGCAACATCTCGCTCGGGACAAAATTACTATCTCCGGTTTCGATTCACAATCGTCACGGACTCTCGGATCTGTGATACTAACGTTACGCTTCGGGCTTCTCGTCACAGACATCAAATTCCATGTCATTGACGCCAAGACCTGCTACAATGCCTTGCTCGGCCGTCCTTGGTTACACGAGTACAACATCGTCCCTTCTACACAACATCAGTGTATGAAGTACTTTAAAGATGGTTTCGAGTATACCGTAACGGGTGAGTTGAACCCATTTTCCGTGAACGAAGTCCGCAAATACGAGGATGCGAAATACTTTTTGCCAGACTTTGAAGATACAGAAAGGTGTCGCGACTCGGAGAACAAGACCGCCGCCACCATCCCTGTTTTCGGAAGCGATACCGAAGAAGAGGAAGAGATAGTTTATACAGGGCCATCTCAACACAACAATTGGGGGACGCCCGCCCCCATACCGGTCTTCGGAAGTGATTCAGAAAATGAGGTCAATGCCGTATTCTCCAATCGGCTTTCAATGCAAGCACCCCTCAGCGATGACCATAGTTTGCAAATCACCATGGTACCGCGAAAACACTACAAAGATCTCGACACGCTTCAAGCTCACAGTGTGCAAGACCTGCAAACGTTTTACGTCCCTCCCAGGCGTAGGGGTGAGAAAGTGATCCTATTTTACCGATCTTCAGAGTCGAAAACAGAGAAAGAGATCTGGCATGGCGCAGATGCTACATGTGACAGACTCCAACCCATCCGTCTACCCAGATACTATACGAACGGATTAAAGAAGCTATTGAAGCGCCAAGGAGTACCCTTAAAACAAACTGTTCGACAGGCTCGGTTCTACAACAGGATTTGGGATGTCCCTGGAACCCAACGCAAATTGCCCAACGGGAAGATGGAAACACTTGGGCTTGGATACGCGAGAACCGGAAAAAGGGAGCGGGCCCACAGCAGCTACGCTATATATACCTTTGATGAAGAAGAGGACGCCCCGTCAGGAGATGCCGATCCCTCATCAAAACCAGACCCTGCGATTGAAGCGCCAAGTCCGTCGTTTGAAGAACGAATGGGCAAGCCTATCAGGAAAGTGGGTCAGAAAGCTCGGGAAGACCACAGCCGCGAAATGGCCATCTACGAGAAGGCCAAGACGCAACGTCTATTTCAACAGACTGCGAAAGACAAAGATGTTCATCCTTGTCAACCCATCATGCGAAAGGCCCGATGCGGAGACGGAAATAAGTCGAGAAGCGGGAAAAAGAGCCGACAACAACGACGCAGGATTAGAGGGTTACGTGATCGGGTACTGCACAGCTCGGATTCGTCCTTCATAGAAAAGATGAGTCGAGCGTATTCCTTCCCCCGAGACAAGACGGAAAGGTTACTCAAGCTCGCCCTAAAACATCAGATGATCACGCTTCCAGAGTCTAGACACCCTGAACAAGCTAATAAGGCCTCTCGCTCGGGCTATTGCTCTTATCACCGAGCCATAGGACATCCTACCGAAGACTGCCTCACCTTCAAGAACTGGGTCGAGGACCAGTACCGAAGGGGCAGATTCGCTTTATCCAACAGCTGGAGGGTAACGCCGCCACAAAAGCATGAACCCAAGGCCGCAAGAACAAAACCGGACCCACCTCAGTCCTGGGAGCGGATGCGTACCTGTTATACGATTACGATATTAAAAGAAGAGCCCGAGAACATAGATGACTTTCCCCGGTGCTTTGAAAACAGCGATGATGAGGTGATCTCGGAATTTCCGCCCGCTCCGAAAGAACTGGAAGACGGTATACATACTACTGCAGATAACCTCAGGAAGATTGAGTTGGGATCGGCAGAGGACCCGCGACCGACATTCGTCAGCAAGCTACTCTCTGAAGAAAAAATGACCGCGTTAAAGAACGTGCTTCTGCGACATAAAGACTGCTTCGCGTGGAACTACTCCGAGATGCCAGGATTAGATCCGGAGATTGCTGTGCATAAATTAGCAATATCCCCAGATATTAAGCCGGTCAAGCAGGCGTCAAGGAGGATGCGACTCGAGCTTGAGATGAGCATCAACGCCGAAGTCAAGAAGCTGATCGATTCTGGATTTATCCAAGAAGTCCAATATCCCGATTGGATCGCCAATATCGTCCCAGTAATGAAAAAGAATGGGACGGTACGCATATGCGTGGATTTCAGGGATCTCAATAAAGCCTGTCCAAAGGATGATTTCCCAGTACCGGTAACCGAGCTAATGATAGATAACACGTCTACTCACGAGGTTTTCTCTTTTATGGATGGCTCGTCAGGATACAATCAGATAAAGATGCATCCCGCAGACCAGAAGCACACCGCTTTTCGGACCCCTTTGGGTATATTCTGCTACAGGGTTATGCCCTTTGGTTTAAAGAACGCTGGCGCTACCTATCAAAGGGCCATGACAAAGATCTTCGACGACCTCATACATGACATCGTCGAGTGCTACATCGATGACCTCGTAGTAAAGAGCATGTCATACGAAGAGCATTTAAACCACTTGGAGACTGTGTTTCAACGCCTCCGGCAATATAATTTGAAGATGAATCCCCTCAAATGCGCGTTTGGAGTCTCCTCGGGAAAATTCCTGGGATTCGTCATCCGACACCGAGGTATTGAGATAGATCCGTCAAAGATTAAAGCAATCATGGAGATGCCTCCGCCGAGAACCCTCAAACAGTTGCGGTCTCTCCAAGGGAAGCTCGCATACATCCGGCGGTTTATCGCCAATCTTTCGGGCAAGTGCTGTCCTTACAGCCACCTGATGAAGAAGGGAACCCCATTCGTCTGGGATCACAAATGCCAAGGTGCACTAGACGAGATCAAGCGGTACCTGCAGAACCCGCCGGTATTAGCTGCGCCGGTCAAGGGAAAACCCCTCATTCTTTATACAACCGCCCTCGAAGGTTCCTTGGGCGCACTATGGGCGCAAGAGAACGATCAGGGGAAAGAGAGAGCACTCTACTACTTAAGTCGAGTTCTACTGGGGGCAGAAAGCAATTACTCTCCCATTGAAAAACATTGCTTGGCGTTAATCTTCGCGATAACAAAGCTCAGGCACTATGCGTTGGCACACGAAGTCTGCCTCATCTCGAAAGTGGACCCTCTTAAATACTTGATGTCAAAAGCCATATTGACGGGACGACTCGCTAAATGGGCCCTGCTCTTGATGGAGTTCTCGATAACATATCAACCTCTCAAGGCAGTGAAAGGCCAGGCCATTGCTGACTTCCTCGCTGAGCACCCTATACCGGCCGATTCTCCTCTGAACTGTGATTTGCCGGACGAGCATGCATTTGATGCGATTAGCGGCGGAAACACCCAATGGGAACTCTATTTCGATGGGGCGTCCTCCGTAAAGAAACAGAAACAAGGTATCCCAATGATCAAATCGGGGATAGGCCTCATTTTTGCAACCCCACAAGGAGGGATAATGCGTTTCGCCTTCTCCTTGACAGAGCCCAGGACAAACAATGAGGCCGAATATGAAGCTCTGATAGCAGGCCTCGAACTTGCCATCGACATGGGAATTGAAGACCTACTCATATATGGGGATTCTCAGTTGGTCGTTAGCCAAGTTAATGGTGACTACCAAACGTGCAAACCGGAGCTGGTGAAGTACGGCGAAAAGGTGCAACAACTGTTGACCCAGATCCCCTCCTATACTTTGGAAAATATACCACGCGCAGAAAACAGCAAAGCAGACGCATTGGCTAAGCTTGCTAAAGAACTGGCCGACGAGAACCTCGATGATGTCAGAATCGTGGTACAAAGCCGTCGAGTGCTCACCCCCGCAGAAATACCTCCGGAATTATATAAAGAGGGAGCAACTGAACAGACAACCCTACAAATAAAAGACCAAGAGAAGGCCGAGGACTGGAGGGAAGTCTTCACAGACTACTTTAAGTCCCGCCGCATGCCCAAAGAAGCGTCCTCAAGACATCAGCTCATGAAACGAGCTCTATCTTTCGCTTTCGTCAACGATACTCTATACAAGAGATCGCTTGATTCTCTATGGCTGAGATGCTTGGGACCTGACGAAGCAGAAAAAGTCGTTCAGGAAGTTCACGACGGGCTTTGCGGTTCTCATCAAGCAGGCCCAAAGATGAAGTTAAAAATTAAACGGATGGGTTATTACTGGCCCACGATGATCCAGGACTGCCTCGAATACGCGAGACAATGCCACTCGTGCCAGATTCATGGAGACTTCATCCACCAACACCCAAATCCACTACACCCCACGGTGGCCAGCTGGCCATTCGAAATGTGGGGAACTGACATAGTCGGACCCATCGAGCCGGCATCATCTCGGGGACATCGTTTCATCCTGGCGACAACTGATTACTTCTCCAAATGGGCAGAAGCAGTACCACTGAGGGAAGTGAAGACGGAGAATATCCTCCATTTCTTCAAGACGCACGTCATCTATCGGTTTGGAACCCCACGGCGGATTATCTCCGATAACGGGCCAGCCTACAGAAGCCATAAGATTAGCCGCTTCGCGCAGCAGCACAATATAGACTGGAGGTATTCTTCAGTTTACAACCCACGAGCCAACGGTCTGGCCGAGGCCTTCAATAAGACCTTGACAAAGATCATAAAAAAGACCGTTTCCCGGAATAAGAGAGACTGGCACGAGAGGCTGCAAGAAGCCCTTTGGGCTTATCAAACTACATTCAAGACGGCCACGAACACAACGCCGTACGCGTTGGTATTTGGGACGGAAGCAGTGCTCCCCCTCGAGATAGAGTTACCCTCTCTACGAGTACCGGTCCACCACGAGCTGGCGGACGAAGAAAATGCTCACCTTCGACTTGAGGAGCTTGATGCCCTCGACGAGACCCGACTCATAGCGCAACAACATCTAGAAGCCTACAAAGCAAAGATGACGCGCTCGTACGAAAGATTGACCAGGCCAAGGGCATTCCGCCAAGGCGAACTCGTGCTGGTGGTCAAAAGACCTATGATCCCCAATCGTGCCAAGCGAGGGAAATTCGAGCCAAACTACGAAGGCCCGTACATCATAGACCAGGTCTACCAGGGTGGAGCCTATCTACTCGTGGACATGCACGGTGAAAGGCCTTTCAGGCCAATAAACGGCCGCTTCTTGAAGAAATATAATGCTTAGTGAGCCACAGCCTGGGTCAACGGTAGATGACGACGACTATGTCCGCTCGCTATCTTCCTAGGCTCAAGCTTTACAAGCAGTAGCTGGCCTTCCCATAACAACGGACCGAAACGTCCTTAAACTATCAACGGACCGAAACGTCCTTAAACTATCAACGGACCGAAACGTCCTTAAACTAACAACGGACCGAAACGTCCTTAAACTGTCAACGGACCGAGACGTCCTTAAACTGTCAACGGACCGAGACGTCCTTAAACTGTCAACGGACCGAGACGTCCTTAAACTAACAACGGACCGAGACGTCCCTAAAACTATCAACGGACCGAAACGTCCTTAAACTAACAACGGACCGAAACGTCCTTAAACTAACGACGGACCGAAACGTCCCTAAAACTACTACCACAGCATCCTTAGGCTGACGAGGAAAAAAAAAAAAAAAAAACGGTATGTCCATAAAGCAAAATGGGCACGGATGAAAACCCGAAAGGGCTCCGTGAGTAAAAACAGCAGGACTACCGGCGAGTGTTTGTGAAAACCCGAAAAGGCGCAACCTCGTTAAAAGACACTTATAGGGTCCTCTCGACCTTGTAAGGAGAAATCACCTGCGTGAGATCCTTACGACTCACAAAGGAGCAACACACTTAGGGATCCTCACGATTCCTAAGGAGAAAATACACTTACGAGATCCTCACGACTCGTAAGGAGAGGTTTCTTATGAGACCCTCACGGCTCATAAGACTTGAAAGTCTTAAGTTACAGAAACCTAAACCTGTTCTTGAGCGAATCCTCCACAACCTCCGATACTGCCCTACAAGCGGCTCGTACTGACCCTTGTATACAATCCACGGGCGCGAATAAACATTTCCCTAACGAAGTCCCACCCATGACTGGGGATATATCCATATGGTGAACAACCCTTGTAAGCCCTCTCGACTTATAAGGAGAAAATCCTCTTTGTAAGATCCTTACGACTTACAAGAGAACATGCACTTAAGAATCCCCACGATCCTTAAGGAGAAAACACACCTGCAAGATCCTCACGACTTGTAGGGAGAAACACCTTTGTGAGACCCTTACGGCTCATGAAGTCAAAAGCCTTGGTCGGCAGGACCCTTAACCCTGTTTACTAAGCCACCTTTGTTCAAACGTCGACAGAGGCAAATAATGATTCGCTCCTGGCAAACATTCCAGTTGTAGCGGTGCTGATGCCGAAACCGGCATCCAAAAAAAATCCGAGCTTGCCGCGAAAAAGCTAGCGAGCCACCACCTCGACGTCCGTCTCGACACAGCAGACACAGCATCAAGCGAAACGGAACAGCGGCAACCCCAAGTTCCATGGCTCGGCGATACATTTCACCAAGAGTCAAACCTCCATCCCGTGAAATGCGGATACAATCAGCAAACTTCCTGGTCACGTGGAAAGCGGATAATGTCACTCTTTGACCCCGTGGAAAACGTCCAGAGCGGATCCTGGTCCTCGCAGAGCACGGCAATGAACCCGTGTGAAGCATCCAGAGCGGAGCCTAGTCCTCGCCTAACGCGGCAATGAACCCGTGTGAAGCATCTAGTGCAAAATTCCTGGTTACGTGGAAAGCGGATAACGTCACTCTTTGACCCCGTGGAAAACGTCCAGAGCGGATCCTGGTCCTCGCAGAACACGGCAATGAACCCGTGTGAAGCATCCAGAGCGGAGCCTAGTCCTCGCCTAACGCGGCAATGAACCCGTGTGAAGCATCTAGTGCAAACTTCCTGGTTACGTGGAAAGCGGATAACGTCACTCTTTGACCCCGTGGAAAACGTCCAGAGCGGATCCTGGTCCTCGCAGAGCACGGCAATGAACCCGTGTGAAGCATCCAGAGCGGAGCCTAGTCCTCGCCTAACGCGGCAATGAACCCGTGTGAAGCATCTAGTGCAAAATTCCTGGTTACGTGGAAAGCGGATAACGTCACTTTTTGACCCCGTGGAAAACGTCCAGAGCGGATCCTGGTCCTCGCAGAGCACGGCAATGAACCCGTGTGAAGCATCCAGAGCGGAGCCTAGTCCTCGCCTAACACGGCAATGAACCCGTGTGAAGCATCTAGTGCAAACTTCCTGGTTACGTAGAAAGCGGATAACGTCACTCTTTGACCCCGTGGAAAACGTCCAGAGCGGATCCTGGTCCTCGCAGAGCACGGCAATGAACCCGTGTGAAGCATCCAGAGCGGAGCCTAGTCCTCGCCTAACGCGGCAGTGAACCCGTGTGAAGCATCTAGTGCAAACTTCCTGGTTACGCGAAACGTGGATAACGTCACTCTTTGACCCCGCGGAAAACGTCCAGAGCGGAGCCTGGTCCTCGCCAAGCACGGCAGTGAACCCGTGTGAAGCATCCAGAGCAAACACCGGACTGTGGAGTCCTTAAAATCCACGGACTATGACGTCCTTAACCTCGACCGCGATGTCTTAAAACTAACGATCAACCATCCCTATTCCTTACAGATTTTTGCCTCGGTTTAAGGGTACATCTCTTCACTCCTTTGATACCCGGCGTTGTAATTCCTCAACGTCTTCAAAGAGGTGACGGGTCCCTGCAACCAAACGTCGGACTGTGGAGTCCCTAAATCTACGGACTATGAGGTCCTTAACCTTGACCGTGATGTCTTAAAACTAACATCGGACTGTGGAGTCCTTAAATCCACGGACTATGAGGTCCTTAACCTTGACCACGACGTCTTTAAACTACAATATCTGGAGGAACCCCTGACTCCGTAGAACACGGACAAGGGTAACCGCATCCGGCACTCACAAGTCCTCACGGCTGGGAGAAAAAACTCTTTATGAGACCCTCGTGGCTCGTAAAATGCAGAAGTCTTAGGAAGCATATCTTAACCCTGAATCCTGAGCCATCCCTGTCCTGCAAGGAAATCAAGATAGAATATCCGCAGAATGCATTCAACAAAAAGGGGACACATCATTGAGAAGAAAAATTGTACCTTTTATTCATAAACCAAAATGGATACAAAATACAATTCATGAAAGAAACAAAAAGGAAGATACCCTTATTCATGAGTATGTACAAAAAATAGAAGAAAAGATACAAGTCCTTAAGCCGGCGGGCGGTGCAATAATTTCACCAGCTCGTCATTCTGTTGTTGAGCCACGGCTTCATGACGCAGGATCTCCAGAAGACGAGCCTCCGCCTGAGCTTGCTGGGCCTGATATAAAGCAAGCCGGGCTTCAAGCTCTTTTTCAGTGGCCTTGTGAGCCTCAACCCTCTCGCGAGTAAACGTGGCGGCTTTATCAAGAGCCACCACCTCCTTGATGGACTCCTGAAGCACCCGCCAGAGCTCATACGCTTTGTTGGCTTTGGCTGTAAGACTGGCCTGAAGCTCGCCCAACGCCTTGGAGGCTAGCTCCCTCTCCGAGAACTTGCGGCCAAGTCTCTTCTCGCACGACGTCATGTTGGCCGCATGTCGTGCTATCAGATCTCGTAACTCCGCCTTTGCAGCCACGGCCTCCGAGGAAAGGCGAGAACACTCGAGAGCGTACAGACAAGCCTCCACCTTCCTACAGAACTCCACCCAGACCCGCACCACCTCCTCGCTATGATAAGTGGCGAGAAAAGGGAGGGAGCCGTTAGCTTCAGCGGCGAACGCTTCGGCCGTGGTTGCACTACCAGCACGGAGCTCCTCGATGAAAGAAGATAAGGAGACCAGGCTCAGTTGGGCCAAGCGCTCTGAAGCCCGCAAAGCGTAGGGGCCGGACGGCATCACAATGCGCGATTCCAAAGCCATGGAGACTGGCAGGGCTGTTCAGATTTGGCAGATGTTAGTAAAACTTTTAAACACAGGATGAACGAGACTATGATAAAATGTCACTCACCGACAGTCATGCACGTAGGAGTTGAAGGTTCCCCTGGCCCTTCAACGACCTCGACCTCATCATCGGCTTCCAGAACTATAAGAGACATTAACGTCATTTCACAAAATAGTGACAATGCTATGATAAAAAAATGGCGAATGACACTAACCCTGCCCGGAGGAAAGGACGATACGCTGAGGGGGAATCGCCTGCGGGGCTGCCATCTCCAATAGACGCTGAAATGATTGGCGAGGCGATAGATCCGCGATCGTGGCTGCCAAACCGCGTAATTCTGGAAAAGATAAAAGATTTCAGACCATGAAGGGGTTACTAAATTAAAACGCAGAAAGATACCTTCGACACTCCTCCCATTCTGAGCCGGGGAGATGTTTCCTGATTTAAAATCAGGAAAGCTTCTGTGGAAAGCTTCAGAAGAGGGTCACGTGCTTACACGTGACTAGCGGTCACGTGTTGGCACGTGACACCTAAAAACGTCATTAAGGCAAGTTCAATTCCCTGAATACGAAGAAGAAAAAGAAAATCTTCAAGGAGAGTCACGTGCTCCCACGTGATCAGGGTCACGTGGCGACACGTGACGCTTAAATGCAAGCGTCAAAGGCACGTCGGTTGACTGACCAAGTCAAGGAAAAGGCTTCAGAAGAAGTCACGTGCTCCCACGTGATCAGGGTCACGTGTTGGCACGTGACGTTTAAGGCAGCAAACGCATTCTTCAGAACAACCAAAGAAAGAAAGTTCAAACAAGGGCCACGTGCTCACACGTGACCAGGGGTCACGTGGTAGCACGTGACGTTTAAGCAAAGATCAGAAGACAGCGCAAAAGAAAGGAAAATGCTCATTCCAAAGGGGGTCACGTGGTCACACGTGACCGGCTTTCAGAGCCCTTTTTGTCAACAGAATTAAATTCTGAGAGAAATGCAAATCTTTCCAAAGGAACGCAACTACATGCATCCAATCAAATTAAAGATTCAGAGGTCGTTTATTTATGGAAAATCTCGGGTTTGGAAAGATTTCCCCCTTAAATCTAACCAAAATAACAAGGGAGAATCTCTGGATCTGAAATCCAACGGTGAATAAGATTCACCTAATAATCCAAAGGTCCAGAATGAATAATGGATGCAAATCAAATATCCCATAAAGGATTTACCAAAACTAATTGATTCAGCTGCTTCTCCTATAAATAGGAGCCAAGAGACACAAAAAATAGAGACGCGCAGAGAAAGAAAAAAGGAGAAAAGCTTTGATACTTGGAAAAGACTTGGATCTTCTGCAAAAACCCTAGGTAAGAAAGGGAAGGCTTTCGGAAAGAAAGAGAATTTAATTCTCAGCAGAGTTTAACTCTAATATATAAAACAGAAGAACACATCTCTTCTCTCTTTGATAGAGGATCTGCAAAGTGCACATCTCCCCTTAAGGTTGAGAATTTAATTCTCAATGGGTCGAGATCCTGCCATGCAGATCCAAAACATAGAGAAGGAATGCAAGCATGAGAATTTAATTCTCGCAGAACTGTAGGAATTCAATTCCTTTAAAATAAAATTAGGGCTCGACCCTACAACATGGGAATTTAATTCCTTCAAAATAAAAGAAGCAGGGTTTAACCCTAATTAAGAACATAGTTCTGTTGAAACAGCAGGAATTTAATTTCCTTAATCATATTTCTTTAAAACGGGAAGTTTAGTTCCTCAAGGGCCTTCATTAGGGTTTAACCCTATTCAGTTCTTCACATATATGAGGAATTTAATTCCTACAGAAAATTCAGAGTTCAACTCTATTTCAGAATATAAATCTTCAAAAAGGAAGTAGGAATTTAATTCCTTTGAAAATTAAAGCCAGAGGAATTTAACTCCTGAAAAGAAAGATCAACGGATTCTCTAAACAACAACATACATGGAGATAGGATCACGTGCCATCACGTGACCCTCTCAAAAGAGCTACAGAAGTCCCTTTGAGGCAGCACCCCACGTGATCCACGTGACCTTGGCAGAAACTCTAATACACAGGCATTTGAATGCCCATCACGTGATGGCACGCGATGCTTTGAAGGAAATGATAATTTCAGCGGAACAAATGAAGGGAGGGCGCTCTCACGTGCTGCCACGTGACCCTTCTCGCCTTAGTGTTTAACACTAAAATTAAAACTCTCAAGCCCAGTGTTAAAACATTGTCGGGCCTTAGCATTCAATGCTGATTAAAAAGCCTTATTGGCAGGGTTCAACACTGATCTGTTTTAGTGTTTAACACTAATTTGAAAAAGCCTTATTGCTGGTGTTTAACACCAATTATCTCTTAGTGTTGAACACTAACTCATCAACCTTATTCCCAGTGTTCAACACTGATTGCTCTGAAGTGTTTAACACTAGGCTTTGGCCCAATTGGCTAAAGGGATAGAGGCAAACATTCTCCCTCAATGGACCAACAAAGAGTCAATATTCCAGACCTGACTGGACTTAGCCCAAGCTGGCCATAAGTCCTCAATTTGTGATTAACTGGGCCGATAGGCTCATAACATAACTGATCAGTCTTGACCCAAATTGGGCCAAAGACTATTTAATCCACCCCGGTTCTAGGGTACATCTCTTCACTCCTTTGATACTTGGCATTGTAATCCCTCAATGTCTTCAAAGAGGTGACGGGTCCCGAAGACCATTCATGATATGGACTGTGGGGTCCTTAAACCCACGCATAATACAAAATTCCTGGTTACGTGGAACGTGGATAACGTCACTCTTTGACCCCGCGGAAAACGTCCAGAGCGGATCCTGGTCCTCGCAGAGCACGGCAGTGAACCCGTGTGAAGCATCCAGAGCGGAGCCTGGTCCTCGCCTAGCACGGCAGTGAACCCGTGTGAAGCATCCAGAGCACATACCGGACTGTGGAGTCCTTAAACCCATGGACTATGACGTCCTTAACCTTGACCGAGATGTCTTAAAACTACCGACGGACCGCAACGTCCTTAAACTACCCACGGACCGCAACGTCCTTAAACTACCCACGGACCGCAACGTCCTTAAACTACCCATGGACCGCAATGTCCTTAAACTAGAACAATAGAGCCCCGCATGCTCTTTTGTCGGATCTAAACGGTCCCGTTTAAGGTGACCTTAGCCTCAAAAATGGCTAACGCGTCCTTAAACCTTCAAGCAGACTGGACTATGAATCCCCCTAATTAACTCTGGCTTGAGGGTACATCTCTGAACTCCTCTGACATCCGTCGTTGTAATCCTTCAACGTCGTCAGAGAGGTGACGGGTCCCGACGGCCACATATACGATGGACCACTATGTCCCTAAACTGGAACAATAGAGCCAATTGCTCTTTTGTCGGATCTAAACGATCCCGTTAAGTTGATCTTAGTCTCAAACTAGACTAACGTATCCTTAACAAATGTTTGAGTTGATCCTAGCCTCAAGCGTGGCTAACGTGTCCTCAAACCAAACCCCCAAACCCAAATTTAAGATAATGCGGATTTGGACTAGTCCATGCCCTACGGGCGACGACATAACTCAGTCTCCGTAAACGATCCACGGGCAATGAAACATAAAACAAGAACACACGATACGAAGTGACCATCTGGAGAAGGAGAAAGTTGTTACCGCAAAGCGGTAGCGTAATTAACTGCAGGGGCTTGCGCCTGCAGGGAAGAGCGTCCCCACAATCAAAAACCCCTCAAACGAGGGGGAATCTGACGAAGTCTGCTACATCGGACGCATCCGTCTAGACCTTCGATACATGGTGCCATGGATCAAATTGGCATCTTCGGAGAGGTGGACGGATAGCACCAATTAGCATCTGCCCCGAATTTCAGGCGAGACGCCCCCGACGTCCCGCGTGTCCGTTCGGAGGGGAACAGGGGATAGCAGCCTCGACGGTCTCCGCCGTAACCTCAGGCTCCAACAAAGGGAGAGTAGTCCCGACTACCTCACTTCCAGCCTTTGGGCCACCCTCAGCAAGAGTCATTGGGATGGCGGCCTCCATAAGAGCATCCCCCGAAGGGGCAAGCACTCCCTGATCAAGAGCCGCCGCTGGAGGTTCTATCACGAGAGGAGCAGCCTCATCAGCCCCCTCCACACCTAGCAAGGCCTCGTTGAGAATTTCGGCGGGCTTTAGCTTTAAGGGGCCAGTAGGAAGCTCCCCCAGCGTTGAAGATTCTGCACGGTTCAAGTAAAAATAATGATACATACCCACGAGCATAAATAATCGAAAAGACTACAAAAGAAGCACAGCGTACCTATACGCAAAGAGGCCCTTAACATGGCTTCTTCAAGCCGCTTTTCCTTCTCAAGGAGATAAGCTCGCCGAGGTTCAAGGGTAGACTCATGACCGCCGGTCCATAAAGAAAGTGCATCAGCTGCATCTTCTGAAGCGACCTGCTTCAAAGCCCTTTCCCCCCATTCCTCCAAAGGACCGATAAATCGCCGCCGAATCCACGAAGGGTCTTCGTAAAAAATTACAGCGGGATAAGACTTCTTCGGAACCTTGGCATTATGGGACGGGTCTTTCGAACGCCGTAAGGCCTCAGCCAGTTGTGCGGCCTCCTCGTCAGCCGAACTCGGAAAGAGAAGTACAGTGTCAGACGCTTGCAAGGCCAAGGGCTCGTCTTCAAGGATAGGCTCAGATTCCACCACAGAATCAAGCGAGGTAGTAGCCACTTTCTTCCGTCGCTTAGACCCAGAGCCGGTCGCTGAGGATGACCGCTTCCTCCCTCGCGAAGCCTTAGGGCGACGCTGGCCCACATCGCCTTCAACACCCTCGTCCCTGTTACTCTCGCTCGGTGTCACAACCAAGGACGATGTCGACGTCGTCGACGCCGCGGGGGGTGGTGCCGCCACCGGCAGAGGAGCTACTACCGGAGCCCGCCTACCTCGCGATCGGGAACCCAAGGGCATACCAGCTGTCGGAGTAAGGTCTACCCCTGACTCCCCCGGAATGAGGGCAGCGCCAATCTCCCTCAAAGGGAAGCGGACTGGAACCCTCGGTCGCAACTCAACTCTCGAGACCTGAGGAGGAGCGTCATGACCAAGAAGAACCCTCCTTTCTTCAGCAATAATTGGGGTGACCCGATGAAGATACCAGCCTGTAAATGCACCCACGCATCGAGGGATGTACTCGGCTTCAGGGACCATGAAATGAGAGCCGGTGTTCAGCCTCATGAAATGATGGGCGGCATCACGAACAGCATCGAGCGAAGGAATCGGAGCGATCATAAAGGCCTCAAAAGGAACGCCCTGGTCATATCCGAGCTGCCGAGCAAATCGATGAGGATTGTACCGCATAAAAAGGGCTGCACTATCCTGGCGAAACACCAAGTAACCCGGTCTAATTGAATACAAGTAAGTGGCCTCTCGGGGCTTCAGAGAAGGCGCGTTGTCCTTTGACTGATCCCAAAGTTGCTGAACAGGACCCGAAGGAGAAGACAGAACCCGATCGTTAAAAGCTAACCCGCCGGCGGTGGCGTGAGGGGAAATCAGCACCCTAATAGCCCCAAATTGAGTGGGATCGGCAGCGGAAGCACCTACCAGTCGCATAAGTCGCGGGAAGGTATAGGCGTCGTAAAAAGCGGGCCTTTGATGCACGGCAAAAGACCCCAGCACATGCATTTCGATCCACGACGTGAAGTAATGAAGCGAAAAGTTCACTACGTCTACGCCAGGCGTAGAGGTATTAGCCGCAGTGCCCAATCCGTTATAAAGGTGCGCCAGGGCAGGGATGCCAATGGCCAACCGCGTCCCCTCAGCGATACGATGTGCCGGATAGATAACCGAGGCTCTCATGAAGCGGCGATGCATGGGGATAACGAACCAACTGAGCCAGACGCTAACAAACCCCACAAAGAACGTCTCCTCGTCCATACCAGGTGCCGCAATGGACTCAAAAGACATTGGCGATATAATAGGGATGTAATACTGAGGTAGATCTGATTCGTTGGTCGGCAACCTCTTCGGACCAAACCCAAAGGGGTCCCCAATGTTGGCAAACTTTGGGGCTGTCTTCGGTAAGGCGTCCTCACGAATGAAACAAGCAATGAAGCTCTTGAAAGTAACGCCTTGCTCCTCAGACTCGGTGAATAATCGATCAAAAATGCCTAGGGCCCTAATTAGACTAGGGCGCTTGTGTCGAACAGCATTCTCAGCAGATAAGCCGTCAACAGGGGCGGGCTCGGGTTCAAAAACGTACTCGTCAGGGGGCAGCAACTCCTCATACATATTACCCCTTATCGGCAACCCCGAGATATCATAAAATTCGGCTAAAGAAATCGAAACCTCGCGATCTCCCATAAGAAAAGTATTAGTGGGAAGATTCCACTGGTTCAAAAACGCCTTGACCCACCAAGCATGCGGGGACTTGTAATGGAATAGCGACGCGTACACGGCCTGATAAAGCCCGACTTTCTGCAATCGCGCCCGATGGGCAGAAAGGATATAGCGAGCCCAGAGAAGGTAGCCCGTAGGATACCTGGGAGTGAGCCCTATCTTATAAATCTGCCCCCACGGGTGGGCCTCACCCTGGAAAATGCGCCGTCCTAAGATATCAATAGCCGGGATCGGGTGGTTCGGAATGCCGGTCGTCGAAGGCTCCAGCCTCCCCGTTGGAGTCCAGTTGGGCATTTCCACAGCAAAAGCTGTCCTTGGAGGATCCATCGGTAAAAAGGGGAAAGTAGGCTCCGTTGGCACCGCGTAAAGAAAACTCCTGCGACCTTGAATAATCTGACTATACCAAGGTCCCCATTGAAGAAGATTGCTACAGCTCGGGTCATGCGCCCGAATCATTGCCATCGCTTCCTCATCAGATGGTGACTGAGGGAAAGCGGCCTCCGAGCGAGAAAAAGGAAAGCGTGGAACAGAAGCCATCGCACCTGAAAACCAATAAAGGAAGACCGTTAGAAGAAAAGTCGGCAACGTACATTCATGCATGAACATGAAGACTAGTTAAAGAAAGCAAAAACAAAGCTTCCTGGGACCATTAGCTACAAAACACATGGGCCCCACAGAATCCAGATGACGGCACATTAATAATAAGGCCAAAACGCTACAATAAAACAAAGGGAATGTCCTCATTTAATAAAAGGTGGTAACCATGCATATTCCCCTCAACAAGATCTGTCTAGGGCGCTACAGCGAACCCAACAAAATCAAGGGAATTAAATTCCCACAGAAGGCATCATTACAAAATCCCCATCGCATTAATTGCAGAAGAACCGCCTCGAGCCAAGAGACCCCAGAGATTCTCTGTGTGAAGAAATCGAGTTCTTCGTTGGAATTTAATTCCTTATTAAGGAAAGGGAATTAAATTCCCAGAAACATTTTGAATGGAATTAAATTCCATGGGTTTGAACCGCCATCATCATCTCCCTAAGGGATCATCTGAACCCTAAGTGATCTACTGCGGGAAGTCAAGTGGTCTCATATTTTGGTTAAATTACTTGAAGAAAAATGAGTTCTTTGTGAAACCCTCGATCTGGATTTTAAATCCAGAAAGTTTTGTCAAAACAAAGGTGCTTCGATTACCATTACCTGAGGAAAAAGGATCCCTTTCGAACAGAGTTAAACTCTGCAGACTGTTTCAAGACAGAGAACTAAGCTCTGGAAAACGAGAATTAAATTCTCAAAGAAGAAGGTCTCAGGAGAAGAAGACGAACAAAGTGAAGGCTCCTATGAAGGGACGAAGGTATTTATAGAAGATGATAGAAACGCTTCGTCTCCCCAGATCCCTAGAGGAATCCAACGGTCACAAGAGGTGACAGCGTTGCACTCACGTGCAGACACGTGAGAACAACGCTGTGGGGGCATTTGTTTCCTGATTTAAAGTCAGGAAAGCTTCTGGGAAAAGCTTCAGAGGAGAGTCACGTGCTTACACGTGACTAGCGGTCACGTGTTGGCACGTGACACCTAAAAAGCATCATCAAGTCGAGTTCAGTCTCCTGACTACGCTGAAGAAAATGGGCTTCAGAAAGAGTCACGTGCTCCCACGTGACCAGGGTCACGTGGCGACACGTGACATTTAAATGCAAGCGTCGAAGACACACAAGTTCTCTGATCAAGTCAAGAAAAAGGCTTCAGAAGAGGTCACGTGCTTCCACGTGACCAGGGTCACGTGTTGGCACGTGACGTTCAAGACAGCAGACTCGTTCTCCAGACGAACCAAGGAAAGAGAGTTCAAACAAGGGTCACGTGCTCACACGTGACCAAGAGTCACGTGGTGGCACGTGACGCTTAAGCAACAATCAGAAGAAAGGAAAAGGCTCATTCCAAAGGGGGTCACGTGCTCACACGTGACCATGGGTCACGTGGTCACACGTGACCGGCTTTCAAAGCCCTTTTTGTCAACAGAATTAAATTCTGAGAGAAATGCAAATCTTTCCAAAGGAACGCAACTATATGCATCCAATCAAATTAAAGATTCAGAGGTCATTTATTTATGGAAAATCTCGGGTTTGGAAAGATTTCCCCCTTAAATCTAACCAAAATAACAAGGGAGAATCTCAGGATCTGAAATCCAACGGTGAATAAAATTCACCTAATAATCCAAAGGTCCAGAATGAATAATGGATGCAAATCAAATATCCCATGAAAGATTTACCAAAACTAATTGATTCAGCTGCTTCTCCTATAAATAGGAGCCAAGAGACACAAAAAAGAGATACATGCGCAGAGAAGAAAAGAAAGAAAAAGGGAGGAGAGCTTTGATATTTTGAAAAGACTCGGAGCTTCTGCAAAAAAAAACCCTAGGTAAGAAAGGGAAGGCTTTTTGAAAACAAAGAGAATTTAATTCTCAACATGTAAAACAGAAGAATATATTTCTTCTCTCTCTGGCAGAGGATCTGCAAAGTGCACATCTCCCCTTTAGGTTGAGAATTTAATTCTCAATGGGTTGAGATCCTGCCATGCAGGTCCAAAACATAGAGAGGGAATGCAAGCATGAGAATTTAATTCTCAGAATTACAGGAATTTAATTCCTTTAAGATAAAAGTAGGGCTTGACCCTGTATCACGGGAATTTAATTCCTTCAAAACAAAAGAAACAGGGTTGAATCCTAATTGAGAACATAGTTCTGTTGAAACAGCGGGAATTTAATTCCTTTAATCATAATTCCCGAAAAGGGGAGTTTAATTCCTTAAAAGCTTTTGTTCAGTTCTTCGCATAAACGAGGAATTTAATTCCCACAGAAAATCTAGAGTTAAACTCTATTCCAGAATACAAGTCTTCAAAAGGAAATAGGAATTTAATTCCTCTAAGATTTAAAGTTCGAGGAATTTAATTCCTGGGAAAAAAAAAAAAGAGTAACAGATCCTCTAAAAACTACATAGAGGTAGGGTCACGTGCTACCACGTGACCCCCCAAAACCCCTACAGAAAGCCCCTTTGAGGCAGCACCCCACGTGACCCACGTGACCTTGGCAGAAACTCTAATACACAGGCATTTGAATGCCCATCACGTGATGGCACGTGATGCTTTGAAGGAAATGATAATTTCAGCGGAACAAAAGAAGGGAGGACGCTCTCACGTGCTGCCACGTGACCCTTCTTGCCTTAGTGTTTAACATTAATTTGAAAAGCCTTATTGCTGGTGTTTAACACCAATTATCTCTTAGTGTTGAACACTAACTCAACAACCTTATTCCCAGTGTTCAACACTGATTGCTCTGAAGTGTTTAACACTAGGCTTTGGCCCAATTGGCTAAAGGGATAGAGGCAAACATTCTCCCTCAATGGACCAACAAAGAGTCAATATTCCAGACCTGACTGGACTTAGCCCAAGCTGGCCATAAGTCCTCAATTTGTGATTAACTGGGCCGATAGGCTCATAACATAATTGATCAGTCTTGACCCAAATTGGGCCAAGGACTATTTAATCCACCCCGGTTCTAGGGTACATCTCTTCACTCCTTTGATACTTGGCATTGTAATCCCTCAATGTCTTCAAAGAGGTGACGGGTCCCGAAGACCATTCATGATATGGACTGTGGGGTCCTTAAACCCATGCATAATACAAAATTCCTGGTTACGTGGAACGTGGATAACGTCACTCTTTGACCCCGCGGAAAACGTCCAGAGCGGATCCTGGTCCTCGCAGAGCACGGCAGTGAACCCGTGTGAAGCATCCAGAGCGGAGCCTGGTCCTCGCCTAGCACGGCAGTGAACCCGTGTGAAGCATCCAGAGCACATACCGGACTGTGGAGTCCTTAAACCCATGGACTATGACGTCCTTAACCTTGACCGAGATGTCTTAAAACTACCAACGGACCGCAATGTCCTTAAACTACCCACGGACCGCAATGTCCTTAAACTACCCACGGACCGCAATGTCCTTAAACTACCCACGGACCGCAATGTCCTTAAAACTACCCACGGACCGCAATGTCCTTAAACTACCCATGGACCGCAATGTCCCTAAACTACCCATGGACCGCAATGTCCCTAAACTAGAACCATAGAGCCTCCATATGCTCTTTCGTCGGATCTAAACGGTCCTGTTTAAGTTGATCTTAGCCTCAAAAATGGCTAACGCGTCCTTAAACCTTCAAGCGGACTGGACTACGAATACCCCCCTAATTAATTCTGGCTCGAGGGTACATCTCTGAACTCCTCTGACATCCGTCGTTGTAATCCTTCAACGTCGTCGGAGAGGTGACGGGTCCCGACGGCCACACATACGATGGACCACCACGTCCCTAAACTGGAATATTAGAGTCCAAACACTCTTTTGTAGGATCTAAACGATCCCGTTAAGTTGATCTTAGTCACAAAGTTAGACTAACGTGTCCTTAACAAGCGTTTGAGTTGATCTTAGCCTCAAGTATGGCTGACGTATCCTCAAACCAAACCCCTAAACCCAAATTTAAGATGATGCGGATTTGGACCAGTCCATGCCCTACGGGCGACAACATAACTCAGTCTCCGTAAACGATCCACGGGCAATGAAACATAAAACAAGAACACACGACACGAAGTGACCATCTGGAGAAGGAGAAAGTTGTTACCGCAAAGCGGTAGCGTAATTAACTGCAGGGGCTTGCGCCTGCAGGGAAGAGCATCCCCACAATCAAAAACCCCTCGAACGAGGGGGAATCTGACGAAGTCTGCTACATCGGACGCATCCGTCTAAACCTCCGATACATGGTGTCATGGATCGACTTGGCATCTTCGGAGAGGCAGACGGATAGCACCAATTAGCATCTGCCTCGAATTTCAGGCGAGACGCCGTGTCGTCGCCGTCTTTCGGAGGGGAACAAACTCTTGATTTAATAATCCGGCTATATCACATATAACCGACTAATATTTATATGTAACAACTTATCGAATCAACTCTTGATTCGATAACCCGGCTATATCGCATATAACCGACCGATATCACAAATCACGAGAATAGAATACGGTATCTCATATCGTATCAATCTCGGTCCCGCACATATCACATATGTGCTCCTACTCCGTTTCGCTTGAGCTAGGAAACCCCTGTGTACGACTCTAAAGACTCGTCAATACGCCGGCAGCAAGTGATGATCATATCAAACACCCACAAGCCTCAAGCGGTCTGCTAAACGTAACGACCACCCGGGTATTGAGCGATCAGAAGATCAACAAGCAAGCTTCCTCATACTCCTGCGAATCCAATCAGTAACACTACCGTACAGTCCGGTCTCTTCGTCTGATATGTCGCATATCTCGTCTAGGGGTGGTAAACGTCAGACCCCAGTAACTCGATAAGTCATGCCAATATGAGGCTCATAACGGGTTAAAAAACTACTGATAACACTTACCAGTATATGTCACGCCCCACCTCCAATATCACATATGTGCTCCTACTCCGTTTCGCTTGAGCTGGGAAACCCCTGTGTACGACTCTAAAGACTCGTCAATACGCCGGCAGCAGGTGATGATCATATCAAACACCTACAAGCCGCAAGCGGTCTGCTAAACGTAACGACCACCCGGGTATTGAGCGATCAGAAGATCAACAAGCAAGCTTGCTCACACTCCTGCGAATCCAATCAGTAACACTACCGTACAGTCCGGTCTCTTCGTCTGATATGTCGCATATCTCGTCTAGGGGTGGTAAACGTCAGACCCCAGTAACTCGATAAGTCATGCCGATATGAGGCTCATAACGGGTTAAGAAACTACTGATAACACTTACCAGTATATGTCACGCCCCACCTCCAATACAGAGAGTATTGTCCGCTCTGGCCGAAGCCGCATGGTTTTGTCCTTCGGAGCGAACTGGACCCAACCAGGGGCCACTTCCCAGGAGGTCACCCATCCCAGGACTTCCCTGGCCCGAGCACGCTTAACTACGGAGTTCTCAAACTCCTGTAGTGCCAGTTCACTTAAAAGGCGCCTCTGTATTGAAGAGTGGTATCATTCCATTTATAGTACAGATCTGCCCCCTTTCGGAATGTATTCCGAAGAGTCCCCATTGTTCTACAGTGGGTCCCACGGACTCAAGAGGTGGCCCCCGCCCACTTAACACGACACTTGGCGTGGCACTTTGTTCCATGTGGCACTTTGCTCCGTGAGCAAGAACCGGGTCCCGACATTCTCCCCACCTTTGAACAATGGTTCGTCCTCGAACCACAGACCTACCTATTGAGGGACCATCTCTGATACCATTCTGTCACGCCCCACCTCCAATACAGAGAGTATTGTCCGCTCTGGCCGAAGCCGCACGGTTTTGTCCTTCGGAGCGAACCGGACCCAACCAGGGGCCACTTCCCAGGAGGTCACCCATCCCAGGACTTCCCTGGCCTGAGCACACTTAACTACGGAGTTCTCAAACTACTGTAGTGCCAGTTCACTTAAAAGGCATCTCTGTATTGAAGAGTGGTATCATTCCATTTATAGTACAGATCTGCCCCCTTTCGGAATGTATTCCGAAGAGTCCCCATTGTTCTACAGTGGGTCCCACAGACTCAAGAGGTGGCCCCCACGGATTCAAGAGGTGGCCCCCACCCACTTAACATGACACTTGGCGTGGCACTTTGTTCCATATGGCACTTTGCTCCGTGAGCAAGAACCGGGTCCCGACATTCGCCATTCTGTCATGCCCCACCCCCAATACAGAGAGTATTGTCCGCTCTGGCCAAAGCCGCACAGTTTTATCCTTCGGGGCGAACCGGACCCGACCAGGGGCCACTTCCCAGGAGGTCACCCATCCCAGGACTTCCCTGGCCCGAGCACGCTTAACTACGGAGTTCTCAAGCTCCTGTAGTGCCGATTCACTTAAAAGGCGCCTCTGTATTGAAAAGTGGTATCATTCCATTTATAGTACAAATCTGCCCCCTTTCGGAATGTATTCCGAAGAGTCCCCATTGTTCTACAATGGGTCCCACGGACTCAAGAGGTGGCCCCCACGGATTCAAGAGGTGGCCCCCGCCCACTTAACACGACACTTGGCGTGGCACTTTGTTCCGTGTGGCACTTTGCTCCGTGAACAAGAACCGGGTCCCGACATTCTCCCCATGTCACGCCCCGCTTCCCAAAATACGGGGAACGAGGGATGACTAGGCCAGCCATGCTCCTACGGTCAAGGAATCATCCCGCCGTAGTCACACTTCGGCTTCTAGCATTACATGGTAATCAGTAAATAAAGCACAGTGGTAAAGGAATCACATCACTAATTTATTACATTAATATTCCATTGTTCACAAATTACAGATAACAAGAACAATTACTAACCAAGTACAATCTCACGATCACTTTTATGGAAAGCAGTAAATGAAGAAAGTACACCAAGCTATATCTCCGTGAACTCGAATGGTAAATCCGTCTCCTGTGCTGGTCCTTCCGCGGAATCTGAGCATGCATACTCAGGTCGTCAGAGCGACACAATAACAATATCATTATAATAAGATGAAACAGATAAATGAGGTAATACTAATGTAAGAACTTTGCAAGTAATCACTATGTCACTATATGATGCAGAATATGTTCTGTGTCCCTATCGGTCTCTAGGTCATGTTTGAAATCGCATAGTGGAAGGAGGATCATGTTTAACAGGAGTCTCGTACATACCCGAGACAACGGGCCACATGCTCGGGACATAACCCTGTCAGCCGGATCGCTAGATCCTACCTAATATATATATCACTGCTCGAATGATCATCCTCTAAAACACGGTCCCGCTAAATACGATTCTCTTTCCACTTCGATTTCCCTTTTATCCCCAGGTTTTCACTATTTGTGATCTTGATTCAGTCGTGTACAAGTATACCAATGGCACGGTTTTATCACTACTCACTGTATCAGTCACTGTCACGAATATTCACTTCCCATTGGTATACTCATCACTTCTAAATCAACATCAACCATGCAAGATAATGCAATGTCCACTGACTATTGTAGGGTTCCTAGGCACTCACGAGAGGTCTCACAAGGCATCAACCATGCCAATTTCAAACTGATTACGGTGCCGAGAAACCCTAGTCTACGGATCGTTGGCTAGATATTTAGGCGACTAAGCAAACTAGTTAACACTTAACTACAAGAATACGGATATACAACCTTTGTAGATCCGGTCCTCCACCTCCATAGCTCCGCGATGATGTCTCCTCGCTGTCCAAGACGGATCCCGGGCTCTTGCGTCGGCTTCATCAGAGAATGGACGGGCTAGGTCATCGACTACGACGCCGAAGATGATCTACGTCGAGGCATCGCTAGATCAAGCTCCAACTTCACCAAATCAAGAAACTTGTGAAGAAAACGCACTCTACTACTTGGCAAGAGGTAGAGGATGAAGAAATAGGAAGTGGGTTCACTTTAGAATTAAATTTCTCACACTTATGCTCAAGATGCCATTGAAGTAGAAAGCTTTTCTTTCTTGCTCTTCAAGAAGAAGAAGAAAGAAAATGAATATGATAAGTGTTAATTAAATGGAAAAGAAAAAACAATACTTATCATATTCAAACCATGATTAGGTGTAGAGAATAAACCAGGGTTAAAAAGAATGGTTAGGTTAAAGGAAAGAAACAAAATGGTCAACTTTTCAAACCTTCATGAACTTTCAACATAAAACAAAACTAGCAACCATTTTATTTCTTGCCAAAATGAAATAAATAAATGAATAAATAAATAAGAACCTTAACCATTTCCATAACCAAGGTTTAAACCAAAACTACACCCAAGTGAGCATGTATCATCAAACATGATACAATCATGTGCATAAAAGTATATCACATATACGACTTGCACAATTCAAGTGAGAAAATCCATTTAAAGTGAACCAATACTAGTTAATGCAAAGTAATATATCAAATATATAATTATACATTAAATCATTAAATCGACACTTGATTTAACGATCCGGTCATATCGCATATAACCGACTAGTATCCTTTGTATCGGCTTACCGAATCAATCCTTGATTCGATAACCAGGTTATATCGCATACAACCAGTCGATACATTCATCGCGAGAATAGAATACGGTATCACATACACGCATTATTCTCGGTCCCGCACATATCTCATATGCGCTCCTATTTCGTTTCGCTTGAGCCAGGAAACCTCTGTGTAGGACTCTAAAGACTCGTCAATACGCCGGCAGCAGGTGATGATCATATCAAACACCCACAAGCCGCAAGCGGTCTGCTAAACGTAACGGCCACCCGGGTATTGAGCGATCAGAAGATTGACGAGCAAGCCCGCTCACACTCCAGTGAATCCAACCAGTAACACTACCGTACAGTCCGGTCTCGTCGTCTGATATGTCGCATATCTTGCCTAGGGGTGGTAAACGTCAGACCCCAATAGCTCGATAAGTCGTGTCGATATGAGGTCTATAACAGTTCGAGAAACTACTGGTAACACTTACCAGTAAATCTCACCAACCCTGGCCAGGGATTTCCGGTTATAGCCAATCGAACACAGCGCAACATCAACTCCCTATACCGGGAGAGACGAATCCCCTCCTATCGCTCCTTGCCTCCATGTGACTCGGGACTGTACCCAAAAACCACCGTTTTGCACGCCCTCTTGGACGTGGTAAGATGGAAATCAAAGCACGGTGGGAACCACACAAGACTCTATGACGATCTCGGGTCAACAGACTACTCTGTACCAGTGTCACCTGAGAACTGCCATCTGACGTAAGGTATAATACCATCTGGGAGTTCTCGGCGAGTCCGTCCAGTGTACCCAGTCTCTACTGAGCACCCGTATATCATCTCCGATGTCAAACACCAATGGATATGGGATCATCCATCGCCCATCTGTATGGGTCGAGAAGGTATACGCTAGTCTACTCTGGTATATCGATGCCCCGTCTCGATACACCCACGACTAGGGACTTAGAAGGATGTACTTATAGACTACCATGTCCCCACTAGTATGATCCGCATCATAGTCCAGGTAGTCAAGTACACATCCTAAGGGCTTTACCAACATGTAACAGAGAGACAATCAGTGTACACGTTAAGGTAAAGATCAACCAGATAGCATACTATCATGTCGAGCAAGAAAGTCCTCCCTATATATGTCCAAGTATCCACTACAATATACATCCTATGTACAGTAATGGCCTCTAGGGCATACATTTAACTAACAACTATAACACGCACTAACACTAAGTATATGGCAAATGGGGTATGATATATGTACGTATGCTATCAATAAGCTAAGTATGATATGAATCAACAAGCATGTCATTAACTTACATAAATTGCATAAATTCATCCATTTAGAATTCAACAAAATGAGGCAAGTAAGATAAATAGAACATTCAGTCATCAATTCATCAAAATCTGTTTCAGTACAATCGGGATTCCGGTTTTCAAGATACAGCTGTTTCATTTTAAGTGCTCGCGGCTGGAAATTCAGTTTCAGAACTGAACGTCCGTTTCGCGACACAAATTGCACCCAGTTGGGTTCAGATTTTAGCGATGTTATAGTTGAATAAAATCTAGGGTTTTCAATGGAGTATTCAACGCAACAGACGGATCCTCAATCGCGTCTGTACGTTGAAAGTTATACACAGTTTAATGTCAGTATATCACTTCTGAATCTGTTCTGGACAGTTATACGTTCTGCCCTTTTATTTACAATTTAAAATAGCAAATGTCAATGAAACGGAATGGAACCACTTGTTTTGTTTAGCTAACAGAATTATCTTTAATCTACTGCAGATTTCCGTAACATATGACTTCAGGAAACACAGTGACGCACATTTTGGTACAGTACACGATAAACAGAATCGCTCTGGACTGCAGTCCAGAGTCGCACTCCGATCTAATTATCATCGCAGTTACAGAACATAAATCATTAGAATTTTACATAGGGTTAAGGTTCGTCGAGTCGTCTTCGATTTAAGCCCTCGAACGTATCATTCCAATATGTATATAATTTACGGTGATTTTATTCATTTTCAGATACGGGAAAATTCTAGTTTTATCGGTATATTTGGGGGTATCAATTTTAGTCTCTAACAATCGTATTTTCCAGCGATATTCATACACGATATTTATCATCATGAGGGCCAACAGGAAACATTTACTTCCGTCAAATTAAACAATTATTTTCATTGAGATCTAGCATCGAACACATAGGTCACAATATATATCGGGAATCGGTAAATTCATAAACTATATGATTTAGATTTGTACTGCTATTATATTAGCATGAAGCAAGCAAACACATGCCTGGAAACGTCTCGAGGTCGCACGGCAGCAGCGGCGTCACGAATGCGTGACGTACGCCGTGAAACGGATTCTCGCGAGCTTGGCTCGAGACACGGGTTTGACGTCGGAGCTGTCCGGGGAACGACTCGTGGTCGCTGGAGGTTGAGGGGTGCTTGATGATCCTCTACGAGTGCACTGGGGTCGACGTCGGTCGGCGGCGGCACTCCGGCGATGGACAGCAGCGGGGTCGAAGCTCACAGTGATCACTTTTGGTGTGGGTTTTGGAGAGAGGGGGGAGCAGTGGGGGTCGGGTTTGGAGTGATGATGATGATGCTGAGGATGTAGAGGGTCGCAGAGGTGGTTCAGGTCAGAGGGGCTTGCCGGCGTTGAGTGCAAGGGGGTGGCCGAGAGGATGTGCAGAGTGGGTTGGAACTCGAGTGAGGTGGCTGAGTTGTTGAGGTGAAGGTGAGGGATTTAGGAGGAGGTTAGGGTGAGGTGATGAAGGAGGGGGTCGGAGGAGGTTCGTCGTCGTCGTCGTCGTCGTCGAGGGGAGCGGCGTGAAGTGTGGGTTTCGAGAGGGGGAGAGGTGAGGGATTTGGAAAAATGAGAGGAAGAGCGAGTGCGAAGGAGATAATGGAGGCGAGGGGGTTGCGCGTCGCGGTTGTAACGGCAGGAACGGGGGCGTGGGCGTGGGCGTGAAGCGCGGCGGAGGAAGGGGATCGCGCGCGGGAAATGGGGAGAGCCGTTGGAGGAAAGGAGAAGAACAGTAGTGGCGGGCTGGAGGAGTGGGCCGGGCTTGGGAAAGATTTTAAAAATAAAATTCCCTTAAAATCTCGTGGGCTGAAGTCAGGATGGGCCGAGATTTTAAATGTAAAATTTATTATAATAGAAAGGTGAGTGGGCTGAAAGAGGGAGTAGGCTGGAGGAATTGATTAAAGAATTTATTTGGAGAAAGTGTGGGCAGAGGAAAAGGAAACGGGCTGGGTTAAGAATTTTAATGTTAATTCTAAATTTGGATTTTGGTTGTTGGGCTGTGGGTTTAGGAAAAATAAAGGTTAATTTAAATTGATTTTATTTGTTTTAGTTTTTGGTTTTTTCCAAGTTGGTTTTAAATCTTGGGTTTTAACTTTTAGGGTTTGGAAAAATATAAATATTAAGCTTAACAACCAATTCAAATATGAAGGAGAAAAAGAAAAGAACCCACTGAAATTCAGAAAATAGGAAACTTTTATTAAAATGGAAACGGGGATTTACAGTATATCTCTGAAGCAGCCCTGGCCAGGGACTTTCTGTTATAACCAATCGAGCACGGCGCAACATCAACCCCCAATATCGGGAGAGACGAAACCCCTCCTATCGCTCATTGCCTCCATGTGATTCGGGACTGTACCTAAAATCCACCGTTTTGCATGTTCTATTGAACGTGGTAATGTGGAAATCTAAGCACAGTGGGAGTCACACAAGACTCTATGACGATCTCGGGTCTACAGACTAACATGTACCAGTGTCACCAGAGAACTGCCATCTGACGTTAGGTATAATACCATCTGGGAGTTCTCGGCGAGTCCGTCCAGTGTAACCAGTCTCCACTGAGCACCCGTAAACTATCTCTGATGTCAAACACCAACGGATATGGGATCATCCATCGCCCATCTACATGGGTCGAGAAGCTATACGCTAGTCTACTCTGGTATATCGATGCCTTGTCTCGATACACCCTCGACTAGGAACATTTGAAGGATGTACTTAGCGACTACTCTGTCCCCACTAGTATGATCTGCATCATAATCCTAGTAATCAAGTACTCATCCTAAGGGCTTTATCAACATGTAATATAGAGACAATCAGCGTACATGTTAAGATAAAGAGCAACCAGATAGCATACTATCATGTCGAGCAAAAAAGGAATATTCTTAGTATAATTTCTTCAGTCTATTAACTAAGGTTTAATAAGGTACCTTAATAGGGCAATGTTTTTCATGAATCGCCCCATGGTTATTAGACAATCGTCCCTGAAAAGGACACAAATTCTGCCGCCCATATGCAGCGGTTGTCAACGCGGAGTCGTTCTTGTAGAATAACATCTCTAATAAAATACCCTAATAATAGGGTAATATTTTACATAAATATCTCGTGGTTGATAAGCAATCGTTCCTGAAAAGGACACAAATCATGTCGCTCATATGCAGCGGTTGCCAACACGAACGTATTTTCTAAAATGTTATCTCAAACTTAAAACACCATAATTTTATAAAATTATTAATTACAATAAAATACCTCAATCCATCCTAAAAAGATATAATTTCGTTTAAATATCTTGACTTTTACTAAAAGGTTATTTTCAACAAAGACCATAACCCTTATAACGATATTTTTCAAAAGATTATCTAAAGCTTTATTAATAGTAAATTTTCAAATAAATACCCTAACCTTTTATTAAAAGGATATTTTCTCAGTAAAATACTATGGGTTTCAAAATGATAAATATTCTAAATATCATGATTTTCTTATAAATAATAAATATTATTAAACGTTATCATTCTTTATTAACTAAGCATTCTATAAAATGATATGAAGCACCTTACAATCTTAAAAAGACAACAAGATAAAATGAGTGATTGTGGAAGGCCGTATTAAATGAGATCAACTGTTTGATTACAAGTTTATGACATACATGACACATGTTACGGTTAGGGTTAGAATGTACGGATCTAGGTATGGAATACTTATATATGAGGATCCCTGCAGGCAGGGTGAATCGTCTAATGTGTGGACAACTACTAACCCGATATTCGGGCGAATACTAACCCTATTTTGGGGGTGAATGGTCCAATGTGTAGACGACTACTAACCCGATATTCGGGAGAATACTAACCTTACCTGAGGGCGAATGATCCAATACGTGGATGACATACAATATGGAAATTCCATGCCTAGATGTATACGCACTAACTCTAATTCGTCAAAACATTTACACCGAATAACAGGGATGGGTAGTTTGATTAGGCAAGGAGATACGGAACTCGGATTCCCCTACTACTCGATCATGATCCCGGAAAGTGAAACGGTACATTTCACTTCTCAGTTGTTGTTCTGTGGCCACAACGGAATAATCGCGAGTATGTGGACTCTTGTTTAACGAACTAATGCGAACTTTTACCTTCACTTATACTTCATACCACATACCTTCATACAACATACACCTCATACAACATACTCATGTTCACGTATACCTCTATCAACATGTCTTAATTTTATACATTTCATACCTTTACACCCATTTACTTCATGTCGGCATGCATACATCATACTTTAATATACACATGTTCGTTTCTATACTCTTACTTCCTTATGAGGCAATCTTACCCGAGTATAATTCACTGACGGACTCTCCTTTTCCCTCTCTTTGGAATGTCCGTTAGATGAGAATGAGTTTTATTATGAGGATCAAGGTGTGGAGCCAACTAACGAAGATTATGCAGACTTGACGTCGGAGGATTAACTAGTTTTCTTTGTTGCCTATCTGTTTAGGGCTTTGCTTCTTTTTGATATAATTAAACTATCTAGTTTATTTTACTCTTTCCTTTGGGATGTAATAAAGTTTGGTTAATGAAAATAAATGCCTTTCGCTTTTATTGTTTTATTTTAGTACACATTCTGCATATTATAGATATTCTTACGCTTAACGTAACTGTATTGAATAGACCACCTTCAATACAGTTAGTGTCACGCCCCGCTTCCCGGTGTATGGGCAAGGGGACGCGGCGAGGCCCGCTACGTATGTACTCAGAAGTACATACGCTAAGCGTGTCTAAGCAATATAAATAAAATGCACAAGAGAAAAAAAAAATATCAGCAACTTTATTCATTAACATTCTTTTACAGTACATGGAAAAGTAAATATATGGGATAAAGCGATGCCTAAACAATGACATAACTGAAATAAAAGGTACTGAATGGAAAAGTGAAGCCTAGTGATCGTGCTGCTCAGTGGTCTGCTCCAAATGCTCCTGGTAGGTCTCGTGCTCCTCAGGGTAGGGCCCTCCTGACGACATTCCAAAGAAAGAATAGAAACAGGAATGCCGTCAGCGAACAATCGCTCGGTAAGTCTCAAAGAAAGAGGGAGAATAGAATAAACAGGAAGGAAATATATCTATTATAATGTTTGATTGTTATGTGGACGTAGTTGTTTGTAGCTTGGATAGATGGATTCATGTTGCATGTTGTGAATGGAATACACAGAAAAGAGAGTATATTGTTATAATGTTGTATTTAGTGTTAACGTTGTTGTTTGGTATAGAAGAATGCTAGTGTATACGAAAGGAGTCTTGTTAGACCAGAGACTACGGTGAACTGAATATAGAATACAAGGCGTAGCTATTAAAGTTGTATTTATATTGTGGTAATGTTATATTAACGTTGTTGTTTGTAGGTTGGTACAGAAGAATGCCAGTGTATACGAGAGGAGTCTCAGTATGCTAGAGACCAGGGCACGTGTAGTACAAGGCTCCGTTATACAACCCGGAACAACGGCAATTGGATTCAGGTTAGGTGTCTTAATCTGACCACCTCGTGCCACCTTTAACACCTTCCGTACCAATCTACCCCTTAAAACCCCGTAGTGTTTTGATTGTATTGTTGTATTGTATTGTATAGATTGTATAATTGGATGACTTTGCCGAAACCATGATATCAGTAAACGGATGTAACTGTATAATCATGTAAATGGAATAACCGGAGAATCATGTAAATGGAATGTATATCCATGGTTCGGTTCAGTCAAGTTGTATAGATTGATAGATTGAATATATGGAATAATGGATTCATGTTGATTTGTAATATTGTAGATTGTACTTGAATCATATTATTGTATTGTATAAATTGTATAGTTGGATGACTGACCAAAACCATGATATCAGTAAATGGATGTAACTGTATAATCATGTAAATGGAATATCTGGAGAGCCATGTAAATGGAATGTATATCCATGGTTCGGTTCAGTCAAGATGAATATATTGTTAACTGGATTCAGGGATTCATGTATTCAAATTGTGTTGGAATATAAAAGAATATAGATTGACTTGAATCATATTCAAGTCAGAAATAGTCAGACTCTAACCCGAGTCGGACTAAAAGAAAGTAAATTGAAGTTCAATAATTGTTAGGGGCCTTATTGTAATTTATAAAACTTGAGGGGGTTTTATGTAAAAATAATTTATATATTTTCTTTTTCTTCAAAATACACCTCAAGTATTTTATTATCGTATTTAGAGTTTTCATTGATGTATATTTTATCAATGTGTCAATTCTAGTGAATAAATCCTAATTTCATAATATATGGTATTTATTTGCAATATTGAACTTGTATGGTATTAAAATGTAAATTCATATTTGTTCCAAAATATTATTTTCAAGAAATCGTGTTATATTTTAGGTTTTAGGGTTTCCTAAGCCAACTAGTCTATTTCTAAATGGTCTAAACGATGAGTCATTAGAAGCCTCAAATCGTCTCTTCACCGCCAATTGTGGCCAGGTAAGTACAAGTGAGGAGGGAGGGATCCGCTCACGAATCGTGAGGCGGGCCTTTTAAAGTTACCCAAGCTCACTTGCCTAGCCTAGACACCACAAAGTCAGTTTAGATAAACGATCGATGTCCATGACCTATCGTGCTTCCATTATAAAAGATTTTATTTAAAATTGTGTACAACTTAAAGCTTTCAGGAAAGGTTTATAAAGATAATGGTATTTTAGTGAAAAGTGCTGTATTTTCGTATTCTATGTTTTGAAGTTTATCAATTAGGGTTATATTTGTTTGTGTAGAGGTAGGTCATTACCTCGTGACTTATTTTAAGGTATAGTGAAGTTTAGGGGTTAAATATGATAAATTAAACATGAGGGTATTTAAACGTAAAATGCAATAAAAGTTACATAACATGGTATTTGTTGTGAAATACCCAAATTAGCAAAGAATATAGTTTTAAATGTTTACCATTAATTTTAACAATATATAGAATTTAATATAATTTTTTCCGTATTTTAATAATTATTAAACTAATTATCGATAGGTTTTATTAAACCGTAAAATAATTAATTTTATTCCGGCAAAAGTTGTCCCGGTCATGATAGTTGTCTTATGACTTATTTAAGTATGTCCAAGCATGAATTCATAGTTGTTTGTTATCCCGTGATTTTATCATGAGGGATAACTGCTAAAAGTTCATTATATTAACATGGTTTAATATCGATTTTAATCGTCAAAACTCGTAAAATAGATAATATAGTTAAATATTCATAATTAGGTCCTAAGATATTTTTCAAAAATAGATATTGACATGATGAAGATAACAAGGGGTCAAGTGTTGAGAGATCTTACTTGAAATGATCTAGAAAAATGAAAGTCGGCGAGCGTCGGGTTGTACGAGAAACTAAATATCTCGAATCTGAGATTTTTGCTACCTTGGAGACTTATTCTAGAGTGTAGAGAACTCAAAGAGGAAGCTCTGGAAATTTTTTCAGAATTTTGTACCGAACAGATTGTTTTTGAGGAGTTTTAGAAGTCCATGGCTATTTATAGGGATTTCTGGGATTAAAAAATTATTTTGCTACAGTAACCGATCAGATCTGACCGTTGATTTGGTCAGATCTGACGGCCCACGGTTTACACGTGTGAACAGTGCCGGGGTTGGTGTGGATAATTTTTGACCGTTGGATCTTGATCTGACGGTCCAGATTAAAGGCAGATATATATATATATTTATTTTAAATATATATATAAATATATATATATATAATAATAAAAATATGTCGGCAAGATCTGGACCATTGATTTTTAAATCTGATGGTCCAGATTTATTTCAGAATAATTAAATAAAATAAAATTATTTTTATTATTTAAAAATGTTTTATAAATTGTTTTTGGCTTTTAAAAATTATTTAAAAATAGTAAAAAATATTTTAAAAATCTGAAAAAATTATATAAAATGTATTTTGATATTTTATATCTTTTGCAACCAATAAAATTATTTTTTATTATTTATATTTGTTTTAAAAATTATTTATTGTGTTCTAAAAATTATTTAAAAATAGTAAAAATATTTTAAAAATCTGGAAAAATTATATAAAATGTATTTTGATATTTTATATGTTTTGAAACCAAATTTGGTCTAAAATAGATCTTCTCATCGGTTATAAAAATTTTCCCTTCGATAAAAAAAAACATTTAAATTCTTAAAAATTCCTAATCATTCCTAAAAATTCCTAAAATCATATTAATTCATTTTAAACATGGTAAAATATTTTTAAAGTGTTTTCAACCAATATAAGCAGTAAAATAATTGTTTTGACATCGATAAAAATTATAAATTATTTTTATTACGTATCTAAAGTTCACGGTCGTTACAGTCTACCCTCCTTAGAAAAATTTCGTCCTCGAAATTTATAAAAGGAAAGTGTAACATATTCAAGGAAAGATTGGTGACTAAAGTACTAACAGTGTATGGAAAATAATAAGGTGGTGCAAGTGTTTAAAAATGTGATTGAGTCTTACTAGTGTTACCTTGGTCAACTGTCTTAGCTTCTATGGCTGCTAAGGTGCTACAAGTTGTTAGAAGTACTTGATAGTGTATGAAGGAATAAAAGGATGCGAAGGTTTTGGTAAGATTGTAAAAGAGGTGAGGGAATTTCGGGTTAGGAAGGATTCAAAGTTTATGAAATGATAAGATTCAAAAGGTATGAATTGTAAAGAATGTTTTAGTTGCTGGTTCTTGTGTTTTATATTGCTTAGGGTTCCATACAGCTCGGACCTGCATGGTAGTGTTCCATACAGCTCTGACCTGCATGGGCCGCCAACAAAACCTGTCACGTCCCGCTTCCCGGTGTATGGGCAAGGGGACGCGGCGAGGCCCGCTACGTATGTACTCAGAAGTACATACGCTAAGCGTGTCTAAGCAATATAAATAAAATGCACAAGAGAAAAAAAAAATATCAGCAACTTTATTCATTAACATTCTTTTACAGTACATGGAAAAGTAAATATATGGGATAAAGCGATGCCTAAACAATGACATAACTGAAATAAAAGGTACTGAATGGAAAAGTGAAGCCTAGTGATCGTGCTGCTCAGTGGTCTGCTCCAAATGCTCCTGGTAGGTCTCGTGCTCCTCAGGGTAGGGCCCTCCTGACGACATTCCAAAGAAAGAATAGAAACAGGAATGCCGTCAGCGAACAATCGCTCGGTAAGTCTCAAAGAAAGAGGGAGAATAGAATAAACAGGAAGGAAATATATCTATTATAATGTTTGATTGTTATGTGGACGTAGTTGTTTGTAGCTTGGATAGATGGATTCATGTTGCATGTTGTGAATGGAATACACAGAAAAGAGAGTATATTGTTATAATGTTGTATTTAGTGTTAACGTTGTTGTTTGGTATAGAAGAATGCTAGTGTATACGAAAGGAGTCTTGTTAGACCAGAGACTACGGTGAACTGAATATAGAATACAAGGCGTAGCTATTAAAGTTGTATTTATATTGTGGTAATGTTATATTAACGTTGTTGTTTGTAGGTTGGTACAGAAGAATGCCAGTGTATACGAGAGGAGTCTCAGTATGCTAGAGACCAGGGCACGTGTAGTACAAGGCTCCGTTATACAACCCGGAACAACGGCAATTGGATTCAGGTTAGGTGTCTTAATCTGACCACCTCGTGCCACCTTTAACACCTTCCGTACCAATCTACCCCTTAAAACCCCGTAGTGTTTTGATTGTATTGTTGTATTGTATTGTATAGATTGTATAATTGGATGACTTTGCCGAAACCATGATATCAGTAAACGGATGTAACTGTATAATCATGTAAATGGAATAACCGGAGAATCATGTAAATGGAATGTATATCCATGGTTCGGTTCAGTCAAGTTGTATAGATTGATAGATTGAATATATGGAATAATGGATTCATGTTGATTTGTAATATTGTAGATTGTACTTGAATCATATTATTGTATTGTATAAATTGTATAGTTGGATGACTGACCAAAACCATGATATCAGTAAATGGATGTAACTGTATAATCATGTAAATGGAATATCTGGAGAGCCATGTAAATGGAATGTATATCCATGGTTCGGTTCAGTCAAGATGAATATATTGTTAACTGGATTCAGGGATTCATGTATTCAAATTGTGTTGGAATATAAAAGAATATAGATTGACTTGAATCATATTCAAGTCAGAAATAGTCAGACTCTAACCCGAGTCGGACTAAAAGAAAGTAAATTGAAGTTCAATAATTGTTAGGGGCCTTATTGTAATTTATAAAACTTGAGGGGGTTTTATGTAAAAATAATTTATATATTTTCTTTTTCTTCAAAATACACCTCAAGTATTTTATTATCGTATTTAGAGTTTTCATTGATGTATATTTTATCAATGTGTCAATTCTAGTGAATAAATCCTAATTTCATAATATATGGTATTTATTTGCAATATTGAACTTGTATGGTATTAAAATGTAAATTCATATTTGTTCCAAAATATTATTTTCAAGAAATCGTGTTATATTTTAGGTTTTAGGGTTTCCTAAGCCAACTAGTCTATTTCTAAATGGTCTAAACGATGAGTCATTAGAAGCCTCAAATCGTCTCTTCACCGCCAATTGTGGCCAGGTAAGTACAAGTGAGGAGGGAGGGATCCGCTCACGAATCGTGAGGCGGGCCTTTTAAAGTTACCCAAGCTCACTTGCCTAGCCTAGACACCACAAAGTCAGTTTAGATAAACGATCGATGTCCATGACCTATCGTGCTTCCATTATAAAAGATTTTATTTAAAATTGTGTACAACTTAAAGCTTTCAGGAAAGGTTTATAAAGATAATGGTATTTTAGTGAAAAGTGCTGTATTTTCGTATTCTATGTTTTGAAGTTTATCAATTAGGGTTATATTTGTTTGTGTAGAGGTAGGTCATTACCTCGTGACTTATTTTAAGGTATAGTGAAGTTTAGGGGTTAAATATGATAAATTAAACATGAGGGTATTTAAACGTAAAATGCAATAAAAGTTACATAACATGGTATTTGTTGTGAAATACCCAAATTAGCAAAGAATATAGTTTTAAATGTTTACCATTAATTTTAACAATATATAGAATTTAATATAATTTTTTCCGTATTTTAATAATTATTAAACTAATTATCGATAGGTTTTATTAAACCGTAAAATAATTAATTTTATTCCGGCAAAAGTTGTCCCGGTCATGATAGTTGTCTTATGACTTATTTAAGTATGTCCAAGCATGAATTCATAGTTGTTTGTTATCCCGTGATTTTATCATGAGGGATAACTGCTAAAAGTTCATTATATTAACATGGTTTAATATCGATTTTAATCGTCAAAACTCGTAAAATAGATAATATAGTTAAATATTCATAATTAGGTCCTAAGATATTTTTCAAAAATAGATATTGACATGATGAAGATAACAAGGGGTCAAGTGTTGAGAGATCTTACTTGAAATGATCTAGAAAAATGAAAGTCGGCGAGCGTCGGGTTGTACGAGAAACTAAATATCTCGAATCTGAGATTTTTGCTACCTTGGAGACTTATTCTAGAGTGTAGAGAACTCAAAGAGGAAGCTCTGGAAATTTTTTCAGAATTTTGTACCGAACAGATTGTTTTTGAGGAGTTTTAGAAGTCCATGGCTATTTATAGGGATTTCTGGGATTAAAAAATTATTTTGCTACAGTAACCGATCAGATCTGACCGTTGATTTGGTCAGATCTGACGGCCCACGGTTTACACGTGTGAACAGTGCCGGGGTTGGTGTGGATAATTTTTGACCGTTGGATCTTGATCTGACGGTCCAGATTAAAGGCAGATATATATATATATTTATTTTAAATATATATATAAATATATATATATAATAATAAAAATATGTCGGCAAGATCTGGACCATTGATTTTTAAATCTGATGGTCCAGATTTATTTCAGAATAATTAAATAAAATAAAATTATTTTTATTATTTAAAAATGTTTTATAAATTGTTTTTGGCTTTTAAAAATTATTTAAAAATAGTAAAAAATATTTTAAAAATCTGAAAAAATTATATAAAATGTATTTTGATATTTTATATCTTTTGCAACCAATAAAATTATTTTTTATTATTTATATTTGTTTTAAAAATTATTTATTGTGTTCTAAAAATTATTTAAAAATAGTAAAAATATTTTAAAAATCTGGAAAAATTATATAAAATGTATTTTGATATTTTATATGTTTTGAAACCAAATTTGGTCTAAAATAGATCTTCTCATCGGTTATAAAAATTTTCCCTTCGATAAAAAAAAACATTTAAATTCTTAAAAATTCCTAATCATTCCTAAAAATTCCTAAAATCATATTAATTCATTTTAAACATGGTAAAATATTTTTAAAGTGTTTTCAACCAATATAAGCAGTAAAATAATTGTTTTGACATCGATAAAAATTATAAATTATTTTTATTACGTATCTAAAGTTCACGGTCGTTACAGTTAGGTTGCGGACCGTGCCACGCCACCCTTCACCTTCTTTTGGGAAGTGGGGCGTGACAAATGTGAACCACCGTTGGAACAAGACCAATTTGTTTGTCATCTAATAGAAAATCTGAACAACTGGATGAAATCTTTCTTGTGCATCGTAGGCCTCAAAACTTTTCTAAAGCTGACCAAGAAGGTTCAAATGTTGGAACACTCAAAGCCCGAATCCACTCAGAATCTCCAATTCACAAACGGACAAAGACATCGGAGGGAAGACAACCGGAAAAGCGAAAGTTCCAACAATACCGATTCTCTCAATAGGTAGAGAGCGGGCAGAGCGAAGACTAACAAACCCCGAGAACCAAATTTGGAAGAATGGAGAAATAAAGTCTACTCTTTCAGAAGAGACAAGGTTCATAAAATATTCAAAGATGGTCTGAAGAATGGCATGCGGCTACCAGAACTAAAAAGTCTAAGTGAAGCGAACAGAGCTGATCATCCCAATTATTGTCCATACCATCGAGTGTTGGGACACACTATCGAAAACCGTTGCATTTTCAAGGATTGGGTCGAGAAACACTATAATGCGGGAGAAATCTCGTTGTCCCCTGGTATGTTGACAAACGATCAAGCCCCGGCCATCAATTTTATACAAACAGAAACCGAGATATTTCAGGAACCGACCGCTCTCAATTGTTCATCATTCCCTGAAAGGGGCAAACCATAGCGACAATCCAAAGGTCCAGCGAGTAATGTTGATAATGAGGGGGCAACATATAGATGCGCGATCCATACGGTCTACATGGTCGGACCTGGAGAAACGAACCCTCTTACGCTTCACAGCCATGATGATGATATGGCTGACGCTGTCCAATATTGGTTTGGTTCAGATAATGATGATGATCATGCTCGAGCTGCTAAGCAATAAGTGCCCATGGTTCTTGGGGAATCAAGCTTAGGCGGTGAGGATAGCCCAGCCGCCGTCCTCAAAACTACAGAACAAGCGTTATTCCAATAGCTTCAAGAGCAATTTCAGGACCGCAATAAGGAGTTAGCCAAGATCCGTTCCAAAGTCGACGATCTGGTGAGTGTTGTGGAAAATCTCGCAACCTGAGTCCTTAAAATGCAATCACAACAAAATCAAAATTTGGTCCATGAACCATGAATTAATGTCCTAAAGCAGTCAATAGCTATTCCCTTTGGTCTAAGAGTGGAATACATTCATGAAAGTCGACAGCGACTAGCCCCCAGGAAAGTTCTGACGCATAACTGCGACTAGTAGACACGAGACAGAATTAAGGGAAAGTCGTCGTCGGATTCCGAAACTCTTCAGGACTTACTTAGAAGAGTTCAGATGTTGGAACACGCAAACCACAAATCACTTCCAAACTTCTAATATAATAACAAGTCTAGATATCCATAGAACAACAATCGCAAAGGTGGGCCTCCCAAGGACACTAAATCCTCTAATACGTCTGCCGACCAAAGTAGGCAAGGAACATGCATACCTAATGACGACCAGCCTTGAAAACCAATGTTAGGAGGGGGAGGGGAAACGCCCCTGGAAGAGAAATTGAATAAGGTATAATCTTTCAGAAGGGACATAGTCCATAAAATATTCAAGGATGCCCTGAGAAACGGTCTGCAATTGCCGAAATAAAAAAGACCACATGAAGCAAACATGACTGATGATCCCTCGTACTGCCCGTATCACAGAATGGTGAGTTATACTTGTTGGGGTAGAAAATTACACCCCGATTGACCAAGTCAAAGTCAAGGTCAACCCCAAGCCAAGTGGGCCCAAGCCTGGATCAAGTGGGCCCAAGCCTGGATCAAGTCCGAACATGAAGCGGCCGGCCTTCCTCCATGCCCAAAATGAAATCATGTAATAAATAATTTTTATGTAAGTTTTTTATGCATGAATGGGCATAGAGCCAAATTTTTGTAAAGCCCGTGGCTTATGTGCAAAAAGAAATGGCACATGAGCCATGGGATGGGCAAAAATACCATTTTTGTAAAGCCCAAGGGGCCATATGTAAAGTGTATAGCCTATAAAGGCCAAGATAATGAAAATATCTCAACAACTTTTTTCTCTCTCCCAAAAAGTATCAAGATCTGTGATCTTCTTCTTCCTCAAGGTTCTAAAACCTTCTTCTTTCTTTTGAATTAAATCAAGAGTTTTACTCTTCCTTTTATAAAACTAAATAGTTTTCCACCACAAAACCCATAAAGGGGAACTCAGATCTTCCATTAGATCTCAAAAAGGGGAGATTTTTAAATCCCACCCCCTTTCTCCAAGATCCGGCCAAACGACAGGAAGAAGTAGACCCATCTCCAGAAACCCCACTTTGGGGAAGATCCAGGGCTCAAGGGGAGAAGCCCCTTCATCAGCTTCAAAATATCCTAGGAGTTTAACTCCCCATATATCTATATACACACCCATACCAAGAAAGTACAACAAATAAATGTAATATTTAATAGGCAGAAGGCCAAATTTTTGCAAAGCCCATGGCTCATGTGCAAAAATAAATAAGCACATGAGACATGTGATGGGCAAAATGCCATTTTGTAAAACCCAAGAGAGTGTGTGTAAATTTGTAAGTCTATATAAGACAATATTATGATGAAATGAAATATAATCTACTCCCCATAAAATTTCTAGGGTTTTGTGCCTCCTTCTTCAAGGTTCATAACCTCCTTCTTCTTTCTTTTTTATGAATTAAATCAAGAGTTTAACTCTTGTTTTTTCAAAAGGCAATAATTTTTCACCATAAAACCTTTGAAAGAGAATCCAAATATCCCATCAAATCCGTAGAAGGGGAGAATTTAAATCTCATCACCCTTCTCCAAGATCTAAAAAAAAGAGAAAGAAGAAAAAAAAAACATCTCTAAAAAAAACCTCACTTTGAGACGGATCCAAGGCTCAAAGAGAAGAAATCGGTACATTCTCATCACCCAAGACATAGATCTTGAAGTTTTGAGAGTTTAACCCTAAATAAAATTGTTTTGGGAGTTTAACTCCAAAAACAATTTTTGGGGATTTTAACTCTAAATAAAATTGTTTTAAGAGTTTAACTCCATCAAAATTCTCTTAGAGTTAAACTCCATTTAAAATCTTTTTGGAAGTTTAACTCCAAAATAAAATATTTTGGGAGTTTAGCTCCAAATAAAATTCTCTTGGAGTTTAACTCCATTTAAAATCCTTTAAAGAGTTTAACTCCATATAAAAACTTTTGAGAGTTTAACTCCAAATAAAATTGTTTTGGGAGTTATCTTCATATAAAATCTGTAGAAGTTCAACTCTATATTTTAAAATCTTTTGGAGTTTTAACTCCATAATAATAATAAAAAATTTAGGAGTTTAACTCCAAATCTGAGAGTTTAGCCTCTTTTCCGGTCTACGAGTACCCTTCGCTTCCCCCACGTGGATAGGGGGAGCTTCTGCTCCCTCACGTGAGGGGGAGGCTCCTTCTAAGTGGGAGCTCCCTGCTCCCTTTCACGTGATGGAGTGTAGGGAGCTCCCACTTCCCCCTCACGTGAAGGGGAGAAGGGAGCTCCCACCTAGTGGGAATTCCCCACTTTTTTATAAAATAAATAAATAAAATAAAATAATAAAAAATATAAATAATAAAATAAAATATTTTTTTAAAAAAATGTTTCTTTAAATAAAAAAATCTTTTGTCATAAATAGAATAAAAAAATGAAATGAACACTTCACAATTGAGTTCGCACAACTAGTTTGACACGTCAATTGGGGGTTCATTCGCTCCAAAAGCGAGGGGTAATTAACAACAGTTTAGTTCGCGGTTGCCGGAGATTTGGATCCCCACAATCAATAAATCCCAGTCTACCCTGGACAAGAGGAATTTATATACGCCTGACAAGCGTGCATTCCCATTTCAATGGGGTGATGAAAAACACTATACAAGCGTTCCTTCGATCGCTAAGAACCTTGTCTCAGGAAACTTGCTTTGCGGTGCAGGATGCCAGTTTTTACTGTGTTATGGTAATACTAATGATATGTAGTGTAGCACACGCGTCTGTGATTATGCAACATGACAATCGTTAGTAGTTGTGCAAGTGTTTTAGCAAGTGTGTTCGCACAGGAATAGTTCTCAGTTCCCAGTTCCCATCATAAATATTAATATCATAATCATCAACAATGCATCATGCAGCATTCTTCAGTTGACGATTAATGGTAATACTAATGATATGTAGTGTAGCACACACGTCTGTGATTATGCAACATGACAATCGTTAGTAGTTGTGCAAGTGTTTTAGCAAGTGTGTTCGCACAGGAATAGTTCTCAGTTCCCAGTTCCCATCATAAATATTAATATCATAATCATCAACAATGCATCACGCAGCATTCTTCAGTTGACGATTAAATACTCAGATATATCAATCAATCATATTCATATAACGACATCAATATGGATATAATTAGAATACTATCGAGTATGGTAATTCTACAGTGTCATGACAGTATCGATGATGTGTAGTGTAGTATACGCGTCTGTAATTGCGCTACATGGAAATCATTGCTAATTGTGCAGTGTTATATAAAGTGTTCATACAAGCGTGGTATCATAAACTAAATATAATAAGTATCTACGAACGGATAATATAAATGTAGCATGACTTAATAAAATAATCGAAATACGAGCGTATACCGAATAGAATAAATATAACGCAAACAAGTGTTGTAATACCTACGCATAATTACAATTATGTCATTTAAAATGGAACGAAATATTGTTTGGAAAGGAGGAGGCCGTGATGTTTTTAATATAGATATTTATTTGAAATTAGCAGCACATTCTTGGCATTAGAGTTTAAAATAGGAAACGTATCGTTAGTTTTACAAATAGTATAATCTTAGCATTCATAGTTTTTCCAATCGGGATACATAGCAAAACTCCACGAGTCAAATAAATATAAGCCACATTCGGCAATTTATCCTTATCACATCAAGTACAGAATCTTCTTTGTACGATTTCAACCAATTATCCAATCAATATTAGTACGGTCCTCTAGTCGCGTACGCAAACACATAGTTTATTATATAGTACGGACAACTAGTCTCGTACGGCACATACAATAATCATATATACATATATATGTAGCCTACTAATTATGAATTATAGACTAATTACATAGTTTACGAATTATCGACTAATTTATCTAATTATAAGCTAAGTATACGGGTTACGTATATACGTTTTCTAACATAACATATAACCTATATATATAAGTTATGTATCTACTAAATAAGTGCTCGCTAGAATTAGTTTCGGGGTGCTATACGTCATCCACCCGACTTCCCCCGTAGATATAAATCTACTCATCGAAGTCCGTCTGGAGCTGGTCGAAGCTAACGGCCGTCTTGACCTTCCTCGCTGCCATGGAAGTCCCCGCAATCGACCCTATAACCAAAGTAGTCATAAACATGAAAGAAAACTCCATTAAAATCAATACAAACCCAATAAAATGAAATACGACGAAAACATCAAAACTGTCAAAAATAACGAAGGGCAGACCTCTGCAGCTCTCAAGGGCAGACGTCTGGCTAAAATGTTACTATCGTACAGAGGGAGCAACGGACATCTGAAGAAGGGCTCTCAGACGTCTGAAGGCCAAAACCCAAGAAAACCAAATCAAAGACAGACGTCTCAAGCATCTGACGTCTGCTGAATAAAATCATAAACAACATTTTTAAAGGCAGACGTCTGAAGCTTTGGGAGTCAGACGTCTATCGAAGGAAAATCATGAAACACATATCATGGGCAAACGTCTGAAGCTCTATGGAGCAGACGTCTGCAGAAAACATCTGCTGAAACGAAATTTCTAAAAATCAAAATTTCTTAAAAACCATAAAATCAACTCTTTTTGCACCAAAATACCATCTACTTCCCAAAATAAAATGTAGTTACCAAATATACCATACTAATTTCTACTACTACTGATGGATCACTTCAAAACCAAATTTGGAAGAGTTTAACCCTAAAAATATCATTTTCATGTAGAAAAATACACCTTTTCATGGCCAAGACCTTTAAAAACATAACAAGATGAAAATAGGGATCTTTACCAATTGAGTGGGCAAAAATGGAGATTCAAACACTTGATGAAGCTTCAAGAGGTTTGAAAGGTTGAGGATGACTCCACTTGATGTTTTGAGGGCTCTCGTTGCAAAACTTGGTATCAACCATGAATTTTGGTGGAGGAGAGCTAGGATTTTGGTGAAGGAATTTGGGTGTTGAGAGTTAACGATATTTTTAGAGGAGGAAGTAGATATTTTTGGAAGATAGAGAATGAGAATGAAATAATGAGAGGAAGAGAAGAGAGGGTTTGGGCTCTCTCTCTCATATAATTATATCATTTAACACAAAAATCCAATATCATTTCCTAATACAAAATAATTGCCATATTAAAATATCTCACATTTTCCAAATCCCAACAATAAATATACATACTCATACCAATCCGTGAAAACCCAAATTCATACTTGGTATTATTTCCGTAAAATTTATGATATCCATATTTAAATTATAAAATAATATTTATAATTTTGAAAAAGTTGCATCACTTTTCATAGATTTTTTTTGTTGCATAGACGATCTTTAATTTTCATTATTTAAACAAATTCTTAATGCATAAGATGAAATGTTTTGGATCCATTGCAAAAAATCATGGGTAACAATCCCAACAATGAATTTTGGATTTTAAAGAAAAGGATCAATTGCCCAAAACACCCACATACAAGTCTTTTATTGGCAGAAAACCCCCCTTGCCCATTGATAAAACTCTAAAATATTGCTCAAATATGTGGCCGGTCAACTTGAACGATTTGGATCATTTAAACATGTCGTGAATCAACAGTTTCTGTTTTTAAAAAACGCGGATTGGTTTGCAATGGATCGCTCCCCTTTAAACAACAGTTGTTTCGTTCAAATAGCAGATAAATATCCATGTTTCAAAATGCGTCTCTTTAATATCTTAAGTTTTGCTCTCTTTTTTCCCACTTTGCTACCCACATGTTCTTCAGAATACATTTCTTGAGAAAGAGTAGATATCAAAGTGCTAAAAATCAAAACTTCAGGAATTAAAGTGACACATTTTGAAACAAATGAATTTATCTATTATCTTTGTATGACCTGCACAATATTGAAAAAAGAGTGGACCCCAGCCCCCATAGTGTTAACCACACAGTGTGCAGGCCCTACCCCGGGGCTATTCGGCTGCGTCCCAAAACCGAAACCATAGGACTACGGTCCAACCCGGTCCCATTTGTCTCTTCAAAAGATCCATGGAACTTAACATATGAAAAACCTTTTACAAACAAAAGCAGTGGTTTAACCACTCAAATCTCTGTCAAATAACAAACATGATCAAATTTCTGCGGAACAAACATGCACATAAAAATCCTAGCAAAATTTAAGTCTCCCAGATTCTCCAACGATCAATATTCGCACCGAAGAATCAAAAAACAGCATGCACGAAACTCGCATTGGCATTAGAATGTAAAGAATTGATCACAAACATTCATTTCGGACAAAACAGAGCCCTCTTTTACATAGACTGCTTCAGAAAATCTCAAATAAACTCACGCTATTAGAAACCAAGACTCTCTCCTGCGTTAAATTTAGTTTTAAAAAATGGCCCTAAATCCTAAGAATAATTATTTAACAATGCGAGAATATGTTCCATCAAAAAAAGGCTGAATTGCAGGAACTCACTTCACTTTTGCCCGCTTTTCCGAATTGAAAAGCAGCAGTTTACCCTCTCGACTTCGGTTACTATTTTCACTTCTACTCCCAAAATACCATTCAATCAACTATCCTCAATTATTGATAATTACAGATAGAACTGGAGCTTAATTCACTAAGGAGACAGAAGAATAATTGGGTGAAATGCAATAAAACCTGTCTTTTGTAACAGACTCGTCGAAAGAGTAACCGAAAAATGAATTTTCTAGAGTCAAGGGGCAACTTTAGTGATTAATTCAAATGCGAAGTCGAGTAAAAGCGAAGAGGTTTTCCTGCAATTCAGCCCAAAAAACATGTTAATCATGGAATAAAAAACTAGCATCTCACTCAGTCCAAACATCATCAAACAGCAAACCTTTGTGTTCACCCTTGGGTTTTCAGTGGATCACCGTGCACACCACCTTATCGACTATGTAAGTGATCCAACTCTTTAGATCTGATAATTAACTTGATTCGAAAATCAACTTCTTGGTTCCTTTCAGGGTTAGGTAATGATATATTTGACCATATCACAGAAGCAAGGATATGAAGACTTTAGATCTGATATTTGGAAATTGGAACAGCCCCCTCCTCCCCCTCCCCCCCCCCCCCCCCCCAAAAAAAATTAGCTAGCGAACATATGGAGATTCAAATTAGCGGACAACAATTCAATGAAGGAGAAATGGATGCCCTGCGCCTTCACCCTCTTGCCCTTTTTCATGCACGCACACGCGCACGCGCGTGTATGCACGCTCACACACATACACACACATTAATTATTGTTATATTGTATACAATCTGACTTGATAAATTTGCACAAGGTTGGACCCCAGTCCTTCCATCAGCGATCCTTCACATTTGCAAAGGCACCAAACACCTGTTGATAAGCTTATGCCATGAAGATTGCGTAGTTATTTATACTGACCAGATTATAAATTATCTTCACCAAACTTGCTATGTGATTACGGAAATGTTCTGGTTCATTGTTGCCTTTTTGTATGTCATGGACTGAACATAATCCTCTTAAATAATTTAATCAGACAAGCTTATTGTCTAAGGGAATTTGGTGGACTGACAGAAGGGCCATTTAGGATTATGGTAGCTTCCATATCGCCTATAGTTTCCATCAGTCATGCCAACAACCTATGAACCCTGGACATGAACAAGGTGCGCTGACACGACACATTTACGGTGACACGGTAAATTCCCAAAACATAGTGCACGGGCGCACAACGATATGACATTTTATATATATAGTTAAGCTATCAGCTGCAAAACCACTGCCATTATCCACATACATACATATCAACAAATAAACCATATAAAAGGGTGGTGCTAAAAGATAAAATCAATATATTTTTTTTTATCTAATTAGAATAAAATATTCAAAAGTCATGCTCGTCCCCAAAAAAGGCTAAAGTTTATGGAAAAAATTAAGTTGATATTAACAGTAAACTAAAATATAATCTTAAAAAAAGGTTACCGACTAATTATATACGAATAAAGTAAGAAACATTAATTTATACATGATTCTGGTTTTAACACATAAAATATAATGATGACATGCTATTTTGCAAACATATGTATAGGACACACCATGCATACTGCACATATAGAAGTACTGCACGCTAAATATGTGTCGGGCAAGTGTCATCTGGCATGTAGCATACACAACTTGAGCATGTCGTATATTTGTTGTATGCATGTCTTCGACTTGTCTGATGCATGTCTTAGGTGGCCATATATCTATCAGAGATCTATTGGGCAAATATCCGTGTCCGACGCATATGGTACACAGGCAGGGAAGCATATTAGAAATGCCAAGGCTTCATATCAGACATCCAATCATCAACTCTTTACCGAAAAAATTTCTTGGATTCACAAATGACTTCATAATGACAGGAGAAGGCTTGAGTCATGATGAGGAGGAGGAATCAATGAAATTATCGATTGTTTTCTAAGCTGAACCAAACAATTTGCAACCTAATAGGCAATGTAAACAAATGCATTATAAGATTCGATGCAAAAATTAAAAGGGCTAAAAAGGCACTTACTTCCCATGGTTCTCAAATTCTCCACATACAAGCTGACAAAATATTGTTTCTCCTTAACTTCATTCTCTTCAAGCCTCGTCTTGTAGATAGTAGTAATGCAGCTTACCCTCTGACACAATTAATATTCTTCCATCCTCGATCGCCAAGAGACCAAGAGTACGTAGTCTTTCTGAAGGTGAAGAAATGCTGCATCGGTGTATCCACTCGCCACGACTGTAGTCTGTCAACAACCAAAGGCAAATTCATTCCCGATAATTATCAAATATTCCAAGGCATAGTTTCTCTCCCACTGTCCAGAATGACCCCGGACCGTTCTTTCCATGCCCGGGACGAGGGATAACCAACCATTCCTCCTTCTCAAGATCGAACCAGCGTTACCACAGACAAAAATGGAGGCGTATTCCGCCATCTCCTACGCCCGCCGGTGAAGGCCTCACATCGGAAATAGTACAAAACTATGACCTTGTACTGATTAGTGGAAGGGACGTAACCGAAAACCAATCCCTGTAAGACGGGACGACTTTCTAGAGGTGGGATTGAAGACGTGAAAGTCATAGAATTGATTGGTCATGCAAACTAAATCTAAGCAAGTGAGGATTGGAGACATTCCACCAACCTCTGTTGATGGTGGTTTTGTGGATTAGGGTCCCGTCCTTTTCGTGCAAGGATATGGAGAACTCTTTGTATTTCTTGCTGGATGTTATGAAAAAGAGGGTTTTTGGTTGGATTTTTGGTACGTGATGGGATTGGATGAAGGAAGGGTCAGAGAGATTAATGCATACCATGATTTGGAGACGGATAGGAATCTGAGGAGAGTGTTGGCGTGGAGTCTCAAGAGGATGCGGATGATGATCGATCCCTGCAGGAAGTGCTATTTCTCCATTGCTCACAAGCAAATTTTGAGGTTGTTCTGGGATGGAGAAAACAAAAAACGAAGTTCAAACCCTAGAACATTTTCTGGGACCAGTTGTTCCTGTTCTGATTTTTCACCCTTAAATCAATTAAATATTAAAAAATGTGCCATCCCTTCACCATCAAAGGATTAAAACAAGGGTTAAATGAGGGATTTTGATGGTGGTGGGATGGGAGTAATGGGAGGTTAGGTCACACGACCATGGCCATGGAATGCGGTCGACCCAGCCTCATTAATTCATAAGAGAAATTATGAAGTTGCAATTAGTATAGCATGCTTTAAATGGTCCAATCATATGGTTTTACACCATGTTATTACATCCAGAAGTAACTTCAAAGAACAAAATCTTCATATCTCACTCAAAACAATCAAAAAAGCTCAAAACTGTTACTAGATGGATGTAAATAAATATATACATTAGGTTTGTGAAACAAATGTTTGAGCAAGACCCATGTCCCCCAAACAAAATGGAAGAAAAAGGGTTTTATGTAAAAACTCAGGCTATTAAACAAAGAAACTAATGCCATACCGGATGAAAAATTGATGAACATAAAAAGATTAATTTCAAAACCCTAGTCGATTCTACAATATAAGTGCATATTATTAAGCACACAGCATGAGGTCTAAAATTTTCAGCTATAATATGTTCAATAATGTTAACTATCTACCAAATTCGATGCAAACACCTAACTAAAGCTTAGAATTCCCCGCTTTTTCTTCTCCGATAATCTTGTTACCTGCAATAAGCATGCAACCACCCAGCATTATTCGTGTCCAAATCCATAATTTATCTCCAACATCGACAAATGTTGGGGGGGGGGGGGGAGGGGGGGGGGGACAGAAGCATGTATACACAAAGAAACTGATTGTGCACCTTAAGTCACAGAAAGAACCCGACTCTATTGGAAAAGATAAGCCTACTTAACCATCTGGATCTTGAGGAACTAAATTTAATAAATAAGAGAACACGACCATCAAAACTAAAAAAAAAAAAAAAACTTTAAGCGCTGTCCATTGGGGCTTCATTTCCAGCACCAAATGTGAAATTGTTAGGGGCAGTGCGCTCGAAGATAGAGGGTGTTGCGCCGTGGTTAAAGATTGGAACCGATTCTGCATTTGTTGTTGGTCTAGGAAATGCAAACCCAAACCCTAATGTTGGGACAGAATCAGGTTGAGGCCGGGGCTGGATTGGCATGGCATCACTGGACCCGAAAATCAAATTCTCGTACTCTGCCAACTGCTGGTGGACAGCTGCACGAGACACATTAAATTAGGAAAAATAATGTTGAATAACAGCATAAATAATATCTGGATTGTTGTGCAATTCTGGACAACCAGATTATAGTGTATATATTTCGTTTACGAAACACTAATCAAACAAATAGGAAACGAATAAGCATATTACAGGATTTAAGAGGGCAGTACAGGAGATGTCTTTCCTTAAATTATATGGAAACACTTGATTCAAGAAGCACTAAAAAGATTTTTCATTCGACAGCCATATAGAAAGATAAGCTATAAACAGAAGATTTTGGTTGAAAAGCATTGCCAGTAAAACATTGCACCTTTGTAACCATCGAGACCAAAATTCTAGTCGTAGAGTTGGCAGAAGACAGTTAGTTTCCCATTTTTCCGTTTAGAACCTTTTTTTTTATGCAAATGCATTGTTCTAAGTAGGGCTAATCAAAAAATACCAGACCAGAACAGACCCGACCGATTTCTATCGGTTTGTGAGAGATGTCGGGTCGGGTGGGTCGGGTCGGGTCAGAAAAACATAATAATCGGTTACCGGGTTTCGAATTTTCAGACCCGACCCGACTGATTAAATATCCTATAAATACAATTTAATAAACCTACTCTCATTTCTAACCCTAATTTTCTCTCCAAATTGCGCCGCCGCCCTCCTGAGCCTTCTCCGAGTCCTCTCAGATCTCTCCCTCGAACCCTAAATTCTCTCGAGTATCCCTCGAATCTCCCTCAAAATTCGAATCTTACTCGGTTACTCTTGTCTCGAATCTGAAGATCTCTCCCTCGAAACCCTAAACTTCTTCAGAGTGGCTTCCATCTTCACATGAGGAAATTGCAACCCTAGTCTCGAGTCTCATGACTCGAGTCATCGAATCTCAGGACTCTAATTCATCAAATCTCTAGTTATCCTTCGACTTCGGCCTCAAATCCATTATTCTCTGATTTGGGAATTTTTGGTACCGCAACTCTACAACTACAAGCATGTCCGAGCAAGCGACTCGGCAAGATATAGCAAGCATGCCTCCACCTCCTACAGCAGCAACCGACCGTTAGGTATATTCAACTGTAACTTAATTCCTATCTAAAGTTATGGTTTTTTTATTCTTCTTAGTTACTGCTGCAATGTTTATTAGTTCATAACTTCTTATTATTGTTTGATTGGTGTTTCTAATTTTAAATGAGAATATTGCTTTGCAATTTTTAAAAATATTTTTATTATGTAATTGATTGAATCATTCAAAGGTATTTATAAATACACTTGTGTGTTTCACTTTTGTAGACTGGTGAAGAGAAAAATTCCAACACCGTTAATTCCTAAACTCTTCTAAGAGGAATGTTATGTCTCGATCGCGAGATCAATTTACAAAAGATGAGATCAATCAAACCCACCGTGGCCGGTCCCAAGTCCGGATGAGAAAGGGTGAGGGTTATGGTAGGCTTGTGACAGCCAACGGAAAACTTTGTCACATTCTATAACATGAACCAATACAAGAATATCGTTGGGGCGTCCCCTACTCAGCGACGCGCTACATCGGATCCCGGGTGTAGTGTTAAATATGCAAGGGCTTGGTCGTCGTCCAGAGACGGCGCGCTACATCGGACCCCGGGTGTAGTGACAAATAAGCAAGGGTTTCATAGGATCCGTCTAGCTTTCTGGAACATAGGTTCCCTTACGGGTAGACTAATAGAATTAGTGGAGGTGATGATTAGGAGGAGAGTTGGTATTATGTGTTTGCAAGAAACTAAGTGGGTAGGTGAAAAGAGTAGAGTCATAGAGCCTTGGGGTTATAAGCTTTGGTATACGGGTAGAGATAAAAATCGTAATGGGGTAGGTATAATCATAAATAGACGGTTGCTTGAGGATGTAGTTGAGACTAGGAGAAAAGGTGATAGAATTTTACTGGTTAAGCTTATTCTAGGTGGAGAGATCTTTAATGTTATTAGTGCTTATGCACCACAGATAGGTCTTGATGACGCTAGTAAGCGTCTATTCTGGGAGGATTTAGACGAGGTGGTGCAAAGTATACCTAGTGGAGAGAAGTTATTTATTGGTGGTGATCTTAATGGACATGTAGGTACTAGTCGTAGTGGGTTTGATACTATCCATGGAGGTTTTGGTTTCGGACAAAGGAATGAAGTGGGTGACCCGATTCTAGATTTCGCTCTATCTTATGACTTGATCTTAGCAAACACCTGGTTTAGGAAAAGAGAGTCCCACCTTATCACTTTTAGGAGCGGATCAAATGCTAGTCAAATAGACTTTTTTTCTGACGAGAAGAATAGATAGAGGTTGTTGTATCGACTGTAAGGTAGTGCCAGGTGAGAGTGTAACTACCCAACATAAACTTTTAGTTCTAGATTTTCGATTTAGAAGAGAACCTAGGAAGATTAGACGTAAGGTAGAGCCTAAAATTAAGTGGTGGCGATTGAAAGAAGGTAATCAAAAGGCTTTTATAGATCGTGTAGTACAAGAAGCGGATTGGCAGTCGGAAGATGATCCGGACAAAACATGGAACAAAATGGCTAGTTGTATCAAGAAAGTAGCTAGAGATCTACTTGGTGAGTCGAGAGGTGGTGCTCCACCATCTAAGGACATATCATGGTGGAATGAAGATGTAAAGGCTGCTATTAAAATTAAAAGGGATTCTTATAAAGATTTGAAGAAAAGTAGAGATGTGGAGAGATTTAAGAAGTACAAAATGGCTAAAAAGGAAGTTAAGAAAGCTGTTCGGGAAGCTAAATCTAAGGTCTACAAGGAGGTGTACGAGAAATTAGACACTAAAGAGGCTGCAAATGATATATACCGGATTGCTCGAATGCGGGAAAGGAAGACCAGAGACTTATGTGCGGTGAAGTGTGTCAAAAATGAAAATCAGAAGGTTTTAGTTCGAGATGAGGATATCAAGGAAAGATGGAGAGATTATTTTGACAAATTGTTCAATGAGAGCTTTACTAAGAATTTGGATGGACTTGTCATTCAATCTCAAGATATAAATCGTGATTTCATGCGTAAAATAAGACTTACTGAGGTTAAAGCTTTGAACAGAATGGGTTTAAGAAAAGCGGTTGTTCCTGACGGGATTCCTATCGAGATTTGGAGATGCTTAGGCGAAATAGGCGTTAAATGGCTGACAGATCTGTTTAATAAGATTTGGCAGGCAAAAAAGATGCCAAATGAATGGAGGAAAAGTATCCTTGTATCTATCTACAAGAATAAGGGTGACATTCAAAGTTGCTCAAACTACCGTGGAATAAAACTAATGTGTCACACCATGAAACTTTGGGAGAGGGTGATTGAACACAGGCTAAGGAAGGATATTAAGATAACAGAGAACCAATTTGGGTTCATGGCTGGACGATCGACGACGGAGGCGATTCATTTGCTTCGTCAACTTGTCGAGCGCTTTCGAGAGAGGAGAAGAGATTTGCATATGATATTTATTGATTTAGAAAAAGCGTACGACAAGGTACCTAGAGAGATATTATGGGGGACAATGATGAAAAAGGGGGTCCCCGTCAAGTATATTGACATAATCAAGGATATGTACGACGGAGTAGTGGCAAATGTCAGAACTTGCGGTGGCTTAACAAGTGATTTTCCGATTACTATTGGTTTACATCAAGGATCTGCATTAAGTCCTTTCCTGTTTACCATCGTGATGGATGGGCTTACTAGAACTATCCAAGATGAAGTCCCTTGGTGCATGCTATTCGCTGATGATATTGTTCTAGTAAATGAGACGAAAGCAGGGGTTAATGCCAAATTGGAATTATGGAGACAAACATTGGAATCTCGGGGATTCAGATTGAGCAGGTCCAAGACAGCATATATGCACTGCAAATTTAGTAGCCAGAGAAATCAAAACCATATTGGTATAACATTGGAAGGGCAAGAGATATCACCGAGCGACCAGTTTAGATATCTAGGTTCCATCATCCAAAGGAATGGGGAGATCGATAGTGATGTTAATCAAAGGATCCAAGCTGGTTGGTTGAAATGGAGGAGTGCAACAGGGATTTTGTGTGATCGTAACTTTCCGTTAAAATTGAAAGGGAAGTTTTATCGGAGCGCTATTCGGCCTGCCTTATTATATGGTACAGAATGCTGGGCTCCTAAGAAGCATCATACACAGAAGATGCACGTAGCGGAGATGCGCATGCTTCGTTGGATGTGCGGTAACACTAGAAAAGACAAGGTACGAAATGAGGATATCCATGCAAAAGTTGGTGTAGCACCCGTGGAGGAGAAGATGCGGGAAAACCGGCTTAGATGGTTTGGTCATGTGCGACGCAGACCTATGGAAGCACCGGTTCGACGAATAGATACTCTCGATATGGGTAATGGCAAAAGGGCAAAAGGGAGACCGAAGAAAACATGGATGGAGGTGATACGAAATGATATGGTTGCCAAAGGACTCAATGAAAGTATATTGTTCGATAGACTAGAGTGGAGACAGAGGATTCATGTGTTGGACCCGGCGTGATTCTCATGTTGGTTCATGTAGCCTACCCCTTATGCTTGGGATAAAAGGCTCAGTTGTTGTTGTTGTTGCAATTATTGTAATCAAGAATATCTTACACATAGCAAAAAGAATGGTACTAAATCACTATTATTTGCATGCTGATAGTTGCATTAAGAACTCTCAGAATTTGGAAACCCGACAAGCTCAAATGACCTTTAAGATTTGGAAAGGTGGGAAAACAAACGGGCTTAGTTCATGGATGTTTACTCAAGAAGAAACTAGAAAAGCTCTTTCATATTTTATAATCTTTGATGATGTTCCTTTTTGGGTGGTTGATAGGAGAGGGTTAATGCACTTCATATCGGTTTGTTGTCCACTTTAAAATTCCTTCTCGTTTCACCCTTCAAAGAGATTGTTATAGTCTCTATTTCTAAAGAAAGGAAAATTTAAAATCTTTTTGCATAATACTTGTCAAAGAGTGTGCCTAACTACCGACACTTGGACTTCAATCCAACACATTAATTATATATGCCTTACAACACATTGGATTGATCACGAGTGAAAGTTGAAAAAGAGAATAATAGAGCTGAAGACCTCAGGAGAGCCGTAGAGACATGTTTGATAGATTGGGGTATCAATGACGTTTTCAAAATCACCGTCGATAATGCTAGTTCAAACAACACCATGATTTCGTATTTGAAAAGGAAAATTAATAATTGGCATGGTAGCATGTTATGAGGGCGGTTTCTTCATATGCATTGCATTGCACACATTATCAATTTGGTTGTTAATGATGGGACTAAAGAGTTAAATCATTTCGTAGCTCGTATTCGTTCGTCCATTCGCTATGTAAGTCAATCTCCTTCTAGATTGCAAAAATTCAAAAATTGCGTTGGGGCCGAAATAATCGAATATAAGAACCCACTAGATGGAACTCGACATACTTCATGTTGAGTGCCGCCAAAATGTATGAACGCGCTTTTGATAGATTATTCTCACAAGAACCTCTTTTTGTGCATGATCTTGAACATGCGGATGGAAGTCGTGAAATTCCGGATGAAGATGATTGGAACAATATTAGGAAGTTGTGTTTCTTTCTTAAAAAAATTATGATCTCACAAATAAGGTTGCCGACTCTTATGTGACTACCAATTTCTTTATTCATGAAAATTTTAAAGCTGCAAATTCTTTGAAGCAAGCAAGTAATGATTTAAATTTATATGTAATGACTCGGCACATGAAGGAAAAGTATGATAAGTAATAGGGAAATTGGCAGGAAAATGAACTTTTTGACTTATTCTGCGCTTGTTCTCTCACCCTCGATTCAAATTTAAAATGGAGTTAGCTTTACCGGTCTTACATATAAGTATCCAATTCATAGATGTAGCTTTGCAAAAGATGAGAGAAGGCCTATTTGAATTGTTTAACGAGTACAACGTAAAGTATCGGAATAACGCAACCATACAAGCTAGTCAATCGTCCACCATTTTTATTGAAGATGAAGATTTAAGTTCATGCTTTAAAAGAATGAGATTCGAAGGCTACGAATGAAAATCGGAGTTGGAGAAATATCTAGATGAAGTGAAAGCGCCAGACATCTTGAATTTTTGGAAAATTAATAGTTCACGATTTCCAATCCTCTCGAAGAGGGCTCGTGATGTGTTAACAGTTCCTATCTCTACGATGGCGTCCGAGTCCGTGTTTAGTACCGATGGTCGAGTTCTTGATCCTTTTAGAAGCCCATTAACCCCAAAAATAGCACAAGCTCTATTATGCACCAAAGATTAGATTCGTGCTGAATTGAATCAACCATGGATTGATATTGAGAAGGATTTAGCAATTCTTGAGTATTGAGAAGTTTATAGTGTATTTTACTTTACTTTTTTATTTTTTCTGTTGTTGGCGTTGTTTTTGTTGCCTTTTATAGGTTTTGGGGTTGTTTCTCTTGCTATTTTATGTTGCTTATGCTAGTTGGCTTGTTGTTTTAGAATTGAGTAATGAATTTCGAACAAGCCCTATAACATGCAATGATTTATGCCTTTAAGCCTCGATTTCTTTGATTTATACAAACTTCAACTGCCCCTATTCTTCATACAAAGAATCTCTTTTATCTCTATATTGTAGTTGGTGACCAAATAGATACCAAATATGTCGGTAGCTAGCTTGAGTTGATTTTTAGCAACCTCGTTCTCATTTAGTCATTCATCGGTCGGTTTGGTTAGGTTCACGTTACATTTTGGTATTTATTTTAGATGCCCCGTTATATATGGTATTAGGGATTCGATGTATGATCGATAGTCAGTTGGTGACGAGTTGTCATGCACTGAAAAATATTGATAATTTGCGCATATTGATACTTAATACATTCTTGACTATTCAGTTTTGAATTTTGCTTATTTCATATGATTATTGTCGATATTTCCCAATCAACAATACTACTTAGCTCATTTAGGCACTTGATGGTGGGTTGGTGCCAATATTATTGCCTTATTGTCGAGATCTTAATTGATGGCTCAATTTAAGATGAGTATTCGAATTTTAGTTATTTCATAAAATTTATGAGTTTTGATTTATTGACAATATTCTTGTCTTATCAAATATTTATTTATTTTCCCTTTTCAGGCATTCGGTAATGTGGAGCAGTGAAGTTATAGACCGTGTTATTAATGGTTATTAATTTTGCCCGATAATTTGTTGAAATGTTTCGAGGTTTACAACTTGTAATATGCAAAATTGCTAATTAAAATGTTATGAGGTTGTAAAATATTTTGAGTATCGTGTATTGCACTTTGAAAGATTATAATTGTAATAAAATATTTTATTTTTCTACTTTTTCTGGTTATTTTTAGAATTTCTGGTTATTTTTCTGGTATTACAATTTATGGTAATAAATATAAATTGTTGTATGAATTTTAAGGCCCAAACGAGCCTGGCCCAAACCGACAACCGAACCGAACCGATCGGTTCGGTTTATTTCGGTTTGGAACCCGATCGGGTCGGGTCGATTGGCGGTTCCAGGGTCTTGGTCGTGTCGGTTTCGTTTTTTCACAAAAAACGAAACGAACCGAACCGTGCTCAAGCCTAGTTCTAAGCATATTCTTCAGAAAAAAAACAAAAGCAACGCTGTCCTTTTCCCTCCCCTCCCCCTCCCCCTCCCCCTCCCCCTCCCCATCCCCAAAAATAACACTAGTAGCATCCCTGATGCAGACTAAACCCGATCTATCCACAGACCAATCCTAGCCAATGTTCCTCAATAAGTTAACGAGCAGCCTGAAGCCAATCCCTAACAAACACAGGCTTAATTATAACTGAGTGCCAAACTCATCTTTTCTATCAATCCTAGACTCAAAGTAAAAAGGGGAGCAACAAACCTGGTGAGAGGTCTACTTGAGGTCTGCGTTCTTTCACCCAATGAAAACTTTGTGGTAGTCGCCATCCTTTACATTTCATCAAGTATCCCATTACTATAGCTGGTGACCTGTTAAAAGAGAAATACAATCCACTTTGAGAGAATAAGCAGTAAAAATAGATCGACACTCCTCTGCGTGATATGCCGAATAGAAAACCAAACCTATTTTTCCCTGACATACAGTGGACAAGCACACACGCCTTTTCCTTCTCACATTGTTCTGCAACCAAAAAAATAAAATGATATGTGCTGTTATCTGTGGAAATGCACATACAAGCCCACACACACTCCACCACCACCACAAAAAAGGAATATTGACTTTCAAGTGCACAATTCTTTATGCACATACATAAAGTAGTCAGGACATTAAAATGAATGTGACGGGCAGGCACAAACTAATGTGCACTATAAGCAGCCTAAAGTTATCAATTTGTTCACAGAAAACGGAAAGCTTAAGAAAAAGTAGCGGAGAATGCATGTCAAACAAAACATGATTGTTGTCTTTTTACATCAGTGTATAGAAAATTGGTCATCCTCGGCTGCAAGAACACAATTAAATTTCTTCATGGATCAAGCCAAATGTTTGTGATGGTACAAAAGAAAATTAGGGTTCAAAAAAATATTTTTCGTATTCAGTTTTGTCCATCCTGCAAATCTAATTCCAGCACTATGTAGGAAGCAGTATCCAACTTCTAAGTGTCTTAATTCTTTGATTAATAAAACCACATATATTTGGACTAGCATTGTTTGAGGAGAAACCCATTACAACTGTAATCATAGGCATCAAGCCATGTACAGTGTTGTAAAATGTAGTTTATGCAGTCATGTATATGGCCATAAATACAGACAATGCATGCACTTGTATTGCACATTTGATAGTGATAGAAAGAGAATGAAGAAAAAACAGAGATAAAAACAAGGACAAACAAACAAAAATGTGTTTGCACACTGGTGAAGAAAAAGGGGTCAACCCCAACGAAACTGACCATGGCCAGCCTTTCAAGACGAAAGGGCGGTTAGGTTAAGGAAATCGAACACATTAATATTTAAAAATTAGGATCAAATGTTGGTGCAGCAAACGCAGCAGCAAGGTCTGCATCAACCAGTTCTCTGTTCTCACCTAGATTTCCAAATTGCCACAAGAAAGAAAGCCAGGCCTAGAACAGGATAACTCGCAAAATACTAGATAGAGACGGATACAGCAATCGAACCGGGTATCACCCACAAAACTTTAATGGACAGGACAATAGCAGCAAGCTCTGCATCAACCAGTTCTCTCTACTTCCCTTGATTTCAAAACTGCCACGAGAAAGAAAGCAGTGGCAAGAGCAGGACGGACTCAAAAAATACTAAATCCCGGAGGATGCAGGATGATGAGAACGGGAAAAGAGACTTAAGGTAGGATCCCCAAAAAATATCCCATCGATATCCATTCGACAAAAGATAGAAAAAAATTGTTACTTTTCAAGTAAATAAATAGTGATTTCGAGAACTTGATGGCTGACATACCTAGGCTCTAGCTCCAATTTTAAATTAAATTTTTTTATTAAATTCATATAAACTATTATTTCGGCTCAAAAGACACTTTGTCAAAAGCTTTGAGAAAATCTAATTTATGGATCAACGAATTATCATGGCTAGATTAAAAATGTATAAGAAAAATATTTTTCATATACATTTTTTTATCGCCTACGGCAATTCTGGCTTCAGCGCTATTGTAGGAACTAGGAAGTAGTGTCCAATTCTGGCTTCAGCGCTATTGTAGGAACTAGGAAGTAGTGTCCAATTCTGGCTTCAGCCTATTGTAGGAACTAGGAAGTAGTGTCCAGCTTTTACGCATCCTCGGTCCAAGATGTCAGCCTATGAATCTCTATGTGATTATTTTACAAAACCATATTTCAAATATTTACTAACAATATCAAATAAGTCAAAATGCTACACAACTGGAGTTATTCAAGTAGGACAATCAACATTACAACTGACAACCCAAAAAGTAACATCGGCAAACATCGACAGACTCGGAAGATCGCAATGCAAATTCAAGGATATAACGGAGAAGTCACACATTGGAGACATTCAACATTCAAGACTTTTCTATTTTCTTTGAGTCTTGAGTTGAGTCGATCTCAAACGGTTAGAATCTATTAGAATCTATTTTCTTATCCTATGTCAATTAAAATTTGCAAAAACCAAAAATCCTTTTAAAACTTCTTTTTAAAATTAGTCATGTGTCTAAATATATCAAACATGGACGTCGACGTCCATTATAGATATCCATAGCAGTTTCAAAATTTTCAAAGTTTGATTTTTGGTTTGAATTTCCAACTGCTATAAGCGGCCAATAACTGTCCTATCTTTTTGGAGCAGTTATAATAACCGTTCCAACAGCCCGTTTTCAACTTTCTATATATAAGACCCATTTTAAATAATTTTTCACTCACGAAGCCATGATTTTAACATTTTTACTTTTTTGATTTTTCGTGAAAAATGTTCTATCATTCTTAAGTTTTTACTAATCTTTTTGAGAGGAGATCTTTCAGGGGTTTTGATTTTTTGGTCATTAGAAACGAAAACTCTCAAGTTGTCGAAGAAGTTTTTGTTTGGATTTTTCTTGATCCTTTTGAAAATTTCTTCAATCGTTCTTAAAGTTTTTATTAATCTTTTTAAGAAAAGAAATATTTCAGGGCTTCAGATTTTTCTAGATATTAGAAATGAAAGATCTCTGATTTGTCGAAGAAGTTTCAGTTTTAAACTTTTCTTAATCTTTTTAAGAAAACTTCTTCGAATCGTTTTTAAACGTTTTTAATCTCCAAAACACAATCCATTATCTCCCTTGAATCGAAACTTGATTTATCCTTTGAGATCAATAGAATTGTATAGTTGGGTTGTAAATATTTGTTGAAAATCTTTTTGTGCGATCTAGTGAAGAAAGGTCTAAAGTCTTCACATTGTAAAGGTTCTATGACCTGATCTTGATAAAAGATCTGGGTTTCTCCATCCGTAAGGAGTCACTGTATAGTGAGTTTGAATCATGAGCAGGAGTTCTCAGGCGGGATTAGCCAACGAGTTAGTAAACCTCGATAACAATCATCTATTTTTTTATTTTTGTGCATTCTGTGACTGCAAAATTGTTTTCTTTTATACTCTGATTTTATTCCGCTGCAAAAAATTTTAATTCCGCACAATTGCGTTGAGTTTGCCATAAAACCTTATTCATCCCCCTAAGCCTGTTTTCAATTGGTATCAGAGCAGCTTACTCTGTTTTGTAAGATTAAGCTCTTGAGTTTCTGATCCTATGGCCAACCACATGGAAAGACAATCCACTAACCGTCCTCTTTTCAACGGTACCTACCAATTCTGGAAAACTAAGATTAAAGTTTTTCTTCAATGTATCGATCTAGAAATCATTGAAAAGCCCTTTGTTGCCGCTACCACGAATCCATTATCTAACGCCGACAAGAGATCAATGACATTAAATGTCAAGGTAATGAATGCACTTCATTGTTCTTTGAATTCGGAAGAATTCAATAGAATCTCTCTGTGTCAAACAACAAATGAGACATGGAATATTCTCCAAACTGCTCATAAAGAAACCAGTCAAGTAAAAGAGGGTAAGCTCAACCGTCTCATTCACAAATATAAGATGTTTCAAATGAGAGACAATGAGACCATCGACTCTATGTATTCTAGATTCAATAGCGTCATTACAGAACTCTTTAACTTAAAGAAGAAATTCGATGAGAAAGAAGGGTTACAAGTTGCTGAGATCCCTAACGATCTCATAGCAACCCAAGATCATTGCCATCAAATAAGCCAATGACATGACAACATTGACTGTCAATTCCTTAATGGGCAAGTTAAAGACATACGATATGCAACTTGGTGATCTAAAACAAAAACAGGACACTCGAAGGAAAAATATTGCATTAAAAGCCTCAACTAGTAAGTCCAAGTCAAATAAAATAACTAGTGATAAGGAAAGCGACAATGAAAAAATGACCAACATTGCTAAACACTTCAGGAAGTATCTAAAGTCGAGGAAACTCCCTCAGAAGAAAGGTACGTATAAATTTAATAAGAATTTTAATACTAATAAAACTTTGTGTGGTTTTGAATGTAATAAGGAAAGGCCATCTAAAGTCGCAGTGTTCTACGCTCAACAAAGATAAATAGAAGTCAAGGAAGGAATCAGAGAAGTGGTCGTTTCAAGCCATTTGGGACGACACAAATTCCAGTGACTCAGAAACCGAAGAAGTTGCAAGCGTATGCTTCATGGCACAAGACGATGGGGTAATTAATGATAACTTTGATATAGAATCTCTTGCTAGAGTAGATTTGATAAGTTTTTGTCATTATCTTAAGGATGATAAAGTAAATTTTAAATATAAGAATTTAAAGTCAAAATTTTCTGTTAGAAATAATTTAGAAATATCAACTCAAGAAGAACTAAAGGATATTAAAATAGAAAATGAAAATCCACAACATTAAGTAAAGAAAAGTTAGTTGAAACTAATAATACATTAAATTTTGAAATATTTGATCTTAAAAGAAAAGTAGAATTAAAAGAAAAAATGCTTTTAAATTTTACCAAAAATAAAGATAGTTTAGATATTATATTAAAACAATCTATAAAACATTGTAAGAAAGAAGGTATAGGTTACGATAAATATTCTAAATTAGTTCCCAAAACATAAATATTATTATATATATGGTAATAAATACACCCACTCCACGTGTGGCTATTTTGTTGCACTATAGGGCATATTTTACAATATTGTAATATTAAAAACAACTCAATCTACAAATATTACTTTTCTCCAAAAGCAAACCTAAAAGAATCAAAGATATGGTATGGGTTCCTAAGGTCAACAATAATCAAACTAGACGAACTTTAATAATTCAAGAAAGAATACATGACCAATTTAATAAAACTAACTCCATTAATCATAATAATCTAATAGATGATAATAACTCTAACCTATTAAAAGGTTTAGATAATTCATTAATAGATAAAAGATGTTGAAACCAATCAATTGAAACAACAAGAGGAAGTAGTTGATATTACTCTTCCAAAGGATTGGCAATTCAACAAAAACCACCCTAAAGAATTAATAATAGGAGAAATAGATAAAGGAATAATTACTAGGTCAAAGAAGTTGAAACAAATCAACTGGAAGAACATAAAAAAGTAATTGGCAATTTAACAAATTTTACCCTAAAGACTTACTAATAGTAAAATAGATGAAGTATACGTACACAACCATCAGACTTTGAAAATTATAAACATCCTAAATACGTATACAAATTAGACAAGGCATTGTACGGTCTCAAACAAGCTTCTAGAGCTTGGTATGAGAGACTAAGTACATTCCTAATACAGTATATATAAAAGACATTATTGACAAAACCCTGTTTACCAAATATCATGGAAAGGATATCGTTCAGATTTATGTTGACGACATGATTTTGGGTTCTACTAACGAACGGTTTTGCCAAGAATTCTTAAAGTCGATACAGGTAAGTTTAAGATGAGTATGATGGGAGAATTAAACTTCTTCCTCGAACTTCAAATCAAACAAAATCAAGGACTCTTCATTACTCAAGCCAAGTATACTAGGAAACTCATCAAAAAGTCCAGCTTAGAGGATGCAAAGATACGTGACTCCAATGGCAACTGCAACCAATCTAACCAAGGATGAATATGAAAAAACGGTAGATATACGACTCTACCGAGGTATGATTGGTAGTTTATTGTATTTGACTGCTAGTAGACCGGATATTATATATGGCGTGTCTGTGTGAGCAGATCTTAAAGAATCAGACTTAATAGTTGTCAAGAGAATCTTTCGATATCTCAAGAGCACTATTAATCTAGGATTATGGTATTATAAGAATAGCGTGTTCTACTTAACAAATTATGCGTATGCTGACTATGCTGGAAGTCAAACTGACCAAAAAAGTACTAGCGGTACTTGTCATTTCCTAGAAAACTGCATTGTATATTAGAATTCCAAGATACAAGCCTCGATGACACTGTTTACTGCTGAAGCAGGGTACATTGTCGCCGGTGTGTTGTGCACAGTCTTTGGATCAAATATACCTTGGAAGACTATAAAGAAATAGTCTCTAAGATACCAATACTTTGTGACAATACTAACATAGTCCAAATGACCAAAAACGTTGATCAACATAGTTAAACCAAACACATAGATGTTAGATATCACTTTCTACGAGATCACTATCACAAAGGTGATATTGTTCTTGAATATATACCGACTGACACACAGTTGGCTGCTATAATCACCAAACCCTTAGATAGAACTCGTTTTGCAAAGATAAGGGATGAACTCAACATGTTAGAACAAGAAGCCTAATCATATACAATAAGAACACTAACACTTAGAAAAAATTTATTTTTTATTTCAAGACTCCTAAGGATATAGACGTCCCTAATTGATGTCCATAAGTGTCTGTGCATAAAACTACATAGCAGTTTTGTGAAATTTCAATATTTAAACGTTTGAATTTTTGAAATTCAAACTCTTAAACGTTTTAAAAATTGTTTTATCAGTTTTTAAAACCATCAAATTTCATATATAAATAGATATGAACACACTTTGATTTCTAATCACTTGTGTTCTCTCTATTTTTCTCCAAAACCTACACAACATACATAACCATGTCCAAGAGAACAATAGACACTAGGAATACCCCTCTAACTGAGAAAGGTTCTCCGTCTACGAAGCAACAGGATGTCAAGATCAAAGACGAACAAACTTCTAATATCAGACCCTCTCCAAACCCGTCGAGAGTTTCTTTCACATTACCGAAACCCCCTTCAACGCCTTCGTTTGAAGAGGATCCCTCGGAAGAACTAGTAGAGTACACTTTTCATGTTCCTCCAGTCGACGAAGAACCCCCTCCAGTTGATCCGCCAAATCAAGGACCACTTCCTAATGGTCCTCAAGCGAATCGCTGCTTCTTTAACCCACATTACTTTGGGACTGGAGAAAACTATCCGTTTTACGTTCATCCTGATAATGATGAACGTATAATGTTCATCACCCGAGTTAAGACCCGCGACACTCAAATTCAGACGTTCGACAAGATCAATTGGGAGTTTACCAAAGAGAGACTAAAACGACCGGATTTTGGAAGCATCTGCCACACTTATGATTTTCGTCGTTTTTTGTTTCGTTTTGTGTTTGCTGCTATGTCATTATATTAGTTAATGGTGTATTAATAAGTTTGTATTAATGTACGTTTATTTAATGAAATGAATATGTTTGCTTTTCACTAAATTTGCTTGCTTGTTGAATGTTAATCAAGACTTATAAAACACATATATATATATACTAACAACCAAGATTAGACACCAACCAAACCCTTCAAACCCATCTTTTCACTCACATATCAATTGCATTGTTTTTCTAAAAACTGTGTATAGGGACGCCTAAATGGATGTCCATCTTAACGTCCATTTGGCTGTGGACGTCCATACGTCCAAAATTTTGAACCAACCCGACTCTTCCTTGCAAAATTACAATCCTTGAATCCGTCCCTTTACATCTAGGACATCCATTCAACTCATATATTTATCTCTTCATTACCAAACCCTCATAACATCATATCTTTTCTTTTTCTTCCTTCTTAAATCTCTACACAAACCCTAATTTTTTTCCAATTCCCAAACTCCTCAAAATGGTTCGCACCAAAAACGTTGAAGTTGGTGAATCTTCAACAAACAAACATCGTCGTCATGCCCCTCCATTCCAACCAATTGAAGAATCGGAGAGCGACTCCTATAAAGAAGATGATGCAACATACGAACAAGAAACCGAAGATGCTACACAAAATCAAGCCGATGAAGAAAAGAAGCCGACGAAGAAAACATGTTGTTCGCCTTCATCAACCCTCGAGCTTCTGTTCTCTACAATCGTCTCTTGAAGAAAAGAATCGTTACCGGCTCCTTTGTTTGCCTAAACGAAATCTCCCATTTCCAACTCACTCTATTACTTCAATATCAAGGTTGGATTCTTTTCTTCAACTTGAATATGTCACCATTGTCAATTTCGTTTATCTCTTTCATTCTAACTTAATTAGTAACCAAGACGATGTCACCGTTCTTCGTACTCGGTTACAACGCCGCACAATCAATATTTCACCCGCATCCCTTGCTAGGCTCCTTCAGGTTCCTAACGAAAATGTGGATGTCTATCGTCAAACCCTCTCTATCTTTTGAGCACTTTCCACCTAATATTACCAAAAAGGATGCCTCTCGACTCCTCCATGGTAACGAATGCCCCCATTTGTTCAATGATCATCTCACCCAAACTCTTGCACCGCAAGCCTGTGTCTTGGCATTTATTTTGAGTCACACATAGTATTATAAATCCGGTGGTAAAGTTAGAATCACACTAATACACAAACTCCTTACCTATTGTGTGTTGGCTTGAATCAAAGTAAACATTCCTTTGTTTATCATCAATTAGATGTGGAGATTTCCAAATTCTAAATCAAATCTTTATCACGGCAAAGTGATCACAAAGATCATTGAAGATGCTGGTATTGATCCCGCCATTGACTCCTCCATTCAATTGGCGGATAAACATTTCGGTTTTTATAATATCCGCCTCATGGGCTTAGCCGATTATGATATGCAAGCTCCTCATTCTCTACCGCATCCTTCAATTGAACCCGAACCACTACAAAAGCACCTCCATTCAATTTTCCACACTTTGAGCACCGGTGTTTCCAACGTTTCGGTGATTTGAATCTAAATTTCAACACTCATTTTGACAATCTCAACACCTGACCCGATGAAACCAATGCCTGTATCGATTATCACTTCGACTATTAGTACGCTCACTCTTCATATCCTCCACCACCTCCATTTCACTATCATCCTCCAATGGACTACGATCAGCCCCCTCATCGGCCATAAGACCAGTGGTTGCTTTATCTTTGTTATTTTGTTGTTATTTCGTAGGTTTATGTATTAGGATTATGAGCTTGGTTGTATTATGAACTAATGTCATTTGCTTGTTTTGTTTGCTTATGATGAACTTATACAGTTTGCTTGATTAAAGTATCTCATCTGCATCTTAAATTTCCACTTTTATCAATTTTTATTAAAAACTATTCCTATGCTTCCTAATATTTCATATTTCTTCCTCCGTACCTTAAAACTTTTTGATATTTCCAAAAAGAGGGAGAAATAATGTGTATATATTCAGGGGAGCATATAAATATATCTTTTTGAAATATATATGATTATTATTAATGTTTTGTAAATTATCAAAAAGAGGGAAATTGTTAACCTATGAATCTCTGTGTTTTGATTATTTTACAAAACCATATTTCAAATATATTATGTTACTAACAATATCAGATAAGTCAAAGTGCTACACAACCGGAGTGATTCAAGTAGGACAATCAATATTGCAACTGACAACTCAAAAAGTAACAAAGACGAAAATCGACAGACTCGGAAGATCACAATACAAATTCAAGGATATAACGGAGAAGTCGCACATTGGAGATATTCAAGACTTTTCTATTTTTTTGAGTCTAGAGTCGAGTCGATCTCGAACGGTTAGAATCTTTTTCTTATCCTATTTCCATTAAAATTTGCAAAACCCAAAAATCCTTTCAAAACTTTATTAAAGTCCCGGGTCTGAATATATCAAACATGGACGTCCTATATGGACGCCCATTGCACTTTCAAAATTTTCAAAATTTGGTTTTTGGTATGGTTATTTTGAATTTCCAACGGTTATAAACAACCAATAACTTTCATATCTTTTAGCAGTTATAATAATTGTCCCAACTGCCCGTTTTCAACTTCCTATATGTAGGACTCATTTTTAACAATTTTTCACTCATGAAGTCACGATTTTAACGTTTTTACTATTTTGATTTTTTGTGAAAACTCTCTTAAGTTTTTACTAATTTTTTTGTGAGGAGATATAAAAGGGGTTTAGGTTTTTCTAGTCATTAGAAACGAAAGGTCTCAAGTTGTCGAAGAAGTTTTTGTTTGAACTTTTTCTTGATCCTTTTGAAAACTTCTTCAATCGTTCTTAAAGCTTTTACTAATCTTTTTAAGAAAAGAGATCTTTTATGGCTTTAGATTTTTCTAGTTATTAGAATTGAAAGATCTCTGATTTGTCGAAGAAGTTTCTTTTTTAAACTTTTCTTATCTTTTTAAGAAAACTTTTTCGAATCGTTTTTAAACGTTCTTGATCTCCATAACACAATCCATTATCTACCTTGAATCGAAACTTGATTTATCTTTTGAGATCAATAGGATTGTATAGTCGGTTTGTAAAGATTTGTTGAAAATCTTTTTGTACGATCCAGTGAAGAAAAGTCTAAGATCCTCACATTGTAAGGGTTTCGGACTTGAGTCTTGGAAAAAATCTAGGTGTTTACCACCTGCAAGTGTAATAGATTTCGGAATTGAGCCATTAGTAAAAAATCTAGGAGTTCACCGCCTGCAAGTATAAAGGTTCTAATATCTGAGTCTGGTAAAAGATCTAGATTTCTCCACCCGTAATAAGTCATTGGATAGTGAATTTGAAGCCTGAGTAGAAGTTCTCAGGCAGGAATTAGCCACGGAGTTGGTGAACCTCGATAACAATACTCGGTGTCATTTTATTTTTGTGTATTTTGTGACTGTGGAATTGTTTTCTTTTATACTCTGATTTTATTCCGCTGCAAAATTTCTTAGTTCCGCACAATTGCGCTGAGCTTGCCATAAAAGCCTTATTCACCCCGCTAAGGTTGTTTTCACAAGATTTTAATTAATAAACAAACAATCAACAAACAACAACTGAGCCTTTTATCCCAAGCATATGGTGTAGGTTATATGAACCAACATGAGAATCACGTCAGGTTGAGCACATGAATCCTCCGCCTCCACTAACCCTTATTAAACAATATACTTTCATTAAGACCTTTGGCATCCATATCTTTTCGTATCACCTCCATTCACGTTTTCTTTGTTCTCTCTTCCTCTCTTTTGACTTGGCCTAAATCGAGAATATCCATTTGTCAAACATGTGCTTCTGTTGGTATGCGTCGCACATGACCAAACCATCTTCATTAATAAATACAGATGTATTTGAAATAGCATCAACCCACATGTATGCCTTCATAAACTATATAGTACAACATTGTACATGGCTTGATTGCTATGATTACAGTTGTAATGGTTGTCCCCTCATTAAAACCTGATAGAACTCACTAAACTTTAAAGGATAAGATCAAATGTGGGTTGATGCAGAAGAAGCAGCAGCAAGCTCTGCATCAACCAGTTCTCCCTTCTTCCCTCGATTTCAAAACTACGGCGAGAAAGAAAGCATGAACAAGAACAGGATGACTCACAAAATCCTAAATAGAGCAGGATACAGAGTGATAGAAAAGGAGAAAAGAGATTGAAAGAGGATGAAAAAGGAGATCCCCAGCCAGAATTAATCGATAATATCCAGTCAATAAAGAATCATATTTTCCCCTCAAAGAAATGAGTAGGAGCCTTGGAAACTAGACGACTAACATACATTGGCACTAGCTGTCATTTAAATAACAATTAACAATAAATTCATATCAACTATGATTTTAGCTCAAAAGATACTCTTCCTAAACAAAGTAACAAACTCAAACATATGAAAGATGCATCCAATCCGAATATCTCAAATGAACAGATGAATCCTATCAATAACCTCTAATTAAATCTAATCATGGCGGTATAAGAAGAAAAGAATAAAAGGAAGATATTTTCTCCCCTTGAAGGCCCTATCAGGAATCGAACAAGTAAACCCACACGTTGGTGAGCTAATTTTTACCACAAAAGTTATACTCATTTGGTAGATCTTTATGTTATCAGACAAGGTGTCCCTCTTGTTGAAATGGCAGATCTTGCACAGGCAAGCTTGAATCCTTCTTTCCCTAAGACGTCAACCCCCTTACCATGAAAACAAGTTCAAGAAACATATGAAGTAGTGGTTAATTTTTCTTAGCCTCACAGACAAGAAAGACGGTTAGATAAGCTAAACAGTAAACAGATGTCAAAGATATTAACAGTGTAATTAAGATGATGGAATGCAAAAATACAAAGGAAGAAATCAAATGTAACATTCATTCCAATATGTGAAAATATGTCTCGGAAAAAGGAACAAATATACATAATTTGAGTTATATTACCTCAATGAAAGTGATTAGGGAAACATATTTACATACCTAAGAATTTAATTGCGTCTTCAAATTGCAAGACCTTGTCATCTTGGAGACAGTGATATACGAAGGAGTTCTTATAAAGATTTTGGCAAGAAGGAACAGTCTGCATATCCATAAATTTAACAGCAGTTAAGGCCATTGCAGTTAACTCTTGTGTATTTGGTATAGAATATACTAGTAACAAATGAAAAACAGGTGAAAAATAATGCAGGATCAGTGCATCAAACATTTAGCGAAAAGATATTATCATTATAGATGGCAGCATGACATTGACCACAGTAGCTTACATGAGACCAACCAATTTTCAATACAAAATTGAATATTGGTATGTTGTCATGCATAATGCTAAATGCAGAAGTAGGCTTTTTTCGATCTAATATTTTTTCAACTTACAAGGTCCAGAAGGATCATTGATGCTTTGAAGCTGAGTTGCTATAGGCTATAGCCTATATGTTACCAGTTAAGATTTTTTGTTTCATGGACATCGGTGTTTTTCCTGTTGGCCCTGAATAAGCAAAATGGCTAGCCTCTATAAGAAACATTTGAAGTCTACCACGATGCTAAGGATGCCAACAGTCTATCTTTCAAGGTGTTGATGAGATTAAATTATTCAAGGAAAAAACAAAACGTACTCACTGGTACGACACACACACACCCAGTAAACGAATCCCTTGAACACCCATTCTTCCTGCATTTGGTAGGGGGATAAAAGTTCATATCTTTCTCTTATTTATGGCATAGTGAAGAGCGAGAAATAGTGATTATTCTCTTGGATTTTATCACAATGGACACCTTGGAAATATTTCAATAATCAATAGTTAACTTAAAATTAATCACGCGAAGGATTTAAAGAAAGACCAATTATTTTCTAAGAAATCAAGCAATCATGTGAAGCAAGCTTATCAAATAAGGGCACTGGGTCCTTTCTAAATCTGTAAAAAAATTGAATAAAATCATCCTTTAAGAGGTAATAGGTCACATAGGAATATAACAAGTAACAAATTTTACAAAGGCGTCGTACATTTATCAGGGCCTATCGCCTTCCATAGTTTCCTGTGCTTGTTCCATTGTTCATGGCATAGTGCAAATGCATTGGACCTGATGGCCTCTACTAGAGAAATAGTAATTGGAGAATGGAAAATGTCCTGAGCTTGTTCCATTGTCCATGGCTTACTGCTTCCATTTGCATTAGACCTAATGGCCCCTATTAGAGAAATAGTAATTGGAGAATGGAAAATATCTTTCATTCAAATTAGGGAAATAGTACTTGGTCTCCAGATATTCATCGCATCCAAGCTTACCCATCAAAAGAATAAAAGAGATTTGGGGAAAGGAAGTGACCTCAAGGACTTTCATTCAAATTGAACAATGACTCCATCATGAGAGAAATAACCGAATAAGTGCGCCTGATGAGTTTAAAAGCGGTATTTGTTTGTGACATCTGAGTTATAGAATGAGATGTTATAGTTTCTTTTTTATATATGATGCATTACACGAAACATGCAACCTCTGCCCATCACCTCCCTCCCGCCCCCGCCCCCAAAAATAGGGAAAGAAAGAAAACCACACCAGAGAGATAGCTACATATCAATTAACACTGTAGCTGACTAACTGGTGCAAGGGTTGAATCCACAGGTTTGATTTACCAAGGTCTCATGGCATTATATGACCCGAAATAATTACTACTGATTGACAAAATTATGCAATAGAAAATATGCACCTAACTTTATGATTTTATTCATTGGCAATGGAAAATAAACATGTTTGAACCTTCCTACAAGAGACAAAAGTAAAGGAGAGGGTAACTATAGTGGTGTAAGAGCCAAATGTATGGAGATATTTTAATATGGAATGATAAATCTATCTAACAAATTTACCAAATGGAAACCAAGATGAATCCTAGCTTGATGATAGACTTGATTATATGCATGCTTAAGGGAACATGATAGGTGCCACCATGCCAGTCAGCTTTGCAGCAAGTGTTATATAGCCGTATAATTAATTTCACAGCACACGTGACAACAAATATCTTACTATGGACGTTAGATATGATATAAGATAAGCTAAACATGAAAAATATATTTCACATGTAACATTGATAAAAGAAAGCTGAAAACCTCTCTTAAACCCAAAAAAGCACACTTAGTAAGTTAATAGGGGTTGTTAAACAAAATAAACATGAGGGTGTTCATCTCTGTTCATACCTAGAAATGATTAAAATATGCTTACATACAGAAAACTAGCAAAAAAATTATTTCAAGAATAAATACATAATTCATATCAATACTAGATCTTATTTTTGATGAACTAAGTAGTGAAAATTAGAGTTATTAAAACCAACCATACAAGCTTCGATCTAATTTTGAGCCCATTTATGTCTGCTATAAACAAGTTGAGGTCATACATGAAAAGCTAGCATATGCTACGTTTGTATCTGTTTGATTATTTCATTGAGCTTTGATTTCTGTCAAACTTGACTAGTTTTGAAGTTGACTAGAGAAACGAGCATTTATGAAACCGGGCTTCGCTCTTTCAACCCTTTCCAGTAAGGGTGAACCAAGATAGCAGACCCACAACTTCAGTTCAACATCACTCATCAAACTGCTAACCAAACGTTGCATTCCATATACTTGTAAGTTAACAGATTTGGTAACAAATTCCTCAAAGAGTCGATTTTTTTAAGCCATAAATATCACTGATACATCATTATTCGTCCCAAGAAGTATGCTTTCCACCTTTTCCTCTCTAATTTCAACCTATATTCCCCTAATCAACATCCCTGATGCCCTAATTTTAACCCAAAAAAATAACATTAGGTCATACCCATTTCAAAAACCTAATTATGGACTATCAAACCCTAAGAATAGAATATCTAGCTCCTGACAGTCACAAACACAACCAAGATTACATATCAACGTCATCCTTCACAAGCAACTCACATTGAGAATCCGCGAGATCCCAATCGTCTTCAGCAGCTCCGATCTCGACGCATTGTCGTAGCTCCCAAGGTACAGGAAATCCTTCAAGATCTCGCTGGGGAAAGCGCTCTCCTGGTGGATCGGCTTCTCCGCGAAGGCGATCGCGGGGCGGTGACCGCACACGCCGCAGACCTCGCCCTCCTCGCACTTGTGGTAGTGCCCGCAGACTCCGCAGGGGTTCTCCCTCTCTCGCTTCCTCATCGCAACCCTAACCCTAGATATGAGATCGAAGAAGAGGGCCAAAAAATTGAAAACCCTAGATTTGGGGAAATGATAATCGAAGAAGAAAGGTGAGATTAAAGAGGGAATGGGATTTTATATAACGTTTTTTTTTGTACGGGATCGGATGTGGTGAGGATTGGGTCGGTGGCGTACTTTACATAGAATAATATTCCTGATGCGTGTCGGATCGGATGCTGTGGGTTTCGGATGCTTAGATCCGAACCGGCCCATTGGTTGATTGGATCGGCATTAATCTGTACTGTTAGATCCCCGATCGCACTCGTACTTTGCAAGAAAATGCTGCAAAATCATTCATGCACATGATTCAATACAAATTAGAGGTGTGCAGAAGGTTGGATTGGACCAAAAACCTACCACTAGCTGGCTAGTATAAAATTCGACACACGCTTGTTTGTATAGAACGATTTTAAGCATGTTCTGTTAAAAATCGGACAGGTTTTAGTGGAATGAAAACCAAACCGAACCCAACTCAAAGCTGGCTGATTCCCTACATGCCGGAACGCATTAAGATAGTCGTCGTTCATAATTTTGAACCGTATTAATTTTATTTCTATGCAACAAAGAAATATTCTATTTACCAAATTTCAAATTAATTAAATATGTTGTTGCCCATCTTGCATATCCATTTCATTTATCTTTTATTTGGTATTTAACATAGTTTAATCCCGCTATGTGTCCTACTGGCGCGACCTGGATCGCGCCAAGATATTGCCTTCCGTTGATCTGCTGATGGCGGCGATGGGTGGCTGAGATTGGATCTGGAGGCCGTCGCTCCTGAAGCGTGTGGATCTCAATAGGTTTGAGGTTGTGGTTGCCGAGCTACCTGCAAGGAAGTCCCGGGGCGGTTGTCCCACCGAGGACCCTCCGACGGTCAAGTTAGACTAGAGATCCGAGCAGAGTAACGGCTTAGTGGAGTAAAAATGGCTTACTTGGACCATCTGAAGAAGGGGTTTATATAGCGGTGGCAGTAGGCGAGGCAGGCGCGAGAATCACGCTGGCCGTTACGCTCCCAACGTCACGCCCGCGTGATGAGCGGGACCTCCCATTAATGGCGAGACAGGCCCGTTAATGGGGATCGTGGTGGCGTGGAACGTGGGATGTGGCCGGCGGAGATCTTGCGCATGGCGAGATTCGCGGCATGGCGGTTACGCCTGCAAGCAGTGCTGTTAGTCGGTCGATAAGACCGAGGAAGATGACCTCGGCGGGAGAGCCCGCGTAGGAGCGGAAGAGCCGAGGTATCTTGGTTCTGCTCGAGCCCGGAGGCTAACTGAGAGGGCCAAGGAGGCTCAGGCCTGTGATAGCTCGGAGACGAGCTGTGAGGCCGAGGAGGCCAATTGTGCCGGGGGCTCGGAGGTGAGCCAGCGTTTGCTTGTATAACGGGCACAGGAGTGGTCTGGTCGGCCACTGTAGGTCCTTTCTTGTGAGCCCTGGGATACGCCATCTGCCACGTGTCCTGATCTGGGAGATCACCGATATCGAGCATCGTCATTAGCCCCCCACTCCCGTCCCGACCAGCTGACGGGTCAGGTCGAGAGTGGTTTGTCGGATCACCCGAGATGAGGTCCTTTGCGAAGATATCGTCGGGCGTGTCTCTGGGAAATTGGTTGTCTTTTCTGGATGAGACCAGCGAATCAGGGCGAGATCCTTTGCATTAAAGAGGGTGCGCTGGATCGTGTGCACTTTTGCTGAAGCGAAAGACCACGTGTCGGGTGCCGGTTGGCTGATGTGACGTGCCGCGGGCTTCTGGCGTCCGATGGGACGCCGCCAATGCGCCTGCGACAAGTGGGGCGATCGTGGTCGTCAAGTGCACTGAATCGTTTTGGCGGGAGTCGACCGTCGCCGCTGGATGAGAACGCCGGTAGCATAAATAGGGAGGATGCCTGATTCAGGATCTCTCTCTATTCACATTTTTCTCATTCTGAGTCTTATTTGCTCGGCGCTCTCCTTTTAGGTCGGATCTTGCGTTTTCCCTTCTCGAGGATTTCTTCCCATCTGGTTAGATATCTTGTTTCTTCTTCCTTCTACTTCTTCTCCTTCTGAATTGAGCCTCTTCTCCCTTTTGGCAGGACAGATGGTTCGATCCCAGACTCTTGGTGCCTTCGGCGCTAAGTCCTGGAGGAGGCCGGCGGTGCCTCCGGCTAACTCGAGCCCTACGCCGAATGTGCCTCCGACGGCGGGGCCACCTGCCCCGTCACGAGCTCCTGACGATTATTTCGGCGGTGGCCAAAGGCGTACACGGGTTCCCGAATCTCAGACGAGGGATGCAGGAGAGGGCGAAGACGGGGTTCCTCTTAAGCGGAAGAGGACGGTCTCTCGTGCGCCACCGACGAAGGTCCCGGAGGGGACTCCCGTGCAGGAAGGGGACGTCCAGTTCATGGTCCCGTCAGGGCTTTCCGTTGCCGCCAGCCTTCTTGCTGGTATGGAGGAGTCGGCCGAGGGCCAGATGCCGCGGGGGACCTTGAGGGACCAAATGGCGGCTATCGCACAGGAGGCGGTTCATGTTTGTACTCCCTCATGTGTTACTTCAAGCGACATTTTCTTAGTTCGGGTGTCCTTAAGCTTCTCTGCCATTTTTCGCCAGGTCCTTCAGCACTGCGCCCTTGTTACTCGTATGGAAGCCGAGGGGGCTATTCGGGCTGCGAGGTCAGCAGAAGAGTCTTCTTCGGAGGTCGAGGGTCTGCGACTCGAGCTGCGTCTGGAGAGGGAGAGGTTGATCAAAGCCCGGTCAGAAGCCGTGGATCTCACCATTTCAAAGTACCGGGAGTCCTATCGCCGCCTAAGTGAGTCCCACCAAGCCGTCGAGGCGAAGTTGGTAGAACTGTCCGACCACTTTGCCGCCATGAAGAGAGCGAGGGATGCCAGCAGGCGGGATGCCGAGGTGGCGCTTCAGGCGGCGGAGGTTGCCGAGGTGGCGCTTCAGGCGGCGGAGGTTGCCGAGATCCGGGCTAGGAAGGCGGTGACGGATTACAAGGAATCGGACCAGTTTTACGTCGATCTCGGCGAGGCCTCCGCCACTGCATGGAACAAAGCTCTTGATGCCGTCAAGGAGCGGCTTCCGTAGTTCGCCGACGGCGAGCTCCGTGCTCGGGTCCCACTCTCGGTGGTTACGCCTCCGGCCGATAGCGATGAGGGGAGTGAGGTCTAGGCGGGGCTTGCTGCCCGACCTTTTTGTTTTTTCCTCCTCACTCTTTTGTAAGCCTCCAGGCAATTTGATAAGGCTGGGGAGCCCACAATACCCTTGTAAAGACTTTTGGCTTTGTGAATAAAAACTTTTTATTTTCGCAGCAATGTTTGTGCGTGTGCTTCCTTTTGTTGGTAGACACTTGTATTCGCACAGTACTGATTTTATATTCGGCATGTTCCTCGCCTAGCAATTACTCGTTGACTTGAATCTGATCACTTGTCGAGTGTGCAAGGACCGGCAGGAAGACGGTATCTCCATGGCCCCGAAGTCGAAGTGGAGATCGCTAAGACGTTGATAGATCGGATGCCTGTTGTTGTGTTCATGTTCCTTAGTTGTTGGAGGGGCCGTAGCTGGCCAACTAAGAATGGTGCAGAGCGGGGTAGCTGCTCAGTGCCTCTTGGCGAGGGCTTTGATCCTTAGCTGTTGGAGGGGTCGTAATTGGCCAACTAAGGATGGTGCCGAACAGGGTAGCTGCTCGGTGCCTCTTGCCGAAGGCTTGATCCTTGGTTTTTGGAGGGACCGTAATTGGCCAACTAAGGATGGTGCCGAGCAGGGTAGCTGCTCGGTGCCTCTTGGCGAGGGCTTTGATCCTTAGCTGTTGGAGGGGCCGTAATTGGCCAACTAAGGATGGTGCCGAGCAGGGTAGCTGCTCGGTGCCTCTTGGCGAGGGTTTTGATCCCCGGTTCGTTGGAGTAGGGAGCTACCAGCCAGGGATAACCGAGCAAGGGCGGGCCCGGTTGCCTCTTGCGAGGGCTTTGATCCTTAAGGACGGGCCTGGCAGGGTTGTGTTCGGTGCCTCTTGGCGAGGGCTTTGACCCCTGGTTTGGTAGGGAGCTACCAGCCAGGGATAACCGAACAAAGGCAGGTCCAGTTGCCTCTATGAGGACTTTGATCCCTGGTTTGTTGGGATAGGGAGCTACCAGCCAGGGATAACCGAACAAGGGAGGGTTCGGTTGCCTCTTGCGAGGGCTTTTCATCCTTAGCGCGGGAGGGGCCGTACGTGGCCTACTAAGGATGGCCGAGCAGGGTTGCTGTTCGGTGCCTCTTGGCGAGGGCTTTTGGTCCTTAAGGATGGCCGAACAGGGTTGCTGCCCGGTGCCTCTTGGCGAGGGCTTTGATCCCCGGCGTTGTGGGGTAGGGAAGTTACCAGCCAGGGATAGCCGAGCAGGGAGCTGCAGGGCTGCCTCTTCGTGAGGGCATAGATCCCTGGGGTTGTGGGGTAGGCGAGCTACCGACCAGGGATAGCCGAGCAGGGTAGCTTCCGGGCTGCCTCTTCGTGAGGGCTTTGGGAAGATGGACAGCCGCGAGTGCCACGTGCCACGAACGTATAGAGAACGCGAAGCGCTTTGGAATGCCGTGCTAATTTCGTCACGTGGCGGCGTGGCATCGGGGTAGTTGTTGCGATTCCCAAGATTCGCGCTGGCATGCCCGAGAATCCGGGTCCTTGGAGATTCTGCTTGAAGCTATAAGTAGGGAAGGAGATAGCAGTTCCTTTGGCACCGCTTACTTTCGAGATGACTGGGCGCGTGTATTTGATCGAAAAGATTATCACCCTTGGTGATATCTTCTTGTACGACCAATCGCTGTCCGAGGAGGGGTGCCGGGGGGTGGTTCGGTGCCTCGAGGATCGCTTCGGCCGTCTCCTCCCACGGCGGTCGTCCTTGCTCCAGCTCCTGATGTACGCGATCTGGAGGAGGTCCCGGGGTTGGACAACCCCTTCACTGGGGAGCTTCTGGACGAGGCGCTTGACAAAGTGCATTCGGTCTTCCTGTTCGGCCTCATCTTGAAGGCCAGGCACAACCGAACCTTGCTTCTGACTCTTGAATGTTTCAAGGTGAGGTACATCGTGGGTTAAGGCTCAGCGGGCGATCAGAAGGGTGCTTCTGTGGCGTCCCGGGTCCGCATGCAGCGTCGGCAGGAGTGGGCTGCAGCGGCTAGGGCCCGGTTGACGGAGATCTACTCTGAGTATCACCAGGAGTACTTCCTCGATCTCGTTCCACCTCTTTTGTAACCCCCCTTTTTGTAAGGCTGAGGAGCCCAGAGTACCTTTTTGAATTAATAAGATTCCTCTTTTTGCAATGCTCTAGCGTTCCCCTCTTATTATTTAAGCAGAAAGAACTTTTTCGAAAAATTTACATTGCCTTTGAGAAAGGAGAGGTACACACTCGTAGGTATCCTGTTTCCTGATTTAAAATCAGGAAAGTTTACGGAGGAGGCATCACGTGCTAGCACGTGACCAGCAGTCATGTATTGGCACGTGACATTTAAAAGCAGCGGCAAAGGCAGAGTCAGCTCCTTGACTAAATCAAAGAAAAGGCTCCAAAAAGGGTCACGTGACCAGGGGTCACGTGTTGGCACGTGACGATTGAACAGCTGCCAGAAAACAGAGCGCAGAAAGGAGAAGAAAGCTCGTTTCAGGGGGTCACGTGCCTACACGTGACCAAGGGTCACGTGGTCACACGTGACCGGCTTTCAAAGCCTCTCTATTTAACAGAATTAAATTCTGAAGGGCATTCAAATCTTTCCAAAGGAGAATGATTATTTGGAACCGATTGGATTAAAAATTTAAAGGTGATTAAATATCACATATTTATGGAAAGGTCTTGAACTTGGAAAGATTTCCCCTTGAAATCTAACCGAAATAGCAAAGGAATGTCTTTGGATTTAAAATCCAATGGTGAATAAAATTCACCTAACAATCCAAAGATCCAGAGGAATGATGAATGCAAATCAACTCTCTCAATGAAAGATTCACTGAAATAGAATGATTCTTCTCCTTCTCCTATAAATAGGAGCCAAGAAGAACAGAATGGAGGGGAGATACGGAGACAGGGAAAGAAAAAGAAATAGAGCCTTGAGACTCTGGAAGAATTTGATCTGCTGCAGAAGAAAACCTTAGGTAAGAAAGGAGGGGCTTCAAAAGAGAATTTAATTCTCAAAAGAGTTTAACTCTTATATTAAAAAAAAAAGAACTTAGTTCTCTCTTTAGTGGAGGATCTGCAAAGTGCACATCTCCCCATGAATCGAGAATTTAATTCTCATTGGGTTGAGATCCTGCCATGCAGATCCAAAGCATAGGGAGAGAATGGAAGTTTGAGAATTTAATTCTCACAGAACTATAGGAATTTAATTCCTTTGAAATAAAATTAGGGTTTAACCCTATGTCATAGGGATTTAATTCATTCAAAAATGAACAGAACCAGGATTTAACCCTAGTTAAGAACTTGAATCTGTCAAAATAACAGGAATTTAATTCCCTTAAGAAAGAAGAAATTAGGGTTTAACCCTAACTAAGAATATAATTCTCCAGAAGAAGACATGAATTTAATTTCTCTAAAGTTTATTGCTAGGGTTTAACCCTATGAAGAATTTAATTCTTAAAAAGATAAACACATCTTCAAACGGGCAAAGAAACAGGGTCACGTGCTACCACGTGACCCCTGTAAAGATCCATAGAGAAGAACTTTGAGGCAACGCCTCACGTGCTCCACGTGACCCCCAAGGCGCGCAAAGAAAAAGCAAAAGAAAAGAAGCTCTGGGGCGCCCTCGCGTGTCACCACGTGACCCCTAATGAACATTCTAACAGATCAAAGCGTGAGCCCCCATCACGTGCCCACACGTGATCTCTTCTCTTACAATATTCAGCATCAAACTGATGATCTGTTCCTAGTGTTTAACACTGATTTCTAAGTGTACACTAGTTTGAAAACTCCATTTCCAGTGTTTAACACTGATTTTCTTAGTGTTCAAACACTAATTTGGAAAATTCTGCTCCCAGTGTTTAACACTGATTTCCTTAGTGTTTAACACTAATTTGAAATCTTTGTCCCCAGTGTTTAACACTGATTTGTCTCAGTGTTTAACACTAATTTGAAAACTCTATTCCCAGTGTTCAACATTGATTATCTTTTGGTGTTTAACACTAACCTGTCATTCTTATTCCCAGTGTTCAACACTGTTGGTCTCTAGAACACTAGCTTCAGCCCAATTGGCTAAGTTTCTAGAGGCAAAGCCTCTCCTTCAATGGACCAACAGAGGACCCATATCCTAAACATGATTGAACTCAGCCCAAGCTGGCCATAAGTCCTCAATTCAGACTTAACTGAGCCAATAGGCCCATAATATAATTAATTGGTCTTGGTTCCAAATTGGGCCAAAGATTATTTAATCTACCTCGGTTTAAGGGTACATCTCTTCACTCCTTTGATACTTGGCGTTGTAATTCCTCAATGTCTTCAAAGAGGTGACGGGTCCTGATGACCACACATTGATACGGACTGTGGGGTCCTTAAACTCATGGACTATGAGGTCCTTAACCTTGACCGGGATGTCTTAAAACTAACACCGGACTGTGGAGTCCTTAAATCCACGGACTACGACATCCTTAACCTTGACCGAGATGTCTTAAAACTAACGACGGACTGTGGGGTCCTTAAACTCATGGACTATGAGGTCCTTAACCTTGACCGTGATGTCTTAAAACTAACAACGGACTGTGGAGTCCTTAAATCCACGGACTATGAGGTCCTTAACATTGACCGTGATGTCTTAAAACTAACAACGGACTGTGGAATCCTTAAATCCACGGACTACGAGGTCCTTAACCTTGACCGCAACGTCTTAAAACTAACATCGGACTATGGAGTCCTTAAATCCACGGACTATGAGGTCCTTAGCCTTGACCGCGACATCTTAAAACTAACATATGGACCGCAATGTCCTTAAACTACCTATGGACCGAGATGTCCTTAAACTACCAATGGACCGAGATGTCCTTAAACTGCCTATCGACCGCAATGTCACTAAACTAAACAACAGGGCTCCATTAACGATCCCGTTAAGTTGATCTTTGTCTAAAAACTAGGCTGACGTATCCTTAACAAACGTTTAAGTAGATCTCAGTCTCAAACGAGACTAACGTATCCTTAAACCCAAACCCAAATCTAAGATAATACGTATTTGGACTACTCCACGCCCTACGGGCGACGACATAACTCAGTCTCCGTATACAATCCGCGGGCAACCAAACACAAAATAAACACACACGACACGAAGTGACCACATGGAGAAGGAGAAAGTTGTTACCGTAATGCGGTAGCGTGACTAACTGCAGGGGCTTGCGCCTGCAGGGAAGAGCGTCCCCACAATCAAAAACCCCTCAAGCGAGGGGGAATCTGACGAAGTCTGCTACATCGGACGCATCCGTTTAAACCTTCGATACACGGTGCCATAAATCAACTTGGCATCTTCGGAGAGGTAGACGGATAGCACCAATTAGCATCTGCCCCGAATCTCAGGCGAGACGTCCGTCGCGCCGTCTTTCGGAGGGGAACATATCCGTTTCATTGGTACAACTTAAGCTTCTCAGTGTTGTAAGGCCGTGGAAACTTGCGGCCATCCACGTCCTGTAAGCGGTAGGCTCCGCCGGGAAGTACTTCGGAGACGAGGAAAGGACCGTCCCATTTCGGGAAGAACTTATGCAGCCTGCCTTGATCAACGAACTCGTTTCGCCGTAGGACCAGGTCTCTAGTCTTGAAGGAACGACGCTTGACCCGCGCGTTGTAGTACCAGGCAGTTTGCTGCCGATAGGCGGTAGCCCTGATTTGAGCCCGGTCCCGTTTCTCCAGCAAGATGTCTAGGTTAGTCCGCAGTGCCGTAGTGTTTGCTTCGTCATCGAAGTGTTCGACCCGGTGACTGGGTAGCCCGATCTCCGCCGGGACCATCGCCTCGGTTCCGTAGCAGAGGCTGAAAGGGGTTTCTCCGACGGGGGTCTTCTTTGACGTGCGCAGGACCCATAAGACCCGGGGCAATTCCTCGACCTAACTTCCTTGGCGCCCCTCCAAGCGGGTCCGGAAACCCCAGAGGACATCCCGGTTGGTGACTTCAGCCTGCCCGTTGCACTGGGGGTGTGCGACCGCGGCGAACTTCATGAGGATATGATATTCGTTGCAGAAATCTTTCACTTTCTCGTTCTCGAAATTCGTCCTATGGTCGGTGATGATACACCTCGGGATGCCGAACCGAAGTATCAGGTTGTTCTGCAGGAACTTGATGGTCATGGCAGCGTCCGGTTTTCTGATGGGGACGACTTCGATCCACTTTGTGAAGTGATCCACCGCGACGAGAACATATTTGTGCCCGCCCGCGCCGGTAGGGAACTGGCCGATCATGTCCAATCCCCACTGGGTGAACGGCTACGGGGAGGTCAGCGCGGTCAGCTCGGTGGCCGGGAGGCGAGGCATGCTTCCGTGGAGTTGGCAGCTTTTGCATCTCCTGACGAGCTTCTGGGCGTCCTCGTGAATAGTTGGCCAGTAGTACCCCTGGAACAATGCCTTCCGGATTATGGTTCGGGCCCCTTGGTGTGCGCCGCCGACCCCTTCATGGATTTCACGGAGGACGTAGTCGGCTTCATGGGGGTCGACACACCGGAGCAGGGGCTAAGTGAAGGATTTCTTGTAAAGGTTCTCATTGCTCCAGACGAAGTGACGGGCTTTGGCCTGGAGACGGCGGGCTGCTCCCCGATCTTCTGGGAGCGTAGCGTCCCTTTGGAATTCCACGAGGGGCTTCCTCCAGTCCTGGACATCTTCCTGCGCTGTATACACATGAAGTATTGTCGCACCGTCTTCCACGCTGGGCTGTGGCAAGGTTTCGAAGAGGATAGACCGTTTGTTGTTGGCCGAGTAGGATGAGGCCAGCTTGCTCAGGGCGTCGACTTGGGCATTGAGCTGCCTGGGTATTTGTTCTATCTGGACTTCGTCGAAATTCTTCCGAAGTTTTCTTACCTCGTCCAGATATTTTACCATTAGGGGTTCCCGAGCCTCGAAGTGGACGGTCACTTAGCCAACGACCAGGGCTGAGTCGCTGCGGATTCGAATTGTCCTCAGCCATAGCCCGGAGGCCATGCGAAGTCCAGCCAGCAGGGCCTCGTACTCTGCCGCGTTGTTTGAAGCCTTGAATCCGAACTTTAGGGAATATTCCATTTCTGCTTCTATTCGAGTTGTTCCGACGTTTCTTTATTCGAATGGGCAGTATTTTTAGAAAAACATTTACATCATCTTTGCGAAAGGAGGGGTACACACTTGTTGGCCTTGGCCTCATTGGTATAGCTTGAGCTTCTCGGCGTTGTAAGGCCGCGGGAGCTTGCGTCCGTCCGCGTCTTGTAGGCGGTAGGCTCCGCCGGGGAGCGCCTCATAGACGAAGAAGGGACCATCCTACTTCGGGGAGAACTTGTGAAGTCGGCCTTGATCAACGAACTCGTTTCGCCGCAGGACCAGATCCCCGGTCTGGAAGGAGCGGTGTTTGACCCGAGCGTTGTAGTATCGGGTCGTTTGTTGTTGGTAAGCGGCAGCCCTGATCTGAGCCCGGTCTCTTTTCTCCAACAAGATGTCCAGGTTGGTCCGTAGCGCCGAGGTGTTCGCATCATCATCGAAGTACTCCACCCGGTGACTGGGTAGCCCGATCTCCGCTGGGACCATTGCCTCGGTCCCGTAGCAAAGGCTAAAGGGGGTTTCCCCGGTGGGGGTCTTCTTTGACGTGCGCAGGGCCCATAAGACCCGGGGCAGTTCTTCGACCCAACTGCCTTGCCGCCCTTCTAAGCGGGTCCGGAGACCTCGGAGGACGTCTCGGTTAGCGACTTCGGCCTGCCCGTTGCATTGGGGATGCGCGACCGCGGCGAACTTCACGAGGATATGGTATTCTTTGCAGAAGTCCTTCACTTTCTCGTTCTCGAAGTTCGTCCCGTGGTCGGTGATGATACATCTCGGGATGCCGAACCGGAGTATAAGATTGTTTTGCAGGAACTTGATGGTCATAGCGGCGTTCGATTTCCTGATGGGGACGACCTCGATTCACTTGGCGAAGCAGTCTACTGCGACGAGGACGTATTTGTACCTGCCTGTACCGGTAGGGAACTGGCCGATCATGTCCAATCCCCACTGGGCGAACGGCTATGGGGATGTTAGGGCGGTCAACTCGGTAGCGGGAAGGCGAGGGATGCTGCCGTGGAGCTGGCAACTCTTACATCTCCTAACTAGCTTATGGGCGTCCTCATGAATAGTGGGCCAGTAGTACCCCTAGAGCAACGCCTTCTGGATCAAGGTTCGGGCTCCTTGGTGCGCACCGCCAACCCCCTCATGGATTTCCCGAAGGACATAGTCTGCTTCGTGGGGGTCAATGCACCGGAGCAGGGGCTGAGTGAAGGACTTCTTGTAGAGGTTCCCCTTGCTCCAGATGAAGTGGCGGGCTTTGTCCTGGAGACGGCGGGCGGCTCCCCGATCTCCTGGGAGCGTACCGTCCTTCAGGAATTCCATGAGGGGCTTCCTCCAGTCATGGTCGCCTTCCTGTGTCGCATATACGTGGAGTGTTGTCGCTCCGTCTTCCATGCTGGGCCGAGGCAGAGTTTTGAAGAGGATAGACCGCTTATTGTTGGCCGAGTATGACGAAGCCAGCTTGCTTATGGCGTCGGCTTGAGCATTCAGCTGCCTGGGTATTTGTTCTACTTGGACTTCGTCAAAGTTCCTCCGAAGTTTCCTCACCTCGTCCAGGTACCTCATCATCAGAGGCTCCCGAGCTTCAAAGCGGTCGGTCACTTGACCGACGACAAGGGCCGAGTCGCTGCGGATTCGAATTATCTTCAGTCCCAACCTGGCGGCCATGCGCAGTCCGGCCAGGAAGGCCCCGTACTCTGCCGCGTAGTTCGAGGCTTTGAAACCGAGTTTCAGAGAGGACTCCACTTCCGCCTCGTTCGGGCCCCGGATAATGAGCCTGGCACTACAGCCTTCTTCGGTTGAAGACCCGTCAACGTAGAGAACCCACTCAGGAACCGAGCCAGGCCTCTCCGCGATAGGATATTGAGTTGCGGGGGGCGGCGTGGACTCCGGTTTCTTGTTAGGGATGGTGCATTCGACGATGAAATAGGCCAGGGCCTGCGCTTTGATGGCCTGCCTCGGGCGATTTTTTATGTCAAATTGAGATAGTTCCCACCTCCATTTTTCTATGCGGCCCGAGGACTCTGGTGATGCAAGGATAGCCCCCAACGGGCGCTCGGTGAGGACGATGACGATGTGTGCTTGGAAGTAGTGCCGCAGCTTTCTTGAGGCCACCACGAGGGCCAAGAAAATCTTCTTTATGGCTGGATATCTCGTTTTTGCATCCTTAAATACGTGGCTCATATAGTACACCGGCTTCTGCGCTCCATCGACCTCCCGGATGAGCACCGAGCCTTCTTGTAACACCCGAGCCCAGTGCTACTAATTTCAGTTACCGTTCGAACGTAATGTGGCACTTATTTTATTTATCTTGCTTGATGGTTAATTATTGTAAATTCTACCCGGAAATTAATTTATGCATATAACAATTTTTGGCATCTAAAATAAAATTAAAAATATTCATCTTGGCCTGCTTGACACCCCTAACCCTGTTGCAGCGTCCGTGCATCGTGTTCTCGTCCCGTTCAGTGAAACAGGCGAGTTTGGACGGCTACGTGCACGTACGTGTGTCCGTTTTGGGGGTATGCTTTTTGATCATAAAACACTTCATTTTAAATTTTGGGTCCCGCCTAAAATTCTATTTTTTCAATTTCAAATTTTTGGATCCGACCCGGGCGCGATTTGGAAATATTTTACTTTGCGCCAAAATCCCAGATTTTAATATATTTAAACCATCATATATAATTTAGTTAACTATATAATATTTTAACAATCTTTTATATCCTTCTCAATTTATTCTCTCAGCCAATCGCAACCTCCCCTTTAACCCCTTGGGTCCCACTTCTCTTTCCTCTCTCTCCCGTCGCTCTCTATCCCTCTCTCTCTATCTCTCCACTTTCTCTCTCTCCCTCTTCTCTCTCTCTCGCTCTCTCCCTCTCTCCGCTTTTTTTCTCTCTCTCTCTCATATATTCTCTCGTATTTATCTTTATCATTCTTTCTCTTCTTGCTTCATGTTTCGTTTCTCATTTTTTTTAACTGTTCTTTTGTTGCCGGAATTCCGTCGTGCCGGTGACGCTTCACGACGTTCCAGCGAGATACCCTGACCCGTGTGGTTCCTTTGTTCGTCTTTTGGGTTCATTCCGTGAACCGTACGCCCGTCGCGAGTTTTCCCCGCCGACGGTTAACGTTCCGTTTTCCCGATTCGCGACCCATCGAGGCAAGTTAATCTTGCTACATGCTATATAATTCATTTTATACCTATTTAAATAAATACCATACCTATAGTTTAAATCTAGTGCCCCATGTTTCATTTTATAACGTTTCGATGTTCCGTTTGCATTCGTTTATATCATATTAAATCTAGATCATGAAAACTTATCTTGTGACATACTAGATTACATTATACTGCATCCATATCAATTAAAATATATATCGTCGTAAAATTTCTTATTATTATCTTTAATTAGTTTATAATCTGCATTTTATAATATTATATATTTGAAAATATTATAGTTTACACATGAAACGTAGTTGAAAAAGCGGATACGACAAATCTGAAATTTACTGTACACCTTACCTTATAAAACTCATTATAAATCATAGAAAAATCATTAGTATACATTCTTTAGTTCGTTACGAAGCTAATTCAGAATACTATAACTCTATGAAATATTTACTTGCAAAATAAATTGTTTAAATAACGTAAAATGCAAATGAAAATGTCTCCAAACTGCTGTCCAGGGAAATTCCAGCAGCAAACTTTCAATTTCGAATGTTCATAACTTTTTGTAGGGACAACCTGAGATGCTTATACTTATAAAACTGAAAACCTTATTGAATTATCTTTGTTTTGGTATAAGACACGTCCCTTTTGGAGAACGTTTGTTATTTTTAAGCTATTTTACAAATTAGGGTGACGCTGAATCTGAACGGAACTTTCTTATGCATGGTTAATCAATACCACTTTTATAGTTATTAATCGCTTTGAATATGCTATCCATATTAATATTATTATATCAATATTTATATCACATATTGCTTAGTTGTACATCCCACATTACCATTTTATAGTTTTATAACTTTTCGGATATCCGTTTGCACCCATCGCATTTAAGATACATATAATTGCATCCATAGATCACATTACTGCATAATAATGGGATATTAACACTCCATGTTTAATAAATTGCATTCTAATTAATATTGGAACTATAAATGCAACCCTAATCGATAACTGTGCATCCATATCCTTGAAATTATATCTATTTGCATATCATATTACATGTTACAGTTTATTGTTCTGATAGTTTCATGCTTGTTTATTTATACACATGCTTATGTTAGTTTGATTTTGAGCACCCACATGACATCTTGTGCTTCCTGACATGACCGGTTGCACTTCCTACTTGACATGACATGGTACCGTACACTCTTGACACGACATGACACCTTTATACATTACCTGGCTTGACCTGATGTACCATGGCTTTACCTATTACCTGATCTAGTGTCTAATGCCAACAAACATAACATGTAGTCCTCATGGACCGTTCCTGTTGTCTATCCAGACAAACCTGTTTACCTGATCCTGTGTTGGCATTAGTTTCTTGATTACTGGATACCTGACTTGACATACACATATAACTTGGGGGTATGGGGAAATCAAAGGTGAAATCTGACTTGTAACTCGACAGTTCACTACCTGTATTGAGTATACACATTCTTGTTTTGTGCCTAGCGGCATGTCTCGGTTTCAGCCGAGAATATTGTGGCCGTGGTCCCGGGTATGTACGGGATACTATTGAGTTACATCGATGATTCATCAATTTGGTTTCAAAGACTTTAGAACAGAGAACCTGATAAAACAATCCAGTTTACCCACTGCACACTACCCTGTACTGCTATGATTTATATTATTGTTACCCTTGCTTTATTCATGTTTATATTCGCATTGCCTGTTTACTATGTTATTACTTGATGACTTGACGCGCTGACGTCTGGGTTTTGTATGGCCCAGATTCTTCTACCTTGCTGCAGACCGATTAGGAGTTTTGCCGCTGTTAGACGAGCGGTGAGGTTCCTGTCGGTACGTAGTTTCACTCCAGGTGTTTCATTTATTGTATCTTTTGGCTTCCGCATATTGTTATATCTTGATTCTTTTACTCTGGCTTATGGACATGTACTAGGTAGTTAGTTTACTTTCATGTTCTTGATATCTCCACAGCCGTAATGTGACTGTGGAAGGATTTTTCCTATCCACAGGTAGCATGGTTGGCTATGTCACGTGCCCACTTTAGCGTACTTTTAGAAGCGGGACGTGACACTTCTGCTTGGTCGGATACCGCCAGATACAGGGACACCTCGTCTCCCTCAACTGGTCGGGTGAGCAGCGGTGGTGTTGCGAGGTGCTTCTTCAATTGGTCGAAGGCGGCTTAGCACTCATCTGACCGCTCGAATCTCGGGATCTTCCTCAGAGCCTTAAAGAACGGGATGCATTTCTTCCCTGACCTGGACATGAAACGGATCAAAGCGGCGACTCGTCCCGTGAGCCGCATGATCTCGACGTTGGTCTTGGGTGCGGCCATGTTGAGGATAGCGTCGATTTTCTATGGGTCAGCTTCGATTCCACGGTGAGTGACCATGAAACCGAGGAACTTTCCCTCCGGTTACTCCGAACGCGCATTTGGTGGGGTTTAGCTTCATCTTAAACTTGCGGAGCACTTCGAAGGCCTCGTCCAGATCCCTGGCATGGTCGGCCGACGATACGAATTTGATTAGCATATCGTCAACGTAGACCTGCATATTCCTGCCGATCTGTGGCTTGAACATGTGATTGACTAACCGTTGGTACGTGGCCCCGGTGTTATTGAGGCTGAAGGGCATCACCTTGTAGCAATATACCCCCCGGTCCATGGTGAACGCGGTGAGATCTTCATTTTCGGGATTCATACGGATCTGGTTGTAGCCGGAGAAGGCATCCATGAAGCTCAACAGCTCGTGGCCGGCCGAGCTGTCGACGAGCTGATCTATCCGAGGGAGTGGATAGTTATCCTTGGGGCAGGCCTTATTGAGGTCGGTGAAGTCGACGCACATGCGCCACTTCCCGCTTGACTTCTTGACCAGAACTACGTTCGCCAGCCACTCCGAGCAGGGTACATTCCTGATGAAGTTGGCGGCGAGAAGTTGGCCAACCTCCTCTTCGATAGCCTTCTGTTTGACCGGGGCGAAGCTTCGCTTCTTCTGTCTGACGGGTCGGGCTGCAGGATCACCCCCGAGCTTGTGGGGGATGATTTTAGGGTTAATCCCGGGCATATCAGCAGGCGCCCAGGCGAAAACGTCAGAGTTATTTTTGAGGAATCTGACCAGGTCGTCTCGCTGGGTCTCTGTCAGGAGTGATCTGACCTGGACGGTTTTTTCCTCGTCCCCTTCTGTCAGGGGCAACTCGGTCAGTGGTTCGACCGGTGTCCCCCGGACTTCTTTCCGCCCGTCTCGGGTGTCCAGAGAACCCTTGATGTCGTTATTTACCTCAGCGTCGTCGGCCGGCTGCTCGGACAAAGATGTTTCGGTAAAGCATACCTTCGCGGCCCGCTGGTTCCCATAAACCCGACCTATCCCGCCCTGATCGAGGGGGAACTTCATTGCCAGGTGTTAGGTCGATATCTGGGCCTGGAGGGAGTTCAGCGTCGGGCAACTGAGGAGGACGTTGTAGGCCAATGGGACCTTTGCTACGATGAAGTCCACATGCAACGTACGTGTGCGGCCGGGCTCCCCAACGTTGAACTGCAGGGTGACCACCCCTTGCGCCGGGATGGAGTGGTTGGTGAACCCTGAAAGGATGTGGGAGGTCGGTTTCAAGTCTGCCGGGGTGAGCCCCATGCGCAGAAAGCAGTCGTGGAAGAGGATGTCTGCCGAGCTGTCCGAGTCGACAAGTATCCGGTGGGCCTCGTACCGGTGGATTCGGGCCGTGATCACCAGAGGGTCATTGTGGGGGCATGGATATGCGGTGGAGGTCTCCGTCGCCAAAGGTGATAGGCTCGTGGCCCCTGGCCTTTTTGCTCGGGCGGCTGTTGGCGTTTGTTGCCGGCGTGGGGCGCCGAGTCTCGCAGGAGCCCGACTGGCCCCATGTTGTCATGACCATAGTTTTTGATGGGCCTCGGTTCCTTCCGGCGATGTCCCCTAGGCCCCACGGTAGGGCGGTCCCCGAGCTGCCTTGGCGGGCTTCGTGGGCGCGACCTCGTCGAGGGAGGGGATGCCGGTCGTGCCTGGAAGCAGGAGAGCCGACCGCCACCACCTCGGTAGGGACAAGGGGGCGACAAGGCCTGGGGTGAGGCTCTCCGACGTAGGATTTCGAGGTTGAATGGGAAGAATCGGGGGACCTGCGATCGCCGGAGTCCGCGAGGCGGTGGCCGGCGGAGGAGTCGATGGCATTCAGTTGAGGTTCACCCACGCCTCCATTGAGTGGGAGGGCTGATACCTGGATCTTCAGGATGATTGCTTGCCATGTGGATGGGGATCGGAAGGCCAACTTTGTTTTTTGTGGAGTTTCTTTTCCCATAGACTGTGCCAACTGATGGAGGTCCTTTTCGGATCTCCTTCAGAGGTTGTCTTCCTTCGATCTCCCGGTAGATTTTGGAGGTGATCTCCTATTGCGTGTGGGTCTCAATGGGTTTTGAGGAGATTGGTGATCTGAGGAGTTTAGCGCTGAGTACCTGCAAGGAAGTCTCGGGGTGGTTTGGTACCACCGAGGACCCTCCGACGATCAAGTTATTACTAGATCCGAGCAGCGTGCAGCTAAGTAGAGTAAAAAATGGCTTACTTGACCCCTCTGTGATGGGGGTTTATATAGCGGTGGTAGCATGCAGCAGCAGGCGCGAGAATCTCGTCGACAGTTATGCTCCCGACGTCACGCCCGCGTAGAGAGCGGATCGCCCATTAATGGGGATCGTGATGGCGTGGAACGTGGGATGTTGCTGGCGGAGAATCTGTGCATGGCGAGATTTGCGGAGCAGCGGTTATGCATGTGAGCGGTGGAGTTGGTCGGAGGGCCGAGGAAGACGGCCTCTGCTGGGGAGCTCGGGGACGAGCGAGAAGGCCGAAGAGTCTTGGTCGTGTGGCAGCTCAGGGCGAGCTGAGGGGCCGAAGGGGCCAATTTGCAGGGGGCCCTAAGGAGGGCCATCTTGTGCTTGCAAGTCGGGTACAGGGTGGACTGGTCGGCCCACAGGGGCCGGCCCTTTCCTCTGAGCTCTGAGACACGTCATTTGCCACGTATCCTGATCTTGAGAGTCTTCAATATTGAGCATCATCAATTGCTCTTAATTCTTCTCTGTCACTGGCCTATATCAGGCGTGTTATAAAAATTTCAGCGACTTAAGTATAAATTTAATATAAGTATATTATACATACTACCATCTTTCTAGCTTCACCCAACGTTGCCTACAATGCTGACTTAAAATAATTATATAAAAGGGCAAATTGCATAAAAAACCGTGTGGTTTCCTCTGTGTGGCGTGTATACCCCACAGTCAATTTATTGGCATAAACATCTATTTTGCACGTCGATCGAAATCTTCAAAAACACAAATTTAGCTTTAAACAGCAAAACAAGTTTTAAAGCAAAATTAGACAATCATTTGGCTTATTTGGAATTGAATTTGATCATTTTTTAAAGCTTTTTTAGAGTTTCGGTCATTGAGCGGAGGGAATGTCTATGACAATAAATTACTTGAGGGATGTATAGGTGACACACATGGTGAACCATATGGTGCTATGTGCAATTAAGGACATGTTTGTTTGCACGGAAGTGTCGGAAGTAATCTTAAAATTACTTCCGAAAGAAGTTCATGTAAGCAGTAACTTCTTGCACTTTTTTTGTTTATTTTGTTTATAAAAGTAGCCATAATGAAGTGATGAATGTAATTATTTTATGCACACCTCCATGCAAAAATGGACTAGAGAAAAGGAAAAAACTTAGAAGTAATTGATGTTTAGAATAAATTATTATTTTTCTTTCTCTTTTCTTGAGCTTCATGCCATTTTCAAGCCCAAGAAATCATGAAGAGAAATCTTGAAGTGGAGGCTCCACATAGGATCCATGTCCGTATATGAAAGTAACTTCAAATGCAATTTCTTGTCAAAATAAACACTTGAAGTACCAGGAACAAGTCCGCTTCATGCACTTCCTCGAAAAGAGTCAACTGATATAATTGTAACCAGATTCTAAACCATTAAAACGAAACCATCTAAACCGTGATATCAAATATCCTCGAGAAATATTGAAAGGGATCTTTAAGGACTCATTAAATTCATTCCGACATAATTATTAATGCACAATAATATTGAAAGAAAATAAAATTATACAGCCTGTTAAACCTCAGAAGTTCAATAAAACCTAAACCTTATCTCTCCTACTAAAATGCAAGCTTGTTTGGTTTCCAAATTAATTTTTTCCTCTAGGCCTGATTGTTTGAGTGAAAAGATCGAAGAGATGCAAAAAATCCCTGCATATTTCAGTGTTGCCTGTCGGATACTTGCATTTTCCTTATTTGTTTTAGGAAACATGGAAAACTCCCCCATACGTCAGCGCCACATCACACAACCACTGAAAACCATATCACTATTTTCTGTGATGAGTTCATCCTGAGATGCCAACAACAAACAATAAAAAATTAGGCATTCTTGGTTGCGATTTTTTTTTAACTTTGCTTCTCGTTTTATTTTACCCCCAGCAAACAAGATAAAGCATATAAAAGTTTGACTTTGGTCAGTCCATTATGCATCAAACAAATGAAAACATTTTCTTTGTAGCATGTGGAATCAGTTTTACCTGCCAATTGTCAATTTCATGTTATCTTTTCAAGGAGCCAAACATGCCAAGAGTGTATGTATATATGCACCTTACTTTTAGTTTTGTGATAAAAAGTTTTGAAAATTCCTTTCAAAAGGTATCACAGCCTGAGCTTAACATTTGATATCACCAAAAAGAAAGGAAGGAAAAAAAAACAAAAACAAAACCACTGTCAGCTTATCATCGATAATATATATATTTTTATCCTTTCTTATCTGTTTTCGTGTTTTAAATATGAAAATGTCCATCAAAATATATAAAACCATCGCTTCAAGTATCAAAAGAAACAAACCAACTTTATAAGCAAACAATTCATTTTACTATAGATAAATATCGTGATCGATCGAATAAAAGATCATGTTTCACTGTACAACCGAAAACCAATATTTATATCCACTGGTGATTATCCCAAGCTATGCTTTTTGAGTCCCCATTCTAATCGATGGAAATAATTTTTGCGATAATGAAACAGCAAATTCTAAGAAAGTAAATTTTTGTATATGAATTTCATTTTCTTTTCCCAATGTTTTGAATTTCCTTGTCAACTCATTGCAGAGTCTTGCTCCTGTCACATCTCTACTCATAATCACCTACCTACACAGCTGTCACACATCCCATTAGCTATTCTCACCCCCCTAAATCTTGGGATTAATTAGCGGAAAGCGCAATCAAATCAAGGGAGGTAACCTTATCGCAGCTGAAGGGCACCGCGTGATTAAGAAACAGTTTTGAAAAAGAGACGGGCGCTTGTCCTTTCTCACTCCTCTTCTTTTTCACTGCGCTTCGTCCGAGACAAGCAGCGCTTCCTCTCTCTCTCCTCTCTCTCTAAAAAAACAAAAGGAAAGAGAAAAAGAAAAAGGAAGAAACATTTGCTCTGCTCTCAGATCTCATCGGAGGATCTCGAGGCGCTCGATCTCGATTCTTCGTAAGCGAAAGCTCTCAACCTCCCTCTCTCTCGCTTGTTAAATGCGGTTGCTTTCTTGAATTCTTCGGGGATTTGGGATTCTTGGGGTTTTGTGGAGAATGTGGGGGGTTTGCTGGTTGAATCGGCGGGGGTTTTGTTTGGATGAGGGTTTTTGATTAGGTTGTTGATGTTGGAGTTGCTGGATTGTGGTGATGATGATTTTGATTTGGTGAGTGTTGATGGGATTTAGGTTAGAAATGGCCGAACTTTAGCCCCCTTTTCCTTTTTCGCCTCATTTTTGGTGGTTTGGGGCAGGGTCAGGGCAGTTTGAATGAAAAATTGATCCCTTTGCACTACCAAAATGGACGATTTCTTCGTAGAAAGTAAAATTCTGCACCTTCTCGATACATTTTTGTTGAATTGCTTCACTATAGCGCTGTATAACTTCAAAATGTTAGAAGCCGTTGTCACAAACTTATTGGTTTGTTTAAATGATGCAGTTTATCTCATTAGCCTTGTGAAGGGTCTACCTTAAATTAACAACTAACATATACTTTTGAACTGCCTTCCTCTATGCTTGTTTAGTTCTAACTCTAGTATCCATTGCTCTAGTAACTACATTGTTGCCAGTCAACTTGCCTAGTGTACTTATTTGCTTCTGTTGCACATGCCTAACCCATTTTAATGGTGTTGTATAGGAATAAACCGGGGGGGGGGGGGGGGGGGGAGCTGTAATACAACTAAAAACTTGTAACTCCGAACAGTATACCCACACACCGAAACTACATCACTGGGCGTCTCATAAGCCAAAACAATAGTCGTCAGTTAGAACTATAACTGTATACATTGTTATTATACATGCTACATTTGTGTCTCTTATTTGGTAAACACTAGGCGGCGGTTATATCAACTACCTAATATGCGATTTTTAAAGTTATAAATTGGAAAACAGTGGAAGAGTGTTTTTCGGTTGGTGATTGGCGTCTCATTAGACAACTTTCTAATGGTCCTGTACTGTGATTGATGCCTCACTAGACAACTTTATAATGGTCCTGTACTGTGATTGATGCCTCACTAGACAAGTTTATAATGGTCCAGTGCTTTGATTGGCACCTCATTAGACAATTTTATGATGGCCCAGTGCTATAATTGAATCGCCAGGACGCAACATCATTTTCAAGTTATTGGCATTTTGCATTGTAATTTCCTTTTAAGTTCAATATCATTCCTTCATCACGGTAGACCCTATTTGAACAATTGATTTTTTGATTTTTAATGTCACTGAAGTTCGAGAATGCTTCATGTTATTTTCTTGTGATAAGTTAGGAGGGTATGCAAATCAAATTACCATTTGTGAATTCATAATGGTTAGTTCTTGACGTGATCAGATCTTCTAGACGATTATAAGGTTTTGAGCACTGTCCAAATGTATTATTTTTTCAAGATTGGCGAGCAAATTATTTTGAGATAGTGACCACCTGAACTTTTCGTAGATTGCAAGTTATTCATTTGACTTCATTTAACTTCTGCAGCACTTGAACTTATATATAAATTATACATTTTCTTTTGTCGAAACTACTGGCTTTCAGCAGAAACTGGAAGGTTTATCGGTCATGGTCAGCACTGTCTTTTAGCTCTAGTTTTTGTCTAGGTATTATTTCAATTCTATGCTTTGCTTACTTTCCCTTGTATGTGCAATGTTTGAAAATACTTCAAAAATTTATGTTATATTATTGTGAGAATTGGATAGCAAGTTGATGTTATGTTAATAAAAAAGAAAAAAAATCGCCAAGCTTGATAACAATTTTTCCATAGGGATTTCAAGTTTTCAACTATTGTATGAACATTATCTAGGAATATAACATGACAAGTACGGACCTCAGATTAAAAATATGTTATTGGGTCCTTAATATGAAAGTTTTAGTTTGTATCTGATGCTATAAACCGTATAGTGCACCGACAACCTGGTAAACTTCATAGTGAATTTGTATCGTGTATTTCAGTGGTGTATGCACTTCATATTTCAAAGAGGGTAATCAGATCTTTCTTTCATTCCTTCAGTTTGTTGACTTACTTTGCAGGAAATCAAAGGCTTCACCTTTCTAACACTCTTTATGATAGGTTCCCTTGAGCTATAAATGGCGGTCACAGGTTCTAATAATCCATTGTTGGGTGAAACGGAAACCACATGTGGGTCCTTACTGCAACAGTTGCAGGTAATCCAGTTAATATAGCCAGTTATTATTTTAACAAAGAAGCAAAAGTAAATTTTGGTAATGCTGAGCATTTTGTGTTTAGATCATATGGGACGAGGTTGGTGAAAGTGATGAGGAGCGAGATAAGTTACTGCTTCAGCTTGAGCAGGAGTGCTTGGATGTTTACAGAAGGAAGGTTGCTCAAGCAACAAAGTCAAGGGCACTGCTTCTCCAGACCTTGGCTGATGCCAAATCAGAACTTTTTAGACTTCTTGCTGCTCTTGAGGAGAAGTCTTATTCCAGCGTTGTAAGTAAACGTTCTAATAATGGTACAATTACTGGCTGGCACAGGTCAATGTTGCATGAAGTCGTTAACAGTTAAAACACATGACTGAATTATTGCTATCATGTTATTTGCCATCCCATTCATTTCTTGCAGTAATCTTATTGGCATGTTGCTGTCTTATGAGGCGCAGAAACAAATTTTAAAGTTTGTGATTTGATTGGCTCCTTGTTGGTCATGATGTGAGCATGGCAGCCACAAATAATAAATTACAGACACCGGCATTGTTTCATGAAAGTAATGAGATTCACTAATCTTACATGGTCACGTTGAGTGATTACGAGCGCAAATCAAAACATTCTTTCGACTACATATAATCCTTAATTAGTCACTTAGAAAAAGAGGGGAAAATGTACGTGTTTCAAAATTTTGTTTTCCCTTTAGAAGCCTCTTATAAGCCCTATTACTCTTGCTATTGTAAATCAGCTGTGGAATGGGAAAGAGTTGAGATTATAATATATTTAAAAGCTGGACATGAACTCCTGAGGTTTCTTTCGTACTTGTGACCTTTTGGCAACTACCCGCGGACATTTTAATTAGTTACTGATGTTTTAGATTGTGCTTCATGTAAATGTATATGAATACTCAGTTATGCGCCAACGCTTAAATTCGGCATTTGGTTACAACATACAAAAAGTAAAGTTTGATGTACTTTTGAGTAATGAAGCTTCAATATAAAATTTATATTTGGACAGAAGTAATCGTGTAATGAACAACAACGTTTGTCCATTTATATATACTTTATACTGCAATCTACATGTCTTGTTAGAGATACAAGTAAATTGACAATTTTTTTAACCTTCGTTTATGACTTTATACGACCAATGGTAAATCATCACACTCTTGTAAGTTTACATGATTGGACTAATGGCATAGGTTTCTGCAGCCAGATAAGTCATCCGGCACAATCAAGGAGCAGCTAGCAGCTATAGCTCCAGCACTGGAGCGTCTAGGCAAACAAAAAGAAGAAAGAATAAATGAGTTTTCTGATGTAAAATCACAAATTCAAAAAATACAAGCAGAAATTGCTGGAAACTTGAAAGTTGGCGAGGAGACGGGTAAACCGGTGGTTGATGAGGATGACTTGTCCCTAAAGAAATTGGATGAATACCAGTCTCACCTCCAAGAACTTCAAAAAGAAAAGGTTTATATTGAAATTTTAAATGCATAACTTTTCTTTAATCCCGGGGATCTGAATTTTCCAAACAATTCTTCTACTTATTCAACAGAGTGATAGACTGCACAAAATTCTTGACTTTGTAAGCAGTGTTCATGGTCTTTGTTCTGTCTTGGGGATGGATTTTTTCAGTACAATAACTGAAGTTCATCCAAGTCTTGATGGCTCGATTGGTGTGCAATCTAAGAGCATTAGTGATGAAACCTTATCCAAGCTTTCTAGAATGGTTGCATCCCTCGAAGAAGATAAAAAGATGAGGCTGCAGAAGGTAGTTTTTGTCCTGCAACATTTTATAGTTTTTCCTAACATATGCTTGTGCTGTATCATTATATAGCTTTTCCAAACATATGGGACATGGCTACTCCCTAATGTAGCATGCTTTTTCTTCTTGTTTATTTGGCTGCACTATGTCATATTTTATTGTTATCTTTTTAGTTTGTTTTGTCTTGATAGTTTTTTCCATTAATCATTCAGGTTTGTTTTGCCATGATAATGAGTTAGTTAAGTGATGCCTAGTGCAAAATTGACAAATAAATATTGACCTTGAATTACATTTAATGCCTCATAATATATGTAAAATAGGCAGTTGAAAATTTTGGTTTATGCAAAGAGCAAGGGCATTATTGCTTTACCATCTTAATGTTAATGATTTAGAGCTTTTTCCCTCCAAATATTTGTCCTTACCGAGTTATTTTTATCTTATGTTTTCAAGTGTAAATAATTACATAAAGCAACAAGAGGATTACAATGAACCATATTCATATTTGCCAACAAGAGTGTTCAAGTAGTCTGCGTGCCATGAAGGTGCCCAAGTTTTCCTGCCTAGTGCCCACAAAAAGGTGGCCTCACAACAACTTACACCTCATTTCTGCTTTCTAAAACTCTTCCTAGAGTGCTCTCACCTATAACCTTGGAGAAGAGAAGGATAAAGTTATGTCACTAAGGGATCATCTCGTGTATAGCAAGACAATGTATAGACTTTACACATGTAAGCTTGTTGACAGCTCGAGTATTGCTTCGGCAATCACAGTTGGGAGAAAATGCGCAAATGTCTAACTATAGTAATTAAGTGTCATGGTTTTTTACTGATTTTCAGGTATATGGTGTAGTGTTGAAGCCAATGCAAAAGTCGAGTATTGCTTCGGCAATCACAGTTGGGATAAAATGCGCAAATGTCTAACTAAAGTAATTACGTGTCATGGTTTTTTACTGATTTTTCAGGTATATGGTGTAGTGTTGAAGCCAATGCAAATATATTGATTATACTCATTCTTTATTGAGAGACTTGAGACAGTTTTTAGATGTGTTAAACTATAGAGCCATGATCGAGCAAGATGTAGGATTACTAAATTGATGGAATAACTTATAGCTTATCTTGTAAAATACAGATAACAAATGAGAAAGTGGATGTGTAAAATCTGTGCTATTTAAAGTTCCAAATCTGATAGCATGCAGTGTAAAAAATGAAGGTTGCGAATGGAGACTATTATTATGCAGTTGTCAGTTTTAAATCTGATATGACGCAGTGTTAAAAGTAAATAATATGGGCACTTCATTTAGTCTTTCAATGCACAAGAACTTAAGAATTAAGATGAGCTTAATTGACCTGTAAACATTAAGATACTTATAATCTAATTGGATGATATGATAAGTTGATAACCTTGATAATCTATTTATGATAACAATGCAACTTGGAAGATTCTTTGGGTCTTCAGATATAAACCACAAATGCCTATTCACCTATTTCTGGCTATGCACTTACAGCTCCAAAACATGACCACAAAAAATTATAAGGATGCTTGTTTTTCTTCTTAGACTTGAATGCTATATTGAGTGTGTTAATGTGCAGAATGGGGTCTATTTAATTCCTTATTATACCATGAATTGCTTTTGTTCAACTTCCATTTATAATAATATTCTTAAGTTAAGGAACATAGATTTTGTGATCTTGTCGTCTTTATACCATCGGTGTCTATGCGAGGGCAGAAAGTTTAATTTACTTTTGGGCATTGAAAAGTTTGGGATATTCTGCTCTGAAGTTAAGTTTCTTTATTTCTATGCCCATAATTTATTTAACACACCTGTCAAAGCTAAATGAACGACTCCTGACTAATTTTTCGGGTTGAACCCACCAAGACATTATTTTATTTTCCACTTGCCTAATTTCAAATTTTTTCGCTTCGAAGTATAGAGCTATCATTTGATTTGCCAGTAGCTTAACAATAGAGATGCAGTGTAGTGATTCTTCTGCTGCATTGTTCCTCAGCTTCAAGAGTTAGCAGCACAGCTAACCGATCTTTGGAATCTGATGGATACACCAGTGGAAGAACGCGGCTTATTCGATCATATTACTTGCAATGCCACTGCTACAGTGGATGATGTCAGTGTTCCCGGGGCCCTTGCCATTGATCTTATTGAGCAGGTTGGTAACTCTCACGACTCAATTTTTGGATCATTGCAATTGAAAGACTTGGTATTTTATTCTAATTTATAATTTTATCTGTAAAGGCTGAAGTGGAAGTTGAAAGGCTGGATCAACTAAAGTTTAGCAAGATGAAGGAAATTGCTATGAAGAAACAAAGTGAACTTGAAGACATATATACTCATGCCCACATAGAGATAGATTCTGCTGTTGCTAGAGAGAAAATTATGACTATAATTGATGCTGGGAATGTTGAGCCTTCAAAATTGCTAGCAGACATGGATGGTAAGATAGCAAAGGCCAAAGAGGAGGCATTGAGCAGAAAAGAAATATTGGAAAGGGTTGAGAAGTGGATGTCAGCCTGTGAAGAAGAGAGCTGGCTTGAAGACTACAGTCGGGTAAATCATGCGTATTTCGTAAATTAAATGTAGAAGTTCACTTATATTACAAAGTCACAACATTTAATTTTTCCAAAATTATATAAACTTCAGTAGTTGTAGACATACAAATGGTTGAATGCCCTCAACTATTCGCCATATCAACTTTGTAGGCTGATTAAAGGATACATGCAAGATCACCCATTAATGCATCAAGCAACAAAATTTAGCAAAGTTAAAACAGATCTGTATTTATTTAGAGATTTGCATATTATTAATTTATCTGTAATTTATCGATATTATTATATTTATGTAAAAATTAGGCAAAGTTCATTGCATTTTGATAAAATTTAACAATAAGTTCTAAATTTATTACAGTATTTTTGAAATTATTTTAGCATCTTTAGAAGCATTTGTTCTGTAATAAATGCTTTTATTGCATATTTATTAAATTTTAAACTTATATGCAAAATGAAATAGATTAAGAGAGGAACTCATATCGTCTATTTGCCTTCGGTAGAGAGTGCCGCATTACATAAAGAAAACCTGACCACATGAACGCAAAAAGATGGATGCATGAGACATTTGAATCTCCAAGTTGCAATCCTCTCCCCCACTTAGGGTCTACATTAAAGTATGAATCCACTATGCTGAAAGCCGCTTAATTTTTTTTCAATTGTTATATAAAATGTCACATGATATTTAAAAAGATGAGAACATGGAATATAAAGAAATGCGCGCATGTGACAAATTAGAATCTTCAAATAGCAAACCTGCTCGGGCCACTCACATAGTTTGCATTATATGGCACAGTTGTTGAGCGAGAATAAAATAAAATAACGGGAGTTACAAATTTATATCAGAAGCAACCTATATTATTATGAAATTTGATAGACATGAATGAACTAGATCTGCTGGTCCAAGTCCATAAACAGTAACACTCTTGATTTGATATGTCCGATGAAGGTCAATCTTACATGCTTATTGGGAGTCGGGACATGGTTGATGTATAAATTGTTCTGACTAACTTCTTTGCTAACCCCATCCCATTGAGATTTCAAGTTTATATTGTTAAAACTGACCCTGAACTTTGAGAAAATTGTTTTTTTGGGGGGGGGGATTCATATTGTACTAATGACAATAGTAAATAAAAGTTAGAGAAATACCCAACCATCTTTATGTTAGCTCTGAAACACCTTCAAAATATTTCAATATCAAAAGCTAATCCGAAATACATTTACTTTCCTGTACCCAATTTCATATTGAACTAATGACAATAGTAAATAAAAAAATAGAGAAATACTCAACCATCTTTATGTTAGCTCTGAAACACCTTCAAAATATCTCAATATCAAAAGCTAATCCGGAATACATTGACTTTCCTGTACCCGATTCCCTAGCTTAGTGCATCGCTGCTGTAGCTTGTACTCCAAATTGGAGAAATAGCAGAAGGTGCATTTTACTAGATCTCCACATATCCCTTGAAATCCAATATTGCCCATCAAAAAGGGGAGAAAATTCTAAGAAAAGAGGAAACCGATTGAAAAAGAAAGCAGTGCATTTTGTTAATTCTACCATCAGCAGTGGAGAGCAATTCCTGGGGTTGGAGCGGTTGGTGGTTGTGCCTCCTTAACCAATGGCAAGGGCCTTTATAATTGTGAAAAATGATACAGAAATTAATGGCCTTGAAAGCAACCAATATATATATTTCCTAATAAGTAGATTGATATGCAATTAAAATAATATAAAATACATGAAACCAATTATGCACCAAAATCATGCTCAGGAGTATATTTGATTCAAGTGTTAATGAACCAAATCAATATTATTTTCAATTGCTTCAATGATTTTGTATATTTTAATGAAACCAAAGCATGTATGATCTTCATTTATTATGAGTATATGTGAATGTGCATGAACCTTGATAGTTTAAAGGCAAGTAAAACATGAATTATTTAAACTGAAATTATGATTATTATTTTATGCTAAAGAAAAAGCAAGCAAACATGTAAACCGTCTAAATCTAGTCATGCACAAACAGAATAAAAGATGAATCCAGGTTAATGCATATATGAAACAATAGCTTATGGAGGAAAGATTAAACCATGTACTTTCTCAAAATTCTCTACACTTCAGTACTTGTGGACTTAAAACGGATTGGTGCACTCAACTATTCTCTACATAAACTTTATAAGCTAGTAGAAAAAGGACAGATGTAAGATTCCCCATTTATGCTATAGGAAAACAGATCGGCTTTTTTTCAGATATTTATATGCATGTTTTTAAATTTCCCATTTCTCAATATCCACTTTGATGATGCATGATTTATACTAGCCATGCTGCACCTTTTCGATTAGTAGTATTATCTTGTATGAATAGTTTTTGATTAAAAAAAGCACTAGAACATTACATTGGTTAGTATGGCACTGCCTTTTACCCCTGCATGATTATGAAAGGGAAGTTGTTAGATAATGGATGTTGAGTTTACCTCGTATTCTCTGATCCCTGGAAGTTGAGCTGGCTCATGACAATCTTGAGCCGGCTCACAAGTCATTTGAAAACATCAATTGTTCTCTGTTTGCAAGAGATGGTTCATGACAATTTTGAGCCGGCTCGACTCTATGATGAGACGGCTCAAGTGAAGTATGAGACGGCTCATAACATGTCTGGAATTATAGATTTCTCTCAATTCGTATTGAAAATACTTTATAGGGGGGAATAAGGTAATTACGTGTCCTATGACAAATTTAAAATCTTAATCACTATATTTTAAATGATTACCAAGTTTCTGCCGAAAAGATTTAAACAAGTTTAAAACAATGAAACTTAATACGTTAATCAACACAATCATAGAAAAAGTAAATAGAGTAAAAACAATGCAAACACGGTGATTTGTTGACTTGGGTTTACCATACTCTTATGGCTAGTCCCCGTCCGAGACACCTTTTCAGGATTTCTGCACTACGGTTGTGAAGAACACAAATTCCTCTTCACAGGAATGTAAAGAAGAAAAATCCCTCATCACAAGGATAACACTCTTGAACTTGCAATTCCCTAGGACACAAGTCTTTCTTTCTTGCCCGTGATTTTCTAGAAAAGCCGCACTTTCCTCTCTAACTCACATCTCTCCAGGAAGATCTCTTTTTCCATTTCGAATCCACACAATTCAAGCAATAAGTTGCATCCCTTCTCATGGGTGGGTTGAGAGACATCCTTCTCGTGGGTTGAGAAACACTCCTTCTCGTGGGGGAGATGCACCCTCTCTCGTGGGTTGAGAGGCACCCCTCTCGTTGGTTTACAATCGTTTTACAAAAACGACAAATTCACTCTCAATTCTATGAGCCCAAAAGATTATAACTGGTGTTGCATAAGGATTGATTTGAGATATTGTATCAAGTTTTGGCTCTGGAGGAAATAAAAAAGATCTGGACAAGTTAAGCACGAGAAGAACAAGAAGATTTCTCAATGGATTTGCAATAAATGGTTGAATGAAAGTGTGAGGTCTCATGGGTTTATATAGGGATCGAATGAGAAATTATTCCAACTGTCTATATCTGCCAAAAAATGTCACAAAATAGTTTATGACCGTTGGAGACGGTTAGAAAACAAAACGGCGTAAAAGTCCATTCGATTGACTATTCAAATTTAAATTTAACTTCCAGAAACTGCTTGTGCAGACATTAGTAAAAGACGTTGGCCTGTTCATTAAATTCCTTCACCAGACTTCTGGAGAACAAAAATTACTCTAGAGACGTCTGTATAGCCGTCCCCGAGTATTATCCAGTATTTGCTAATTTAGGAATTTGAGCTAGAGCGTCTGTAGGGAGACGTCTGGCGTTCAAAATTTCTGAGATAGACGTCGGCTACAGACGTATGTTTTTTGACATGTGAGTCTGATTTTGAAATTTGGCAGTTTGAATTCCAACGGATAGGCAAGACGTCTCTAAAAGAGAGGGAAACGTCTTGAGCATTAAAAACAAGTTGGAATGATGTTTCTAAGTTATGAGATCAATACTAAACAAAAGTATAACACTTATAACTTCCATCTGTCTTGGTTCTTTAATTTTCATTTTCTTGAATCGTTATGTTGAGACGTCAGGCTTGCATCACGTTGTCAGTTGCGTCAAGCTGTCATGCTATAACACCGTTTTGAGTGCGCATCACATTGTAGGCAATCTTGCTTGAATATTTGATATATCGTGCATGCTGTACTCAAGACGAACACTTTCAAACGTTATCATGAACTTATGAATTCGTTTAAATAAAGTTTTGAACTAAATAATCGAAACTGGGGATCGTATGACACAGATGTTAACAATCTCCCTCTTTTTGATATTTAGCAAAATTTATTTAAAGAATTCATGATATATAAAAAATATAAATTCGATTTAAACCCTTCTCATTCATGCTTGATTGAAAAAATCTTTGAACTCGTATCAGTGTCCCATACCATTAATACTATTTTTCAAGAAGCATTGCATGAGGATGAGTGATGGAATTCGAATTTTTTATAACCATTTAATCATTAATTAAGGATATTTATGAATATTTTCTCCTTTTTGAAAATATCAAAAAGTTTTAAAAATAGAGCAAAGTTACGAAAAAATACATGAATATGGGAATTTTAAGTTCTTGGAAAACAAAATATGGCAAGTTTATATGTATCCAATGAACAAAGTTCATATTTGAATGAATCGAGTAAGGATACTTGCAATTTTAACATATGATTAATAATAAGATCTTAACACAAAATATAACTAAAAATACGATAGTAAATGAACAAAATGAGAATAACGAAGCAACTTGCATATTTCATTAATATAAACATAAAATTCATACATGGCATTTGCAAAACGATAAACTAACACAACCTAAAACAAACACACTAAACCAACCATAAACTTAAACAAGCACACATCCCTGCTAGACAACAATAACATTAACAAAAACATGCATGAACTAAGCACAAACTAACACAAACTTTAATCTTCGAGAACACAATAGGCGATCAACTTATGGGGACCGTAGCGAGTGTCTCGACTACCGTACTTGGCTAGGATGGTGTGAGAGAGAAGGTTGCCGATAACACGGAAACGTTTGGTGAGAGTTTTGGTTTGACAATCGTTGTAGAGATGATTTTCGGTGCCATGAAGAATTTGGGATGCCTTTTCCTTACTAATCGGGTCAGCATATTTGAAACCGACCAAGGTTTTTGTCACACCCCGCTTCCCAGAGTACGCTAAGATAGGTATGTGACATAGCCAACCATGCTACCTGTAGATAGGAAATATCCTTCCACAGTCACATTACGGCTGTAGAGATATCAAAAACAATAATAAATTATCTAATACATGTCCATAAGCTAGAATAAAATGAGTCAAGAATAAAATAATGCGGAAGCAAAAGATCCAATACAAGAATAAACTGGAATATACGTCCCATAATACGGGCTCACATCAGGAATGAAAATACCGAAAGTAAAAGAACTAAATACTAACGAGTTCTCACTGCTCAGCCTGCTGACTGAAGTACTCCTGCTCGGCCTGTAGCACAGGTACAGAATCTGGGCCATGCCAAACCCAGACGTCAGTGCGTCATAATATCAAGCAATACTATAAACATGGTAGCAATATATGCATGTATGAGTATAAATGGTAAAACAGGTATATCAATGGTGTAAGTGAGGGCAGTGAGGATAATGTGTATTAAGTTATCTAAACTGTTCTATTTGGGTTAACTACTCTCAAGTCTTTGAAATCAATTTGATGAATCATCGATGTAACTCAATAGTATCCCGTGCGTGTCCGGGATCACGGTCTATGACTCTCGGGCTGAATCTGAGACGTGCCGCAAGGCAGTAAAAGGTAGTAGGTAATGACGAGTGATGTCAGCAGCATCATCCCGGGGCTGGCCTAGCCCGTAAGACTGATCAGAAAAGGTGTCGAACTGTCGAGTTACAAGTCAGATTTCATCATTGATTTTCCCATACCCCCAAGTTATATATGTTCAAGTCAGGTATTAAATAATCTGGAGCTAATGCCAACACAGGATCAAGCAGGTACATGTTTGTCTGGATAGACAACAGGAAATGTCCGTAGGGACAACATGTCAGGTTTGTTGGCATTAGTAACAAGATCAGGTAACAGGTAAGCCATGGTACATCTGATCAAATCAGGTAGTATATAGGTATCATGTCATGTCAAGAGGTGCATAGTACCATGTCGTGTCAAGTAGTAGGTGTAACAAGTCATGTCATGTGGGTGCTCATAATCAAACTAAAAATAAGCATGGGTATACAAAACAAGTATAGAGTACTAATAGGACAATAAAATGGAACATTGTAATGTGGTATGCAAATAAGTACAGATTAAAATATATGGATGCACGGTTATCGATTTGAGTTAGGGTTATGGTTCCAACATTAAGTAAAATACACTTAAACAAATATGGAATGTTAAAATCTCGTTATTATGGGTTAAATAATCTAGGGATGCAATTATATATAATATAGGTTAAATGGATGCAAACGGGTGTCCGATAGGATAGAAACTATTAAAAGGGTACAATGGGCTATGCAAATAATTATTATGTTTAAATACGGATGTGGGTACTATGTATAGTAAATCAAAAAGCAACATGGTATGTTTCAAGTTATAAATCTAAAATGATAAAATGGACATCGAAGTGTTAAAATGAAACAAATGGCCTTAGATTTAATTTACAGGTTTAACATGCAATTAAATATGTATAAAAATAATATAAGTAGCATGTAGCAAGTTTTACTTGCCTCGACAGATCAAGAAACGGGTATACGGAACGTCACACATCGGCGGGAAAAGCCGCGACGCGCGTACGGTACATGGAATGAATCCAAACAACGCACAAGGGGATCACACGGGTCAGATATACCCGCTGGGTCGTCTACGGCACGGCCGGATTCCGGCAAACAAAACAACAGTGAACAAATTTAATGGAAAAATGCATGGAGAAAGAAAAGAGAAGAATGGAAGGAGGAAGGAGAAGAATGAAAAGAGAAGCTCACTGTGGTTTATAGGGAAGTCGTGAGGTGTCGACGGCGTCGACGGAGCTCCGGCGAGTCGATCTGCAGAGGACAGCGACACCTTTTAAAAAAAACGAAGGAAAAGAAAAAGGAAAGGAGAGAAGAGGGAGTAAGGCTTACTGGAGTGCACGGAGTCGGGGGACGAGACGAGATCACCGGCGGCGATGAACTCCGGCGTTGCGAACGTGCAGGGTGTTCGGCGGTGCTCTCGGGTGTGCTCGGTGTGCGTGCAGGGGCTCGGGGAAGGAGGGTGGAGACGGAGGTGATGATGGTTTGGAGGCGACGAGGTCGGGGAGGCTTTGTCGGCAGTGGGCGACGGCGAGGAGGCGGCGGCTAGGGTTTTAGATTATGGGTTCGTTGTTAAAAAAGATGGAGAAGGAAAAAATATATATAGAGAGGGAGAGAGAAAATCATGCGAGAGGAGAGAGAGGGAGGAGAGAGAGAGATCGAGATGAGAGAGAGGGGGAGAGAGAGAGAGGGGAGGAGAGATGAAGTTGGCGTTTAGTGAGGAGAGAGAGAAAGAGAAAGGAGAAAGGAAAGAGAGAGAAAGGAAATGAGGAGAGAGAAAGGGAGAGAGCTGCGGTGGGGGCCACGAGGTAGGAAAAGAGAGAAGGAAAGAGAGAGAATGGCGCTGGTTGTTAAAGAAAAGATTTAAAAAATTTTAAAAAGATTTTAGTCGTTTTGAGAAAGCAGTAGAAAAATATTCGAACCAAAATATAAAATTTTAAATAAATCTTAATAAATTTTGAATTTAGGCGGATACCAAAAATATTCCAAAACGCGCCCGGGACGGATCCAAAAATTTAGATTTAAAATACGAAAATTATATGCAGCTTCCAAATTTTAAAACGAATAATCAGGTAACGAAAATGCATACCCCCAAGAACGGACGCACGTACGTGCGCGTAGCTATCCAAACACGTCCGTTTCACTGAACGGGACAATAACAAGATGCATGGACGCTACCACAGGGTTAGGGGTATCATGCAGGCTATGAAATGCAATTTTAATTTATTTTACGTGATCTAAAAATGTTATATGATAAAATGTGCGATACCAAATAAAAATCAATATGTAGTCCACATTAAATGCACGTGTCTATTTAACAAGTCAGGGTAGTCTATAAATATGAATTAACCAGTTCAAGCAAGCGGGTCGGGTCGAATGCAATGTAAAAGTAAACTACCATTCCCGTCCAAACATGATAAATCAATAAAATACCACAGACAAACAAATACGGAAACAGAAATTGGTATAACTGAACTCGGTTGTTACAGTTTTCATGTAGACATCAACACCTTCATTCGGAATGCCCAATGCTCTATCAAGGGTGCCGGAATTGAACTTGAATATGGAACCTAAGACCTTGCTAGTGTAGTTGGTGGGATCGTCGGATTCACTCATGAGATTAGTGTAGAAAAGTCGAACCGCCTTGCCGTAGGTCGGACGATTAAGGGTAAAGAATGGCATCCACCCTTGATAATTGAACAGTTCTTGAAATTGAAATTCCGCGATGTCACGAAAGATCACATACGAGCCAGTTTGGATGGGTTTTAAGATCATGGAGGAAAACCTGGCTTTGCATTGGTCGTTGATAAATTGGTTGGCTTCGGAAGATTTCTCAGAGGGATTTGACTTCCTTTTCTTAGTTGCAACGGCTTTCCCTTTGACTTGCTTGGTTAGTTGATCCATCGTTGTAATCCTTCATATTTGTTCAATTAGTAAAGCTTCTTCGCCCGTAGTTTTTCCCGTAAGGGTTTTTCACGTAAATTTGTGTCTTTTGTTTTGTGCTTTATTTCTATCGCTTTTGATTATTTGTTTCTTCTCTTTATCGTTTGTTTATTGCTTCGTGATCGTATTTGCCGCAACAATAGATTTGTTGTGTTATATCTGGTGAAATCAGCCACAATATATTGACAGGTAGAATATTCATTGGATTTGTTGTCTGGTTGTTGGGCTCATTGATATGAGATGAGCTGGATAATATTGGACTTGTGCCATGCATGCTGTTAACATCACCTTAGTTTAGACTTAGGGTTTGGCCCTACATTGAAATCAGTCAGAATATGAGCGCTTAAACTTGATAGGAATCCTTGGACTAGTAGATTAACCTTTTGACCTAAATAGCCTGTGTATCATTAAGGCCTCGTATTTGAAGCCCCAAATGACATCAGTGAATTCTAAGTTGAGCTCATCTTTTGCTTGAATACACACACCGCGGTAAGTATTAGATTACTTAAGTAAAGATGTAAGAATAATTTCACTATTCCTAGAGTGTTCTCTATACATAATGGCATGCAAGTTTAGCTGCCTGAAAATTTTCCCCATTTCTCCTGACGCTGTTCAGTTTCATCTTCTTGCAACCTCTTTCACTAAAATTCGCCTAAAAAGATTCTTCCAAGCAGATTGGAAGGTCAGACCAACTTGTTTGGCCATAATATGAAAACATTTCCAAACCTGAAAATTTTCTCCTCTATTTGAAGGATAAGATGCTTAAAAAATGCTTGGAAACAAAACAATCATTCTTAAGGACTAAAGCATTTCTTATAAATATGTCATTGTTGCTATAGCTAAGAGCGTTTCTAATTATACTGTTTTCTTTTACAGGATGAGAACAGATACAACTCAAGCAGAGGTGCCCATTTAAACCTCAAACGCGCTGAAAAAGCTCGTGTCCTCATTAATAAAATACCAGGTAATTACCACTAAGATGCCTGGCACCTTGTTGGATGCACCTTTTGCTTTATGTATGCCTGCTTGCAGTTATTATATCAACATTCTATCTAGTTTTAGTAAGGAATATTCAAATTCAAACATTTAAGCTTATCGGCTCCCATTTTTGGGATTGAGTTTCCATTCCAAATTCATCTTTAATTATGGGTCATCAGGTTATCTTGACCCATTGAAAGCCTTGTAATATATGTGCATGTAACGGAGTTAGGGTTTTTCCAGTATACAATTATTCTTTAACAAGTGTAATGATTTCATTCATCAATATGCAATAAACGCTAACCGAATTTCCTTCCTTTTCCCCCGTCTCCTTTTGATCCCCCAGCTCTTGTCGACACACTTGTGGCAAAGACTAGAGCATGGGAGGGTGATTACAGCCTAACATTCACCTATGATGGTGTATCTCTTCTTGCAATGCTTGATGAATACACAATGCTCCGGCACGAGAGGGGGGAAGAAAAACGAAGAATGAGGGTACACATCTCTACCACTACCAATACTGAAACAGACTGCAAATTTCATCCGCTATTATGTTGTCTTGTGTAGGACCAGAAAAAATTTCACGAGCAAATGAACTCCGAACAAGATTCCTTGTTCGGCTCGAGGCCTAGCCCGGCGAGACCTGTGAGCCAAAAGAAGGCAGTGGTGCCTCGTGCCAATGGAACACCAAATAGGCGATTGTCTCTCAACCCCCATCAAAGTGGCGACAACGGAGTGAGATCAGTGAGCAGAGATGGAAGAAGAGACAGTAACAGTAGGCCAGCACCACCCCCAGTGATGAATTACGTGGCCATCGCTAAAGAGGACACTGCTCATAATATTTCCAGCACGGACCCGATTCCTGCTTCTCCATAATATTCTCTATTAATAATGTAGAATCTCTTCTTTTTGTTACCTGTTTTCATATAATAGTAGTGTATTGCAACAAAGGATTCTAGATAATTCATGAATTTTCATTGTAGATGACTTGTAATCCTTTGAGAGATTAATCAATGTATTGCCTTGAAAATATCATGTAAAAATGTGCTAGAAGCTTGCCGGTAAAGATAAAATTAAAGTTTCGGGAAAGAATAATTAGCAAATAGTTAACAAATTATTCACGTCACCAGGGATGAAACTATAACCGTGTCTGGCAACGACAAAATAAGTTGTTCGACAATCGATATTAAAATTACAATCTTGTCATGTAGAGGCTTGTGGCAAAGCATTTCTCCTGAGTCGGAATGTCTTTGAACTTCTTGCTTTCCAGATCATAATACAGCAGCCTTCGACGGAAAACCTCCATCAGGATTCTTCCATCATCTTTGAACATTATAGGAACGAACGCGAAGGTTGTTGCTAAAACTGCTCAACAAATATATATCTGGATCGTTAGCACAAGACATCCATAGAACCTTGCTAGGAAAACTCAGCATTGAGAGATCGATGGTGTACTCCTTCCATCACAATCCTCGAGCAACCAAATGTCGGCACTCTTCCAATCCATCTCATACTCGATCGATCACAGCATCCTGATTTGCCCTAATTCCCTCAGCTCCATATTTGTAGGGCGAGCCGTGTGAATACAGTCAGGAAGCGGAAGATACAACCAGTCCTCCTGCTCGAGATCGAACCTAGCTTTGGATTTACCAAACAAATATAGAAAATAATCAGACAGAAAATGGAGGAATCCATTGACGGCTGCCGCATCACGTTGTGTACAGAATGCAGGTTCTCCAACTGCTTTCCAAGATTCATTGCTGAGAGTGAGGACCTCGCACTTCGAATTACAGTTCTTATCTCTAAAGGTGCGTAGAACCTTGTATTCATTTACAGAGGCCAAGTATCCGAAAGCCGTCGTAACTTCGGTCAGAAAGTGATATCCTATCTTTTCCTGTCGAGTCTCTCAGTTCTTTAGTGGTAGGATTGTAGATGTACATCACGCCGGAGTCATCATACATTTACACTAGATCAAGGCAAGTGAAGACGGAACACACGTTGTTAAGGCGTGTCTCGACAAGCGACGATGATTCCTTCTTTGTTTACGACAGAGAGACGAACATCACCGCGATCAGCGTCGATGTTGAAATGTGAAGAAGCTATGAGCAGGAGAGGGTTCTGTTTGGATTTCGACGTCTGGTGCCACGATAAGAGAAAGCAAGGATCAGAGATTAGAGCGTGCCATGATTTCGAGACACAGCGGAATCGGCAAAGGCTCTTCACAGGCATTAACAAACAAACCTTGAAAATGATATCAAAAGGAAGAAGCCATGTTGCCATGACTGAGATCTCCAAAGTTTTTTCTAGTTTTTTTTTTATTAAATAGGGTTAATTTGATAGCATTAAAAACCTGTATCTTTTATCAAAACCATTTCGTTGATAACATATATTTTATTGCTATAATTAGATATCTAAGTTAGATCGTGCAAGTTGGAAACCGATTGTTTTGTAGTTGAAGAAATTTATTTAAGATTCCCTAATTTTGAAAAACAACCTTTTAATGTCATTAAATTGTTTTGATATTCACTTATTTTATTTTATATCAGGGATTAACATAATGCAAACAGAATAGCTACTATATGATCACTTGTAACGTTTTTTTTAAAATGTAACAATCAACATATCTTCAGGTTCATGTAATAATCAAGTAGCTAGTTTTAGTCATATGAGAAGAATTTTATGAGCCCATCTCCTTTCTCTATGATATCCTGCTTGATCCTCTGTTTCTCTATATAACATACCAAAAAATATATTTTATATCTCCTTCATTTCAAATCCGAGATGGTCGGTACCGATTCCAGAAATGACTGTTTTGAGTACCCATCACCAAGATTCAAACCTTGGCACCAGGTTTAACTTAATTAATGCGTGAAATATATAACGTTAATGGTTTGTTTGTATGTTACTTTTTTTTAATACTGGTCCCAAGAGGACCTAAATTTTATTTGATCAATTTTTAACAGCGAAGACTGGAATTTTCTATGGAATGTTATTCTGATGCATGGTAATGTTGACAGGTCCAGTTTGGTAATCATCCGCGGAGAGCTGCGCAGATTGAAGGAAGCATGCAAACAAGATGATTAACAGCTCTTTTGACACTACATAGCCCATGTATTATACTACTACCATCTCATTCCGTTGACGGGGATTCGTCTGTAAAAAAAAGCATGCGACCTAGTATGTAAAACAGAATCACAGCCATCACTTACACATGAAAATAAGATGATTTGCAGCTTTTTTAGTGCACGGTGCATTAATTGTCTTCTGAACATGTATGAACAATAGCTAACGAGCAATCATTATTTGCTGATTTATGTCCGAGCGTGTTACAAATGCAGTATGCTTGCACCAGTCGATAGTAGTTCAACAATAAAAAGTTCGAGGAGTAATTGATTACAAGAAAAATATATGAGTGCAAGACTCAAAGTGTGCATAGTTAAGGAATAGAAATTTACCTCGGTATTCGCTTCATCGTCACTTCCAGAAGTTGATCAATGTTTCTTCATGGCCCAAAAACTAAGGGACACGAGCACTCTGTGATCCATCCGTTTCGATATCTTCGCCATCGTTTGCAGATATTCTCCTTTATGTGTACACCGCTGTCCTCTTTTTTACGCTCCTCCTTTTACTTCCATGCCCACCAAATTCGGCATATTCCTCCCATTTTGCAAATATCAAGTACAGGATTCTTATCTTAAGCGATCCCTGCATTTCTATATCTTCCGCAGACCACAATTTCATGCATTCTCTTCTGTGTGCACAACAGCCGACGCTCTCCGAGATTTCATTATCAGAAACTGGATTACTAGCTGTTTTAAACTTCAGGTTTTTTTTGGATGTATGGTACATCTTGTGCACAAATGCAATCCTTCTTCATCGAAAATTTGACATCTTACCTCTTCTTTTAGAACGTTTTAATTTAGTTTTCTAATTTCTTTATTAGAATAAAATTTATGAGTTGATTTCTTATTGCACCAGTTTTAAATATTGTCACGTCCCGAGATCCGAAAAGTCGATCGAATAAATCATCAGATAAAATCCTAATAAATCCGGGATCATTAACAGAGCATTTAATATAATAAATTTTCACCAGTTTGTCATAACGACATATCTACAATGAATACATCAACTCTTAAAAATCCATCAAAATCTCATTAACCATCCAACTCTTCATATAAGCATATTATATTTCACGAGTGCGTATATATATTACGTCTCCAAAATTTCAGACTTCTAAAAACACATCACAAAAAGCACTAACCCGGCCTAACGAACCCGCACTTTATACAGATATACTTCTTGGGAAAAGGAAGAATAACGAGAGAAAGCTACAAGGCATTGCTGTCTTTTATCTTAATCCGAACAGAAATGGTGGTCCAAAAATTCATGAGCTGGAAGCAAAGAAATAATAGAAGTAGACACTAAAAACACATCCAAACGTCTAATAATGCAAGGGACAGAATCCAATCACTTCACTCACTTGGAACATAGTCTTTTTCATCCCCCCATCCCCAACCCCACGTGCTCAATAATTCACCCATTAATTATTACATCTATTATCTAAGAAAAGAAAATTTTAATTAATTCATAGTCAATTCTTCTATATTTTATTATCTTTTAATTCTCATATTGTCAGCATCGATTAGCATTGTTGCTATCAATTTCATAGCTCATTCATATGTCTAATTACTTTTAAGTATGGGAAGAAAAAAGGGGGGGAGTTATTATATATTGATAGGATTACGAAATATCATGTCATCATAATAAGACAAATAAATAAAGGCAGTTTTCCTTTGTGCTTGCCACATTTTAAATTTTAAATTCAACCCCAAAAAATAATAAGCTAGGGCCTCCTTCGTAAAATTTTCTACAAAACTAATATATTCCATTTAGTAAGTCCTCGGCCTGACAAAATAGTTATGAGAATGGAGAAAGAGAAAAATAAAGTTGATGGAGATCGAACAAAAAAGGTGTGTCCTTTGATAATATAATATGTTTTTTTCTTTTTATGTTGAAATTTTAAGTAATTTATTTCAAGCTTCTCGGCCTAACTTAAGACATGTTTGGTTGGGCTGTTGCGAAAAGAGTTTTTTACAAAAGTGTTGCTAAAGAAAGTTTTTTAGATAAAAATGCTGTTGAAGAAACCTCTTTAAGCAAAAGTGATGTTGTAAAATGTGCCTTTTGATTTGAAAAGCTGTTTGGTTTAAACAACTGTTGGGAGTTCCAGAGGTGGTGTTGACTGTTTAAATGGACATAAATGATATCATTGTTGTTAATATTTGAAAGAAATCAATGAAAGAAAACATCATTTTTTTAATTTACAATTTACTTTCAAAAGATTCACAAAGATCAAAAGATCTACACAAAAATATCTGCAGAAAAATATCTGAGATCCATAATCTCGATCTATGAATTCTTCGTCGAAGTCAAGAGGTTTCGATTGCTTGATGCGTGAAACTCAAAACTTGGATCTCGTCGATCAACTTTTCGATAATTCTATGGTTCTTCGTCGTCATCATCCTTTAGGGCTTCGATCTTAGAGCCTCGATCGTCCTGAGGGCCTCGATCATCTCGATCGTTAGGGCTTCGAATTCGGAAAATGATGAGAAGAGAAATCAAGTGGAAGGATCGGGTTGAATGATGATAATGAGAAGATGAGAGGAATAAAGAAATTTAGGAAGAAATTTTCCCCAAAAGCTTCATTTTTCAGCTTCTTAAAAAAAAGATTTTCTTCAACGTTAGCTCCAAAAGAGAGCATAGAGCATGTTTGGTATTTTTTCTTCAAAAATATTTTTTTAGCTCCAAAAAAGTTTTGGGGCTCAAAATGTCCAACCAAATAGGCCCTTAATTGCGTTTCCTTCCTATGTTTTTATTTTATTTTATTTTTTAACATATTCTGAATATATTTTAAATTATTCAATGCCAATTCTTAAAGCTAAATAGCAAACTCTTTCTTTAATTAGAATAAAAGGGAAATATATAAAATTCTAAGATCTAAACAGAATATGTCATTTCTATTCGGAAGAGAAGGGGTCATCACTCACTCTTATAATTAACTGAAATAAAAATATTTATAAAAAAAACCATAACCCTAAGATGGTCCACATCATCAAATTTAACCTAATATATTTTTGAAAGACATTTACTTACAATAATGAAATCTTTATTTTAATACAGCCAAATACCAGTCTCTATTATTTCAATGATAAAGGGGTATGAATTTGTTCAAAAAATCAAACTTTCAATTTGTTTCCACCTAAGCAACAACGAGGTGTCAATCAACTATGCTTTTGCTTTTAGACTTGAGAAATGAAAAGTAAAATAATTAGTGCACAGGCCCTTGGCTTCAGAAACCCTGATGATTACTTTTTACCCCCTTCAAACTTGAAAAAGTTAACTCCTTTAGATCTTTTTTTTCATTAAATACGCTAATAAATATTTAATCACTTAATTTCTTGGCTTAGTCTTTAAAACGGTTTGTCAAATAAATGTAAAATATATGTTGTACTACTAAATATGATTTTATCAAAAAAATTACTTTTGTATCAAAAGTTTCTAAAGGCCCAGATAAGTTGATAATGTGTATTATTTCAAAATTAAGAATTTTTTAATTTTTATTTCTCTTGGAGAGTTTATTGGTTTTAAATTCTTTGATTGGATTTAGACTTTTATTTGGACCGCATTTTATAGTGTTATTGGTTTTGGACTCGGATTTGGATTTTAAAATCTAGTGTTTTTGGATATGGATTCCGATTCGGATTTTAAAATCTAACGTTATCGGTTGTGGACTCGGATTTGGATTTTAAAGTCTACCATTATTGGTTGTGGACTCGGATTTGGATTTCAAATTTTTTGCTATTGGTTTATTGGATTCGGACATGCATTGGACTCCAAAAGTTCAAATTTCAAGTCCAATTATATAAAACAAAACTATAAAAATTGAAGGAAAAAAGTCCAAGAAAAATACGTGAAGATTTTTTCGTGCTTGGAGTTTTAGACATCTCTATCTTCATAAACTTTTCCAAACCCTAAAAAGCTTATTTTTCTTTTTATTCTTGATCACATCTCATTTTTATTTATATTTTGATTGATTAAATTTTTTTTTTTTAATTTCTTCATGAAAGGTGTTTTTCTCATTGATCTCATCTCATTCTTTTCTCTGTTTTGATTAAATTATATATCGTAGTTCAGTTTCATAAAATTCTGGAATAATTTTTCTTTTTCTAGATGTAGTCTTATTTTTATTTATGTTTTAATTAATTATATTATATTTCATAACTTTTCTAAAACCCCTAAAAAAGTGCTTTTTCCTCAAATTTGATTACAATTCCTTTTATAGAAAATTATACTTCTTATTTTGTATTAATCTTTACTATTTTTATTTTGATTACTTACAAGATTTTATCTTTTCTCTTTCGATTTTTGAATGTAATGATAAAATAAAACATTATATTTATTTTTCACTTTGATAAACAACTCATATATTGAGCAAATTTAAGAAAAACTAAATTAAAATTTGATTGTGTACTATTTTCACATTTTAAATTTTTGGTCTAGAAATAAAAGTCATAATATAAATTATGCAAGAACTCAAATAAGTCCATACAAAAAACGTAAATCCAAATCAAAGTTCAACACTAAAGTCCGAGCCCAAATCCGACTCCAGCATGTAAATCCGAGCCCAAATCCAAATCCAACTCCAGCATGTAAATCCGAGTCCAAAGCCATCGACTATGAGGTGGTTGAAACCTTGTTCAGGAGTTCCATTCGCTAGAGGATCTCATAAGTCCGAACGTAACTACACGAGACAAAATTATTCGATGAATTTCCATTCTCCTATGGAACTCAGAAGTTTTTGTTGTGTAAAGAATAAGATTGTCAAAGTATCGGGGATCTAATGGTTGTTGGGGGTGATATAACAAGTCCAGCCTGAAATAATCTCGCAAAAGTCATTTTAAGAGCTGCATTTTTCCATCGTGAGACGTCAGTGGTAGTCCTGAAAGGAAGAGAATCGTGGTGGTCATTGGGTAGTTCTTGGGTGAGGCTAAGCTTCAGAGGTTGAGCTAAAATAATGCGATCGTTTTGATCTCGTGTCAGTTCTTGCAGTCCCGCAGGACTCGCAGCGGCCCGCAGGACTCGCAGCGGCGTGCGGAAGAGAGAACGTAGTGGCCGCCAAGGAAACAATGGCATCACACTGAATCTCTAAGACACCGTCCTAGATGCTACAAGGCAAACAATTTTGTCGTAGACGTCGCTTGGCTAACAAAGGAGATCGGTTATGGACGGATGGTCAAAGGAGGTCGAACCAACTTGGTCATCACGGTTTTCGGCAGCTATGTGATCATTATTCATCACTTCTCGAATTCCTACGATCCCTTCCGGGCTGGCTGGCTGACCACTTCCTCTGATTTTCCTTGGCCTTAAGCCGTGGATGGAATGAAGTGATGGAGCGAATCCCAAAGTCCGTCAAGAAAGAGAAGAAACCTCAATTTAATTTGACTCGAAAAAATAGAAGATTGGTGAATTCATCAAAGAAATCGCCAAAATTTCATGTATGCAGAAAACCCTTAGCAAAGAGCCGTGACCGCTAAAAAAATTTGAGTTTTGCAGCTGGGACAAAAATTGAGTTTGTGTACATTTTTGACTTAATGGTTGAAATAAAGCTAGATATTAGATACACAGCAATTTGGTACAAATAAAAAAGGGGGTGGGGAGTGGGGGGTGGGGAACTCGTTAAGAACAAGTCGTTGTTTCGCCGAAGGTTTAAGTGTTAATATCAAACAAAAATTTTAGCAAGGCCCGGTTTGATAAGGGAGTTAAGTTATCTAAACTGGTGATTCATAAAGTTAGCAAAACTAAACTCCAAAATACTAACTTTTGCCATGTTTGGCATTCATTTGGAGTTTAGATACTCAGCTCCAAAGTTAAGATAACTACGGTTATCTAAACTTCAATCCTATCTAAGTTTACTAAACTCTATTTTGCCAAACACATCTCTTAGGTCCTGTTTGGATATAGAGTTAGGATAGCCGGAGTTTATTTTTAAGCGGAGGCAGAGAGAATACAAACTCTTGCTTGCAAGGCCCTATCCCCCTTTAAATTCTTGCTTTAATAAGGTGTTTGGCAATGGAGTTATTCAAATTCTAAAGTTTTGTTTGGAGTTTTCTAAACTCCAAAATGAGTGTTTATTTTATTTTTTTGGAATCTAGAAATCAACGGTATTCCGATTATAGCAATTTTTAAAGTATTTTTACATCACTAAATCAACGGTGAAAAGGTGTTTGAATCATATGTAATTTGGTGTATACATATCTCAGATGAAAATGAACAGGACGCACAGTGCCGATCGACGGAAAATACAGTGAAGGGTCGACTTTTTTTATGTCATCCGAGAAACTTTCCTCCTATATTATCTAAGATTCCATGTGTGTGTGTGTGAAAGGAAACAAGTTATTAGTTAGCTAGCTGATATTAAAACGTCAGCTAGCCTATTACATAACTCAATTCGACTGTCAAATCGACGATCCGCTCAGGCTATCTTGTTCCACACATTAAGTGATTTATGTGTGTGAAATTTTGATCGAAATGATGCATTATAAGTAATAGATCAGGCATTTAAAAAATGGAAGGATCAAAGACATAGATAGTGTCAAAGTGATTAAAATTTTATACACGTATATCACTCTATGTGTAGAACAAGATAGCCGAAGCGGATCGTCGATTGAACGGTCAGATTAGGTTATATAATAGGCCAGCTGATAACCCGTTATGTGTGTGTGTGGTCGCGTGCACGCACGTGTATGTATATATGTGTGTGTATTGAAAACAGCCTTAGAAGGGGATGAATGAGATTTTATGACAAACTCAGCGTGATTTGTAATAATTTAAAATTATACAGCGGAATATAAAATTAGAGTCTAAAGTATAAATACTATCACAATACAGATTCACAGAGACAACACAGAATCACAGAAAAGTAAATGGACACAGAGAATTGTTATCGGGGTTCACCAACCATGTGGCTAATCCCCGTCTGAGAACACTTGCTCATGATTCAACACACTATCCAGTGACTCCTTGCGGGTGGAAAAACCCAGATCTTTTACCAGGATAAGATCTTAGAACCTTTACACTTGCAGGCGGTGAACACCAAGATTTTTTACCAAAGGCTCAAGTCCGAAACCTTTTACACTGTGAAGACCTTAGACCTTTCTTCACTAGGTCGTACAAGTAAGATTTCAACAAATCTTTACAGAACCAACTATACAATCCTAATGATCTCAATAGATAAATCAAGTTTCGAATTGAAAGAGATAATGGATTGTATTTTGGAGGTTAGAGAAGTTTAAAAACGATTCGAAGAAGTTTTTTCAAAGGATTAAGAAATGTTTAAAACAGAAATTTCTTCGACGATTTAGAGATCTTTCGATTCTAATAACTAGAAAAATATAAAGCACTGAAAGATCTTTTCTTTCAAAAATAATAGTAAAAACTTAAGAACGATTCAAAGAAGTTTTCAAAAAGAATAAGAAAGACTAGAATCAAATGAAACTTCTTTAAAAACTAAACATCTTTTTTTTTCTAAATACTCGAAAATTTTAAGGCTCTTGAAAGATCTCTTTTTTCTAAAGAGTATTAAAAATTTAAGAGCTGAGAGTGGAAGAGTTTTCTCACGAAAAAATTAAAGAATAATGAAAACTAGAAAAGAATGTTTCATGAGAAGAATTGCATGTAATAACATAAGTCAAGAGTCCATTACATAGGATTTTTGAGTGTAGGAAGTTAAAATAATCGTTCCCGCACTTTAGGACCGTTGGAGGAAGTTATGGGAAGTTAGGATTTGAAATTCAAACCAAAAACAGACTTTTTAAAAGTTTTTAACTGCTATAGACGTATCTATAGGGATGTTTATAAGAGACGTCCATTTCTGTTATGCCCGACACTAAAACAATCATAACTTTTTGCTCGGTTATCCGATTTCGATATTCTTAGACTTGTTGGAAAGATCTCCTAGAGACCTACATTTTGGAAATCTAATTTTAGAACTCCAATCAAAAGTGTAGATATCTTTTTAAGCAAAAAAGTATTTAGTATAGAAAATTAGAATCAGAAAAGAGATTCTAACCATTAAGATTGACTTTAGACTCAAAGAAAATAAAAAGTCTTGAATATTCCATTGTATGACTTCTTTGATATTTCCTTTGAACTTGCAATTTGGTCTTTAGAGTCGCTCGATATCACTGTTGTGATACTAGTTGAAGTGGTGATTGTTATCTTACTTGAGTAATTCCATTGTTGCAGCACTTTAACTTATCTAATATGGTTAGTAACATATAATATCTTTGAAATATAGTTTTTGTAAAATAATCAAAACTAAAAAGAATGAGTCTCGTGGGTCAACAATCTCCCCCCTTTTGAATTTTACAAAACTTAATTAATTAATATATATTATTTTAAAAAGATTATTATTCAAATGCCCCCCTGAGTATATGCATATTAATTCCCCCCCTTTTTGGAAATATCAAAAAGGTTTAGCATGGAGGAAGAATAAAAAAATTGGGTAGCAAATGAATAGTAGATAAATACTAGTCAAAATATAAGAAAATACCTTTTATTTATAAAAATAATAATACATATTAAAATAATACTATAAACACAATAATTAAAAAAACATACAAACGTACTTAAAACAACAAACATACAAACACGCTAAGAAACTAAAGCAACTTATGGCAGACGACCTAATGGATTCCTAGAGATTAAGGAGATACTTCGAGTATTCATTTAGAACAAATACCTAGACACTAAAGATAAACTATTACTAATTTCTAGTCCTAATTTTTCCTTGGTTCTATGATCGAGATAAAAGCCTGATTTATGACCTAATAACTGCTCTTTTATTTATTTCTCCTATTATTAAGTCCTTAAGATGATCCTTGTTGAATTACTTTTTCTTGCTCTTCCAATTGATTACTTTTAATTTCTTTGAACTAGTTACTATTCCTTTATCAACTTCTTCTATTATTAAATCATTAGGGCGATTTTTGTTGAATTGTCAATCTTTTGAAAAAAAAATATTAACTAGTTTCTCTTGTTGTTCCAATTTATTGGTTTCAACATTTTTGTCTATTAATAAATTATCTAAACCTTTTAACATGTTAGAATCATTATTGTCTATTGAATTATTAGAATTAATGGAGTTAACTTTCTTAAATTGGTCTTGTATACTTTCTTGAATTATTAAAGTTAATTGGGTTGATTATTATTGACCTTAAGAACCCATACCTTTCGTGGTTCATTTGGGTCGGTCTTTAGAGTAAAATAATATTTGTAAGATGAGTTATTTTTAATTGTACAGTATTAAGATATATGCCCTACAATGCAATAATAGTTACACGTAGAATTAACATATTTGTTTCCATAAATATAATAGTATTTACACCTAAATGGTTTAGTTTTAGAAACTAATTAAGAATAGTTATTATACCCAACACCTTCTTTCTTACAGTATTTTATTGATTGTCCTAATATTACATCTAAATTATCTCTACTTTTAGTGAATTTTAGAATCATTTTATCTTTTCAATTTACTTTTCTTTTTAAGTTAAAAATTTCAAAGTTTAGCATATTATTAGTATCAATTAACTTATTATTTGTTAAAATTATAGATTTTAATTTTTCGTTTAAATTTTCAGATTCTAATTTAATTTAATTTAATTTATTTTGTGTAGATATTTCTAAATTGTTTTTAGTATATAGATTTGATTTTAATATTTTATATTTAGTATTAACATTATCATAACTATGTTTAAGATAATGACAGAATTCTATTAAATCGTTTTTACTAAGAGAATCTAAATTAAAGTTATCACTGATTATCTCATCGTCTTGTGCTATGAAGCACACATTGACAACTTCTTCGACTTCCGAGTCATTGGAATCTGTATCGTCCTAAATAACTTGAAACAAACGCTTTTCTAATTCTGTTTCCCTAATAAAAGAGCAAAACTTTGTTCAAAATTTGAAAGCCAGCGCCAAGAGTTAAAAACTCTGAGGCAGCGCCTCATGTGCCACGCACGAGGGCGCCAGCGCCGAGAGTTAAAAACTCTGAGGCAGCGCCTCACATGCCTCGCACGAGGGCGCCAGCGCCAAGAGTTAAAAACTCTGAGGCAGCGCCTCACGTGCCACGCACGAGGGCACCAGCGCCAGGACCAAATCTCTCTGTTAAACAGAGCCGTTGGATCAAAGATCCAACGGAGATTATAAATTATCAGAGTACAGAATTAAATTCTGTTGAGGAAATATTCCTCAAATCTCTCTAAACAAGAAAGATTACTCTCTGTAAAACAGAGTACCGTCGGATTAAAAATCCAATGGTGATTAAAAATCACCAAGCTACAGAATAAGCTCTGTATGGAAAAATATTTCCCAATCTTGTTAAAATCGAGAAAAATATCTTCTGTAAAATAGAAGTCCTTGGATCAAAAATCCAACGGTGGATAAAATCCCCAAATCAATTAAAGAGCTCTCAATGAGAGATTTCTTTAACTAAATCAACAAATCTGCCTCTACTATATAAAGGACCCAAGACTTCAAGTCTTGTAAAGAGAAACCCCCCATAAGCATTAGAGCAAGCAAGAAGAAAGCTTTAAGAGGGGAGAAAGAAGAATACCTCTCTTCGAGGTAAATAAAAATAATAATAGAGATCAGAGCATCTCATCTGCATATCCAAGGGTTTAACCCTCATAAAAGAACTTAGTTCTTTCTCTGGATCTGAGATCCATGAGACAAGTCTCTCAAAAATGAGAATTTAATTCTCATAGGGATGAACTTGTTCTTAGGGATCAAAGATCTAGAAAAGAACAGAGAATTGAACTCTTCAGAATAGAATACACAAAGAAAACCTAGCGCCAAGCGCCTCACGGGTCCCTCACGTGGGCGCTGCTCAATAAACAGTGCTTAGCACTCAATGGTTGGCGCTCAGCGCCAAGTGCCTCACGTGTCCCTCACATGGGCACTGCTCAACAAAGAATGCCTAGCACTCAGTGGTTAGTGCTCAGCGCCAAGCGCCTCACGTGCCCCTCACGTGGGCGCTTCTCAATAAAGAGTGCTTAGCACTTAATGGTTGGCGCTCAGCGCCAAGCGCCTCACATGTCCCTCACGTGGGCGCTGCTCAATAAAGAATGATTAGCACTCAATGGTTGGCGCTCAGCGCCAAGCGCCTCGCACGTCCCTCACGTGGGCGCTGCTCAATAAGGAGTGCCTAGCACTCAGTGGTTGGAGCTCAGCGCCAAGCGCCTCACGTGCTCTGCACGTGGGCGCCATAAGCGTGTTTAACACTCCATAAAAATAAAAGAACAAAAAAAAGGGAGGGGAAAGTAAAGCAAAGTATGAGTGCCAGAACTTATATGAATGCTCAGCATTATTTGCACAGAAAAGGGACTGAGCCCGAGCAAGTGTTTAACACTTTATTCAAAGACTGAGTGGGTTGAGTCTATGTTGACCAAATTCCCAATTCAGATCAACCGAGCCCATGTGCTCATCATTTTCCAAATTGGTCTTAGTCCCAAACACGACTACATATCTCCCAACGGACATTGGTTCAAGGGCACATCTTCTCACACCTTTGATACATGTCGTTGTAATTCTTCAGCGTCTTCAGAGAGGTGGTGGGTCCCGATAACCAATAACTCTTTGGCGCACTCCCAAATTGACGGGCGCATCCCACTGTGGACCGAAACGTCCTTAAACTAGAAACGAACCAAAACGTCCTTAAACAAAAGTAATGGAGCCCAAATTCTCTTTTGTTGGGTCTGAATAATCCCAAAATCTTGTTGAGTAGATCTTAGTCTAAAATTAGACTAACATATCCTCAACAAACATTTAAGTTGATCTTAATCTCAAACGAGATTAACGATCCTTAAATCAACCCAAACCCAAATCTAAGAATATACGGATTTGGACTAATCTACGCCCTACGGGCGACAACATAAATTAGTCTCCGTATACAATCCACGGGCAACCGAAAATAAAATAAACACACACGACACGAAGTGACCTTTTGAAGTAGGAGAAAGTGATTACCGCGATGCGGTAACGTAATTAACTGCAGGGGCTTGCGCCTGCAGGGAAGAGCGTCCCCAAAATCAAAAACCCCTCGCAAACTAGGGGGAATCTGACGAAGTCTGCTACAACGGCCGCATCCGTCCAAACCTCCGATACACGGTGCCATAAATCAACTTGGCATCTTCGGAGAGGTGGACGGATAAAACCAAATAGCATCTGCCCCCAAATTCAGGCAAGACGACCTACGCGGTTCCGTCTCCCGTTTTCGGTGGTAAACAGATTCTGGCACGCACAGTGGGATCTTTTCCTCTTTACACTCCACACATCGTGTGTCGTGTTCGCGAATGAATCACGGTTTAATATGGTTGCCCCTGAATTCGAGGTACTAAGATTTGGTGTCTTGCTCCATACAGGAAAAGGAGATAACATCGATGGCCTCCAGCTGCACTAACTGCAACAGCAACTCTCGCTCCGTCCCGACTGGAGGAGTGACTTACGGGCCCCAAGCGGCCTCCATCTTTTCAATGCCAGTGGAACAGGTGACTCAGGCCACCACTGGACTGTTCTTTAGGACCATGATCCCGCCATTAAGCTTCAGCGTCCCGATGCTACCACAAGAAGCTCCAAAGAAGTCGGTCTTTGATCGACTAGCAACCACCACGGCCCCTCTCAACGGGTCGTCCAAGTCTGCCACCTCGATCATTGACAGACTGAGCCAAAGCTCCAGTGGGCTTGCAAAGAAGCTCGCGATACCTGAAGGGGTTATCCTGAAGCGGATAACCATTTTAGTTCCGGCAGATAAAGTCGTCGAAGAGGGTTCTCCTACTAAAGGATCGGTCTTCGCAAGACTGGCCGTTCCAACTCCTGCTTCCGGCGAAGTCATCAAGACTGCTCCCCTTACCAAAAGGTCGTCCTTCGAAAGATTGACCGTCCCCTCTCAATGGACGTCAGTCTTCAATAGGCTGGCACCAGCAGTAGCCCTTCATCAAAGCAAGGGGCATGACGAAGCCATTCCCATAACGGAGGAAATCCCATCTGCACGACATGCTCGACGTCGCCACTGGCGCTGGGTGAGAAGAGCTGGGGGCAACTCACCCTCTGGACTTACCCCACCAGCTCCAATGGTGGAAATTGACGCTGCTGTTCCAACTGGGAACAGCTTTGATCCGCTCAGGAGGGTGCGAAAGAACTCTCCAACCGATGTACTGAAGAAGTCGCCTCCACATGTTGAAAACACGGTACAGGCAAAGCCGGAACAGCCCCCTCAGCGGCTGTCCTCCCGAATCCATAGAGTCTGGCGGAAAGTTCAGGATTCTGTGATCAACAAGGACTATTCTCGTCGACCGGAGAAAATGAAGGTTCGATAAGAGGGAAGTCATCCCTCTAGCATGCAGCGAGGGACTTCTCGGGCGCCTATTACAATAGCTCCTTCGACTTCGACTTCTCACAA